>CM067857.1:69780519-71220519 GCA_034642435.1 Megalocaria dilatata | reverse complement strand
ACAACGTGTTTCACCAAATACCGAGTGATGTGTAATAAAATTTATCAAAGATTTTAATTTTTGTTTAAAAACACGTGCAGTGATATCATGGCGATGCATCGATGTTTGACCTGGCAACAACAAACTTTGAATTTCATCCCAGTTTGGATTACACGTAAATGTGATAAAAAGATCTGGTCGGCCATAAGCACGTACGTAAGCCATGGCGTCTTGAATATACTCTTGCATATGACGCGGAATACCAATGTATGATGATGGCAGAATATATGCGCTACCGATGTTGTTGATGTCATTAGTTGCATCTACGTTACCAATAACGGCATCACGCAAATGAATGTACTCCTCAGCACGAAGTTTTGTTTAATTAAATTTTATATATCGTAATCTCTCACTTTCGATTTTTACGTACATATCGACAATATACTGAGAAAATAGCTGTCTGCATAGGAGAATGGTATTGTCTTCATTAGCACGAATCATCATTCGATATGCGTAGAAGTTCATAGCACTAACTTTCTTGATCAGTTCTTCACCTGCAAATAAATATATATATATGAGAGATACAGAAATTATTTGAGAAAAAAAATCTGTAAGATAGTCTATAAGTAGTTGGATTCCTTTGTTTAATATTTAAATGGTATCCTACTTCTCCTTCCCAAAATATCAACGGATACTGCATTCCTTTGTTTAATATTTAAATGGTATCCAACTTCTCCTTCCCAAAATATCAACGGATACTGCAATGCATCGTAAGAACGATGATTGTCTTGCATTATTTGCATCGTATTATCTCTGCGTTGAATGCGAATATCCCGACGTTCACATGGGTCACCAGCCATAACAACTGCAACTTCATTAATAGTTGGAACATTATTATTATATGTGCCTGCGTGCTCTCCATAGGGCACTTTGTCTGCTTTAATGATAATGGCGTAGTTGTCGTTTTGCAGTCTGTTAGAAAAAGTATTGAACAATTGCAACAACTGGTTATGGTTTTGCAAAAACGTTTCCAAAATGTCCACAATTTCTCGTTCCTCCATCTGCTCTATATAGTTGTAAGCGCAGCGTGTGTGTGATTGTTGCTCTTCATTGCCCATAAAATAAATTTGTAAAAATTTTGGATCGGCATCAGGCATTGGGAGTAATGAATCAATTTGGTGGTACACTTGACCTTGAATTTTGAATGTCGTTTCGAAATTACGACCATCTTCATTATGAACAATTTTTGTTGCTCCAAATGATGTCATTTGGAAGCATGAATTGAATTTACGAATTTTTTGCAAAAACAATTTCGATTGAGATGTGGTGCCAGCTAAAAGTGTTTTTAAAGGTTCCGGCGGTGGCTTTAGCGATGGCAGTGAAATTTTTCCAGATGCGCAATATAAACCAGCTGATTCACCTTTGTACTTGAAAGTATGACAATGTTGACACTCTTTGTCCATACTACCAATTGAGATTAATGCATGTGACGAAGAGTTGATTTCAGGATCATATTCAAACGCAAGGCGATTGAGTGATGCTCTTGTCAATGCTCGATCATTTTGCATCCGCCGTTGGTTACGTTCTCTATGTGCATCCGTCGCTTGTTGACGTACCTCTAATTGTCTTATTGCATTAGCACGAAGACGTCGAGTGCGTTGTACTGAATTTTCATTCTCACGTGTAGATGCAACTTGATCTCTCAGATTTGCATTATCCGCCGAGTGTTCATCACTGTTCTATTTATTCGACGATCATGGACCAATTGCGCGTTCGGAGTACGTCAACCAATATTTCTGGCTCTTCTTCGAAGACGTGGCATTTTTCTGCAGAAAAAAAATACTGTAATATATAATACACAACGAATCTGAGTTTTTTATTAAGATTGAAATTTTAATTAATTAACAAAAAATATTTATTGTTACAAATTTTAGATAAAAAACGTGTAATTTTATTTTTTGCTTGATAATTTGTAAAATGAATAATTTTTTTCAAAGTTAATAATTTTTAATAGAATTTTTTTCTTAATTTGATAACGAGTGTGATATTGATAAGAATAATATAATTTACATTGGCAGTGTCCCAGACTTCGGACCGGGGATTCCATCTGTCTGACCTCTTGTTTTGTTTTCCTTTTTTGCCGCGGCCTACCCGTGATTTTGTTTTGGAAGTCTCTTACATGGGCCCGTAGGAGTGAAGCGAGTGTTTCTTTTCCTTCATTCCTGCCATCTTGTGAGAATATATCCTTCCCCGATTTTGAGTTGTTTTTTTTTCTTCATTATATTATTTAATCTCATAAGGACCAATAATATTTTCTGAAAATTTTACCGATTTCCGTTTTATCAACTATGAGTGAAATAACATTAGAAAGGATACTACATGAAATAAACAAAAATAAAGAAGAGTTAAAAAACACTATACTAGCTAGTGAAACAAGGCTGCTCGTGGAAATTGAAAAATTGAAGAGCAAGATTACCTTTCTAGAGACGGAAAATGAGAGTTTGAAAAATAAGGTCGAGTCATTGGAGAGGCATCGGAGATCTAATAATATAGTATTCTTCGGATTGGATAGAGAGCCAGAGGAGATTTCGGAGGTGGTTGTCCTTGAAGAGCTGAATAGGGCCTTAAAACTAAATCTGAATAAACAACAATTAAATAACATCCATTGCCTGGGAAAAGCAAAGAATTGTCCGGTAAAAGCCGAGTTTGTTTCTCATTTCACTAAGAGGGAAGCATTTCGAAGCGTGAGACATCTTAAGGGAACAGGTATATCCATTGCGCACGATCTCACTCACAAGAGGAACTACGAATATTGAGGAGACATTTGCGCGGCGGGAGACAAGAGGGAAAGGACTGTTTTATTAGGGGAAATAAGCTCATGGTGGATGATGTCGAATTATCTGTAGATAAATTGTTGCAGTTGGAGAAAAGTCAACAAAGTTCAAACAGAAGACCAAGCAGCGTTTCATCGACCCCAACTCAAGAGCCATTTTACCTGCCCCATAGAAAAGAAGAAGTTTTAGAACTTTCCAAACATAACCCGAAGAGTACAACACCGTGTTCAACTGGGGTAGTGGGGAAGACTTTGAAACCACTCGATACATTAACACAAAGGGCAGCTAAAACTCATTTAAGGTCAAATCGTTAACAATAGACTTCTTGTTTGTCTACTTAAAATTCGTTATTTTGCTGCATTTTGTTCATAGTTTAAATTTGGTCCTTAGTTCGGCAATTATACTCCATTGATTTCACATTTTTGTAGGTTTTTCAATACTTTTTTTATACTTTTTTTATACATTTCTTTATACATTTTTATAAATTTCTTATACATTTTTTATATATATATTTAAAAAAAATTTTTTTACACATTTTCTATACATTTTTTTTATACAGTTTTTATGCAGTTCTTATACATTTTTCATAAATCCGTTATACATTTTTTATTTATTCAATTTGTAATCTCTGTTTATTTATTTAAATTTATTTATACATTTGTGTATTTATTCAAATTTTGGTCACTATTTATATATTAGTTCATTTTTTTGATCCCTTTTGTATATTTTTTTTGATATTTTATTTGTCTCCTTTGTTTGTCTCCTTTGTTTTCTCCTGTTTTGTATTCTCTACAGGATGAATCGGTACATCAGAGATTTCAAGCCGGAAGAGTATCAGACTGAAGTTGTAGATGGAGAGCAGTTCAAGAATATTTTAGAATCCTCCAATAAAAAATGTTCAAAATTTTTCAGGGTACTGCACTCTAATATCAGAAGTATAGCCAAAAACTTCGATGAGTTGAGAATATTCTTGAGAAAATACCAAGAAGAAATTGATTGCGTGGTTTTGACTGAAACTTTCAGGATATCCGATACTGATATATACCGAATACCTGGCTATGACTTGTTGTATAATTCAGGAGATGTAAACAGAAATGATGGTACAATTATATATGTGAGAAACTGTATTACTTTCACCTCCAACATTTTGTAGATTGGCGAAATTTCTTCAGTTGACCTCATCTTGAAACTAAATAGAGTAACCTGAACTGTTTTCTGCAAACCTATAAACGGAAGTGTACAATTGATCTATTAATAGGAGATATAAATATTGATATTCTTGAAGACAGTAATATTGCAGCTGAATATTTGAATATTTTAGGTGAATATGGCTACTTGCCTGGTATCAACAAGCCTACTAGAGATTCATCTTGCCTGGATCACATAATGATTAAGAGCGATCTAGAAATGGATAAATTCTTCCCAGCGGTTATAGAATATCCATTAACCGATCACTATCCTGTTTTTCTGCAGACGGCCCTTCCTGAACAACTGAACAAATAAAGGACAAAAGGATATATCATTTGGAAAAAATTGATTTCAATCTACTAAGGAACCAATTATGTAAAGAGCATTGGAGCGACGTGTATAAAGCAACGAATGTAGACGATGCGATTGATTCATTCAGGGGAAGGTTGCAAAAACATGTAAAAGAGTGTACTAATATGATTAAGCTCAGAAGAAATGCAGTTAAGAGAAAAGATTGGATTACAAACGGATTGGTGAAGTCGACACTGGAAAAGAATAAATTGTACAAAAGAATGAAGAGAGAACCGGATAACCCCATATTTAAAAGAGAATTCAATCAGTACAACAAAAGGTTGAAAAATTTGAAGGAAAAGGCCAAAAACGATTATTTCCGCGAAAAAATAAATAAAAATCAGAATGATTCAACTTTGCTGTGAAAAACTATGAGGGAGCTGGGACATAAAAATAAAGAGAATATCGAAGTCCAAAAAATAAATGGTCCAGATGACCATGAGGTTTCAGAGTCAGGCGAAATTGCGGAAGTTTTGTCGGATTACTTTTCAGGGGTGGGCGTAGGCTTGGCGAAGAAATTCAGAGGAAAGCCCATGAAGCATCGATATCGTCGACTCCCCAATTCAATAGTGTTGCTTCCTACTTCTGAAACTGAACTGGGGGATATTATAGGTTCCTTGCAAAAGAACAAAGCTCCTGGAATTGACTGTTTAACATCTGAAATAGTGAAGGAAACTGGGGAATTCATAGTCGCCCCACTCTGTTTTATTGTCAATAACAGCTTGCAGGAAGGCTACTTTCCAAAGGTGCTGAAAGAGGCGGTTATAAAACCTGTTTTTAAGTCGGGAGACAGTTTAGATCCGAGCAACTATAGGCCTATTTCATTCAAGTCGGTGCTGTCGAAGATATTTGAGAAGGTCATAAAAAATAGATTAACTTCTTACCTGAATCGTTATGAAATATTGTCAGATAAACAATACGGATTCAGGGAGGGTAGATCAGCGCAGGATGCTATCGCATATGTAACAGCAAAGATTTATAACGCATTAGATGAGAGGAAACCAGCAATCGGTGTATTCGTTGATTTATCGAAGGCTTTCGATACGGTGAGTCATCCTGAGCTTCTGGAGTCTTTTGAAAGGATTGGTATGAGAGGAAATTGTTACAACTTGTTGAAGAGCTATCTAGACGAGAGAGTCCAGTATGTCAAAGTTGAAGAAAAGCTAAGTTCGCCAAAGCATGTAAAGTATGGTGTACCACAGGGGACAATCCTGGGACCATTATTGTTCTCCATTTATATCAACGATCTCTTCAACTTACCTACAAGTGGAGACATAGTTGGCTTTGCCGATGATACTGTGGTTTTTTATGAGGATATTTCTTGGAGTGCACTGAAAAAGAAAGTGGAAAATGATTTTGGCAGGGTAATTGATTTTTTCAATGACAGAATACTCGCCATGAACAGCGCCAAAACTCATTTATTACCATTTACAAGTTATTCCAGTAATATGCCCAGGTTCAAAACACTAAATATAGTTGCCACCGATGAAACCATAGAAATAACAGCGAAGTCAGAGATAAAATACCTAGGTGTACACATTGACTGTCATCTTAATTGGAGTGTACAGGCGAAAATATTGTCTGGGAGGATCAGAAGCCTTATACCCAAGTTTAACTTATGTAGAAAAATATGTGATATCAACCAGTTGAAGGTTTTATACTTTGCATTGGTTCCGAGTCAACTGACCTACGGGATAGTTGCATGGGGTGCAGTTAGAAATAATTACCTGAAACAAATAGAAGTGTCGCAGAAGTGGATAATTAAGGTAATTTTCAACAGAGAGCTGAGATATCCCTCTGATCAGCTGTTTAGGGAAAGTGGTTTCTTTGGCGTTAGACAGTTGTACTGTCAAGCCATATTGGTCCAAAAGTTTAGGGATGGAAATATCGAGAACTTAGAACACACATACAACACAAGATATAGGCAGGGTTCAGTACACGTTCCTAAAGTCCACAAAAGTATAGGACGGAGAAACCATCGATATCTGGGTGCTAGAATCTTCAATATGTTGCCAATTGACATAAAATTAATTAGTTCATACAACATATGGAAGTCAAGAGTGAGGAAATGGATTGCTGCGCAGACTAAGGAAAGGGTTGATGGACTGGTAGAGGTTGAGAATTTGTGGAGTTGAATCGAGTAGAGAATAAAGGGTGATACGTTACCGGCTCATGCATTTTGTTTTATTTATTTATATATTTTTTGTTTATTTGTTCTTGTTATGTATTTACTTTGATGAAGTTCTTTTTAGTATTTACACGTATTTGTGTCTACATCTGCTTTTTTTCTATATTATATGTGTGTATATATCTGTATATGTGTGTATGTATTTTTTTTTGTGCATATACACTGAATTTTGAGGATGAACACTGGCCAACAGCCCCGCGCGGATTTGCTTCCTTGGGGTGGTCCATGGTTTGTTTGCTATTGTAGTAAAATATTGTAATTTGATAATTTATGGCAAATAAACTTATTATTATTATTATTATTATTATTATACCTTGAGTCAGATCCTGACGAGGCGGTGATTGCTTTCGACAGTACATTTCATAAAAGCATATACGATTTTATTCAAATTTAAGAAAATCAAGAGACAGAATACCAAGATTTGCCCTTGGATGATGAACGTTCTGTTAAATAAAAACACCAAAAACAAAATTGCCAAACTGCTAGGACAAAACGCATCTGATGCCGAACTGAAGTTTCGGTGTGGAACCTTCTTAAATAAGTTGAAAACTCTTATTGTTAGAACAGAATTCGAATAGGATAAAAATAAAATTGATACAAACAAAAATAATTCAAAAATTTTGTGGAATAGTGGAGTTTTTTGCATTCAGGACAAGACCGATTACTTTTATAATGCACCCAACATGTACAACTCACTAGCGGTTTCCCTGCATAATTTGACTAATGTAATTCAACAGAGGCATCTCCTTAAACTGTTCTTACAGAATACTCCTAAGTTCACTTCTCACTTTTGAAATCCAACCGTAGTAAAAGATTTGGTATTGGCCCTAGTCCCCTTCCATCATAGCCCGCCTAGTGAATTAAACCATATATTCCTTATATTTTTTATTCAGCTTGTTTTTTAGTGTACCTCAATCGCACTCGCCTTGTGGAGTTGTGTTATTTTATTCAAGTATTTCCTTCAATTTTAACTGATACGTTCTATTACTTACCTCTATAATTATCATTGTGTAATAATAAATTGAGATTGAAGATGTTACGCCTCGATTACACTCAGCCACTTCTACTGCTACTCGTGCTGCTCAAATATTTCCAGAAATACTTCTGCGCCAGTATCCATAGGCAGTGAGTATTGACACTGAAGAGATCCGGATCCTCTAAGGATCATACAAGTCACAGAGTCCCTGATAGATTATATAAATTCCACCATTATGTCGTTGTATTTACCCGCGTTATTTTCTGTGTCAAAATACTCTGTGGCGCTGTAACTTGACACGTATGTGATTAATGACAATAACAAAGGAGAACGAGGTCCTTATAGCGTCCCCATTGTATTTGAATTCATTCGAGAGGATGGTTCTTAGAAATAAACCTCCTGAGCAACTTAGTAGTCTACTCGAGATAAGAGTATTTATGACAGTGTCCCTTGGTAACTCTTAGTAAGTAGACTTCTTTTAAATGCTTCTGATTAATTGCATGCTTTACATTTTTAAATACCACCTTTGTGTTAATGAGAAATTAATGACTGCACGCTCGTTCATTGTACTTCGCTTTCCATTTTTGTATTTTTGCTTCGCTGTTATTTAATCCAACCGGAATGTTTTAACCAAATTGAATTGTCTTTGTACATAACTAAAGCGATCCTCACAAGTTTTCTGTTTGTATTGTATACTTTCTCTCGGTGCCAGATTGCTTTCTGCTGTATTTGTAAATAGTGGTTCGTTTATCTGCGTAATACTTGCCAATATGGATTTGTATTATCTTTTTTCTTACTAATTGCGGTGCTTGATCCCCCGGATACCCATTTCTTTGTTCTTATTGTAACGTCCATTAACACGCCTGGGTGATGGGCCACTGTATCTATTTTATAATGTCTTGGTCAGTTTGTGTTACCTATTTGTCATATGCATGTGCCCGCTTACTTTGAGAGATTGTATTTCATGTGAACCAGTGGCGTTCTTTAGGGTAAATTGCTGGGGAGTCCTGGTAGAGGACAACATATCGTATAGAGAAAGTAAATAACTCCAGATATCCAGATAATTGTTCCGAGGTATAATGATATCCCCAGGGATTAGTTTACGTGACTCTTCAGGTAGTGTTCGGTTCGTTCTTCAGTAATATTAATATCTGAGCCTTCCTGGGCCTTGTCACCCCGAGGAGGTCAGATACAGTTCCTTTGATAGTAACTTCTCCGGTCGACTCGAATTAGGTTAGATCTCCTCTTCAAGGAGATCTGGGCATGCCACAATTACCCTTACCTTACTGTCCATTTAAACTTACCCCTTGTAATTGAGGTTCAGCACTGATTACCGGAAGTACAGTTGAAGGTGCGCATGCTGGCTGTATCCCCTTTTTCCTGCATAACTTTAACCTTTCCGCTGCATAAGAATGATATCTGATTTGAGCGAATACCGACCTAACAATATGTAGTAATAAGTCATTTAGACCCGGGGCGCTATTGGTTTCACTGGGGCGCTTTGCGAACCATTGCGTAGAGTAGATTTAACCACAGGTTGATGAATGTGTTTCCATTTATTGAGGGTTGTTGCTTTTGAACATTATTAATAAAAATATATTATTCTGGTATTATTGTGTTTCGAATATTTGAACCTCCCGTCACTGTTTCCTTGCTCTCGTTAGGTGTAATTTGGGTTGCCCACACAACGTAACGTTCTATTCGCCCACCACTAGACGATTACGATAAAAAGGTTAGCGCTCTTTAGATTACTTCGTATAATTCCAGATCTTTAAAAGAACTCCGTAAACGCCTAGATCTTTTAGAGTACTCCGTAAAACCCCAGATCTTAGAGTACTCCGTAACACCCTAGATCTTTAAGAGTACTCCATAAAACCCCAGATCTTTTAGAGTACTCCGTAACACCCTAGATCTTTTAGAGTACTCCGTAAGGTACGAGATAGCTCAACACTATGCTCCATCATTTCTCTCGAATCAAGTTTTGGCAATGGGGGACATTGAAATTGCAGCCACAGCGCTTTGTCTCGTTAATTTGTAAAATATGTGATTGTTATTCTTCTTCAAGCATCCTTTCACTTTTTGCTTGAGTTTGTGATTTCTGTCTATGCAGATCCAAATTTGTCTTTCAGTCTCAAAAAGGGTTCTAAAATTGTTATTATTTTGTCATTACTCCACACAGAAGGTTCTTGAGAAGACATTTTTCATTAAAAAAGTCCCAAAATTATCAACGGAGGTACGCAATTTTCGTTTTAGGAAGACCATACCTAGGCTGAATGTGATCATTGCCACCCTCATTCCCGGTTCTTTGACTTCCAGTCGAAAAACCGTCAATTCGTAGAGCCTTGGGCAGCGCGAGTAGCAGCGGTATGGACATGAGAAGTGAAGTGATCACATTCTTACGTTTCCCAATTTCCTGCTCACTTCCCTGCTCCCTACAGCTGAGTGTAATTCAGCTATATAGCTGATAAAGATTCAGTGGTCATATTCATCAGATATCGAAATAAGAGTTTAAAATCGCTTATCGATTCCTTATTCATTTGAAATTTTCTTGAACTCACTTTTAATAATGTACTCTTATTGTGATTTCTGAATAAACATTATTATTATTTGACCAGCTGTGTGCCATATCTTATGTAATGTGTTGTGATGTTTTTTCTGTTGGTAATTTCACAGTTTTTGACTTTTCTTTTATCATGACATTTTCAAATTGATTTTTTCGCCTTTTCTGCATCTCTTCATACCTTTTCTACAGTTTTATCATTATTTTTACCCGTTGTCTTTACGATAAATAGATGCTTGCACTTATCTGTATGTCACTTTATTAGGTCTGAAAATGTGGTCATTCAGTTGTAATTATTTATTTTGAATAATATTGTTATTACATAGACAGTCTAGAAGAATTGATAAACAGATACAGCGTTGTGTAAAATAAAATAGAAAAAGGCTTTTTACTTGATAGAAGAAATATAACAAAATTTGAATATCAAAACAGATTCAATCTTTCAGCCTTCTACAATATTAATTTCAAAAAAATTTTCATTTAAAAAACTTTCAGAACTAAGTTAATGTCTAAATAAGCTTATATTCAATAGAAGTATATAATCAAAACTCAATATACAATGTCAAATGGAATAAATAAACCAACGAATATAAAAGAAGATCATTTAAAATAAATGAATAAATATTTGAAGGAGACAAAATTTTTTTTCTGATCTTATCATTAAGAACAACCAATTCTTTCTCAAAAACATAAAGCAAAACTTAAGGACATAGAAGTATATAATCAAAACTCAATATACAATGTCAAATTAAATAAATAAACCAACGAATATGAAAAAGATCATTTAAAATCAATAACTGAATATTGGAATGAAACAAAATTTTATTTCTGATTTTATCATTATGAACAACCAATTCTTTTTCAAAAACATAAAACACAACTTGAGGACTCCTCAAAAAATTTAATTTATTTGAAATATTTAATATATTTAATTATTCAAATAGGTTTATTCAAAAATCTCTCAAAACTTGCACTATATCTTCAAAAACAATTAGAATTCCGTTACTATACAGTTTTCTGTGATTTTGTGACGAACATAGACCATCTGGATTTTTAAAGTTAGTCTGTTTAGCAAGGTCCAGTTACACTTTAAGGTAAGATATACTGATTGTTAGTTGATTTTGATATTTTAAATATTAGGGCTGACGAAGAGATTATCGGAATTCAAATTTTTTTTGAAGATATAGTGCATGTTTTGAGAGATTTTTGAATTAACTCATTTGAATATTTAAATATATTAAATATTTCAAATAAATTATATTTTTCAAGAAAGCCTTAAATTGTGTTTCATGTTTTTGAAAAAGAATTGGTTGTTCATAATGATAAGATCAGAAACAAAATTTTTTCTCCTTCAAATATTTATTTATTAATTTTTAATGACTTTTTTCATATTCGTTGGTTTATTTATTCCATTTGACATTGTATATTGAGTTTTGATTATAAACGTCTACTAAATATAAGCGGTGCTTATTTAGACATTAATTTAATTGTTAAAGTTTTTTGAATAAACATTTTTTGAAATTAAAATTGTGGAAGACTGGCAGATTAAATCTGTTTTGATATTCAACTTTTGTTATATTTCTTCTATCAAGCAGAAAGCCGTTTTCTATTTTATTTTATATATAATATATAATTATATTTAGTCTTGAATAAATCTCATTATGGAATGTCAATGGTTTAAAAAAAACCTTATAATACCTTACAGTTTTCTGTGATTTTGTGACGAACATAGACCATCTGGATTTTTAAAGTTAGTCTGTTTAAGCAAGGTCCGGTTACACTTTAAGGTAAGATATACTGATTGTTAGTTGATTTTGATATTTTAAATATTATCTAGGGCCGACGAAGAGATTATCGGAATTCTAATCGTTTTTTGAAGATATAGTGCATGTTTTGAGAGATTTTTGAATTAACTTATTCGAGTATTTAAATATATTAAATATTTGAATATCAAAACAGATTTAATCTGTTAGCCTTCTACAATTTTAATTTCATAAAATTTTTTTGAAGAAACTTTAAGAATTAAATTAATGTCTTTATAAGCACTGCTCATATTTAGTAGACGTATAGAATCAAAATTCATCATACAATATCAAATGGATTCAAGAAAAACCAACGAATATAATTTGTCAATTGAAATTAAAATATAAATAAGCAAACATTTTTTGTTTCGATCTAGGCATGCGTACTGAACTCTTCAGACAAACGTACGAAGCCCTGTTTGTTACAAAAAACCGTTCCTTCTTATTTTATATTAAATATTTCAAATAAATTATATTTTTTGAGAAGTCCTTAAGTTGTGTTTCATGTTTTTGAAAAAGAATTGGTTGTTCATAATAATAATATCAGAGACAAAATTTTGTCTCCTTAAAATATTTATTCATTAATTTTAAATGACCTTTTTATACTCGTTAGTTTATTCATTCCATTTGACATTGTATATTGAGTTTTGATTATATACGTCTATTAAATATAAGCGTTGATTTTTCAGAAGTTTTTTGAATAAAACTTTTTCTGAAATTAAAATTGTAGAAGACTGGCAGATTAAATCTGTTTTGATATTCAAAAAATAGCGTTGTGTATTGGGAAGGTCATTTATCAACATCGCAAACTCCACATCTATCCCTAAAAACTCCGATGAAGGTTATAAATAAGAAAAAGTGAAAAGCATTGACGTGAAGTTTGGGGCTTTATTCATATTACACGAGTTACATGAAATTATGCAGAAGCATTCTTGTCGTTTTTCTGCATCTGAATGTTAAAGTTAAACTCAATTGTAGAAGTGTTACTATGGTTTCGGTAGCACTCAATGCTGCTCTGCTCACAAAATATATTTTTTTGATCTTCTAAGAATTCGATCATCGTGGAATTTTGCATTAGCTGTTTTGTCGTTATTGAACATCTAGATCCTAAAGTTAATAATTATAATAGTTGAATAATTCAAACTCTATTGTAGGACTTTTTGCTAAGATTTCGGTAGCGATGAACGTTGCTCGCTCTCAAAATATTTTTTGTCTTAAATCTAAGACTAAAAGATCCTTACATTATTTTACACTGACATGTGCGTTAGTATTCTCCTTTCAAGAAATAAATTCCAGATCGATTAGAGTGGTGATACGAAAAACATTGAGAATGGTGAGAAAAATATTTTAAATGTTAATTAGTGAGAAACCACTTGATTGATTCCGCCCATTAAAGAACTAAGGCAAGAGATTGTTCTGAATCTACAAATCAATGCGCGTTATTATTCTGCTTTTAAGTACCAAATTACAGATCTAGTGGATTCGTACGTTGGAAAATATCGAGAAAAATAAGAAAAAATTGAAATGCGAATGACTGCAAGGCTACTGGATTTATTCTGCCCATTAACGAACTAAGCAGGGATACTCAGGCCAAAATCTTATTCTGGGAGTTTCAAATCTCTAGCTCTTTTCGTTCGAAAGTTGAAATAATTGAAGTAGCACTAAATGCTGCTCTGCTAACATTTGTTTTTAGTTTCTAATCATATGATCCTCACAAAATATTACTCGAACATGCGGATCATTAGGAACCTAATTACCTAATTTCATTTCGAGGTGGTCAGTAGTTTCGGAAGTTTTCGAAAAATAAGGAATAGTGAAATGTAAATAACTTACGGAACCTTTAGACCGATTTCACGATTAACAAAGACAGCCGAGATATTCAGACGACAAACCTATCCTGGAAGTTTTAAGTCTCTAGTTTTTTTCTGTTCGAAAGTAAGAGTGTTTAAGGCTTAACACTAAACGATTAACGCTGCTCCATTCACGAAATATTTTTTTGGAAGTTTCTGATAATAGAAGATATGCCGCCCAAGCACTCAGGTTACCTGTGTATCGACAATAGGAAAATGTTTGAAATAACCATTGAAACTCATCTATGTACCCAGTAAAATGAGTTTTCCACCTGCCGTCTGTCTTTCTATTTTTTACTCGTCGCCATGTTTAAAATAATTTTTAAATTATTTATGAATAAATAATTTTTCACGGTGTTTTTCGGAAATGGAAACTTAATTGTGAAAAATTGGTTATATAGTCCGTCTCGAAAGTATCCGGAGAAAACAAAGCTCAATTGTAATTATTCAATAATTAATTCTTCAATTAGAAAATTATAACAACATATTCATCTCATTTACTTCTACAACCTCCATTTAACTGTAAAAACTTGACTAAATACCGAAGTACACCCGAAACTAGATGACCTCCATAAATTTCGGTGATAGTTGTCCAGGACTGTAAAACTGACTGAATTAAATCATCTTTATTTCATGACGCTGCTCGTTCAACTTCAATCTTCATTAGTCCCCATATGTTTTCAATAGGACTAAGAGCCGGTGAAGTTGCGGGCTATGAAATGGTTGTCGCTTGGTGTTCTTTCATCCAAGCCTGAGTATAGGTCTAATGGTAGGTAATGGAAGGTATGGCATCTTGCATTATCCTGCTGAAAACGCCACCCCTCTGGATATAAAGCGTGCGCTGTTTCAAGGAAAAAATTGTATAGAATGCCACAATACTTTTCACTATTAATGGTAGCATTAGAGAGGAGTAGCACCGCGCTGAGATGTTGCTCTTCAAATCATCATTTTGGTGGGAAATTTGGACGGTAACAGGTTGTTTCGATAGGTTTTTTGAGTGGATCCATTTTTTTAATTCAACGTAATTGGAAATACGCTGGTCAGACTAAGCATGATGCATCGATCGGAAGAGATGATAATCGGAAAGAGCAAATGTCTGAACTGTACGGCGGGTGGGAAAGGACTTCCCAATTGAGCATTTCTGACGTTTCTAACGGGTGACACAACATTTGTCATTGTCGTGTCTGGCAGAATATTGCGGCCGTTTTTCTAGCAATGCTCAGCTCAAACGTATCAATTGTTGCCGGTAGACCTCGCTATAATTCTTTCGTTCGATTGTAGCAGCTCATAATACATCACGCCCAGCTGGTACCACCTAAAAGTTGATGAAACGTTGCCCCACGTTTTGGATTATTATGCCTTCGAACGATGGAAAATGGATGGTTGAGTGACTCCAAGTGTTCTTGCGTTTGCAATGGATCATCATTGAGCCTTGCCTCTAATTCTTCATCCTATAACTCTGGTGGTGGGTCTTCTAAAACAAAATTGCCACTTTCAAATCGGACAAAACACTTCTGACACGTTCGTTCAGCTAGAGCATGGTCATCATAAACATTCACTAAAATACAGTGACTTGCGGCAGCTTTTTTCTTCATATTGAAAAGTAATGAAGTGAAGCTCCCCGCAAAAACACATTATTCGATATAAAACTTGACATTTTCAGAGTTCACGGAAACTATGTTGTTTACACTTCAGCGAAATGAAAGATACTGTGAAGAAAGCCTAATGATGACACTTCAAAATGATGGTGTTGCCAGTTGAATCAATGGCGACATATGTTATCAAAACAACAAGAACTTATTTTCACTCCTGAAAACCTATTCATATAAATTTAAGCGCAAAAATACCATTTACCATTGCCTAAAAAATCATTCCACACAGCCGCTCACTGCTTAACTCCAATGAACACCACGGTTGGATAATTTCGAGATTATTATTATTGCATTCGAAAATACATGGACTGCCATTTTCCTGACAAACGAGTTTCACCCCATCCAGAAGTAAATTGTTCGGAAAAATCGATCCCACGCCGTTAGGTCAATCTAGCAATTACTATTGGAAACCGTTGAAAAGACGCAATTAAGGCCCCAAGTGTTGTGGGAAAACTGCGGATAATGATGCTGAAATTGAAACAGTTCGATAAGCGCGGTACATGCCAATTGAAATCACCACGGTGAAGCTCGAAATGGATCGGTTTTCCGTTTTCACACATCAAAATTTAATTCAGCAGAAGTGTATTTTCCTTTCAATTTCAATGGCCTCCGGTTTTATATTCGTTATTTTTGGTTTCCCCTTTATGCTTTAGCATCAGGATGTTTTCATGATCGTGTATTGTTGTTTTTTGCGAAATTCAAGCCAAAGAATTACTATGAAGGATTACCTTAAAACTTACTGATAAAGAATTATAACAAATTCATTGAGTTGGTCCACCTGTTCCCGTAAACGTTGATTTTCTAGAAATAATGGAACCCGCAGGAGTAGATTGTATGTTGGCAAAATTCGTTCATTGTGGTGAAAACTATGCCTGGAAATTTTGGTTTTCGTTGTTTCAAGAATGATGAAAAAATTATTCAATAAATGCCTGCAGAAACTCGATGCACCAGCAGACTAGGACAACGCTTTAAATAAAAAATGGTGAAAATCACTGACGTAAAGTAGGAAGCTCTCGAGTGCTTTTTTTACAATCTATTTCACCTAAAAATTTCCAATCTGTGAATTAATTCTTACAGAAGCTACACGTTGTAGCGTTTACTTTTCAGAATACTCAATTCTGATTTTTGGGTTGCCTATATTAATTATATTTAATCTTTTATAAATATTATTTTCCTTTATCGATATGAACATATGGTTCATAAGGGATTTCATTTTTCATTCCATTCTGGTGAACGAAATCGAATGTTCTATAGATGTTGTTTTCTGAAATTTTCTGGTGAAAAATCCAATTTTTGGGATAAGAATAATTTCTAGATTTGGGGTAGGGAGTAATAAGCATTTGATTAACAATAAAGACCGGCCAACATCAGAGTTAGTCGATGAAAGTTATCTTCCTCCCTTAACTTATTTCTAATTCTTTTTTCTATGTTTTTAGAGCCTTCATTTTCCTGCTTTCCTTTTCGATAATTATTTCTGCAATTGTTTGGCAATTTCATTAATTTTCACTTTTTGGTGGCCAAAAATCTGCACCCTGATCAAAGTTGATACTGGTTTTCCACGATATTTGACCATCCAAAGTATTTGGCGTATTATTTAAAGCTCAGGATAAAGATAATCGATTTGACCATTAAGTGGAAAATTTGAAAAATTGGTGGAAATCTTGGAGTTTATGGTATAAGAAAAACGTTTTTTTTGTCTTGGTCATTGATGTCAAATTGTCATCTCTGGAGTCCAGATTTGTTTGCAGTCTTCGGAGTTTGCTCAGTTCAACATACCTAGGCCACACAAATCATTCAATCTTTAAAATTAACTATATAATTATATTTTGAAATTTACCTTATTTATCAATAGTTGTTAAACCTAAAGTTTTAAAGTTTCTCATTTTTCTAAATAAAAATCATTAATTCTAGATCAACATATTGTCTTGCATTAAAAGTGTTATTAGATTTAATTTTCTCAAATAACTTACAACCTTTCTTTGAAAAAAAAATTAAACATAAATATCCATTATTTTCATTCTGAATAAATTTCAAATTATCTTTCATCAAATAAATAAAACAGGTAAAATTCTTATAGTTGAGGTTTACAACAATATTTCTGATAGCATACAGTGTGAAAACTAAGCTTGATCAGGCATAGTGGAAAGTAAGTTTGGTGTATAAGGTTGATTTTTAATTTGAATATAGCAGTATTCAATTGTAATAGAATTTCAATTTCACTGTAATCAATTGATAATAGAGGTTTTAAAATTGAATTTTTTTTCATATTTATATTTTTTGTCAGTATTTTCTGCTGTTTGCGTATTTTGTTGGAGCAGATTTCTCAGGTAAACTACTATTGTAATTTTCTATTTTTTAAAATTTTTTTCGCTCTGATTCGCTAGGATAAAAAACGTTGGTGCCCTATTGTAATAACTTGAACTCACCCCACCTCCACTGTAAGCAAACCGAAGTAATCCTAGCGTTTCTTTTTCTTTGTTTTGTTTATTTTTCGATTCAAGTGAATATTTTTTTTATTATAAAATTGAGAACTTGATAATTGGCGCTATAAATTTAGGCACACAACGTGGAGCCATTAAGGTGTTTCTGGTAGTTTGTTTTTGAATTTTTTGATTATGGTAATTTTTTTACGTTGGGAAAAAGTTGTATTATACTTTGTTGTTCGAACCATAAATTTCCATCATCTCAACACTGTACCTTCCATTTAGGATTCGATATTCAGAATTGAAAATTTTCAAACAATGTCTTCCACCAAGATTATTATAAATAAATTGAATCAGTCCCAGCTGAATTATTTGTTAACTATAAGAGGTTTACCAAACAGTACTGTAGATAAAATGCGTGCAAGTTTGTCGAGGGCAATGAAACTTGAAAAGGAAGGAACTACAATCTCGTATCCTTCATATTCTTTTTCGTTTTTTGAAGATAAAAGAGCTATCGATGAGATCGTTTACAAGGTAAAGCCGAGTTTATGTGATGAACAATCGTTATCTCCCAAAGGCAAGCGTTTCACTGTTAATCAAATTTGTTAAGGTTATGCAATTATACGTTTGGACCATGTTTATCGTTAATCCTTCCTCTTCGGAAAAAGAGACGTATAAAAAAGAGATGTATGCTTGCTCTTTTGGATTCACTTGAGGGCAACACTTCCGTGCAGAATTCTACGGCTTCTTTACGGGCTTATTTTCAGGGAAATATACCCGAAGGTGAGGAGGATGATGTTTTTTCTGATTACGGATTATTAGAAGCGAGTTCGGCTTTGATTAAATCGGTTCCTGTATTTCGTTGGGGTTTGAAGTTTTCGGGTGACAGAAATGGTATGTCTGTCCAACCCTCTTTAAAGAGAGAAGAAGAACATTGCGAGGCTAGAGGAGTAAGCAAGGCTGAAGTACTACGATCGGCGGCTGATTTGTTCGAGGGTAAGGCAGTTATCTGGTATAGGGCGGTCAAGAGTTCTTTGGTTGATTGAGATTCTTTTTTTGATTGTATAAGATCAGAGTTCGAACCGTTCGACGATGATGAGAAGCTTGTGGGAGAGATTCGTCTTCGTACACAGGGTAAGGATGAGTCTATAGGTATTTATCTGGTCACGATGAAATCTTTGTTCGAAAGATGCAGGTGCCTACCATCTGAAGAGCGGCAATTGAAAATCGTTATGCGAAATATACAACCATTTTTTCAGACTCAATTGGCATTGGTTGAAATAAAATCCGCTTCAGAGCTGAGAATCTTATGTAGATATCTGGAGGAGCGCAGAGAGTCGGTTGAATCATTTATGCCACCACCAAGGAAATCTCAGGGAAGGCTAGAACCTGATTTGGCTCATACAGGTATTAAGGAGGCTATTGCTAAAATGCAAATTCCGGAGAGTAAAGAACAGTCAGCCTCGAATATTGAGGAAGTAGATACTAGTTCTAATAAGATTGTTTGTTATAACTGTAATATGCCCAGTCATAAGTCTAAAGGTTGTGCTGCGCTAAAACAAAAACGCTGTTTCAAGAGTAATAAGCCAGGACATACTGTAAAAACTTGTCCCAAATGTAGTTTTTCGGGAAACGGAATCAGTCGCTAAAATATGGACCGTCTGTAGCGACCAATGATTCGATTGGTTCTCGTCATAATTTATGTCCTGTTCTTGATTACATCTTAGATAGTATGACTGGTGATGAAAGACAATATTTGCATTTATCAATTTATGATGTGGAATTTTTGGGTTTACTCGATTCTGGTGCCTCTCGTACGATAAAAGATAACAAAAGTTGGAATATTCTTAAGAATTTAGGAGTTCAGATTGATTCTTCAAAAATAGTCGCCTGTACGGTCGCGAATGGTCAGGTGTGTTCTAGTATGGGTAGTTTTACAGTACAGATTAAGGTTGAAGATCGAGTCGTTGTGCTGGAGATTTTTATTACTCCAGATTCACCTAGGTCAACGCTCCTCGGAGCTAATTTTTGGAAGATTTCAGGTATTGTCCCGGATTTTAGAAATAATGACTGGAAGTTTGCTTCAGATTCAATAGATGTTGCTAGTTTAAAAACCACTTTGAATGATTAGCAGAAGAAATGGTTGAATGAGGTAGTTGAAAGAAACTTTGCGTTGATAGGCACAAAATTAGGTATTAAATTATTAGAGCATGAGATAATTACAGAAGGACCTCCGATCAAACTGCGTAATGGACCACCTACTTGGCAAAGGGTTATGGATTATGTGATTGGTAGTGATTTGGAACCTTATGTGTTCTGTTGTCTTATTGATGTCATAATCGTTACTCAGGATTTCGAGACATACCGGCTTTTAGGCGCGGGAGTCACCGTATCCAAAGGAAACTGCTGTTTCAGCAAGAGATGCTTTTGGGTTATGTTATGAGTGCAAATGGATTAAAGGTTGACCCCGAGAAGGTGAAAACGATGGTCGAAATTTCTGTTCCTCGAAACATAAAGGACGTTCGTAGTATAATGGGTACTTTTTCTTGTTATCGTCGTTTTATCCCGAATTTTTCTGATCTTATATTTCCTTTTTCCAACCTTCTCAAGGAAAAACGTAAATTTCTTTGGTCTACTGAATGCGATGATTTATTTCGTCCTCTCCAGGAAAAACTTGTGACTTTTCCTATTGTGAGCTGCTCAAATTATGATTTGCCATTTCAAGTGCAAACAGATGCATCGGGTCAAGGATTAGCAGCTGTCCTGAGTCAATCAGATCCACAAGGAGGAGAGCGAGTTATAACTTTTATAGGTCGTTTCTTGACTTGCCAGGAACAAAACTATCGAACCTCTGAGCGGGAGTACTCAGCAGTTCTGTGTACACTTGAAAAGTTAAGGCCTTACATCGAAGGTATTAAAGTTGATGTAGTAACTGACCACTATTGTTTAGTGTGGCTTCAAAGTATTAAAGCTGTATCAGGGCGTCTCGCTAGATGGATTGTGCGTTTACAGCAATTTTATTTTCTATTACGCATCATGTGCCGGTTTACTCTCGCGATCTGTAGCAGAGTTGAATTTAGTGAATATAGACGATTTAACTATAGTCTCAGATTCCTGGTTTAGTAAGATGTTAAAGAAAGTCATTGATTAGCCCAAAAGTTTCCTTCTTGGCGAGTCGACAATATACCTTGGAAGATAGTTCATGGAAGTTGCTAGTTCCTAAACCGTTAAGATGATATGCATGTTTCCCCTACCTCTGGACATATGGGAGTTTTTAAGACTTATGCCAGGTTGTGTGAATGGTATTTCTGGCTTAAAACTCATTCAGATGTTGCGAGATACATTATAAATTGTTGGTCTGTTTGCGTCACAAAATAAAAATCCGATCCCCAGGAATCTGCAGGATTAATGGTTTCTCACCAACCACAGGCTACGAAACCTTGAGAAATTATCAGTTTAGATATTCGATGACACTTACCGAAGTCTAAAAAGGGTAATTCTTATATTTTTGTTGTGACATATTATTTTATTATAGTAAGTTCTGTTTGACGTTTCTTTTTAGAAAAGCTACAGCTTCAGCAGTTTGTAAAACATTGAAAGAAAATATTTTTCTTATTTTTGGAGTTCCACGTATAATTATTAGCGATAATGGGTCTCAGTATAAGAAGAAATATTCAAAATTGGAAAAATATAAAATTCGCTCAAAATTCCATGCCAATTTTCTCGCTCAGGCAAATCCGACTGAAAGGTATAATCCAACTTTAAAATTTTTGATATCTGCCTATGTTTTTGACAATCATCATTGTTGGGATGAAAATTTAGCTCAGTTAACATGCGCTATGAGAACTTCTCGAAATGAAAGTACAGGATATACTCCTTATTTTGTAAATTTTGGACGACGAATGATGCTCTGTGGCGACGATTACAATATAACTTTGACTTAACAAATTTTAGATGGAAAATCTATGAAAACGAGGTCTGAGGAGTTTCGGAAGCTTTATACAGAGTTGAAGGTAAGGTTGAAAAGTGCTTCGGAAAGGAATGCCCAGTACTATACCTTGAGAAGGAGAAATGAGGAGTTCATTTTGCACCAACAGGTGTATAGAAGAAATTTTGTTCTGTCAGATGCTAGCTAATATTTTACCAAGAAGTTGGCACCGAAGTGGCTTGGCCCTTTCATCGTTGCGAAACGATTATCTCCATGGGTGTACAAATAATAAGAGGATGTGATGAAGGTGTATGGCATGCGAAAGACCTTAAGTCATGTCCTAATAAGGATGAGTTTAAGTTGTGATAAATAATGGCATGGACTTTGATTGGAATAGGTTAATAGTACAGCACTTTTCTATTTGATTGGTTTGTTAAATAGTTTCATGTCTGTCTTTCAAGTTAGTATGGTCTGAAATTTTAAGAAAATTTCTTCACGGAGGGAAGGGAGTTGTAGCGTTTACTTTTCAGAATACTCAATTCTGACTTTTGGGTTAATTCGTTAGATTCAAAAAATGTAAAACCCAAAATTATTCATTGACAGCAGTCACTTAAATTTAATCTTTACTTTGATATTCAATCACAAGCAGCTTGAAGATAGAGCAAATTTAGGTTTAGAATATTTCAACTTTTCGTTGTTATCTTCTTAGCCATGATATGGCAGAGAACAGGCAGCTTGCACAAAAGTTGGTATGTCATTCGAAAGCACACTAAACGAGGTTTCTTTGCTGAATAGAAAACATGTCCATAATTTATAACTTTTCATCGATAAAAACATTGAAAAAATGACTTATTTTGTTCACTTCAGAATCGTGATATTCATCTTCTTACCACGCCTGCAATAAGTTTTTTTTGGCACACAGAACTTCATATCTTGTGGCAAATTTAATGCCCTATCCAGATATGTGGTTAAATTTTATGATTCTACAAGAGTAACTGAAGTATGATTGATTTAATAGAAAACTTGAAATATTTCGTGAAATGAATTTATTTATAAGTATACCGCTTCGACAGCAATATCATTAGCTGGATTGTACAATAAATTATTCACAAAATATATAAATTAAGGCAAATTTCAAAATGATATTTAAAAAAATAAACTTGTACGCTAATCTATTAGATTTTGACGCTAATGGATTTGATAAATGCTATTGTGTTTAGGCAGGTTGATTTGTCTTAAGGGCTTCTCCCATAATGTTCGCTACGTTGTGAGCTATTCTCTGTGTTGGAGTGCTGGACAATCTACCATTATGTGTGGGATCGTGATTTCTTCATTGCATGTTGTACATCTTGGAGCGTTTTCCTTTGCTAATAGATAGCTGTGTGTGACCGATTCTTCTTCGGATTACTAGGTCTTTCCTCCGCGTAATGACTGGAGGAAGGCATGATATTGAGGGCAAGTTTCGATCTTTGCGTTTTCTAGGTGTTTTCCCATTTGTGTTTTATTTTGATTTTATATGAATTAGCCAAAACATAGTTGGTTATAATGATTTTTTTCTTCTCCATCATGGATTGCTTCTTTGTCTGCTTGGTCTACTCTATCTTTGCCTTCAGTACCACAATGTAAGGGAAGCCAAATTAGGGTCAAACCGTTGTTTTGAATTATAAAAGAAATCAGATCTTTTGACTAGGTTATGATAAATTGGTGGGAAAGGGTTGCTGAAGTGTTTGAATGGCGCTTAGGGAGTCGGTACAGATCACGGAGTGAGGGATTTTATTTTAAAGGATGAACTGTAGGGCTTGCTGGAGCGCTATCAATTCGGCGGTGAATATACTTGTTTCTGCAGGGAGTTTGACTTTTTTATTAGGGTAGGGATCAGGAATGCGCATCCAACTCTTATAGATGTCCTTTCACCATCAGTGAATATTAAATATTCTTGTTTATGTTTTCCTAAAATTCGGAATCTCTGTTGGATAATGCATAGATGAGTGTCTTTTTTATTGTAGGCTGTAAGAGATATGTCAGTTTCAAATTCTCTGTTGGTCCATGGTTCGTGTACTGGTAATTTATAGCTTATAGTTTTAGGGATATTTGATCCAACTATTGAATGCTTAACTCTGAAGCATAGTGGGGTATAGTGGTTCTATATAGTGTTGTTTGAACCTTTAGCTATAAATCTGTTTTTGTACGGGATTTTGTATGTCAGCAGAGATCCTGGAGGCATTGGTCAGTTGAATCATTTCTCTCCGGATTGATAGGGGCATTTCTCCCATTTCTCTGCAGAGGCTATCTGAGAGACTAGTTATGTAAGCTCCAGAGGCCAAACGTAGGGCGGTGTTTTGAAAAACATCAAGGCTGTTAAGATGAGTTTCACAAGCTGTTGTATATACGATGGATCTGTAGTCTCGTTTTGATCTTATAAGGATTTTGTAGACGGTGAGAAGTGTTTTTTCGTCAGTACCCCAGGAATTATTTGCTAACACTTTCATTATATTTAATCTTCTTATGTAGTCTGCTTTATGTGTTCTTTCCAAGTCAGTTTTGAGTCGAAGATCATACCTAGGAAGTTATGTTGTTGAACGTTCTCTAGAGGTGTATCCTTGAGTTTCAGATGACATGACTTAGGGTGTTTTTTTGTGAATGTCATTACTTTAGTTTTAGTGAAAGGCAAACTGGAACCAGATTTTTTGGACCATTTTTCGAACTTCCGTAATTCTTCCTGCATTGATTTTTTATAAGTGTGTATGTTGCGTCCGCGGCACATAATTAAGAAATCATCTGCATAAATATATGACTGTACAGGTGCTCTTATCTGGCAATTTATGTCATTTGTGGCTATCAGGAAGAGTGTAGGAATTATAACAGATCCTTGCGGTATACCGTTTTCTAAATTGGTTGGACTTAATTTTCTATTACCAATTTTAACTGGAAAAGTGCGGTTATTAATGACATTTTTTATGAAATTACATTTTTTATGAAATGTAACAAATTGCCCTCTATATTCCAGTTGTTCAGTATGTTCACTATCCTGTAACGCCATGTTGTGTCGAAGACTGTAACTATATCGAAGAAAATCGTAATTAGCGAATGCATCAAGAATCTTAGTGTGTAGTTAGACTATGTTGTCTGTAGTTGACCGATATTTACGGAAACTACTTTGATAGCTTGTTAAAAGTTTATTCGTTTCTAGAAAGTAGCATAGCCGCTGGTTGATAATTCTTTCAAACAATTTACACATTGAGCTGGTAAGTGAAATAGGTCGATAGCTTTTTGGATCTGTGTTTTGGTTGTTAGATTTCTGTATAGGTATTACTCTCCATTTATCAGCTCTATTCTAACCACATAGTATTGAAAATTTGTAATAAGCTTTCGGGGGCACGATTGCTGCATATTT
Organism: Megalocaria dilatata; assembly: GCA_034642435.1. NCBI lineage: Eukaryota > Metazoa > Arthropoda > Insecta > Coleoptera > Coccinellidae > Megalocaria > Megalocaria dilatata. The sequence goes on along the minus strand of CM067857.1, from coordinate 71,195,394 downwards.
GAGCTCTTTCGTGGTGATGAGGTAATTAGTTGCATTTGTGTTGTTGTCATTTATTTCTATGGGTTCTGTTGTTTCCATTTAGACTTTATATTGCAGGAAATCAAAATCTTAGTTAGAGTTCGATGATTATTTTTGGAGAAAATCCGCTAGTAATTCTGCAAGTTTTGTTTTTTCTGTGATAATATTTTTATTGTGCCTTTTAGTGCCTTTATTTCTATCTTTTTCTTTGATGGCGCTTATTTTTTCCCAGACTTCTTTTATGTTAGTGTTCTAAGAGAGTTGTAAGACAAAATTAGGATTTGTCGTTGTTTTTTGAATTTTTCAGATTTTCCGTTGAAATTTTCTTTTTTAATTTATAGAGAGCTCGTTTATTGCGTTCAATGCGTACGTTGCATTCAGGATTCCACCAGGGTGTGTATCTCCTTTTCTTGGATATTTTTCTTTTTCCGACAACGCCATCGCTGTCATCTATAATGATTTTGGACAATTTATCAATTGCTGTGTTTATGTTATGATCATCTGGTGAAAATGTTGTCATTTCTTGATTTACGTAATTTTAATATCGAGTCCAATCTGTGTTGTTTATTTCCCAGGTTTTTGTTACTTCGACGTTTTCCTCATATGACTCATAGGTAATTTTAATAGGGTAGTGGTCACTATCGTAAAGGCTATCTAATACTTCCCACTCCAGGGAATTGGTTTCAATAAATCTCATTATGGAATGTCAATAAATTTAAATAAGCCTCTAAAATAACTTATACTGTTCTTTGATTTTGTTAGAACATAGATCAATCCTGAATTATAAAGTTGATCTGTGTTTCGAAACATTCATTTCTTTACACGTGTGCGTAATTGATATACATTCTGTCAAGAAAGTACCGGGAATTATCGATTTAAATCTGGCGGGGCAATGAGGCAGGTAAAATTTTTTTTCCTGGGTTGTACCACTGTCCTTAATTACTATGCCAAGCTTGAGCGGAATCTGTCAACTAGTGTGTTTGCAACAGCTGATTAAGTCAGTCGATGTCAGAGTGCGTGCTGATTTTTACTATGGGTGATTACGTTGAGCAAAGAAGTTGTTTAAAGTTTTGTGTTGCAAAAGAATTTTCGTGTGCCGATGCATTGAAAATGTTGCAAAAGGCCTTTGGTGATAATGCTCTATCGAAAACTCGTGCATATCAGTGGTACAGAGCCTTCAAGGACGGTCGTGAAGTGGTCGCCCATCAACGGCTTCGATCGAAGATAACGTCGATAAAATTAAGGAAAGGGTGCTGGAAAACCGTCGTACCAGCTTGAGAGAGATAGCACATGATCTTAAGATATCCCACGAGTCCGCACGTACGATTTTGATTGATATTTTGGGCATGAGAAAGGTGGCCGCACGACTCGTACCGAAAGACCTGAATTTTCTTCAAAAACGTCATCGCGAACAGGTTGCTTCAGACATGCTGGATCGCTATAATTCCGATTCTACATTCAAGGAACGCATTATAACTGGTGATGAGACCTGGGTCTACGAGTACGATATGCAAACAAGTCAGCAATCATCGGAATGGGTGGCAAAAAATGAGCCGAAACCGAAAAAACCACGCCAAAGCCGCTCGAAAATGAAGGTGATGCTCATTGTTTTCTTCGATATCCGTGGCGTGGTGCACTACGAATTCGTTCCAGAGGGTCAGACGGTAAACAAGGAGTATTATCTAGGCGTTATGAAACGTTTGCGCGAGCGTATCCGTAAGAAGCGGCCAAATTTGTGGGCGAACAACTCATGGATTTTGCATGACGATAACGCGCCTTCTCACCGAGCTATGATTGTGACTGACTTTCTCGCCAAAAACTCAACAAACGTGCTTCAGCAACCACCATATTCGCCGGATTTGGCTCCCTGCGACTTTTTCCTCTTCCCAAAACTGAAATTGCCCCTTCGTGGCACCCGTTTTGAGTCGATTGAAGCCATAAAACAAAATTCGGCGCGAGAGCTAAAGTCCATCCGGGAAAGCGCCTATAAAAAATGTTTCGATAATTTGAAGTGCCGTTGGCATAGATGTATTGGAGCAAATGGAGCCTATTTTGAAGGCGACCCAATAAATTTTGACGATTAAATGTAAAAATGTTGTTTTAATTGAAAATTCCCGGTACTTTCTTGACAGAGTAGTATGAAGTTTAGTTCAATATATTCTTTTTCCAGTATGTCTTGCCAATATGTATTGATTAGAGGCGGAAAAGTGGAGCCTTTCAAGTGTGCATTCTTTATTTTGTTGAGATTTTATGTTTCATCACAAGAAGAGTTCAAAACGGTCTCAAACGATAAGAAGATTATAAACACAAGACGAAGATGAATAATCCTTGGTCAAATAGAAATTTGTCGTGTTGGTACACGAGCAATAAAAAACTCGATCGGAATAAATTGAATAGTGGAAATTTTAAGGGTACGTTTTAACGGAAAAGGTTTGTAGGTATATGTAGATACAAATATAAGAGGTTAATACCGATCTGATGAAACTGAGATTTTGAAATCCACTTCCACATATCATTAATCACGCGATAAAAACGTTCTATAAAAATTTCGAGTATAGGACTTGAAATTTATGTTTTCTTGGAGAAACCCTAATACCTTATACTTAAAAATTGTTCATTTTCCTGAAATATCATATTTCAATTAGTAAACTTTAGCCATAGGCATCCAATTGTTATAAATTAAAAAAAAAAAATTATGTAACTTCTATTAGAATTCAACGATAAGTTAATGTCATTTCTATGCTAATGGCTATAAAATCGACAACCTGTAATATGGAAAACACAGAATTCTTCTAATTTTTTTCATTATATCTCATCGAAAGTATCTAATTTCGTTCTTGTGTTCCGTTTTTTCAATTGCCTCAAAAATGATTTCATTGAGCATGACTACGAGAAATATATGACCCAAAAGCAATATTAAAATTAGAACGAAGTGTTATTAACATTTCTATCACCGTTATTGCAAATAATAACCGAAAATTCAATTATTAATTGTAATTAGATTTTGACATTAGCTACCAGAAACATTGAGTATGATTTAAAGAAAACACTTTATATCCTCTAATTATCATTGTTAATAAGGGGTATGAATAATGGTAATAGAAAGCTTCAGAAATCGAGACAGTGTAACATACATCTGTAAAAAATTCTATACTCAAATAAACTCGACAAGGTTTTTTTATTAACAAAACCTTGTGAATTAAGTGAATGATTATTACTGATTTTCCTTGTTAAATTAATTTTAAATATGAATGATATAACGAAAAATATTGTTCAGAAAGGCCTGACCTATGGTTACTAGACTTGATCGATCGCGCACGGGAAAAGCTCACTTTTAGGACTGATATGAAATAAACTATTAATGAGATGAATGGAGTTTGCGGTTGGCTCTAGGCGAAATGGTTAGGAGATCGGTTGTGGTCTATGTGGGTCTTGTTACTGTTTCCTTACGCCACTTCAGAAACAGCGTTGATTGTTTACCCAAAAGCGAATAATTAAACGGATATCGGTATAGAAAAATCAGAATTGAAACTTCTAATTAGATTTTTTCGATGATTAACATTTTTGCAAATTTAGAATTTTTTTTCTGAAAAAACGGAGAATCACATCACATGAAAAAAAAATACACGGTTAAGTTTGAATTCTATTCCTTGACATTCCTGTCGTCTCAAAGGTTTTTTCACATTAGGACATATTTCAGATTTCGGATGAGATCAGTTGGAGGGAGATGGCACTGTTAATCATATGACCCTTTTTCAAGAAGTTACTGACAGATCTGAAATTATTAGAGTAGATTTGAAGTGTAAATCGACAGATGAATAAGAAAGCGGTAAAAAGCTCCTAAAGTCACATCAGTGCTTACTAGAATTTTTCTCCAGAATAACTGAATACGAGCTAAGTGTAATTCGTTGTTATTTACAAGAGAGCTGGTTCACAATATTTCAAATTAGAAATTACGTTTCATTTTAGATTTTTCAGTTAAAATTCAGGTGTCTTTTATTTAAGAGGGTCCGAAAATGAATAACCAGCAGTTTTTCTTATTGATTTTCCGCAGAAATCTGATGAAGTAATCGAAAACTAGTGAGAATGTTTGATGCGTAACCCCGCACATTAAATCTCAGACTTGGCCGTTATGAGATGTCCGGTGCGTGGTTTCGATGCACTTCGAATCGCAGACTAGGCGATATCGATATCGCCAGAAGATCATGATTTCTGGAAGATTTCCGAAACCGCTGATAAGTAATTACAATTTGAAATTTAATTTTTTCGCGGTTTTCAACGTCACAGAACGTGTTATTTTTTCGTTCAAACGTTGTTAAATTTCGAATTCTGACGAAAAAAGGTGAATTCAAATAAGTCACATCTGTTGACGAATCTTCTTTTCGTGTTGAAATTACAATAGTTGTTAAGGATTTGTTTTCTTTTTAACCTCTTCTCATCACCTGTTTCACCTGTACAAGCATAAATACTCTGTCCTGCTTGTTAAGTTTTCAGTTGTCTGAAGAAGGAATATTTATTCCTCGAAACTTGAGTTACAAAAAATGTGTAAAATATCAATCTATTGGTAGTGAAACAGTAATTTCTAATAACTTCTTTTTATGTATTTTATATCCAAATACGAAATTTCAATTCGAAGGCGCTGACGTGCCTTCACCCATCAAGGTTCTGGTAGCGTTCGATTTTCTCTACTAACGTTGCTCTAACATAATATTTATTTTTTTATTTCATAATTATACGACTCTCACGAAATTCATTTCACATAAAAAAATTTTTGAAAAAGCCGTCATTTTTTAACTTCTTGTTAAACTTCAGTTTGATTGGATCTCTGTTTTTTGAGATATTGGGAAAATTACAACAGCCGTTTACCCGCCGTTTACCAATTTCTTCATGGATGAACAAGCGCGGGGAAGCTAGTGATCTCACGTCAGTGCTTTTTTAAAAAAAATTATGTTCAGCCCTTTTTATTTTGACGCCGAATCAGAAAGGACATTCGATGTCATATGTGAAAACATTATTTATTGCACAAAGGTTGGATGATTCGTTCAGATTGTATTAGGAGATAATCTAATTGAAATATGTAATGATGACTATTGACAAAATGATGATTTTTTCCGATAACCAGTGAATTTTTCCAGGAATTAAAAAATTCAAATCGAAGCATCCATATTCATGTAGATTTTTATGCCATCTATACCGGTAATTTTACATGGGGGATGCAGCCTTGTACGCTGGATATATATATATATATATATACAAGGCTGCATCCCCGGTATAGATGGCATCCGGGGTAAGGTGGCATCCAATATACGGATGCCAACTTACCAACACGAAGTGACATCGGTAAATGATATAAGGAAACATCCTTTATCGTTTGCGCTAATTTTCAGCAGGATGCCAAATTGACCCTTTTTGGACCTATCTAGACTGCCGTGGATACTTTAGGTTCACCGAGTTTTATCATGGTGACGCTCGGGTAGAATTCGTGTATACTTTGTATATCATGGGGCTATTGTATGTTACACTGTCTCGATTTCTAGAGCTTTCTCTAGAATTATTCATACTCCTTATTAACAATGAAAATTAGAGGCAATAAAGTGTTTTCTTTAAATCATACTCAATGTTTCTGGTAGCTAATGTCAAAATCTAATTACAATTAATAATTGAATTTTCGGTTATTATTTGCAATAACGGTGAGAGAAATGTTAATAACACTTCGTTCTAATTTTAATATTGCTTTTGGGTCATATATTTCTCGTAATCATGCTCAATGAAATCATTTTTGAGGCAATTGAAAAAAACGGAACACAAGAACGAAATTAGATACTTCCGATGAGATATAATGAAAAAAATAAGAAGAATTCTGTGTTTTCCATATTACAGGTGGTCGATTTCATAGCAATTAGCATATAAATGACATTAACTTATCGTTGAATTCTAATAGAAGTTACATAAAAAAAAATTTTTTAATTTATAACGATTGGATACCTATGGTTGAAATTTACTAATTGAAATATGACATTTCAGGAAAATTTATCAGTATAAGATATTAGTGTTTCTCCAAGAAAACATAAATTTTAAGTCCTATACTCGAAATTTTGTAGATTGTTTTTATCGCGTGATTAATGATATTTTTCTTCATATTCTACGCACAGGTTCCTCATTACGCAAAAAATTTAACCTATGAAATAGTAAGATAAAACAGCATACTGTTGTATAGGTACTTTTATGATAATCCTGAAATTCTGCTAGAATAAACGACTCGTTCATTTGATAACGTGGAAGTGGATTTCAAAATCTCATTTCATCAGATCGGTATTTCCCTCTTATATTTGTATCTACATATATCTACAAACCTTTTTCGTTAAAACGTACCCTTAAAATTTCCACTATTCAATTTATTTCGTTCGAGTTTTTTATTGCTCGTGCACCAACACGACAAATTTCTATTTGACCAAGGATTATTCATCTTCGTCTTGTGTTTATAATCTTCTAATCGTTTGAGACCGTCTATCGGAGACTCGCGATATATAGACATTCGGCGCCTTGGAAGGTGCCTGCTAAACTACGTAATATTTTACATGTATGGAATGATACTTAATCGCTACTAGGACAATCTTCATTTCATAATGGATTCACAAAATAAAAATGAGTTCTTTCCAATTACTAAAAAATATTCATATTATTGTAGATCGGTTTATATTTTTTTTATTCCTGCAATAAAAATGTTTGTTCGGGCGATCCAAAGTTATTTCGAAACATCCGTCTTATTGGAATTCGAAATGGAATAGTTTTCAAATATGGAGCGATTAAACACAACGCAACAAAATTGCGGAATCGGATTGTGAACAAAATATCAATATAACTTGATATTTTCTTTAACTTTTTTCTCCTTCATCTTTTTCTACATTGAATGATGTTAAGCTTCCAATTCTGCAATGAAAAATTAAAATTTCCATTAGAATGGTATCGGTATTTCAATTCGAACACGGAAATATTCAGAATTTATATACAACTTAGCACAAAAAACCTTTGAAGTCGACTGAAAATAAGGAAGTTAAATTCTGAAGAGAAACTTTCATTTTTGATCAGTGTTACATTCATCTTGTCGTTACGCAAAAACTTTTCACTTCCTTAATAATGAAAGATGTGTTTGAAAACTAATCTCCTATTGGGAATATTGTTCATTTTGGAGAAGGATCAACAAAAAATGTATCATCAGTAGATATAACTTGAAAACACGTAATTTTTGGCAATTCTTGAACTCTTCTTGTAATTAAACATAAAATCTCAACAAAATAAAGAATGCACACTCGAAAGGCTTCACTTTTCCGCCTCTAATCAATACATATTGGCAAGACATACTGGAAAAAGAATATATTGAACTAAACTTTATACATATACTTTTTGCCAAATTCTGATGAGAAAAAAAAGCCATTTTCTTTTCGTGGAAGAGTCTTCTGCACTACATGTTGCAAATCATTTCACCAATATCCTCTACATCCACAAACAATTTGAGCAACATCCGGTAAGTAGTTTCCGAAATATTGACTTTTCGAAAAAAATATATTTTTTTACCTCTGGTGTGCAGTTCAGCAGTTCTACTGAATCATCGAAATCGAGTGAGACATTAAGACTATAAAACTATCTGCAAGTTTGAAGTTACCAGGTCTTTTTTTTAGGAAGTTATCGTGCTTGACTACGAATTCTTTCGGTAGGTCCAACTCGTCGTTTGAGGCCAGTCTCGGCTCAAAATTATAAAATTACAGGTATTTGGACGAATCGACAACGCGTTATGTTCATAGAATCAGAGAGGAAAAAAATTGAAATATATTCAAAGAAAGAGAGTTTTGAATATAAGAATATGGAAAAACATATAAGGAAACAGATTAGATTAAACTATATGATAAAATTCTAAAAGAATATCAATTCTTCAATAATATTCACGAGAAACTCAACTAATCAATCAATTCAATAATTCACAATAATGAACCATCAAAACTCGCGTACCGTATGATTTATCCGAAGCAACAGAATAACAGCGAACCCTGAAAAAATCCCCTTCGTGCCAGCAATCGTTCTGTGTAATATTTACCGCTTGAGTGTTACCATTCATTACACCAGACAAATACAGCATACGGATACAACTCGACCGCTATCTATACCGGAAGTCATCTTGTGCAGAAAAAAATCTCCGAATATACATGAAGTATACACGAGGATGCAGGCCGATACCCTTTTTGTACGGATGCCAGCTAGTTCGGCAGATGTATATATATATAGATATTATAATATATATATATATATATATATATATATATATATATGTATATATATATATATATATATATATATATATATGTATATATGTATATATATATATATATATATATATATATATATATATATATATATATCTATATACATATAAAAATCAATTGCTGTTCGTTAGTCTCGCTAAAACTCGAGAACGGCTGATTGGATTTTTTTTATCTTGGTCTTGAAATGATCGTGAAGGTCTAGGGAAGGTTTAAAAGGTGAGAAAAATTCGAATAATTTCCGGAAAAATCCCAAAAACATGCCTATTCTGTTTCCCATACAATTGTTCTTTAACGTAACTGAAGTAATTAAGATACCATTATACCCCACTTAAGATATGAGCAAAATCCCGAATGTAGAAATTAAATATATTATACTAATGCCCAATGAAATAAATAACATTAAATTATCAAGAAATCGGTTACTTAAACATATACTAATGCCCGATAAAATAATTAACATAAAATCACCAAGAAATCGGTTACTTAAACAGATTTCTTGGTAATTTTATGTTAATTATTTTATTGGGCATTAGTATCTGGGAATTTCTTCGTTCGGGATTTTGCTCATTACTTATGTGGGGTATAATGATATCTTAATTACTTTAGTTGGTAATTGATGAGATAATAAACATCTTATAATATCAATTCAAGTTATCAATTACATTTAAATGATAAAGTAATAGTTTTGTTATTTCAAAAATTCTCCCCGTTTTGTTCAAATACTTGATAATAAGTTGATAAATGTATTTGAAGGCAAGACAGTTTGTTTAGAAATCAGTAGTCTGTATGATTTGAAGAAGTTACAATGTAATGAAACTAACTTCAGTTGTTAATCTATCAGATTATTTTGTTTTAGATTAATAAATATTAAGTTTTGTCACAAATTAAATTTCTGAATGCAACCAAAATATTTGACATTATATTTGATAACCAACTAATATATCAATCCATCCTTTCGCACTTCAGAACACGGAAAAAAGTATTACGACATTGTGTTACGATATCTATGAGTGCGCGAGAACTTTCTTTACTTCGGTGATCCTTTGTGATAGTGACATTCCAAGTATTGTGCTCTTTTTTATATTTTGTGATAGTGACACTTTACTGCTAAGTGGGTGAGAAATTTTCTCACTTTGATTAATTACAATTTACGATGCCGAGGAGAAGACGACCTGACTAAGGTCGTCGCAGTCAATCAAATGTAAAAATAAAATAAAATATTATATTATATTTATTTTGTATATAATATATAATTATATTTTGGCTTCAATAAATCTCATTATGGAATGTCAATTAATTTAAATAAGCCTTAAAAATAACTCATACTGTTCTTTGAGTTGTTAGAACATAGATCAATCTTGAATTATAAAGTTGATCTGTGTTTCGAAACATTCATTTCTTTACACGTGGTGCGTTGTTGATATAGGTTAGTTTTTTGATTTTGATATTTGGAATATTATTCAGGACCGAAGAAGGGATTACTTAGAATTATATTTGTTTTTTGAAGATATAGTGCATGTTTTGAGAGATTTCTGAATTAACTTATTCGAATATTTAAATATATTAAAAATTTTAAATAAATTATATTCTTTGAGAAGTTCTTTAAGTGTGTTCATGTTTTTTTAAAAGGCAATTGGTGTTCTCAAAGGTAAGACCAGAAACAAAATTTTGTCTCCTTTAAATATTTATTTATTAATTTTAATGACTTTCGTATATCTGTTGGTTTATTTATTCCATTTGACATTATATATGGAGATTTGATTATATACGTCTATTAAATGTAAGCAGTGCTTCTTTTAGACATTAATTTAATTCTAAAAGTTTTTTGAATAAAATTTTTTTTGAAATTAAATTGTAGAAGATAAACATATTTCAATTTGTTTTGATATTCAAATTTTGTTATATTTCTTCTATCAAGTAAAAGGCCTTTCTATTTTATACCACATTTAGAACACGGTTTATGGTATGCCGGACATTCCTTGGGCCCATGTGTAGTTTGACATCTTCTGTATTTAAATTTTTCCTTATGCCCAAGATTTTTGTCAGAATTTTTTTTACCTTTAGTTTGGTGCTTCCGTAAAATATTTACCTCGTTATCATCAGTTAATACTTGGCTTTGGTTTCTGGACATCTCGCTTGTGCGGCATATTTCAATAGCCTGAGACAGCTTCAGTTTATCAATCCTAAGCAGGGCTCCACGAGTTAAAGAATCACGTATACCAATAACGATACGGCCTCTCAGAGCTTTTTCTTCCATAGTTTGTCCTGCATCTACTTCTTGTAGTTACATGTCTTTACTTGGTGCTTTATATCAGTAAGGAAGTGGTCGAAGTTTTCTCTCTTTTTGGCATCTTCAGAGAGAAGTTGTATCTTTCAAATACTTCATTTACTCTTGTATTCACATACTTTTCAATGAGTGTCATGATGACTTCAAAGGTATTCTGAGTATTTTCCGGGATGTCGAATGTAGACATTATTCGAGCTGAATCCGTGCCAATTATATTTCTTAGAATTGAAAGTTTCACATTTTCTGAACTGTTATCATGGCCTGTAGCTACAAGATACAGGCCAGAATTTCAATTATGTTGCAGCATTGGGGCTTTGCAAGTCAAAATCGGGTGCCATTATATAGTTGTAGGTTAACTTGTTGGAATATTTCTCTTACCGGGAGAAACACAGTGGATTTTATGTTTTCGCAGGTGCTATACACATTTAACGGACGACTGAGCCTTGTTTTGTAGAATATTTATGTCAATATGCAAATGAATTATTTCAATACATCATACCGGAGATTAAAAATCATAAGTTATATTCTTCAACTAATGTCATCTATCAATATTATGCATAATCATAGAGTACATGTATTAATCATATATTTAATCTTCTTATATTTAAACAAAGACGACCTAAAGTATCAATATTTCTCTTGTACCGAGCACCTTCTTCGCTTCTCATCCAGAATTCTTCCTTGCTCTGTTGTAGCTTGACTGGCGTATCATATAGAGAACACGACTAGTCTTAGAATTCCTGACTGACCGTCCCCGCTGTGTTTAAGTAGGCAATAATTGAGTTTCATTACCATTTTCATTATCACAGAAAAAATTTATTAACATCAAATACATTTTCGCGAAGCCCGTACTCTTCATTGGACCGCTCGATTAGGATTGGTTCGCACCCCATTCGTAAATAAGTCAATCTAGTAATATTTTCCATCCAACCACCTCTCACAAAGAAGTGGCTTATTACAGTAATTACATAACGCTTAAGAGCAGAGTAACAGAACACAAAAAAACGATTAAAAGTTTTTTTGGCTGTCTGTACTGTATTGATCCTCTAGTGGGGGGCGCTCTGTTCACTTCAATCTGAATTGATCATTTAACATATTTCATATATGAAAGTGTTGATTCATACCACTCATTGTTAAAAATAGAACAATGAAATTTTGTTTGAGAATTCGGGAAGTGCTTTAGAGTGAAAGTAATGTGGACCCGCCATTAAATATTAGACACAATAATTCTGTATCTTGGACTATGTCGCAACAAGATATTCCTGAACAACGATATTATTAGATATACATATTATAACAAATATGTAGTTAATATATTTGCCGTAAATAGATCGGAAATGATAAAAGAAAAGTAACAGAATGAAAAAAAAAAACATTTTTAAAATGTTTGCATGTTTTAGAGTTTTTACAGGTAGATCCTTAAAAGCTCGGGTCAATATTTAGACTTTGTTTTATCGAAATCGGATGGTAGGAAAAAAGATAAAGATTTAACGTACCTCACAAACTAAACAATAAAATAATATAATTACCTGTACATTTAATATATTTGCCGGAAATCGATTGAGAATGATTCAAGAGAGTAACAGAATACAAGAAGACACTGCCTCTAAAATTTTGATCTACCTGTTTGTTACCGCTAATCCTAAAACACCTCGACGGATTTTTATGTTTTTGCAGGTAGATCATGAAAAGACTAGAGAAATATTCAAACTCTGTTGCGTTATAATTGGATGACAGGAAAAATGATATAGTTATTCAAAAATAACACGAAATATTGTAATTGCTATATTCCAAATAATGAAATACTAAAATTATGCTCAGGTCAAACAAATATGTGTAAAATTGCACTATCATATTATAAGAATAGACTACGTGAACGAAATTACGGGCATCGGCTAGTAAATTATAACTTTTAGTATTTAGCTATGGACAGGTACTTTTTACAGAAACTTTGAAAAATGATTTTTTCAATTCCTTCCTTTGTATAGTGTTGAATTTTTAGATATGCCGTGAAGTTGAAAGCTTTCTTTTAGGCATGTGTATTAATTTTTAAGTTTTGTTTTCAAAATTCCATAAGGTAATAAAGCCTATATCACAGAATATGCCGCTTTTTTATCTTCTTCCATAGTGTACTTGGCGGATAATATAAAGCTTGATTTAAGATCTTCTGTCATAGGTTTTGAATTTTATTTATAAAAAAAATAAGCTATAATTTGTCCAAGGTGAGTGCGTTATAAAAAATTAATTCTTCAAATTACTAAAATTTCCAAAGAGTATAAATAATTACAAATCATTTTTGTTTACTAAGGTACTTCACAACCTTTCACTCGATTAATTGAAAAAAGAACTAAAAATAATAATAAAGTTGTGAAAATCCAATATATCAAAATTTCGAAAACTATTGGCATTAAAAGATTTCAAAGAAAAACGATGACCAAGAAGAAGAAGAAAAAAGGCACAGAGAAAAATTCAAAATTCGGGTACAAGGAATGAACTTTCTACAATGGTTACTTGTAGTGAGTTCTTAGTGCATTGTGTAAGTACTTATAGTGTGTTATTAAATGAAAGTAAAAATATAAGTTTTATAATGGCAGATTCTGAGTGGTATACCGAATTTAAAAAACAAGTTCTATATGGATCCGTCACTTCAGTGTATCAAACTCTCGAGAAAAAACCCCCAGGGGTGAATATTGATAATAAAAATATATTTGATGGACATAGTGCACTAGAATATATCGCATATAAAAAGCGTATATCTGACAGGGATATGCAAGTACTGAAACTTCTTCTTGCGAATGGGGCTGATCCTTTACAGAAAGGAAAAAAAGGAGTTCTTACATATTACACCTTCCTGAATCATGGTACGTATCTACTCTTATTCTTAATAAAAAAAAATAGTGAAAAACACTGACCTGCAGTTGGAAGCTTTTGCGCGTTTTTTCATATCACCCACGATCTTCGCGAAATTTTGCATTAGCCTACTTGTCATTATAATGTCTTCATCCAAGCAACAACATGCTATCGATTTGCTGAAATTCCTTTTGGTCTGGTGCGTCCGTAAACACTCAAAAGTAGTCTGTCCGGTCGGCCACCCAACTTTCAAACAGAAAAAGCTAGAGACTTTAAATTTTCTGGTAATTTGAAAATTTCAACAGACCTCAAATTGTAACCAACCTTTTGATTCTACGTGTAAGATTTTTAAACTGTCTTTTATAGGAAAAGAGTGGCCATTTATTACACAATGGGTTGCGAATTTGGAAGTTTGCTTATTCAAAGTTCATTGAATCTAGTTTTGAATGAATGTACTGTCTCCTTTATATATTTGCTATTGCAAGTTGGACATATTAATTAATAAATTCCTGATTTGTGTATATTTGAGTCTTTCACATTAAATAATAAAGATTATATCTTGTTTTGTGGTTTGAAGGTGATATATATATATATATATAAGGTTGAGAAGTAAAGGACCACTTTTCCATTTGTGGAGGTAAAACCTCTAAACTGCGGTCCCAAAAAATTTCCCTTCGTTTTTAGGGTAGTAAAACATAGTAATTCATAAAAACTTGTTTCAATCAAATTTTTGTTTTGTTTTGTTTTTTTTCCATTCAGTTTCCAGTTCGTTTCATTCATTTCAGTAGATACAATGTTTGAAATTATTTCAAAGTTATTGTTCTTTTCAGGTTACAAAATAACTACCGAATTTTTGAGGAACATTGATATTGATACACCCATACATTCCAAGAACAAACGAAATGCTCTGCACTGCTATACAGCACTAGGAGATTTATCAGGCATGCAATATTGTTTTGCCAGAGGGGCTGATCCAAACAGTTCGTATGGGAATGGATTTACGGCCTTATACTGTACACTAATAGTAGAAAAACCAAAAGAAGGACTTCTTGATGCGAGTGTGAAATTACTGATCGAAAATGGCGCAAATATTAACTGGCAGGCAAAGTATGGTGTCACACTACTTCATTGTGCTTTGATGTGTAAGTTGAAAATTGCGAAGGAAAAGATAAAAATATTGTTAAAGTACCACCCGGATGTCAATTTGACAAGCAACAAGGGCTTCACTGCAATGAATTTTGCAATAAGTCAAGGAAAATTCGATATATCCTTAATAGAAACTTTCCTGAAACATGGCAGCGATCCAAATCGTTTGACAAAAGCAGGATATAACTCATTACATCTTTTAGCAATTAACCAAGAATATTCGACTTTAAAAGCCTCAAAAATTGCTGAAAGACTGATCAATTATGGCGCTTCTGTGAACCATCAAGATACATGTGGAAACACACCATTGTATTACGCCGTTCAGGAACAGTCCTCTCATTTAGTCGAAATGTTATTGCAGCATGGTGCTGACATCACAATAAGAAATAACGCAGGAGAAGATTTCACGGATATATTCAGCTTATTTAGTGAAGAAGTTTCTGAAGTAATGCTTAAACACATCTGCATTTTGCTTCAGGATCACTCAACCAAATTCCGATTGAGTCATAGATTTGTTTCTAAAGTAAGCGCATCTAACGTACTTAGAGCGATGCAGAAGGAATGCAAAGAAGAACTGGAACATATGAGGACCCAAGAAATTGAAGAAACTACTTTGAATTTTTTTAAAATAATATCATCGAACATAAGAGAAATAGCGACTTATGTTAGAAGGAAGAAAACAGCATCCGTTTTAACCCATGTCCGAACAAGAGACTACAAGCATTATGGTAAAATATTGAACAAAAAGATAATTTCCGCAAAGAGAAGAAGAAAATTAGAAAATTGTTTCCTCAATTTCATGATATCTTCAACACAAGAACTAATACCTATCCATATTTTGGAACGTATTGCTAATTTTATAAATGATGAGGATCTTTCGAAATTTACCCGGATAGAAACCTTACGAAGATCAACCAGATATATCTCAAGAAGCTCAAACTAGAATGAAATATAAAAATTAACTACAGAGTAAATAAGAATTATAGTGTTTTTGCGTTGGATATAAAACAGATATAGCTACGTTCACTAGAAGAAAAATTAGTGTCCGTTTCAGCCCGTTATACAAGTGAGATGCTACAAAAAATATGGGGAAAAAACATATCTATCTATGTCAGCCTAAGTACCTTAGGAAGTACAACCAAAGTTAGATTCGATAAAAAACTACACAACGAAAAACTATAAGAGTTTTAGAAACTTTAGCGAATTCAAGAATGTTCACTAATGTGTAATATTCATTACACTCTTATTTTAATGCTAAGATTATATGTTAGTAGCTACATTCAATTGAAAATGGCTCTTTTTTGCACTTGCTGGAATAAATTTATAGGAACATTCAAGATTTTCAAAATAGCTTTAAGAATGCTTTTTTCTGCGAAATTTTGAGTTAACATTCGAAACGTTCCTTAAGTTACTATAAATATGTATTGATTCTAACTAATTAGTAATTATTATGAGCAAAATAATAACATGTATCGTGCATCATCATATCTTTATATATTATTCTGAAGTATATTGTTATAATGTAAAATTTAAAGAACTGCATTATTTGGTTTGAAATATTAAAATGTGTTGTAATAAGAGCGAGGAATTTTGCGATTAAATCTATGATATTATTCCCTCTTTATAAATTAATTTGAAACATATTACTACAAATTTAATTTATTTTTTTTAATATTTACCTAATATTTTGGTACTGGATAATACACCAAACTCACAAGGTGTAATCATTGTGAACGAATATCGGCTCAAAACTCCATTAATCTTATTAACCATCGTATTCTTCTGATATTTAATAAATATTATACTGATACACCTGACGAGGTTTAATACACGAAAAATTACATCAAAACTGAAAATTTCATTTGAATAATGAATATTATATCTAACGGATAAAAAAAACAGTTGAAACAAGGAAACCTGTGGTAGAAATTATGTCTGATTTAGTAGTTCAATTGTGTTCTAGTAAGACTTTATTACTGTGTCATTAGGAGGCCACCTTAGGCTCAGCAGTGGTAAGTTTTGATCCATAGGTGAGATATTGGCCGAAACCTTCGGACTAGAATATTCCTGTTCTATACAGGCCCTTCCAATGCTAGTTTGGCGTGCTACCAATGTGCTATAGGAACTCATTATAATATGTTTTGATCTAAATGGAATTTTTGGCTAAAAATTGTGTCACGTAACTGTTTTGAATAAATGTTTTGAGTCAAAATTATTTATTGTAAATAATTTTTTAGTATGAAGAAGTGACTAAAACTTCTTATTAAATCAAAATTATTAATAGATAGAATATTATTATTATTATCAAAAATAGATAGAATATTATTATTATTATTAAAAATAGATAGAATATTATTATTATCATTAAAAATAGATAGAATATTATTATTATTAAAAATAGATAAAATATTATTATTATTATTAAAAATAGATAGAATATTTCTTTATAAACTTTGGAGGCGCTCTGAATAGTTCTTTTTCGTCCAAAACTGCCACTTTTAATTCTGACAAAATACTTCTGACACGTTCGTTCAGCTAGAGTATGGTCACTAGGGTGGGTCAAAAAAATCGATGATTTTTTTTTACAAGTGACACGGAAAAATGGGTTGCTAGAGACCTCAAAAAAATTCTCGCCAAGCATAAGCTCCTGATTTCAATAGGAAGATCCTCCGCACCTCAGTTTTGTATTTTTTTCCCAGTCCAATAGAAAAAAATTGATACCTCATCATTTATCGATTGAACAGAAAAATGTTCCAAGAGAATTTTTTAGGAAATTTAATGCTCTACAAAAAAGGTATCTTATATTTTTTTCGTGAACTTCACCATTTGAAAGATATTGAGGATTTAATTTTGATTATTTTAAGACAAATTTCATTTTTGTTTATCAATCTTATAACTCGACTTTGCAACGGTACTCGACTTTCGGTAAAAAGACTTATTATTATTATCATCCTGATACTCCTAGATCTTCTGTGAAGATCCCTCAGAAGCTTTTCCAGCTTGTGCGAGTTAGGAGTTCAGTTGTGTTCTGTGTAGGCTTTGTTACTGCGATCTTGCGCCACTTTGGGTCACAGCACTGTTAATTTTTGACCCAACAGTGAAATGGTGGCTGACACCCGTCCAACTAGAAAATTTATTTTCTGCCTGAACAGGATTCCAACCTGGACCTCCCGGTCACGAGTCCGCTGAGCTATCCACACTCATATATTCATATGCCGAATTTGATTGAGGCAACTATTATTAACGGAAAGTACGCAGGTGGAAATGTTTGTATTCCTCGAATACCAATGATTCCGACTGATCTTCCGTTTGACTTCAAACGATTGCAATTTCCAGTTCGCCTTGCGTTCGCAATGACAATTAACAAGTCGCAAGGCCAATCGCTTAGTGTTTGCGGGATACATTTAGAAAATCATTGTTTTTCACATGGGCAATTATACGTTCCGTGTTCACGAGTTGGGAAACCATCCGCTTTGTTTGTGTTAACGTCAGACCAAAAAACAAAAAATGTGGTTTACCAAAGAGCACTTCAATGAAACGGATAATTTGCGGACACGTAAAATGCTTCGATTCAGTATTTACTTTGGATTCACTTTCATTTACTTAGAGAAGTTCAACTAAAATAACACTTCATTTTTGTAATAGAACTGAATTCATTACTGTTGTGAAATGAATTAAAATTTCTCCTTTTCAAATATAAAAAAAAAAAAAAATTTCTCCATCTTTTAATCACCAAACGAAATGTTACATAAAACGAAGCCATCTGGTGGCGAAACGGAGTTCGCCGGGTTTGCTAGTTGATAAATAAATATTTAAAGGAGACAAAATTTTGTTTCTGATCTTACTATTATGAACACCAATTCCTTTTCAAAAGCATAAAACATAACTTAAGGACTTCCCAAAAATATAATTGTTGAATTATGGTTATATACGTCTATTAAATATGAGCGGAGCTTATGTAGACATCAATTTAATTCTAAAAGTTTTTTGAATAAAAATTTTTTTGGAATTAAAATTGTAGAAGACTGACAGATAAAATCTGTTTTGATATCCAAATTTAGATATTCTGAAATTAATAATGTAAGAGATATCCTTCAAGATGTTTAGGCGTCAATAGAATTGTAATAGCATCTAAGCTAAAAAAAAATTAATCAATTTCATTAGTAATATTGAGTAATTTATAAGTTATAAGCATAAGGAGTTAAACTTTGTTAAATTTTGACACTTGAAATACTTTACGGATGAAAAGCAAGACTTTCACTCTTTTGTTTAACATGAAACATACATCAAAATGTAGTTTGAAAAATTTGCTAATTTTCAACAGTAATTTAAAACCAAGAAATATTGTAAATTTTGTAAAATCATCGAAAGCATCATTTTTCAATAATTTTGACAGAAGCTAGTTAGCTTTGATATTAAATTTTTCTTGAAAACTATAAATATATAGTTTTCACGAAAAATTTAATTTCAAAGCTAATATGTGTCTTTCCTATTGGAAAGACACAGAAAAATTGAGTCAGTCTTAAAATTTCCAGAGCAGAATTTATATCGGTCTTAAAATAGAACATTTTTCTCTTCAATAATCCAGTTCCAAAACCTAAAAATAAATTAATATTATTATTGTGAATGGAAATGTGATATAAAAATTTCGTTACCTCAGTGTTGTGAATGGAAACATCCCAAATAACAATCAAGAATTCAACAATTTGAATCCATAAGAAGCAATCAACTCTGTGGGCTGAGAGATCCGGACATTCCGGATATATTCTTCAGGAAACAAAACAAAATCCTGAAATAGAGCAAAGCCAAAGGAACATTGTCAATGGATGATTAAACTTACCAAAGGTAGAAATAAGATTATTTATGTAAAGTTTTCCAATTTGAATTCAAAAAACAAATCATTGCTTGTTTACGTTAGAATAACGTTACGATATTTAGATAGGGTTAGGTTAGTACTTAGAAATAAGACATTTAGATTATAAATCACTGATTATTATATTTCAAATTACTTTGATATAATATATATGATAAAAAATTTAACTTAAAAATTCAAATTGAACACTAACAGATCAAATCAAATTTAATCATATTTAAATTTCAATTATTCAACAAAAAAATTATAATCTTAAGAGCTAGCTGGCAACATTGAATACAAGCAACTAGATACAAGGTTGATCTAACTAGTATTCATTCTGAAATTATATATTTGAACCATATTGAATTTGCTCCACTAAAGAGGGGTAGAGAAAAGTAGAAGTAAATTGAAAATTATATATATATATATATATATATATATATATATATATATATATATACATCTGCCGAACTAGCTGGCATCCGTACAAAAAGGGTATCGGCCTGCATCCTCGTGTATACTTCGTGTATATTCGGAGTTTTTTTTCCGCACAAGATGACTTCCGGTATAGGTAGCGATCGAGTTGGTATCCGTATACTTTTTTACCTATAATAGTACAAGTTGGCTGCCGTATACTTTAGTATCAGCCAAAGTGGCACACTGAGATGTTGCCATACTGCTGTATTTGTCTGGTGTAATGAATGGTAATACTCAAGCGGTAAATATTACACAGAACGATTGCTGGCATGAAGGGGATTTTTTTAGGGTTCGCTGTTATTCTGTTGCTTCGGATAAGTCATACGGTACGCGAGTTTTGATGGTTCATTATTGTGAATTATTGAATTGATTGATTAGTTGAATTTCTCGTGAATATTATTGAAGAATTGATATTTTTTTAGAATTTTATCATGAAGTTTAATCTAATCTATTTCCTTATATGTTTTTCCATATTCTCATTTTCAAAACTCTCTCTGTTTGAATAGATTTCAATATTTTTTCCTTTCTGATTCTATGAACATAACGCGTTGTTGATTCATTCAAATACCTGTAATTTTATAGTCTAAATGTCTCACTCGATTTCGATGATTCAGCAGTATTGCTAAACTGCACACCAGAAGTAAAAAAAATATTTTTTTTGAAAAGTCAATATTTCGGAAATTACTTACCGGAAGTTGCTCAAATTGTTTGTGGATGTAGAGGATATTGGTGAAATGAATGGCAACATGTAGTACAGAAGACTCTTCCACGAAGAGAAAATGGCTTTTTTTTCTCATTAGATTTTGGAAAAAAGTATATGTACATTCTGTCAAGAAAGTACCGGGAATTATCGATTTAAATCTGGCGGGGCAATGAGGCAGGTAAAAATTTTTTTTCCTAGCTTGGTACCACTGTCCTTAATTACTATGCCAAGCTTGAGCGGGATCTGTCAACTAGTATGTTTGCAACAGCTGATTAAGTCAGTCGATGTCAGAGTGCGTGCTGATTTTTACTATGGGTGATTACGTTGAGCAAAGAAGTTGTTTAAAGTTTTGTGTTGCAAAAGAATTTTCGTGTGCCGATGCATTGAAACTGTTGCAAAAGGCCTTTGGTGATAATGCTCTATCGAAAACTCGTGCATATCAGTGGTACAGAGCCTTCAAGGACGGTCGTGAAGTGGTCGCCCATCGACGGCTTCGATCGAAGATAACGTCGATAAAATTAAGGAAAGGGTGCTGGAAAACCGTCGTACCAGCTTGAGAGAGATAGCACATGATCTTAAGATATCCCACGAGTCCGCACGTACGATTTTGATTGATATTTTGGGCATGAGAAAGGTGGCCGCACGACTCGTACCGAAAGACCTGAATTTTCTTCAAAAACGTCATCGCGAACAGGTTGCTTCAGACATGCTGGATCGCTATAATTCCGATTCTACATTCATGGAACGCATTATAACTGGTGATGAGACCTGGGTCTACGAGTACGATATGCAAACAAGTCAGCAATCATCGGAATGGGTGGCAAAAAATGAGCCGAAACCGAAAAAACCACGCCAAAGCCGCTCGAAAATGAAGGTGATGCTCATTGTTTTCTTCGATATCCGTGGCGTGGTGCACTACGAATTCGTTTCAGAGGGTCAGACGGTAAACAAGGAGTATTATCTAGGCGTTATGAAACGTTTGCGCGAGCGTATCCGTAAGAAGCGGCCAAATTTGTGGGCGAACAACTCATGGATTTTGCATGACGATAACGCGCCTTCTCACCGAGCTATGATTGTGACTGACTTTCTCGCCAAAAACTCAACAAACGTGCTTCAGCAACCACCATATTCGCCGGATTTGGCTCCCTGCGACTTTTTCCTCTTCCCAAAACTGAAATTGCCCCTTCGTGGCACCCGTTTTGAGTCGATTGAAGCCATAAAACAAAATTCGGCGCGAGAGCTAAAGTCCATCCGGGAAAGCGCCTATAAAAAATGTTTCGATAATTTGAAGTGCCGTTGGCATAGATGTATTGGAGCAAATGGAGCCTATTTTGAAGGCGACCCAATAAATTTTGACGATTAAATGTAAAAATGTTGTTTTAATTGAAAATTCCCGGTACTTTCTTGACAGAGTAGTATGAAGTTTAGTTCAATATATTCTTTTTCCAGTATGTCTTGCCAATATGTATTGATTAGAGGCGGAAAAGTGGAGCCTTTCAAGTGTGCATTCTTTATTTTGTTGAGATTTTATGTTTCATCACAAGAAGAGTTCAAAACGGTCTCAAACGATAAGAAGATTATAAACACAAGACGAAGATGAATAATCCTTGGTCAAATAGAAATTTGTCGTGTTGGTACACGAGCAATAAAAAACTCGATCGGAATAAATTGAATAGTGGAAATTTTAAGGGTACGTTTTAACGGAAAAGGTTTGTAGGTATATGTAGATACAAATATAAGAGGTTAATACCGATCTGATGAAACTGAGATTTTGAAATCCACTTCCACATATCATTAATCACGCGATAAAAACGTTCTATAAAAATTTCGAGTATAGGACTTGAAATTTATGTTTTCTTGGAGAAACCCTAATACCTTATACTTAAAAATTGTTCATTTTCCTGAAATATCATATTTCAATTAGTAAACTTTAGCCATAGGCATCCAATTGTTATAAATTAAAAAAAAAAATTATGTAACTTCTATTAGAATTCAACGATAAGTTAATGTCATTTCTATGCTAATGGCTATAAAATCGACAACCTGTAATATGGAAAACACAGAATTCTTCTAATTTTTTTCATTATATCTCATCGAAAGTATCTAATTTCGTTCTTGTGTTCCGTTTTTTCAATTGCCTCAAAAATGATTTCATTGAGCATGACTACGAGAAATATATGACCCAAAAGCAATATTAAAATTAGAACGAAGTGTTATTAACATTTCTATCACCGTTATTGCAAATAATAACCGAAAATTCAATTATTAATTGTAATTAGATTTTGACATTAGCTACCAGAAACATTGAGTATGATTTAAAGAAAACACTTTATATCCTCTAATTATCATTGTTAATAAGGGGTATGAATAATGGTAATAGAAAGCTTCAGAAATCGAGACAGTGTAACATACACCTGTAAAAAATTCTATACTCAAATAAACTCGACAAGGTTTTTTGATTAACAAAACCTTGTGAATTAAGTGAATGATTATTACTGATTTTCCTTGTTAAATTAATTTTAAATATGAATGATATAACGAAAAATATTGTTCAGAAAGGCCTGACCTATGGTTACTAGACTTGATCGATCGCGCACGGGAAAACCTCACTTTTAGGACTGATATGAAATAAACTATTAATGAGATGAATGGAGTTTGCGGTTGGCTCTAGGCGAAATGGTTAGGAGATCGGTTGTGGTCTATGTGGGTCTTGTTACTGTTTCCTTACGCCACTTCAGAAACAGCGTTGATTGTTTACCCAAAAGCGAATAATTAAACGGATATCGGTATAGAAAAATCAGAATTGAAACTTCTAATTAGATTTTTTCGATGATTAACATTTTTGCAAATTTAGAATTTTTTTTCTGAAAAAACGGAGAATCACATCACATGAAAAAAAAATACACGGTTAAGTTTGAATTCTATTCCTTGACATTCCTGTCGTCTCAAAGGTTTTTTCACATTAGGACATATTTCAGATTTCGGATGAGATCAGTTGGAGGGAGATGGCACTGTTAATCATATGACCCTTTTTCAAGAAGTTACTGACAGATCTGAAATTATTAGAGTAGATTTGAAGTGTAAATCGACAGATGAATAAGAAAGCGGTAAAAAGCTCCTAAAGTCACATCAGTGCTTACTAGAATTTTTCTCCAGAATAACTGAATACGAGCTAAGTGTAATTCGTTGTTATTTACAAGAGAGCTGGTTCACAATATTTCAAATTAGAAATTACGTTTCATTTTAGATTTTTCAGTTAAAATTCAGGTGTCTTTTATTTAAGAGGGTCCGAAAATGAATAACCAGCAGTTTTTCTTATTGATTTTCCGCAGAAATCTGATGAAGTAATCGAAAACTAGTTAGAATGTTTGATGCGTAACCCCGCACATTAAATCTCAGACTTGGCCGTTATGAGATGTCCGGTGCGTGGTTTCGATGCACTTCGAATCGCAGACTAGGCGATATCGATATCGCCAGAAGATCATGATTTCTGGAAGATTTCCGAAACCGCTGATAAGTAATTACAATTTGAAATTTAATTTTTTCGCGGTTTTCAACGTCACAGAACGTGTTATTTTTTCGTTCAAACGTTGTTAAATTTCGAATTCTGACGAAAAAAGGTGAATTCAAATAAGTCACATCTGTTGACGAATCTTCTTTTCGTGTTGAAATTACAATAGTTGTTAAGGATTTGTTTTCTTTTTAACCTCTTCTCATCACCTGTTTCACCTGTACAAGCATAAATACTCTGTCCTGCTTGTTAAGTTTTCAGTTGTCTGAAGAAGGAATATTTATTCCTCGAAACTTGAGTTACAAAAAATGTGTAAAATATCAATCTATTGGTAGTGAAACAGTAATTTCTAATAACTTCTTTTTATGTATTTTATATCCAAATACGAAATTTCAATTCGAAGGCGCTGACGTGCCTTCACCCATCAAGGTTCTGGTAGCGTTCGATTTTCTCTACTAACGTTGCTCTAACATAATATTTATTTTTTTATTTCATAATTATACGACTCTCACGAAATTCATTTCACATAAAAAAATTTTTGAAAAAGCCGTCATTTTTTAACTTCTTGTTAAACTTCAGTTTGATTGGATCTCTGTTTTTTGAGATATTGGGAAAATTACAACAGCCGTTTACCCGCCGTTTACCAATTTCTTCATGGATGAACAAGCGCGGGGAAGCTAGTGATCTCACGTCAGTGCTTTTTTAAAAAAAATTATGTTCAGCCCTTTTTATTTTGACGCCGAATCAGAAAGGACATTCGATGTCATATGTGAAAACATTATTTATTGCACAAAGGTTGGATGATTCGTTCAGATTGTATTAGGAGATAATCTAATTGAAATATGTAATGATGACTATTGACAAAATGATGATTTTTTCCGATAACCAGTGAATTTTTCCAGGAATTAAAAAATTCAAATCGAAGCATCCATATTCATGTAGATTTTTATGCCATCTATACCGGTAATTTTACATGGGGGATGCAGCCTTGTACGCTGGATATATATATATATATATATACAAGGCTGCATCCCCGGTATAGATGGCATCCGGGGTAAGGTGGCATCCAATATACGGATGCCAACTTACCAACACGAAGTGACATCGGTAAATGATATAAGGAAACATCCTTTATCGTTTGCGCTAATTTTCAGCAGGATGCCAAATTGACCCTTTTTGGACCTATCTAGACTGCCGTGGATACTTTAGGTTCACCGAGTTTTATCATGGTGACGCTCGGGTAGAATTCGTGTATACTTTGTATATCATGGGGCTATTGTATGTTACACTGTCTCGATTTCTAGAGCTTTCTATTACCATTATTCATACTCCTTATTAACAATGAAAATTAGAGGCAATAAAGTGTTTTCTTTAAATCATACTCAATGTTTCTGGTAGCTAATGTCAAAATCTAATTACAATTAATAATTGAATTTTCGGTTATTATTTGCAATAACGGTGAGAGAAATGTTGATAACACTTCGTTCTAATTTTAATATTGCTTTTGGGTCATATATTTCTCGTAATCATGCTCAATGAAATCATTTTTGAGGCAATTGAAAAAAACGGAACACAAGAACGAAATTAGATACTTCCGATGAGATATAATGAAAAAAATAAGAAGAATTCTGTGTTTTCCATATTACAGGTGGTCGATTTCATAGCCATTAGCATATAAATGACATTAACTTATCGT
Organism: Megalocaria dilatata; assembly: GCA_034642435.1. Lineage (NCBI taxonomy): Eukaryota > Metazoa > Arthropoda > Insecta > Coleoptera > Coccinellidae > Megalocaria > Megalocaria dilatata. Next base: position 71,169,533 of record CM067857.1, on the reverse strand, counting down.
TGAATTCTAATAGAAGTTACATAAAAAAAAAATTTTAAATTTATAACGATTGGATACCTATGGTTGAAATTTACTAATTGAAATATGACATTTCAGGAAAATTTATCAGTATAAGATATTAGTGTTTCTCCAAGAAAACATAAATTTTAAGTCCTATACTCGAAATTTTGTAGATTGTTTTTATCGCGTGATTAATGATATTTTTCTTCATATTCTACGCACAGGTTCCTCATTACGCAAAAAATTTAACCTATGAAATAGTAAGATAAAACAGCATACTGTTGTATAGGTACTTTTATGATAATCCTGAAATTCTGCTAGAATAAACGACTCGTTCATTTGATAACGTGGAAGTGGATTTCAAAATCTCATTTCATCAGATCGGTATTTCCCTCTTATATTTGTATCTACATATATCTACAAACCTTTTTCGTTAAAACGTACCCTTAAAATTTCCACTATTCAATTTATTTCGTTCGAGTTTTTTTTTGCTCGTGCACCAACACGACAAATTTCTATTTGACCAAGGATTATTCATCTTCGTCTTGTGTTTATAATCTTCTAATCGTTTGAGACCGTCTATCGGAGACTCGCGATATATAGACATTCGGCGCCTTGGAAGGTGCCTGCTAAACTACGTAATATTTTACATGTATGGAATGATACTTAATCGCTACTAGGACAATCTTCATTTCATAATGGATTCACAAAATAAAAATGAGTTCTTTCCAATTACTAAAAAATATTCATATTATTGTAGATCGGTTTATATTTTTTTTATTCCTGCAATAAAAATGTTTGTTCGGGCGATCCAAAGTTATTTCGAAACATCCGTCTTATTGGAATTCGAAATGGAATAGTTTTCAAATATGGAGCGATTAAACACAACGCAACAAAATTGCGGAATCGGATTGTGAACAAAATATCAATATAACTTGATATTTTCTTTAACTTTTTTCTCCTTCATCTTTTTCTACATTGAATGATGTTAAGCTTCCAATTCTGCAATGAAAAATTAAAATTTCCATTAGAATGGTATCGGTATTTCAATTCGAACACGGAAATATTCAGAATTTATATACAACTTAGCACAAAAAACCTTTGAAGTCGACTGAAAATAAGGAAGTTAAATTCTGAAGAGAAACTTTCATTTTTGATCAGTGTTACATTCATCTTGTCGTTACGCAAAAACTTTTCACTTCCTTAATAATGAAAGATGTGTTTGAAAACTAATCTCCTATTGGGAATATTGTTCATTTTGGAGAAGGATCAACAAAAAATGTATCATCAGTAGATATAACTTGAAAACACGTAATTTTTGGCAATTCTTGAACTCTTCTTGTAATTAAACATAAAATCTCAACAAAATAAAGAATGCACACTCGAAAGGCTTCACTTTTCCGCCTCTAATCAATACATATTGGCAAGACATACTGGAAAAAGAATATATTGAACTAAACTTTATACATATACTTTTTGCCAAATTCTGATGAGAAAAAAAAGCCATTTTCTTTTCGTGGAAGAGTCTTCTGCACTACATGTTGCAAATCATTTCACCAATATCCTCTACATCCACAAACAATTTGAGCAACATCCGGTAAGTAGTTTCCGAAATATTGACTTTTCGAAAAAAATATATTTTTTTACCTCTGGTGTGCAGTTCAGCAGTTCTACTGAATCATCGAAATCGAGTGAGACATTAAGACTATAAAACTATCTGCAAGTTTGAAGTTACCAGGTCTTTTTTTTAGGAAGTTATCGTGCTTGACTACGAATTCTTTCGGTAGGTCCAACTCGTCGTTTGAGGCCAGTCTCGGCTCAAAATTATAAAATTACAGGTACTTGGACGAATCGACAACGCGTTATGTTCATAGAATCAGAGAGGAAAAAAATTGAAATATATTCAAAGAAAGAGAGTTTTGAATATAAGAATATGGAAAAACATATAAGGAAACAGATTAGATTAAACTATATGATAAAATTCTAAAAGAATATCAATTCTTCAATAATATTCACGAGAAACTCAACTAATCAATCAATTCAATAATTCACAATAATGAACCATCAAAACTCGCGTACCGTATGATTTATCCGAAGCAACAGAATAACAGCGAACCCTGAAAAAATCCCCTTCGTGCCAGCAATCGTTCTGTGTAATATTTACCGCTTGAGTGTTACCATTCATTACACCAGACAAATACAGCATACGGATACAACTCGACCGCTATCTATACCGGAAGTCATCTTGTGCAGAAAAAAATCTCCGAATATACATGAAGTATACACGAGGATGCAGGCCGATACCCTTTTTGTACGGATGCCAGCTAGTTCGGCAGATGTATATATATATAGATATTATAATATATATATATATATATATATATATATATATATGTATATATATATATATATATATATATATATATATGTATATATGTATATATATATATATATATATATATATATATATATATATATATATATCTATATACATATAAAAATCAATTGCTGTTCGTTAGTCTCGCTAAAACTCGAGAACGGCTGATTGGATTTTTTTTATCTTGGTCTTGAAATGATCGTGAAGGTCTAGGGAAGGTTTAAAAGGTGAGAAAAATTCGAATAATTTCCGGAAAAATCCCAAAAACATGCCTATTCTGTTTCCCATACAATTGTTCTTTAACGTAACTGAAGTAATTAAGATACCATTATACCCCACTTAAGATATGAGCAAAATCCCGAATGTAGAAATTAAATATATTATACTAATGCCCAATGAAATAAATAACATTAAATTATCAAGAAATCGGTTACTTAAACATATACTAATGCCCGATAAAATAATTAACATAAAATCACCAAGAAATCGGTTACTTAAACAGATTTCTTGGTAATTTTATGTTAATTATTTTATTGGGCATTAGTATCTGGGAATTTCTTCGTTCGGGATTTTGCTCATTACTTATGTGGGGTATAATGATATCTTAATTACTTTAGTTGGTAATTGATGAGATAATAAACATCTTATAATATCAATTCAAGTTATCAATTACATTTAAATGATAAAGTAATAGTTTTGTTATTTCAAAAATTCTCCCCGTTTTGTTCAAATACTTGATAATAAGTTGATAAATGTATTTGAAGGCAAGACAGTTTGTTTAGAAATCAGTAGTCTGTATGATTTGAAGAAGTTACAATGTAATGAAACTAACTTCAGTTGTTAATCTATCAGATTATTTTGTTTTAGATTAATAAATATTAAGTTTTGTCACAAATTAAATTTCTGAATGCAACCAAAATATTTGACATTATATTTGATAACCAACTAATATATCAATCCATCCTTTCGCACTTCAGAACACGGAAAAAAGTATTACGACATTGTGTTACGATATCTATGAGTGCGCGAGAACTTTCTTTACTTCGGTGATCCTTTGTGATAGTGACATTCCAAGTATTGTGCTCTTTTTTATATTTTGTGATAGTGACACTTTACTGCTAAGTGGGTGAGAAATTTTCTCACTTTGATTAATTACAATTTACGATGCCGAGGAGAAGACGACCTGACTAAGGTCGTCGCAGTCAATCAAATGTAAAAATAAAATAAAATATTATATTATATTTATTTTGTATATAATATATAATTATATTTTGGCTTCAATAAATCTCATTATGGAATGTCAATTAATTTAAATAAGCCTTAAAAATAACTCATACTGTTCTTTGAGTTGTTAGAACATAGATCAATCTTGAATTATAAAGTTGATCTGTGTTTCGAAACATTCATTTCTTTACACGTGGTGCGTTGTTGATATAGGTTAGTTTTTTGATTTTGATATTTGGAATATTATTCAGGACCGAAGAAGGGATTACTTAGAATTATATTTGTTTTTTGAAGATATAGTGCATGTTTTGAGAGATTTCTGAATTAACTTATTCGAATATTTAAATATATTAAAAATTTTAAATAAATTATATTCTTTGAGAAGTTCTTTAAGTGTGTTCATGTTTTTTTAAAAGGCAATTGGTGTTCTCAAAGGTAAGACCAGAAACAAAATTTTGTCTCCTTTAAATATTTATTTATTAATTTTAATGACTTTCGTATATCTGTTGGTTTATTTATTCCATTTGACATTATATATGGAGATTTGATTATATACGTCTATTAAATGTAAGCAGTGCTTCTTTTAGACATTAATTTAATTCTAAAAGTTTTTTGAATAAAATTTTTTTTGAAATTAAATTGTAGAAGATAAACATATTTCAATTTGTTTTGATATTCAAATTTTGTTATATTTCTTCTATCAAGTAAAAGGCCTTTCTATTTTATACCACATTTAGAACACGGTTTATGGTATGCCGGACATTCCTTGGGCCCATGTGTAGTTTGACATCTTCTGTATTTAAATTTTTCCTTATGCCCAAGATTTTTGTCAGAATTTTTTTTACCTTTAGTTTGGTGCTTCCGTAAAATATTTACCTCGTTATCATCAGTTAATACTTGGCTTTGGTTTCTGGACATCTCGCTTGTGCGGCATATTTCAATAGCCTGAGACAGCTTCAGTTTATCAATCCTAAGCAGGGCTCCACGAGTTAAAGAATCACGTATACCAATAACGATACGGCCTCTCAGAGCTTTTTCTTCCATAGTTTGTCCTGCATCTACTTCTTGTAGTTACATGTCTTTACTTGGTGCTTTATATCAGTAAGGAAGTGGTCGAAGTTTTCTCTCTTTTTGGCATCTTCAGAGAGAAGTTGTATCTTTCAAATACTTCATTTACTCTTGTATTCACATACTTTTCAATGAGTGTCATGATGACTTCAAAGGTATTCTGAGTATTTTCCGGGATGTCGAATGTAGACATTATTCGAGCTGAATCCGTGCCAATTATATTTCTTAGAATTGAAAGTTTCACATTTTCTGAACTGTTATCATGGCCTGTAGCTACAAGATACAGGCCAGAATTTCAATTATGTTGCAGCATTGGGGCTTTGCAAGTCAAAATCGGGTGCCATTATATAGTTGTAGGTTAACTTGTTGGAATATTTCTCTTACCGGGAGAAACACAGTGGATTTTATGTTTTCGCAGGTGCTATACACATTTAACGGACGACTGAGCCTTGTTTTGTAGAATATTTATGTCAATATGCAAATGAATTATTTCAATACATCATACCGGAGATTAAAAATCATAAGTTATATTCTTCAACTAATGTCATCTATCAATATTATGCATAATCATAGAGTACATGTATTAATCATATATTTAATCTTCTTATATTTAAACAAAGACGACCTAAAGTATCAATATTTCTCTTGTACCGAGCACCTTCTTCGCTTCTCATCCAGAATTCTTCCTTGCTCTGTTGTAGCTTGACTGGCGTATCATATAGAGAACACGACTAGTCTTAGAATTCCTGACTGACCGTCCCCGCTGTGTTTAAGTAGGCAATAATTGAGTTTCATTACCATTTTCATTATCACAGAAAAAATTTATTAACATCAAATACATTTTCGCGAAGCCCGTACTCTTCATTGGACCGCTCGATTAGGATTGGTTCGCACCCCATTCGTAAATAAGTCAATCTAGTAATATTTTCCATCCAACCACCTCTCACAAAGAAGTGGCTTATTACAGTAATTACATAACGCTTAAGAGCAGAGTAACAGAACACAAAAAAACGATTAAAAGTTTTTTTGGCTGTCTGTACTGTATTGATCCTCTAGTGGGGGGCGCTCTGTTCAGTTCAATCTGAATTGATCATTTAACATATTTCATATATGAAAGTGTTGATTCATACCACTCATTGTTAAAAATAGAACAATGAAATTTTGTTTGAGAATTCGGGAAGTGCTTTAGAGTGAAAGTAATGTGGACCCGCCATTAAATATTAGACACAATAATTCTGTATCTTGGACTATGTCGCAACAAGATATTCCTGAACAACGATATTATTAGATATACATATTATAACAAATATGTAGTTAATATATTTGCCGTAAATAGATCGGAAATGATAAAAGAAAAGTAACAGAATGAAAAAAAAAAACATTTTTAAAATGTTTGCATGTTTTAGAGTTTTTACAGGTAGATCCTTAAAAGCTCGGGTCAATATTTAGACTTTGTTTTATCGAAATCGGATGGTAGGAAAAAAGATAAAGATTTAACGTACCTCACAAACTAAACAATAAAATAATATAATTACCTGTACATTTAATATATTTGCCGGAAATCGATTGAGAATGATTCAAGAGAGTAACAGAATACAAGAAGACACTGCCTCTAAAATTTTGATCTACCTGTTTGTTACCGCTAATCCTAAAACACCTCGACGGATTTTTATGTTTTTGCAGGTAGATCATGAAAAGACTAGAGAAATATTCAAACTCTGTTGCGTTATAATTGGATGACAGGAAAAATGATATAGTTATTCAAAAATAACACGAAATATTGTAATTGCTATATTCCAAATAATGAAATACTAAAATTATGCTCAGGTCAAACAAATATGTGTAAAATTGCACTATCATATTATAAGAATAGACTACGTGAACGAAATTACGGGCATCGGCTAGTAAATTATAACTTTTAGTATTTAGCTATGGACAGGTACTTTTTACAGAAACTTTGAAAAATGATTTTTTCAATTCCTTCCTTTGTATAGTGTTGAATTTTTAGATATGCCGTGAAGTTGAAAGCTTTCTTTTAGGCATGTGTATTAATTTTTAAGTTTTGTTTTCAAAATTCCATAAGGTAATAAAGCCTATATCACAGAATATGCCGCTTTTTTATCTTCTTCCATAGTGTACTTGGCGGATAATATAAAGCTTGATTTAAGATCTTCTGTCATAGGTTTTGAATTTTATTTATAAAAAAAATAAGCTATAATTTGTCCAAGGTGAGTGCGTTATAAAAAATTAATTCTTCAAATTACTAAAATTTCCAAAGAGTATAAATAATTACAAATCATTTTTGTTTACTAAGGTACTTCACAACCTTTCACTCGATTAATTGAAAAAAGAACTAAAAATAATAATAAAGTTGTGAAAATCCAATATATCAAAATTTCGAAAACTATTGGCATTAAAAGATTTCAAAGAAAAACGATGACCAAGAAGAAGAAGAAAAAAGGCACAGAGAAAAATTCAAAATTCGGGTACAAGGAATGAACTTTCTACAATGGTTACTTGTAGTGAGTTCTTAGTGCATTGTGTAAGTACTTATAGTGTGTTATTAAATGAAAGTAAAAATATAAGTTTTATAATGGCAGATTCTGAGTGGTATACCGAATTTAAAAAACAAGTTCTATATGGATCCGTCACTTCAGTGTATCAAACTCTCGAGAAAAAACCCCCAGGGGTGAATATTGATAATAAAAATATATTTGATGGACATAGTGCACTAGAATATATCGCATATAAAAAGCGTATATCTGACAGGGATATGCAAGTACTGAAACTTCTTCTTGCGAATGGGGCTGATCCTTTACAGAAAGGAAAAAAAGGAGTTCTTACATATTACACCTTCCTGAATCATGGTACGTATCTACTCTTATTCTTAATAAAAAAAAATAGTGAAAAACACTGACCTGCAGTTGGAAGCTTTTGCGCGTTTTTTCATATCACCCACGATCTTCGCGAAATTTTGCATTAGCCTACTTGTCATTATAATGTCTTCATCCAAGCAACAACATGCTATCGATTTGCTGAAATTCCTTTTGGTCTGGTGCGTCCGTAAACACTCAAAAGTAGTCTGTCCGGTCGGCCACCCAACTTTCAAACAGAAAAAGCTAGAGACTTTAAATTTTCTGGTAATTTGAAAATTTCAACAGACCTCAAATTGTAACCAACCTTTTGATTCTACGTGTAAGATTTTTAAACTGTCTTTTATAGGAAAAGAGTGGCCATTTATTACACAATGGGTTGCGAATTTGGAAGTTTGCTTATTCAAAGTTCATTGAATCTAGTTTTGAATGAATGTACTGTCTCTTTTATATATTTGCTATTGCAAGTTGGACATATTAATTAATAAATTCCTGATTTGTGTATATTTGAGTCTTTCACATTAAATAATAAAGATTATATCTTGTTTTGTGGTTTGAAGGTGATATATATATATATATAAGGTTGAGAAGTAAAGGACCACTTTTCCATTTGTGGAGGTAAAACCTCTAAACTGCGGTCCCAAAAAATTTCCCTTCGTTTTTAGGGTAGTAAAACATAGTAATTCATAAAAACTTGTTTCAATCAAATTTTTGTTTTGTTTTGTTTTTTTTCCATTCAGTTTCCAGTTCGTTTCATTCATTTCAGTAGATACAATGTTTGAAATTATTTCAAAGTTATTGTTCTTTTCAGGTTACAAAATAACTACCGAATTTTTGAGGAACATTGATATTGATACACCCATACATTCCAAGAACAAACGAAATGCTCTGCACTGCTATACAGCACTAGGAGATTTATCAGGCATGCAATATTGTTTTGCCAGAGGGGCTGATCCAAACAGTTCGTATGGGAATGGATTTACGGCCTTATACTGTACACTTATAGTAGAAAAACCAAAAGAAGGACTTCTTGATGCGAGTGTGAAATTACTGATCGAAAATGGCGCAAATATTAACTGGCAGGCAAAGTATGGTGTCACACTACTTCATTGTGCTTTGATGTGTAAGTTGAAAATTGCGAAGGAAAAGATAAAAATATTGTTAAAGTACCACCCGGATGTCAATTTGACAAGCAACAAGGGCTTCACTGCAATGAATTTTGCAATAAGTCAAGGAAAATTCGATATATCCTTAATAGAAACTTTCCTGAAACATGGCAGCGATCCAAATCGTTTGACAAAAGCAGGATATAACTCATTACATCTTTTAGCAATTAACCAAGAATATTCGACTTTAAAAGCCTCAAAAATTGCTGAAAGACTGATCAATTATGGCGCTTCTGTGAACCATCAAGATACATGTGGAAACACACCATTGTATTACGCCGTTCAGGAACAGTCCTCTCATTTAGTCGAAATGTTATTGCAGCATGGTGCTGACATCACAATAAGAAATAACGCAGGAGAAGATTTCACGGATATATTCAGCTTATTTAGTGAAGAAGTTTCTGAAGTAATGCTTAAACACATCTGCATTTTGCTTCAGGATCACTCAACCAAATTCCGATTGAGTCATAGATTTGTTTCTAAAGTAAGCGCATCTAACGTACTTAGAGCGATGCAGAAGGAATGCAAAGAAGAACTGGAACATATGAGGACCCAAGAAATTGAAGAAACTACTTTGAATTTTTTTAAAATAATATCATCGAACATAAGAGAAATAGCGACTTATGTTAGAAGGAAGAAAACAGCATCCGTTTTAACCCATGTCCGAACAAGAGACTACAAGCATTATGGTAAAATATTGAACAAAAAGATAATTTCCGCAAAGAGAAGAAGAAAATTAGAAAATTGTTTCCTCAATTTCATGATATCTTCAACACAAGAACTAATACCTATCCATATTTTGGAACGTATTGCTAATTTTATAAATGATGAGGATCTTTCGAAATTTACCCGGATAGAAACCTTACGAAGATCAACCAGATATATCTCAAGAAGCTCAAACTAGAATGAAATATAAAAATTAACTACAGAGTAAATAAGAATTATAGTGTTTTTGCGTTGGATATAAAACAGATATAGCTACGTTCACTAGAAGAAAAATTAGTGTCTGTTTCAGCCCGTTATACAAGTGAGATGCTACAAAAAATATGGGGAAAAAACATATCTATCTATGTCAGCCTAAGTACCTTAGGAAGTACAACCAAAGTTAGATTCGATAAAAAACTACACAACGAAAAACTATAAGAGTTTTAGAAACTTTAGCGAATTCAAGAATGTTCACTAATGTGTAATATTCATTACACTCTTATTTTAATGCTAAGATTATATGTTAGTAGCTACATTCAATTGAAAATGGCTCTTTTTTGCACTTGCTGGAATAAATTTATAGGAACATTCAAGATTTTCAAAATAGCTTTAAGAATGCTTTTTTCTGCGAAATTTTGAGTTAACATTCGAAACGTTCCTTAAGTTACTATAAATATGTATTGATTCTAACTAATTAGTAATTATTATGAGCAAAATAATAACATGTATCGTGCATCATAATATCTTTATATATTATTCTGAAGTATATTGTTATAATGTAAAATTTAAAGAACTGCATTATTTGGTTTGAAATATTAAAATGTGTTGTAATAAGAGCGAGGAATTTTGCGATTAAATCTATGATATTATTCCCTCTTTATAAATTAATTTGAAACATATTACTACAAATTTAATTTATTTTTTTTAATATTTACCTAATATTTTGGTACTGGATAATGCACCAAACTGACAAGGTGTAATCATTGTGAACGAATATCGGCTCAAAACTCCATTAATCTTATTAACCATCGTATTCTTCTGATATTTAATAAATATTATACTGATACACCTGACGAGGTTTAATACACGAAAAATTACATCAAAACTGAAAATTTCATTTGAATAATGAATATTATATCTAACGGATAAAAAAAACAGTTGAAACAAGGAAACCTGTGGTAGAAATTATGTCTGATTTAGTAGTTCAATTGTGTTCTAGTAAGACTTTATTACTGTGTCATTAGGAGGCCACCTTAGGCTCAGCAGTGGTAAGTTTTGATCCATAGGTGAGATATTGGCCGAAACCTTCGGACTAGAATATTCCTGTTCTATACAGGCCCTTCCAATGCTAGTTTGGCGTGCTACCAATGTGCTATAGGAACTCATTATAATATGTTTTGATCTAAATGGAATTTTTGGCTAAAAATTGTGTCACGTAACTGTTTTGAATAAATGTTTTGAGTCAAAATTATTTATTGTAAATAATTTTTTAGTATGAAGAAGTGACTAAAACTTCTTATTAAATCAAAATTATTAATAGATAGAATATTATTATTATTATCAAAAATAGATAGAATATTATTATTATTATTAAAAATAGATAGAATATTATTATTATCATTAAAAATAGATAGAATATTATTATTATTAAAAATAGATAAAATATTATTATTATTATTAAAAATAGATAGAATATTTCTTTATAAACTTTGGAGGCGCTCTGAATAGTTCTTTTTCGTCCAAAACTGCCACTTTTAATTCTGACAAAATACTTCTGACACGTTCGTTCAGCTAGAGTATGGTCACTAGGGTGGGTCAAAAAAATCGATGATTTTTTTTTACAAGTGACACGGAAAAATGGGTTGCTAGAGACCTCAAAAAAATTCTCGCCAAGCATAAGCTCCTGATTTCAATAGGAAGATCCTCCGCACCTCAGTTTTGTATTTTTTTCCCAGTCCAATAGAAAAAAATTGATACCTCATCATTTATCGATTGAACAGAAAAATGTTCCAAGAGAATTTTTTAGGAAATTTAATGCTCTACAAAAAAGGTATCTTATATTTTTTTCGTGAACTTCACCATTTGAAAGATATTGAGGATTTAATTTTGATTATTTTAAGACAAATTTCATTTTTGTTTATCAATCTTATAACTCGACTTTGCAACGGTACTCGACTTTCGGTAAAAAGACTTATTATTATTATCATCCTGATACTCCTAGATCTTCTGTGAAGATCCCTCAGAAGCTTTTCCAGCTTGTGCGAGTTAGGAGTTCAGTTGTGTTCTGTGTAGGCTTTGTTACTGCGATCTTGCGCCACTTTGGGTCACAGCACTGTTAATTTTTGACCCAACAGTGAAATGGTGGCTGACACCCGTCCAACTAGAAAATTTATTTTCTGCCTGAACAGGATTCCAACCTGGACCTCCCGGTCACGAGTCCGCTGAGCTATCCACACTCATATATTCATATGCCGAATTTGATTGAGGCAACTATTATTAACGGAAAGTACGCAGGTGGAAATGTTTGTATTCCTCGAATACCAATGATTCCGACTGATCTTCCGTTTGACTTCAAACGATTGCAATTTCCAGTTCGCCTTGCGTTCGCAATGACAATTAACAAGTCGCAAGGCCAATCGCTTAGTGTTTGCGGGATACATTTAGAAAATCATTGTTTTTCACATGGGCAATTATACGTTCCGTGTTCACGAGTTGGGAAACCATCCGCTTTGTTTGTGTTAACGTCAGACCAAAAAACAAAAAATGTGGTTTACCAAAGAGCACTTCAATGAAACGGATAATTTGCGGACACGTAAAATGCTTCGATTCAGTATTTACTTTGGATTCACTTTCATTTACTTAGAGAAGTTCAACTAAAATAACACTTCATTTTTGTAATAGAACTGAATTCATTACTGTTGTGAAATGAATTAAAATTTCTCCTTTTCAAATATAAAAAAAAAAAAAAATTTCTCCATCTTTTAATCACCAAACGAAATGTTACATAAAACGAAGCCATCTGGTGGCGAAACGGGTTTGCTAGTTGATAAATAAATATTTAAAGGAGACAAAATTTTGTTTCTGATCTTACTATTATGAACACCAATTCCTTTTCAAAAGCATAAAACATAACTTAAGGACTTCCCAAAAATATAATTGTTGAATTTTGGTTATATACGTCTATTAAATATGAGCGGAGCTTATGTAGACATCAATTTAATTCTAAAAGTTTTTTGAATAAAAATTTTTTTGGAATTAAAATTGTAGAAGACTGACAGATAAAATCTGTTTTGATATCCAAATTTAGATATTCTGAAATTAATAATGTAAGAGATATCCTTCAAGATGTTTAGGCGTCAATAGAATTGTAATAGCATCTAAGCTAAAAAAAAATTAATCAATTTCATTAGTAATATTGAGTAATTTATAAGTTATAAGCATAAGGAGTTAAACTTTGTTAAATTTTGACACTTGAAATACTTTACGGATGAAAAGCAAGACTTTCACTCTTTTGTTTAACATGAAACATACATCAAAATGTAGTTTGAAAAATTTGCTAATTTTCAACAGTAATTTAAAACCAAGAAATATTGTAAATTTTGTAAAATCATCGAAAGCATCATTTTTCAATAATTTTGACAGAAGCTAGTTAGCTTTGATATTAAATTTTTCGTGAAAACTATAAATATATAGTTTTCACGAAAAATTTAATTTCAAAGCTAATATGTGTCTTTCCTATTGGAAAGACACAGAAAAATTGAGTCAGTCTTAAAATTTCCAGAGCAGAATTTATATCGGTCTTAAAATAGAACATTTTTCTCTTCAATAATCCAGTTCCAAAACCTAAAAATAAATTAATATTATTATTGTGAATGGAAATGTGATATAAAAATTTCGTTACCTCAGTGTTGTGAATGGAAACATCCCAAATAACAATCAAGAATTCAACAATTTGAATCCATAAGAAGCAATCAACTCTGTGGGCTGAGAGATCCGGACATTCCGGATATATTCTTCAGGAAACAAAACAAAATCCTGAAATAGAGCAAAGCCAAAGGAACATTGTCAATGGATGATTAAACTTACCAAAGGTAGAAATAAGATTATTTATGTAAAGTTTTCCAATTTGAATTCAAAAAACAAATCATTGCTTGTTTACGTTAGAATAACGTTACGATATTTAGATAGGGTTAGGTTAGTACTTAGAAATAAGACATTTAGATTATAAATCACTGATTATTATATTTCAAATTACTTTGATATAATATATATGATAAAAAATTTAACTTAAAAATTCAAATTGAACACTAACAGATCAAATCAAATTTAATCATATTTAAATTTCAATTATTCAACAAAAAAATTATAATCTTAAGAGCTAGCTGGCAACATTGAATACAAGCAACTAGATACAAGGTTGATCTAACTAGTATTCATTCTGAAATTATATATTTGAACCATATTGAATTTGCTCCACTAAAGAGGGGTAGAGAAAAGTAGAAGTAAATTGAAAATTATATATATATATATATATATATATATATATATATATATATATATATATATACATCTGCCGAACTAGCTGGCATCCGTACAAAAAGGGTATCGGCCTGCATCCTCGTGTATACTTCGTGTATATTCGGAGTTTTTTTTCCGCACAAGATGACTTCCGGTATAGGTAGCGATCGAGTTGGTATCCGTATACTTTTTTACCTATAATAGTACAAGTTGGCTGCCGTATACTTTAGTATCAGCCAAAGTGGCACACTGAGATGTTGCCATACTGCTGTATTTGTCTGGTGTAATGAATGGTAATACTCAAGCGGTAAATATTACACAGAACGATTGCTGGCATGAAGGGGATTTTTTTAGGGTTCGCTGTTATTCTGTTGCTTCGGATAAGTCATACGGTACGCGAGTTTTGATGGTTCATTATTGTGAATTATTGAATTGATTGATTAGTTGAATTTCTCGTGAATATTATTGAAGAATTGATATTTTTTTAGAATTTTATCATGAAGTTTAATCTAATCTATTTCCTTATATGTTTTTCCATATTCTCATTTTCAAAACTCTCTCTGTTTGAATAGATTTCAATATTTTTTCCTTTCTGATTCTATGAACATAACGCGTTGTTGATTCATTCAAATACCTGTAATTTTATAGTCTAAATGTCTCACTCGATTTCGATGATTCAGCAGTATTGCTAAACTGCACACCAGAAGTAAAAAAAATATTTTTTTTGAAAAGTCAATATTTCGGAAATTACTTACCGGAAGTTGCTCAAATTGTTTGTGGATGTAGAGGATATTGGTGAAATGAATGGCAACATGTAGTACAGAAGACTCTTCCACGAAGAGAAAATGGCTTTTTTTTCTCATTAGATTTTGGAAAAAAGTATATGTACATTCTGTCAAGAAAGTACCGGGAATTATCGATTTAAATCTGGCGGGGCAATGAGGCAGGTAAAAATTTTTTTTCCTAGCTTGGTACCACTGTCCTTAATTACTATGCCAAGCTTGAGCGGGATCTGTCAACTAGTATGTTTGCAACAGCTGATTAAGTCAGTCGATGTCAGAGTGCGTGCTGATTTTTACTATGGGTGATTACGTTGAGCAAAGAAGTTGTTTAAAGTTTTGTGTTGCAAAAGAATTTTCGTGTGCCGATGCATTGAAACTGTTGCAAAAGGCCTTTGGTGATAATGCTCTATCGAAAACTCGTGCATATCAGTGGTACAGAGCCTTCAAGGACGGTCGTGAAGTGGTCGCCCATCGACGGCTTCGATCGAAGATAACGTCGATAAAATTAAGGAAAGGGTGCTGGAAAACCGTCGTACCAGCTTGAGAGAGATAGCACATGATCTTAAGATATCCCACGAGTCCGCACGTACGATTTTGATTGATATTTTGGGCATGAGAAAGGTGGCCGCACGACTCGTACCGAAAGACCTGAATTTTCTTCAAAAACGTCATCGCGAACAGGTTGCTTCAGACATGCTGGATCGCTATAATTCCGATTCTACATTCATGGAACGCATTATAACTGGTGATGAGACCTGGGTCTACGAGTACGATATGCAAACAAGTCAGCAATCATCGGAATGGGTGGCAAAAAATGAGCCGAAACCGAAAAAACCACGCCAAAGCCGCTCGAAAATGAAGGTGATGCTCATTGTTTTCTTCGATATCCGTGGCGTGGTGCACTACGAATTCGTTTCAGAGGGTCAGACGGTAAACAAGGAGTATTATCTAGGCGTTATGAAACGTTTGCGCGAGCGTATCCGTAAGAAGCGGCCAAATTTGTGGGCGAACAACTCATGGATTTTGCATGACGATAACGCGCCTTCTCACCGAGCTATGATTGTGACTGACTTTCTCGCCAAAAACTCAACAAACGTGCTTCAGCAACCACCATATTCGCCGGATTTGGCTCCCTGCGACTTTTTCCTCTTCCCAAAACTGAAATTGCCCCTTCGTGGCACCCGTTTTGAGTCGATTGAAGCCATAAAACAAAATTCGGCGCGAGAGCTAAAGTCCATCCGGGAAAGCGCCTATAAAAAATGTTTCGATAATTTGAAGTGCCGTTGGCATAGATGTATTGGAGCAAATGGAGCCTATTTTGAAGGCGACCCAATAAATTTTGACGATTAAATGTAAAAATGTTGTTTTAATTGAAAATTCCCGGTACTTTCTTGACAGAGTAGTATGAAGTTTAGTTCAATATATTCTTTTTCCAGTATGTCTTGCCAATATGTATTGATTAGAGGCGGAAAAGTGGAGCCTTTCAAGTGTGCATTCTTTATTTTGTTGAGATTTTATGTTTCATCACAAGAAGAGTTCAAAACGGTCTCAAACGATAAGAAGATTATAAACACAAGACGAAGATGAATAATCCTTGGTCAAATAGAAATTTGTCGTGTTGGTACACGAGCAATAAAAAACTCGATCGGAATAAATTGAATAGTGGAAATTTTAAGGGTACGTTTTAACGGAAAAGGTTTGTAGGTATATGTAGATACAAATATAAGAGGTTAATACCGATCTGATGAAACTGAGATTTTGAAATCCACTTCCACATATCATTAATCACGCGATAAAAACGTTCTATAAAAATTTCGAGTATAGGACTTGAAATTTATGTTTTCTTGGAGAAACCCTAATACCTTATACTTAAAAATTGTTCATTTTCCTGAAATATCATATTTCAATTAGTAAACTTTAGCCATAGGCATCCAATTGTTATAAATTAAAAAAAAAAATTATGTAACTTCTATTAGAATTCAACGATAAGTTAATGTCATTTCTATGCTAATGGCTATAAAATCGACAACCTGTAATATGGAAAACACAGAATTCTTCTAATTTTTTTCATTATATCTCATCGAAAGTATCTAATTTCGTTCTTGTGTTCCGTTTTTTCAATTGCCTCAAAAATGATTTCATTGAGCATGACTACGAGAAATATATGACCCAAAAGCAATATTAAAATTAGAACGAAGTGTTATTAACATTTCTATCACCGTTATTGCAAATAATAACCGAAAATTCAATTATTAATTGTAATTAGATTTTGACATTAGCTACCAGAAACATTGAGTATGATTTAAAGAAAACACTTTATATCCTCTAATTATCATTGTTAATAAGGGGTATGAATAATGGTAATAGAAAGCTTCAGAAATCGAGACAGTGTAACATACACCTGTAAAAAATTCTATACTCAAATAAACTCGACAAGGTTTTTTGATTAACAAAACCTTGTGAATTAAGTGAATGATTATTACTGATTTTCCTTGTTAAATTAATTTTAAATATGAATGATATAACGAAAAATATTGTTCAGAAAGGCCTGACCTATGGTTACTAGACTTGATCGATCGCGCACGGGAAAACCTCACTTTTAGGACTGATATGAAATAAACTATTAATGAGATGAATGGAGTTTGCGGTTGGCTCTAGGCGAAATGGTTAGGAGATCGGTTGTGGTCTATGTGGGTCTTGTTACTGTTTCCTTACGCCACTTCAGAAACAGCGTTGATTGTTTACCCAAAAGCGAATAATTAAACGGATATCGGTATAGAAAAATCAGAATTGAAACTTCTAATTAGATTTTTTCGATGATTAACATTTTTGCAAATTTAGAATTTTTTTTCTGAAAAAACGGAGAATCACATCACATGAAAAAAAAATACACGGTTAAGTTTGAATTCTATTCCTTGACATTCCTGTCGTCTCAAAGGTTTTTTCACATTAGGACATATTTCAGATTTCGGATGAGATCAGTTGGAGGGAGATGGCACTGTTAATCATATGACCCTTTTTCAAGAAGTTACTGACAGATCTGAAATTATTAGAGTAGATTTGAAGTGTAAATCGACAGATGAATAAGAAAGCGGTAAAAAGCTCCTAAAGTCACATCAGTGCTTACTAGAATTTTTCTCCAGAATAACTGAATACGAGCTAAGTGTAATTCGTTGTTATTTACAAGAGAGCTGGTTCACAATATTTCAAATTAGAAATTACGTTTCATTTTAGATTTTTCAGTTAAAATTCAGGTGTCTTTTATTTAAGAGGGTCCGAAAATGAATAACCAGCAGTTTTTCTTATTGATTTTCCGCAGAAATCTGATGAAGTAATCGAAAACTAGTTAGAATGTTTGATGCGTAACCCCGCACATTAAATCTCAGACTTGGCCGTTATGAGATGTCCGGTGCGTGGTTTCGATGCACTTCGAATCGCAGACTAGGCGATATCGATATCGCCAGAAGATCATGATTTCTGGAAGATTTCCGAAACCGCTGATAAGTAATTACAATTTGAAATTTAATTTTTTCGCGGTTTTCAACGTCACAGAACGTGTTATTTTTTCGTTCAAACGTTGTTAAATTTCGAATTCTGACGAAAAAAGGTGAATTCAAATAAGTCACATCTGTTGACGAATCTTCTTTTCGTGTTGAAATTACAATAGTTGTTAAGGATTTGTTTTCTTTTTAACCTCTTCTCATCACCTGTTTCACCTGTACAAGCATAAATACTCTGTCCTGCTTGTTAAGTTTTCAGTTGTCTGAAGAAGGAATATTTATTCCTCGAAACTTGAGTTACAAAAAATGTGTAAAATATCAATCTATTGGTAGTGAAACAGTAATTTCTAATAACTTCTTTTTATGTATTTTATATCCAAATACGAAATTTCAATTCGAAGGCGCTGACGTGCCTTCACCCATCAAGGTTCTGGTAGCGTTCGATTTTCTCTACTAACGTTGCTCTAACATAATATTTATTTTTTTATTTCATAATTATACGACTCTCACGAAATTCATTTCACATAAAAAAATTTTTGAAAAAGCCGTCATTTTTTAACTTCTTGTTAAACTTCAGTTTGATTGGATCTCTGTTTTTTGAGATATTGGGAAAATTACAACAGCCGTTTACCCGCCGTTTACCAATTTCTTCATGGATGAACAAGCGCGGGGAAGCTAGTGATCTCACGTCAGTGCTTTTTTAAAAAAAATTATGTTCAGCCCTTTTTATTTTGACGCCGAATCAGAAAGGACATTCGATGTCATATGTGAAAACATTATTTATTGCACAAAGGTTGGATGATTCGTTCAGATTGTATTAGGAGATAATCTAATTGAAATATGTAATGATGACTATTGACAAAATGATGATTTTTTCCGATAACCAGTGAATTTTTCCAGGAATTAAAAAATTCAAATCGAAGCATCCATATTCATGTAGATTTTTATGCCATCTATACCGGTAATTTTACATGGGGGATGCAGCCTTGTACGCTGGATATATATATATATATATATACAAGGCTGCATCCCCGGTATAGATGGCATCCGGGGTAAGGTGGCATCCAATATACGGATGCCAACTTACCAACACGAAGTGACATCGGTAAATGATATAAGGAAACATCCTTTATCGTTTGCGCTAATTTTCAGCAGGATGCCAAATTGACCCTTTTTGGACCTATCTAGACTGCCGTGGATACTTTAGGTTCACCGAGTTTTATCATGGTGACGCTCGGGTAGAATTCGTGTATACTTTGTATATCATGGGGCTATTGTATGTTACACTGTCTCGATTTCTAGAGCTTTCTATTACCATTATTCATACTCCTTATTAACAATGAAAATTAGAGGCAATAAAGTGTTTTCTTTAAATCATACTCAATGTTTCTGGTAGCTAATGTCAAAATCTAATTACAATTAATAATTGAATTTTCGGTTATTATTTGCAATAACGGTGAGAGAAATGTTGATAACACTTCGTTCTAATTTTAATATTGCTTTTGGGTCATATATTTCTCGTAATCATGCTCAATGAAATCATTTTTGAGGCAATTGAAAAAAACGGAACACAAGAACGAAATTAGATACTTCCGATGAGATATAATGAAAAAAATAAGAAGAATTCTGTGTTTTCCATATTACAGGTGGTCGATTTCATAGCCATTAGCATATAAATGACATTAACTTATCGTTGAATTCTAATAGAAGTTACATAAAAAAAAAATTTTAAATTTATAACGATTGGATACCTATGGTTGAAATTTACTAATTGAAATATGACATTTCAGGAAAATTTATCAGTATAAGATATTAGTGTTTCTCCAAGAAAACATAAATTTTAAGTCCTATACTCGAAATTTTGTAGATTGTTTTTATCGCGTGATTAATGATATTTTTCTTCATATTCTACGCACAGGTTCCTCATTACGCAAAAAATTTAACCTATGAAATAGTAAGATAAAACAGCATACTGTTGTATAGGTACTTTTATGATAATCCTGAAATTCTGCTAGAATAAACGACTCGTTCATTTGATAACGTGGAAGTGGATTTCAAAATCTCATTTCATCAGATCGGTATTTCCCTCTTATATTTGTATCTACATATATCTACAAACCTTTTTCGTTAAAACGTACCCTTAAAATTTCCACTATTCAATTTATTTCGTTCGAGTTTTTTTTTGCTCGTGCACCAACACGACAAATTTCTATTTGACCAAGGATTATTCATCTTCGTCTTGTGTTTAAAATCTTCTAATCGTTTGAGACCGTCTATCGGAGACTCGCGATATATAGACATTCGGCGCCTTGGAAGGTGCCTGCTAAACTACGTAATATTTTACATGTATGGAATGATACTTAATCGCTACTAGGACAATCTTCATTTCATAATGGATTCACAAAATAAAAATGAGTTCTTTCCAATTACTAAAAAATATTCATATTATTGTAGATCGGTTTATATTTTTTTTATTCCTGCAATAAAAATGTTTGTTCGGGCGATCCAAAGTTATTTCGAAACATCCGTCTTATTGGAATTCGAAATGGAATAGTTTTCAAATATGGAGCGATTAAACACAACGCAACAAAATTGCGGAATCGGATTGTGAACAAAATATCAATATAACTTGATATTTTCTTTAACTTTTTTCTCCTTCATCTTTTTCTACATTGAATGATGTTAAGCTTCCAATTCTGCAATGAAAAATTAAAATTTCCATTAGAATGGTATCGGTATTTCAATTCGAACACGGAAATATTCAGAATTTATATACAACTTAGCACAAAAAACCTTTGAAGTCGACTGAAAATAAGGAAGTTAAATTCTGAAGAGAAACTTTCATTTTTGATCAGTGTTACATTCATCTTGTCGTTACGCAAAAACTTTTCACTTCCTTAATAATGAAAGATGTGTTTGAAAACTAATCTCCTATTGGGAATATTGTTCATTTTGGAGAAGGATCAACAAAAAATGTATCATCAGTAGATATAACTTGAAAACACGTAATTTTTGGCAATTCTTGAACTCTTCTTGTAATTAAACATAAAATCTCAACAAAATAAAGAATGCACACTCGAAAGGCTTCACTTTTCCGCCTCTAATCAATACATATTGGCAAGACATACTGGAAAAAGAATATATTGAACTAAACTTTATACATATACTTTTTGCCAAATTCTGATGAGAAAAAAAAGCCATTTTCTTTTCGTGGAAGAGTCTTCTGCACTACATGTTGCAAATCATTTCACCAATATCCTCTACATCCACAAACAATTTGAGCAACATCCGGTAAGTAGTTTCCGAAATATTGACTTTTCGAAAAAAATATATTTTTTTACCTCTGGTGTGCAGTTCAGCAGTTCTACTGAATCATCGAAATCGAGTGAGACATTAAGACTATAAAACTATCTGCAAGTTTGAAGTTACCAGGTCTTTTTTTTAGGAAGTTATCGTGCTTGACTACGAATTCTTTCGGTAGGTCCAACTCGTCGTTTGAGGCCAGTCTCGGCTCAAAATTATAAAATTACAGGTATTTGGACGAATCGACAACGCGTTATGTTCATAGAATCAGAGAGGAAAAAAATTGAAATATATTCAAAGAAAGAGAGTTTTGAATATAAGAATATGGAAAAACATATAAGGAAACAGATTAGATTAAACTATATGATAAAATTCTAAAAGAATATCAATTCTTCAATAATATTCACGAGAAACTCAACTAATCAATCAATTCAATAATTCACAATAATGAACCATCAAAACTCGCGTACCGTATGATTTATCCGAAGCAACAGAATAACAGCGAACCCTGAAAAAATCCCCTTCGTGCCAGCAATCGTTCTGTGTAATATTTACCGCTTGAGTGTTACCATTCATTACACCAGACAAATACAGCATACGGATACAACTCGACCGCTATCTATACCGGAAGTCATCTTGTGCGGAAAAAAATCTCCGAATATACATGAAGTATACACGAGGATGCAGGCCGATACCCTTTTTGTACGGATGCCAGCTAGTTCGGCAGATGTATATATATATAGATATTAATATACATATATATATATTATATTATATATATATATATATATATATATATATATATATATGTATATATATATATATATATATATATATATATATGTATATATATATAGATATTAATATACATATATATATATATATATATATATATATATATATATATATATATATATGTATATATATATATATATATATATATATGTATATATGTATATATATATATATATATATATATATATATATATATATATCTATATACATATAAAAATCAATTGCTGTTCGTTAGTCTCGCTAAAACTCGAGAACGGCTGATTGGATTTTTTTTATCTTGGTCTTGAAAGGTGAGAAAAATTCGAATAATTTCCGGAAAAATCCCAAAAACATGCCTATTCTGTTTCCCATACAATTGTTCTTTAACGTAACTGAAGTAATTAAGATACCATTATACCCCACTTAAGATATGAGCAAAATCCCGAATGTAGAAATTAAATATATTATACTAATGCCCAATGAAATAAATAACATTAAATTATCAAGAAATCGGTTACTTAAACATATACTAATGCCCGATAAAATAATTAACATAAAATCACCAAGAAATCGGTTACTTAAACAGATTTCTTGGTAATTTTATGTTAATTATTTTATTGGGCATTAGTATCTGGGAATTTCTTCGTTCGGGATTTTGCTCATTACTTATGTGGGGTATAATGATATCTTAATTACTTTAGTTGGTAATTGATGAGATAATAAACATCTTATAATATCAATTCAAGTTATCAATTACATTTAAATGATAAAGTAATAGTTTTGTTATTTCAAAAATTCTCCCCGTTTTGTTCAAATACTTGATAATAAGTTGATAAATGTATTTGAAGGCAAGACAGTTTGTTTAGAAATCAGTAGTCTGTATGATTTGAAGAAGTTACAATGTAATGAAACTAACTTCAGTTGTTAATCTATCAGATTATTTTGTTTTAGATTAATAAATATTAAGTTTTGTCACAAATTAAATTTCTGAATGCAACCAAAATATTTGACATTATATTTGACAACCAACTAATATATCAATCCATCCTTTCGCACTTCAGAACACGGAAAAAAGTATTACGACATTGTGTTACGATATCTATGAGTGCGCGAGAACTTTCTTTACTTCGGTGATCCTTTGTGATAGTGACATTCCAAGTATTGTGCTCTTTTTTATATTTTGTGATAGTGACACTTTACTGCTAAGTGGGTGAGAAATTTTCTCACTTTGATTAATTACAATTTACGATGCCCAGGAGAAGACGACCTGACTAAGGTCGTCGCAGTCAATCAAATGTAAAAATAAAATAAAATATTATATTATATTTATTTTGTATATAATATATAATTATATTTTGGCTTCAATAAATCTCATTATGGAATGTCAATTAATTTAAATAAGCCTTAAAAATAACTCATACAGTTCTTTGATTTGTTAGAACATAGATCAATCTTGAATTATAAAGTTGATCTGTGTTTCGAAACATTCATTTCTTTACACGTGGTGCGTTGTTGATATAGGTTAGTTTTTTGATTTTGATATTTGGAATATTATTCAGGACCGAAGAAGGGATTGCTTAGAATTATATTTGTTTTTTGAAGATATAGTGCATGTTTTGAGAGATTTCTGAATTAACTTATTCGAATATTTAAATATATTAAAAATTTTAAATAAATTATATTCTTTGAGAAGTTCTTTAAGTGTGTTCATGTTTTTTTAAAAGGCAATTGGTGTTCTCAAAGGTAAGACCAGAAACAAAATTTTGTCTCCTTTAAATATTTATTTATTAATTTTAATGACTTTCGTATATCTGTTGGTTTATTTATTCCATTTGACATTATATATGGAGATTTGATTATATACGTCTATTAAATGTAAGCAGTGCTTCTTTTAGACATTAATTTAATTCTAAAAGTTTTTTGAATAAAATTTTTTTTGAAATTAAATTGTAGAAGATAAACATATTTCAATTTGTTTTGATATTCAAATTTTGTTATATTTCTTCTATCAAGTAAAAGGCCTTTCTATTTTATACCACATTTAGAACACGGTTTATGGTATGCCGGACATTCCTTGGGCCCATGTGTAGTTTGACATCTTCTGTATTTAAATTTTTCCTTATGCCCAAGATTTTTGTCAGAATTTTTTTTACCTTTAGTTTGGTGCTTCCGTAAAATATTTACCTCGTTATCATCAGTTAATACTTGGCTTTGGTTTCTGGACATCTCGCTTGTGCGGCATATTTCAATAGCCTGAGACAGCTTCAGTTTATCAATCCTAAGCAGGGCTCCACGAGTTAAAGAATCACGTATACCAATAACGATACGGCCTCTCAGAGCTTTTTCTTCCATAGTTTGTCCTGCATCTACTTCTTGTAGTTACATGTCTTTACTTGGTGCTTTATATCAGTAAGGAAGTGGTCGAAGTTTTCTCTCTTTTTGGCATCTTCAGAGAGAAGTTGTATCTTTCAAATACTTCATTTACTCTTGTATTCACATACTTTTCAATGAGTGTCATGATGACTTCAAAGGTATTCTGAGTATTTTCCGGGATGTCGAATGTAGACATTATTCGAGCTGAATCCGTGCCAATTATATTTCTTAGAATTGAAAGTTTCACATTTTCTGAACTGTTATCATGGCCTGTAGCTACAAGATACAGGCCAGAATTTCAATTATGTTGCAGCATTGGGGCTTTGCAAGTCAAAATCGGGTGCCATTATATAGTTGTAGGTTAACTTGTTGGAATATTTCTCTTACCGGGAGAAACACAGTGGATTTTATGTTTTCGCAGGTGCTATACACATTTAACGGACGACTGAGCCTTGTTTTGTAGAATATTTATGTCAATATGCAAATGAATTATTTCAATACATCATACCGGAGATTAAAAATCATAAGTTATATTCTTCAACTAATGTCATCTATCAATATTATGCATAATCATAGAGTACATGTATTAATCATATATTTAATCTTCTTATATTTAAACAAAGACGACCTAAAGTATCAATATTTCTCTTGTACCGAGCACCTTCTTCGCTTCTCATCCAGAATTCTTCCTTGCTCTGTTGTAGCTTGACTGGCGTATCATATAGAGAACACGACTAGTCTTAGAATTCCTGACTGACCGTCCCCGCTGTGTTTAAGTAGGCAATAATTGAGTTTCATTACCATTTTCATTATCACAGAAAAAATTTATTAACATCAAATACATTTTCGCGAAGCCCGTACTCTTCATTGGACCGCTCGATTAGGATTGGTTCGCACCCCATTCGTAAATAAGTCAATCTAGTAATATTTTCCATCCAACCACCTCTCACAAAGAAGTGGCTTATTACAGTAATTACATAACGCTTAAGAGCAGAGTAACAGAACACAAAAAAACGATTAAAAGTTTTTTTGGCTGTCTGTACTGTATTGATCCTCTAGTGGGGGGCGCTCTGTTCACTTCAATCTGAATTGATCATTTAACATATTTCATATATGAAAGTGTTGATTCATACCACTCATTGTTAAAAATAGAACAATGAAATTTTGTTTGAGAATTCGGGAAGTGCTTTAGAGTGAAAGTAATGTGGACCCGCCATTAAATATTAGACACAATAATTCTGTATCTTGGACTATGTCGCAACAAGATATTCCTGAACAACGATATTATTAGATATACATATTATAACAAATATGTAGTTAATATATTTGCCGTAAATAGATCGGGAATGATAAAAGAAAAGTAACAGAATGAAAAAAAAAAAACATTTTTAAAATGTTTGCATGTTTTAGAGTTTTTACAGGTAGATCCTTAAAAGCTCGGGTCAATATTTAGACTTTGTTTTATCGAAATCGGATGGTAGGAAAAAAGATAAAGATTTAACGTACCTCACAAACTAAACAATAAAATAATATAATTACCTGTACATTTAATATATTTGCCGGAAATCGATTGAGAATGATTCAAGAGAGTAACAGAATACAAGAAGACACTGTCTCTAAAATTTTGATCTACCTGTTTGTTACCGCTAATCCTAAAACACCTCGACGGATTTTTATGTTTTTGCAGGTAGATCATGAAAAGACTAGAGAAATATTCAAACTCTGTTGCGTTATAATTGGATGACAGGAAAAATGATATAGTTATTCAAAAATAACACGAAATATTGTAATTGCTATATTCCAAATAATGAAATACTAAAATTATGCTCAGGTCAAACAAATATGTGTAAAATTGCACTATCATATTATAAGAATAGACTACGTGAACGAAATTACGGGCATCGGCTAGTAAATTATAACTTTTAGTATTTAGCTATGGACAGGTACTTTTTACAGAAACTTTGAAAAATGATTTTTTCAATTCCTTCCTTTGTATAGTGTTGAATTTTTAGATATGCCGTGAAGTTGAAAGCTTTCTTTTAGGCATGTGTATTAATTTTTAAGTTTTGTTTTCAAAATTCCATAAGGTAATAAAGCCTATATCACAGAATATGCCGCTTTTTTATCTTCTTCCATAGTGTACTTGGCGGATAATATAAAGCTTGATTTAAGATCTTCTGTCATAGGTTTTGAATTTTATTTATAAAAAAAATAAGCTATAATTTGTCCAAGGTGAGTGCGTTATAAAAAATTAATTCTTCAAATTACTAAAATTTCCAAAGAGTATAAATAATTACAAATCATTTTTGTTTACTAAGGTACTTCACAACCTTTCACTCGATTAATTGAAAAAAGAACTAAAAATAATAATAAAGTTGTGAAAATCCAATATATCAAAATTTCGAAAACTATTGGCATTAAAAGATTTCAAAGAAAAACGATGACCAAGAAGAAGAAGAAAAAAGGCACAGAGAAAAATTCAAAATTCGGGTACAAGGAATGAACTTTCTACAATGGTTACTTGTAGTGAGTTCTTAGTGCATTGTGTAAGTACTTATAGTGTGTTATTAAATGAAAGTAAAAATATAAGTTTTATAATGGCAGATTCTGAGTGGTATACCGAATTTAAAAAACAAGTTCTATATGGATCCGTCACTTCAGTGTATCAAACTCTCGAGAAAAAACCCCCAGGGGTGAATATTGATAATAAAAATATATTTGATGGACATAGTGCACTAGAATATATCGCATATAAAAAGCGTATATCTGACAGGGATATGCAAGTACTGAAACTTCTTCTTGCGAATGGGGCTGATCCTTTACAGAAAGGAAAAAAAGGAGTTCTTACATATTACACCTTCCTGAATCATGGTACGTATCTACTCTTATTCTTAATAAAAAAAAATAGTGAAAAACACTGACCTGCAGTTGGAAGCTTTTGCGCGTTTTTTCATATCACCCACGATCTTCGCGAAATTTTGCATTAGCCTACTTGTCATTATAATGTCTTCATCCAAGCAACAACATGCTATCGATTTGCTGAAATTCCTTTTGGTCTGGTGCGTCCGTAAACACTCAAAAGTAGTCTGTCCGGTCGGCCACCCAACTTTCAAACAGAAAAAGCTAGAGACTTTAAATTTTCTGGTAATTTGAAAATTTCAACAGACCTCAAATTGTAACCAACCTTTTGATTCTACGTGTAAGATTTTTAAACTGTCTTTTATAGGAAAAGAGTGGCCATTTATTACACAATGGGTTGCGAATTTGGAAGTTTGCTTATTCAAAGTTCATTGAATCTAGTTTTGAATGAATGTACTGTCTCCTTTATATATTTGCTATTGCAAGTTGGACATATTAATTAATAAATTCCTGATTTGTGTATATTTGAGTCTTTCACATTAAATAATAAAGATTATATCTTGTTTTGTGGTTTGAAGGTGATATATATATATATAAGGTTGAGAAGTAAAGGACCACTTTTCCATTTGTGGAGGTAAAACCTCTAAACTGCGGTCCCAAAAAATTTCCCTTCGTTTTTAGGGTAGTAAAACATAGTAATTCATAAAAACTTGTTTCAATCAAATTTTTGTTTTGTTTTGTTTTTTTTCCATTCAGTTTCCAGTTCGTTTCATTCATTTCAGTAGATACAATGTTTGAAATTATTTCAAAGTTATTGTTCTTTTCAGGTTACAAAATAACTATCGAATTTTTGAGGAACATTGATATTGATACACCCATACATTCCAAGAACAAACGAAATGCTCTGCACTGCTATACAGCACTAGGAGATTTATCAGGCATGCAATATTGTTTTGCCAGAGGGGCTGATCCAAACAGTTCGTATGGGAATGGATTTACGGCCTTATACTGTACACTTATAGTAGAAAAACCAAAAGAAGGACTTCTTGATGCGAGTGTGAAATTACTGATCGAAAATGGCGCAAATATTAACTGGCAGGCAAAGTATGGTGTCACACTACTTCATTGTGCTTTGATGTGTAAGTTGAAAATTGCGAAGGAAAAGATAAAAATATTGTTAAAGTACCACCCGGATGTCAATTTGACAAGCAACAAGGGCTTCACTGCAATGAATTTTGCAATAAGTCAAGGAAAATTCGATATATCCTTAATAGAAACTTTCCTGAAACATGGCAGCGATCCAAATCGTTTGACAAAAGCAGGATATAACTCATTACATCTTTTAGCAATTAACCAAGAATATTCGACTTTAAAAGCCTCAAAAATTGCTGAAAGACTGATCAATTATGGCGCTTCTGTGAACCATCAAGATACATGTGGAAACACACCATTGTATTACGCCGTTCAGGAACAGTCCTCTCATTTAGTCGAAATGTTATTGCAGCATGGTGCTGACATCACAATAAGAAATAACGCAGGAGAAGATTTCACGGATATATTCAGCTTATTTAGTGAAGAAGTTTCTGAAGTAATGCTTAAACACATCTGCATTTTGCTTCAGGATCACTCAACCAAATTCCGATTGAGTCATAGATTTGTTTCTAAAGTAAGCGCATCTAACGTACTTAGAGCGATGCAGAAGGAATGCAAAGAAGAACTGGAACATATGAGGACCCAAGAAATTGAAGAAACTACTTTGAATTTTTTTAAAATAATATCATCGAACATAAGAGAAATAGCGACTTATGTTAGAAGGAAGAAAACAGCATCCGTTTTAACCCATGTCCGAACAAGAGACTACAAGCATTATGGTAAAATATTGAACAAAAAGATAATTTCCGCAAAGAGAAGAAGAAAATTAGAAAATTGTTTCCTCAATTTCATGATATCTTCAACACAAGAACTAATACCTATCCATATTTTGGAACGTATTGCTAATTTTATAAATGATGAGGATCTTTCGAAATTTACCCGGATAGAAACCTTACGAAGATCAACCAGATATATCTCAAGAAGCTCAAACTAGAATGAAATATAAAAATTAACTACAGAGTAAATAAGAATTATAGTGTTTTTGCGTTGGATATAAAACAGATATAGCTACGTTCACTAGAAGAAAAATTAGTGTCCGTTTCAGCCCGTTATACAAGCGAGATGCTACAAAAAATATGGGGAAAAAACATATCTATCTATGTCAGCCTAAGTACCTTAGGAAGTACAACCAAAGTGAGATTCGATAAAAAACTACACAACGAAAAAGTATAAGAGTTTTAGAAACTTTAGCGAATTCAAGAATGTTCACTAATGTGTAATATTCATTACACTCTTATTTTAATGCTAAGATTATATGTTAGTAGCTACATTCAATTGAAAATGGCTCTTTTTTGCACTTGCTGGAATAAATTTATAGGAACATTCAAGATTTTCAAAATAGCTTTAAGAATGCTTTTTTCTGCGAAATTTTGAGTTAACATTCAAAACGTTCCTTAAGTTACTATAAATATGTATTGATTCTAACTAATTAGTAATTATTATGAGCAAAATAATAACATGTATCGTGCATCATCATATCTTTATATATTATTCTGAAGTATATTGTTATAATGTAAAATTTAAAGAACTGCATTATTTGGTTTGAAATATTAAAATGTGTTGTAATAAGAGCGAGGAATTTTGCGATTAAATCTATGATATTATTCCCTCTTTATAAATTAATTTGAAACATATTACTACAAATTTAATTTATTTTTTTTAATATTTACCTAATATTTTGGTACTGGATAATGCACCAAACTCACAAGGTGTAATCATTGTGAACGAATATCGGCTCAAAACTCCATTAATCTTATTAACCATCGTATTCTTCTGATATTTAATAAATATTATACTGATACACCTGACGAGGTTTAATACACGAAAAATTACATCAAAACTGAAAATTTCATTTGAATAATGAATATTATATCTGTCAACTAGTGTGTTTGCAGCAACAGCTGATTAAGTCAGTCGATGTCAGAGTGCGTGCCGATTTTTACTATGGGTGATTACGTTGAGCAAAGAATTTGTT
Source organism: Megalocaria dilatata (assembly GCA_034642435.1). Classification (NCBI taxonomy): domain Eukaryota; kingdom Metazoa; phylum Arthropoda; class Insecta; order Coleoptera; family Coccinellidae; genus Megalocaria; species Megalocaria dilatata. Next base: position 71,138,884 of record CM067857.1, on the reverse strand, counting down.
TAAAGTTTTGTGTTGCAAATGAATTTTCGTGTGCCGATGCATTGAAAATGTTGCAAAAGGCCTTTGGTGATAATGCTCTATCGAAAACTCGTGCATATCAGTGGTACAGAGCCTTCAAGTACGGTCGTGAAGTGGTCGCCCATCGACGGCTTCGATCGAAGATAACGTCGATAAAATTAAGGAAAGGGTGCTGGAAAACCGTCGTACCAGCTTGAGAGAGATAGCACATGATCTTAAGATATCCCACGAGTCCGCACGTACGATTTTGATTGATATTTTGGGCATGAGAAAGGTGGCCGCACGACTCGTACCGAAAGACCTGAATTTTCTTCAAAAACGTCATCGCGAACAGGTTGCTTCAGACATGCTGGATCGCTGTAATTCCGATTCTACATTCATGGAACGCATTATAACTGGTGATGAGATCTGGGTCTACGAGTACGATATGCAAACAAGCCAGCAATCATCGGAATGGGTGGCAAAAAATGAGCCGAAGCCGAAAAAACCACGCGAAATCCGCTCAAAAATGAAGGTGATGCTCATTGTTTTCTTCGATATCCGTGGCGTTGTGCACTACGAATTCGTTCCAGAGGATCAGACGGTAAACAGGGAGTATTACCTAGGCGTTATGAAACGTTTGCGTGAGCGTATCCGTAAGAAGCGGCCAAATTTGTGGGCGAACAACTCATTGATTTTGCATGACGATAACGCGCCTTCTCACCGAGCTACGATTGTGACTGACTTTCTCGCCAAAAATTCAACAAACGTGCTTCAGCAACCACCTTATTCGCCGGATTTGGCTCCCTGCGACTTTTTCCTCTTCCCAAAACTAAAATTGCCCCTTCGTGGCACCCGTTTTGGGTCGATTGAAGCCATAAAACAAAATTCGACGCGAGTCGAATCCCGGAAAGCGCCTATAAAAAAGTCCATCCCGGAAAGCGCCTATAAAAAATTTTTCGATAATTGGAAGTGCCGTTGGCATAGATGTATTGGAGCAAATGGAGCCTATTTTGAAGGCGACCCAATAAATTTTGACGATTAAATGTAAAAATGTTGTTTTAATTGAAAATTCCCGGTACTTTCTTGACAGAGTAGTATATCGCGAGTATCGGATAGACGGTCTCAAACGATTAGAGGATTATAAACACAAGACGAAGATGAATAATCCTTGGTCAAATAAAAACCTGTAGTGTTGGTGCACGAGCAATAAAAAACTCGAACGGAATAAATTGAATAGTGGAAATTTTAAGGGTACGTTTCAACGGAAAAGGTTTGTGAGTATATGTAGATACAAATATAAGAGGGAAATACCGATCTGATGAAACTGAGATTTTGAAATCCACTTACACTTACCAAATGAACGAGTCGTTTATTCTAGCAGAATTTCGGGATCATCATAAAAGTACCTATACCACAGTATGCTATTGTAACTTACTGCTTCATAGGTTAAATTTTTTGCGTAATGAGGAACCTGTGTGTAGAATATGAAGAAAAATATCATTAATCACGCGATAAAAACCTTCTACAAAAATTTCGAGTATAGGACTTAAAATTCATGTTTTCTTGGAGAAACGCTAATACCTCATACTGAAAAATTGGTCATTTTCCTGAAATGTCATATTTCAATTAGTAAACTTTAACCATAGGCATCAAATCGTTATAAATTAAGAAAAAAATTTTATGTTACTTTTATTAAAATTCAACGATAATGTCATTATATATGCTAATAACTATAAAATCGACCACCTGTAATATGGAAAACACAGATTTCTCATTATTTTTTTCATTATATCTCATCGAAAGTATCTATCTAATTTCGTTCTTGTGATCCGTTCTTTTCAATTGCTTCAAAAATGATATCATTGAGCATGACTACGAGAAATATATGACCCAAAAGCAATTTTATAATTAGAACGAAGTCTTATTAACATTTCTATCACCGTTATTGCAAATAATAACCGAAAATTCAATCATTAATTGTAATTAGGTTTTGACATTAGCTACCAGAAACATTGAATATGATTTAAAGAAAACACTTTATTTCCTCTAATTTTCATTGTTAATAAGGGGTATGAATAATGGTAATAGAAAGCTCTAGAAATCGAGACAGTGTAACATACATCTGTATAACAATTCTATACTCAAATAAACTCGACAAGGTTTTGTGGTCAACAAAACCTTGTAAATTAAGTGATTGATTATTACTGATTTTCCTTATTAAATAAATTTTAAATATGAATGATATAACGAAAAATATTGTTCAGAAAGGCTTCACCCATGGTTAGTAGACTTGATCGATCGCGCACACGAAAAGCTCACTTTTAGGACTGATAATGAAATATACTATTAATGAGATGAATGGTGTTTGCGGTTGGCTCTAGGTGAAATGGTTAGGAGATCGGTTGTGGTCTGTGTGGGTCTTGTTACTGTTTCCTTACGCCACTTCAGAAACAGCGTTGATGGTTTATCCAAAAGCGAATAATTGCACGGATATCGGTATAGAAAAATCAGAATTGAAACTTCTAATTAGATTTTTTCGATGATTAACATTTTTGCAAATTAAGAATTGTTTTTCCGAAAAAACGGAGAATCACATGAAAAAAAATACAAGGTTAAGTTTCAATTCGATTCCTTGACATTTCTGTCGACTCAAAGGTTTTTTCACTTTATGATATATTTCAGGTTTCAGATGACATCAGTTGGAGGGAGATGGCACTGTTAATCATATGACCCTTTTTCAAGAAGTTACTTACAGATTTGAAATTGTTAGAGTAGATTTGAAGTGTAAATCGACAGATGAATAAGAAAGCGGTCAAAAGCTCCTAAAGTCACATCAGTGCTTACTAGAATTTTTCTCCAGAATTCCTGAATACGAGCTAAGTGTAATTCGTTGTTATTTACAAGAGAGCTGGTTCACAATATTTCAAATTAGAAATTACGTTTCATTTTAGATTTTTCAGTTAAAATTTAGATGTCTTTTATTTGAGAGGGTCCGAAAATAAATAACCAGCAGTTTTTCTTATTGATTTTCTGCAGAAATCTGATGAAGTAATCGAAAACTAGTGAGAATGTTCGATGCGTAACCCCGCACATCAAATCTCAGATTTGGCCGTAGTTGTCGAAAGGAGTCTTATCTGTATGAGATGTCCGGTGCGTGGTTTCGATGTACTTTGAATCGCAGACTAGGCGATATCGATATCGCCAGAAGATTATGATTTCTGATAGATTTCCGAAACCGCTGTTAAGTAATTACAATTTGGAATTTAATTTTTTCGCGGTTTCCAACGTCACAAAACTTGTTACTTTTTCGTTTAAACGTTGTTAAATTTCGAATTCTGACGAAAAAATATTCTCGAAAAAAGGTGATTTCAAATAAGTCACATCTGTTGACGAATCTTCTTTACGTGTTGACATAACAATAGTTGTTAAGGGTTTGATTTCCATTTAATCTCTTTTCATCATCTGTTTCACCTGTACAAGCGTAAATACTCTGTCCTGCTTGTTAAGTTTTCAGTTGTCTGAAGAAGGAATATTTATTTCTCGAAACTTGAGTTACAAAAAATGTGTAAAATATCAATTTATTGGTAGTAAAACAGTAATTTCTAATAACTTGTTTTTATGTATTTTATATCCAAATACGAAATTTCAATTCGAAGTCGCTGACGTGCCCTCACCCATGAAGGTTCTAGTAGCATTCGATTTTCTCTACTAACCTTGCTCTACTAACATAATATTTATTTTTTTATTTCATAATTATATGATTCTCACGAAATTCATCTGTAACCCATATCACATCGACCGGATCATTAGTTTTGAAAACACGGGAAAAATAAAGTTTCAAATGTCAATAACTCCTAACCTATTCGACGGGTGTTGCCCAACGAACTCAGCCGAGATACATATTTATGCTTTGAAATTTCAAAAATCTGGGTTTTTTCATTCTTAAGTTGCTGTCTTTACATTCGGCAGGACATAATCACTTAACCACTAATTTTTCATGGGCACTTCCTACCTAGCCGTTTGAGACTCTCTTCAGCTGAACATTCCAAAATTCCAGATATTTGAACACAACATTGTTCCCTGAAACATGCGCACAAAAACATTTTGAGTAAGCCATTTTAGTTGAATAAATGTAAAATTTTATGCAGAATTTTATGTGGATCATTACATGAAAAAAATTTTGAAAAAGCCGTCATTCTTTAACTTCTTGTCAAACTTTAATTTGAGTGGATCTCTGTTTTTTGAGATATTGGAAAAATTACACCAGCCGTTTACCCGCCTTTTACGAATTTCTTCATGGATGAACAAGCGCGTGGAAGCTAGTGATTTCACGTCAGTGCTTTTTAAAAAAAAATTAGGTTCAGCACTATTTATTTTGACGCCGAATCAGAAAGGAGATTCGATGTCATATGTGAAACATTATTGATTTCACAAAGGTTGGATGATTCGTTCAGATTGTATTAGGAGATAATCTAATTGAAATATGTAATAATGACTATTGACAAAAGAACGATTTTTTCTGATAACCACTGAATTTGTACAGGAATTAAAAAATTCAAATCGAAGCATCCATATTCTTGTAGATTTTCATTTTTTTATGATTGACAATATTTTCCGTCGTGTTAATTCAATGAAACAGTCGTTGGAAAATGGTAGTGCTTGAAGGCATTTTCATCGAATGTATAAAGATAACTAAGTGAATAAATATTATTATTATTAGGAATTAGCTCAGAGATTTCAATTTTCCCGTAGATTTCTAGTCTAAATGGGCAATGCAAAATCTGCAAATATTTTTGGAAATTATTCAAACAGTTAATAGCAGATATTGAGCGAGTTGAAAATACTTTTTTGATGTAGTGACAGATTATAATATGAATTGTCAGAAAAAATGATATGATCATTTATCTCCTCTGGTTAACTATTACTTTTTATCATTATCACATTGTATGGAAATGAAATAAATTAAATCAGATAACAGGAGGGAAATATTACAATGGAAACTAACTACTATTGTTCTTTAAATTGAATTCATTTTTACTTATTCACTTTGTTTTGACTAATCTACCAATATTATTTATTATTCGAGGAAATATTTTATTTTGTATTTTTATTTTTCCATTTAATTGTGCGAGTTAAGAGATAGCGTGTGTTCTATGTTCGTCACTGTTTTCTTTATAACACTTTAGGAACTGCGCCCTTAATTGTTTACCCAATAGCGAATGGTCAGACGGTCCCCCGAAACCAGAAAATTTCTTTCCTGGCCCTGGGTTCGAACTTTCAACGTACGTACGGTATGAGTCCATTAGGCCAGGCGCTGGCAAGAATATTACGGAGAAAAGATATATATGAATTCGTTTACACAAATTCACTCAAACAAAAAGCTCATAGAATTGGGATTCACAAAAAAACTATGTGCAAGGATTGGCTATGAGATTCATGGTGACGCATGAAAATTGGAACGAAATGGGGATTTCTTTATAGAAATGAATGCTTGTTCAAACTTGAAATATAGCTTTCAAATTTGCGAATCAAATTCTATAGTCGTGGCGAATTACCAAGTTGGTACTATTCGAGAGAAACTTTTTTCTTCAGAAGAAGATATTAGGAGTCTGCGGAATAATGAAAAATCTTTATATTGAATTGTTAAATGAATAAAGTACCTTTGGTGAAAAATACTCCTTAACTTCGAAGGTGAGACGTAATATAGCATTGATAGAATCAGTTTATTCAATCAAATTCAATCGCCGAGCTGCATGAACGAATAAAACTTTCGATAACAGCGATAATTATCTTCCACTTGACTTAAAGTCATCCGAATCACGTTAAACCACCATTTTACAATAAAATAGAAAGGCTTTTTACTTGATAGAAGAAATATAACAAAATTTGAATATCAAAACAAATTGAAATATGTTTATCTTCTACAATTTTAATTTCCAAAAGAATTTTTTATTCAAAACTTTTAGAATTAAATTAATGTCTAAAACAAGCACCGCTTACATTTAATAGACGTATATAATCAAAACTCAATATACAATGTCAAATGAAATAAATAACCCAATAGATATACGAAAGTAATTAAAATTAATAAATAAATATTCAAACGAGACAAAATTTTGTTTCTGCTTTTATCTTAAGAAATACTACTTGCCTTATAAAAACATGAACACACTTGAAGGACTTCCCAAAGAATATAATTTATTTGAAATATTTAATACATTTAAATATTCGAACAAATTATTTTAAAAAACTCTAAAAAATGTGCACTATATTTTCAAAAAACAAATATAATTCTAGATAATCACTTCATCAGCCGCTTTTCAATAATCCAAATATCAAAATCAAAAACATAACCTACATCACTCACGTGTTAAAAGACTTAAGCTTCGAACTACAGATCAACTATATATTCAAGATTGATCTATGTTCTAACAAAATCAAAGAACAAAGTGAGTTATTTTAAGGTTTACCTAAATCCATTGACACCGTATAAAGAAATTTATTGAAGCCAAAATATAATTATATATTATATATAAAATAAAATAGAAAGGCTTTTTACTTGATAGAAGAAATATAACAAAATTTGAATATCAAAACAAATTGAAATATGTTTATCTTCTACAATTTTAATTTCCAAAAGAATTTTTTATTCAAAACTTTTAGAATTAAATTAATGTCTAAAACAAGCACCGCTTACATTTAATAGACGTATATAATCAAAACTCAATATACAATGTCAAATGAAATAAATAACCCAATAGATATACGAAAGTAATTAAAATTAATAAATAAATATTCAAACGAGACAAAATTTTGTTTCTGCTTTTATCTTAAGAAATACTACTTGCCTTATAAAAACATGAACACACTTGAAGGACTTCCCAAAGAATATAATTTATTTGAAATATTTAATACATTTAAATATTCGAACAAATTATTTTAAAAAACTCTAAAAAATGTGCACTATATTTTCAAAAAACAAATATAATTCTAGATAATCACTTCATCAGCCGCTTTTCAATAATCCAAATATCAAAATCAAAAACATAACCTACATCACTCACGTGTTAAAAGACTTAAGCTTCGAACTACAGATCAACTATATATTCAAGATTGATCTATGTTCTAACAAAATCAAAGAACAAAGTGAGTTATTTTAAGGTTTACCTAAATCCATTGACACCGTATAAAGAAATTTATTGAAGCCAAAATATAATTATATATTATATATAAAATAAAATAGAAAGGCTTTTTACTTGATAGAAGAAATATAACAAAATTTGAATATCAAAACAAATTGAAATATGTTTATCTTCTACAATTTTAATTTCCAAAAGAATTTTTTATTCAAAACTTTTAGAATTAAATTAATGTCTAAAACAAGCACCGCTTACATTTAATAGACGTATATAATCAAAACTCAATATACAATGTCAAATGAAATAAATAACCCAATAGATATACGAAAGTAATTAAAATTAATAAATAAATATTCAAACGAGACAAAATTTTGTTTCTGCTTTTATCTTAAGAAATACTACTTGCCTTATAAAAACATGAACACACTTGAAGGACTTCCCAAAGAATATAATTTATTTGAAATATTTAATACATTTAAATATTCGAACAAATTATTTTAAAAAACTCTAAAAAATGTGCACTATATTTTCAAAAAACAAATATAATTCTAGATAATCACTTCATCAGCCGCTTTTCAATAATCCAAATATCAAAATCAAAAACATAACCTACATCACTCACGTGTTAAAAGACTTAAGCTTCGAACTACAGATCAACTATATATTCAAGATTGATCTATGTTCTAACAAAATCAAAGAACAAAGTGAGTTATTTTAAGGTTTACCTAAATCCATTGACACCGTATAAAGAAATTTATTGAAGCCAAAATATAATTATATATTATATATAAAATAAAATAGAAAGGCTTTTTACTTGATAGAAGAAATATAACAAAATTTGAATATCAAAACAAATTGAAATATGTTTATCTTCTACAATTTTAATTTCCAAAAGAATTTTTTATTCAAAACTTTTAGAATTAAATTAATGTCTAAAACAAGCACCGCTTACATTTAATAGACGTATATAATCAAAACTCAATATACAATGTCAAATGAAATAAATAACCCAATAGATATACGAAAGTAATTAAAATTAATAAATAAATATTCAAACGAGACAAAATTTTGTTTCTGCTTTTATCTTAAGAAATACTACTTGCCTTATAAAAACATGAACACACTTGAAGGACTTCCCAAAGAATATAATTTATTTGAAATATTTAATACATTTAAATATTCGAACAAATTATTTTAAAAAACTCTAAAAAATGTGCACTATATTTTCAAAAAACAAATATAATTCTAGATAATCACTTCATCAGCCGCTTTTCAATAATCCAAATATCAAAATCAAAAACATAACCTACATCACTCACGTGTTAAAAGACTTAAGCTTCGAACTACAGATCAACTATATATTCAAGATTGATCTATGTTCTAACAAAATCAAAGAACAAAGTGAGTTATTTTAAGGTTTACCTAAATCCATTGACACCGTATAAAGAAATTTATTGAAGCCAAAATATAATTATATATTATATATAAAATAAAATAGAAAGGCTTTTTACTTGATAGAAGAAATATAACAAAATTTGAATATCAAAACAAATTGAAATATGTTTATCTTCTACAATTTTAATTTCCAAAAGAATTTTTTATTCAAAACTTTTAGAATTAAATTAATGTCTAAAACAAGCACCGCTTACATTTAATAGACGTATATAATCAAAACTCAATATACAATGTCAAATGAAATAAATAACCCAATAGATATACGAAAGTAATTAAAATTAATAAATAAATATTCAAACGAGACAAAATTTTGTTTCTGCTTTTATCTTAAGAAATACTACTTGCCTTATAAAAACATGAACACACTTGAAGGACTTCCCAAAGAATATAATTTATTTGAAATATTTAATACATTTAAATATTCGAACAAATTATTTTAAAAAACTCTAAAAAATGTGCACTATATTTTCAAAAAACAAATATAATTCTAGATAATCACTTCATCAGCCGCTTTTCAATAATCCAAATATCAAAATCAAAAACATAACCTACATCACTCACGTGTTAAAAGACTTAAGCTTCGAACTACAGATCAACTATATATTCAAGATTGATCTATGTTCTAACAAAATCAAAGAACAAAGTGAGTTATTTTAAGGTTTACCTAAATCCATTGACACCGTATAAAGAAATTTATTGAAGCCAAAATATAATTATATATTATATATAAAATAAAATAGAAAGGCTTTTTACTTGATAGAAGAAATATAACAAAATTTGAATATCAAAACAAATTGAAATATGTTTATCTTCTACAATTTTAATTTCCAAAAGAATTTTTTATTCAAAACTTTTAGAATTAAATTAATGTCTAAAACAAGCACCGCTTACATTTAATAGACGTATATAATCAAAACTCAATATACAATGTCAAATGAAATAAATAACCCAATAGATATACGAAAGTAATTAAAATTAATAAATAAATATTCAAACGAGACAAAATTTTGTTTCTGCTTTTATCTTAAGAAATACTACTTGCCTTATAAAAACATGAACACACTTGAAGGACTTCCCAAAGAATATAATTTATTTGAAATATTTAATACATTTAAATATTCGAACAAATTATTTTAAAAAACTCTAAAAAATGTGCACTATATTTTCAAAAAACAAATATAATTCTAGATAATCACTTCATCAGCCGCTTTTCAATAATCCAAATATCAAAATCAAAAACATAACCTACATCACTCACGTGTTAAAAGACTTAAGCTTCGAACTACAGATCAACTATATATTCAAGATTGATCTATGTTCTAACAAAATCAAAGAACAAAGTGAGTTATTTTAAGGTTTACCTAAATCCATTGACACCGTATAAAGAAATTTATTGAAGCCAAAATATAATTATATATTATATATAAAATAAAATAGAAAGGCTTTTTACTTGATAGAAGAAATATAACAAAATTTGAATATCAAAACAAATTGAAATATGTTTATCTTCTACAATTTTAATTTCCAAAAGAATTTTTTTATTCAAAACTTTTAGAATTAAATTAATGTCTAAAACAAGCACCGCTTACATTTAATAGACGTATATAATCAAAACTCAATATACAATGTCAAATGAAATAAATAACCCAATAGATATACGAAAGTAATTAAAATTAATAAATAAATATTCAAACGAGACAAAATTTTGTTTCTGCTTTTATCTTAAGAAATACTACTTGCCTTATAAAAACATGAACACACTTGAAGGACTTCCCAAAGAATATAATTTATTTGAAATATTTAATACATTTAAATATTCGAACAAATTATTTTAAAAAACTCTAAAAAATGTGCACTATATTTTCAAAAAACAAATATAATTCTAGATAATCACTTCATCAGCCGCTTTTCAATAATCCAAATATCAAAATCAAAAACATAACCTACATCACTCACGTGTTAAAAGACTTAAGCTTCGAACTACAGATCAACTATATATTCAAGATTGATCTATGTTCTAACAAAATCAAAGAACAAAGTGAGTTATTTTAAGGTTTACCTAAATCCATTGACACCGTATAAAGAAATTTATTGAAGCCAAAATATAATTATATATTATATATAAAATAAAATAGAAAGGCTTTTTACTTGATAGAAGAAATATAACAAAATTTGAATATCAAAACAAATTGAAATATGTTTATCTTCTACAATTTTAATTTCCAAAAGAATTTTTTATTCAAAACTTTTAGAATTAAATTAATGTCTAAAACAAGCACCGCTTACATTTAATAGACGTATATAATCAAAACTCAATATACAATGTCAAATGAAATAAATAACCCAATAGATATACGAAAGTAATTAAAATTAATAAATAAATATTCAAACGAGACAAAATTTTGTTTCTGCTTTTATCTTAAGAAATACTACTTGCCTTATAAAAACATGAACACACTTGAAGGACTTCCCAAAGAATATAATTTATTTGAAATATTTAATACATTTAAATATTCGAACAAATTATTTTAAAAAACTCTAAAAAATGTGCACTATATTTTCAAAAAACAAATATAATTCTAGATAATCACTTCATCAGCCGCTTTTCAATAATCCAAATATCAAAATCAAAAACATAACCTACATCACTCACGTGTTAAAAGACTTAAGCTTCGAACTACAGATCAACTATATATTCAAGATTGATCTATGTTCTAACAAAATCAAAGAACAAAGTGAGTTATTTTAAGGTTTACCTAAATCCATTGACACCGTATAAAGAAATTTATTGAAGCCAAAATATAATTATATATTATATATAAAATAAAATAGAAAGGCTTTTTACTTGATAGAAGAAATATAACAAAATTTGAATATCAAAACAAATTGAAATATGTTTATCTTCTACAATTTTAATTTCCAAAAGAATTTTTTATTCAAAACTTTTAGAATTAAATTAATGTCTAAAACAAGCACCGCTTACATTTAATAGACGTATATAATCAAAACTCAATATACAATGTCAAATGAAATAAATAACCCAATAGATATACGAAAGTAATTAAAATTAATAAATAAATATTCAAACGAGACAAAATTTTGTTTCTGCTTTTATCTTAAGAAATACTACTTGCCTTATAAAAACATGAACACACTTGAAGGACTTCCCAAAGAATATAATTTATTTGAAATATTTAATACATTTAAATATTCGAACAAATTATTTTAAAAAACTCTAAAAAATGTGCACTATATTTTCAAAAAACAAATATAATTCTAGATAATCACTTCATCAGCCGCTTTTCAATAATCCAAATATCAAAATCAAAAACATAACCTACATCACTCACGTGTTAAAAGACTTAAGCTTCGAACTACAGATCAACTATATATTCAAGATTGATCTATGTTCTAACAAAATCAAAGAACAAAGTGAGTTATTTTAAGGTTTACCTAAATCCATTGACACCGTATAAAGAAATTTATTGAAGCCAAAATATAATTATATATTATATATAAAATAAAATAGAAAGGCTTTTTACTTGATAGAAGAAATATAACAAAATTTGAATATCAAAACAAATTGAAATATGTTTATCTTCTACAATTTTAATTTCCAAAAGAATTTTTTATTCAAAACTTTTAGAATTAAATTAATGTCTAAAACAAGCACCGCTTACATTTAATAGACGTATATAATCAAAACTCAATATACAATGTCAAATGAAATAAATAACCCAATAGATATACGAAAGTAATTAAAATTAATAAATAAATATTCAAACGAGACAAAATTTTGTTTCTGCTTTTATCTTAAGAAATACTACTTGCCTTATAAAAACATGAACACACTTGAAGGACTTCCCAAAGAATATAATTTATTTGAAATATTTAATACATTTAAATATTCGAACAAATTATTTTAAAAAACTCTAAAAAATGTGCACTATATTTTCAAAAAACAAATATAATTCTAGATAATCACTTCATCAGCCGCTTTTCAATAATCCAAATATCAAAATCAAAAACATAACCTACATCACTCACGTGTTAAAAGACTTAAGCTTCGAACTACAGATCAACTATATATTCAAGATTGATCTATGTTCTAACAAAATCAAAGAACAAAGTGAGTTATTTTAAGGTTTACCTAAATCCATTGACACCGTATAAAGAAATTTATTGAAGCCAAAATATAATTATATATTATATATAAAATAAAATAGAAAGGCTTTTTACTTGATAGAAGAAATATAACAAAATTTGAATATCAAAACAAATTGAAATATGTTTATCTTCTACAATTTTAATTTCCAAAAGAATTTTTTATTCAAAACTTTTAGAATTAAATTAATGTCTAAAACAAGCACCGCTTACATTTAATAGACGTATATAATCAAAACTCAATATACAATGTCAAATGAAATAAATAACCCAATAGATATACGAAAGTAATTAAAATTAATAAATAAATATTCAAACGAGACAAAATTTTGTTTCTGCTTTTATCTTAAGAAATACTACTTGCCTTATAAAAACATGAACACACTTGAAGGACTTCCCAAAGAATATAATTTATTTGAAATATTTAATACATTTAAATATTCGAACAAATTATTTTAAAAAACTCTAAAAAATGTGCACTATATTTTCAAAAAACAAATATAATTCTAGATAATCACTTCATCAGCCGCTTTTCAATAATCCAAATATCAAAATCAAAAACATAACCTACATCACTCACGTGTTAAAAGACTTAAGCTTCGAACTACAGATCAACTATATATTCAAGATTGATCTATGTTCTAACAAAATCAAAGAACAAAGTGAGTTATTTTAAGGTTTACCTAAATCCATTGACACCGTATAAAGAAATTTATTGAAGCCAAAATATAATTATATATTATATATAAAATAAAATAGAAAGGCTTTTTACTTGATAGAAGAAATATAACAAAATTTGAATATCAAAACAAATTGAAATATGTTTATCTTCTACAATTTTAATTTCCAAAAGAATTTTTTATTCAAAACTTTTAGAATTAAATTAATGTCTAAAACAAGCACCGCTTACATTTAATAGACGTATATAATCAAAACTCAATATACAATGTCAAATGAAATAAATAACCCAATAGATATACGAAAGTAATTAAAATTAATAAATAAATATTCAAACGAGACAAAATTTTGTTTCTGCTTTTATCTTAAGAAATACTACTTGCCTTATAAAAACATGAACACACTTGAAGGACTTCCCAAAGAATATAATTTATTTGAAATATTTAATACATTTAAATATTCGAACAAATTATTTTAAAAAACTCTAAAAAATGTGCACTATATTTTCAAAAAACAAATATAATTCTAGATAATCACTTCATCAGCCGCTTTTCAATAATCCAAATATCAAAATCAAAAACATAACCTACATCACTCACGTGTTAAAAGACTTAAGCTTCGAACTACAGATCAACTATATATTCAAGATTGATCTATGTTCTAACAAAATCAAAGAACAAAGTGAGTTATTTTAAGGTTTACCTAAATCCATTGACACCGTATAAAGAAATTTATTGAAGCCAAAATATAATTATATATTATATATAAAATAAAATAGAAAGGCTTTTTACTTGATAGAAGAAATATAACAAAATTTGAATATCAAAACAAATTGAAATATGTTTATCTTCTACAATTTTAATTTCCAAAAGAATTTTTTATTCAAAACTTTTAGAATTAAATTAATGTCTAAAACAAGCACCGCTTACATTTAATAGACGTATATAATCAAAACTCAATATACAATGTCAAATGAAATAAATAACCCAATAGATATACGAAAGTAATTAAAATTAATAAATAAATATTCAAACGAGACAAAATTTTGTTTCTGCTTTTATCTTAAGAAATACTACTTGCCTTATAAAAACATGAACACACTTGAAGAACTTCCCAAAGAATATAATTTATTTGAAATATTTAATACATTTAAATATTCGAACAAATTATTTTAAAAAACTCTAAAAAATGTGCACTATATTTTCAAAAAACAAATATAATTCTAGATAATCACTTCATCAGCCGCTTTTCAATAATCCAAATATCAAAATCAAAAACATAACCTACATCACTCACGTGTTAAAAGACTTAAGCTTCGAACTACAGATCAACTATATATTCAAGATTGATCTATGTTCTAACAAAATCAAAGAACAAAGTGAGTTATTTTAAGGTTTACCTAAATCCATTGACACCGTATAAAGAAATTTATTGAAGCCAAAATATAATTATATATTATATATAAAATAAAATAGAAAGGCTTTTTACTTGATAGAAGAAATATAACAAAATTTGAATATCAAAACAAATTGAAATATGTTTATCTTCTACAATTTTAATTTCCAAAAGAATTTTTTATTCAAAACTTTTAGAATTAAATTAATGTCTAAAACAAGCACCGCTTACATTTAATAGACGTATATAATCAAAACTCAATATACAATGTCAAATGAAATAAATAACCCAATAGATATACGAAAGTAATTAAAATTAATAAATAAATATTCAAACGAGACAAAATTTTGTTTCTGCTTTTATCTTAAGAAATACTACTTGCCTTATAAAAACATGAACACACTTGAAGGACTTCCCAAAGAATATAATTTATTTGAAATATTTAATACATTTAAATATTCGAACAAATTATTTTAAAAAACTCTAAAAAATGTGCACTATATTTTCAAAAAACAAATATAATTCTAGATAATCACTTCATCAGCCGCTTTTCAATAATCCAAATATCAAAATCAAAAACATAACCTACATCACTCACGTGTTAAAAGACTTAAGCTTCGAACTACAGATCAACTATATATTCAAGATTGATCTATGTTCTAACAAAATCAAAGAACAAAGTGAGTTATTTTAAGGTTTACCTAAATCCATTGACACCGTATAAAGAAATTTATTGAAGCCAAAATATAATTATATATTATATATAAAATAAAATAGAAAGGCTTTTTACTTGATAGAAGAAATATAACAAAATTTGAATATCAAAACAAATTGAAATATGTTTATCTTCTACAATTTTAATTTCCAAAAGAATTTTTTATTCAAAACTTTTAGAATTAAATTAATGTCTAAAACAAGCACCGCTTACATTTAATAGACGTATATAATCAAAACTCAATATACAATGTCAAATGAAATAAATAACCCAATAGATATACGAAAGTAATTAAAATTAATAAATAAATATTCAAACGAGACAAAATTTTGTTTCTGCTTTTATCTTAAGAAATACTACTTGCCTTATAAAAACATGAACACACTTGAAGGACTTCCCAAAGAATATAATTTATTTGAAATATTTAATACATTTAAATATTCGAACAAATTATTTTAAAAAACTCTAAAAAATGTGCACTATATTTTCAAAAAACAAATATAATTCTAGATAATCACTTCATCAGCCGCTTTTCAATAATCCAAATATCAAAATCAAAAACATAACCTACATCACTCACGTGTTAAAAGACTTAAGCTTCGAACTACAGATCAACTATATATTCAAGATTGATCTATGTTCTAACAAAATCAAAGAACAAAGTGAGTTATTTTAAGGTTTACCTAAATCCATTGACACCGTATAAAGAAATTTATTGAAGCCAAAATATAATTATATATTATATATAAAATAAAATAGAAAGGCTTTTTACTTGATAGAAGAAATATAACAAAATTTGAATATCAAAACAAATTGAAATATGTTTATCTTCTACAATTTTAATTTCCAAAAGAATTTTTTATTCAAAACTTTTAGAATTAAATTAATGTCTAAAACAAGCACCGCTTACATTTAATAGACGTATATAATCAAAACTCAATATACAATGTCAAATGAAATAAATAACCCAATAGATATACGAAAGTAATTAAAATTAATAAATAAATATTCAAACGAGACAAAATTTTGTTTCTGCTTTTATCTTAAGAAATACTACTTGCCTTATAAAAACATGAACACACTTGAAGGACTTCCCAAAGAATATAATTTATTTGAAATATTTAATACATTTAAATATTCGAACAAATTATTTTAAAAAACTCTAAAAAATGTGCACTATATTTTCAAAAAACAAATATAATTCTAGATAATCACTTCATCAGCCGCTTTTCAATAATCCAAATATCAAAATCAAAAACATAACCTACATCACTCACGTGTTAAAAGACTTAAGCTTCGAACTACAGATCAACTATATATTCAAGATTGATCTATGTTCTAACAAAATCAAAGAACAAAGTGAGTTATTTTAAGGTTTACCTAAATCCATTGACACCGTATAAAGAAATTTATTGAAGCCAAAATATAATTATATATTATATATAAAATAAAATAGAAAGGCTTTTTACTTGATAGAAGAAATATAACAAAATTTGAATATCAAAACAAATTGAAATATGTTTATCTTCTACAATTTTAATTTCCAAAAGAATTTTTTATTCAAAACTTTTAGAATTAAATTAATGTCTAAAACAAGCACCGCTTACATTTAATAGACGTATATAATCAAAACTCAATATACAATGTCAAATGAAATAAATAACCCAATAGATATACGAAAGTAATTAAAATTAATAAATAAATATTCAAACGAGACAAAATTTTGTTTCTGCTTTTATCTTAAGAAATACTACTTGCCTTATAAAAACATGAACACACTTGAAGGACTTCCCAAAGAATATAATTTATTTGAAATATTTAATACATTTAAATATTCGAACAAATTATTTTAAAAAACTCTAAAAAATGTGCACTATATTTTCAAAAAACAAATATAATTCTAGATAATCACTTCATCAGCCGCTTTTCAATAATCCAAATATCAAAATCAAAAACATAACCTACATCACTCACGTGTTAAAAGACTTAAGCTTCGAACTACAGATCAACTATATATTCAAGATTGATCTATGTTCTAACAAAATCAAAGAACAAAGTGAGTTATTTTAAGGTTTACCTAAATCCATTGACACCGTATAAAGAAATTTATTGAAGCCAAAATATAATTATATATTATATATAAAATAAAATAGAAAGGCTTTTTACTTGATAGAAGAAATATAACAAAATTTGAATATCAAAACAAATTGAAATATGTTTATCTTCTACAATTTTAATTTCCAAAAGAATTTTTTATTCAAAACTTTTAGAATTAAATTAATGTCTAAAACAAGCACCGCTTACATTTAATAGACGTATATAATCAAAACTCAATATACAATGTCAAATGAAATAAATAACCCAATAGATATACGAAAGTAATTAAAATTAATAAATAAATATTCAAACGAGACAAAATTTTGTTTCTGCTTTTATCTTAAGAAATACTACTTGCCTTATAAAAACATGAACACACTTGAAGGACTTCCCAAAGAATATAATTTATTTGAAATATTTAATACATTTAAATATTCGAACAAATTATTTTAAAAAACTCTAAAAAATGTGCACTATATTTTCAAAAAACAAATATAATTCTAGATAATCACTTCATCAGCCGCTTTTCAATAATCCAAATATCAAAATCAAAAACATAACCTACATCACTCACGTGTTAAAAGACTTAAGCTTCGAACTACAGATCAACTATATATTCAAGATTGATCTATGTTCTAACAAAATCAAAGAACAAAGTGAGTTATTTTAAGGTTTACCTAAATCCATTGACACCGTATAAAGAAATTTATTGAAGCCAAAATATAATTATATATTATATATAAAATAAAATAGAAAGGCTTTTTACTTGATAGAAGAAATATAACAAAATTTGAATATCAAAACAAATTGAAATATGTTTATCTTCTACAATTTTAATTTCCAAAAGAATTTTTTATTCAAAACTTTTAGAATTAAATTAATGTCTAAAACAAGCACCGCTTACATTTAATAGACGTATATAATCAAAACTCAATATACAATGTCAAATGAAATAAATAACCCAATAGATATACGAAAGTAATTAAAATTAATAAATAAATATTCAAACGAGACAAAATTTTGTTTCTGCTTTTATCTTAAGAAATACTACTTGCCTTATAAAAACATGAACACACTTGAAGGACTTCCCAAAGAATATAATTTATTTGAAATATTTAATACATTTAAATATTCGAACAAATTATTTTAAAAAACTCTAAAAAATGTGCACTATATTTTCAAAAAACAAATATAATTCTAGATAATCACTTCATCAGCCGCTTTTCAATAATCCAAATATCAAAATCAAAAACATAACCTACATCACTCACGTGTTAAAAGACTTAAGCTTCGAACTACAGATCAACTATATATTCAAGATTGATCTATGTTCTAACAAAATCAAAGAACAAAGTGAGTTATTTTAAGGTTTACCCAAATCCATTGACACCGTATAAAGAAATTTATTGAAGCCAAAATATAATTATATATTATATATAAAATAAAATAGAAAGGCTTTTTACTTGATAGAAGAAATATAACAAAATTTGAATATCAAAACAAATTGAAATATGTTTATCTTCTACAATTTTAATTTCCAAAAGAATTTTTTATTCAAAACTTTTAGAATTAAATTAATGTCTAAAACAAGCACCGCTTACATTTAATAGACGTATATAATCAAAACTCAATATACAATGTCAAATGAAATAAATAACCCAATAGATATACGAAAGTAATTAAAATTAATAAATAAATATTCAAACGAGACAAAATTTTGTTTCTGCTTTTATCTTAAGAAATACTACTTGCCTTATAAAAACATGAACACACTTGAAGGACTTCCCAAAGAATATAATTTATTTGAAATATTTAATACATTTAAATATTCGAACAAATTATTTTAAAAAACTCTAAAAAATGTGCACTATATTTTCAAAAAACAAATATAATTCTAGATAATCACTTCATCAGCCGCTTTTCAATAATCCAAATATCAAAATCAAAAACATAACCTACATCACTCACGTGTTAAAAGACTTAAGCTTCGAACTACAGATCAACTATATATTCAAGATTGATCTATGTTCTAACAAAATCAAAGAACAAAGTGAGTTATTTTAAGGTTTACCTAAATCCATTGACACCGTATAAAGAAATTTATTGAAGCCAAAATATAATTATATATTATATATAAAATAAAATAGAAAGGCTTTTTACTTGATAGAAGAAATATAACAAAATTTGAATATCAAAACAAATTGAAATATGTTTATCTTCTACAATTTTAATTTCCAAAAGAATTTTTTATTCAAAACTTTTAGAATTAAATTAATGTCTAAAACAAGCACCGCTTACATTTAATAGACGTATATAATCAAAACTCAATATACAATGTCAAATGAAATAAATAACCCAATAGATATACGAAAGTAATTAAAATTAATAAATAAATATTCAAACGAGACAAAATTTTGTTTCTGCTTTTATCTTAAGAAATACTACTTGCCTTATAAAAACATGAACACACTTGAAGGACTTCCCAAAGAATATAATTTATTTGAAATATTTAATACATTTAAATATTCGAACAAATTATTTTAAAAAACTCTAAAAAATGTGCACTATATTTTCAAAAAACAAATATAATTCTAGATAATCACTTCATCAGCCGCTTTTCAATAATCCAAATATCAAAATCAAAAACATAACCTACATCACTCACGTGTTAAAAGACTTAAGCTTCGAACTACAGATCAACTATATATTCAAGATTGATCTATGTTCTAACAAAATCAAAGAACAAAGTGAGTTATTTTAAGGTTTACCTAAATCCATTGACACCGTATAAAGAAATTTATTGAAGCCAAAATATAATTATATATTATATATAAAATAAAATAGAAAGGCTTTTTACTTGATAGAAGAAATATAACAAAATTTGAATATCAAAACAAATTGAAATATGTTTATCTTCTACAATTTTAATTTCCAAAAGAATTTTTTATTCAAAACTTTTAGAATTAAATTAATGTCTAAAACAAGCACCGCTTACATTTAATAGACGTATATAATCAAAACTCAATATACAATGTCAAATGAAATAAATAACCCAATAGATATACGAAAGTAATTAAAATTAATAAATAAATATTCAAACGAGACAAAATTTTGTTTCTGCTTTTATCTTAAGAAATACTACTTGCCTTATAAAAACATGAACACACTTGAAGGACTTCCCAAAGAATATAATTTATTTGAAATATTTAATACATTTAAATATTCGAACAAATTATTTTAAAAAACTCTAAAAAATGTGCACTATATTTTCAAAAAACAAATATAATTCTAGATAATCACTTCATCAGCCGCTTTTCAATAATCCAAATATCAAAATCAAAAACATAACCTACATCACTCACGTGTTAAAAGACTTAAGCTTCGAACTACAGATCAACTATATATTCAAGATTGATCTATGTTCTAACAAAATCAAAGAACAAAGTGAGTTATTTTAAGGTTTACCCAAATCCATTGACACCGTATAAAGAAATTTATTGAAGCCAAAATATAATTATATATTATATATAAAATAAAATAGAAAGGCTTTTTACTTGATAGAAGAAATATAACAAAATTTGAATATCAAAACAAATTGAAATATGTTTATCTTCTACAATTTTAATTTCCAAAAGAATTTTTTATTCAAAACTTTTAGAATTAAATTAATGTCTAAAACAAGCACCGCTTACATTTAATAGACGTATATAATCAAAACTCAATATACAATGTCAAATGAAATAAATAACCCAATAGATATACGAAAGTAATTAAAATTAATAAATAAATATTCAAACGAGACAAAATTTTGTTTCTGCTTTTATCTTAAGAAATACTACTTGCCTTATAAAAACATGAACACACTTGAAGGACTTCCCAAAGAATATAATTTATTTGAAATATTTAATACATTTAAATATTCGAACAAATTATTTTAAAAAACTCTAAAAAATGTGCACTATATTTTCAAAAAACAAATATAATTCTAGATAATCACTTCATCAGCCGCTTTTCAATAATCCAAATATCAAAATCAAAAACATAACCTACATCACTCACGTGTTAAAAGACTTAAGCTTCGAACTACAGATCAACTATATATTCAAGATTGATCTATGTTCTAACAAAATCAAAGAACAAAGTGAGTTATTTTAAGGTTTACCTAAATCCATTGACACCGTATAAAGAAATTTATTGAAGCCAAAATATAATTATATATTATATATAAAATAAAATAGAAAGGCTTTTTACTTGATAGAAGAAATATAACAAAATTTGAATATCAAAACAAATTGAAATATGTTTATCTTCTACAATTTTAATTTCCAAAAGAATTTTTTATTCAAAACTTTTAGAATTAAATTAATGTCTAAAACAAGCACAGCTTACATTTAATAGACGTATATAATCAAAACTCAATATACAATGTCAAATGAAATAAATAACCCAATAGATATACGAAAGTAATTAAAATTAATAAATAAATATTCAAACGAGACAAAATTTTGTTTCTGCTTTTATCTTAAGAAATACTACTTGCCTTATAAAAACATGAACACACTTGAAGGACTTCCCAAAGAATATAATTTATTTGAAATATTTAATACATTTAAATATTCGAACAAATTATTTTAAAAAACTCTAAAAAATGTGCACTATATTTTCAAAAAACAAATATAATTCTAGATAATCACTTCATCAGCCGCTTTTCAATAATCCAAATATCAAAATCAAAAACATAACCTACATCACTCACGTGTTAAAAGACTTAAGCTTCGAACTACAGATCAACTATATATTCAAGATTGATCTATGTTCTAACAAAATCAAAGAACAAAGTGAGTTATTTTAAGGTTTACCTAAATCCATTGACACCGTATAAAGAAATTTATTGAAGCCAAAATATAATTATATATTATATATAAAATAAAATAGAAAGGCTTTTTACTTGATAGAAGAAATATAACAAAATTTGAATATCAAAACAAATTGAAATATGTTTATCTTCTACAATTTTAATTTCCAAAAGAATTTTTTATTCAAAACTTTTAGAATTAAATTAATGTCTAAAACAAGCACCGCTTACATTTAATAGACGTATATAATCAAAACTCAATATACAATGTCAAATGAAATAAATAACCCAATAGATATACGAAAGTAATTAAAATTAATAAATAAATATTCAAACGAGACAAAATTTTGTTTCTGCTTTTATCTTAAGAAATACTACTTGCCTTATAAAAACATGAACACACTTGAAGAACTTCCCAAAGAATATAATTTATTTGAAATATTTAATACATTTAAATATTCGAACAAATTATTTTAAAAAACTCTAAAAAATGTGCACTATATTTTCAAAAAACAAATATAATTCTAGATAATCACTTCATCAGCCGCTTTTCAATAATCCAAATATCAAAATCAAAAACATAACCTACATCACTCACGTGTTAAAAGACTTAAGCTTCGAACTACAGATCAACTATATATTCAAGATTGATCTATGTTCTAACAAAATCAAAGAACAAAGTGAGTTATTTTAAGGTTTACCTAAATCCATTGACACCGTATAAAGAAATTTATTGAAGCCAAAATATAATTATATATTATATATAAAATAAAATAGAAAGGCTTTTTACTTGATAGAAGAAATATAACAAAATTTGAATATCAAAACAAATTGAAATATGTTTATCTTCTACAATTTTAATTTCCAAAAGAATTTTTTATTCAAAACTTTTAGAATTAAATTAATGTCTAAAACAAGCACCGCTTACATTTAATAGACGTATATAATCAAAACTCAATATACAATGTCAAATGAAATAAATAACCCAATAGATATACGAAAGTAATTAAAATTAATAAATAAATATTCAAACGAGACAAAATTTTGTTTCTGCTTTTATCTTAAGAAATACTACTTGCCTTATAAAAACATGAACACACTTGAAGGACTTCCCAAAGAATATAATTTATTTGAAATATTTAATACATTTAAATATTCGAACAAATTATTTTAAAAAACTCTAAAAAATGTGCACTATATTTTCAAAAAACAAATATAATTCTAGATAATCACTTCATCAGCCGCTTTTCAATAATCCAAATATCAAAATCAAAAACATAACCTACATCACTCACGTGTTAAAAGACTTAAGCTTCGAACTACAGATCAACTATATATTCAAGATTGATCTATGTTCTAACAAAATCAAAGAACAAAGTGAGTTATTTTAAGGTTTACCTAAATCCATTGACACCGTATAAAGAAATTTATTGAAGCCAAAATATAATTAT
This sequence comes from Megalocaria dilatata, assembly GCA_034642435.1. Taxonomy (NCBI): domain Eukaryota; kingdom Metazoa; phylum Arthropoda; class Insecta; order Coleoptera; family Coccinellidae; genus Megalocaria; species Megalocaria dilatata. The sequence goes on along the minus strand of CM067857.1, from coordinate 71,114,935 downwards.
ATATTATATATAAAATAAAATAGAAAGGCTTTTTACTTGATAGAAGAAATATAACAAAATTTGAATATCAAAACAAATTGAAATATGTTTATCTTCTACAATTTTAATTTCCAAAAGAATTTTTTATTCAAAACTTTTAGAATTAAATTAATGTCTAAAACAAGCACCGCTTACATTTAATAGACGTATATAATCAAAACTCAATATACAATGTCAAATGAAATAAATAACCCAATAGATATACGAAAGTAATTAAAATTAATAAATAAATATTCAAACGAGACAAAATTTTGTTTCTGCTTTTATCTTAAGAAATACTACTTGCCTTATAAAAACATGAACACACTTGAAGGACTTCCCAAAGAATATAATTTATTTGAAATATTTAATACATTTAAATATTCGAACAAATTATTTTAAAAAACTCTAAAAAATGTGCACTATATTTTCAAAAAACAAATATAATTCTAGATAATCACTTCATCAGCCGCTTTTCAATAATCCAAATATCAAAATCAAAAACATAACCTACATCACTCACGTGTTAAAAGACTTAAGCTTCGAACTACAGATCAACTATATATTCAAGATTGATCTATGTTCTAACAAAATCAAAGAACAAAGTGAGTTATTTTAAGGTTTACCTAAATCCATTGACACCGTATAAAGAAATTTATTGAAGCCAAAATATAATTATATATTATATATAAAATAAAATAGAAAGGCTTTTTACTTGATAGAAGAAATATAACAAAATTTGAATATCAAAACAAATTGAAATATGTTTATCTTCTACAATTTTAATTTCCAAAAGAATTTTTTATTCAAAACTTTTAGAATTAAATTAATGTCTAAAACAAGCACCGCTTACATTTAATAGACGTATATAATCAAAACTCAATATACAATGTCAAATGAAATAAATAACCCAATAGATATACGAAAGTAATTAAAATTAATAAATAAATATTCAAACGAGACAAAATTTTGTTTCTGCTTTTATCTTAAGAAATACTACTTGCCTTATAAAAACATGAACACACTTGAAGGACTTCCCAAAGAATATAATTTATTTGAAATATTTAATACATTTAAATATTCGAACAAATTATTTTAAAAAACTCTAAAAAATGTGCACTATATTTTCAAAAAACAAATATAATTCTAGATAATCACTTCATCAGCCGCTTTTCAATAATCCAAATATCAAAATCAAAAACATAACCTACATCACTCACGTGTTAAAAGACTTAAGCTTCGAACTACAGATCAACTATATATTCAAGATTGATCTATGTTCTAACAAAATCAAAGAACAAAGTGAGTTATTTTAAGGTTTACCTAAATCCATTGACACCGTATAAAGAAATTTATTGAAGCCAAAATATAATTATATATTATATATAAAATAAAATAGAAAGGCTTTTTACTTGATAGAAGAAATATAACAAAATTTGAATATCAAAACAAATTGAAATATGTTTATCTTCTACAATTTTAATTTCCAAAAGAATTTTTTATTCAAAACTTTTAGAATTAAATTAATGTCTAAAACAAGCACCGCTTACATTTAATAGACGTATATAATCAAAACTCAATATACAATGTCAAATGAAATAAATAACCCAATAGATATACGAAAGTAATTAAAATTAATAAATAAATATTCAAACGAGACAAAATTTTGTTTCTGCTTTTATCTTAAGAAATACTACTTGCCTTATAAAAACATGAACACACTTGAAGGACTTCCCAAAGAATATAATTTATTTGAAATATTTAATACATTTAAATATTCGAACAAATTATTTTAAAAAACTCTAAAAAATGTGCACTATATTTTCAAAAAACAAATATAATTCTAGATAATCACTTCATCAGCCGCTTTTCAATAATCCAAATATCAAAATCAAAAACATAACCTACATCACTCACGTGTTAAAAGACTTAAGCTTCGAACTACAGATCAACTATATATTCAAGATTGATCTATGTTCTAACAAAATCAAAGAACAAAGTGAGTTATTTTAAGGTTTACCTAAATCCATTGACACCGTATAAAGAAATTTATTGAAGCCAAAATATAATTATATATTATATATAAAATAAAATAGAAAGGCTTTTTACTTGATAGAAGAAATATAACAAAATTTGAATATCAAAACAAATTGAAATATGTTTATCTTCTACAATTTTAATTTCCAAAAGAATTTTTTATTCAAAACTTTTAGAATTAAATTAATGTCTAAAACAAGCACCGCTTACATTTAATAGACGTATATAATCAAAACTCAATATACAATGTCAAATGAAATAAATAACCCAATAGATATACGAAAGTAATTAAAATTAATAAATAAATATTCAAACGAGACAAAATTTTGTTTCTGCTTTTATCTTAAGAAATACTACTTGCCTTATAAAAACATGAACACACTTGAAGGACTTCCCAAAGAATATAATTTATTTGAAATATTTAATACATTTAAATATTCGAACAAATTATTTTAAAAAACTCTAAAAAATGTGCACTATATTTTCAAAAAACAAATATAATTCTAGATAATCACTTCATCAGCCGCTTTTCAATAATCCAAATATCAAAATCAAAAACATAACCTACATCACTCACGTGTTAAAAGACTTAAGCTTCGAACTACAGATCAACTATATATTCAAGATTGATCTATGTTCTAACAAAATCAAAGAACAAAGTGAGTTATTTTAAGGTTTACCTAAATCCATTGACACCGTATAAAGAAATTTATTGAAGCCAAAATATAATTATATATTATATATAAAATAAAATAGAAAGGCTTTTTACTTGATAGAAGAAATATAACAAAATTTGAATATCAAAACAAATTGAAATATGTTTATCTTCTACAATTTTAATTTCCAAAAGAATTTTTTATTCAAAACTTTTAGAATTAAATTAATGTCTAAAACAAGCACCGCTTACATTTAATAGACGTATATAATCAAAACTCAATATACAATGTCAAATGAAATAAATAACCCAATAGATATACGAAAGTAATTAAAATTAATAAATAAATATTCAAACGAGACAAAATTTTGTTTCTGCTTTTATCTTAAGAAATACTACTTGCCTTATAAAAACATGAACACACTTGAAGGACTTCCCAAAGAATATAATTTATTTGAAATATTTAATACATTTAAATATTCGAACAAATTATTTTAAAAAACTCTAAAAAATGTGCACTATATTTTCAAAAAACAAATATAATTCTAGATAATCACTTCATCAGCCGCTTTTCAATAATCCAAATATCAAAATCAAAAACATAACCTACATCACTCACGTGTTAAAAGACTTAAGCTTCGAACTACAGATCAACTATATATTCAAGATTGATCTATGTTCTAACAAAATCAAAGAACAAAGTGAGTTATTTTAAGGTTTACCTAAATCCATTGACACCGTATAAAGAAATTTATTGAAGCCAAAATATAATTATATATTATATATAAAATAAAATAGAAAGGCTTTTTACTTGATAGAAGAAATATAACAAAATTTGAATATCAAAACAAATTGAAATATGTTTATCTTCTACAATTTTAATTTCCAAAAGAATTTTTTATTCAAAACTTTTAGAATTAAATTAATGTCTAAAACAAGCACCGCTTACATTTAATAGACGTATATAATCAAAACTCAATATACAATGTCAAATGAAATAAATAACCCAATAGATATACGAAAGTAATTAAAATTAATAAATAAATATTCAAACGAGACAAAATTTTGTTTCTGCTTTTATCTTAAGAAATACTACTTGCCTTATAAAAACATGAACACACTTGAAGGACTTCCCAAAGAATATAATTTATTTGAAATATTTAATACATTTAAATATTCGAACAAATTATTTTAAAAAACTCTAAAAAATGTGCACTATATTTTCAAAAAACAAATATAATTCTAGATAATCACTTCATCAGCCGCTTTTCAATAATCCAAATATCAAAATCAAAAACATAACCTACATCACTCACGTGTTAAAAGACTTAAGCTTCGAACTACAGATCAACTATATATTCAAGATTGATCTATGTTCTAACAAAATCAAAGAACAAAGTGAGTTATTTTAAGGTTTACCTAAATCCATTGACACCGTATAAAGAAATTTATTGAAGCCAAAATATAATTATATATTATATATAAAATAAAATAGAAAGGCTTTTTACTTGATAGAAGAAATATAACAAAATTTGAATATCAAAACAAATTGAAATATGTTTATCTTCTACAATTTTAATTTCCAAAAGAATTTTTTATTCAAAACTTTTAGAATTAAATTAATGTCTAAAACAAGCACCGCTTACATTTAATAGACGTATATAATCAAAACTCAATATACAATGTTTTGATATTCAAATTTTGTTATATTTCTTCTATCAAGTAAAAAGCCTTTCTATTTTATTTTATATATAATATATAATTATATTTTGGCTTCAATAAATTTCTTTATACGGTGTCAATGGATTTAGGTAAACCTTAAAATAACTCACTTTGTTCTTTGATTTTGTTAGAACATAGATCAATCTTGAATATATAGTTGATCTGTAGTTCGAAGCTTAAGTCTTTTAACACGTGAGTGATGTAGGTTATGTTTTTGATTTTGATATTTGGATTATTGAAAAGCGGCTGATGAAGTGATTATCTAGAATTATATTTGTTTTTTGAAAATATAGTGCACATTTTTTAGAGTTTTTTAAAATAATTTGTTCGAATATTTAAATGTATTAAATATTTCAAATAAATTATATTCTTTGGGAAGTCCTTCAAGTGTGTTCATGTTTTTATAAGGCAAGTAGTATTTCTTAAGATAAAAGCAGAAACAAAATTTTGTCTCGTTTGAATATTTATTTATTAATTTTAATTACTTTCGTATATCTATTGGGTTATTTATTTCATTTGACATTGTATATTGAGTTTTGATTATATACGTCTATTAAATGTAAGCGGTGCTTGTTTTAGACATTAATTTAATTCTAAAAGTTTTGAATAAAAAATTCTTTTGGAAATTAAAATTGTAGAAGATAAACATATTTCAATTTGTTTTGATATTCAAATTTTGTTATATTTCTTCTATCAAGTAAAAAGCCTTTCTATTTTATTTTATATATAATATATAATTATATTTTGGCTTCAATAAATTTCTTTATACGGTGTCAATGGATTTAGGTAAACCTTAAAATAACTCACTTTGTTCTTTGATTTTGTTAGAACATAGATCAATCTTGAATATATAGTTGATCTGTAGTTCGAAGCTTAAGTCTTTTAACACGTGAGTGATGTAGGTTATGTTTTTGATTTTGATATTTGGATTATTGAAAAGCGGCTGATGAAGTGATTATCTAGAATTATATTTGTTTTTTGAAAATATAGTGCACATTTTTTAGAGTTTTTTAAAATAATTTGTTCGAATATTTAAATGTATTAAATATTTCAAATAAATTATATTCTTTGGGAAGTCCTTCAAGTGTGTTCATGTTTTTATAAGGCAAGTAGTATTTCTTAAGATAAAAGCAGAAACAAAATTTTGTCTCGTTTGAATATTTATTTATTAATTTTAATTACTTTCGTATATCTATTGGGTTATTTATTTCATTTGACATTGTATATTGAGTTTTGATTATATACGTCTATTAAATGTAAGCGGTGCTTGTTTTAGACATTAATTTAATTCTAAAAGTTTTGAATAAAAAATTCTTTTGGAAATTAAAATTGTAGAAGATAAACATATTTCAATTTGTTTTGATATTCAAATTTTGTTATATTTCTTCTATCAAGTAAAAAGCCTTTCTATTTTATTTTATATATAATATATAATTATATTTTGGCTTCAATAAATTTCTTTATACGGTGTCAATGGATTTAGGTAAACCTTAAAATAACTCACTTTGTTCTTTGATTTTGTTAGAACATAGATCAATCTTGAATATATAGTTGATCTGTAGTTCGAAGCTTAAGTCTTTTAACACGTGAGTGATGTAGGTTATGTTTTTGATTTTGATATGTGGATTATTGAAAAGCGGCTGATGAAGTGATTATCTAGAATTATATTTGTTTTTTGAAAATATAGTGCACATTTTTTAGAGTTTTTTAAAATAATTTGTTCGAATATTTAAATGTATTAAATATTTCAAATAAATTATATTCTTTGGGAAGTCCTTCAAGTGTGTTCATGTTTTTATAAGGCAAGTAGTATTTCTTAAGATAAAAGCAGAAACAAAATTTTGTCTCGTTTGAATATTTATTTATTAATTTTAATTACTTTCGTATATCTATTGGGTTATTTATTTCATTTGACATTGTATATTGAGTTTTGATTATATACGTCTATTAAATGTAAGCGGTGCTTGTTTTAGACATTAATTTAATTCTAAAAGTTTTGAATAAAAAATTCTTTTGGAAATTAAAATTGTAGAAGATAAACATATTTCAATTTGTTTTGATATTCAAATTTTGTTATATTTCTTCTATCAAGTAAAAAGCCTTTCTATTTTATTTTATATATAATATATAATTATATTTTGGCTTCAATAAATTTCTTTATACGGTGTCAATGGATTTAGGTAAACCTTAAAATAACTCACTTTGTTCTTTGATTTTGTTAGAACATAGATCAATCTTGAATATATAGTTGATCTGTAGTTCGAAGCTTAAGTCTTTTAACACGTGAGTGATGTAGGTTATGTTTTTGATTTTGATATTTGGATTATTGAAAAGCGGCTGATGAAGTGATTATCTAGAATTATATTTGTTTTTTGAAAATATAGTGCACATTTTTTAGAGTTTTTTAAAATAATTTGTTCGAATATTTAAATGTATTAAATATTTCAAATAAATTATATTCTTTGGGAAGTCCTTCAAGTGTGTTCATGTTTTTATAAGGCAAGTAGTATTTCTTAAGATAAAAGCAGAAACAAAATTTTGTCTCGTTTGAATATTTATTTATTAATTTTAATTACTTTCGTATATCTATTGGGTTATTTATTTCATTTGACATTGTATATTGAGTTTTGATTATATACGTCTATTAAATGTAAGCGGTGCTTGTTTTAGACATTAATTTAATTCTAAAAGTTTTGAATAAAAAATTCTTTTGGAAATTAAAATTGTAGAAGATAAACATATTTCAATTTGTTTTGATATTCAAATTTTGTTATATTTCTTCTATCAAGTAAAAAGCCTTTCTATTTTATTTTATATATAATATATAATTATATTTTGGCTTCAATAAATTTCTTTATACGGTGTCAATGGATTTAGGTAAACCTTAAAATAACTCACTTTGTTCTTTGATTTTGTTAGAACATAGATCAATCTTGAATATATAGTTGATCTGTAGTTCGAAGCTTAAGTCTTTTAACACGTGAGTGATGTAGGTTATGTTTTTGATTTTGATATTTGGATTATTGAAAAGCGGCTGATGAAGTGATTATCTAGAATTATATTTGTTTTTTGAAAATATAGTGCACATTTTTTAGAGTTTTTTAAAATAATTTGTTCGAATATTTAAATGTATTAAATATTTCAAATAAATTATATTCTTTGGGAAGTCCTTCAAGTGTGTTCATGTTTTTATAAGGCAAGTAGTATTTCTTAAGATAAAAGCAGAAACAAAATTTTGTCTCGTTTGAATATTTATTTATTAATTTTAATTACTTTCGTATATCTATTGGGTTATTTATTTCATTTGACATTGTATATTGAGTTTTGATTATATACGTCTATTAAATGTAAGCGGTGCTTGTTTTAGACATTAATTTAATTCTAAAAGTTTTGAATAAAAAATTCTTTTGGAAATTAAAATTGTAGAAGATAAACATATTTCAATTTGTTTTGATATTCAAATTTTGTTATATTTCTTCTATCAAGTAAAAAGCCTTTCTATTTTATTTTATATATAATATATAATTATATTTTGGCTTCAATAAATTTCTTTATACGGTGTCAATGGATTTGGGTAAACCTTAAAATAACTCACTTTGTTCTTTGATTTTGTTAGAACATAGATCAATCTTGAATATATAGTTGATCTGTAGTTCGAAGCTTAAGTCTTTTAACACGTGAGTGATGTAGGTTATGTTTTTGATTTTGATATTTGGATTATTGAAAAGCGGCTGATGAAGTGATTATCTAGAATTATATTTGTTTTTTGAAAATATAGTGCACATTTTTTAGAGTTTTTTAAAATAATTTGTTCGAATATTTAAATGTATTAAATATTTCAAATAAATTATATTCTTTGGGAAGTCCTTCAAGTGTGTTCATGTTTTTATAAGGCAAGTAGTATTTCTTAAGATAAAAGCAGAAACAAAATTTTGTCTCGTTTGAATATTTATTTATTAATTTTAATTACTTTCGTATATCTATTGGGTTATTTATTTCATTTGACATTGTATATTGAGTTTTGATTATATACGTCTATTAAATGTAAGCGGTGCTTGTTTTAGACATTAATTTAATTCTAAAAGTTTTGAATAAAAAATTCTTTTGGAAATTAAAATTGTAGAAGATAAACATATTTCAATTTGTTTTGATATTCAAATTTTGTTATATTTCTTCTATCAAGTAAAAAGCCTTTCTATTTTATTTTATATATAATATATAATTATATTTTGGCTTCAATAAATTTCTTTATACGGTGTCAATGGATTTAGGTAAACCTTAAAATAACTCACTTTGTTCTTTGATTTTGTTAGAACATAGATCAATCTTGAATATATAGTTGATCTGTAGTTCGAAGCTTAAGTCTTTTAACACGTGAGTGATGTAGGTTATGTTTTTGATTTTGATATTTGGATTATTGAAAAGCGGCTGATGAAGTGATTATCTAGAATTATATTTGTTTTTTGAAAATATAGTGCACATTTTTTAGAGTTTTTTAAAATAATTTGTTCGAATATTTAAATGTATTAAATATTTCAAATAAATTATATTCTTTGGGAAGTCCTTCAAGTGTGTTCATGTTTTTATAAGGCAAGTAGTATTTCTTAAGATAAAAGCAGAAACAAAATTTTGTCTCGTTTGAATATTTATTTATTAATTTTAATTACTTTCGTATATCTATTGGGTTATTTATTTCATTTGACATTGTATATTGAGTTTTGATTATATACGTCTATTAAATGTAAGCGGTGCTTGTTTTAGACATTAATTTAATTCTAAAAGTTTTGAATAAAAAATTCTTTTGGAAATTAAAATTGTAGAAGATAAACATATTTCAATTTGTTTTGATATTCAAATTTTGTTATATTTCTTCTATCAAGTAAAAAGCCTTTCTATTTTATTTTATATATAATATATAATTATATTTTGGCTTCAATAAATTTCTTTATACGGTGTCAATGGATTTAGGTAAACCTTAAAATAACTCACTTTGTTCTTTGATTTTGTTAGAACATAGATCAATCTTGAATATATAGTTGATCTGTAGTTCGAAGCTTAAGTCTTTTAACACGTGAGTGATGTAGGTTATGTTTTTGATTTTGATATTTGGATTATTGAAAAGCGGCTGATGAAGTGATTATCTAGAATTATATTTGTTTTTTGAAAATATAGTGCACATTTTTTAGAGTTTTTTAAAATAATTTGTTCGAATATTTAAATGTATTAAATATTTCAAATAAATTATATTCTTTGGGAAGTCCTTCAAGTGTGTTCATGTTTTTATAAGGCAAGTAGTATTTCTTAAGATAAAAGCAGAAACAAAATTTTGTCTCGTTTGAATATTTATTTATTAATTTTAATTACTTTCGTATATCTATTGGGTTATTTATTTCATTTGACATTGTATATTGAGTTTTGATTATATACGTCTATTAAATGTAAGCGGTGCTTGTTTTAGACATTAATTTAATTCTAAAAGTTTTGAATAAAAAATTCTTTTGGAAATTAAAATTGTAGAAGATAAACATATTTCAATTTGTTTTGATATTCAAATTTTGTTATATTTCTTCTATCAAGTAAAAAGCCTTTCTATTTTATTTTATATATAATATATAATTATATTTTGGCTTCAATAAATTTCTTTATACGGTGTCAATGGATTTAGGTAAACCTTAAAATAACTCACTTTGTTCTTTGATTTTGTTAGAACATAGATCAATCTTGAATATATAGTTGATCTGTAGTTCGAAGCTTAAGTCTTTTAACACGTGAGTGATGTAGGTTATGTTTTTGATTTTGATATTTGGATTATTGAAAAGCGGCTGATGAAGTGATTATCTAGAATTATATTTGTTTTTTGAAAATATAGTGCACATTTTTTAGAGTTTTTTAAAATAATTTGTTCGAATATTTAAATGTATTAAATATTTCAAATAAATTATATTCTTTGGGAAGTCCTTCAAGTGTGTTCATGTTTTTATAAGGCAAGTAGTATTTCTTAAGATAAAAGCAGAAACAAAATTTTGTCTCGTTTGAATATTTATTTATTAATTTTAATTACTTTCGTATATCTATTGGGTTATTTATTTCATTTGACATTGTATATTGAGTTTTGATTATATACGTCTATTAAATGTAAGCGGTGCTTGTTTTAGACATTAATTTAATTCTAAAAGTTTTGAATAAAAAATTCTTTTGGAAATTAAAATTGTAGAAGATAAACATATTTCAATTTGTTTTGATATTCAAATTTTGTTATATTTCTTCTATCAAGTAAAAAGCCTTTCTATTTTATTTTATATATAATATATAATTATATTTTGGCTTCAATAAATTTCTTTATACGGTGTCAATGGATTTAGGTAAACCTTAAAATAACTCACTTTGTTCTTTGATTTTGTTAGAACATAGATCAATCTTGAATATATAGTTGATCTGTAGTTCGAAGCTTAAGTCTTTTAACACGTGAGTGATGTAGGTTATGTTTTTGATTTTGATATTTGGATTATTGAAAAGCGGCTGATGAAGTGATTATCTAGAATTATATTTGTTTTTTGAAAATATAGTGCACATTTTTTAGAGTTTTTTAAAATAATTTGTTCGAATATTTAAATGTATTAAATATTTCAAATAAATTATATTCTTTGGGAAGTCCTTCAAGTGTGTTCATGTTTTTATAAGGCAAGTAGTATTTCTTAAGATAAAAGCAGAAACAAAATTTTGTCTCGTTTGAATATTTATTTATTAATTTTAATTACTTTCGTATATCTATTGGGTTATTTATTTCATTTGACATTGTATATTGAGTTTTGATTATATACGTCTATTAAATGTAAGCGGTGCTTGTTTTAGACATTAATTTAATTCTAAAAGTTTTGAATAAAAAATTCTTTTGGAAATTAAAATTGTAGAAGATAAACATATTTCAATTTGTTTTGATATTCAAATTTTGTTATATTTCTTCTATCAAGTAAAAAGCCTTTCTATTTTATTTTATATATAATATATAATTATATTTTGGCTTCAATAAATTTCTTTATACGGTGTCAATGGATTTAGGTAAACCTTAAAATAACTCACTTTGTTCTTTGATTTTGTTAGAACATAGATCAATCTTGAATATATAGTTGATCTGTAGTTCGAAGCTTAAGTCTTTTAACACGTGAGTGATGTAGGTTATGTTTTTGATTTTGATATTTGGATTATTGAAAAGCGGCTGATGAAGTGATTATCTAGAATTATATTTGTTTTTTGAAAATATAGTGCACATTTTTTAGAGTTTTTTAAAATAATTTGTTCGAATATTTAAATGTATTAAATATTTCAAATAAATTATATTCTTTGGGAAGTCCTTCAAGTGTGTTCATGTTTTTATAAGGCAAGTAGTATTTCTTAAGATAAAAGCAGAAACAAAATTTTGTCTCGTTTGAATATTTATTTATTAATTTTAATTACTTTCGTATATCTATTGGGTTATTTATTTCATTTGACATTGTATATTGAGTTTTGATTATATACGTCTATTAAATGTAAGCGGTGCTTGTTTTAGACATTAATTTAATTCTAAAAGTTTTGAATAAAAAATTCTTTTGGAAATTAAAATTGTAGAAGATAAACATATTTCAATTTGTTTTGATATTCAAATTTTGTTATATTTCTTCTATCAAGTAAAAAGCCTTTCTATTTTATTTTATATATAATATATAATTATATTTTGGCTTCAATAAATTTCTTTATACGGTGTCAATGGATTTAGGTAAACCTTAAAATAACTCACTTTGTTCTTTGATTTTGTTAGAACATAGATCAATCTTGAATATATAGTTGATCTGTAGTTCGAAGCTTAAGTCTTTTAACACGTGAGTGATGTAGGTTATGTTTTTGATTTTGATATTTGGATTATTGAAAAGCGGCTGATGAAGTGATTATCTAGAATTATATTTGTTTTTTGAAAATATAGTGCACATTTTTTAGAGTTTTTTAAAATAATTTGTTCGAATATTTAAATGTATTAAATATTTCAAATAAATTATATTCTTTGGGAAGTCCTTCAAGTGTGTTCATGTTTTTATAAGGCAAGTAGTATTTCTTAAGATAAAAGCAGAAACAAAATTTTGTCTCGTTTGAATATTTATTTATTAATTTTAATTACTTTCGTATATCTATTGGGTTATTTATTTCATTTGACATTGTATATTGAGTTTTGATTATATACGTCTATTAAATGTAAGCGGTGCTTGTTTTAGACATTAATTTAATTCTAAAAGTTTTGAATAAAAAATTCTTTTGGAAATTAAAATTGTAGAAGATAAACATATTTCAATTTGTTTTGATATTCAAATTTTGTTATATTTCTTCTATCAAGTAAAAAGCCTTTCTATTTTATTTTATATATAATATATAATTATATTTTGGCTTCAATAAATTTCTTTATACGGTGTCAATGGATTTAGGTAAACCTTAAAATAACTCACTTTGTTCTTTGATTTTGTTAGAACATAGATCAATCTTGAATATATAGTTGATCTGTAGTTCGAAGCTTAAGTCTTTTAACACGTGAGTGATGTAGGTTATGTTTTTGATTTTGATATTTGGATTATTGAAAAGCGGCTGATGAAGTGATTATCTAGAATTATATTTGTTTTTTGAAAATATAGTGCACATTTTTTAGAGTTTTTTAAAATAATTTGTTCGAATATTTAAATGTATTAAATATTTCAAATAAATTATATTCTTTGGGAAGTCCTTCAAGTGTGTTCATGTTTTTATAAGGCAAGTAGTATTTCTTAAGATAAAAGCAGAAACAAAATTTTGTCTCGTTTGAATATTTATTTATTAATTTTAATTACTTTCGTATATCTATTGGGTTATTTATTTCATTTGACATTGTATATTGAGTTTTGATTATATACGTCTATTAAATGTAAGCGGTGCTTGTTTTAGACATTAATTTAATTCTAAAAGTTTTGAATAAAAAATTCTTTTGGAAATTAAAATTGTAGAAGATAAACATATTTCAATTTGTTTTGATATTCAAATTTTGTTATATTTCTTCTATCAAGTAAAAAGCCTTTCTATTTTATTTTATATATAATATATAATTATATTTTGGCTTCAATAAATTTCTTTATACGGTGTCAATGGATTTAGGTAAACCTTAAAATAACTCACTTTGTTCTTTGATTTTGTTAGAACATAGATCAATCTTGAATATATAGTTGATCTGTAGTTCGAAGCTTAAGTCTTTTAACACGTGAGTGATGTAGGTTATGTTTTTGATTTTGATATTTGGATTATTGAAAAGCGGCTGATGAAGTGATTATCTAGAATTATATTTGTTTTTTGAAAATATAGTGCACATTTTTTAGAGTTTTTTAAAATAATTTGTTCGAATATTTAAATGTATTAAATATTTCAAATAAATTATATTCTTTGGGAAGTCCTTCAAGTGTGTTCATGTTTTTATAAGGCAAGTAGTATTTCTTAAGATAAAAGCAGAAACAAAATTTTGTCTCGTTTGAATATTTATTTATTAATTTTAATTACTTTCGTATATCTATTGGGTTATTTATTTCATTTGACATTGTATATTGAGTTTTGATTATATACGTCTATTAAATGTAAGCGGTGCTTGTTTTAGACATTAATTTAATTCTAAAAGTTTTGAATAAAAAATTCTTTTGGAAATTAAAATTGTAGAAGATAAACATATTTCAATTTGTTTTGATATTCAAATTTTGTTATATTTCTTCTATCAAGTAAAAAGCCTTTCTATTTTATTTTATATATAATATATAATTATATTTTGGCTTCAATAAATTTCTTTATACGGTGTCAATGGATTTAGGTAAACCTTAAAATAACTCACTTTGTTCTTTGATTTTGTTAGAACATAGATCAATCTTGAATATATAGTTGATCTGTAGTTCGAAGCTTAAGTCTTTTAACACGTGAGTGATGTAGGTTATGTTTTTGATTTTGATATTTGGATTATTGAAAAGCGGCTGATGAAGTGATTATCTAGAATTATATTTGTTTTTTGAAAATATAGTGCACATTTTTTAGAGTTTTTTAAAATAATTTGTTCGAATATTTAAATGTATTAAATATTTCAAATAAATTATATTCTTTGGGAAGTCCTTCAAGTGTGTTCATGTTTTTATAAGGCAAGTAGTATTTCTTAAGATAAAAGCAGAAACAAAATTTTGTCTCGTTTGAATATTTATTTATTAATTTTAATTACTTTCGTATATCTATTGGGTTATTTATTTCATTTGACATTGTATATTGAGTTTTGATTATATACGTCTATTAAATGTAAGCGGTGCTTGTTTTAGACATTAATTTAATTCTAAAAGTTTTGAATAAAAAATTCTTTTGGAAATTAAAATTGTAGAAGATAAACATATTTCAATTTGTTTTGATATTCAAATTTTGTTATATTTCTTCTATCAAGTAAAAAGCCTTTCTATTTTATTTTATATATAATATATAATTATATTTTGGCTTCAATAAATTTCTTTATACGGTGTCAATGGATTTAGGTAAACCTTAAAATAACTCACTTTGTTCTTTGATTTTGTTAGAACATAGATCAATCTTGAATATATAGTTGATCTGTAGTTCGAAGCTTAAGTCTTTTAACACGTGAGTGATGTAGGTTATGTTTTTGATTTTGATATTTGGATTATTGAAAAGCGGCTGATGAAGTGATTATCTAGAATTATATTTGTTTTTTGAAAATATAGTGCACATTTTTTAGAGTTTTTTAAAATAATTTGTTCGAATATTTAAATGTATTAAATATTTCAAATAAATTATATTCTTTGGGAAGTCCTTCAAGTGTGTTCATGTTTTTATAAGGCAAGTAGTATTTCTTAAGATAAAAGCAGAAACAAAATTTTGTCTCGTTTGAATATTTATTTATTAATTTTAATTACTTTCGTATATCTATTGGGTTATTTATTTCATTTGACATTGTATATTGAGTTTTGATTATATACGTCTATTAAATGTAAGCGGTGCTTGTTTTAGACATTAATTTAATTCTAAAAGTTTTGAATAAAAAATTCTTTTGGAAATTAAAATTGTAGAAGATAAACATATTTCAATTTGTTTTGATATTCAAATTTTCACCATTTTACAGAAAAAAATTGTGTATTCTATAAAACTGATACAAGACGCTTGTTTTTATTCAAACGATGAATGAGAAAAAAAAACTTCATGAATTTAACGCAATTCAATATATTTTTAATTCAAATACCGCTCCAATCCCAAAAGTTTACGTATCAGCCGAGTGGATTATTCCTAAAGTTTCAATTACTGAGCTGCAAAAACGCATAAACCTTTCAACGAAATCAACGAAAATGTATAAGCAGTTACACAAAATCGATATGAACTGATATGAAATATTAGGAGAAAACCTTGATTTGAAAATATTTTTTGGAATTTTCAGATTATGTGACACGACGAAATTTTTCACAAACGTATGCGTTATAATTTTACTATTTTATACAACATTGCAATTTGAAAAGATCTGCAGTTTCGAAAATATTGTAAAAAATAAGAAAAAATTTCGAATATCAATAACTTCGAAATCAAGAAAACTAAATATCTTATTAATGAATCCAGTAAAAATATTTTGACTCCAAACCTACCTTGAAAATTCAAAGATAGCAAGATATTACCTAGAACATGCATGCAAAAAAATCCATAATAAAATAATAATCCTTAACATCAATACGAATTAATGTAAAACGTAGCGCTAAATAACAATTCGCTCTTTCAGGAAGCCACAGCTGTTCACAGTCTGCTTACGTATCGATCGAACGGAAAAAAACCATCTTCACTTTCTACTCTTATGAATTCCAAGAACGAATGCAAGATAATTGCAAAGTAAACAAATGCACGTTGTCAAATGTACTGGATGCCAAGTGAACCATTGTTTGGATAGCCCCATGATATACAAAGTATACACGAAATCGACCCGAGCGCCACCATGATAAAACTTGGTGAACCTAAAGTATCCACGGCAGTCGAGATAGGTCGAAAAAGGGTCAAGTTGGCATCCTGCTGAAAATTAGCGCAAACGATAAAGATATATTATATATCATTTACCGATGTCACTTCGTGTTGGTAAGTTGGCATCCGTATATTGGATGCCATCTTACCTCGGATGCCATCTATACCGGTAATTTTACATGGGGGGATGCAGCCTTGTACGCTGGATATATATATGTATATATATATATATATATATATATATATATATATATATATATGTATATATATATATATATATATATATATATATATATACATATAACATATCTATTAATTAAAGAAACAGAGTAATAGCTACAGCAAGATTGAACTCCTAGATAATATTCCTCATTATCGGTTTTACTTGTAGGTAGATGGGCAGCCCGATAATGCCAAAAATACATTCCCCGATACTTTTTGATCCTATACTATATATATATATATATATATATATATATATATATATATATATATATATATATATATATATATATAATACATATAACATATTCGCTGGTATTCCAATTAAATTAGTTGTTTAAAGTAGATATTCATTACACAGTAAAAATGAGAATAAAAAAATTTCAACCAATATAAATTATTAATTGAAAATACTGAATAAAAACTTGAAGGATACGGAATTTTGTTCCGTATCTTGTATTATGAAAACCAAATCCCTTTCCAAAAATGCAAAACATAACCTCCAGAACTTCTTCAAAAATAACTTGCTTTAAATGAGTTCCTCAAAAAAAAAAATTCCTAAAACAAGCAGCACATCTTCAAAAAGCAATTTAGAATTAAAAAATGATAACTCTTCAGTTCCACTTCATAGTCAAAAAATTAAAATAATCAACAAAAAATACCTTACCCGACCAGCCTCGCGTCTTCCTTTATAAAAGTTCTCTATATTCTGGTGTTTGTTTGAAGGAAGGCACGGGGCTGATCTGGTAAGATTTTTTGTTAATTATTCTAATTTTTTTGATATGAAGTGGGACTGAAGAGTTTTAATTTTAAATTGTATTTGATGTACTGCATGTTTTAGGAATTTTTTTGAAGCAACTTATTTAAAATAAGTTAATTTCGAAGAAATTCTTGAGGTGCACATTCTTGTTGAATTTTTTTTATGTGTACTGCCCACATACAAAGTTTTTGAACTTTTGTAGAAAACAAAATGTTTATTTTTGATACTTTTTATAATGAACATTATGTGGTAATTTTTTTTGGGACAAATAAACTTTATTATTATTATTATATTTCACATTTTTGAAAGGGAATTCAGTTTTCATAATACAAGACACGAAACAAAATTTTGAATCCTTCAAGTATTTATTTAGTATTTTGAATCAATAGTTTATATTTCTTGGAATACTTTTATTTTTTTTTGGTACTGTGTAATGAGTGTTAATTCGACATGTCTATTAAATTGAAACTGTGTTTATCAAGACATTTATTTAATTTAATTTTTGAAAGTTTTTGAATGAAATTTGTTTGAAATTAAAATCTATAGGAGATTAACAGAATAAATCTGTATGATAATTAAAATATTATAAGAATCCTTCTATTGAGTACAAACCTCTTTTTATATATTTAATTGAATCATTCTCCACTTGATGGAAATCCATATCAAATAATATTAAATGAGGTTATTCCGGTTTTCACAAATGTTTATTGTTATTTAATACAATAATTGTTTCACCATCACAGTAGCATCATCAGGTAGATTTACATTTTGAATGAAAAACCTTGTTTCGAAATAGGTTGCTATTTATATTACAGTAGGTACAAAAATTTTCTATTGAGCACTGAAACCTAAAAAAAGTCTCTATGAATTCCAGCTTATCATAATGTATTTAACAGGGGTGAGTTATTTAAATCTTATTGTTCGTTGAGTAATATTCCAATTTTATTGTATTTATTTATCTCAAGGGACTCTAACAGGTTTAAGGCATTGCTTTTACTTTCTATATGTAGAATTTCAGAATTAAATGAAATGTCTAGGACGAAACGTCTCTTTCAAATATATAGTACACTTATGTTTTTGTTTGTGGAATCCAATATCCGAAAAAACTCCATATATATATATATATATATATATATAAGAGTGTAATCAATTCTTATTTTTATAATTGAAGAAATAGACGATTTGATGTAATGATTCTGGAAGAAATTATTTTCTTTAGTTTAAAATATAGCAGAATAACATACATAAAATAAAATAGTAACATATAAAGAAATGAAAAAAATAGCATACTTACCTGGAAGAAATCAAAAAAAAATGCTATTTCTTCGGGTTTCTCAATTCACATTTCTAACAGCTAAGTAAATATAACATGTGAAAGTTTTAGGTTAAAATCTTATATTACATAGATCATAGAACATAGAACATAGATGTTACAAAGTTGTTTTCTCTAAAAATAACAGTTTTATTTTTATATATATATATATATATATATATATATATATATAGAAGGAAGGGAGTAACAATGAAGACGAAGACAAGACCGAAGATCACAAAATTGCAGCAAAATACGAACAAGAACACAGCTGTGGAAAAAACTATCACGGCTTCAAAAAATGTTGAACATCTCTGCCACATAGTTTATTGTGCTGCCATGGTGGCCAATACTATCCACCAAATAAAAACCAGGGAATTACGACAATGCAAACAGACCCCCACAAAGAACTCTGTGCAAGGACAGAATAAACAAAAAGATCAACATACTAAGAAAAGAAATTGGCATTCTCCACTTCTATCTGAATAACGTAAATCCCAGCAACAACGTCAATAAAAAGTACAATCCTACGGCAAAAAAAATGAAGCTAAAACAAAGAGACCCTCAATACAACCTGAAACTGAAAACGCGTGCAGAGATCCTGAAACAAAAAATCGCCGCGTTGGGGAATACATTGAAGAGATACAAAAAAAGAACACAGCGATACCCTCAAAATAACCAAAAAGTGTTCTACATGAGCCTTGAGAATAATCAGGGAAATATTTACACAACTCCCCCGAAACCAGATGAAATGAGGCAATTCTAGATCAATGCATGGTCACAAGGAAAAGACCACAATACTGAGGCCGCACAGATTAAAACTGAGATCGAAGAACTACGTGAACTAGAGGAAATGGCGACAATTCAAGTGTCTGTGGAGGATGTACGAGAGTCGTATGGAAAATTGGACCACATCAGGTATTGACGGAATTCAGAATTATTGGTGGAAGATCCTCACGTCAACCCATAAGGTCCTTGCGCGATTTATCTGTCAAGCGCTTATAAAACCCGATACTATACAAGTGTATTTCACACACGGCATTACTTATCTGGTGTCAAAAAAAGGAGACCTAAAAGACAGCCAGATAACTATAGGCCGATTACCTGCCTACCTTCGGCATACAAATTCATCACACCAACTGTTGCCTTCAAGATAAACAGACACATCAAAGCGAATAACATATTAACTTGCGAGCAGAATGGATGCAAGAGGAAGGGACGAGGAAGCAAGGAGCTTTTAGTGATCGATAATATGCTAGACAGACAACCAAAGAAATTACTGCAAAACATTTCGATGGCGTGGATCGATTACCAAAAAGCATTCGAGTCGGTTCCCTAAACATAGCTACTTGAAGTGCTCAAGATTTATAACATAAATCGGCAGGTGATTGCGTTGCTAGGGCATCTAATGACAACCTGGTGCACGACTTTGAAAGTCCACAATAAGTCAGCTTCGTACGAATCATCTGAAGTAGAGGTATTTTTCAAGGAGACAGTCTTAGCCCATTGTGGTTCTGTCTCGCTCTTAATATCTTGAGTAAGATGCT
Organism: Megalocaria dilatata; assembly: GCA_034642435.1. NCBI lineage: Eukaryota > Metazoa > Arthropoda > Insecta > Coleoptera > Coccinellidae > Megalocaria > Megalocaria dilatata. Next base: position 71,094,641 of record CM067857.1, on the reverse strand, counting down.
CAATAGATCCACAAATGCTAGGGCCAAAGCACAGTTGGAAGGATTGCTGGAGCTGTTAAGAAAACACAATGAAGATATCGCGATGACATTCACTGGAGAAGTGTGCGACAGTGGATGTAAGAAGGGGAAAGATGGTGAGCGAGGAAAACATGGTTCTGTCTGGTGGATGGGAGGTGGCTAGCTCAAGAACTGAGGACTGATACAAATACCTAGGTGTCCAACAGACTTTTGAGATTAGACATAAAGAAAATAAGGATAACACTAAGAACGAACTGATTAATAGATCAAAAAAGTGCTAAGAACCCAACTGTCGGCTAAAAATGAGATAATGGCAATTAATAGCTGGGCCATACCAACATTTACTTAAACAGCAGGAATTCTATGATCGTCAAAACGGAGCTAGAACAAATCGACAGAAGCATCCGGACTTCGTTGACACAACATGGTATGTTGCACCCGAACTCGTCGCTGAAGCGATTATACTTACCCCGAAAAGAAGGCGTAAAGGAAATGACGAATCTTGGAGGAGCAACCCTGAAAGAGACAGAGAAAATCAACGACTACTTCCGCAAATCTAACTTACCTGCTCATCAGTGGGTAACTTCATGTAGCTGCGTCTTCGTCTCCGAAACAACTAACGAGGAAGTACCTGGAAATGAAAACCAATTAGGAATACTAACGCAATCTTGGAAAGCCAAACCTCTACATGGAAGGTTTTACGCTATATTGCATCAAGCGGAAGTCGATTTACTGAGTACCAACAGTTACCTGACCCAGGGCTACCTATTTCCTCAGACGAAAGGTACTTTTTTCGACATATAAGTCCAGGTTGTTCCGACTCGGACATATTCCAAATACATATTGAAACAAGCTGTGGAAAATACCAAATATAGATTGTATAATGGCGCGGGGGAGTCGGCCCAACATCTGTCGTCGATCGCTGGCACCAAATGCCTAGCAAGACATAATAACTCCTACAGCACTTCACACCGCACCATTTATACAACCCACAGACGCTAATGGAGAACGAGCATACAAAAATATACTAGGACCTGACTGTCATCACAGATAGAGGTGTCAAACATAACCGACCGGGCATAGTGGTGTGGGATAAGGCAACAAGGACCGCCCTCATAATAGACTTTGCTATGCTTCAAGATTACCACCTCACTAAAACTTACGTTGAAAAAATCACGAAATATGAGGCTATGGCAAAGGAAATGAAGGATATGTGGCAACTGAGTAGCGTAAATATAAAGCGTCTCAGAATCAGCACGAATGGTCTCGTCCATCATAAAACGACCGAACATCTGAAGGAACTGAATTTGCCACAGAACACACAGATGTGAATGCAAAAGGGTGCTATACTCGGTACAGTCAACATTGTGCGAAAGGTGCTTTATCCTCATTAACGGACCGGAGTTACTCTTGGCGTCCGCGCCCTGGTAATTCTGGATTACTCCACAACAGCGTTAAATTAAAAAAAAGGTATATAGATTTGAATGCGCAGAGGAATGAAAAATAAAATAACAACTAGGAAGTTTCTAATGGACAACCTATAATAGAAAAATATTGTGTGTTTTATTGTTAAATTAATCCAGTATCTAACTGTCAGAAGTAGAAAGCAATCAAGCTATTGATCACTACTCATAAACCACGGCTGTCTATTAGATTGTCTTATGTATGCAGCCCAAAAAAATGCTTGATGCCTAAAGGGCGGAGATTGCAGAGAATTTAAGTATAAAAGGAAAAACAATCATACGAAACTCTGAAGAAAAAACATAAAAATGACAATAAGGCTTAATTTCCACTTTTTTGCAACTAATTATGTGTTTGATTGATTTTGTCTTGATGTCTCTGTGAAAGCTCCCCTTAGGAGCTTAAATGTATCTTGAGCGAGTTAGGAGATCAGTTGTGTTCTTACTAGTTGTGTCCTTACACTACCTTGGACACGGCACTGTTAATTTGTGACCGAACAGTGATGAGGTGGCTGGCAATCCAAGCGGGAAAATTTCTTTCAAGAGCAATGAACTCACCTTATGTCAAATACATTGTAGGATCTATTTTTGTGTAGGTCAAGTTTCTATTACCATTGCTATTCTAAGGACTCAAATTTAACCAGAATAATTACAGAAATGAACATAAAAATATCCCGACAACTTGCGGGCATCATCAATAAATAAGCAAAAATAACAGGACTAAAAAAATATATTATATTTTAACGAAGAATAATATAGTGACGAACGTTTAAATGCAAATTTTCAGTTCAATAGCTTAAAAAGATTAATTTACACTTATAAGAAAGTGTATATTTCAAAAATGTGTGAGAAAGCTCTAAAGGGTGTACAGTGTACTTCGTCGAATCTAAATAATATATTGAATTGTATCAGTCCTTACTTGGTGAAAATCCAAGTTATTCAAAATGTGATCTTGCCTGATGATGCTACTGTGATAGCGAAACAATTGTTGTGAGTTTAACAATAAAAATTTGTGAAAATCAGAATAACCTTATTTTAAATTATTTAAAAATTAAAAAAAAAAATTATTAAATAATATATGTTTTCCCTTCAATATTTAGATACATATAGTTTTCATAAACCAAAAAAAACTTTTCGTATAATTTTACGAAAAAAAATTGTGAAGTAATAAAGAAATATTGGTGTTTTAAGGAAATAACTATTCGTGAATTTGACGGTACATCCTTATGATGATTAAATTGAAAAAAAACTTGCACTGAAAGAATTTGACAAATGGTTTGCGCTGAATTCGCTCAAACTCAATTCGGATAAAATTGTCAAGTTAACGTTTGGGTGCAGAGAGAATCAAGCAAGTGAAATGCTCTTGGGAATAATCTTAGACAATAAATTTAATTCGGTGGTGCATGTCAACCATGTCTGTGAAAAATTATCCTATTTTCTGAAAAATTATAAGAGATGTGGTACTACCAAGATGGTTAAATCAGCATTTTCTTTAGAAAATTTTTGTTGTTGTAATTAAATAAACCATGTAAATATTGATGGTAAATAAATTATTATTCATTATATTGATAAAAACCCTTTCTATCATTCTTATTCAGTATATAACAAATATGTTTTATTTTTTTCACACATGCGTGCAACATCTCTCTGATATAGCTCAATCTGTCTACAACCCGTGTGTATTCTATAGAGCAATATGAAATGTGGAGAATGATTTTATTCATTTATCTTTCAAAGATGTCGACTGAAAAGTTTCGATGGGAATTTCAAAGGCTTTTCTGAACATGTGCTGTATGTTACAGAGAGAGGTGTTTTTGAGAGATACATATTGGTCATTTTTGAATTAGAATTTATTATTCATAAGGTCGTTGTCGCTGTATAGGTTAGAGTTTTACAGCTCATTTCGGTCAACATTCTAGATTTCCTTTGGATTCTTTGTATTTCTTTCTGATGCTGTGCGATGTTTGTTGATTCTTTACGTCGATTAAAAATGAACACTGCTTCTAAGATATTTTATTTCATTCCATTCTTTCAATTTTTAAAAATTTTCATATTAACATTTTAGTCAGGTATTAATCTCTTTCATTTAAAATTTTCTGACACTTATTTCTAAGATTCATTTTTCCTTACCGAAAGACGACTGGATGAAATTCTCATTTGTGGCAGTTCAATGAATGATATGTATATATATATTTGTATATGAAATACATTTAAGTAAGTTCTTGATTCTAGGAAACAACACCTAAGAAAAATACACACAATTTTCTGCCCTATTTTACAGTCCACAGAATTTTCCTTGTACCGAAAGGGTAATAAATCAAATTAAATAATGATTCACCGTCTAGCACCTGCCCATCAAGAAAGAAAATAATTGGATTGTCAGGCCAAGACCGCTAAATTGCGTTTTGGCATTTTTATGATCCCTAGAGAAATTTCCCTTCGAATTATATAACTGAATTTTTCATTTCAGAACTGAAATTGAAATGATGCTCCTAAATTGATGGAAAATTTTCAGCTTTGGCTGAAATCAGTTCCAATATTGAGATGATTAATCACTACATAGTATAAAACAAAGTCGACCCTCTGTGTCTGTCCGTATGTATGTTTAGATCTTTAAAACTACGCAAAGGAATTTTGATGCGGAATTTTAAATAGATAGAGTGATTCAAGAGAAATGTTTCTATGTATCATGGATGGAAAAAATAGTTTTCTTTCAAGACAAAACGTGCTTTTCAGCGCAACAGTTTTTTCGAAATTGCATGTTCGTACTTTAGTCGGTATTCACGTTAATTTTTGAAATGCACTTATAGTGAGTATATTAGGTTAAATAGGATAAGATTTAAACCATAATTCAATAATTGTATTTCTTCTTTTAAGATCTTGATTTGAGTTAGGAGTTAAGGAAATTTAGTATTAGGGCAAGTATTTGTAATTACGAAAATCGTAGCTTAAGGTAAGGTATTTATGTTAAGAAAAGAACTGAATAGAATAGATGTTTTTTGTTGTTGATTATTGTTGATTATCTTTTGTTTTTGGTCGAACGAATAGTAAGTAGAATATTTTTTACTGTAGCACATACTACTTATATGGCAATTTGTTCATAATCATACGTATAGTTTTCAGGTGTGTGTTCAAACAAGAACTGAGTAAATTTTGTACAGAAATTATAAAGTCATGTCTGGAAAACGTCGTCGTTCGAACAAAGGTCGTAGTACAGTGAATACCAGAAGAGCACGTTCAGCAAGAGATGAGGAAACATCCACGGAACGTGAGGCTCGCCTCAACCACCTTCGGGAATGATATTGAGCTACGAGAGAAAGATAATCCTCAGTAGAGCGTGAGGCTCACCTCAACGAGGATAAGGCTCAGGTGAGAGGTCATCGAATACAGAGAGCCAGAGAAACTTCCGCACAGACACATTGTAACACCGAACAAAACGTACAAGCGAACAGCAACAGATTCGAAAAAGTGACTAGTTCATGGGTAAATAAAGAAAATTCTGTCATGAATTACGATCCTTCGATTCCTAACAAGGACGATAGTATAGTCGTATAGTTTCAGTAGGTACCACGTCAGTAGTGTGTGAACTTTGCTTGCCATTGAAATTCAGGGACGAATCGAAAGGAATGTGTTGCTTACAAGGAAAAGTAAAATAAGAAGTAATTCTTCATGCAACTACTTCACTCTCTCCTTACCAGTGATCATCCGAAAACCGAACAATTCATACGCAATATACACCGTTATAATAACGCATTTCCAATGACCTCTTTCAAGTGTAAGCAAGTCGTTTTGAGCGTGGTTTCATGCCTACATTTAAAATTCAAGGGCAAGTGTATCACTTAGCTGAGAGCTTGATACCACTTCGACCCGATGATCACTAATTTCTACAAATTTATTTTATTGCAGATCTAGATACACAAGCGGTGCTTAAGTGTAGCACAACCAATTGATATAGATTTGATCAGATCTCTCCAAGATATGTTATACTCTCTTAAATGCTACATACAGACATTTAAACTACTGACGTTAATGTCGTAATACATGCAAATAAAGTTCCTGCTGGAGAACACAGAGGACGATATAATGTGCCTTCCACAAGTGAAGTAGCAGTGGCGATAGCTGGACAGCAATTTGACAAAAGAGATATTTTTGAATATCAAAACAGATTTAATCTGTCAGTCTTCTACAACTTTAATTTCAAAAAAATTTTCATTCAAAAAACTTTTATAATCAAATTAATGTCTACAATAAGCACCGCTTATATTTAATAGAAGTTTATAATCAAAACTTAATATATAATGTCAAATGGAATAAAAAAACCAACAGATATAAGAAAAGTCATTAAAATCAATAAATAAATATTTAAATGAGACAAAATTTTGTTTCCGATCTTACCATTAAGAACACCAATTGCCTTTTAAAAACATGAACACAACTCAAGGACTTCTCAAAAAATATAATTCATTTGAAATATTTAATATATTTAAATATTCAAATAAGTTAATTCAGAAATCTCTCAAAATATGCACTATATCTTCAAAAAACAATTATAATTCTGATAATCTCTTCGTCGACCCTAAATAATATTCCAAATATCAAAATCAAATAACTATCACTATATCTCACCTCACATGTGTTTAACAGGATGATTGCTTCAAACAGACTAACTTTAAAATTCAAGATGGTCTATGTTCTTAGAAAAATCACAGAAAAGTGTTAGGTGTTTTTAAAGTTATATTTAAATCATTGACATTCCATAATGAAATTTATTAAAGCCTGAGTATAATTATATATTATATATAGAATAAAGGCTTTTTACTTGATAGAAGAAATATAACAAAATTTTAATATCAAAACAGATTTGATCTGTTAGTCTTCTAAAATTTTAATTTCACAAAAATTTTCATTCGAAAAACTTTAAGAATTAAATTAATGTCTACAATAAGCACAGCTTATATTTAATAGACGTATATAATTATTTTTCAAACAAAATTTTGTCTCCTTAAAATATTTATTTATTTATTTTAATGACTTTTTTATATCTGTTGGTTTATTAATTCCATTTGACATTAGTGTCAAGTGAGTTTTGATTATTTACGTCTATTAAATATAAGCGGTGCTTATTGTAGACATTAATTTAATTCTAAAATTTTTTTGAATGAAAATTTTTTTGAAATTAAAATTGTAGAAGACTAACAGATTAAATCTGTTTCGTATTCAAATTTTGTTATATTTTGTTTATCAAGTAAAAAGCCTTTTTCTATTTTATAAAAGAGATATTGTATAGCATAGTCGTGATGATGATCTGCAAAAATTTCCAGAGTTACACAGATCTTATGACAGCTGCCAGTATCCTTCGATGCTATGTCATGGAGAAGATGGTTATGCCATTAATGTTTTTCAAGTTGACCTAAGCAGTGGTGCACCTCTGCGTGAAATAGTGTCATGTATAAACTACTATTGGTACCGTATAATGACGGGATGAAACAATTTCAACCCTTTGCTTAGATATGGAATGTTAAGAAACCAATACTTGGTCGATCAATATGCAAAAATTGAATCTGAGAGATTGGCCTACATCCGTAATAATCAAAATAAATTGAGAGCAGAAAATAACGTCCACCTTCAGGATGCTTTATAGGCGAATAAAGACAGCGACGACATTGGACAGTTAGTTATACTACATTTATCATTTACATGAAAAATCGCAGGCCGCAATGACTGATGTCAGATATTACAGTGAAAAAGATTTATTTATAACTGAAACATGTAACCCCAATTGGCTAGAAATCAAAGAAAATATTAACATAAATTCGATTCCACAAGACAGATACGATAAAGTTAACAGAGTCTTCTATTTAAAAATACAGGAATTCCTGCACCTCATTAACATGTCTCATACTACTCTGTCAAGAAAGTACCGGGAATTTTCAATTAAAACAACATTTTTACATTTAATCGTCAAAATTTATTGGGTCGCCTTCAAAATAGGCTCCATTTGCTCCAATACATCTATGCCAACGGCACTTCCAATTATCGAAACATTTTTTATAGGCGCTTTCCGGGATGGACTTTAGCTCTCGCGCCGAATTTTGTTTTATGGCTTCAATCGACTCAAAACGGGTGCCACGAAGGGGCAATTTTAGTTTTGGGAAGAGGAAAAAGTCGCAGGGAGCCAAATCCGGCGAATACGGTGGTTGCTGAAGCACGTTTGTTGAGTTTTTGGCGAGAAAGTCAGTCACAATCGTAGCTCGTTAAGAAGGGGCGTTATCGTCATGCAAAATCCATGAGTTGTTCGCCCACAAATTTGGCCGCTTCTTACGGATACGCTCACGCAAACGTTTCATAACGCCTAGGTAATACTCCTTGTTTACCGTCTGACCCTCTGGAACGAATTCGTAGTGCACCACGCCACGTATATCGAAGAAAACAATGAGCATCACCTTCATTTTCGAGCGGCTTTGGCGTGGTTTTTTCGGTTTCGGCTCTTTTTTTGCCACCCATTCCGATGATTGCTGGCTTGTTTGCATATCGTACTCGTAGACCCAGGTCTCATCACCAGTTATAATGCGGTCCATGAATGTAGAATCGGAATTACCTCGATCCAGCATGTCTGAAGCAACCTGTTCGCGATGACGTTTTTGAAGAAAATTCGGGTCTATCGGTACGAGTCGTGCGGCCACCTTTCTCATGCCTAAAATATCAATCAAAATCGTACGTGCGGACTCGTGGGATATCTTAAGATCATGTGCTATCTCTCTCAAGCTGGTACGACGGTTTTCCAGCACCCTTTCCTTAATTTTATCGACGTTATCTTCGATCGAAGCCGTCGATGGGCGACCACTTCACGACCGTCCTTGAAGGCTCTGTACCACTGATATGCACGAGTTTTCGATAGAGCATTATCACCAAAGGCCTTTTGCAACATTTTCAATGCATCGGCACACGAAAATTCATTTGCAACACAAAACTTTAAACAAATTCTTTGCTCAACGTAATCACCCATAGTAAAATTCGGCACCCACTCTGACATCGACTGACTTAATCAGCTGTTGCAAACACACTAGTTGACAGATCCCACTCAAGCTTGGCATAGTAATTAAGGACAGGGGTACCAACCTAGGAAAAAAAATTTTTACCTGCCTCATTGCCTCGCCAGATTTAAATCGATAATTCCCGGTACTTTCTTGACAGGATGTATAATCGGTTCGCCGTGCTGTCATATGTACACTATAGAATGGCAGAAACGTGGTTTGCCACATGTACATCTGTTGGTGTGGTTAGTGAATGAAATAAGAATAACTCAAATTCACAGCGTTATTTCAGATGAATAACCAGTTGAGAAGAAGATTCTGTCTTGTTCGGAATCGTAAAGAACCACATAGTACACGGCCCTTGCGGGACTTTAAACCCTAATTATCCATGTATGCGAGATTCCAAATGCAGTAAAACAATTCCGAAGTCGTTTCAAACTCAAACCATGATATTGATAAACGATGGATCTTTCCACGGCGACGGTTACTCTGATGATGTATAATATGATAAAAACATATTTGACGCAGCATAATTTGAATCGAATAAAGTAGTGCAATTACTTTCGGATAAATTGATCAAGGATTTTGGGATGCCGATGCCAGTTAATACTTCTAACTCAGATTTAACGAATAGTGCCGAATACACAAGAGAACCATAATACGATCAATCGAGACTTTTACAAAATAAAGCTCAAGATAAACCACGATTGAACATCGATCAGAAAAAAATATTCACTACATTACTATCATCAATTGATAACAATGAAGGAAAAATATTTTTCCTTGATGCCCCAGGAGGTACAGAAATAACATATTTAATCAATTAACTTTCACCAAAGGTGAGATATATCGGAAAAATTGCATTAGCCGCTACACTTTTAGAAGGAACCCGAACAGCACACTCCACATTCAAGCTCCCGCTGAAAATCGCCACCGGTGATAATAACAGCGCCTGTACTGTTTTTCAACAGAACAATACAGGAAAATTGATGCTTGACTGCTCATTAATGATCTGGGACGAAGCCACCATGTGAAACAAGCCTTTTGTGGAAGAACTGGATAGGATAATGTGCGATTTGCGCATCAAAAATTCACCTATGGGTGAAAATACAATTCTGTTCTCAGAAGACTTTCGTCAAATCCTACCAGTTGTGACTCGAGAAATACGTGCTAACGAAATAAATACTTCCTTAAGAAGATCCAACCTGTAACCACACGTTAATAAATTGGAGCTTAAAACTAACATAGGGGTTTTATTGCCTTCACGTGAGAACAGGCTTTTTTCGGAGACGCTGTTAAAGGTTGGCAATGAAGAGTTGACACAAAAAGATGGAAAACCTTTGTGTTTTGATAGACAACAGCCAAGAGTAGGTAAACAATGTCTATCCCGACATTAAAAACATGAGTTGTTAGACTATATCTTGGTTTAAATAAAGAGCGATTCTGTCGCCAACTGACGAATAAGTAGAGAAGGTAAATAACTTGATTTTTTCAAACATTAATGAGCCGACACAAATATACTACTCGGTCAATACTGTTCTCGATTTGGAAGAAGCTGTTCATTTTCCTACAGAATTTCCTAATTCTTCGAACCCCTCTGGACTCCCTCCTCATATCATGATATTGAAAGAAGCTTGTCCTGTTAGTTCACTAAAAACTTTCATAATAGAGAGCATAATACTCACATAATACAGAAAGCAACAATTAAATATGGTCTAAAACTCCTGAATAGTTCAACGTATTCGCTTCAAATTTGGCAGATTGTCATCTCAGGCCATCGAATTGTTCATATGAACCATACTGAAATATTACAGTCCAGGATTAGGAAATTTTGAAATTTACTACCAGGTCTAGGAATGAGGCACAGCAAAACGAATGAAAAACCATGGTTTCGAAAAATAATCAAGATCAAATGCGAAGAGAAAAGGAGGGCACATCCAGAATATAAAGCTCTCAAAACACAGGAATCACTCGAAGAGTACAGAAGAATCAGGAGCGAGCCGAAAGAACTAGTAAGGAGAACGAAGTATGATCATTGGGAAATGTTCTCGAAATGGATGGAGTCAGATTTTTACGGTCTACAAAAAAAAATGTGGAGATTCATAAGGCATCAGAGAAAAGACGTTAGCGAACTCGAAGAAAAGAACCCAATAGACGGAAATACCTGGGTAGACTATCTCACAAAATTGTTCCAAGATGACAATATACAAGAAAATGAACCAGAGAACGTTAAAATCAACGACGATATAACAGTTGAAGAGCAAGATAGTAGAGCGGCACTGCAGAAGGTGAAGAACAGAAAATCTCTGGGACAGGACATCCCGAATGAATTTCTCAAATATGAAGGAGACAGTTTGATAACCGAGGTAACATCATTAGTGAATAAAACCTTTACAGAGCGGAAGATACCGGAAGCTTGGAGAGCAAGTACGATGATTCTAATGGTCAAGAAGGGAGATAAGAAAGAACCGAAAAATTATAGGGGAATGAACCTGCTGGATGCGATGTTCAAACTTTTTACTAAGATTATAACAACAAAGATAAACTCCATTCTAACACTGGCTGATGAACAACAAGGCTTTAGAACAGGAAGATCATGTACCGATGCTGTGTTCGTGATGCGACAGGTAGTGGAAAAATCAACGGAATATAACAGACCGGTTTTCCTATGTTTCGTTGACCTACACAAAGCATTCGATAAAGTACGACTGGGGGACATCATACATCTTCTGAAAAACCGTGGAGTACCCACGAATTTGAGACCATCAAGAACAAATCCGAATAATTGGCAAACTGTCTAGAAAAATACCTATTAACAGCGGAGTCCGACAGGATGACTCCTTAAGCCCACTCCTTTTAATATCATAATGGATGAGATCATAAAAAGGGTGAAATCTGCAAGGGGTTACAGAATGGGTGACCGGGAGTTTACGATTTACGATTTATGAAGGTACCATAAGACCGATCATGACTTACACGGCTGAAACCAGACCAGATACTGCGAAGACAAGACGTATGCTGGAGACAGCGGAAATGAAGAATATTCGTTGAATTTCCGGAAAAACCCTGTATGACAGAGAAAGGAGTGATGAGATCAGAAAGCTGTGTGGAGTGAAGAAAATCGGGGAGTGGATAAACAACAGAAAGGAAGAATGGAACGCACACATAGAAAGAATGGGGCAATACAGAATGGTGAAGAAGGCAAGGGATAAACCACCACTAGGAAGAAGTATCGGGCGACCCAGTGATAACTTACGCACCGAATAGAGACATCATCGAATAAGAACAGGCTCCCAGCCTAAGTGGAAGACGGAAGAAGAAGAACCATACTGGAATATTATAGTCCAGGATTAGGAAATTTTGAAATTTACTTCCAGATCTAATAAAACACCCTGTACACAGAATATCAATTTGTCATTATATTGTCGGATTCTGCGTAGATTTTCATCTTGAATTCCATTTTCCTCGTGAACGTCACACCAATTGTTAATTTTTTTTTCTGGAAAATAATTCTATGCTTCTGATTTTTGAGTGCTCCTACGAAAATTCTCGAAATAAAAAATGTTTTTATGACCAACTTCAATCCCATGAGCATCTTATTACAATATGCAGGGCCGTAGAAGCACTCAAAGATCAGAAGCGTAAAATTATTTTAGAGAAAAAAAATGAACGGTTAGTGTGCCAGAAAAAGCTCGGACAAACTCTTTTCATTCAATTTTAATAAACAAAAGATGTCATACAAAATAATAACGAATTAAAATAACATAAAAATCTGGTGATAATATATCTAAGCTGTTTCGAAGTGACTTCCTTCAGACGCTTCTTGAAATTTTCGGCTATGGGCCGCAGCTCTTCTGGCGTTAATCGGTCCCATTCCCGGCGCAGGGATTGTTTCAGCGGCTCTAAACTTTTGTGGTGTTTAGCACACGCCCTGAGCCCTGAGTGTCGCCGAAGTTCTACTGGACCGACGGAAGTTCTACAGCCTTGAGAATGTCGCAGCGGTAAACTTTTTGATTGATTTTGACTCCTTGATCCACGAAAACCAAGGGTGTTTTGCCGCTGGCTCAAATTTCGCCCCAGACCATGACGGATTGCAGATTTTGACGATGTTCGACGGTGGCCAACGTACCGGGAGCCTCTGCAGACCAGACTCTGTCGTTGGAGTGGTTGTGGGATTGTTTTACGATGAAAAGCTTCTCGCCTGTGAAGAAAATGCCATCCCATTGCTGACCGGCGGCGAGACGAAGGAGTTGGCGGCACCTTTGGAGTCGTATACGTTTGTTTTCATCCTTGAGAAGTTGAACCTTTTTGGAGCTTGTATGACTTAAGGTTAAGCTTTCTTTTGGACATTTGACGAACGGCTGATACCGTTCTCACAGGCCATTCTCCTCCTGGAGACCCTCGGATTTCGATTGACCTGCTTCTTAACGATGCTGCGATTACTAAAGCGGTAAATTGCATCGGACATGGTTTGTCGAGGCATATTGAGCAAACGAACAATTTCGCAAGGACGCTTAACTTGACGAAACAGCTTCAAAGTTGCACCACATTTGTTTGACATTCTAACACTCTGCAAAATAAAATAATATCCAAGTGAAAATTCACATATTAGTACAAGAAAGTGTAAAGAATCAAATAAAATAAAAATTATTTGCCTGCGCTAAAATACTTTTGTTCCAGAACACAGTAAAATTTGTCCAAAGTTTTCCTTATCATCCTGTATAATACGGAAGAAAATAGTGATCGTTTGATTACTCTTATGAATGAAGATCTCGAAAAAATAAATGACTGGATGGGAGATAATAGATGACTGAAATGTCACAAGTGACGAGTTTGACTATCCGGAAACAGTGCTTAATGAAGCAAAGGCTACATGCGACAAATTTGACTACCCGATTGATAATGCATAATCTATTAAAAGCTACTGTTCATATTTACTTTGAACAAAGAATTTGCAATTCACTTTGCAGGTACGGTAACCTAAACGGGCCTGAACACCAATTAAGAAACGAAGATATTTCTCCCTTAGATTATTCCTAGATACACATTAAAACAGTTTTAACCATTTCAATATGATTGTCGTTTCGGAATTACCTGGGCTACCTTTTCGGACCCAAACCCACTCTCTCTTTCCCTCTCTCTATCTCTCCATAGGACGATCAAATAAAAATAATTGAACGAGAACTCGAACATTTGATAGCTATTTCGGCCTATATGACCTCATCAGAAATGTATTGAATTCAGATTCAAATATATAACAAGATCAAAATTCAACTTACCAAAATAAGATAAAACATGGAACGAATAAACTTGAAGTAAGCTTTAAAGTATCCGAAATAAAACAGAAATGATCAACGTATTGTTACGTATAACCTATAACTATTTATACTCGGAACACAGAAAAACAATAACAAAACTTATTCACCCCAAATAATGTCCCACGATAAGAAAAATAACCAGAATTTCAAAAATATTGTAATAAATAATTGAGGAATATATTGTGGATATAAAGACTCTATATGAAATTATTTCATAATTTAAAAAACCAATTTTAATGTGAGTCAATACCTGATAGAAGTAAAATTTAAATGACTTTAAATTCAGAATTATATATTCTAACTTCTACATTATATATTGAAACTATATATAAAAACTATCAAATTGATATCCTTATATATAATCAATATAAAATATTTTTCAATGTCTCGGAAAAAAACTTTTTACATCCCGACTTGAAATGTATTTAATACAAATGTATTAACAAAAACTATATAAGTATATATATTAACATACAAATACAAGAAATAGATATCAAATGTTCGAGTTCTCTTTCAATTATTTTTATTTGATCCTTTATTTCGATAATTTTAGATAATTTTGGAATAGTGGATTTTCTTGTATTTGTATTTTAATATACATACTTATATAGTTTTTGTTAATACATTTGCATTAATACATTTCAAGTCGGGATGTAAAAAGGTTTTTTCCGAGAAATTGAAAAATATTTTATTATATATTGATTATATATAAGGATATCAATTGGATAGTTTTTGTATATAGTTTCAATATATAATGTAGAAGTTAGAATATATAATTCTGAATTTAAAGTCATATGATTCCAATTTCAGCCAAATTTGTTCTATGGAACAGCCACTCTTGAGAATAATGTACCTCAAACCAGACCTGATGTATATTCCTACACCACCACTCTGTCTGTTGCGGTAAGAATTAATAAAATGATAACCATCAATACCAACTGCATCATCCGTGACAGTATTATCTAATCTAGTCTTATTCAGAAGCATTATATCTAAAGAATCAAACAAAAACATGTCCCTAAAATCTGTGAAATGTCCAATCATAGGTCTTATATTCAAATGAGCTATTTTGAGCATATCAATCTATATTTTCATCCATCAAATTCAATGCAAATGAATTATTCTCAAAATTTATCAACGAAAGGAAATAGATATGAATAAAATCACAAATAATCAAATAATTCTGAGGTTTTATATTCCCTGAATTTTATCTACGGCAAGATAGAAACTTATATAAAATTGGATGAACGTTTTCGAACGTTCATTGACTCCGCAGACCCAGATAAAACTAAACAATTGGAGAAGCCAAAAACAGTCATTTCCCGGGACCAAAACAAAAGGAGGCACAACTACGGTAAAAGTTTCTAACTGATTATAAGCTGATTGAATTGATCATTATTTTCAATCTGCACGATTTTATTGTTTATAATCACTTCGATATTACCTTTTACAGTCCAACAGCTATTCCTGTATTTTTCCCCAACTTTCTTAAAGAGAATCAGCTTACTTTTAACAAGCATTTCCACCACAACAACACCACTTCCCTTGAGTTTGGATTTCTTCGCAAATACAGCATCCGCATCCACTGACACACGAATTCAACAACAATCGATCGATGTTTGGTTATGTTTTGTCCTATACCGCCAAGTTTTTTACCAATCCGATAACAGTTGTTGGTTTTTGTTTATATCGACACTCGGTTGATTTTTGAATAAACCTATTAAAGTGGGGTAAAGGTTTTCCTCTGTATCCTCCCTTATTCCATAGATGAGAATATTTTTCGAGAGATTCTTCTGTTCTACCCCATCTATAATTTTCGCAAATTTTCTATTAATTTCAAGTCTGAGTGTTTCAAATTCCATTTTTAGTGTTTCTATAGAAATTGTGCGCGTAGTTGTTCCAGTACCAACAGGTTCTTGGATATTTTTCAGTTTTTCCTCAAACTCTCTCATCTGACTCTCATCTGACGCTTGAAGTTTTCCTCAAGAGGCTATTGTTTTGTTGCGTGTACCCATTATGTTGATATTTTATAATCTTTCTTTTCTTATCAGTTTATAAGTCAGCAGAAAATATTTTCAACAATTTTTGACCTCAATAACACTCAAAATTTGTAAATTCTTGAGGAGCTCGGAGATAAACGTTTATCGTTGACGCATACTCAGTATTATTCAAGCCAAAAAATCATCATCTGAGATGATCTTAGTTGAATGGCTTTGTTGATAAGTAAAATTTCCGTTATTGCTGTGAGGACAATACAGAAGTGTTATATGAAATTCCGTTGCATTCCGAAAAGGTCACTTTCGAAACATGTATGGAACAGCCGTAACCGTGAATGGCGACAGCTAAGCGACTATATTACTGGAACTTCTATGGCCAGAACCTAGGAAAATCAATATTGAAGAGATGTGGTCTCAACAACATCCAGCTACATACCAGATAGCTGATATTGACCATTTCACAATGAGGATTTGTGAATTGGCCACCAAGTTCAAGTGATCTAGACTATTCTTTTGGGATTATCTGAAAACACAACAGTAAGCTAAACAGTCACAGCCCTAATATGACTTAATTTGTGTTATTCAGAAATTCTAAAGGATAAACCATACCACTCGACTAGCGATTTAGCTAATTTTGGAAAATGGAGGCCCTAGATTTTGCTCCACTATACTACTGAGTTCTCATAACTAGAAAACTTCCTTATCTCTAAAATAGAATCACGTTCTGATTATCATAATCTGAATGTCAGGTTCAAGGGTGCCCTTAAATCACCAGTACATGGAACTTACATACATCGAAGACCATTTTCATAAAATATCACGTAAATCATAATAATAACAATAATAATAGTACTCTTGTACTATTATCTAGTATCTTTACTAACGTCATGTATTGCTCATCGTATTCAAAATGATATCGATAAAAATAATATATTGGCAAAGGAACAAAAAGGTTGCAAAAAGGATCACCAATGTTGTAAGGAACAACTCAACATGGATTCAAAGGTATACCAGCCGGCTCAAAAACAGAAAAGAAACTATACTGCCTTTATCGATTATAGAAAGGTATTTGACAGTGTTCCTCACTCTAGGCTTGTTGAGGTCTTACGAATCTACAAAAGTTTCCACCAATGGGACATGTGAATTCTATCATCATAGTTGTATTGGCATCTGAGTGTGGCTCTTTCACCAAGTGAGTACTCAGCAGTCTCCACACTCTGCCCCCGGAGGCAAAAAGTGTGATAAGGATTATGCCATATCATTACGCGAAGCGAGAACCCCTCCGAAGAGATGAACCCACTAGCTTCCAGTTTGGGCTTCAGTTCGAAAACCTACAACCGTCTGACTAGTAGCAGCGAAGCACTATCCAACCTCCACTAGCTATGTGTTGTCAGTACCCGAGTTGTTTGGGACGCAACTCACACACCGAAAGTGCATCTTATCCATCCATCCGAACGCAGTCTCATGAACTAAGATAATCCCAAGTTTGATGCCTCAATTGATCCTAGTACGAGCACCGTCAAAACGGCCTGGATGTCATGACCCACGAACCCATGTGAAGTCTTTCGATTGATCCTGGCGTCAAACACCAACGGACTAGCCGTTTAGTCGGGATTCACAAACCCTAAAACGTTATGCATTAGATCCAGGTTCAGGACAAGGCCGGTCGTGTCGTGAAGTCCTGCTAAACCCTGAGTCATTTCATGAGAATCTCCCGAACATGGAGGTCTGCGAGCAGATAAATGAAATACCTCCCTAATTCAGCATGCGGACTTTCAACCAATACCAATACCCCCTCGAATCTAACACCAATCGGTTGAACCGTTGATACAAGTACCACCTGTGTGCATCTACCCTCCCGAGTTAACGCAGTATGCTACATAACGCACTCGGCCATAGGACAGAGAAATCCGGAGATATACTGCAATAGGGTAGCGTACGCTAGTTTTAAGGGGGAGGCCCTGTGCTGCAACGGATTGTCTGTCACTGAGTTAATCAAATGGCTCAGCCGTCCATTCCACCATAACGGCAAAACTAGGGCCCCATTCGGAAGATCTCCCACTACACAGGTTCAATGAGTGGCGCGGCGCGAATGGCATTATGTTAGGTACCAAGACTTAACCCTCCATTTCACCCGGATGAAACTAGGATCCCAGTCTTGACAAGCGCCCCCAGCACGCCAAGCTCTAATGCCATGGGGGGCGCCACCAATGGAACAATGGCGAAAAGTCTACAACTCAACTCAAAGGTAGATTGTTGATACTACCGAGATTTAATTTCTTAGTAAAATCTATCAAGGTAACGCCCTAAGACCACTATGCTTATGCCTCGCTTGGAATCCATTTTCCACTACGTTAAATGAAACCAAATACGGGTTCAATATAAAGGTCAGTAGAGGTAGAGCTTTTATAGTTTTCCACCTTGTCTATATGGATGACATCAAACTGTATGCCGCAAGTGAAAAGCAATTGCAGCACTTGCTAAATAATACTCAAAGATTTACGTAGGATATACATATGAAGTTTGGATTGACAGGTGTAAAAAGTTGAACATCGAAAAAGGAAAAATTTTGGAAGGAGATATCATACTGCCAAATAGTGAAATTATACGTGCGACGAAGAATGGTGAGATTTTTCCTGTACAAATGTATTTTTATCTGAAAGGAAGAATAAAATTATTATTATTATTTGAATTTTTTTTTTCTCAACTTTTGCTGGTTTTTACCAATTTATGGGAAAACAGTTCAGTTCCTTCCATTTGGTGTGTTCAATCCACTTAGGAACTTTCGTACTATATAATTATTATTATTATAACTATTATTTTCATTATGAGTAGCTAGGATTTCAGCAATCAAGACTTCTAGACCAAAAACGAGGTAAAACTATATTCGAGAAGAAATATCAAAGAAGGATAAAAGCTCTGCTGAAGTCAGAGCTTGATATAGGAAACCTAATACGAGCGATAAATACCTATGCCATACTCGTCGTCACACATTCTTTCGGTGTACTTAAATGAAAAAATACGGAGTAAGATTCTGTACAACGAGTCACGCACTATAATGACAAGATACCCTATACATTATCAGATATCTTCCACCATAAGAACCACTTTACCGAGAAAGCCAGGCGGACGAGGGTTAACCGACATCAGCAGCTTCACCACAAATCGTAAGATTGAGATACTTTTTCTTTAAAAAAGGGGAAACACAAATAAGTGGCCAAAGCAGATAAAAACTAGTTACCACTTAATCTCACGTCGTTAGAAACAAACCTTAAGACGATGTCGGACAATGAAAAAGAGGAAAAGTGGGCCCAAATGGAACATAGCAGATATGAATGATGTATATCAACTACATATTGGCCAAGAGGCATCAAATAAATGGGTTTTCTAACGGAAGTCTCTTTCCAGAGACTGGAGGGTTTATGATAGCTAACCACTATCAACTGATAAACACAAATAAATATAAGAAATTTATTTGCGGGGATCCGAATATCCAGTTTGACATGTGCAGAAAATGTCATCAGGCGTCTGAAACTATCCAGCATATAACATCCGGATGCAGTATATTAGCTAATACAGATTATCTACGACGACACAACCAGGTCTGCAACATCATCGACCAAAAGCTGGCCAATAAATACGAACTCATTAACACCTACACGTCATACTATAAATATGAAGCAAAGTCAGTAAAAATAATATACAGTAAACTAAAATTGGTCCATATCCCAAAGGGTACTCAGATTAACAAAAAAGGAATAATCTAAAACCGGTAACATGTAATTTCCACGTTCAAACAAATATGTTTAGCATATGTCTATTCGCACTCCTACACCAACCCCAACATACTAACAACGAGAGTAAAGTAGAGATTTTTCAATACCTCTACATCACAAACTCTCTAGAGCAATATCAAGAGTTCTACAGGCGGAGGTACGCAGTTCTTCAAGGTAGTATCTAAAAGAAACACGCTCGAATGTAGGTTGTTCAAAGACTAAGTTTATTTCATTGTTCGAATAGACAATCAGATGTACAATCACCTGTAACAAATATTTACCATCAGATGTCGCTACTAGTACATTATAAAATTATTATTTTGATATTATCTTTAACACCTCAACTTATCAAAATAATCTAAACCCTAAATAACTATAAAAAAAAAATTATACTGTCACAAACAATTCAGCAAATGCATACTCAGCCCAAAAAAAAAATTTTCTTAAAATTACACAACAATATGCATGCCTAGTTTCTTAACAAAATAGCTATGTTTGACACTACTCAAGCCCTTCGTTAACAGGTCTGCAGGCATTTCAGATGTTGGCAGATAAACCATTTTTACATGTTCGTTAGCAACTGCTTCTCTAACAAAATGGTGACGCACATCAATGTGCTTAGTTCTTTTATGGAACAATGGATTCTCTGTCAACCTCTGAGCTCCTTGATTATCATTGTACAAGGTTATTGTATAATTACAAAAGTCTACAATCTCGTTTAATAAATTCTTTAAATATATAGCCTCTTTACAAGCTTCAGTTATCGCCATGTATTCAGCCTCTGTACTACATAGGGCTGTAGTCTGCTGTTTTCTACATTCATATGAGATAACAGATCCTGAATACTTGAAGTAAAAACCTGTATAAGATTTCCTATCTACAGTATTTGAGGCCCAGTCTGCATCAACAAAACCCTCTAAGTTACAATCATCTTTAGTAAACATAAGCCCATAAGACTTAGTTTTGCTTAAATATCTTAAAATTCATTTTGCATGTTTCCAATGTATAAGTGAATAACAATTATTAAATTGGCTCAAAAAACTTACACTATAAGATATATCTGGGCGAGTTAGAACACTTAAGTACATTAAGCTTCCAATCAATTTTTGAAATGGGTATTGTTTACAAACATCAACACTTTTCTCTAACTTTAAATTATTCTCAATAGGTGTATCAACACCATTACAATTTGACATATTAAATTTATTTAATAAATAATCCACAAAATGTTTTTGATCTAGTGAAATGGAACCATCTTTATACATTTGAATTCTAATGCCTAAACATTGTTTTAACTGTCCTAAGTCTTTAATCTTAAATTTTTTCATTAGTACATTCCTAATATCATTTACCATATCTTGACAATTAGAAAACACAAAAAAATCATCTACAAATACTGCTATTATTATCAGTTCTTTTTTACTTCTTTTAATATATAAACATGGTTCTAATTTTGACCTAACAAAATTAGAGTTTAATAAACAATCATTTATTCTTTCATTCCAAGCTCTGGCCGACTGTTTCAAACCATAGATTGCACGTTTTAATTTAAGTATACAATTTTCCTTACAATCTAAATTAGGAGGAACATGCATGTATACATTTTCTTTTAGGTATCCATTCAGGAAAGCTGTAGTGACATCCAAATGAGTAATCTTTAAGTTGAGTTTCACACTTAAAGCGAACAAAAGTCTTAAAGTAGAGTGTCGAAGCACTGGTGAGTATGTCTCGGTATAGTCCAAACCTTCTTTTTGCGTAAAACCTTTTGCTACCAGTCTAGCCCTATAACGCACTTTATTATCACTTTCAAACTTTTTCTTAAAAACCCATTTACACTGAACCACCCTATCAGCTTCTTTTCTGTAAACAAATTCCCATGCTTGGTTATCCTCAAATGCCTTCAGCTCTTCTGCCATCGCCTGTTCCCACATTTCTTTCTCTGGTCCATTTATTGCTATTTCATAACTCAGTTCTTCACCACAGGTCTCCAGCTCATCTACAATGCAGAGATTGGAATAGCCAAATCTATCTACTGGCTTTCTCTTGCGTTTTTCAGGCTGCTGTAAGTTTTGAAAATTTTCTTCTAAAATGGATTCTAAGATTGACTCATTATCACTTTCATACACAAATTGATATGAATCTTCATGGGAACTTGACGAGTCATCAATATATGTAGGATCGTTACCGTCTCTAGTTGAATTCTCTGATATGCTATTCTCTTTCTCTGAATTTTCAACTTTCTCCACTAGTTTTTCATTATTAACTACTACCTGAGCTGTGTCTGAGTATTCTTTTTCTATTATAATGACATCCCTGCTCGTAGTAATCTTCCTGGTTTTTGGGTTGTATAATCTGTAACCTTACACGTTATCCGAATAACCAACTAGAATTTATTTTGCAGCCTTTCTATCCCATTTTTGTCTATGCACTTTGGGAACATGCACCATTACTTTACTTCCAAATATCCTGACATAGCTCAAATCTGGTTTCTTGCCTGTCCACTTCTCAAATGGTGTCATCATGCCTAAACTGGCAGCTGGCGTTCTATTCATTAGGTATACTGCAGTGTTTACTGCTTCACCCCAAAAACTCCTGTCAAGATCTGATTCAAACAGTAAACATCTGGCCCGTTCAACTACAGTTCTGTTGAACCTTTCTGAGAGTCCATTCTGTTGTGGAGTGTGAGGATTAGTCTTCTGATGGATGATTCCAGCTTGTTTCAAGAAGTTTTCCATCTCTTGTGAACAAAACTCACCTCCATTATCAGTTCTCAATATTTTTATCTTGTTTGCTGTTTGATTCTCCACCAAAACACGAAATTCTTTGAAATGCTGTAATACATGGTTCTTTTCCTTCAAGAAATAGACATAAGTCATTCTGCTGGCATCGTCTATGAACAGAAGAAAGTACCTTGCATGACCAATTGATTTGGTCTCCATCGGCCCACATAAATCTGAGTGTATTACCTCTAGTAGTATATCACTTCTATGATTAGCAGATGGGAAAGGGAAACGAGCTTGTTTGCCCTCACAGCACACTTCACAGTTCTTGATCTGAATATCAGCTTTCTTATCAAAAGTAACCCCTTCCACAGCACCTTCTTTCATCATTTCTAAAGATTTACTGTTTACATGTCCTAATCTTCTATGCCACATTGTAATGCCCAATAATGCACTCTCTGGTCTTTGTATTTGTAGTTTGTACACACCATTTGTTAAGTTTGCAATTCCTATAAGCTCATTTACTTGATTATATATCAAACAAACATCCTTCTTAAATGACACCTTATTGCCATTTGCTATCAGTTGACTTACTGATAGTAAGTTAGTCGTGAGTTTCGGTATGTATAAAACATTCTTTACAATGACATCATACTGAGAACCATGTACATACGTTGTCTGTGTTTCCCCAACACTCACAACAGGCACAGTCATTTGATTTGCAACTATTTCTTTGTTTTTATGCACTGGTCTATTTTGCTGTAAGCAATCTCGACTTGCCGTCATGTGTGCACTTGCACCCGAATCAACGTACCAGTCTTGTGTATTAAAATTTCCGTTAAAAAATGCAGCACTAAAAGCATTTAAGGTTTTCTTTGTTTTTAGTTCGGGACATTTATTTTTAAAATGCCCTATTTTCTTGCAATTATAACATTTTATTTGTTTGCTGCCATTTGAACTCGCACTATCATTTCTGTCACTATTTGACGTTGACGTTTGCGATTTCGCACCACGGTTAGTGTTGCCACTTTTCCACCGCTGTTGTTTTGACCAAAATGCAGAATCTTTTTCAGTAGTACCAACCTCATCACACATATCGAGCAATTTTGTCTTAATGACGTCAGCGCTAATGGCGATTCCCGAATGTTCGATCGCCATTATCATAGGTGAAAACTTATCTGAGAGTCCAGCCAAAAGTAATGATCCAATCCACTCATCTGTGATTTCAAATCCTGTCCCCTTCAATTTCTGCGCAGTTTCAACTATTTGAGATACGTAGCTTGTCATCGAGTCACTGTTATCGAGGCGAATTGAAATTAACGTTTGAAGCAAGCTGATTTTTCGTTGATACCCGGTGTCATCGAACAATTGTTTTAATTTATTCCAAACACCAATTACTGTAATCTCACTCTTTATGTGCGCGTATAATGAAGAGTCAATAGTCATAACGAGTTTGGCTTTGGCTTTCTTCATCTCGGTTTCACTTATTTCCGTGGGAAGGTTTTCTAAGTCAATGCCTTCGAGCAGCAAATAATTACTTGTTGCAAACGCCCAGTCATCGTAGTTTTCACGACCTTTGAGTTTCGGCACATTTATTAGATAACCTGATGTCGACATAATTCACCTTTAACTCTGAATAACTTTTTATTCTAATAATTTTTAATAATTTAACCTTAAAGAAACACGCTCGAATGTAGGTTGTTCGAAGACTAAGTTTATTTCATTGTTCGAATAGACAATCAGATGTACAATCACCTGTAACAAATATTTACCATCAGATGTCGCTACTAGTACATTATAAAATTATTATCTTGATATTATCTTCAACAGTATCAAATAAAATACCAAGATCACGTATTTGATTCAAACAGGTAAGAATGTGATCTCCAATGAAGTAATTGCCAACCAGAAGCTGCAATCTTCTTATAGAAGTCATCCGGAAACACTTTTCATGTTTAGCATTTCCCAAACACCAATCCTAGACCAATTGCAGACTGTACTGAAGCAGGGCAGAAACAAAGTGAACACCAAAATCGAATGAGCCCGAAACAAGAGTATATATTACATCAACCTGACCACCATCATCTAGGGACTCCGTGATAAATTGTGATGAAGTAGCTTAAAGTAGTGGTGATTGTCAACATACTTTTAATGCAGCCTTGTAGATAAATAAGGCTAAACACTGTCAGAAATGGTTCCATATAATACTTTCTCATAACACTTGCGAAGTATGTCCCAAATGCTCAGGTCTTCAAGACATAAAAGATTGTGAATCCAGTGATCTATGCTGGGTAAACTGCAAGTTTATTAATTCAAAGTTTAAAGCAGCTTACGATGTAGGCCACAGCGCTAACAGCTATAAATGTGGTTACTTTTGGTCCCATATAGATAAATTGAAGTCTAGAGTTGCTTGTGCAGAGTAAATCTAATAAGTATTTAAAAATTGCCCATTTTAATGTCTGCTCTTTATTTCCTAAATTTGATGAATTTTCAAATCTTATATCTGCTGAAAGTGTTGACATTATTTTTTTAACTGAAACGTGGCTGAAGCAATATATTTCGGATGGAAGTATTTCTATTTCAGGTTTCCGGATTTTTCGAGGTGATCGTGTCGGACGTGTTGGGTGAGGAGTTACAAGGGATTCACTATTATCAAGTAGAATATTCGTTGACTTTGACTCGCCCGATAGTATGGAACATATTTCGATTGAGCTAAGGCTTGGTAGGGATACTATTCTGTTGGGTTGTATTTACAGAACATCCGCGTGTAATGCCTCAAGTTTCGTCCGCTATTTGGATGATTTTTTGTCCATGGTATCCGCAAGTTATTCACATATAATTCTTGCAGGGGACATTAACGAGAATCAATTAGTTGAGAACAACTTTTCTGACTGCATGGATTCTTATAGTCTGAAACAGCTGATTAATGAGCCATCACGCATAACTTCGACATCTCAGAGTTTACTGGATGTGATTTGCTCTAGCAGACCTGAACTGGTGATTGATTCTGGTATTATTGATCATTCAATATCTGATCACAGGGGTGTGTTTTGCAGGATAAATACCCCGAAGATTATTCGTTATCGTGATTTTCTTCGGTTTGCCCTTCAAGACTTTTTATCGGACCCTTCTAGTGCATCATTTGATAGAGTTCTTTATGTTAGTGATATTGATTCAAAGATCTCAATTTTTTGTCAATGCCTATTTGATATATTTGACAAGCATGCCCCTCACGTTGAATGGATGGTTACTAAAATATTTTCCCCGTGGATAACTCCTACAATAAAAAGCATGATGAAGTTGAGAAATGCTGCTCTATCTAGATATAAGCTTACGAAGAACTTAGCTGATTACAGTTATTATACTCATCTGCGAAATGTTGTTACTTCTGCTGTGCGAAGGGAGAAATGCAGTTTCATGTCCCAGGCCAGATCTCGGGGTTTCAAATTTTTTTGGAAATCCTTCAGGTCATTGCATCCTTGTTCACAGAATTTTGTGCCTGAACGCTTTTCTAACCCTCATGAATTCAATGACTATTTTCGGTCGGTTATTAGTCCTTCCAATTCTTGCCCGGAGAGAACCAGTTATTATAGCTCGAACAGATTTGATGCAAATAAAAAATTTTCGATCAGGTTTACGACTACAGACGAGATAAGATCAGTTGTCTTGGATCTTCGTTCGAACGCTCTGGGGATTGATTGTATATCTGCCAGAATGCTTAAATTATCCCTCAGTGTTACTCTGCCCTTCATGACGCACATTGTTAATGTTTGCATTGAGTCTGGTTATTATCGTATGATTAGAAGTACTCTATTGTGAATCCTATACCCAAGATCCCTAGTCCTAAGAACTTATCCGATTTTCGTCCGATAAGTATGCTATCAGCTTTGTCAAAGGTTCTGGAGATGATATTGTTTCTTCAGGTTTATAAATACGTCACCGACGATGGAATTCTCACTGCGCGGCAGTCTGGCTTCAGGGGGGTTACAGTACTACCACTCTTCTGCTGAACATCACTGATGATATTTTGCGATCTTTGGATGGGACATGCCTCAATTCTCACCTTATTGGATTTCGCAAAGGCATTCGATACCCTGGACCATGAACTGCTTTGTGCTGAATTAACTTATATTGGTTTTGATGAAACTGCTCTGAGATTTTTCAAGTCTTACCTTTTTGATAGGTATCAGTGCGTTAAACTGCGTGATACATATTCAGAGTATTGCCTTATAACTTCAGGGGTGCCACAGGGATCTGTTCTTGGCCCTCTGCTCTTCCTTATAGATGTAGCTGACATGCATAAAGTGGTCAGATTCGCATCCACTCATTTTTATTGTGATGACACTCAGGTTCGCCTCTCTGTTCATCCCTCCTCTGTTTCTCAGGCTGTCGAGCGGTTGAATGAGGATTTAGACTTAATTATGCACTATTCCCAAATTAATAATTTGAAGATAAACGTTAAAAAATGTTTTTATTCATGCTTTTTTCCCAGGACATTTCAGGGTGTGGTTGAGATCAAGATGGGCGGTGAAAGAATTCCGTCCTCCACCTGCTGGGAATCTTTTTCGATTGCCAGTTGAGATTCAGGGAGCATGTCTCGTTGCTGTTGAGGAATTCTTTCCTTGTATTGCGCCTTTTTTATTGGCAGAGATATTGTTTGGATTTTCAGTCACGCAAGTATCTCTGTGAGACTCTCGTTTTATCCAAACTAAACTATGGATTAACGGTATTTTACTGGAAAAAGTAGAATTAACTAACCTCCTCAGTATAGCCAGATGGATAGACTTAGCAAGAGCGCTGTACTAAAAAGGCAGGGAGTTGGTCGTAGTCAGCTGTAACTTTTCCGTAATAGACTCAAGCTCTCCTTCTCTGATCCAGGTAAAAAAATGGGTGAAGAATAAGTGAAGTTAGATGGATTACTATTATTTGCATATTCGTCCATCCTATATTAAAAAATTTTACATCAAATGAATCAACTATGGCCTTCGGATCATTATATTTTTCGTACTCGGAAGAAATCTCGGATTTAAGCAACGTTCGCGAACGTTTATTCATTATAGCGCGAAATGGATTTCGAATACAGTTTCCAAAAGTTCTACAACATCATGGAAGTATTGTTGAATTCTACTTGCCCGATCAAATACAAACAATTTCTTAAAATAAATGGAGGTTTATACTTGATAGAAGGTATATAAAATTATTTAAATATTTTAATATTTACAGATATATTCTGTTAGCCTTCTACATATTTGAATTCAAAAAATTATATTTAATATTATAACTTCAGGAATTAAATTAATGTCATATAAGCGCTGCTCATATCAAACGACATATAATGTGTAAAATAAACATTCATTATAAGGCATCCAAATAAGATAACAAAATCCAATAAATTTTAATTTTTTACAAAATTCCTATAAATTAAATATTTTGAGTAGAAAAAATTCATGTCAAAATAGCATCGAATTGTTTGACGTCTAGTTTTGACAGTTTTCTTCTATTTACCACATAAATTAAACCTGTTCCATAGTAAACATTTATGTTTCTGTTCCTACAATTAGTTTCTATTCTAATGAATTTTGCACATTTCTATTTCAAGGTGAATATATTAAAATATTATACATTGGCTCAAGCATAGCAATAGAAAATAAGATATCTTCTTATAGTCTAAAAGTTAGGGTTCATGAAACCTCACCTGGATGAGGATGTACAAAATTTCCTCCTAGGTGATGCCGGATTAACTTCCTAACTTTTCCATGAAAATTCCATCAATTCCAACGTATTCTTCTTTTTATGTATGAAAAAATAAATCTAAAAGTGGAATGAAATAAGGAATTACTTTGTTTTCTATCACTTTTTATTATAACTGATATACAGTGACTCGAGTTTCGTAGTGTTTACTACATTTTCAAACTGAATGAACAAATTAGATCTCAACTATTATATATGGGGATTGTAGGCTTCGGCAGAGCTTCGAAGAGAGGGGTTTTCCAAAGTTCCGTCTGTTCGTTAAGTAGTTTTATTATTGGTACGTGCTTTTTATATTTTTCAATTTCTATGGATTCCAGGATGTCAAGTTTTTTCCCTTTCGCTTCCACGTGCAAGATAACAAGGTTGTTCAATTCTGGGAACGTGTGATCTGTAGTGAAGAAATGGTTCGCAAAATTGGAATTATTCTTATAGTAAATTCTACAAACAGAAAGATGGACTTGCCATGGGTTCACCTCTCAGCCCATTACTCGCTGAAATCTTTATGTCCCGTTTTGAAAGAAAAATTCTAAAATCCACACACGCAAAGCATATCACTTTTTGGTACAGGTATGTACACGATATATTGGCTTGCTTCTGCGGAACACATTCAGAATTAAATGAAACATTAGAATATCTTAATAGTTTGCACAATAAGGTCAAATTCACCATGGAAACACAATTTGATAATAAAATAAATTTTCTTGACATAACTTTAATTAACAGTAATAATGAAATTTCCTTTGATATATATATAAAAAACCCACATCAACTGATACAACAATACCAAATTTTTCAAACCATCCGATCAATCATAAACTAGCCGCTTATAGATCAATGGTACATTTTCAATTCCTTTAGATAATATTACGTTAAAGAGGGAATTGAATACAATCAGACAAATAGCCACACAAACAATCAGTTCGAAAATAAAACTATAGATTCGATCATAAACAAAAGCAACTAATTCGTAAACAAATTTACCCCATCTCCAAATCAGATCATAATAACAATAAATTCATAAAACTAACATATTTTGGACCAATTTCACAAAAAATAGCTCAAATTTCATCAAAAATTAACATAGTAACAGCTTTCACACCCTCCCATAAAATTTCTAATCTCTTTTTTAATCCGAAAGACAAAGAGAACCGACTGAATAATTCTGGAGACTATAAATTAAGTTGTCACGAATCTGCTTTTAGGAACCGGAAGAATAATTCCAATTTTGCGAACCATTTCTTCACTACAGATCACACGTTCCCAGAATTGAACAACCTTGTTATCTTGCACGTGGAAGCGAAAGGGAAAAAACTTGACATCCTGGAATCCATAGAAATTGAAAAATATAAAAAGCACGTACCAATAATAAAACTACTTAACGAACAGACGGAACTTTGGAAAACCCCTCTCTTCGAAGCTCTGCCGAAGCCTACAATCCCCATATATAATAGTTGAGATCTAATTTGTTCATTCAGTTTGAAAATGTAGTAAACACTACGAAACTCGAGTCACTGTATATCAGTTATAATAAAAGTGATAGAAAACAAAGTAATTCCCTATTTCATTCCATTAAAATGAACTATCACAAAGTAACGGACTACTCCATCCAATATTTAAATCTAAAAGTATTTAAGGTCGATTTTCTCAAAAACGATTAGAGCTTTCGACCACGAGTACTTTTCTTGAAAATAATCTTCAAGAATTTCAATTCCATCGGAAAATTTACGGAATTGCCAGTGGAGTTCAAGTTGGTGACGTTGTAATATCACATAACCTTTTTATTTACGCCAATGTTGAAACCTGCGAGAAACATTCAAAGTTGGCTTTCATCAAGCACTGTGACTGTTTTGAGGCGCATCTTCAGTTATTTTGGAATTATTGCAAATAAAAGAATTAGTTTTTTCAACACACTGTATCCTGGAAGTGAATAGAGAACATAAGAAACCATTTTTACTGATTTTCATTAGCACTATCGATTTTATCAGTTTATTAAACCTACTCTAAGACACCTTGTATATTACGAATTGCATAGCAGAATCAATTCAGTACCTGAGTGAATATCAATGCGCTTGAATTTGTATTTAGTATTATTTCGCCAAAATCTATAAAAATTGAAATATGTCGAATATAATAAACCAGCTACAATAAAGCACTAATAATACTAAAATTTGCTTAGATGTCGACGAAAACTCCAGTTATAAGGGGAATAAGTCACATTTAAGTCTTAGAATGTTGAATTCGGGCGCTGAATGGAAGAAGTTTTCAGTTGGTTCATAGTTTAATCTTTTATTACATTCATTTGAGTATTCACCAGAGTCTAACGCTAATAAATGAATAAAACATAAAAAACCTTGTTGAGACTTTTGAAAATTCATAAACTTACCCAAACATTTCTCGACCCTGTTCATGAAGAACATCGTAAAATTTTAAATCATCTGACGGTTCAGAATATATCAATTAATTTTTTATTTTCGATTCGGGTTTGTTATTTTCGCTTGTCGAAGTGAAATATGTATGTTTCGATCACAAGACAAATATAATTATGGCGAACAATGAGTATTTCAGATTGTTTTTCATCAGGAACCTTCAAAACTCAGTTTTTTGTTTTTTGAATTCCACATAAAATCAGAATCAGACAAAAAAGCATAAAAATTAAGGCTGGAGAAATTGAATAAATTCTGATATAATTGTAGTGTCATATAAGAGCATCCGGGTGTAAAAATACTAGAGTAAAGAAATGAACACGATGAGTTTTAAAATAGAAATGCTAAGAATTATATAAGGTGTTTCAAGTTCTACGGTCCAGTAGGAGTTTCTGGAGAACTGGGCTTATTTGATATCTGAAAATTGGGATTATGAAATTGTTCGATATTCTCTATTCAGTTGAAATATTTTTGAAACTTTATCCTTTCCGGTTATACAGGATATTGGAATAAATTTTCTCAAAAAATATTTTTTCATTTCATCTTCTCAAATATCATTGATTATTCAATTCTGAATAACCTTCTGGTAGAATTGTTCCGTTTGGATTGATAGCTCCTAAAATATTAAGAGAATAATGAGAAAAAGGAGAAATGTGCGTAGTCACTATTATGTTTATCATTCGAATTCTCAATATCCCGAACGCAAACTGTTTTCAGATTTTGAAAAAATGAGAATAGGGAAATGCTGTATGGCTTCTGAATTTTTGATATTTCATCACAGGGTATTCCAAATGTTGGGTGGAAAATTGCGGGCAAAATTCGACTATAACTTTTGTTTTTCAAATCGGAACCCGATTTTTTATGATTGCGTTGGATTCTACAATGAAAAATAGCGAATTGCTATATTTTAGTAAACGTGAGTTATATAAGTGAATATCGAAGAGAAGAGAAGAGTATTACTTTAAACCTGAGGAGAAACTACGTCTCATGGAATTGATTGCAAAATAGAGTTTTAGTGTATAGGATAAAGCCTGGCAGAAAATAGCAACTGCTTTCAATGCAACAGCTATCCATTGGAGAAATGGGAACCAGGTCAAATCCAAATATGACAACATAAAAACTAAAACTAGAAAGGTGATAGCTGCCTAACGCAGTCATTTTGAAGGAACTGGTGGTGGGGCTCTATTGAAATTGATGGAGCCAATTTCCAAACAGTTGAGCTTAACTGTTATGAACCCACTTGCCGAAGCGAAAGAGATGTATTATATAAAAAAACAGCTCAGATAGTGGCTATCATGGAGGAGAATAGAAGAAAAGAATAGGAGCATTCGAAGCTTAAAATATTAGATTTGCAAATTATGGAGATGAAGAGAAAATTAAATAATAATAATTAAATCTTTTTTATTTTGAATGCACTTTATGGGAAAAGTGGTATCAAAATTTTATCAGCATTGCTGCAGACTATGGAATCCCCTCAAAGTTGAATTAAAAACAGTAATTTCAATAACATATTATATTTTTGATTGTCTTGGTCTTTACTTGACGGAAATTCATCTTCAATATAAGAAAAACAAATGTTAACTTCCGCTATTTTATTGATTTACAAGACAATTGTTTCGTCATACCATGACACCATTAGTTTAAATAATCACCTGATGAAGTCATGGTATGACGAAACATTTGTCGTGTAAATCAATAAAATAGAGGAAGTTAACATTTGTTTTTCTTATATATTATTATATATTTTTATTTCTTTATTCTCACTTGATTCGGATCTTACCTAAAGTAAAACAATGAATCAGAAATACAAACATAGAAACCTATCTAAATACATACCTTGTAAAATCTTATAAAAATTATATGAAATCTTGTCATGTTGAAGACACAATTTGAATATGAAGAAAAATTTCAAAAGCGACAAACAAATTTATTTTCAATTATCATACAAATATAAATTATGAAGTAGCAAAATGTTCAATGATAATCGACTGTCTCACTGACGAACTGCATTAACATGAGTTGAATTTGTTTGAAAGTCCTCTTCCTCCTGCACATCAAGCAATTATTAATTTGGAAATATTTCGTTCATATCTACAGCTATATTGTGCAATACAGCGCTTGCAACAATAATTGTCCTTATGGTCGTTCACTTAACACTCATTCCTTTAGAAAGTATAGGAAAACGACATTTCCAAACTCTATACTTTCTCTTCACCACATTTCTAGTTAATAACATAAATATAGGTCAATACTTGATAAAAGGTATATAAAATTGTTTGAATATTTTAATATTAGCCTTCTACATATTTAAATTCAAAAAATTATATTCAATAATTATAACATCCGACATTAAATTGAATTAAATAAATGTCATATAAGTACTATTCATATGAAACGATATATGAAATAAGCATTCATTATAAGACATCCAAATGATATAACAAAATCCTATAAATAAAAATTTTTAACCAGAATCCTATAAATTAAAAATTTTGAGTGGACAATATGTTGTTTCTGCTGATCAATCTTATGAAAACAGATATCTTTCAAAAATGTTTAACATAATTTTAAGAATTTCATCATAAAGCTATCTTACTTAGAATATTCAATATAATTGGATATCCAACTAAGTTACTTTCTATAAAATCTCAAAATATGTAAAAAAAATTACTGAAAAACAAGTTTTAAGAGAGAATTTGCTTCTTCAGTAGTCAATTAATTCATATTCAATAAAATATAACATCAATCAACAACAAATATTTATTCACCTTCCAACAATTCAAAATGCTTCTGGTAAATAAATACTGAAAAATTTAAATGGAGTGTAATGTAAACAATAAATAAATAATTCTGTGGTTTACCATTGATCTAAATGATTGAAAGGTAATTTAACGGCCTCTGTTATAGCTCAAGGTTTATCTGTTAAGGAAACCAAATAATTATATATTATGAATAAAATAACATAAATATGAATAAAATAACATGAATACTTGATAGAAAGTATATAAAATTATTTGAATATTTTAATATTAGCCTTCTACATATTCAATTTCAAAAAATTATATTTAATAATTATAAATTCAGAAATAAAATTAAATTAATGTCATATAAGTACTACTTATATAAAACGATATATAATATAAGCATTCATTATAAGACATCCAAATGATATAACAAATTCCAATAAATGAAAATTGTAAACCGAAATCCTATAAATTAAATATTTTGAGTAGACAAAATTTTGTTTCTGCTGATCAATCTTATGAAAACAGATATCTTTCAAGAATGTTCAACATAATCTTAAGAATTTCATCATAAAACTATCTTACTTAGAATATTCAATATTATTGGATATCTAAGTTATTTTCTATATAATCTCAAGATATGTAAAAACATTACTGAAAAACAAGTTTTAAGAGAGACTTTGCTTCGTCCGTAATCAATTAATTCATATTCAATAAAATATAACATCAATCAACAACAAATATTTATTCACCTTTCAACAATTCAAAATGCTTCTGGTAAATGAATACTGAAAAAGTTAAATGTGGTGTAATGTGAACTACAAATAGATAATTCTGTGGTCAACCATTGTTCTAAAAGATTGAAAGGCAATTTAGCGGCCTCTGTTATAGCACAAGTACTATCTGTATAAAGAATGTCAAGGAAACCAAATATTTATATATTATGAATGAAATAACATAAATAGAGGTTAATACTTGATAGAAGGTATATGAAATTATTTAAATATTTTAATATTAGCCTTCTACATATTCAATTTCGAAAAATTATATTCAATAATTATAAATTCAGAAATTAAATTAATGTCATACAAGTACCACTTATATAAAACGATATTTAAAATGAGCATTCATTATAAGACATCCAAATGATATAACAAAATCCAATAAATAAAAACTGTTAACCAAAACCCTATAAATTGAATATTTTGAGTAGACAAAATTTCGTTTCTGCTGATCAATCTTATGATCTGTATAAAGAATGTTAAGGAAACCAAATAATTATATATTATGAATAAAATAACATAAATATAAATAAAATAACATAAATACTTGATAGAAAGTATATAAAATTATATAAATATTTTAATATTAGCCTTCTACATATCCAATTTCAAAAAATGATATTTCATAATTATAACTTCAGGAATTAAATTGAAATAATGTCATTTAAGTACCACTTATATCAAACAACATATAAAATAAACATTCATTATAAGACATCCAAATGATATAACAAAATCCAATAAATAAAAATTGTTAACCAAAGTACTATAAATTAAATATTTTGAGTACACAAAATTTTGTTTCTGCTGATCAATCTTATGAAAACAGATATCTACCAAAATGTTTAACATAATCTTAAGAACTTCATCATAAAATTATCTTACTTAGAATATTCAATATTATTGGATATCTAACTGAGTTATTTTATATAAAAACTCAAGATATGTAAAAACAATACTGAAAAACAAGTTTTAAGAGAGACTTTGCTTCGTCAGTATTCAAATAATTCATATTCAATAAATTTAACATCAATCAACAACAAATATTTATTCACCTTTCAACAATTCAAAAAGCTTCTGGTAAATGAATACTGAAAAATTTAAATGGAGTGTAATGTGAACTACAAATGAATAATTCTGTAATTTACCACTGATCTAAAAAATTGAAAGTCAATTTAACGGCCTCTGTTATAGCACAAGGACTATCTGTATAAAGAATGTTAAGCACACCAAATATAAAAATTATATATTATGAATAAAATAACATAAATAGAGGTTAATACTTGATAGAAGGTATATGAAATCATTTAAATATTTTAATATTAGCCTTCTACATATTCAATTTCACAAAATTATATTCAATAATTATAACTTCAGAAATTAAATTAAATCAATATCATATAAGTACCACTTATATCAAACGACATATAAAATAAACATTCATTATAAGACAATTCCAAGTCGATATCAATGCCAATATACAAATACACAAAAGTACGTACGTGCCTACAAACTATTATAGAAAGTACAATAAAATAAGAGATAAATCACTCCACTATTGTCGCAGATTGCTTACCTGTGGAGAAGGATCCAGAAATGTCATAAGATTATGAAGGAAAGAAAAATCAAAAGAAAATAAGCATCCACAATATATAAATATACAAAAGTAATGCGATCCTACCTACAACGGACATAAATTTTGTTCTTGTAGTGTTAAATGCATCACAGATATTAGACATCTATGGTACTGATTCAGAACAGGAATATTACAGGAGGCGAGAAGTTGCTGATCAGAACAGAAGACAGGAGAACAGAGTTCCAGGAGATTCCAAGCCGAGAAGAAACGAACAAAAGGTAAGGAAATGGACAAAGAATAAGTAAAGTGGATTGCTTCTAATACCGATACCTTCGAGGGTCTGTAAGAATAAATCATGGCTAACGGTGTCAAACGCCTTCGACAGGTCGAAAAACACACAAAGACTTGACTTCCGCGTATTCAACGCCGTAGACACCATCGAAGTCAGGGACAGCAGGGTATCCTATGTGGATATCTGCGCCCTGAAGCCAAACTATTTATCAGACAAAAGATTGTACTTAATGGCGTAAGCAGATAATCTCCTCTTGAGATTTGTCCCCATTATTTTTGTCAAATGTGTTATTAAAGTGATTGGTTTATAATTTGTTACCAACTTGTCATTTTCTACCTTGAATATTGGTACAATCACTGCCTCCTTGAATGCTCCTGGCCAAACATCTTCTTCCAAGCACAAATTTATTACATATGTCAAAGGCTTCCGGATAAATGGCGATAGCGCGTTCAAAACGTCTGCCTGCATCCCGTCGACACCTGCCGACCTATCAGAGATAACTGGGGCATTTTGCCCATAAGAAAACTATTTATGGAAGGACATTGCTTCCCTGATTGTATTTCTATGATATTCTAGACAAGAGCGATGAACCTATCCATATTCACACTCACAGTTTACAAAAAAATCAGATAAGGAGGTACAGATACTCTTATCGTTATTGTCACCACACTCTAGGTGTTTTTTGTCGTTGCATAACTTAATTGTGTAGCTATATTTCAAACACTGATTAAGTACGTTATATTATAGGCGAGAAGTAGTGAGTCACGTTACTGAATTAATGAACGAGTGAAGTATATTAGTGTTGAGTCCTATCCTGGAACGTTATTACACATGTTTTTATGTTCTCACCACGATTAAAAAAAAAACGTCTTTCAAGCCTTTTGAAAAGACCTTCAAAGTTACGATAATTCGTATAGAAACTTTGCTGAAATAAGTACAAATGTTACTAACACCATTACAAATTAATTGTGAGAAGTCGCAATCGATCTTACTTTTGCGAAAAATATATTATAGTTCAGAAAAATCCGGCACTCGGCTATAAAATTGTTCCTACATTTTTTCCCTACAAATCACCATTAGTGAGATATAACGATTTAAAGTGTTGAGAAAGTTGGATTGTTCGGAATATGTATAATTGTATTGAAATCATTTTATTCTGATACTGAGTGTGAATTAGGAGATCAGTTGTATTTAGGGTAAGTTTCATTACTGTTTTTATGCCACCTAAGACACAGCACCGTAAATTCTTGACCCAACATATTGAAATGATTTTTGATTGTCTAACAAGTTAACATTTGTTTTTCTTATATTATGTTGAATTGGTGCGGAGATAAATGAAGGCTCACCAGTCAGACGTTTGAACCACTGAGCCATTTTTATTTATTTGGTTTTTGGATTTTATTATCCTGATACTCCTAGATCTTCTGTTAAGATCTATTAGATGCTTTTTCAGCTTGTGCGAGTTAGGAGTTCAGTTGTATTCTGAGTAGGCTTCATTACTGCTATCTTACGCCACTTTAGGTCACAGCATTGTTAATTTTCGACCCAAAAGTGAAATGATCGCCGAAACCCGTTCAACTAGAAGATTTATTTTTCACCTAAGCACAATTTGAACTCGCGACCTTTCGGTTACGAGCACAAAGCTCTCACCACTGAGCTATCGACATATTGGCGCTCATATTGCTCGAATACTTGACAATTACCTTCACATTCATCAGTGAGCCGAAACAAGTGAAAATATTAAATATATTGATTTCTCGCAAACCATTTGATGAAATATTTTGGATATTGATAAGGTATTTGAAAAAATTTAGTCTGTTACTTATACGTGCAAATTTGACAATTCTGAGAGTATTAACTCGAAACAAACTCAGTCCCTCATATAATATGGCCGAACGACCTTGAGTTATGTTCACTGTAAGAACAATATTAAAGCTCCAGAACAACTTCTTCGTTCTTCTTCGTCTTGTGATGTAATGTCTGATGAATTCATGACAGATCTTCCAAACCAACAGAAATTTCTTGCAAATACTCACAAAAAGTGTCGGTTCATTTAAATGTAAAAAAAAACCTCCACTGAAAATATTTTCATAAAAAAACTGATTATGCATTAACTTTTTAATAATTGAAACAGCAATGGAACTATTTGACTCAATAAATGTCACTATTGTTGTTGGTGAAGATATTGATATACTAGTATAAAACACAGCCCAATCAGAATAATTATTTATTTTTCAGAACGTGGAGAGGCTCAACAGTAATCAAAAATATTTTCATCCAGAACTTCGTCCTCTTTTTCAAAATGCCAAAATCACATATTATTTTTACACCCGTTAAGTGGCTTCGATACGACATTCCTATTTTTCAGAGGATGTGAAACAACGGTTTTGAAATTGTTTGAGAAATAATATTCATTTAATTGCGCTGAGATTTCTAAATGAAGTTACTATACTCCAGAAGGCGTTAACACCACCGAAAATCGATTCCTTCTTTCTATATACGGCGCTCTGAAATAAGTTACCTAGCTAGATACATTTCGATACTTATTATTATTTATCCTAGATCTTCTGTGAAGATCTATCAGAAACTTTTTCAGCTTGTGCGAGTAATGAGTTCAGTTGTGTTCTGAATAGGCTTTGTTACTGTGATCTTACGCCATTTTAGGTTACAGTACTGCTAATTTTCGACCCAACAGTGAAATGGTGTTGTTCTACCACTGAGCTGCCCGCACTTATAACAAATAACGAGTGCAATTAGCATGTCCTCCCCCAACCTCTGCTCCTGCTCATGAACTTCTATTTTGGGTATATTATCAAGTTCAAGTGTGGCTTACTAATAAGGGGGACCCAGAAGACTAGGACTGGAAATTACTTGATAATACATTCGAACCATTGGTGTACTTTTTTGGGGAGAACCAAAGGCAGCGAAAGAGTATTCATAAAACAAAATAATGTGCGAAAACACTTACTGGCGAGAGTAGCAGACACAGCTGCTTTTGTTATCGAATCGTTCAGGCATAGGCAAAATAGGATTGAAATTACGATCATGATGATGACATACAACACTCAGTCACCGAACATGATAAGGTCTCAAAATAGAGAACAGAATGATCAGAATTAAAA
This sequence comes from Megalocaria dilatata, assembly GCA_034642435.1. NCBI lineage: Eukaryota > Metazoa > Arthropoda > Insecta > Coleoptera > Coccinellidae > Megalocaria > Megalocaria dilatata. Next base: position 71,055,628 of record CM067857.1, on the reverse strand, counting down.
GAGATTTGCTATTTTGTGATCGAAGCAGTTTACAATTAGTTTGCTTTAGATACCTATAAAGGTGCAATTGTTTTCTGAAGTTATCAATTTCGATGTTTTATTCATTATTATTCGTATTCAGTGGTATCCACATAGATATATAGGTAAGTAAGTCATTCCATCCGTCCATCTGGCTGGTCCGTCCGGAATCACGCTTACTTTCCAACGGAAAGAGCTAGTACCTTGAAGCCTTCAGGGAAGGTTTAGGATTTAAATATCTCGGCGAAATTTTTAATGTCAAAGTCAGTTAAATAATGCTGCACTTATTCACGTTGGAATATTGTTCCTTTTTTCATAATATTCTCGAAACTACAGATTCGAGCGATCTGACATTCGGCATTTAGAAGCAAAAGAGTAACGCGGATATTCTTGCTGCATCTGTGTAAGAATCGTATGATCTGAAGTTAATAAAAAATATTGAAAGAGACGGTGAATTCAAACCTTCGAGTTATTTTAGGACCTAAATTTTTTGGTTGAATTCGTTATCGGGCAAAATCTGTCCCATGGTTTCGCAGTTATTTTTATGTTATAGAAATTCCTTCTTATTTATATCAATATTTTCCAAACTTCAAATCCGATTAATCTGAAATTCGGAAAGAGTTAAAAAGTCTTGAAACTTTTCGGGAAGGTTTGGGATCTAAATGCCGAGAATATGTTCGTTTATCGGAAGAATCGGCTTAATAGTTTCGCATTTATTAACATTTGAAACTTTTTCGTATTCGAAGCTACAGATTGGACCGCTCTAAAATTCAGCATTCAGAAATAGAATACTAAGGCACATTTTCACGCGAAATTTCGTGAGAATGGTGTAATTAGTAGACCAAAAAAAAAATTATTTTGTGAGCATCGTGGGTGATATAAACTAACTCCAGGATTCACGACAGTACTTTTCACCGAGTACTCATCATATGCAGCTTCTTTGGAAGTAATTCAACAATTTCAACAAATTGAAAATTTTCGTAATGGACTTTTGAACAAGCGCGCATAAACTTCTTACTTTACGTAAGTGCTTTTTCTCGAATTCATATCTTCCAGAATATTCTGATGAAGTTTGACACATTCAGTGTCGTCACGCAGTTGCTAAGGTTGAATTTAGTTTCTGTATCACATATAGAATAAATAAGTTCACACGTGTGTTGTAACAATACATCTATCAGAGTGAAATAAACCGTTTACCTCCTCTAGGCCTTGCTGCGCCATCTATCACATTAGACTCTAACTCACTACATAGAAAGGTAGTTTTCGTTTTGTACTTGCTTCGTTCAATTTTGGCTGATCAGATTTCTTCTTCTTCTATGAATTCCTTAGACTTTCAGTTCAGAAAACAACATCTTTCGGTAGGTTCCTCTGGACTTGCTTCACTTTATGGAGTTACTAAGAAGCCTTTCGAAGTGATAGTCTACTATCTAGCTATCGTCTAGACAACCCAAATTTCACTTGAACGAGGTCTCGGAAATTATGGCGGGAAGTTCAAATATTCAAATACAAATACGCAAACATCATATTCATGTTGACAAAAAGAAAAAGAATCAACCCACAATGAAACGAAACGTCAATCTACTTCATATATATATATATATATATATGGGGATCTCGGTGGCATAGTGAGCATAGACGCGAGCTGTGGTACCAGGGATTGCGGGTTCGAATCCAGCTGCGCCCATGGGTGTGTTTGTGTGCGTTGACTAACTTACTTGATATTGGGTACATAGTATCATTGCTGAGCCTAAATACTACTAACACTCGTGAGAAAAAAAAAAAAAAAATATATATATATATATATATATATATATATATATATATATATATATATTGTCATGGTATTTACAGTTAAAATAAATAATTACATAAAGATATTAAGGAAAAGACTCACCTTTGTATATAAGTTGACTCGTTAGAGTATAACCAGAACACATTTAATTAAATAATATCTATTCCGACAGAAATATTAATAATTCAATTCGTAAAAACACTCACAAGCTAAAATCATGAAGAAAATGCATATACAGGATACATAACGACTAGTCGATTGAAAATTCTTTGAACGATAATCAAAACACAGTAATCTTGCTGACAGTTTATAAAAAGAATTCACAGGGAGATTTCAATTTACAATTATTCAATATAAAACCAGCCAAAGTTGCAATAAATAGAAGTAATTTGAATTTAGATATCCAATTTGAAATTGATGAAGAATTTGTTGAAAAGATTTGTTATTATAATGAATCACATATAAACTTTAGTGAAATTGTTGACAAAGAACAAGCTAAATTAAATATAACTTACCAGAATGATGTAAATAGGACAAATTTGATCAAAATTCACTTAATTCAATGAAAGATAGCATCTACGTCAGATATTTTCAAATGATTAATGTAAGAGATATTCTTGAAAATGTTTAGGCATCAATAGAATTGTAATAGCATCTAAGCTAAAGAATTTTAATCAATTTCATAAGTAATATTAAGTATTTTATAAGTTATAAGCATTAGAAGTTAAAATTTGTTAAATTTTGACACTTGAAATACTGTACGAACGAAAAGCAAGACTTTCACTGTTCTGTTTAACATGAAACATACATCAAAATGTAGTTAAAAAAATAAGCTAATTTTCAAAAGTAATTTCAAACCAGGAAATATTGTAAATTTTGTAAAATCATCAAAAGCATCATTTTTATATAATTTTGACAGAAGCTAGTAAGCTTTGATATTCAACTTTTCTTGAAAACTATAAATAGGGCAGACACAGAAAAAAGTCGGCAGTCTCCAATTAATAGCAGAGCAGAATCCTTGTCGGTCCATAATTAAAAAAGTGCCAAAAAAAAGTATCATCATCTGAAAAAAGAAGATTATTTGGTTATTGTGAATGGAAATTGAATCCAGAAAATACATAACCTGAATGTGAATGGAAAAATATCACATAGAAATCAAGTTTCAAACGGATTGGACATATTGAAGAAAATCAACAAAGTAGCCTGTGAATTTCAGAACATTCTAGAAGTGTTGTTTCCAACGAAACCAGCGTTATTCCTGAAAGAAGAGACAATAAAAAAAGAACAATCCTAAATTGATGAACAAACTTACCAAAGGTATTCAAATTCAATCCTGTTAATATTTCCACAAGAAGATTAGAAATAGCAATCATTGTTTACATTAGAATTACGTTAGGTTATTTAGATGAGGTTAGGTTAACATAGAATTAGATCTAGCTTATTGTTCACTGATTATAATATTTCAAATCACTTCCATAAAATATAATTTAAAAATTCAATCTTTTTAGAAAATTCAAATTGAATCCTCCCTCAAATATTAATCAGTTTTAATAATATTTTAATTTCAATTATTCAAAATTATAATATTAAGAGTTAGCCGGAATCATAGAATAGAATACAGCAATTAGATACAAGGGTGATCTAATAAGTATTCATTCATAAAATTTCATTAATATAATACCATAACAATATATATATATATATATATATATATATATATATATATATATATATGAATATATATATATATATATATATATATATATATATTAATATATATAAATTCGGGTTTATAAGGTCGTATGACGTTGTCCGATGCCTTTTCGCCACCCCTTCCTATCTTCCCATTGACCCTCTCTCAGGTCTCTTGCACTCATAGCCTTCGTCACACCTTCCATTCAAGTTTTCTTTGGTCTACCTCTTTTTCTACGTTGTGTAGGTACCCACTCCATAACCTTCCTTGGTAGTCTCTGGTCATTCATTCTTTGCAGGTGTCCATACCAGATGAGTTGTTTGGCTTCAATATCTTTGTGTGGCACTTCTTCCACTCCCATTTGTTTGCGTATCTCTTCGTCCCTGACCATTTGAAGACGCGATCTTCTGGATGATCTTCTCAGAACGTCCATCTCTACAGCCTCTAATCGTTTTTTATTCTGTTCAGTTAGCCTCCATGTTTCAACTCCGTAGAGCAACGTACTCTGTAGATGTTATGTTTCCTTTTCTTCCCAATGTCCGCACTCCAAAATATACCATTCAGACATCCTATTACTTTCTTGGTTTGAGTTATTCTGTTCCTAATTTCGTTGTTGTCGCCTTCAGTCGAGTCAAATATCACGCCTAGATAAGTATACTCAGAGCATACACTCACTTCTTCACCAATTTGATGTTAGCTGTGTTGTTCGTTCCTATTGGAAGGTATTTTGTCTTCTACGTATTCATTTCGACTCCCCAAATTTCATACTCTTCCCGGAGTTTTCTTGTTATATATTCCAAGTCATCCCTGTCGCTAGCAAGAATGACTTGATCGTCCGCGAACTGGAGGGTGTACAAAGAGATGTCACCAAGTTGGATTCCCATTGGCCCATATTTCCTCTTCCACTTTTTCAATGCTTTCGAGATATTCATCGTGAAAAGCGTAGGTGAGACACAACATCCCTCACGCAATCCTTTATTGACAGAAAACTCTCTTGATAATCTTTTCCCAAACTTTATTTGTGATTTGGAGTTACTGTACAAGATTTTTAGTGCAGTAATTAAAGTCTGGCTGACATTGGTCTCTTGTAAAGCTTCCCAGAGCTTTTGCAGGAGTATGCTATCATATGCCTTCCTCATGTCAATAAACATTAGATGTGTCTCTTGATTGGTGTTCACGTTTTTCTCAATTATTCGTTCGAGACAGAAAATATTATCTGTACAGGACCTTCCAGCTCTGAAACCCGATTGTTCTTCCTCTTCTTTTTCCGCGTATTCTTCCTCGATAAGGTCTCGCAAAATTCTGCCGTATAATCGACTGAATGTACTGGTCACAGATATTCCCCTGTAGTTGGAGCAATCATTCTTATATTTTTATATTAATATCTTATAAGCACTGCTCATATTTGATGGACGTATAAAATCAAAACTCATTATACAATATCAAAACGAATAAAAATAACCCAACAAATATAATTGGTCAATTATATTTAATTAATAAATAAATAAATGTTTGAATCTTTCGTTCCAAGCATGCGCACTGAACTCTTCAGACAGGCGGTAACGCAGCTTTGCCTGTGACAAAATGTTTTGTTTTCTGATCTTATATTTATGAAAACAAAATCTTTTTCAAAAATATGCAACATAATTTTAAGAACTTCTGCGAAACTAATTTATTTGAAATATTTAATATTATTAAATATTTGAATAAGTAACTTCAAAAACTCTCAAAACATGTAGCACATTATCGTGGAATCTCTGTTTGATGAACCTTTAAACTAGGTACATTTAAAATCCAAGGTACTCTATGTTCTATGCTCACCACAAAAATCACAAAAAGTTGGTAAGGCACTTTATGGTCTTGGTTAAACCACTTGATATTTTTATAATGAATTTCTTCATTTAAAAACCTAATATAATTATATATAAAATAAAATGATAAGAAGCGGTTTTTCACTTGATAGAAGGGTTACTGCCTGTCTGAAGAGTTCAGTGCACATGCATTCAAACATTTATTCATTTATATTAATTGACAATTTATTTTTGTTGGGTTTTTTATTCCATTTGATATTGTATAATAATTTTTGATATTATACGTTTATTAAACATAAGCAGTGCTTATAAGACATTAATTTAATTCTGAAAGTTTTTGAATAAAAATTTTTGAAATTAAAGACTAGCAGATTAAATCTGTTTGATATTCAAAGTTAGATGAATTAAGTAAAATAAGAGCTTTGATGTGATCTTAATATTATCATCATTATTTTATAGTGAGCGGGCGTCTGTCCACCTTACCACTGCGTCTGCACATAATTGTGGTTCACCTCCAATTTATATTTCCCCGACGAGATCCAGTTTTTCGATAAAACCGATAATCTTGTTCGGGGGTCATTTTTTCAGTTCGCATGGGGCTACAAAAACCTGTCCAAAGACCTCTAATCTGATGCGACTCACCGCTGGGCACTCTGAGACGTTGTGCATGGCTGTTTCAGTGTCCTCAAGACACAGCCTCCATTCATCGTCTTCAGCTAGACCGATTTTGTGCAAATGCGCTTTCAGCCTGCAGTGACCTGTACATAATTCCGACAAGTGTTCTTAGTTCAGCCCTATCCAGAACTAGCGCTAGGTCCACCATCTTTCTGTTCGAAGCTGTTCCAAGGAACACCTGCGAATGTTTCAGGCCAGAATGGCTCAGCCAGAAACTGTAGTCTTGATTTTATTTTGCCTGTTATCGTCCGCTTAGCAACATCACCACGTTATGGCGTATAGCCAATACATTTGCCTGGGCTTTAAACCGCAAGTTTTACCACAGATTCGCCTGCAGATCCAGAATCCCATTCTGGCTTTATGACACATTTTGTCTAGGTGTGAATTCCAACTGAGAGTTTTGTCCAGGGCTATTCCCAGGTATTTTGCCTCATGAAAGAATTGTATTGTTTCACCACGGATAGCCGGCGCTTCTAAATCGTTTAACTTCAGTTTCTTGGTGAATGGTACACCTTTTGTGGGTTGAGAGGCATATCTTCTCTTATACACCATTTGTGGGTAGTGTCCATTATCTCTTGAAGAACGGCCGATATCGTCACCTCCGATTTACCTTTTACTATGATTGCCAGGTAATCAGTAAATGCTTGAACGTCGACTCTTCACAGCGAAATGATCGCTAGCAGGTCATCAATGAGAAGGGTCCACAGTAAGTACGAGAGAATGCCCTTTCAGACAGCCCTACGCAGCCTTAAACCCGAAGACCTCATATTGGTATGAGGTCGTTATTATTTTGCCGTAGCATTGTATGTATCCATCTACAAATTAGCGGGTCGATTCCTCTCGCAGAGAAGCCGTCAGCGTATCGTTAAAAGCACCTTTATTGTTTAGAAACGCTATTAGTAGTATCTCTCGATCATCGAGTGATTGATTCAATGTTCCGACCAAATTGTGTAATGTAAGTTCTGTCGATTTTTCAGCCTGGTAGGCGTATTGATGAGGATTAAAGGGGCTGTCAATAAGCACCTTCTCCTTGATATGAACATCCATCACCTTTTACAGGCTCTTCAGCAAGAACGAAGTCAAACTTATTGGTCTGAACGATGAGGGTTCCGGTTCTGTTCGTTCCATATTTGGTATATGGACTACACTAATTATTGTCCAGCTTGTAAGCATAACCTTTAAGCTAGAGTTGTTCTAAATTACTTTAGCAGATGCTCCTTCGAAGTAGGGCTGGAAAGATTGGCCGCTGGCCGGCTTCTTAAGGAGCGGGTTTCCAGGAATGGTTTAACCCTCACCTTGGAAATCTTTCCCGTCTTGTTTTTGTACCCTGAAGATGGGATATACCCCGCCCTCTTTTGAGTTCCTTGGTTTTTGCTCCTACCGGCTTGGGCACTGGCTTTGAGGAAGACACGGCCCTCCTCTCCAACCTCACCGAGGCAATTCGTATTAAAGACGAAGGTTTCGAGAGGCGCCCCCGTCTTCCCCTCCGTCTGCTCCAAGTCGGTTTTTTGTATCACCTTGGTGGCCTGTTTCTTCCGGAACTGGTCTCTTCCGAACCCAAAGAAGAGTTTGTAGTCCAGGTTCATTTTTCTCAGTCTTTTGAGTATGTCTTAAGACTGAAATCTGTTTTCTGGGTCCTCATCTACGATGAAGACCAATCAATAGATATTAGGTTTGGGAAGGTCCCCACCCATTACGAACTTGAGGTCCGCTCCTTTCTATGGTTTGAATCTGGAAGTCGTCTCCTGGAGCTACTTCATACTATCCTCGCCGGCACATGTGATTTGGAGCCATCCAGGCCGATGTGGACAGCCATGGAATCTCACCTGTGGTCCTTCATCAGGTATGTTTGCAACGTCCCTTAGACCGCCTTCTGCAGTAACACCAGTTGGTTTTGCATTATTGAGATGGCGAAGTAACCAGAGCATAGCAAGCCGACCCTGATCCCTCCCGCCACCACAATGTAGGAGCTCTTGAGTCTCTTTGAGATCCGCTCTCGTGTGTTGCCCTCGGATCTGAGCCTCCGATCTCGATCTCCTGAGGGGCAAGGAATTGTCCCTTCTTGTCAGGGTTATATTTTTTAATTTTTGTTTCCATGTATAGTTCCACGAGTCGTAAGGGATATAAGATGTCCACTCTCCTCACTACAGCTCCGCGGCACTCAATTTAAGGTAATGAAACCAGAGGTCGCACGGTGTCTAAAATTGGTCCATAATAGACTGATTTACTCATCAGCCATGCAGAGCTCGGCATAGGCAGTTCCACGTTGTCTTGAGGGAGATTTTGTTGTATTTTCCAAGCACCTGATTCGGACAATTAAGCCAAGATTCGCACCGAGGTGGTGTCCGCTACACATGACAACTGACAACATCCGATTAGTCGTATAATATTTGAGATATTCAACTGGTATCGTTTCCCTTGTGCAATACCCTTGGCCACGACATAACAGCTGGGTAAAGGCGTAGATTGTTCGCCGTTACCGTATAACGTTACCCAAGGTCCACTTGGAGGTCAGTCTATCATATCCCAATGTGATATTCTACGAATCCTGAAGGTATATTATTATTACTGCAAATGCGTGGGGTACACCTCAGATAATTGCTTACACTATATATCACAACAGTCAATTATATAAACTAGTATTAGAGATTATTATGGAGTGAATATAACAAAGTCAGTGTGATGCACAGGTTACCTGATATAATTTACTAGCGGTCCTCAAGCTAACACACGATACCAAATACCCGAAAACTTAACGGGAAGGCCCAAGACGTAGATCCCAATAACTGTCCAGTACGGAGTTTTCACTTATAATGTAAATACCTATCCAGCACTTGGATACTGGTTTATCCCAGCACTTGTATGTGAATATCAGTTTTGCCCAGTACTTAGATACGGGCTTAATCCCAGCACTTGGACCCTAACAAAAGAGTATAAGCTACAGTTCTAGCAATAAAAATGATTTCATACCTCCTGGTTGTTGTTCGAGGACATGTATATGTTATGTTATTTATGGCGAGCGGGCATCTGTCCACCCTACCATTGCGTCCGCACGGACTATTGTGGTTCACCCCTAATTTATATCTCCCCGACGAGATCCAGTTTTGGGATAAAACCGATACTCTTGTTCATGGGTAATTTTTCAGTTCGCTGTGGGCTATAAAAGCCTGGCCAAAGACCTCGAATCTGATGCGATCACCGCTGGGCACTCTGAGACGATGTGCATGGCTGTTTTAATGGCCGATCAGATCAGCCAGCAATGTATATGAGAAATAACCTCCAATTTCAACTCTTCGTGTAAAGTTCGAGAATCGTCACGATTCTAAACCTAACAAAAGAAAAAATAATATGGAGAGGTTTTTTACTTAATAGAAGAATTATCACAAAATCTAAATATCGAAACAGATTTATTCTGTTTTATCCTGCCAGTAGTTATATGCTTGTCTCAAAGATTAAGCCATGCATGTCTCTGTACAAGCCAAATTGAGGTGACACCGCGAAAGTCTCATTAAATCAGTTGTGGTTCCTTAGATCGTACTCCATTTACTTGGATAACTGTCTTAATTCTAGAACTAATACTTGCAAATAGCGCTCTTCCTGGAATTGCAAGGAGCGCTTTCCTTAGATCAAAACCAATTGGTGGCCGGTTCGCTCATCATCATTCAAATTGGTGACTCTGAATACCTTTAAGCTGAACGCACGGTCTCGTTTTTCCGACACATCTGTCAAATGTCTGCCTTATCCACTGTCGATGGTAGGTTCTGCGTCTACAATGGTTGTTACGGGTAACGTGGAATCAGATTTCGATTCCGGAGGAGCCTGAGAAATGGCTACCATATTCAAGGAAAGCAGCTCCCAGCTCGAGAAGGTAGTGACCAAAAATAACGTCTACTAAATTTAAGCAGTGCTTATAAGACATTTATATAATTCTGAAAGTTTTTGAATAAAATTTTTTGAAATTAAAATTTATAGGAGGCTATCAGAATAAATCTGTTTTTATATTTAGATTTTCTAATGAAAGATGTTCAGACAATGGATTATGGAATAAAATAACAAAGAATATTCATATATCTTAGATGTTCAGAGGGAAGATTGAAGATCGGCCTCGTGGAAAAAGTTTTGATCGAGTATGAAACGCTGTTCTCATCAATATTCCAAATCAAAATATATCCTAAGTAAACACTTAAATTGAAGATATAATCACTTATAACAAGGATGCTTCTAGATCACAATATTCCTCAATTTTATTTAATTTTTCCAGAAACTCTCCCCCCAAAGATGACAGTATCACCTTTTTTTTCAGAGAATCATATCCATCGAATAATTTGACAGAGATGGTTGTTCTTCTTTTAGAAACCCCTAATGCGGGATAATGGGCTCGACCGAAGACCATGCACCCAGTCTCTATTTTCGTATCCCACCCTCGGGTTGGATGAAGACAGGAAGATAGAACGATCACAGGGTGACGGCACAAATGTTAGTAATTTCATTCATGAATTTTTTTTGCAACACTTGTAGTTGGTTGAAGAGATTTTTATTTTTGAAGTTTTCAAAAAGTCTGTCAGTAGTTTTATTGTCTGTGAAGATCAGCTGAATACAACTTCGTTTATATTATTCGGATTCTCTAACCCCAATCTAATTAAATTATCATAAAGAAAATTGCAATTATTTATGTTTGTTTCGCAATTGAATAAGATGCGTGTTATATCACCATACTCTTCACAATGACATTTAGGACTATCGATTATCTATACCCTCCCCAACACGTCTTGGCATTGATGCAATGAGATGGTCTATTTCTTCTTGAGGGATACTATCCCAAGCTACCTGTAGTACATATTTCAGAGCCGCCAAAGTCCGTGGGGGCTGGGGTACATTTCCAAGCCTTCTACCCATGATGTCCCAAACATGCTCTATGGGCGAAAGATCGGGGGATCTGGGCGACCATGGCAAAAGATTCACATGGGTCGCTTCAAAAACGTTTGAACTAACTCTGGCAACATGAGGTCGATCATTATCTTGCTGAAATATTGGATTCTAGAACCAGTTAAGGTAAGGGAGAACATATGGTTCCACTCTTTCTTGAAGGTAACGCAGCGCTGTTATGTTACCTCGAATAAAGACTAAAGGTGACCTACTTGCATGTGAAATAGCACCCCATACCATAACGCCTACTGTCCTATGTACATGACGCTCAATATCAAACGTCTTTCTCCTCGACGTCGTTTAACCCTTCTTCAACCATCATATGCACCCAAGGAGTATCGAGATTCATCAGAAAAGACGTCCTGATGCCATTCCACATTCCAATGTTGACGTTCTCTGCACCATGTAATCGTTACCGGCTATGCTCAACTGTCAGAGGTAACAAAAGATGGGGTCCATAATGCTGCAGTCCAAAAGACCTTATCCGGCGGTAAACCGTTCGGGCAGTTACAGGATGACCTTGCTCTCCTAACCACTCATCAGCCAAAGATCGAGTTGTTGCTAATCGATCTCTAATAGCCATAAGTCTTAGACGTCGATCTTGAACTTTATTTGTGCCCCTTCGACGTCCGCTGCCTACTCTTCTTCGATTTTGGGCATTATCAAACCACGCTTGACAACATCTCATAACAGTAGTTTGATTTCTGTTCGTACGGTTAGCGATTTCTTGAAATGACAACCCCACCTCCCGTAGACCAATAATTCGACCTCTTTCAAATTCACTTAGCTGTTGAAAAATTCCGCGTACACATGCTCTAGATATTTTAACAACTAAACATCGACTTTGGATCTCCTCGAATAGCAGGTTTGTTGTAAAATTCAAAAAATATGCAAAAAATGACTTCATATTTAAGTAACAGAAAATATTCACATGAAAAGATCTTTACGATTTTTTTCTCCAAATTTTAATCATTCACTCCTTGCTATACTATCTATGTTTTATCAAAAAAAAATTGAAATTCAAACAACTCCTTCTGGGTGTTGCAGTTTCTTTGTCAGTTAGTGTATATCCATTTAGATACTGGTTTAACGTTGTAGTATGCTTTCAAATATGCTGGTGTGTGCTTATTCTATAGTATCTTTCAAATATTGTCATTTTCTCGATTTCTGCAATAATTGGGTTCTTTAAGAATCTACAACTTTCAAAGATGTAATTTTGAGCTAACTTTATTCTTCTTTTTTCCAAAGGCATTTCTTCACAGTCGACCAAGATTATGTTAGTTGGTGTTGATTTCATAAAACCCCCACCACTCTAAGTGTCTGATATTGTATCCTATCCAAGTCACAAAGAATTTTCTTTGAGCATCCACCGTAAGTTATTGCCCCAAAGTCGAGGTGTTGTCGGATCAGAGATTTGTATATAGATAGTAATGTTTAGGGTGTGCCCCACCAAATTCTTCATAAACTTCCCATCATGTTCATTCCTTTTGAGGCTTTTGAACACATTGTTTCTATATGTTTTGTCCAAGATTGTCTATTGTTCAATATAATTCCCAAATATTTTGATTTCCTGTTTCCTCTGGATTGGTTGGTTATTAATAGTGCAGTAATGTTTTATTGGTATTTATTTTTTACAGAAGATCATTGCCACACTTTTCATCGATGATAGCGTGAGGTTACGAGTTTTTCACCAATGTTCGATTTCATCGAGTGATTGCTGCATTCTCTCATACATTAATCCTAGATTCGATCCGGTCATCATCAAATGGACATCATCTTCATACTGTTCCATATCCACTCCCTCTTTCTCACACTTTCACTTAATTTTAATGTATAGATTAAAAAGTGGTGAACTTGTTGATTCTTGTTACAAGCCTCGACTTGTTACCCATGGTCTTAATATTTTTCCTTGATTATTATCCTTTATAAATAGTTGTCTATTTGTTGATGTTGCGTTTATTAATTCAATTAATTAGTATTCCGATGTCGAGCATATCTTTTATTGATATATTTATATCGACATTATCTTAAACTGATTTTATATCAAGAAAAATTATGATTTTGTGCTGCTTTCTTCCGAAAGAGTTGTAAATGTGGGTACTCATGTATATCGATGAATATCGAAGCATAAGTGATCTCTCCGTTTCAGGAGACTTTGAGTGCAGTGCCGTGGAATGTGTCACTCATAAATTGAGATTCGTGGTTCTCGCAGTGTATAGACCGCCTGGTGGTAAGATTGATCTGTTTTTCGAGATCTTGGAGAAAATTTTAGTTGAGCGAATCGACCCAAATAGCACCATCTTTATTGCTGGTGATTTTAACATTGAATTGAAAGATGAGAATGCTGTTAAAAATAGGTTTTTCTCACTCCTTGGCAATTTTGGTATAAAAGTGCTCATTGATGAGTACACTAGAATAACCGATCATTCTAAGAGCTGCTTAGATAATATCTGTACAAATTCCTCGAACATCATTTCAACAGAGGGTTTGGAATATCACATATCTGACCACAGAGCACAAAAGGTTAGTTTTCATATAATTAAATATATTGCTAATGATATTGTTCGGAAAAGGTTCTTTAACGAGACTAATAAATCAGCTTTTATGAGGAAGCTAAGGGAGCAAACCTGGGATAATGTTTATTGTATCGAAAACACCGAAGTAAATAAACAATGGCAAACTTTTGTGCGTGAGTTCTTGAATTTGTTCGAGGAATGTTTTCCAAATAAACCAGTGTATAAAAACAAAAGATATCAAATTACAAAAAAAAATCCTATCCTACAGGAAATTAAACAACAGTTAGATAAGTTGAAGTTATTATCTGAATTTGACGTATCATATCAAGCACATTATAATAAACTGAAAAAGGATTATGATATACGATTGAACTCAGAAAAAACTAAATTATATGAGGACAGAATCAAAAGATCTGATTCCAAAATAAAATCGATGTGGGCTATTTGTCGCGAAATAACGGGAAAGACTGGAACTCAAGAAAATATTCTTTGTGAAGATCCATTAAAGTTAGCCAATGACTTTAATGAACATTTAATAGAAGTAATAAAAAATATCCACATGAGTCAAAAATTAATTCCCTTTGTAAATATTATTAAGGAAAATGACAATTCTATGTTCCTCAAACCTGTAAGTATTGATGAATTGATTGAATTTTCTAAGCAGATGAAAAACAAACACTGTAGTGGGTACGATGATATACCAGCAAGTCTTGTCAAGTTATCAATAACTTCAATTGCCGATATACTATCCCACATAATAAATAATTCAATGAAATATTCAATTTTTCCAACGCAACTTAAGCATGCATTGATTAAACCATTATTTAAAAAAGGGAATTCTAATGACCTCAATAACTATAGACCTATTTAATTTAAAAGGGATTAAATAAAAACATATTTAATAAAATTTCCACATTTATTGTGTTTCAACAATATTGTAACACTACATTTGCAACAATTGTTTCGCCAAATTCTTGGCTTCTTCAGGCGAGTTCGCCTGAAGAAGCCAAGAATTTGGCGAAACAATTGTTGCAAATGTAGTGTTACAATATTGTTGAAACACAATAAATGTGGAAATTTTATTAAATATGTTTTTATTTAATCCCTTTTAAATTAAATGAAAATGGATTTCCATCAAGTGAGGACCTCCACCATTCAAGATATAGACCTATTTGTCTTTTACCAGCGTTCTCAAGAATTTTTGAATTGGTCATGAACTCTAGAATACTGTGCTTCATGAATCAAAATAACATTTTTTCTAAATTCCAACATGGGTACTTGAGAGGCAGATCAACCAATACTGCAATTTATCAGTTCATCAATGCAATTCTAAACAACTTAGAAAATAAAAATATGTCTCTTGGTCTTTTTATAGATCTGACTAGAGCATATGACTGTGTAGATCATGATATCCTTTTGTTCAAACTGGAAAAGTATGGTATAAGAGGTAATGCTAATGCTTGGGTCCGATCGTATCTTTCAGGAAGACAGCAGCAAGTTATGGTTAAAAATAGCATAAAATCTGATATATGTAACACTGATGTTGGTATTGCACAGGGAAGTATTGTGGGACCGCTACTTTTTATTATATATATAAATGACCTACCATTGTCATTAACTAATTATGCAATCACAAATTTTGTCGATGACACCAATATATTGATTTCGGGACCAAACTCAGCGGATATTGTTGATAACACAAAGAACTGCTTTAAAAAAACTAACGATTGGTTCGCCATGAATAAGCTTACTTTAAATGAGTCAAAAACAAATTTAATATTTTTTCGTGCTAAGCAATGTCGAATATATGCGCCAAGCAACATTAATCTCGGAAATAACAGCATAAAACCAGTGACAAGCGCAAAGTTCTTGGGTGTCACTATAGATGAATTTCTTAGTTGGGATACGCACATTGAAAACATATGTTTGAGGTTGTCTAGTATTGGGTACGGAATCAGGATTGTAGCCAAATATATGAATATTGATACACTCAAAATTTTATATCATGCTAATTTTGAGTAGGTTCTCAGGTTTGGGATAATTTTCTGGGGTAGCAAAGCGGGAGTGGAATCAGTATTTGTGGTTCAGAAAAGAATAATGAGAACCTTGAGCAATATGAGGGTAAGGGATTCTTGTAGAGGAAAATTTAAGGGCATGAATATCATGACTATATATGCCTTGTACATTTTTGAATGTCTTTTATTTGTTTTCAAGAATAGAGACAAATTCCAAAACAATACCAATCACTATTATTCCACGAGAAACAAAGAACTTTTATATCCTTATCATAGACTAACGCTGAGTGAGAAGGGACCAGACTATATGTGTATTCGAGCCTTTAATAAATTGCCACATCAGATTAAGTGTGTTGAAGGTTTATTTAGATTTAAGAAATTAATTAAGAAAATGTTGATACAATTAGAACCTTATAGTCTTAACGATTATTTTTGTTCTGACAATTTGTACTGAACTGTAAGTGTTCATTTCTGACGTCATTTCATCTTTTATGTAATTTTTATATGAAACTTGAAATAAAGAAGGTTATCTATCTATATCTATCTATCTATTAGGCAGTCTTATGTGGATCTGCCTCTTTTAAATCCATATATCAGTTTATTTGGTTCTATCGATTTCTGTTTCGATAATTTTAACAATGATAATGGTGATAATGCTATTAGATGATGCTATTTATATCGTTTTTATCACCAACAGGTTTTATAAGGGGCAGTATAATGATTTTTAAGATTTTTTGTATCTTTTGGGATTCACCTAATAGAGAATTTATTATTTCAACAAGTTTTTTCTTTGCTCATTCAGCTGGATTCTTATAAGTAGGGTAGGTTAATGCGTTCATACCAGGTGATGTATCCTTCTTCTCATTGATGGCTTATTCTAACTCTTGAATGCTGAATGGTGGTGTTTCAATATTGTTTTTAACTTTTTTCGTTCGGGCGTTTTTACTAGATGTTAATTTCCCCATAAGTTGGACTATTTTACGTGAGTTGGTGGATGAGTTATTTGTGTTTGTTTCTCTTTGTTTGTTGCAACTTTTTTCGCAAATGTTTGACTGGATATGGTTGCAGGAGTTGTTGTATATTTTCTATGTTTCTCTATTTAGGTAGGGTTGAATATTCCTTCGGACTTATTATTAGATTTTTATTATTGCTTCTGAAAATTTTATTGGCTTGAGAATACATGTTGTTATGAACTGCCATCGCTTCTTTAATTCTTTTCCGCCTTTCATATATTTTATGACTTACAACAGTTCAACTCCAACTTAAATGTATCAGGTAGACTTTTGGACCTGGTTTACTCAAATATTAAGGGCACCATACAACATGAAGAAGTTCCATTTGTGCCGGAAGATGCGTACCATCCTGCTCTTGATATCGCTTTTACTTTTCCAAGACCGACAGCGGGAATTGAATTTGATGAAAATATTATGAAGTTTAATTTCCGCAAGGCCAATTTTACCCTACTCTACTCTATGATTCTTGATTCTGACTGGTCGATTCTTGAACAACACACGGATGTGAACCTTGCGGTGGAATCATTCTACAATATCCTCTTAAATATTTTCAATCAATGTGTACCCCTAAGACCCAACTTCAATAGTGAATATCCAGTATGGTACACAAAAGAGATTATTGACCTAATCAGAGAAAAATATAAAGTGTTCAAAAGATTAAAAATTCTCAAGACTGATTAGGGCTAGGTTTACATGGTTGAGAAGGTCTGTAAAGTCTAGGATTGCGGTAGCATATAAGGAATATTTGCGCAAGTCTGAAGCTTCTATTACAGCCAATTCGTCCACTTTTTGGGCTTATTTTCACAATAGGAGGGGTACTTCAAGTATTCCAGGTGTTCTGTAGTGAAATAATGCTGAATACAGCAGTCCACCTCTGATTGTTAATGCCTTTTCCGATTTTTTCTGGAGCGCATATGCCGAGAGGAGTCAGGATGTTCCCTATATAAATCTCAACCAGATCTCAAATAATGCTGTCATATGTCTAAGATCCTTCACGGAAAGTGAAGTTTTATGCTCCCTGCAATCTCTGAAGCCGACATTTACGAGTGGGAATGATGGAATTCCAAGTTTCATTCTGAAGGATTGTGCTCATGCATTTTCCAAACCTCTGCAGGTAATTTTCAACATTGCATTGGGAAGCGGATGCTTTCGGGATCTATGGATGATATCTGTTGTGTACCCTGTTTTAAGTCTGGTAGAATGGATAATGTTTCAAACTATAGGCCCATAACATTATTATCGAACTTCGCCAAGACCTTTGAGATGCGCATGTATAATCGAATCTTTCACTCTATCAGAAATCTTATCTCGGAAAACCAGCATGGCTTCATTAATAAAAGATCAACTACAACTAATCTAGCTTCGTTTACACAATTTATTTGTGAAGCTATGGAGAACCAGCTTCAAGTAGATACAATCTACACTGACTTTTCGAAGGCATTCGACAGAGTAGACCACACAATCTTGTGGCACAAATTGGACACCATTGGTTTTGATCGCCTGCTACTTCTACTCTTTTAGTCCTATTTTACAAACCGGACCTTATTTGTTGAATTTAGGGAACACAGATCACATGCTTTTGAGGCAACTAGTGGCGTACCTCAGGGCAGTAACTTGGCACCACTTCTATTTTCTATCTTCATAAATGATTTTGGTGAATTTCTGCTCTGTTATTTTCTGATGTTTGCTGATGATCTAAAGATGTTCAAGATCATATGCACCAGGGAAGACTGTGAGTCGCTTTAGCAGGACATTGATCGATTGAATGAATGGTGCGCATTAAACAAACTCCCCCTAAACGTTCAGAAGTGTAAAGTTGTCACATATACTCAAAAGATCACTTCTATTCGATACTCTTACTTTATAGACAATATTGGATTGGAACGTGCAAATCATATAAGTGATCTGGGTGTCGAGTTCGATTCCAAACTAACTTTCATCCCACATATCAACAATATAACAGCAGCGGCTAAGAGGACACTTGGACTTATCTTTAGGGTGTGTAAGCATTTCCGGGACCTGGATTGCTTCACTCTTCTCTTTAATGTATAATAATAAAATTCATTAGATCCAGACTTGAATATAGCTGCCTGATATGGAGCCCTATGTCTACTCCAATCAGCTCGAGTCGATTCAGAGAGGCTTTTTGAAGAGTATGTCGTTCAGACTAGATGGTGTTTATCCTGCTCGGGGGTGCGATAATGTTGCGCTTCTGAATAGATTCTCATTTCTATCATTGGAGAATAGAAGAGACTACTGCGCCTGTATTGCTTTATATAAGTTGGTTCATTACATGATGGATTGTTCTGGTTTGTTAGTGAAGATCAATTTCCGCATACCTCGTTTGAAAAGTAGAATTGAGCAAAGTTTTTACCTACCTAGACCTAGAACTAATTCACTGATTAAATCTCCAGTATATTATATGTGCCGCCAATTTAACACCCTATGTAGTGGCGTGGATGTCTTCAATGATTCTATTAGAGTTTTCAAATGTAAACTGACGCAATCGATACATTTGCTTCAAACTACACTATTTTTTTCTCTTCATACTTGTAAGTTATATAATGTATGTATATATATTCTGAGATTTATCTAAGCAACTTTATATTACTTACTAACTGCTGTCTTGTACTTGGGAGTGCTTCCTGTTCAGACAATACACTTCTTTTTTTTTCATAATCTGGGCAAATTCTGCTAGCGTCCGCGTGATCTTGTGCATAAGATATAAAAGTGATTACGTTTTCGCACACTGATTCGTGATGTTGAGAGCCGTAGTTCCTACGCCTCTTTTCACCTTTACAAAGATTTGCTGTAGGTTCATATCTTAGACAATTGTAACACTATATTACTGCGCTAATATACTGTTCAACTTCAATACTATTACGAAATGGAGTTATCTATTTTGGCAATATTCTTCCGAGAAATATAATAACGCATGATTTTGTATTTACGTATGTTGGCTTATTGTCTATTATAATTCGTCTTTTATATCTTGGTACTTTCAATATTTCATTAGTTGTTCTCGCATAATTCATAATTTCCTCCTCTGAAATATCTGTAGCTATGTCTCTTATTACCCCCATGGTTGTTACTGAATGTGTCATCATATTCATTGAAATTAAAATAGAAAAAGGCTTTTTACTTGATAGAAGAAATATAACAAAATTTGAATATCAAAACAGATTAAATCTGTTAGTCTTCTACAATTTTAATTTAAAAAACAAAATTTTTAGAATTGAATTAATGTCTAAAATAAGCACCGCTTACGTTTAATAGACGTATATAATCAAAACTCAATATATAATGTCAAATGGAATAAATAAACCAACAGATACAAGAAAGTCATTGAAATTAATAAATAAATATTTAAGGGAGACAAAATTTTGTTTCTGATCTTACCTTTAAGAACACCAATTGCCTTTTAAAAACATGAACACAACTTAAGGACTTCTCAAAGTATATAATTTATATGAAATATTTAATATATTTAAATATTCGAATAAGTTAATTCAGAAATCTCTCAAAACATGCATTATATCTTCAAAACACAAATATAATTCTAGGTAATCTCTTCTTCGGTCCTAGATAATATTCCAAATATCAAAATCAAATAACTACAACTATATCACAACTTACACGTGTTAAGGATGGATGCTTCAAACAGACTAACTTTAAAATTCAAGATTGGTCTATGTTCTAACAAAATCACAGAACAGTGTAAGTTACATTGTAGAAGACTAACAAATTTAATCTGTTTTGATATTCATATTGATTGAAATTGTTTTCAACGAACAAATTCCCCTCACGTGTATTAGCAAAATCAAAACCTATTCTATTTTTACCCTTTCTAGCGATATTCTTCATGTCGAAATTAAAATCCTCATTTTCAAAAAGCTGTTTGCCCAAAGAAAGTGGATCAAGATTTCCTATATCACCAATTTTGCCGCGGATACCGTGAATGGGACTTAATAAGATATCGCATATGTAAGGTTCTGTTTCTTCAAATATTTTGTCTTTGTTATTGATTGACTTAAAGATTGAATTTGTGATAATACTTTTACATCACTTTCTGCTAATGCTATTTCAATAAATAAATTTGATTTCTTATTAAGGTAAAATCTGCAGATGAAAAATAATCTTTCTTTTGCAAATTCTATTGTTTGGATAGATTTTGGTGTTATCGATTTTTTTATCCGGAGAAAAGTCCCCAGATCTTGACAACTCATTTTCAAATGACTAAATGAATTGAGGTTATTTGAAGCTGATTTAAATTAAATTGATTTATGTATCTAGTTAATCAGTCAACTGTTAAATTAACTCACCACTGAGGAAAACACAGTAGAAGTTTACTTAGAAACACTTAAAAAATTTTCAGAACCTCCCTCTTTCCAACCGTCACTGCGAATCGACAGAGATGCTAATTGTCAAGAGAAATCTTTTACATCTTTTACGAAGAAGAAGAGTGTCGAGAAATCAAAAATTTATTGAATAATTAAAAACAGTACCGATGGTCTATTCTACTTATACCAACAGAGATGTTTAATTAATTTGAAGAATAGATCCATATTAAAATTTCGAAATAAATCCTAGAGGTCACTTCTTTCCCGCGCATCAATATGAACTACCCACGGCTAACGGAATGACAATTACCATTACCCCACAATTTTCCGATGTAAACAATAACAAACAAATTTCAATTCAAAAAGGGGTGTTTCCGCTTAGAATGTTGAAATTCGAACATTTTTTACGCACTCAAGGTTGTTTACTCTTCATACTTAGGGGTGTTTACCTCTTTATAATGTATGAAACTTTTTATACTTTCTGCTTAAAAAGAAGTAGTTAATTTTAAATTCTTAATAACGAAAGAAGAAAAAACGAAATAATAACCTTTTTCTAAATATTAAACCTGACCGCCGTCACCATTCTCTACATTCTACTCATAATTCCTGGATCTAGTTCCCAACTCGAAAATATATCAAATCACATACTTACTTTACTAAACTTTCTTTTTGGAAAGAACTTGGGTTCGTGCTCGTCGCACGAAGGACAAGTCTTTATTTCAAAAGTATTTTCGAGGATATGGATAGAGTAGAAATAACACATTTAAATGATTGGATATTGTGTCTGTGATAGGTCTCAGTTCGTTGAGACCTCAGCAGGTCGGTCAGAGAGAGAGAAAATTTGCTGTGGTGTTCATCAGAGGTCTACTTTGGGTCCCTTATTGTTTAGTATTTACACAAACAATGAAACTTCATATAAAGAGTTCAGTACGCATGCCTGGAACGAAACAAAAAATATTTATTTATTTATTTATTTCAATTGACAATTTATATTCGTTGGGTTTTCTTAATTCCATTTGATATTGTATAATGAGTTCCGATTTTATACGTCTATTAAATATGAGCAGTACTTATAAAGACATTAATTGAATTCTTAAAGTTTCTTGAATAAATTTTTTGAAATTAAAATTGTAGAAGACTAACAGATTAAATCTGTTTTGATATTCAAATTTTGAAATAATCCTTCTATCAAGTAAAAAACCGATTCTTATTATTTTATTTCATATATAATATAGAATTATATTAGGTTTTTAAATGAAGAAATGTATTATATAGTGTTGAATCTTTTTAAATAGGACCATTAAAGTGCCTTATAAACTTTGTGTGTTTTTGTTGAGCATAGAACATAGAGTAACTTGGATATTAGTATACCTAGTTGAATGTTCTTCAAATCACATAATTCCAGAGACGACATTTGGTAAGTCTATTTATTGTTTCTTGATTGTTTCGGTCTCTACTTGACGGAAATTCATCGTAAATGATTTGAAGTAAAACACTATATTTCCAGTAACCACACTCACCTGACGAAGTCAATATGTAATTGACGAAACAATTGTCGTTGAAAAATAAAAATAAGCGGAAATAAAGTGTTTTACTTCAAATCATCTATTTATTGTTGATTGATTTTATTATTATTTTTTATATGTAAAGTTGAACTGGTCTTATCTGAATTCTAATAATTTTGAAGATGTGCTACATGTTTTGAAAGTTTTTGAAACAATTTATTTAAATATATTGAATATTTCAAATAAATTAATTTTTGAGAAGTTCTTAAAATTATTTTGCATATTTTTGGGATATATTTAGTCTTCATAAATATAAGATCAGAAAACAATACATTTTGTAACAAACAGGGCTTCGTACGTTTGTCTGAAGAGTTCAGTACGCAGGCCTGGAACAAAACAAAAAATATTTATTTATTTATTGATTTTAATGAATGCATATTGAATAAAATCGCAAACTGAAAATACAGTTAATTTACTGAATCGTTTACTTTTACACTGAATTATCGATTATCAATTGATATCAATAGATATTGTTAAGGAATCCCGACTACCAGACTTCGCCGACGATGCAGATTCACAACCGATCGTTAGTTTACTTTTCTAGGAAATAAATAACGCTGATCATTCCATTTAATTCTAATCTGACCACTTAATTGTAAGTATATTAGGCTCACGAAATATACGTCTTCAACCGTAGTGTTTATAATCCTTTATCTTTCGCAAGTTGTGGTTAATAAACCTATAAAGAAAACTTCTTTTTAAAAACGAACTTTTTAAGTCGTGTTTAAATGGCGCTGCCAACAGGATATTGCGACGGGATTTTAGTTTGTGACAAAAACTGAAATTAGTTTTCCACTAATGAACAGCGCAAAAACGCGTTCGAGGAACTCTCGGTGATTTTCTAATCTTTGTGCGACATCACCTTCAAACCAGAAAAAGAAACCGCTACCTTCCACTTCAGAGGAAAGCCACAAACACTTCGATACAGAAGGAAGGTACCACCCTCTAGGATGCAAATCTTGGTGATACCGGTAACCCTCCTGATACTGATCCGAACCTACTAGGCCATTCAGGTCTACGAAATAATACCTAATATATATTAGATATTTTGAAGAGTTCTTATGCATAGCACGAATACTTGATCACTATCACAAATTTTTTTCGCAATTTACCTCACTAAATTAATAAACATCTATGATCAGTTGAAATTAAATTTTCATGAGCTGCATAAAAATTATTTCTACGATGAACTCCCTCATACATCGTGCCTTCAATTGATAAACAAATCTTGTCCAGATAGAACAGATTCTTAACAAATTTAAATATAATAACAAAGTTAAGAGAGGTTTGGCTAATTTCATCGGAAAAGGTATTGTAGGGGATTAAACCAAATTTCAATTTCTTGCTGTTAACTATAGATCTTTTTTTAGTGGACTGTATTTATTTAAAGGGCGAAATTTGGACTAAACCTCCACACAATAAAGAAGTATCAAATACCCGAGACTTAAGAGAAAATGCTGGGGATGGAAAATAAGTGAAACAAGAAAAGAAAGATTTGAAGGAAAGGGACTCACCTGGTTTCACTGTCTTCTGGGTTTTACACCACATGGGCAATGGTGATATTTGAGAATTCGCCAACTGAATTGTCTTCTTCAACTTAAAACTAACACTTAACTTAAACCTAAATACTAAAGTTTCTTGTACAGAACTTGAAAGTCTTTTGTGGATTTTCGATAAATATCGTGTGAATTTTCCGCGTAAGAAAGCGATGAGCCGTTAAAAATTGTGCGTTCTTCTCGAAATGCGAAGACCAAGTGTTGTAAGAAGGTGGAGGGGTGAGGAAAAGAAGGAATCCGGAAGAGATGGAAATATTGCCGCAAATCCTCTCAAGTCCTTATCTCGAGATTCGAAATCAAACAGGTATTGAATTTGTTACAGGAAATTTAGATGGCGATGATTCAACAAACCATAAATGAAAATCTTGAAGCATTACATCAATTTAGACATAATTGAATAGAAAGGATAGATAAATTAACTTCCTTTCCTGATCATTTGACTAGAAGATATTCAGAAGACGTAGCTTCATTACACGAAAATATTCAACAAACAAAATCACTTTTTGAAGAAATAAAATCAAAAGAGACATTCACAATCATTGTACAAACTGAAATATTCATATCAGAAATCCTACCACTTACTCATGATTGAGAGAACAATTAGTTTCGCAGTCAAAGAAATACCCAATTTAGAACTTCTACAAGTGGATAAACTTCTTTCTATTGAAAAATATCTTCACGAAATTTACAAACCACAAGAATTATCACCAATTTATCAGGTTCATCCTTACAAAATTTTAGAATTTTCGAAAATGTCTATCATTGGAACTGATCAAATAATTAATATCCTTCTTAAAATTCCTATACTCAAAGAATTTATTGCTAACTATTCCCGAGTATACCCAATAGACAATCACCAAGACATTGCTATCATCCCACCAAGGAAGTACAGGATAACCATTCAGAACCAATGAAGTCTGTTCTATCCTAGACAGTTGCATTTTACTGTGGCTCCAGTTACCCGCTAAGGAAGTTTGCACCCTGTCAACACCAAAAGATTGCCAAACAATACTGGTTGAGAACGATTTTCAGAATCATCCATGTCTCGAAAAATAAACAACTGCTCACCCTGTTTAAAAAAACCCAGATAGTATTAGAAGGCTGCCACGCCATAATAACGAAAAACCCTATCCAAGAACCAAATTTGCTATATTCGCATTGCAAAATCATCATTGAAAATTGAATATTCGATAATACCATTCCAATTTTCGAAATAAAAATCCAAAACATTTCAAGAATATCTCAACATTCAAAACAAAAATTTGTAAATGCAGATGCAGTTGAAACATCTTAAACAGCCATACTCAGTCCTTCAAGAAGCCAAGAAACTTCGAAGCCAACCCATGTATCTACACCCGATAACCCAGCTGACACAAAATTTGAATATTAAAACAGATTTAATCTGTTAGTCTTCTACAATTTTAATTTCAAAAAAAATTTTTATTCAAAAAACTTTTAGAATTAAATTAATGTCTACAATAAGCACCACTTATATTTAATAGACGTATATAATCAAAACTCAATATAGAATGTCAAATGGAATAAATAAACCAACCAATATAGAGAAAGCAATTAAAATTAATAAATAAATATTTGAAGGAGACAAAATTTTGTTTCTGATCTTACCATAATGAAACCAATTGCTTTTCAAAAACATAAAACACAAATTAAGGATTTCTCAAAAAAATATAATTTATTTGAAATATTTAATATATTTAAATATTCGAATAAGTTAATTCAAAAATCTCTCAAAACATGTAATATATCTTTAAAAAACAATTAGAATACGGATAATCTCTTCATCGGCCCTAGATAACATTTAAAATATCAAAATCAACTAACAATCAGTATATCATACCTTGAGAGTGTAACACGGTACTTGTTTTAGAAACAAACTAACTTTAAAAATCCAGGTAGTCAGTTCATCACAAAATTCACAGAAAACTGTTCGGTATTCTATGGTTTTCTTCAAGCAATTGACTAACAGATTAAATCTGTTTTAATATTCAAATTTTGTTATATTTCTTCTATCAAGTAAAAAGCCTTTTTCTATTATATTTTACATATAATATATTATTATATTTAGGCTTGAATAATTCTCATTCTGGAATGTCAATTGCTTGAAGAAAACGATAGAATACCTTACAGTTTTCTGTGAATTTTGTGATGAACTGACTACCTGGATTTTTAAAGTTAGTTTGTTTTTAAAACAACTTCCGTGTTACACTCTCAAGGTATGATATACTGATTGTTAGTTGATTTCGATATTTTAAATGTTATCTAGGGCCGATGAAGAGATTATCCGTATTCTAATTGTTTTTTGAAGATATATTACATGTTTTGAGAGATTTTTGAATTATTATAACTCATTCGAATATTTAAATACATTAAATATTTCAAATAAATAATATTTTTTGAGAAATCCTTAAGTTTTGTTTTATGTTTTTGAAAAGCAATTGGTTTCATTATCGTAAGATCAGAAACAAAATTTCGTCTCCTTCAAATATTTATTTATTAATTTTAATTGCTTTCTTTATATTGGTTAGTTTATTTATTCCATTTGACATCAGCTGAGACACTTTATCATAAGTGGAATTTTGTTCTATTATATAATTATTGAAATTGTCACTATCATGATTAACAGAACAAGAATAGGAGACCTTTTGTATAAACCAAGGAGAATAATCCACATCGACCTCGAGAAGAACCCATCAGGCAAACCCACTGACAACGAGGACGTTATCAACTTAGAGGGATCCTGAGTAGCAGAATCCTCCGACGATGTAGATTCACAACCAAGTGTTGCTCTACTTTTCTAGGAAATAAATAACTCTGATCATTCCAAACTTGCTCTCCTTTTGAATTGTAAACTGAAATACAGTAAGTTCTAATCTGACCACTTTATTGTAAGCATATTAGGCTCACGTAATATGCGTCTTCAACCGTTGTGTTTATAATCCTTTATCTTCTCCTAGTTGTGACTAATAAACCTTAAAAGAAAACTTATTTTTAAAAACGGACTTTTAAAGTCGTGCTTCATAATTACATGAAATATTCTTACGTCGAGGCGTCTGAACAGAAGCGTCGGAGTAACAGAACCGGATTTGAGATTTTCTGAATTTTCGATTCAACTTATTAGGTTGAATATTGTCTCCTTTGAATATTTTATAAGTTTATACAAGTGATTTGGTTTATTTTGAAGAATTTGACGAATACTTTCAAAAAAAATTTCTTCTTTAAAAACACTTGTCTCTTCGTATTTGAAAATTCATATTACTTACTTTGTCCATAACGAAATTACGGAGGGGTTGAAAATACCGTAAATGGTTTATAGAAAGAGATGGTACGACAGCTTTCTCGACTTAATGGGAGCACTGCCATTTCACCATATCATTTGAAATAATATTAATATATATTGGAAATTCTGGTATATTCGACTGAAACATATATTTTGCTTTTTTCTTATTTCTGGCGGGGTTGGTATTAATGCAGAAAAGGTTCGTTTTTTATTGAATATTTTTACTGAAATCATTCAAGTTGTAATTAAGGCTCAATATAAAACACAAATTTTTAGTTCATAAACGTAAAACAATCACTCTAGTCGAATATTCAACTGAAAATGCAGCCCAAGTTGGTCCACAGGACATACATACTAGGAAAAACATCAGGATAACACATTAAAGTTTTCGTGTCAGGTCTCTCTTCGGGTTTAAGCTTCATTGTGCTATTGATGATCTCTTGAATTTGCGATCCATAAAAGCGTATATCCACTTTTTTCACAACACCTTGCGTGATAGCTTTAACCACGGTACTCAACTGAAAATATAGAAAAGATAGAATTAGGCTTATAAATCAAATATTTGCAACCATATAACTATTCATGTATAACTTGAATAGTGATTCTTGAATATCGTAGAAGTGATAAAATTATTCTTTAGAAGAAATAGGAGAAAATAACCGATGATGCAAAAGAGAGAATTTATAACAGACGAGGAAGCCCTCCAAAGTTTTGCAACTATAGGTAGCCAAAATCGAGACCGCTGGTTCAGTTAACAATCAATCAACGGTCGTTCGTTGGAGGGACTTCAGATATGCGTAAAAGTGTGCAGAAAAATCCGGGATAATCAATTCCTCACCTTACACAACAACTAGGCCTTTCGTACACTAAAACTTTATGAATATTCAATCGTAACTTAGGCCTTCACCCGTACAAGATCCAACTGACCAAGAGGCTCAAAGATGATAATGGTAGGTAACGTCGTTTGTTCGCTGACATTTGAGAAATGAATGATATTTTCTATCGAGGCATCATTTTTGATGAATGGCTATGTAAACAAGCAGAATTACCATATATGAAATGACATGTGTGCTTCAGTAGACTGTACTTTCACAAAAAGTCACTTTTTGTACGAATTTTGGGCCGATGACGTCCGTATTTTTGTTAAAACGACGTTGGTGAGACCATCTGTGTCAACGGCGAACGCTACAAAACGATGATAACTAATATCTTTCGATCCAAATTGAACGACATAGACGTTGACGCATGTTGTACCAATAGGACAGGCAAAACGTGCCACACACTGGACGCTACATTCATTGACATTTTTCATGAACAATTTGAGGATGTGTTTACCTTTCGCATAGATTACGTAAATTGGCCATCAGAATGATGCGATTTTATTCCGTTAATTTTCTTCTTGCGGAGTTTCCTGGAGACGCAGATCTCTATGCCAATAAGCCGTAGATGGTGGAAACCCTTACAGTCAACATAACTCCAAATACTAAAATTCAACCAGATCTATGCAGCAGAGTCATTAAAAATTAGATTATTCGGAACCGTGCCAGCGTGACACCTTGCCGCAGGCATTGGAACCATTATTTATTCATACCTAATGGCATATGCGTATGTTTCAAATATGAAATAAATTCGTTGTTACGGCACACCTAGTTTGTTTCATAATAATAGTAATATTTATCGTATTTAAAGCCATGCAAGTGGTAAGAGTTTGACTCAGAGTCATTCTTGCACTCCACCAGAGTAAATATTGATAAACAATATTCACATTGAAAATAAACATATTCGCTCCTTGAATATAGGACAAAATAGTAATTGGAGCATAAAAGAAAAAATACAACTCACAGAAAAAATAAAACACCGATCAATATCGGAAACAGATATAAAATTGCTTGCAAAAATTTGTCAGGCTCAGAAGAGAGTTGAAATTGAAGATCGTCGGCATATTGATGAAACTGTAAAAATTGTAAGCTCCTGGCCGTATCAAATGTATAGAGCTCGAATGTTTTTGGTCCCAAAACAACACCCTGTGGTACTCCGCAGTATAATATCGACATAAGCGAAAAAATATTTTCAATTTGGACATGTGAATTCTACCAGTTTTCGAATTGGCAGATGAGCGTGGCTCTTTCACCAAGTGACTACTCAGCAGCCTCCACAGTCTGACCCCGGAGGCAGAAAGTGTGATAAGGATTACGCCATATAATCGGGCGAAGCGAGAACCCCTCCGAAGAGATGAACCCACCAGCTTCCAGTTTGGGCTTCAGCTCGAAAGCCTACAACCGTCTGATTGGTAGCAGCGAAGCACTACCTAACCTCTACTCGCTCTGTATTGTCAGTACCCGAATTGGTTTGTGACGCAACTCACCCGCCGGAAGGAATTCTTATCCAAGCACCCGGACGCAGTCCCATGAACTAAGATAATCCCAAGATTGATGACTCAATTAAGCCTGGTACGAGCACCGTCAACACGGCCTGTACGTCATGACCCAGGAACCCATGTGGAGTCTTTCGATTGATCCTGGCGTCAAGCCCAACGAACTGGCCGTTCCGTCGAGATCCACAAACCTTGAAACGTTACGCATTAGATCTAGGTTCAGGACAAAACCGGTCCAACCGTCAAGTCCCGCTAAACCCCGAGTCATTTCAACAGAATATCCCAAACATGGGGGTCTGCGAAGAGATAAATGAAATACCTCCCTAGTCCAGCATGCGGACTTTCAACCACTGCCCCCTCAAGTCCAATACCAATGAGGTGGCCAGGTGGTACAATTAACACCTGAGGGCTTAAATAATAGTTGAAATAATAGAAAAATATTTCATACAGCTAGAATTTACATGAGAAATTAGATATTTTATAATGAGTCAGTCGTTGAGGAAAATGTTCGAAGGTTATTTCTGAGTTATGGATAAATGTGAAGTGACTGTTTTCAAAAGGTGACTAGAAAATAGAGCATTCTGAATTTTTGGGTGTCCATAACTTCCAAACTAATATGGGGCTCTTGTTTTAATTCACGATTTATGTTCAAGAGATCTATTAGGTTCGTATTGAACCCAATTTTCCGTAATATCTACTGGACTCTGAAATGGAAGACATATACCGAAAAGTGATTACTGGCCTTAGCTTCGTATGAAATCCAATTTTCCGCAATATATACTGGACTTTGAAATGAAAACATTTACGCAGATGTAAGTATTATTGGTCGCCGTTAGTACATAACGCATTTGATCGTCAGGGAATTTAACGTTTTTAGTCAATATGCAGATAGTAACCAAAACCTACTTTCAAAATACATGTTGTCATTCTTGAATTGAGTTTTCGAGAACATCGGTTAATCTTTCGGTTGTAATATTTTTGTAATACTACGTCAATATACTATTGGTTTCTTGTATTTAGCCGTGTTATTGGCACTTTTGCAATGCGTTAAATATTTTCAACGATTGCAAGCTGTGAAAGACGATTATGAGGAGCATCATTTCCTAGAAGCCTATGTTGAGATTGGACCAAAGAACGTTTAATTATGTATATGTTTTGAAAAATAACCGAATATTTTCGAAAATTATCTTGATAAGTTACAAAATTAAAGTAGACTCAAATAACAGCTAGTAACATTTTAATTATAATTAATGAGGATACGAGCTATGGTCACAGAAGTTCCTTCGAATGATACAAGTGCAATATATATCTGTATAAAGATTTTTATTATCTGATTTCCATAACATACGACTTTTAAAATAACTGAACTGAAATAAATTTTTGTCGTATCCATTCAAATCTGAATATGAATGGAACTAAACGAATATTATAATATAATATATAGAAATTTTCTCAGAAATACCTTTAGTGTATTTTAAGGAAATGTATTTAAAATTTTCTTTTATTTTAGGATACACCATATTTAAAGCTATTTTATTATTTTTATTCATCAACAATTTGTCTATCAACTTAGGATCATAGTCAATATCAATAGCTATTTGTTTAATTATGTTAAGTTCTGAAATGAAATTTTCTCGATTCATGGGAATATTAACTAATTTATGGATCATACAATTGAATGCTGATAATTTTTGATTTAAAGGATGATTTGATTTATTGTGTATAATAGAGTTCGTGTAGGTTGGTTTGTGAAATATTGAAAAATCATGTGAATTATTTATTCGAGTAACAGTTAAAATCAAGAAAATAAATAGAATTATTATGTTCGGTTTCCATAGTGAATTTTATTGAAGGATGTATTTCATTGATGAATAAAAAGAATTTTTTTAAAAGTCTGTCTGTACCTGTGAAGCAACAGGCAATATCTATACCAATATAAAAAGTATTTCTTAAGGGGATTTTGGTGAATTTAATTTCAATATTGTCCATGAATATTTCTGCTAATAAGGGACTTAATAGATTTCCCATAATCAAACTGTTTTCAGATTTGTAAATTTTATTTTTGAATTGAAAATCATTTTGTTTAGTGCAAATATCTAGACATTCTAAAATATCTTCTTTGATAATTGTATTACATCTGTTGTTGATTAGTAGATTATCTACTAGTTCAATTGTTTGGTTTGGTGGAATACTTGGAAATAAATTTTGTACGTCAAATGAAATGAATTTAGCAATAAGTGGTAAGTGGATATTCTTTATTTTATTTATTAACTGTAGTGAATTTTTTATCGAGTATTTAGCTTGGAATTTAGTTTCTTTCAAAATAACCTGAATAAGTTCTTTCGAAAGTTTTAATGAAGGTGCACTAACGAACGAAACAACCGGTCTAATAGGATAATCTTCCTTGTGTAATTTAATCAAAGAAAGGAAGATTATACTATAAGACCGGTTGTTTCGTTCGTTAGTGCACCTTCATTTAAACTTTCGAAAGAACTTATTCAGATTATTTTAAAAGAAACTAAATTCCAAGCTAAATACTTGATAAAAAATTCACTACAACTAATAAATAAAATAAAGAATATCCACTTACCACATAATGCTAAATTCATTTCATTTGACGTACAAAATTTATTTTCAAGTATTCCACCAAACTAAACAGTTGAAATAATCTATAATCTATAATAATAACGAAACAGTTAAAATAATCTATTAATCAAAAACAGATGTGATACAATTATCAAAGAAGATATTTTAGAATGTCTAGATGTTTGCACTAAACAAAATTATTTTCAATTCAAAAATAAAATTTATAAATCTGAAAACGGTTTGATTATGGGAAATCCCTTAAGTCCTCTATTAGCAGAAATATTTATGGACAATATTGAAACTAAAATTCACCGAAATCCCCTTAAGAAATACTCTTTATATTGGTATAGATATGTAGACGATATTGTCTGTTGCTTCACAGGTACAGACAGACTTTTAAAAAAATTCTTTTTATTCATCAATGAAATACATCCTTTAATAAAATTCACTATGGAAACCGAACATAATAATTCTATTTATTTTTATGATTTAACTGTTACTCGAATAAATAATTCACATGATTTTTCAATATTTCACGAACCAACCTATACGGATTCTATTATAGACAATGAATAAAATCATCCTTTGAATCAAAAATTATCAGCATTCAATTGTATGATCCATAGATTAGTTAATATTCCCATGAATCGAGAAAATTATATTTCAGAACTTAACATAATTAAACAAATAGCTATTAATAATGACTATGATCCTAAGTTGATAGACAAATTGTTGGTGAATAAAAATAATAAAATAGCTTTAAGTATGGGGTATCCTAATATAAAAGAAAATTTTGAATTTATTTCCTTATAATACACTAAAGGTATTTCTGAGAAAATTGCTACATACCGCAAAAATAAATATAATTTAAGAACTTAATTTGAAACCAATTGAAACTTGAGTAAATTTATTAAAAATAATAAAGACTGTACACATGAAGATGATTAATAGGGGGTTTATAAGTTAACCTGCGGTGATTGCCCTAAAGTTTACATAGGACAGACTGGAAGAACTTTCCGACATATAATTTGTGAATATTTGAAGAGTTTCCTAAATAATAAAAGTAATTCTACATTTCTACCATTTGTAAAAGTTATACCTTAAATCTGTTAGAATCCCTAGAGATAAATGAAAATAATAAAATTGGAATATTACTTAACGAACAAATAGATTTAAATAACTCACCTCTGTAAATATATTCAGATAAGTTGGAATTTGCAGAGACTTTTTTGGGTTTTAGTGCTCAATAAAAATTTATTGTACTTACTGCAATATAAATAGCAACGGAATTCTGAAACATGCTTAGTTATTCAAAATGTAGTCTTGCCTGAAAATGCTGCTGTGATAGTGAAACGATTGTTGTAAACATAACAATAAAAATTTGTGAAAATCAGGATAACCATATTTAATTATTATATGTATATAGGTAATGTCATTCGTGATATTTTTATTCAATATATGAAAATTCGAGATATTAAATTTATGTTTTATACTCACAGATCCTTCAAACATTCTTTTCCTCATACACAGTTCATATAAAATACATCCTAACGACCATATGTCTACTTTATTGTCATAGGGCTGCTCTTCACAAAGTTCCGGTGCCAAATAATTGCAAGTTCCTACAACAGTCTTCGCAAAATGGTTCCTAGAAAACAGTATTTTGCAATTTTATGCTTCATTCATGCCTCTATTGGTTCAGGTAATATGATAAAAAATTACAGTTGAAAAGTAACAAAACATCTGCTGCAATGAATTAAATTCTCATCAACAAAAGTGACATTTCTACAAGTTAAAGGTGAGTCACTACATTATTCAAGAGAAACTTTTAATATAGTGCTTTGAAATAAATGACAAACCAAATCCTGTTAATTGAGTTGTCATTCACAATGCTGCATGATATATATTCAATTCTTACACTGAAGTATGTGATTCAAGTGGCCGGTATTAATTTGAGTAATTTAATTTCGGCAAAGACTTAGATTATGGATATAATGCCATTATGTTCATTCATATCTTTTCTTTGGCACTTATATTATAAAATAATATCTATATTTTATATATTTTAAGGTTGAAGTTTCTAATAGCTGCCAAGGTAAATTTCAAACGCGAAACACTGCGAAACTATTGAAGTGATTTTTCCCGTTAACAAACTTAGCTGATTTAAATGAAATAATGAAAACTATTTTCACAATATATTAATTAAGAATAATAGTTTCGCCAACACATTTATTTTTCAAAGTTTACATTTTGAACTTAGCGGAGATATTAAGACCCCAAACAACAAGTTTCAAGATTCTAGCTTTTTTCGTTCAGAATTTAGTGTGTTTACTGATGACGGACCCGCCAGTCAGAATTGCTTTGGATCTCAGATTCTTCACAATGAATGCAACCTAGTGGTTTAGGACTATTTTGGCTCAGAATTCTAAAATTACGAAACGATGAAACGCTGTTCCTTGGAACAAACGCGCAAAAATATGGCACTGACAATTCAGGACCAGCTTTACAAGCTTCATGAGCTTTGTATCTGGAAGGTTCAAAATTCCGAACCGAACACTACGTAGATATTTCGAAACCAGAGGAAAACAAAAGGATCTAGCTCTAACGATTAATTCATGTTGTGATTAAGAATATTTGTCAGAAATAAAATGGTGTTAATAAAATTTGCACTGCCACCAACTTTATAAATTTTAAGGAAACATTCCGAAGAAACGCTTACTATGATTGTTAGATAGTACTAAACTCAAAACATACGAGAAGCTGTTGAATTCTGTTGATGATCTGACAAATAGTTGAAAAGGTACAGTGATTTAAGTGTGTTGATAGAACAATAAAGTTTATTATTATTATTATATTATTATTACCACCAACTTTATAAATTTTAAGGAAACATTCCGAAGAAACGCTTGATCTGATTGTTAGATAGTACAAAACTCAAAACATACGAGAAGCTAATAAGATAAATAGAGGTTAATACTTGATAGAAGGTATATAAAATTATTTAAATATTTTAATATTAGCCTTCTACATATTTAATTTCAAAAAACTATATTTAATAATTATAACTTCAGGAATTAAATTGAAATAATGTCATATAAGTACCACTTATATCAAACGACATATAAAATAAACATTCGTTATAAGACATCCAAATGATATAACAAAATCCAATAACTAAAAATTGTCAACCAAAATTCTATAAATTAAATATTTTGAACAGACAAAATTTTGTTTCTGCTGATCAATCTTATGAAAACCAATATCTTTCAAAAATGTTTAACATAATCTTAAGAATTTCAACATAGAAATATCTTACTTAGAATACTCAATATTATTGGATCTCTAACTAAGTTACTTTCTATAAAATCTCAAGATTTGTAAAAAACATTACTGAAAAACAAGTTTTAAGAGAGACTTTGCTTCGTCAGTATTCAAATAATTCATATTCTATAAAATATAATATCAACCAACAGCAAATATTTACTCACCCTTCAACAATTTAGAAAACTTCTAGTAAATGAGGACGGAAAAATTTAAATGTAGTGTGAGATTATCTTACAAATAACTAATTCTGTGGTTTACCCTTGATCTAAAAGATTGAAAGGGATAGTCCTTGTGCTATAACAGAGGCCGTTAAATTGTCTTTCAATCTTTTAGATCAAGGGTAAACCACAGAATTATTTATTTGTAAGATAACCTTAACCTACATTTAAATTTTTCAGTACTCATTTACCAGAAGTTTTCTAAATTGTTGAAGGGGGAGTAAATATTTGTTGTTAATTGATGTTATATTTTATTGAATATGAATTATTTGAATACTGACGAAGCAAAGTCTCTCTTGAAACTTGTTTTTCAGAAATGTTTTTACATATCTTGAGATTTTATAGAAAGTAACTTAGTTAGAAATCCAATAATATTGAGTATTCTATAATAAGTAAGATAGTTTCATGTTGAAATTCTTAAGATTATGTTAAACATTTTTGAAAGATATTGGTTTTCATAAGATTGATCAGCAGAAAGAAAATTTTGTCTATTCAAAATGTTTAATTTATAGAATTTTGGATAACAAATTTATTTATTGGATTTTGTTATATCATTTGGGTGTCTTATAATGAATGTTTATTCTATATGTCGTTTGATATAAGTGGTACTTATATGACATTATTTCAATTTAATTCCTGAAGTTATAATTATTAAATATACTTTTTTGAAATTAAATATGTAGAAGGCTAATATTAAAATATTTAAATAATATGAGAAGCTGTTAAATTCTGTTGATGATCTGACAAATAGTTGAAAAGTTATAGTGATTTAAGTGTGTTGATAGAACAATAAAGTTTATTCTTATTATTTTATTATTATTATTATTATTACTGCTCTTGATAGAAAAAAGCCTTGAAATGAAAACTTCACTTGATAAACATTATTTAGGCTCTACACAAGAAAATCGACAATTATAGACAGCTTAGTGAATTTGAACATGATTGTATAAATATTCACAATGATCCATGCTCTGGTCGCCAAAATTAGGTAGTTACACGTAAAAACATAAAAAATATCACGCAATCATCTCGGCAAACCGCAAAGTTAACAACAGGAGTTACCTGACACTCCAGAGATATAAAAAGATGGGTAAGCTTAATTGGCAAAGGTGGGTAAGCTTCAACATTCATCTCAGCAAGTTTGTTTCGGGATGAATGCCGTATTTGCTGGACCGAAACCAAAGAAGAAACGATGATTTTAGGAGAGGTTTGGAACTGTTTGAGCGGAATAAACAGGATTTTTTGCACCGATGTGATTAGTCAATGAAATGTGAGAATACTTATTTAGGTCTGAATCAAAAAGATTGTCACCTGAGTGGATACTAGCCGACCAAAAGTGCAAAAACTGCTGGCAAGATTACGGCGTCTGTATTTTGGGAGGCGGACGATATTTTGTACATGGACTACCTTGAAAAGGGCAAGAGAGTCAACAACGATATATGCGTGGCTGAAGTGGTTCGATTCAATGAGAAAATTTCTAAGAAACAACCCACATGGAAAGATAAAAAGTGACCTTGCGCCAACACAAGGCGTCACAAGTCGTTGGATACGATGGCAAAAGTACACGAATTATACTTCAAATTGCCTCCGTCCATACTACTCTCCAAATTTGGTCCTCGGTAACTTACTTATCTGTTCGCAGACCTAAAAGAAGTACTCACCGGAAAGAGATTTGGCCCAAATGAGGAGGTAATATTCGAAACTAACGCCTATTTTGAAGCCAAAAATAAATCTTTCTTCAAGAAGGTTATGGAAAGGTTAAAAAACGCTATAATAATTGTCTCACTCTTAAAACAGACCAAGTTGTAGTATAAGGTTAAATTTGATGAAAAAATTTCGGTTTCTTCATCAAACCCGATTTTTTCATTAAACAGCTCATATCTTATGTGAATATGCGTCTTGAACATAGTGATTTAGAGTACTTTAGTGATTTAGAGTAATTTAACATGGCTCGTTCACATTAATTTTCTTTATTTTGATACATTTTGAGGACTTTTTTCATCAATACAACGTCGTAAATTAATTGAACTTTCGCTGTAACAAAAAAAAATCTTCATATTAAAATTGCAGCACAATTGTCTACTTACTTTACAGTCAATGTCGATATTCCAAAATCTCCAATTTTGATAACTTCAGCTTTTTTTCCCGTCAAGAATATATTTTCACACTTGAGGTCCCGATGAATGACTTTTTTTTCATGTATGTGATCGAGACCCATTAGAATTTGGCAGAAGTAGTTCATAACCCTCTGGAAGAAATTCACTCATTAAACTTATACAAAAAATACAAAAAAAAATGACACAATTCGAAATGAAGTCTCAAAGAGGTAGATGAATTTGGAATAACTGAAAAGTTTACAAATATTGAATTGCGTGTTCCACTGAAATATTCTCTATCAAAGCAAGTGAGCTTAAATAAGTTGATTCTCCTTTCGTGTTTTGAAACATACTGAATAATTTAACCCTACTTGATGTTAATTGTCTGAAACGACTGATAATTTTTATGTTCAGATGTATAGGAAATGATTCAGTTCCTGTTTGTTCTTCCTGAGAAGAATGAGGATCATTTTCGAAATCTACTATATAAAAATAAGTCCGGTTTTCCTCCCTGACGCTATAACTCCAGAACGCACGAACCGATTTCCACGGTTTTGCATTCGTTGGAAAGGTCTTGGGCTCCGTGAGGTTTATAGCAAAGAAAATTCAGGAAAATTCAGGAAAAATTCAACAGAAAAGTGGGGAAATCGTTTTTCACATACAGCGCCATCTCTCATACATAGCATGTACTACAAACCAATACTTCAAGTAGATGGCGCCGGTGCGTGATAAAGTGTTTGACAGCTACTCATTATTCTCTGCTCAGTTAATTTCATTTAAGCTCAGTGTAAATTATGTGGATCGTGCATTTGAAGTTAAATTCAACACTCTGTCCATAGTCCAAAATGCCTAGAGAACGACGTGCGAACATCGGCCGCCGCACAAGACATGCAAGCCAGCAACAAGTCTATTCAAGGAACTTAAGCGAAGAAAGACAAAATATAATAAGAGAAAATGACCGATTGAGACATAGCGTGAGCACACGAAGATCATTGGCATCATACAATCGCTTGGCATTCCAATATGATCCCACTGCGAACTACAGTGATGATGAAAATTTGGATATTGGACGAATGACGACTATATGCCGATATTGCAATGCGTTAAAGTTCAAAAGAGAAACGGTTGGATTGTGCTGCGCAAGTGGAAAAGTCAAACTGGATCCATTACTTACACCACCACAGCCACTGAAAACATTGTTTGATGGAAGTGATCCCGATTCCAGCCATTTTCTTCAACACATCCTTGAATACAATAACTGCTTTCGCATGACTTCCTTTGGAGCTAATATCATTCGAGAAGGCGGCTTCATGCCGACTTGCAAGGTAAAAGATACAACACACATAACCAATCACTCAATGAATTGCAACACATAACAACTGCATATACACCACACACTACACCATCACACGATTTACAACGTATTCATGAACAAAGAAATTCCAACGTCGCAAACAAGGAACCCCAGTTCCAGACTGGCCACAGGTGTTTTCAACTCATGCACTAGGTCGTATGTACACTGTTCATCCTAGAAACGATGAATGTTTTTATTTGCGACTGCTGTTAGTAAATGTACGTGGACCGAAATCATTTGCGCATTTGAAAACTGTGAATGGCCACCAATGCCAAACATATCGAGAAGCATGTCAACTATTGGGTTTGCTGGAGAACGATTCTCATTGGGATTTAACACTTGCAGATTCAGTTGTTTCATCAAATGCGTACCAAATACGAACGCTGTTCGCAATTATCATCACCACATGTTTTCCTTCACAACCAATTCAGTTATGGAACAAATACAAAGACGCCATATGTGAAGATATCTTGCATCGCTTGCGTATTCAAACGAATAATCCTGACATCCAAATAACCGATGAAATCTACAATGAAGGATTGATTCTGATTGAGGATCAATGCTTGACTATTGCAAACAAGCTACTGATTGAAGTAGGAATGATTGCGCCAAATCGATCGATGCACGATGCATTCAACCAAGAATTAAATCGAGAGCTGCAATACAATGTTGATACATTGCAGGAATTCGTTAGAAATAATGTTCCGTTGCTGAATGAACAGCAAAAACAAGTATACGAAACATTAATGCAAGCGGTGGACAATAATACTGGTGGTCTATTCTTCCTGGATGCACCTGGAGGAACAGGGAAAACATTTGTCATTTCATTGATTTTGGCCACTATTCGATCAAGATGTGACATAGCTTTGGCGTTAGCATCATCTGGAATTGCGGCGACTCTTCTAGATGGCGGTCGTACTGCCTATTCTTCGCTTAAGTTGCCACTCAATTTAAACACAATTGATACTCCAACGTGCAATATTTCCCGATCCAGTGCAATGGGAAAATTGTTAATGCAATGCAAGCTCATTGTTTGGGATGAGTGCACAATGGCACATAAGAAATCACTTGAAGCACTTAACTTCACACTGAAGGATCTTCGGCGAAATAACAACATCTTTGGCGGCTTGATGATATTGTTGGCAGGCGATTTCAGGCAGACGTTGCCAGTAGTTCCCCGTGGAACGCCTGCAGATGAATTGAATGCTTGCCTAAAGGCATCACCTTTATGGAATAACGTAAAAACATTATCGCTAACCACTAATATGAGAGTTCAACTTCAAAATGATCAAAGTGCTGCACAATTTTCCAAACAATTGTTAGATGTTGGAAATGGAAAAGTCCCAGTTGATGCGACATCTGGATTAATTACTCCTACCAACGACTTTTGCCGATTTGTAGACACTCAATTAGTTCTTATTGAAAATGTTTTCCCAAACATTAGTGAGAATTATAAGAATTATGCTTGGTTAAGTCAACGAGCAATTCTTGCCGCAAAGAATAATGATGTCCACGCACTGAATTTCACCATTCAATCAAAAATTGCTGGCGATTTGGTGACATACAAATCCGTTGATTCAATAACAAATCCCGATGATGTAGTAAATTATCCAACGGAGTTTTTGAACTCTCTGGAGATACCAGGATTTCCACCACATAACTTGCAACTCAAAGTTGGTACAGTTATTATGATACTGCGTAATTTGAATCCACCGCGACTTTGCAACGGTACTCGACTTTCGGTAAAGAGACTTATGCCGAATTTAATTGAGGCAACCATTATTAACGGAAAGTACGCAGGTGAAAATGTATGTATTCCTCGAATACCAATGATTCCGACTGATCTTCCGTTTGACTTCAAACGATTGCAATTCCCAGTTCGCCTTGCGTTCGCAATGACAATTAATAAGTCGCAAGGCCAATCGCTTAGTGTTTGCGGGATAAATTTAGAAAATCATTGTTTTTCACATGGGCAGTTATACGTTGCGTGTTCACGAGTTGGGAAACCATCCGCTTTGTTTGTGTTAACGTCAGACCAAAAAACAAAAAATGTGGTTTACCAAAGAGCACTACAATGAAACAACTAAATAACACTTCATTTTAGTAGGTAATTGAAATTAATTTATTAATGTTGTGAAATTAAATAAATATTTTCCTTTTCAAATATATAACAAAAAAATTTTTTTTCTTTATCTTTTAATCACCAAACGAAATGTTACATAAAACGAATCTGGTGGCGAAACGGAGTTATATATATATATATATATATATATATATATATATATATATATATATATATATATATATATATATAAAACTGATAAGAGTTTTTGACAGCAATAACATCATTTTTGACATCAATATATAAAAAAACTTATTGATGTCAAAAACTCTTATCAGTTTTGTGTTTCAATTTTTGAGTCAATTGAATTCAATTTGCCGTACACAAGTATATAAAATTTATTGAAAAATTCATTTATAAGTAGATATTTTCAACCAATTTTGAGTAAAATTCACCAGAATAAGTCTTCTGTAAAATATTGAACTGTTTCAGCCGTAACTATTTGGTAGTTGATCATAATTAGAACAAATTTTTATTACTATGTTTTACTACCAACAATTTGTAGATGGAATGAAATAAGGAATTACTTTGTTTTCTATCACTTTTTATTATAACTGATATACAGTGACTCGAGTTTCGTAGTGTTTACTACATTTTCAAACTGATTGTAGGCTTCGGCAGAGCTTCGAAGAGAGGGGTTTTCCAAAGTTCGGTCTGTTCGTTAAGTAGTTTTATTATTGGTACGTGCTTTTTATATTTTTCAATTTCTATGGATTCTAGGATGTTAAGTTTTTTCCCTTTCGCTTCCACGTGCAAGATAACAAGGTTGTTCAATTCTGGGAACGTGTGATCTGTAGTGAAGAAATGGTTCGCAAAATTGGAATTATTCTTCCGGTTCCTAAAAGCAGATTCGTGCTCTTTGTACGTTTTATGGAAAGGTCGGCCCGTTTGTCCTATATACACACTATTACACTTATGACAACTTAATTTATAGACTCCAGAATTATTCAGCTTTTAGGAACCGGAAGAATAATTCCAATTTTGCGAACCATTTCTTCACTACAGATCATAAAAAGTGATAGAAAACAAAGTAATTCCTTATTTCATTCCATTAAAATGAACTATCACAAAGTAACGGACTACTCCATCCAAAATTTGTAGATGTTTTACAATATGTAAGGTTTACATTTTTGGAACTAGTTTCGAACATCTTCAGGCAACTGACCCCTAAGCACATGGTACAGGGTATTTTAGGTAGACTCAGGTACAACGTAGTGATAATAAAAAAGTGAGAGTTACAGAAATTTTGTCTCGACCAGATGTTAGAAAAAAAAATTTTGGGTAATTATGAGGGTAGGATGTTATTTGAATGCATTGAAAATTTGGGAATTACATAGATCAGTTTGATTGGTTATCTCAAAATTTTTTTTCTGAACCAATTTATAAACTTCAATGGAATCCAGATATATAGTTGAGCTTCGTTCCTTTTGATTCCACGTGTAATATTTTTAGGTTGTCGATTGTTGGGAATATGTGGCCATTCTCGATGGAATGTGTTTCGACGGTGAAGCTTCTTTTATTTTTGTAGAAATCCATTCGATGTTCATTATACCTTGTTTAAAATAAACGTCCTGTCTGACCTATATATTTTTCATTGCAAGTTGAACATGTTAACTCATAAACTCCTGATTTTAG
The DNA here is from genome assembly GCA_034642435.1 of Megalocaria dilatata. Classification (NCBI taxonomy): domain Eukaryota; kingdom Metazoa; phylum Arthropoda; class Insecta; order Coleoptera; family Coccinellidae; genus Megalocaria; species Megalocaria dilatata. The sequence continues at coordinate 71,012,701 of CM067857.1, read as the reverse complement.
TAAATTTGGGGTTGTATCCTTCGCACTGAATAAGAGAGACGACATTTTATTTTGTGGTTTGAAAGCTATTTGGATATTAAGTTTTGATATAGTATTGGCTATTTTTTCACCTATGTCACCGAAGTACAAAAAATAAATGAACTCTTTTGTATCTTCTGTTTGAATAGAAGGGTTTATTTGGTTCATGGCTTATGAGGACATTTTGTGTTTAATTATTTCAACTATTATCGCTATGACTGAAACCGTTGTTCGTGGCTAATATTTTGATAGTATCAATTTCAACTTCACGGTTATTCGTGGACAGGGGAGAAGAAAACGCTCCATGGATCATCGATCGGTAGGTTTGAGTCTATGGGGATACATATATCAGTTGATGTGAGTTTTCTAAACACGTTAAATTCAATTTTTCGGTTTGAATGTGATACTGATAGGTTTAAAAATTTTATATGGTTATTCAATTCTTTTTCTAACTTGAATTTTATTTTTGGGTCAATGTAATTCAACAAATTTAGGAATCGTTCAAGTTGTCCATATGTTCCAAATATTCAGGAAAATACATCATCTTCAAATCAGTACCAAAAGTGTATTATTATAGGTAATTTTGAACTGAAAATTTTCTTTTCTATGTAATTTATGAAAATATCTGCGACAAATGGGCTCAGGGGTGAGCCCATAGCTAGGCCGATTATTTGTTCAAATATTTTGTTATTGAACTGAAAATAGTAATAATAATAATATTTCATTCCAAAAAAAAAATAACAAAATTTTTTTTTGCTGTAGAAAGCAAAGGAAAAATCGAATCGCTACAGGCAAAAAAAAGTCCAATGAAATTCAGCAGAAGTCAGGCAGCAACGGTAGGTAAGGTTAATCAAGCTTTCAGTTGATAAATTCCTAAGCCAATGTCTGATCCTCCTCTTAAATGAGAACAAATTGAATAAGCTCCTAATGAAAAGAGGAATCTGGTAAAATAATCTTGGCGCTGTGAAGTAAAAAGATCTCTGGCCCAACGCAAGAACAACTTTTTCAGTCCTATATTGAGAGAACTTTCTGTATCTGGTGTCATGCAACTGTTCAGTGGAAATTAATTTGCCCTTGATTTTATACTGGAGGCAGAGTACTCTATAAAAATAAAGTCTTCGAAGATCTAAAACCAGCATCTCCCTAAAAAGTTTTTCTGTAGGGACAGTGTGCTTCTTGTCGCCAATTATCTTCAAAATCGATTTCTGCATGATTTGAAGCTGCAATTTATGACACTCATATGTTCCTCCCAATGCTGAAATTCCATACTGTATGTGTGTCTCTACAAGAGCATGGTACAGAGTTATTAGATGTTTCAACCGCAGAATTCCAATAAAAATATATTTTACACATTTTCTTGTGACTCGAGTTTCGGGAAATGAACTATCCCATCATCAGAGAACTGAAGTTGTCTGATGATGGGATAGTTCATTTCCCGAAACTCGAGTTACAAGAAAATGTGTAAAATATATTTTTATTGGTAGTAAAACATAGTAATTTCTACAATTTGTTTAATTATGATCAACTACCAAATAGTAACGGCTGAAACACTTCAGTATCGAAGAATTCCCCGCAGTCGCCTGAAAATATACAACATAGACCTTAGTTTTTCAAGTATTTTTCCAAATGAGTATCCCATTTCATATGCCCATCTCCACTCTCAAACATGTTACTGATCTTACGTATTTTAGAACATAAGTTGTATTGTTATGAACTATTTCATGATGATCATGACGTGCCAGTCTTATTGCAAGTTATAGGAATGCATTTGGCCTTCTCCAAATTCAATATCAGCTACACCTCCCTCAGCCAGTATCCGATTATTCTCATGGTATTATTTGCCGTATCGACAACCTCCTCCCATGTATCAGCAGTTAGAACAATCACAGTATCATCCGCGAAGGCAGAAATATTGGCATCTGAGGATAATGAAAACAATCAATTCATATAGGCAAGAAAAATAACAGGCCCCAGAATCGTTCCCTGATGCACACCAGACACCTCCCTTATGGGTTCACTTATCTTCTCTTCCACCTGTACATGCTCTGCCAATGAGATAAGACTTGAATAAATCACCCACATTACCTCTCACTCCCAAACACAAGTATCTCGTGATTCACCGCATTAAAGGCCCATGCCAAATCCAAAAAATTCCCAAAGTACACTTTCCCTCATCCAAAGAACTATATATACCATCGGTAAAATATACCACTGCATCCTCAGTTGAAACACATCGTCTATAACCAAATTGTCTTAGAGACTTTCGATAGCCTTCTCTACAATCTTGGGTATTGTACTAATAAGTGAGATAGGCCTATAGTTACAAATTTCTCTCCGATCACCCCTCTTTTACAAAGGATTGATTAGGGACCTTCAATCGATCAGGATATTTACCTTGTTTAAAAACTTCATCAATGAAGTGTACCAGAGGTCCCTTGACGAACTCGGAGGCAAGTTTTATATGTTCTGATTTGATTCCATCAATTCCTGGGTATTTATGGTCCTTGGGTCCTCTTATACTATTCATTACCTCAATTTCGTCAGTTGGCCTCAAAAAAATTGAAGAGTTCGTTGTCTCTCCAGTAAATACCGAATCCAATGAATCGATTATATCACCGGAAGTTCTCTCACCCACACTCACAAAGTAAGAGTTGAAAGCACTGGCAATCTGTCTCTTGCATGTGATAGTGATGTCTCCATCATTGATGCTTGTCCGTGATTTATCCTTCCCAGTAAAGTCTTTTATCGTATTCCACAAATATCTGGAGTTGTTACCATTTACCTCAATTTTCTTGGCATAATAGTTTTCCTTCGCTAATTTTATAAGCTTCGTCAAGTCATTCTTATATTTTTTATATTCTTTCAGTAATTCAGCATTACTTTGGTTCTTTAAAACTAATATGTACATACTTTGTTTCCTCAGCGAACAATCCTAGACAATAGCAAGTCAGCAATATCATCAACGTCACTCATTTCATAGAGATCACACCAATCCACCATCCCCATTTAACCCAAAAATTGCGTTTGATTCAGGATCTCAAATTTTCTGTTGGACAGTTTGAGCCTTTTTAAACTTAACGATGGATGCATAGGCACTGTGGGATTATGGTCAGTCACAGAATGATGAAGGACGTATGCTCTGCATTGAGACGAAAATACCGAATCCTTGACGAATATGTTATCTAGTGAGGACTTCGAGGAATTCTGTACTCTGGTTGGTTTATTTTTCAATGAATTAAATCAAAACTCCGCCATTATATTCAAATACTCATTACTGTAGTCGGTATCTGATCTTATATCTATATTGACGTCACCAGTGAAGAAGTAAACAATTTTATCATCTTTAGCGTTATTTGACAGAAAGGCGTACAGATCTTCGTTAAATTGTACTTAAGTAAGCCATCATTTTGGTTATAGTCACCGGAATTATAAATGGTTTCATATTCCGGAAGTCTGAACAAGTCTATATCAGGAACATACCACGTTTCAGTGAAAATATCACATTCCAGAAACTGAAAGTCTCTAATATAGCCATCCATTACTCTTTATGAAAAACAGGACACAAAAGTAATGAAGAATGAAAATAAATCAAAAAATTCCAAGAATATATCTTCTTATGGAAATTAAGAATCCATTGCACCCTCATAACATCACACACACACCCAAAAATAAATTCGTTATATCGAAGCATTCTTAGACTTGTTTGTACCCTTTCTTGTATTGGGTTTATCCATTTGTATAGGTTTGAGAGTTTTCAACTGAGCACTAGCTCTCGAACTTTATGGGCTGTTTTGTTTTTCATCAAGTTCGATACTTTAGGGGGTGGATGCACTAGATTTCGATGGTGGTGGAATAACGAGACGAAGAGTTGGTTTTATATTATCTTCAGTTGGAATTTGGCATTGAGAATCAGCTGCGTTAGCAAATTTGTTCGCTGTTTAAACCTGATATTGAATAATATGAGTACAGGGATCACTTTGGGGCTTGCTCATCAAAATATCTTCACTTTCTCCCTCCTGATATTTCAATTCTGACGTGGTGAAAGATTGGTCATTTATGTGGAGTTTATTATTCTTGATGAAGATGCAGATGGTATTTTTATTCTGTCTAGCGATGTTTAGGGTTTTCTCAATATGCTGTTCTCTAATCTTTGCTGCTTGGTTTAGTCTTGGAAGATTCTTATTGAAGATCCTTTCAAATTCCTATTGTTTTTCGGTACCTCAATTGTGTTCAAATGAGAAGTGAACTCCACTTTCGCAGGACTATTTGGGTTTTTTCCTAAGGTATAAATATATTATGATATCCTCGCTTATTAATATCTTTAGATGATTTTTGATAAGATGAATAATATCTTTGACGGTAGTATAACGTCCTTGTCTTTCCACGCCAAAAATTATAATTCCCTTCCTTCTTCGATCCTTCTCCAGACTTTCAGTTCTATCCTTTAAATATTTCTTATCTTGTTCCACCTTGTAGAGTCGACGATTGATTTCCTCAACCTCTAATGCCCCCAACAAAGATTTCATTTCCTCATTTCCCTTTAGTATTTCATTTCGAAGTTCTTCATTGGTAACCTCTTTATTTGGCATAATTACGATAAATGATAAATCTTCCTGCGAACGATCCTCTGAATAAATCCTAATCAATTCGTTCTATGTCGTAGCTGTTGTTCAGATAAGACGGATGGATATTGCGATTTTCAAAAACAAATTCCTTCTTTCTACCATTCACTTATTTCTGGATCAATATCGAAATAGTCCGGTGGTTTAAACAAATAACTAAAACCATGTAGCTTTTATATTGAAAAATCAAGCCTAAACTCCGGAGCACCATTTTTATCGTGTGTACACTAAGACTATATAATATTGCTTTGTAAATAAAGTTCCCAAAGTATAATGAACTTAAAGTGGATCAATGGAATCACATGTGATTGTTCTCATATTTCCGAAACTAAATCTATCGTCTCTTTTCTCTGAATATTTGGAAACATATTCTCTACATCAAGACTCAATAAATATGATTTGTTGAGCAAAATGAAATTTTCTATTTTTTTTGTCAATTCTATGGAGTTTTTCATGATATATTTTGGTGTGAAATCGGTTATTTTTTTGAATATAGTGTTCAATTCTTTTTATAGTTTATATGTGATACTATTAACTTAGGATACTACTGGCCTAATAGGAATATTTTCCTTGTGGGTTTTATTTGAGACCGTAAAGTTTTGGTGAGCTTGGATTCATATTTATGTAATAATTTTTAGTTAAAATAGGAGACGTTATGTCGTTTAGAGTTGATTTCAAGTGTATCATTAAGTGCATTTTAAGTGTTGCATCAATGGTAATTCCGATAATTTCTTGTGTTTCAATAAAATTATTCATTTTCTCTATGTACTTGGATGTTGGGAGTATAACAGTGGCATCTGATTTATCTGATTTTGTAATAGTAAGTTCATTGAATTTAATTTTTTCTTTTAAAGATTTTACTATTTTGAAACTATTGGGATCTCTTTTAGAGGTGAAATTTTTAAGAATCTTGGGGGTAATCGTGTCTATATTATTATCTAAATGTTTCAATGTAATTCTTGTCTCTACTGCATCTCTTGTTCATAATATTCGGTGAAATTTTCCGTCCTTTTTCAAGAAAATTCAGTTCTACAGTTGAAAATTGTGTTTCTGATAAAACGATTACTCGGTTAGTGGGTTTACAAATGGAGGTTATTCCGGTTTATCTAATTTGTATCATTTCTGATCTTTTGAAGTCTGTTTGAATTATTAAGTTTTGTAATCTGCTTTTTGTATTTTTGGTGTATAACTATACTGATATCATTTCTAATATTGTCATAAAAATATCAAATTCAATTGGATGGAGTTTATCCATAAGTTCAGAGTGCAATACCTTTACAGGAAAAGATATATTATCCAGCATATTAATATCTGAGGTATAGAGGTATTGCACTCTGAACTTACTCATAAACGCCATCCAATTGAATTTGATATTTTTGATGGGTCTCGAATTTTCAATGCATTCAAATAATATCCTACCCTCATAATTACCCAAAAATTTTTATTTTTTCTAACATCTGGTCAAGACAAAAATCCTGTAACTCTAACTTTCTTATTATTACTACGTTGTACCTGAATCATTACCCTGTACCATGTGCTTAGGGGTCAGTTGCCTGAGGATGAACGAAAGTTCGAAACTGGTTGCAAAAATGTAAACCTTACATATTGTGAAACATCTACAAATTGTTGGTATTAAAACATACTAATACAAATTTGTTTTAACTTCTGTAAAATAATATAAGTCATTATATTTATGACCTATTCCAGTTTCCATATGAACTTCTGATATAACTGCGCAAGATATATATTCAGTTATATGAAACTTTTTTCAAAAGTTAACAATGAGGAAACTTTCTCTGCTTCGTGACTATGAATTAAACGTATCTTGATTCATCTACGAGTATTTAGGAATGATGTAGGAAACTTCAACTATTGCATTCACCTAATTGGTGCAACCAGAAAATCAATGTTTTCAAGGAAATCTAATGAATGAGCTCATTAGTTGCCAAAAGTGAAAAATGTTTATATTTACTTTTCTGTATTTTCCTGATATTATATAATAATATATTCTATAATTATGTCACTTTCATTGATTGAAAATGGTCACATTTCCCAACACTTCAGCAAGAGTTTTGGTATTAATTATTTCTGCTTAAAAATTTCAGACTCTAAATTTTCAGATCTCTGTGTTACTGTATCGGAAATTATTGTGCCTACAAATTGAAGGAAGATTTGACGGGAGATGGAATCTGATTTAATTTCAAAGTATCCAACAATCAATATACAGGGCACCCTACTGAAAAAAGAGCCATTTGAAGAAACTGTGTCAACATTTTAGAGAAAAGCTCAGTCCCGAAAATTTTTCATTGAAGGAGGCACTGAAGATGGAGTAAGTTTCTTTTTGAAAACTCTCACAATTCCCTTTTTAACATAGTTTAAATTTCATAATTCTGCCCAATGCATATTGAAAATTTAGATATCAAATTTGAAACTTATCTGCAAGCAGTCACTAACAGTAAAAATATCATTCATTCAAGTTGAGAACACTAATGGTGTCAATTTAGTATTTCTTACTCTAATTTGTAACGATTAGGTACTAATTTTGTACAAAACTGAAATAGATACAGCACACACCTGAAATTAGTGGATTTCAAATTATTGTCTATTATAGCATTTTGAAGTATTGCGATTTGAATAGCTCATTAATGATAAACGTGTAAGTGAGAAGTTAGTAAAAAAGTTTAGGAGACAGGATATATATGATATATATGATATATATGATATATATGATATATATATATACACATATCTATACATATATATATATATATATATATATATATATATTTATATATATATATATATATATAAATATATATATATATATATATATATATATATATATTTATATATATATATATATATATATATATATATATAGGTATATATGAATATATATATATATAGAGAGAGAGCTAGAATATCTATATATATATATATATATATATATATATATATATATATATATATATATCTATATATATATATATATATATATATATATATATATATATATATATATATATATATATATTGTTATGGAATTATATTAATGAAATTTCAGTATGAATACTAATTAGAATATTTATTAGATCACCCTTGTATGTAAGTGATGTATTCTATGATTCCGGCTAGCTCTTAAGATTATAATTTTGAATAATTGAAATTAAAATATTATTAAATTTGATTAATATTTGAGGGAGGGTTCAATTTGAATTTTCTAAAAGATTGAATTTTTAAATTATATTATATGAAAGTAATTTGAAATATTATAATCAGTGAACAATAACCTAAATCTAATTCTATGTTAACCTAACCTTATCTAAATATCCTAACGTAATTCTAATGTAAACAGTGATTATTATTTCTAAACTTCTTTGGGAAAAGATTAACAGGATTGAATTTTAATACCTTTGGTAAGTTTGTTCATCAATTTATCATTGTTCCTTTTAATTGTCTTCTTTGTTTCAGGAATAACACTCGTTTCGTTGGAAACAACACTTCTAGAACGTTCTGAAATTCACAGGCTACTTTGTTGATTTTCTTCGATATATCCAATTCGTTTGAAACTTGATTTCTATGTGATATTTTTCCATTCACATTCAGGTAATGTATTTTCTGGATTCACTTTCCATTCACAATAATCAAATAATCTTCTTTTTTTTCAGATGATGATACTTTTTTGAACTTTAATTGATTATGGACCGACAAGGATTCTGCTCTGCATATAATTGGAGACTGCCGACTTTTTCTGTGTCTGCCCTATTTATAGTTTTCAAGAAAAGTTGAATATCAAAGCTTACTAGCTTCTGTCAAAATTATATAAAAATGATGCTTTTGATGATTTTACGAAGTTCACAATATTTCCTGGTTTGAAATTACTTTTGAAAATTAGCTTATTTTTTAAACTACATTTTGATGTATGTTTCATGTTAAACAGAACAGTGAAAGTCTTGCTTTTCCTTCGTACAGTATTTCAAGTGTCAAAATTTAACAAATTTTAACTTCTAATGCTTATAACTTATAAAATACTCAATATTACTTATGAAATTGATTAAATTTCTTTAGCTTAGATGCTATTACAATTCTATTGATGCCTAAACATTTTCAAGGATCTCTCTTACATTAATCATTTGAAAATATCTGACGTAGATGCTATCTTTCATTGGATTAATTGATTTTTGATCAAATTTGTTCTATTTACATAATTCTGGTAAGTTATGTTTAATTTAGCTTGTTCTTTGTCAACAATTTCACTAAAGTTTATATGTGATTCATGATAATAACAAATCTTTTCAACAAATTCTTCATCAATTTCAAATTGGATATCTAAATTCAAATTACTTCTATTTAAAATAAAATAGAAAGGCTTTTTACTTGATAGAAGAAATATAACAAAATTTGAATATCAAAACAAATTGAAATATGTTTATCTTCTACAATTTTAATTTCCAAAAGAATTTTTTTATTCAAGAAACTTTTAGAATTAAATTAATGTCTAAAACAAGCACCGCTCACATTTAATAGACGTTTATAAACAAAACTCAATATACAATGTCAAATGAAATAAATAACCCAATAGATATACGAAAGTAATTAAAATTAATAAATAAATATTCAAAGGAGACAAAATTTTGTTTCTGGTCTTAACTTTAAAAAATACTACTTGCCTTATAAAAACATGAACACACTTAAAGGACTTCCCAAAGAATATAATCTATTTGAAATATTTAATATATTTAAATATTCGAACAAATTATTTCAAAAATCTCTAAAAAATGTGCACTATATCTTCAAAAAACAAATATAGTTCTAGATAATCCCTTCATCAGCCCTTTGTTTTCAATGATGAAGGGATTATCTAGAACTATATTTGTTTTTTGAAGATATAGTGCACATTTTTTAGATATTGAAAACAAAGGGCTGATGAAGGGATTATCTAGAACTATATTTGTTTTTTGAAGATATAGTGCACATTTCTTAGAGATTTTTGAAATAATTTGTTCGAATATTTAAATATATTAAATATTTCAAATAGATTATATTCTTTGGGAAGTCCTTTAAGTGTGTTCATGTTTTTATAAGGCAAGTAGTATTTTTTAAAGTTAAGACCAGAAACAAAATTTTGTCTCCTTTGAATATTTATTTATTAATTTTAATTACTTTCGTATATCTATTGGGTTATTTATTTCATTTGACATTGTATATTGAGTTTTGTTTATAAACGTCTATTAAATGTGAGCGGTGCTTGTTTTAGACATTAATTTAATTCTAAAAGTTTCTTGAATAAAAAAATTCTTTTGGAAATTAAAATTGTAGAAGATAAACATATTTCAATTTGTTTTGATATTCAAATTTTGTTATATTTCTTCTATCAAGTAAAAAGCCTTTCTATTTTATTTTATATATAATATATAACTATATTTTGGCTTCAATAAATCTCATTATAGAATGTCAATGATTTTAAGTAAACTTAAAATAACTCACTTTGTTCTTTGATTTTGTTAGAACATAGATCAATCTTGAATATATAGCTGATCTGTAGTTCGAAGCTGAAGTCTTTTAACACGTGAGTGATGTAGGTTATGTTTTTGATTTTGATATTTGTAATATTGAAAACAAAGGGCTGATGAAGGGATTATCTAGAACTATATTTGTTTTTTGAAGATATAGTGCACATTTTTTAGAGATTTTTGAAATAATTTGTTCGAATATTTAAATATATTAAATATTTCAAATAGATTATATTCTTTGGGAAGTCCTTTAAGTGTGTTCATGTTTTTATAAGGCAAGTAGTATTTGTTAAAGTTAAGACCAGAAACAAAATTTTGTCTCCTTTGAATATTTATTTATTAATTTTAATTACTTTCGTATATCTATTGGGTTATTTATTTCATTTGACATTGTATATTGAGTTTTGTTTATAAACGTCTATTAAATGTGAGCGGTGCTTGTTTTAGACATTAATTTAATTCTAAAAGTTTCTTGAATAAAAAAATTCTTTTGGAAATTAAAATTGTAGAAGATAAACATATTTCAATTTGTTTTGATATTCAAATTTTGTTACTTCTATTTATTGCAACTTTGGCTGGTTTTATATTGAATAATTGTGAATTGAAATCTCCCTGTGAATTTTATTTATAAACTGTTAACAAGAGTACTGTTTTTTGATTACCGTTCAAAGAATTTTCATTTGACTAGTCGTTATGTATCCTGAATATGCTTTTTCTTCATAATTTTAGCTTGTGAGTGTTTTTACGAATTGAATTATTAATATTTCTGTCAAAATGGATATTATTTAATGAATTTTGCTCTAGTTATACTCTAACGAGTCAACTTATATACAAAGGTGAGTCTTTTCCTTAATATATTTATGTAATTATTTATTTTAACTGTAAATACCATGACAAATATATATATATATATATATATATATATGTATATATATATATATCAGTTTGTATTTGAGACAATTGTGGAAATAATATATTCCATTTTATTTAATTGAATTGGAAATGCATTTCCATCATATATATATATATATATATATATATATATATATATATATATATATATATATATATATATATCATATATCATATATCATATATATATATATATATATATAATGGAAATGCATTTCCAATTCAATTAAATAAAATGGAATAGATTATTTCCACAATTGTCTCAAATACAAACTGATGATTCAATTACTAGAAGAGCTGATTGAAAACACACATAAATCGGAAGAAAGAAGTTTGCTAAAATCAATCAACTAATTAACGAGCAAAAAATTCTGCAGCAAGATTTTGAATGCTAAATATAAATTTGAAGAGGAATATTAGAGATTGAGGACAAACAAAGAATCGAAACATTAACATTTTTACTTGAAAAACAATATTGTTGAAGATATGGAAACAAAAATTTCGGAGCCACAGCGGGTGGTCTAGATGAGAAGAAAAAATAAGTAGGGACTCCAACAAAAAGTAATTCAACAATTTTGGCGAAAGATTAATTTGTGGAAACAGTGAAAGATTATGAGGCTACAATTGAATTGCAAATAGATTAACACGGCAGCTTGAGACCTTGTGGGTGTACGGAAGAAGGAAAGCACATTGCGGAGCTTTAAAAAGAGAACTAATTGAGAAAAAAAGCAGATTATATATAGAATTCAAATATCTTATTACAATTATAGTACATGAACCACAGACCTTCCCACGCATAGAATATCTTGTTCTTAATACACGAAATTTCAAATTTTGCACAAAACTAAATATAATCTGGGCAATCTGGTCACTACCCTTGCGAACTGAAAATAGAAAAAAACGGGCTTCATTACACAATAGGAATATTTCCAAAGGACTTGCTCACCCTTAAATCTGAATACATCTTCTGCAATATACCACAAAATATAAAGGAATGTAATTAGAAAACATGGATTTTCTGATGTCATGATATATCATATTAATGATATCTCAGTATCCTCTGAAACATTTGATCAGCACATAATCTATTCAGAAAAACTACTCAAAGCGATGAGTGAAGAAGGATTTAAGTTCAAACTTACAGAATGTATATTTGTTATGAACTTAGTAACTTCATGAAAGGTATTCACAGACACAGTTTGAAAGTGTTAACCTAAACCATAATATAATATTACTTTCAAAATCATTTCAACCCATTGAAATTCACAAACAGAGCAAACCTGCCATTTGTGTTTTTCATTTTCACTAAACTCTCAGCGAACAAATCAAAATCAATTCCAACTGGACAATTATTCACTGTATTCATAGCCATAGTGATGAATTTATGTCCCTGTTTGTATTCCTGAATGGAACGACAAAAAGACTCCTATGCTTCAGGTGTCTATCAGGAGCATAGAAGTTAATCCTTTCGGGTATATCACAGCTCAATTTGTTGGGGTCAAGCCTATGCAAAAAAGTATGCCTTTTCTTCCTTTTATTCTCTAGGCTAATGAAATTAAAATGTTTGATTACTTTATAGTTATCTGGATACCTAGGCTTTAAATTGAAGTGACATTTGAAACCTAGAAATTTGAGAAATTTCTTTCGAACTGATTCAACCCTAGTTATATATGTTATATAAAATGGGTTCCAGACAAGTGATACGAAATTTAACCTACTATTGATATATGAAAAGTACAATGTTTTCACAGCTAACTGATTTCTGAAAGGCTTACACTGCCTCATTATGATTCCAAGTATATGGTTTCAGGAAGCTACAAGGGAGTCTATGTGTTTATCGAAAAATATTTTTGTGAATGTGTAAGACTACTGTACCACATTCGGGCTACGCGAAAACGTTAAAACTGAGTAGTTTGGGTTATTAATGTACAGGCCACTAGCTTTACAATAATCGGCAAAAATTTCCAATTCCTCCTGTAATTCCCAACAATCCCTCAAAGAACTTATAATTCAAAAAATTTTTACGTAATCAGCAAATAACAAAAATTTACATTTTTTGAAACATTCAGAAATAGCATTTCTATTAACTAGAAATAACAATGGGCCTAAGTGTAAACCCTGAGGTACACCTGATGAAACAAAAATGCTGTTAGAGCAATAACTACCAATTATTTGAATATTTCAATATTCTTCTACATATTTGATTTCAAAAAATTATATTTAATAATTATAACTTCAGGAATTAAATTAAAATGATGTCATATAAGTACCACTTGTATCAAATGACATATAAAATAAACATTCATTAAAAGACATCCAAATCAAATAAATAAAAATTGTTAACCAAAATCCTACAAATCAATTAAATATAATTTTTTGAAATTAAATATGTAGAAGGCTAATATTAAAATATTCAAATAATTTTATATACTTTCTGTCATGAATTAACCTCTATTTATGTTATAATAACTACCAATATTGACATTTTTGCAGGTAGATAAGATTTTAACCATGACATCATGAATCCCAAACCACGAATTTGACGTAGCTCACTCAGTAATAACTCCCTGGGAACCCTTTCAAATGCTTTGGCGAAATCTTTATAAGCTACATCGACTTGTGAACCTCCTTCAAAACAATAATTCAAGAACTCGACCAAACTGATGATGATTTGATTTTTTACTAGGTACACTAATCGTGGAAAAACAAGTTACTTGAAAATCTTCGCGAAAATTAAGAGTTAACTTATAGGTCTGTAGTTATTAATAATTGTTTTGTCTCGATTTTTGAAGACAGGAACGACGTATGCCATCTGCCATAACTTGGGAAAAATCCCTGTTCCTAGTGATTTATTATAAATCAACGTTAAAGGTTTTTTAAGAGAAGAACCACAGGATTGCACAGAAAAGAATTCAACATGTTAGGACCAGCGCCCTTTCTTTCATAATTAATAAGGAGTGTGAGCTTTTATTCAACCTAAACAGCGCTCAGATGTTGTCCTATCAACACAATACTGATCTTTCAGCGATATATAAGTGCTACCAAATAAAAACATTGAAAAGATAGCTTATCTCCTAATTAAAGAATATATAGGAGACAGTATTTTATTTCCACTAAAATGTTTGTAATACAACAACTTTTTCACTACGATGTGGCTTCTTCAGGTATCTATCGGGTGTTTTTTTTAGAGTGATAGAACTTTCAATAGGGATAACTGTGTTTGACAGAAGGTAGAAGCCATGATTTTTTTTTGATATTTCTGTTCAGTAAGCAATGACAAATTATCATGGAAAGACTCACGCCGCAACAACGTTTACAAATTGTTGAAATTTATTTTCAAAATCAGTGTTCTATTCGCCAAACTTATAGAGCACTTCGTGAAATTTATAGTTTCATAATCGTCCATCAGAGCAGCTTATTCGTCGAACTATCGATAGATTTAGGACAACATTTTACCTACTCGAAGCAACAACAAGACAAAGAACTGTACGTCCAAATAAAAATATCGCTGCTGTAAGTCATGGCGTTAATGATGATCCAGATTTGTCTATTCGTTGAAGTTCACAACAAGACTCTGTGCATCCACCACATGACAAATTTTGCGTAAAGGTTTTGATCTACACCCATTCAAGATCCAACTGGTTCAAGAACTAAAGCCACTTGACCAAAATAAGCGTCGTTCGTTTGCTGATCGGGCCCTAGAACAGCTTGAAGTTGATCCACTTTTTTATCGTAAAATTGTGTTTAGTGATGAAGCTCATTTCTGGTTGAACGGCTATGCAAACAAGCAAAATTGCCTTATAGGGAGTGAAAAAAATCCTCAGGAAGTTCTGCAGGTTCCATTGCATCCTGAAAAATGCACTGTAAAGTGTCTTTTACACGCTGGAGGCATCATCGGTTCATATTTCTTTAAAGACGATACTGAAACTAATGTTACAGTGAATGGTGCTCATTACAGATCGATGATCATTGATTATTTGTTTCAAAATTTAAATGGTATTGACCCAGAAGCGCTTTGGTTCCAACAAGATGGTGCTACACCTCATGCTGCTACCGTAACAGTTAATTTATTGAAAGAAAGATTTGGCATTATTTCGAGAAATGGTCCAATTAATTGGCCTCCAAGATCATGCGATATAACTCCTCTGGATTATTTTCTTTGGAGTTATGTCAAGTCATTGGTTTATGCTGATTAACCAGAAACAATAGACGCTTTGGAATCCAACCTAACTCGTGTTATTGATGAAATAAGGCCTGAATTACTCGAAAAAGTGGTCCAAAATTGGTCTTATCGAATGCGGTTCCTCAGAGCTAGTCGTGGTGGACATATGGCGGAAATTATTTTCAAAACATAAATGTCATAAAAATATATTTCAAATAAAAAAAAATTTGGCTTCAATCTTAATTTAAATGCGCTTCAAAGAATATATATATTTCCACTTACCTGGGGTGACAAGTTGTTTTTTCTCTTGTATAAATAATCATGAAGGGTTCCATTTGTTGCATATTCCATCATAATGAAAAAAACATTCTTCTTAGAATAACTATCATAATATAATATCACGTTTGGGTGTCTTAATGATTTCAAAATAGATATTTCATTTTTTGCAGCTTTCAAATCATCACCTTGGAGATTGGTTTTCAGTTCCTTCATTACAAGTTTTTGTTTATTATGCTTTTTAGCACAGAGGTAAACAGTGCTGTAACAATATGTTATGTTAAATTTCAAGAATAACAGAAAAATTTCGTTTTGTTTTGGCCTTTAATTAATAGAAATCTATTGTACATTTTTATTAAATGAAACACACATATACAGATATGGAAACATATGAAATTCAATGTTAATCTGAGGACGATGTCGGTCCAGTGGAGCAGTAGAATAATCAAAACCTCAGCGCGATGCAATGATGAATAAGCGACTGTTCTCTCTCAATGGCATTGAGGGAATGCTTCAATCGAAACGAGCAGAGCAGAGCCTCTTTTCGATCGAAGCATCTTCACCACTACCCTTTAGAGAGAACAGTCGTTTATTCGTCATCGCATCGCGCTCAGGTTTTGATTATTCCACTGCTTCACTGAATTGACATCGTCCTCTAGATTAACATTAAATTTACTATGTTTCTGACTGTCTTTTCGAGATCCGTATATCGTAAATTTTATTTATTATCTTGAATTGTTCATATGAAGCGTTTCTTTAACATAGTTAACTTTCTAGTCTGGAATTTGGTAACATATACATATTTTCGGTTTTGGGATAATATACAATGAAATACCTGGTTTCTAGTTGAATAAATCCAAAAAAGATGAATTGGATAACTCAATTTGTTCATTCAATAAATTTCCTGAATTTCTAAATCGGTTTATTTCCATACTTTCCAAGGTTCAGATTCAGACCCTTATTTTATTCATGCAAAATCCTGTCAAAATCATGTTTCTCTTTCATAAGATATTCCGCATACGTAGAATCCAATTTATTTTGAGGAAGGAACGTCTATATTCCTTCATCCTAGTTCAGAAATATATTCCGATTTGTCCAAAATAAATTTTTGAGCAGGTATCGCAAGATAATTGATAAACGTCTGTCAAAGGTGATATGTTCCTTTTAGGTTTTTTTCAACGCAAAACCTGAAAGGAACAAATCACAAATCAATTTTCATGTGATACCTACTTGGACAAACCGAAAGATGTTCCGAAACTAAAATAAAGAAACTACTACGATCTGAAGCCCGGTTCCCTAAAAATAACTTCAAGCATATTACGGACAATTCTCCAGTTGAGTTGATCCAACCCACAACCCAACTTTGGTATAGCCAATTACTTGACTTCTTGACTCTTCATTATCCCTTTTTTAAAATTCAATAAATCTGTCCGTAGGTCTTGATAGCTCGGCTTATCATGGGAAAGTTTCTTAGTTATCAGACAGAATAGGTACCGATGATGGCGTCTTTCCGAATTGCTGTTTGATTAACTCGTTCACAGGACCAAACTTTTTCCTGAAGATGGCGGCTTTCCCACTTGTACGCAGATCTTCTGCTACACAATGAGCTAGTGAATAATCTCCTAGCATTAAAAAAAGGTCTCGCTGCTTCTCCGTGGTAATCCTGAATCTTGCTAGGTCAGTATCACCACAGTTTGACATAAAGGTATCCAAACTTATATTTTCGTGGTTCACTTTCTCACTAGTTGCTCTAATTATTCAGGTATCATATTGGACATCGTATTCGACTTTATACATCGCTAAACGGATCGCATTTTCTTTTACCTCTTGGAAGTTTCTGGATACGATACAAAACATTGTTTATTCTCTTGACCACCTTATACGGATCTTCCCCAATCTCCTTTTCTTAACCATACAACAAACCATTTTTTTGATACCCTCAATCGTCACTGGCTCGTCAACCGTACGTCGAACCTTAGTTTAATTCTTTTGCGACGATTGTATCGCTGCTTAAATTTCTAATGCATCATCCAGAGTATCATCTAATGTCATAGGGCGAACCAACCATAGTATTTGCTGATTATCAGTAGCCTTCCATACATACAAAGGTTTACACAGCAAGTTGCTTCAGAAAACTGTTCGATGCTTTAGGATAAGTCAATCTTATCAATATCGGCCTCGAACTCCTGCAGGGTTTCTGTAGATGCCTGAACCTGGCTCTTAATCTGTGGTTAATAGACTTGTTGGAGATTTGCATTACCATATCTCATCTGAAGCCTAGTTATTAATGATTCATAGCTTTCTTATTGGCATACCGGCATTGTTTGAAGGATACTCAGGGCTTTTCCTTTTAACGAAGCGATCAAGGCCGTGGCATTATTTTCCTCACTCCATCCATTCAAATTAGGTACTACCTCAAATTGCTTCTGATAGGTTTTTTCATCAAATGTGGGAGGTGTAATCTTCAAACATGCTAATTCGCCAGTATTATCTATTTTCATAGGATAAGGTGTATTTATCTATTCCTGATTTTTACGCTCAAGTTAGCTTGTCTTTTTTTCACAGTTATCGATATATAAAAGTATGTCGAGAAACCGTTCGTATATCACTCAAAAGACAAGGCTGCATATCAAGAAAACCAAAAAAATCCCTATAATGACATTTTACAAAAGAAACGAAGTATAGAATTATGTTAACGTTTTCAAGAAGATAATTTAAATAATGCCTTTATATCTGATGAAATTTGTTTCCAACTTGGTGGAAATCACTTAAATATCCTATAAAAACAACCTGTTTCCGTTCAAATTTCCAAATTTCCCACCAAAACAATGGTTCGGGGAGCAATACCTCAGTGTGGTGCTACGCCTCTTTGTATAGTTGATGGTACCATTAACAGTGAAAAGTATTGTGGCATTTTAAACGATTTTCTTCTTGAATCGTTGCATGCTTTATGCCCATATGGGTAGCGTTTTCAGCAGGATAATGCAAGATGCCAAACTTCAGCATATACTCAAGTTTGGATGCATGAACACCAAGCCGAAACCATTTCATGTCCAGCAGCTTTACCAGATCTAAGTCCCATTGAAAACATATGGAGACTTATGAAGATTGAAGTCTAACGAGCAGCGCCACGAAATAAAGATGATTTAATTCAGTCAGTTTTACAGTTCTAGACTACAATCACCATAAATTATGGAGTTGATCTAGTTTCAGGTATACCTCGACGTTTAGTCAAATGCTTAGAGTTAAATAGAGGTTGTATCAGTAAATAAGATGAATATTTTGTTATAATTTTCCAATTTAAGAATTAAAAATATATACTAAATAATAACAATTGAACTTTATTTTTTCCGGATACTTTCTAGATGCACTTACAGAGTTGAATTAGTTACACAAAATTTATTGCTAGACAGAATTTATCTCTACTGTACTACTTTATACGACGCTGCAAGGTGACTCATCTACTACTGCTTCTCTTTGATTTTCTTCGATTGCTTATATAAAAAAACGTAGTTTCCCGAGCTTTCTCGAACTTCAACTTCAAGTCAATTGATTCAAAAAGGGCTACGGACGCCATAAATGACTGTCCTACGAAATAAAAGGGAAAAGGCTGACCCAATTTTCCGAACTTTCTGAAGAGGCAAAAAAATAGCTGAGCAACTATATACAGAAATTAAATGCCCCAGAGAAGTATCACGACAAACACACAAAGCAAATAACCATCTTGCTCAATCTGCTGGAGAGTATTTCTGCAGGGCTGTATACATCCCTCTTCTCGATTCTGTAATAAATAATTTAGAGGACCGTCTGTATCCAGATGTACTGAAATCATTTCAACTAGGCATTTTTATTCCAAAAGTTTACTTATGAAGATGAAGAAAATGAAACTGTTAAATAGCTTGAAAACAACTTTAAACTGCTAATAGACCATACTCCAGTTTCAGTAAATATACTACTCTGTCAAGAAAGTACCGGGAATTTTCAATTAAAACAACATTTTTACATTTAATCGTCAAAATTTATTGGGTCGCCTTCAAAATAGGCCCCATTTGCTCCAATACATCTATGCCAACGGCACTTCCAATTATCGAAACATTTTTTATAGGCGCTTTCCGGGATGGACTTTAGCTCTCGCGCCGAATTTTGTTTTATGGCTTCAATCGACTCAAAACGGGTGCCACGAAGGGGCAATTTTAGTTTTGGGAAGAGAAAGTCGCAGGGAGCCAAATCCGGCGAATACGGTGGTTACTGAAGCACGTTTGTTGAGTTTTTGGCGAGAAAGTCAGTCACAATCGTAGCTCGTAGCTCGTCGCAATCGTTGGTCAACGTAATCACCCATAGTAAAAATCGGCACGCACTCTGACATCGACTGACTTAATCAGCTGTTGCAAACACACTAGTCGACAGATCCCGCTCAAGCTTGGCATAGTAATTAAGGACAGTGGTACCAACCTAGGAAAAAAAATATTTACCTGCCTCATTACCCCGCCAGATTTAAATCGATAATTCCCGGTACTTTCTTTACAGAATGTAAACTTATATCGGGTGTGGAAGGTGAAATGGCGGCGAAATCAGAATATTCCGCAGTCAATTACTCATCTTATAGAAAATTTGGATACTGAAATCTATCCTCATGTAATGGAATTTTTATGTATTCTTGCTACACAACCAGTTAGTTTAGCCACAGCAAAAAGGTCCTTTTCCACTATAAGAGGCTCAAAACTTGGCTTAGATCTTCAATGGTAGAAGACCGCCTAACTGCAATGGCACTTCTCCACGTCCACGAATGCATACTCATTCGGTGGAGGAAGTCAGTACTCGTTTCTTGAGACATGGGCGTACTCAGCGAGGGGCAGCAATTAATCAATCGTTATTAAATTTTGTTTGCTAGAATATATTACAATTCTTGAAATAACTATTTTAATAATAAAAAAAATAGTATAGAGTAGTTCGTTACTTTGCGATAGATCATTTTAATTAGAAAAACGAAATTACTTTGTTTACTTCACTTGCTTCATCTAATTACAGTTACTCGAGTTTCGTAGTATCACTACATTTTCAAACTGAAAGATTCAGTTGCGTATGTTTTCTCCATAGGTTATAGTCTGCACGTTCAATAGATTTATTGCCGGGTATTTTGGTGTTTATGCATTTCTAGAACGAAAATATTCATTTTATCGCCCTTTTTCGCAAGATGTTGGTCAATACAGGGCATCGAATAGTGGGGAATTAATTCTACAAGTCCGTCTGCTCGTTCATTAGATTCATTGCCGGGTCATTTTGCTGTTCATGAATTTCTAGAGCTTCGAAAATATTCATTTTATTTCCCTTTGTCGAAAGATGTAGAATTTCCATATCTTCTAGTTCAGGGAATGTACGGTTTATTTCAAAGAAATGGTTAGCACAATTGGACCTGTCTCTTCTGTAATTAAAGGCGGGTAGATGTTCTTTGTATCCGGTTTCGATACTTCTATGAAAATATTACTTACAATATTGAAAATTATGAAATTAGGTTAATTTATCGTTATTTTATTGTCGATCGAAATTATCGTACAATCGTACTGAGTTATTTTCTATAGTAAAACAGAAAAATAAAACTACTACTATATCGAATTATCGATATGTATTTAGAAATGATCAATAAATATCGTCGATATTTTCAATTCCGATACTATCGATATTCCATTTTTTCAATACCAATACCCTCGATAGACGATATTCGATATTTATTTTTAGAGTACCAAATTCGAGATATTTTTATGTTTCGCATTCCTTGAAAATATCCCAGTTGATGTACAGTTGCAAAGTGGTCACGTAAAGATGATTAAAGAAAACAAATAAATATTGTAATCAATTATTTCTTGTATTATATTCTGTGGAACTCATGATTTGCCATTTAAAGCAAAGGAAGGAGATGAGGGGGTTTTCTTTGACCTTTTAAATTTGTGAATTGACTGTGGTGATCTGATGCTAAAGCATCACTTGGATAGATGTCGAAAAAATGCAGTCCACACTTCACCAAAAATTCGAAATGAAGTTATAGGATTATGTGGTGAAGTTGTCAAAAAAGAATTATTGATGACCCTAAACAAGCAAAAGCATAAGCTGTAATGGCCGATGAAACAGCAAGTATCGCTGGAAAATAATAGCTTTTTATCAGATTGCGGTTTATGATGAGAATCAACAAAAAATCAGAGAGGAATTTGTAGGCTTTGTTGAGCTGAAATCTCAAGTGGCCTCTACAATCGCTAGCACAATTCAGAGTTTTTTAGTTGATCAAAATCTTTCAGCAGAGAATTGTGTTGGATTTGGATTTGACGGATGTTCTATGATGGCTGGAAAAGAAGGTGGTGTACAGGCCATTTTGAGGAAAAAGTACAATAAGTCTTATTTACTTTATTTCTCAAGCTACAAACTAAATATTGTGGTCAATGATGCTAGCAAACTACCGAATATAAGAAACTTGGTTGCAACTGTTAAAGATACAATATCCTTCTTTCGTGAGTCGCCAACCAGCAGGACTTTGGTTCCTAATTTATCAAGAATCTGTGAGACCAGATGGTCTGAGAAATACAAGAGCATCAGAAAGTTTTCAAACAGCTTTCATGAAATCGTCAATGCGCTAGAACATTTCTCGATCGAAGAAAACTATGCTACAAAAAAATTGGCCTATCAATTGCACTGTGCAGTAACTAAACCAATTTTCATCAAAGGTTTAGTCATGATTGTAAAGTACTCTGCGACTTCCCGTCGTGAACGTTCTACAAGGTAAAAATATGGATTTGATTATGGTGAGGAAACACATTGGTGAAATCCTTGATGTCATCAAGAAGGGGTCGACAAGAAATTTAACATGTTCCTGAGAAATCACATGATATCGCGGAGAAAATCGGCGTTGAGTTAACACTTCTACGAATTGTTAAAAAGCAAATACACAGAAGTAATCCGCCTTCTGAGACTGCGATTGAATACTGGAGAGGATCGTTGATAATCCCTTATCTTGACTCTTTAATCTTATCATTGAATGTTAGATTCCCACACGAGAATATACCTACTTTTGCCTTATTCCATTTCCATCCTTCATACATGCTAAAAAGTAATTCAAAAGATTTGGAAAAAACGCAAAATCTTTCATGGAATTTTTTGAGTTGGATTATATCTCTGCAGAATTAGATTTGTAGTATAATCTGTGGAAAAAAAAGATTTTGCAGGGACAAAATTAAAGGATATTGAAGAAGTTGCACTTTTGGAGCCACTTTTTTCCCTGCAACAAGGCATGCATTCCTCATTTTAAGTGCTTTCCCATCCACTGTGGCTACTGTTGAACGATCTTTCAGTACCCTTCGAAGGTTAAAGACCTGGCTGAGAAGTACAATGGGAAAGGACAGATTGACTGGGTTGAGTTTGATGAGCGTCCATCGTAAATTTTTTGAGGAAAATCAGGACTAGATTGAAACGAGAGTTTTGAACAAGTATTCTAGAAATCCAAGAAAAATGATAATAGTATATGGCATGTAACTAGAATACATTTTTTTTTCAAGCAAATAATTGTAATAACTTAGTTGATAAAGCGCTGTTATAATTATACATATTTTGCTGAAAATTTTGGTTTCATTCACCTTTGAAAAGAAAATTCCGTGTTAAAATGTTCCCGACCATGATTTTGCTTGCTTTCATTTCACTTGAAAAAGATATTTGAATGTTTACTTTTATAAAATAATTTTCGATTTTATTTGAGAGGATATCAGCGTATTCAAAACTAACGTATGGGCATTCTAGATTTTCTAGATAATCTTTCATAATTTGTTCACGAATATATCTGCTGATAACTGAGTAATCGGTGAACCCACAAGTAAGCCTAATTTTTGTTTGAAAATCTTCTTATATTGAAAGTCATTTTGAGATACGCACGTTTTCAAATGGTTGTAAAGATCGGATGGTTCATATTGGTTTTTATTACTATTATTTATAATCATTATTATAAATATTTCCTCGACCAAAGGAAAGAATTCTTCGATTGGAATGGTTGGAGACATATCATTTTTATGAAAGGAAATTAGCTTAAAATTATTATTAATTACGGTTTTTGAGAGGTTGTGTGTCGAATCACATGAATTAAGTTAAAATATCATGTTCTGATTCAAATAAAATAATAAATTGTTTGTACCAAATATCAGTAATAAGGAGTGTGAGCTATGGTAAAAGAAAGTTCTATAAATCGAGACAGTGTAACATACATTACGACATATTATGGTCTGACTTGAGCATGAGGAAAGTTTTTTCTTCACTGAAAATATCGGGAATATATATCTTTACCTGAATTAGCGCGCAAAGGTATGTATGTTTGCATACTCTAGATGGCGCTAGTGTATAATTAATACTTTAGATACTTGACAGATTTTTAGTCGCTGGCTTTTATTGTAATGATGAAAACCAACAGGTTTGAAACGGACGCATGTCTGCAATTTGCTCCTGTAGTCAACAAAACCTTATCGAGTTTGTTTGAGTATAGAATGGTTATACTGATGTATTTTACACTGTCTCGATTTGTAGAACTTTCTATTACCATAGCTCACACTTCTTATTAATATTATGAGTTGAAGTTTAAAGTTCTTTGTGATTTGCATCTTATTTTTTTTTGCATTTCACCTTATGCGATTCAGGCATATGATATGACAGCTCTTACATGAATCCTTGGATCGATATCTCGATGTGATATATATCCCGCAAGATGCGCCAAATTGATTAATTTTTTAGGTTGTACAAAATATCTTTGGTTGACGCTCCATGTGTTAACTTCTCTTGCATTTCCATTTCCAAGACCATAAATGAAATGCATGTCAGCCATTTCAGAATTCCACCTTTTACTCAACTCTCAAGCACTCACAGTGCTAAAAATTCCCCAATCTGCAGAATATTATATTATTCCAATAATTTCAGGGATCGTGTTGATATATTTTTTCATCGAGAGAATATATTGAAGATTATTTTAAGGAAGTATTTCATATCACTTCATTAGTTGTGACCTCACATTCTCCGTTTGTGTTAATTTTTTTTGTTATTTCACTTTTTTTTGCATTTTGGTTGGAATATTTCCCTGCATGATTTATTTTCGTCTTTAGGCTAAGTCACTTTTGTATAACAGTTTTACAAAGTCAATTTGTGTACACTTTCTTGGCTATTGACTTACCTCTTTGTGTTCTTTTTATGTTAAATGAATAAATTCGTGAAAATTGTTATGTTTAGATTGGTATCAAAACAAGATCAATACGGAAACACTTTTACTATTAATAGTTATTTATTGTACAGGACGATAAATTCCTACTTTATATTTGAGAGTGCCTTTAAGCGTCGAGGCGTCAGTCGAGACTCTACGCTCGAGAAGATAATGCAATTTTATCGTAGTGTGCAAAACAACATTTTTTTTATAGCAAGACTTATACATTCTGTCAAGAAAGTACCGGGAATTATCGATTTAAATCTGGCGGGGCAATGAGTCAGCTACAAAATTTTTTTCCTAGGTTGGTACCACTGTCCTTAATTACTATGCCAAGCTTGAGCGGGATCTGTCAACTAGTGTGTTTGCAACAGCTGATTAAGTCAGTCGATGTCAGAGTGCGTGCCGATTTTTACTATGGGTGATTACGTTGAGCAAAGAATTTGTTTAAAGTTTTGTGTTGCAAATGAATTTTCGTGTGCCGATGCATTGAAAATGTTGCAAAAGGCCTTTGTTGATAATGCTCTATCGAAAACTCGTGCATATCAGTGGTACAGAGCCTTCAAGGACGGTCGTGAAGTGGTCGCCCATCGACGGCTTCGATCGAAGATAACGTCGATAAAATTAAGGAAAGGGTGCTGGAAAACCGTCGTACCAGCTTTAGAGAGATAGCACATGATCTTAAGATATCCCACGAGTCCGCACGTACGATTTTGATTGATATTTTGGGCATGAGAAAGGTGGCCGCACGACTCGTACCAAAGGACCTGAATTTTCTTCAAAAACGTCATCGCGAACAGGTTGCTTCAGACATGCTGGATCGCTGTAGTTCCGATTCTACATTCATGAAACACATTATAACTGGTGATGAGACCTGGGTCTACGAGTACGATATGCAAACAAGCCAGCAATCATCGGAATGGGTGGCAAAAAATGAGCAGAAACCGAAAAAACCACGCCAAAGCCGCTCGAAAATAAAGGTGATGCTCATTGTTTTCTTCGATATCCGTGGCGTGGTGCACTACGAATTTGTTCCAGAGTGTCAGACGGTAAACAAGGAGTATTACCTAGGCGTTATGAAACGTTTGCGTGAGCGTATCCGTAAGAAGCGGCCAAATTTGTGGGCGAACAACTCATGGATTTTGCATGACGATAACGCGCCTTCTCACCGAGCTACGATTGTGACTGACTTTCTCGCCAAAAACTCAACAAACGTGCTTCAGCAACCACCGTATTCGCCGGATTTGGCTCCCTGCGACTTTTTCCTCTTCCCAAAACTAAAGTTGCCCCTTCGTGGCACCCGTTTTGAGTCGATTGAAGCCATAAAACAAAATTCGGCGCGAGAGCTAAAGTCCATCCCGGAAAGCGCCTATAAAAAATGTTTCGATAATTGGAAGTGCCGTTGGCATAGATGTATTGGAGCAAATGGAGCCTATTTTGAAGGCGACCCAATAAATTTTGACGATTAAATGTAAAAATGTTGTTTTAATTGAAAATTCCCGGTACTTTCTTGACAGAGTAGTATATTGAAGATTATTTAAATGAAGTACTTCATATCACTTCATTAGTTGTGGCCTCGCATCCTCCGTTTGTGTTAATTTTCTATCTTTTTTTTATATTTGACTTGTTTTTAGCAATTCGGTTTTATATGTAGGGATTGCGTGATTTGTTTCCGCATTTAGGCTAAGTCACTTTTGTATAATAGTCCTGCAAAGTCAATTTGTGAACACCTGCTTGGCTATTGACTTACCTCTTTGTGTTCTTTTCATGTTAAAAGTATAAATTCGTGAAAATTGCTATGTTTAGATTGGTATCAAAATAAGATTAATACGAAAACACTTTTACTATAAATTGTTATTTATTGTACAAGATGATAAATTTGTACTTTATCTCTGAGAGTGTCTTTAATGTGTCGCTTATTACGCTCGAGAAGATAATGCGATTTTATCGTAGTGTGCAATACAACATATTTTTCTATAGCAAAATTTCAAATTCAGGAGAAAAATAAAATTTCACAGAAAATTATAAAAACCCTAACTGTGTTGCTCCGTTACTAGAGGTATGAATTACTCTGATGTAAAACAAATATTACATTCTAGTTCTTGCGGAGTGTTCAGTATTTTTCCGTTTTGTTAACGAAGCGAATACGAAATGTACGGAAAATAGTTAACACAAGAAGAAGAAAACTTGCCATCAGATGTAGAAGAAGCAGCTTTGGAAGCAGAAAGTTAATTAATGCCCCAAAAATCTAGGATGATGTATGAGGAGGAATACCAGTTCTTTTAAAAGTGGAAAAGCATCAAGAATATCACATGGTAGCTGAAGAACGACGAAAACAGTGCCCCGTGTACAAGTTGTGGTGTTCCAAAAAA
Organism: Megalocaria dilatata; assembly: GCA_034642435.1. Lineage (NCBI taxonomy): Eukaryota > Metazoa > Arthropoda > Insecta > Coleoptera > Coccinellidae > Megalocaria > Megalocaria dilatata. The sequence continues at coordinate 70,985,609 of CM067857.1, read as the reverse complement.
ATATGTTTCTGATAATGTTAATTGTAAAATTACACTTGTTAATACTTGTAAATTTAATTGAATAAGAAAAGTTAAAAAATGTTATGTACCTTTGCTGTTAAAGTGTTACTTTATCTCTCCTTGTGGTTAAAGTGATACTTTATCGACTCAAAAGAGGTGCTATAACAATTTTTTTTTGTTTGATTTGATCCGTTAAATCTAATAATCTAACCATCAACTAAGCCAAGTATACCAAAGTTTTAAAATTTTGATTTTCCTGACGACTTATAGAGAATTGTTCAACCTTCCTTCTAAAACGGTAACAAATACTGAAAAAGTCCAGGAAATCAAGGAGTTATCAAATTAAATAGAGATAATTTTTAAAATTTTTTGATGTTCCTGCAACCTATAGTGTACTGCAAGAAATTTCTGTAGAGAAACAAAGAGACAATGCTCCAGAAAAATCTCTTCCTGTAGATTTTCACAGGCAATTAACATGTCGTGATATAAACCTTATAGTTTAATATATTTGCTGAATATCAGCTGGATATCTCGATGAATGCAGATGCTTTGACGAGAAATCTTTGAAACAATTCAGATTTTAACAACCTGCTGGATAGTTTCAAATCTCTTATTGGCAGTGTTATTTAGGTATAATTTGGTTTATATGAAAATAACAGTTTTTTGTTTTACTCAGCTCCATTTCAAATAAGGTCCTTAGAATCACTTACAATCGTCTCCTCGAGAACATTATCAACATCGATAGTGACAATCTTCAAATTCAGCATTTATTGGTAATAGAAGAGCGCATCCACCATATATCATGTATCGATGTTGCAGGTTCTTCTTTAACACAACTAGTTTTCTATTTCCTCTTTGTAAATGTTTACCAACCTACCCGTCGTACTTTACTTTTTTGCATTTCAATTTCAACTTAATTTTCTATTGAATGTTTCCTTTATCTGATTTTTATGAAGTTGTATATTTTCCGGCATTCCAGCAAATTTATAACGAAAATCATAAAAGGATTATATTAAATTTCATGCTCAGTTTCTCGCAGTTTTTTTTTTTTGATGTGTGTGCTTTATTAACTGATTTTAATCAGCATTACATCAAATTCCCTCTCTTCCAAAAAAGGGTCAAAAAAGTTATTTTCTGATATACCTAAAAATGAACAAAATTTTCCAAAATTCAAAAACAAAAAAGCAATTGGATCATATGAAACACTTTCAAAAATTGTTTAATTTTTAACGATTTATCCGGAAACAATGTAGACGATATTATTTGTGGTAGTTAAACTTTTTGATGGTTTTTCGAGAAAACTTAAGGTAACGATCATGTTTCTCGAGCAGATTCTCAAAAAACATAATATTGGCTAACTTTCAGTAAAAACCATAACACGATACTTCCATCCGTACTCAATTAATAAGAAAAATTGTAAAGCTCAAGAACCCCAATGGGCTCACGTTATATTTGGAAAAACAAATCACTGAGCTATTGGAACTGACGTTACAGTGTACACTATAAATTTTCAAATTTGACTTCAACTTTCTTTTCTCTCAGCACGAAATTGTTACTACGTCGAGCATTCCATCCACTTTATCCAAGCTAAGGAAGTTTTGAAGCATGTTTAAACGCCAATAGGCCAACGTAGAAACCAAAATAAGGAATACTATTATAACACAAAGAGGCATAGTATACCCAAATTTAATCAAAATGAAGCAACCATTAGCTCAAAAAATTCAAAATATTTTTCCAAAATTCTGGTTGTATTGTAATACTTCCGGTAAAAAATCGCTTCTTCAGTTTCAGCCCTAAATAAGATTCTTACGTTATTATTTATCCTTTCAAACAAAGTAATTCGGCTAATCTGTACCAAATATAATTAAGTAAAGAGTGAAAATGTAATAGTTAATCAAATTATTATCTAGGGAATATTGCACCTCACTATTTTCTAAGGCTGATTTCAGTGTAGTTTTTTGAGTACTTTTTTATTTGGATCGTTGTGAAAGATTTGAGTAGTTCTTTAAGTTAACTAGAATGTGGGGAATTGACTTTTAAACTATTCAGTTTACAGTTGAGATTTTGCTTAAATGAAAATTCTTCATTCTGAGTAAAACTTTTTGTAACTTCCATTTATACTATGGAGCCTATTGTTAATGCCTTTATGTTCTCCTCACAAGGAATGTTCTAAAAAGATATTAAAACCGATTTATCGAAATCTATGCAAAATTGGATAACATACACGAGTATAATTCGGATAAAAGTAAAACAAAATTTGAATATTAAAACAAATTGAAATATGTTTATCTTCTACAATTTTAATTTTAAAAAATTTTTATTCAAAAATTTTTTAGAAATAAATTTATGTCTAACAAGCACCGCTTACATTTAATAGACGTATATAATCAAAACTCAATATATAATGTCAAATGAAATAAATAACCCAACAGATATACGAAAGTAATTAAAATTAATAAATAAATATTTAAAGGAGACAAAATTTTGTTTCTGGTCTTACCGTTAAGAACACCAATTGCCTTATAAAAACATAAACACACTTAAAGGACGTAACACGACTTTTAACACGTGAGTGATATGGGTTATGTTTTTGATTTTGATATTTGGAATCTTAAAAGAGGACTGAAGACGGGATTGTCTAGAATTATATTTGTTTTTTGAAGATATAGTGCACATTTTTTTAGAGATTTTTGAAATAATTTATTCGAATATTTAAATATATTAAATATTTCAAATAAATTATATTCTTTGAGGAGTCCTTCAGGTGTGTTTATGTTTTTAAAAGGCAATTGGTGTTCTTAACGGTAAGACCAGAAACAAAATTTTGTCTCCTTTAAATATTTATTTATTAATTTTAATTACTTTCATATATCTGTTGGGTTATTTATTCCATTTGACATTATATATTGAGTTTTGATTATATACGTCTATTAAATGTAAGCGGTGCTTGTTAGACATAAATTTACTTCTAAAAGTTTTTTGAATAAAAATTTTTTTGAAATTAAAATTGTAGAAGATAAACATATTTCAATTTGTTTTAATATTCAAATTTTGTTATATTTCTTCTATCAAGTAAAAGGCCTTTCTATTTTATTTTATATATAATATATAATTATATTTTGGCTTCAATAAATCTCATTATGGAATGTCAATGAATTTAAATGAACCTTAAAATAACTCACACTGTTCTTTGATTTTGTTAGAACATAGATCAATCTTGAATTATATAGTTGATCTGTATTTCGAAGCTTAAGTCTTTTAACACGTGAGTGATATAGGTTATGTTTTTGATTTTGATATTTGGAATGTTAAAAGAGGACTTAAGACGGGATTGTCTAGAATTATATTTGTTTTTTGAAGATATAGTGCACATTTTTTTAGAGATTTTTGAAATCATTTATTCGAATATTTAAATATATTAAATATTTCAAATAAATTATATTCTTTGAGAAGTCCTTTAAGTGTGTTTATGTTTTGAAAAGGCAATTGGTGTTCTTAACGGTAAGACCAGAAACAAAATTTTGTCTCCTTCAAATATTTATTTATTAATTTTAATTACTTTCGTATATCTGTTGGGTTATTTATTCCATTTGACATTATATATTGAGTTTTGATTATATACGTCTATAAAATGTAAGCGGTGCTTGTTAGACATAAATTTATTTCTAAAAAATTTTTGAATAAAAATTTTTTAAAATTAAAATTGTAGAAGATAAACATATTTCAATTTGTTTTAATATTCAAATTTTGTTATATTTCTTCTATCAAGTAAAAGGCCTTTTTATTTTATTTTAAAAGTAAAACAACTTTATTTTCACTAATTTATTTAATTTCACAACAATTGTTTCGTCATGACAACATGACTTCGTCAGGTGCGTATGGTACTAACTGCATAATTGAGAATGAGTTCTTTAAATATTCAAAATGTACAGAAAAGAAGGTAGTGGGAATTTACAGTAATTTGTTTTTTTTATTATTACACAAAGTTTCAGAAAAGGTTAAGTAGGGGAAATTATTGAGGTCCGTCAGATCGTTAAGGAGAATCTGTTTTTGTTATATCTGCTGATTTCGAGGGCTTCTAGGTAGTTCAACCAGAGGTTCTTTTTTTCTAGGTGTAAGATTTTGAAGTTATTGTCAAAATCATGTCCTGTCTCCAAAAGATGGTCAGCATATGTTGAAAAAACGGAATGGAAAAAACGGAAATTCAACATATGCTGACAATCTTTTGGAGACAGGACATGATTTTGACAATAACTTCAAAATCTTACACCTACAAAAAAAGAACCTCTGGTGGAACTACCTAGAAGCCCTCGGAATCAACAGATATAATAAAAACAGATTCTCCTAAACGATCAGACGGACCTCAATAATTTCCCCTTACTTAACCTTTTCTGAAACTTTGTATAATAATAAAAAAAAAAAACAAATTGCTGTAAATTCCCACTACCTTCTTTTCTGTACATTTTGAATATTTAAAGAACTCAATCTCAATTATGCAGTTAGTACCATACGCACCTGACGAAGTCATTTTGTCATGACGAAACAATTGTTGTGAAATTAAATAAATTAGTGAAAATTAAGTTGTTTTACTTTTATCCTAATTATACTCGTGTATATTGTCCAATTTTGCATAGATTTCGATAAATCGGTTTTAATATCTTTTTAGAACATTTCTTATGAGCAGAACTTAAAGGCATTAACAATCGGCTTCATAGTATAAATGGAAGTTACAAAAAGTTTTACTCAGAAATCAGCCTTAGAAAATAGTGAGGTGCAATATTCCCTAGATAATAATTTGATTAACTATTGCATTTTCACTGTTTACTTAATTATATTTAGTACAGATTAGCCGAATTACTTTGTTTGAAAGGATAAATAATAACGTAAGAATCTTATTTAGGTCTGAAACTGAAGAAGCGACAAGTATTATGAACAAATACATCCAGAATTTTGGAAAAATATTTTGAATTTTTTGAGCTAATGGTTGCTTCATTTTGTGTAATAATAAAAAAAACAAATTACTGTAAATTCCCACTACCTTCTTTTCTGTACAATTTGAATATTTAAAGAACTCAATCTCAATTATGTAGTTAGTACCATACTCACCTGACGAAGTCATGTTGTCATGACGAAACAATTGTTGTGAAATTAAATAAATTAAGTTGTTTTACTTTAATCATCGAGATGTATTTCCGACAAGTAGAGAACGATACAATCAAACATAATTAGCATAGCCCTAATGGACTCCATCTCTGTACTTCTGTTTGACAATATTTTTTTGGACATATATTTATCACGAATTGCGAATCAAAACAGTGTAATTGAAAAACTGAATAAATAAATGTTATTTCTGAACAAACTAAATTACTCCGTGACAATGTATGAGCATTGAAATATTTCGAATTTAATAAGCCAGATACAAGAAGAGAGTGTAACAAAGTTTTGCTAAGATGTCGACGGAAATTTCGATTATAGGGAGAATAATTCACATTCAACATCTTAAAATGTAAAATTCGAAACTCAGAATAGAATAAATTTTCAAGTTGGTTAACAGATAAATCTTTCATTACATTCGTTTGCGATTTCACGAGAACTAAACATAAAAAAACTCGTTAAAACTTTTGACACTTTATGAACTCACCCAAACATTCCTCGACCCAATTCATGAAGAACATCGTAAAATTTTGAATCAACTGACGGTTCAGAAGGCATTTTATTTTATTATTTCCAATTCGATTTTATTGTTTTCAGTTGTCAAATACCCACTATAAAGTGAAATAAATTCATGTTTTGATCACCAGATGAATTCACATATGCCACATAGAAAGTATTTCAGAGTATTTATTTTTTGCTGAATGAGGACTCATTCTTCTGAATATTACGGGTGTTCCTAAATTGCAATTACAAACGAAAAAGGATGCTTACTTAGATTATATCAAGAATTAAAGTTCCATAAGCTTCGATCCAACAAGCTTCTTTTTCGAGATACATGTTGTCAAAGTTTTAGTTTTTTCAAAATTCTTTCATTATAACATTTGCATTTCACATCATAAGACATGTCAATTGATTATGAAAATCTACTGGAGGCAATGTTCTTTTTTTCCTGCAGAACTACTACAGGAGTAGTTAAAATATATGAAAAGAATTTTTGTTTTATGCGAAAACTTTTAGATTTCTAGCAATCTTTTCGTATCTGCTTCCGCCTTAAAAAAATTACCTCGAAGTCGTTAGTAAATTCAATAAAAAATATGCTGTAAACTCTAGCATATTTGCTTAAGTTAAAAGTTACATTATTAGTTTTTATGTTTTATCTTTCAATCTGTGACAGGTTCATAAAAATTGTAAAAACGTTTGAACGCGCCTATTATACGATTTCTCAGTTCGTCTACAGTATTCACTGGTGTCATGTACACTAGAGATTTCAGATGCCCTCATCAAAACAACTCTGAACTTTTTAAATGGGGGTGTCTTACGAGTCATTACTGAGGTCCACCGCATCCGATTCACTTATTCTCATAGTTTTCGTTAAAATACTTTCTAATCAGAATTGAAAAATGAGCTGGAGCAACATCAAGCCTGAACACATTTCACATCGAAGCAAACAAAAAATGTCCGAGTAACCTGTGTATAAGCCAAATGAAAGAACCAATCTTTTAATCGCCCATATTACTACCCAGACATTTAATTAATACTGTTCTTGGAAATATGTTACTACAATTCATGTGATTTATCTTCAGTCCATGTGTTCATTGCGAAAATCAGTGCTTGAACTTCTTGGGAAACTAGCTTCATCCGTGAAAAAGACATCGAAATGGGGATCAATTTCTACTTCTTTGAAGCACCACTGACAAAAATGAATTCTTGGAAGGGTATCTCGATGTTATAGGGATCCCGCAGGATGCGCCAGATTGATTAATCTTCTAGATTCTTCAAAACAACTTTGGTTGACGCTATGTCTTAGCTTCTGTTGTATTTCAATTTTGAAGACCATAAATGAAATGCGAGTAAGCCATTTCAGAATTCCACTTTCAACATATGTTTAAATTTACTTTGAACAAAAGATTTTTTAATCACTTTGCAGGTACGTAACAATTACGTACCCAGAGTTCAACAATTTAGGCCTTTCAAGTAGGTCTCATTTAATTCCTAGAAACCTAAACAGGCCTAAACACCAATTAGGAAACGCAAATATTATCCCTTCAGATTATTCCTAGTAACCCATTAGTACCATTTTAGCCGTTTCAGTCGATTGTCGTATCGAAATTACCTGGGCTACATTTTTGGACCCAAATCCACTCTCTCATTCACCAGTTAGCAGAAAGGAATAGGACTGGTGTACATATCAGGAGAGGATGGAACAATATTTTGAGGCTAATTATATCGAGGACAACAAGAAAGTAGCAGTTCTTCTAACAATGGTGGGTGAACAGGCATATGAAATACTACGAGGATTGTGTGATCCAGAACTTCCAAAAGAAAAAAATTATCACTTGTGCAGGATATTGAAGGAACAATTTTTACAGAAGATTTCTGTCTTCAAGGAAAGAATAGAATTCTTCAACCTGAGACAATTAGACAATGAAGGTATTAAAGAATTCTTTGTTCGTTTAAAAAACAAAGCGATCCCATGTAAATTTGGAAATAACCTGAACGAAATACTTAAGGATAGGTTCGTGTCAGGTTTGAAAAGGAGTGCCATTCTAGACAGAGTTTGTGAAGAGAACCATACCATTTCTTTGGAAGAAATTGTGCAAGTAGCATTGAGGAAAGAAGCAGCAGTAACCAGTTCTTTCACCCAAACGATAAACAAGGTTAGTTTTACCCAAGAATCAAGGAAAAGAGCAGATGGAAGAAAACCATACCCAAGGGAAGAGAAGAGAGAAAACAAGCCGAAGATTCAGGAAGAAAAGAAAGCCAAATGAAGTTGTGGTGAGGAAAATCATAATTTCAGTAGATGTAAGTTCAAAACTTATAAATGTAAAATTTGTAAAAAGGTTGGACATTTGGCAAAGGTTTGTTATTCAAACCGCAATCACTTTGTAAAGGAAAAAATTATAGTAGAGGATCAGAGTAGTCCAACAGATTTCATTGACATGTTGTTTGTGACTAAACGTAGAACCAGTTCTATTGAACCATTTAAAGTTCAAGTGCATATTAATAAAAAACCTTTGACAATGGAACTGGACTCAGGAGCGGGAATTTCTGTTATTCCTGGTAATGTTTTTGAACACATGTTTAAAAATTGTAAATTATTTCCAACGAAAATTAAGTTGAAAACATACGAGGGTAATGTAATTGTTCCAGATGGAGAGATTTATGTGGACATTGAATATCAAAATGGTGTCTAATGTGAACAAACTCGATCATAACGACAATTTAGACAAAATTCTTAAACAGTTTGAACAGTTATTCACAAATAAGTTAGGCTTGTATAAATTAGGAAAAGTAAACTTCTCGGTAGATCCTGAAGTTAAACCGATTATCTGTAAACCAAGACCGGTTCCATTCAAATTCAAAGAACTGATGGATAAAGAATTGGACGAGTTAGAAAAACAAGGTGTTATCACTCGTATTCAAAATTTCGAATGGGGTACTCCCTTAGTTCCGGTATTGAAGCCTAATGGCAAGATTAGAATTTGTGCCGATTATAAGATTACAATAAATAAATATCTTGAAGATTATAAGCATCCCCTGCCAAAGATTGAAGAATTGTTCGCAGCTCTTCAAGGAGGGGAGGAATTTACTAAATTGGATTTGCTATGCGCTTATAACCAATTAGAATTAGACAACGAAACAAAAATTCTTTTATCGTGGAGTACCCACAGAGTTATATATAAAGTAAATAGGTTGCCATATGGTACAAAACCAGCGGTTTCAATTTTTCAAAATACCATGGAGAAAGTTCTCCAAGGGTTAAAAGGTGTAATAATATTCATAGATGATATTGTGGTTACCGGGGAAAATAGGGTAGATCATTTGGAAAATTTAAAAAACGTTTTTGAGAGATTACTTAATGCTGGCTTTACGCTGAACTTAGAAAAATGCAAATTTTTTGAAAAAAGGATATCATATTTAGGTCATATAATAGATAAAAATGGTTTGCACAAAGATCCAAAAAAAACTAAAGCTATTGCAGAAAACGGTGTAAAATCATTTAAGAATTACTTAAATAAATATCTCAAAGATATCAGGACAAAATCAGAGAGTACGGAAATATTAATGAGTAAATATTTATTTTCATATCGTAATACACCACACTGTACCACTGGTGAAACACCATAGAAATTAATGTTTGGAAGACATGTAAAAACTCGATTAGACCTGTTAACAAAAAGTCGGCGTTCAAAAGCTTTGGAAAGACAGATTAGATCCCATGGTGAAAGAATGGTAGAATTTGAAGAAGGTGAGGAAGTTCATATAAAAGACTATCGAACACCAAATAAAATCACTTGGGAAAAGGCTGTAATTCTACAGATTCTCGGTACTCAAAATTATAATTGTAAAACATTGAAGGAAAAATTAATTTGGAGGAGGCATATTGTTCAAATGAGGAAAGTAGAAAGTTTTTATGATGACATTTGTGATATTAATGTGAAAGAATATGTTTCTATAAAAGACTCTAGAAGTAGTAACATTGAACCAAAGGAAATTGTTCCTAGTCAGGAAGTTAAACCACCAGATTTTCAGGATCACAAAAGGGTTCCGGAATCTGTTGAAAATGAATTACCGTCTAATAATGAAGAGTCAGTTTTAGTGGAGGGAGACAGTGCACAAACAAATGAAAGTGCCTTGTTATCCCCTAATATAAAAAACCGTTTAAGAACAAATATAAGACCTCCTAAAAGATTTAGTGACGGAGGAGTGTAATATCATGTATATAAATAAAAGTAGTAATTGTAAAATAAATGAAGAAAATACTTTCTATGTTAATTGCATTCTATGGTTTAAGTTAGGTACGCTTGGTAACCTAAAAACTCTTTCTCTTTCTCTGTTGTAACTCGAGTTGTGTACATTGTTATTTTATTATTGAAGTCTGAGTTAAACATACTTATATTATTTTACCCACGATATTACAGATCCCATCTACTATTTTGGCTGTCATCTGTAGATATAACTATTATACTGTTATTAATATGATCAAGTCTTCTATGCCAGGTTTCTGAGCTTACTGAGTCAAAACATAAAGAATGATTTTTCCAAATGTTCAATTTATATACATTATTTTTCAGGTTGGCTGTTGCAACAAGTATTCCTTGACTGTTATACATCTTACAACCATTCTCGCCAAACTGTACTTTATTTCCATTATTGATTAATTGCGACACCGATAAGAGATTTGTAGTTAAACCTGGTAAGAACTGTACTCCTTTTAACAGGATATCATGCTTCTCATCTATCGAGGTTTGAATTTTCATATCTGCAGCACATTCACCTGCAATTTTGGTCCTATTTGCTACAGTCATTTCTTTCAAATCTGTATTCCTGGAGTTAATTATCCATTGTTTATTTGCTGTCAAACGAGTACTTGCTCCGCTGTCAACATACCAATCTGTGAGATCAAAGTCATCTATCGTGAACACAGAACTGTAGCCACCATCGAATTTATTTGGACATTTTGACATATAGTGTCCATTCTTCTTATACTTGTAGCAAATAATTGAGATCCTTCGTGTTTGAATTCGACCGGTGTGTCATTTCTCGGGAAGAATTATCATATCCTTTAGCATCAGATGATTTGTCTTTACGATTTTTACCTGCGCTCTCTTTCGACTGCTTACGGTAAACTTTCTGTTTACACCGAATGCATCATTATTACTGTTAGTATCACCTTCTGTCTGCATATCTAGCAGTTTTGTTTTAATGGAATCTGTTGTAATGGTCATTATCATGTGGGCAAACTTATGAGGGAGACCATCTGTCACCATATGTCTGCATATCTAGGAGTTTTGTTTTAATGGTATCTTTTGTAATGGTCAACCTGAATGCTCAACGGCCATTATCATGTGGGCAAACTCATCAGGGACACAAGCTAACAATAGTGATCCTATCCACATTTCATTAATGTCAAATCCCGTTCTTCTAACTTCTGGGCAGTTTCGACTATTTGATTGATGTATGACTCCATAATTCCATGATTTTATAATCTGGCGAATATCAGCGTGCGTAAAAGTCCTATTTTTCGCATGAATCTGCTGTCATCATAAAGTTTCTTCAGGCAAGTCCATAGCTGTTTGGCTGTCTTGGAATCCTTCACATGTGGAAACAACGATGGGTCAATTGTTAGAACTAGCTTTGCCTTTGCGTTGATTATAATCGAAGTGTCCGTCTCATTACGGTCGATGCATTTGTCCAAGCCTTCAATTACAAATACATTCTCTACTACGAAAGTCCACTCATCATAATTTTCATGTCCTAAAAGTTTTGGTGCGCACATGAGGTAACTGGTGGCCATTGCTTTTTGTGAAATTAACTTACACAATACTATACTGTTCTTTTCAAACTATCCCAAACAACTGAGTAACTTTAATAATATTGCACCAAGAGTCCTGGTCCAATAACCCGTTGTTTATTGAATTGGTGGAAGCACAATTTTATAATAATTCTGTTTGTGAATAAATGAAACGTGGTTTAACTAAAGACTATATTTCAAAGTGTATGTATATCGGGCAAACTTACTATCTATATGAAAAGGGAAAAAAGTAACTGAACTCATGCGTAGACCTTAGATACCGGTCACAGAAAATGTACAGAACGTAGAAAGTGGAGTTCTTCTTCAAAATTTTGGTATACATTCACAACATGTTGATTTTAAGAAATTCTAAAACTGTTTCCCTAGAACTTTTGCTTTCAACGTGGATAACTTCATAGTTAGTGTTGAAATTATGCCTGAATTCCTTTAGATGATTAGCATATGTCGAATGTACGGAATCCGATATATAACTCCCTTGGTGTTCTTGAATTCTTTTCTTGAATGATCTACCTGTCTGGCCGATGTATACTAAAGAGCAATAGTTGCAGGTCAACTTGTAGACTCCAGATTCATTTTCTCTATTTGTTCGATACTTATTGTTTTTCATGTAGGTACTAAGATTATTAATAGTTTTAAAAGCTGCGTTGTAATTGAAAATATTTTTGAAATATTCAGCAATATTTTCAGATAATCCATTAACATAAGATAACGAAAAATATTTCTGTGTATTGTCTAATGATTGGGTAAACGAGATTAATTGCCATTTTCTGTTTATTGGATATCATTTTGTCCATAAGAAAGGGGTTGTAACCGTTGTTTGAAGCTATTTGTTTAATAATTTTGAAATCTTTCAAAAGGTATCTGAATTCAAAGTACATTCAATAGTCTATGAATAAAACTATTATATGCTGACAATTTTTAGTTGGTGGGGTGATTTGAAGATTTATGTATTGTGATGTCTGTATGTGTAGGTTTGTGAAAACTACTAAAATCATGTAAATTATCTAGTCTTGTTATTGTGAGGTCATGACAATTAATATTTTGGTTTTTTTCTTCTTCGATTGTGAATTTGATTTTTGGGTGGAGTTTATCAATGAACTTCATAAATGGTTTGAAGTAAAACACTTTATTTCCGCTTGTATTTATTGTTCACAACAATTGTTTCGTCAATTACGTATTGACTTCATCGGGTGAGTATGGCAGCTGCAGTTGTAATATGCAATATGTAATTGACGAAACAATTGTTGTGAGCAATAAATATAAGCGAAAATAAAGTATTTTTCTTCAAATCATATACGATGAATTTCCGTCAAGTAGAGACCGAAACAATCAAGAATTTCGTTAAGATATGTAGTTGTCGGTCGCTGCCTTTGAAACAACAAAAATTGTCATCTTCATATCTATACCAATAAAGGAAATATTTGCTTATCGGATTAAGGTGTATTTTTGATTCCAGATCATCCATAAAAATTTCAGCTAAAATTGAACTGAGCGGATTTTCTATTATTAAACCATTGTTAGAAATATAGATTGTTCCGTTAAATTGAAAGTAGTTTTATTCAAGACAAATTTCGAGGCAAATAAGAATATCATTCATTTTAATGGGTTGGTATTATTTTTAATCAATAGTTTTTTTACCATTTGTATTGTTCCATATGGAGATATCCTAGGGAATACATTTTGTACATCAAAAGAAATTAATCTACAATTTTTGGGCAATTGGACGGATTGAATATTGTCTTTAAGATACTTGTAGACAATATTTTTTGAACGAACAAACAGATGTTGACAAGTCTCCATTACTGAACATCTTTCCTTAATGGCATTTTTTAGGGGCAAACTCCAATAAACACCTTTTTATGACATGTTCTTCCATTATTTTGTCACGTACCTAACAATGTATAATATTCAAACTCGTTTATAGTGAACCCCATCAGCCAGTAGAATGTAGATACCTGATGAAGCTACATCGTGGTAAAACAATTGTTGTAGTACAAACATTTTTGTGGAAATTAAATATTGTCTCCTATTTATTTTTTAATTAAAATGAGTTCCCACCCAGTAAAGACCGAATCAATCAAATATTCAATATAATGTATATTTATAATATATATGGTGAAAGTTTTTCAGATTTCTTATATTTTTTATTCTAAATTAGAGCTTTCATCAAGTAGGCTCAAATTCATAATTCAGATAATTGATTTTTATCGTTTGAGAGTGGCTTAAGGAACATATGAACCATATACCGCTTGAATCGAAATCTCTCGGGTTGTTTTTGATTGGCTGCAATCAAAATGCAATAAATATCAATCTGGTTTTTTAAAGCTTCATTATCTTTTCAAGTTATAGTTAAAGAGATTATTCTAACAGAAAACTTATAATATCTTAAATATCATACAGATTTATTCTGTTATCCTCGCTGCAAATTTTAATTTTCATTTCATGAAAATTTTTCTCAAAAACTTCCTAGAATTAAATTAAATAATTTAGAAAATACTGTTTCAATTTAGTGGACATATGGAATCAACACTCATTACACAGCACCAAAAGGAATAAAAGAAATATAAAATATCATTTAAAAATATTAAATGAACACTTGAAGGATACAAAATTTTGTTTCGTATCAATGTATTATGAAAACCAAATTCCTTTCCGAAAATGCATAACATAATCTCAAGAATTTCTTTAAAAATAACTTTCTGATAAATATATTCTTTCAAAACACATGGAACACATCTTCCAAAAAACCATTTGGAATAACAACGTTAAAACATTTGGAAAACTCATAATGAAAATGTGTTATATGTTGTTTTGTTATCAATTTTTTTTTTGGCAAATTGTAGACAGGAGCTGGTTTTATTCGAGAGTCCTATTGAAATCAATTATGATTCAAATCTGATTTGTAATAATATATTAAATTATAGTAATCACATGCATTAAACTTTCTGTTGTTACTATTTGGCAGTCGATTTCAATTAAAATAAAGAAGAAACGAGTAGAGTCGATTGATCTATATTTTTCGATCGTTCCGGTTTGAAAAAGTCAATTTTTTTTAATAATTTTCTATAATTCTACTTCTACTTTTCGTTCAAATTCCGTCTTTGGTCACTCCCGTTTGGTCATCCCTACGCGGCATACGCGTAGGGCGGTGACCGTTTGGCGAGCGCGCGAAAAGTCCGGAAATTTTCATCCGCTCGTTTCGTCGCGACGGAAAGTCATCCGCGAAATATATGGGCTTTCGCGGCTAGCGGGTCTATCGGACCTTCGGTCCGAATGGGTAATTTCGTGACGGGCGAAGCCCGTCGCGGGATATATCCATTTTTTCCGACGGTCCGAAAATTTTCGGACGGTCTCCGTACTTAACTTCGCGGATCGCCCCTATACGTACACCACAGAAACGATTCGATGTTGCGGTGGGCGGGGCCTGTTTGTTTACGAATGGAGTGCGCGGGAAAAGTCCCGAAATTTTCGAACTTTATCCGCTCGTATCTCGGGAACGGAGGGACATCCGGGAACGGTACTACTGTCTGGAGGGAAGTGTGGACCTTCGGTCCGCACCGATATTCAGGCGACGGGCTTCGTCCGTCGGAATCCTATGCGTCTGGAAGTTAGCACTACGTGATGGCGATATCGATGGTTGGTTGCCATGGAAATTACTGTTTTAATATAAAGTGAAAGGATAAGGATTACTTATGTTAACTAACAAAAATTCAAAAATTAATAAAATTTTCTTTACTGCAGTTTCAAGTTATTATTTACCACAGTTTCTGAAGATGAGGTGAATAATATGAAACCAAAAACGCTAACCCATTACAGCAAAGGCTATGATAAAAAGATAAAAGAAAATTAAACTAAACACTCTAATTTGCGCTAGCCACTTGAAACATCCTACTTCGTAAAATGGCACATAGTGCGCCAAGAAAAATATAAATTAAACTTGTCTCTCCTGAATGAATTCCAAATTGTCAACCTGATAGTGAAAATGCAAACTCTTACTCCCTATCTATTAGGGCTCTTATCTACAATATAACACAGTTTTACAATAAGCCTGAGATATGAGATTTACGTAAGGATTTATCTTTGAGGTTATCCTGGATTTTTGTTCTTCAATTTATTGGAATGATAGTGCTTTCTCTAAGAATAGTTCCCATTCTGCATATAATCAGCAGGTGTTCAGTCTTAAATTGTTAAAAATGACCATTAGAGCGTCCGGAACCAAGATGGTGCTTTAATAAGATACTCTAAACCGGCACAAGGAAGACTGTCTGGTATTTAGATAATCCAAACAAACTCATATTCATTTCCTGAAACTCGAGTCACAAAAAAATGTGTAATATACTACTCTGTCAAGAAAGTACCGGGAATTTTCAATTAAAACAACATTTTTACATTTAATCGTCAAAATTTATTGTGTCGCCTTCAAAATAGGCTCCATTTGCTCCAATACATCTATACCAACGGCACTTCCAATTATCGAAACATTTTTTATAGGCGCTTTCCGGGATGGACTTTAGCTCTCGCGCCGAATTTTGTTTTATGGCTTCAATCGACTCAAAACGGGTGCCACGAAGGGACAATTTCAGTTTTGGGAAGAGGAAAAAGTCGCAGGGAGCCCAATCCGGCGAATACGGTGGTTGCTGAAGCACGTTTGTTGAGTTTTTGGCGAAAAAGTCAGTCACAATCGTAGCTCGGTGAGAAGGCGCGTTATCGTCATGCAAAATCCATGAGTTGTTCGCCCACAAATTTGGCCGCTTCTTACGGATACGCTCACGCAAATGTTTCATAACGCCTAGGTAATACTCCTTGTTTACCGTCTGACCCTCTGGAACGAATTCGTAGTGCACCACGCCACGGATATCGAAGAAAACAATGAGCATCACCTTCATTTTCGAGCGGCTTTGGCGTGGTTTTTTCGGTTTCGGCTCATTTTTTGCCACCCATTCCGATGATTGCTGGCTTGTTTGCATATCGTACTCGTAGACCAAGGTCTCATCACCAGTTATAATGCGTTCCATGAATGTAGAATCGGAATTACAGCATTCCAGCATTTCTGAAGCAACCTGTTCGCGATGACGTTTTTGAAGAAAATTTAGGTCTCTCGGTACGAGTCGTGCGGCCACCTTTCTCATGCCCAAAATATCAATCAAAATCGTACGTACGGACTCGTGGAATATCTTAAGATCATGTGGTATCTCTCTAGAGCTGGTACGACGGTTTTCCAGCACCCTTTCCTTAATTTTATCGACGTTGTCTTCGATCGAAGCCGTCGATGGGCGACCACTTCACGACCGTCCTTGAAGGCTCTGTACCACTGATATGCACGAGTTTTCGATAGAACATTATCACCAAAGGCCTTTTGCAACATTTTCAATGCATCGGCACACGAAAATTCATTTGCAACACAAAACTTTAAACAAATTCTTTGCTCAACGTAATCACCCATAGTAAAAATCGGCACGCACTCTGACATCGACTGACTTAATCAGCTGTTGCAAACACACTAGTTAACAGATCCCGCTCAAGCTTGGCATAGTAATTAAAGACAGTGGTACCAACCTAGGAAAAAATTTTTTACCTGCCTCATTGCCCCGCCAGATTCAAATCGATAATTCCCGGTACTTTCTTGACAGAATGTATATTTTTATTGGTAGTAAAACAGTAATTTCTACAATTTGTTGTAACGGCTGAAACAATTCAGTATTCTTATTATTATATTATATTATTAAAATTTCGAAACAGAGTTAATTGCTTATAATAATCAAACTTTATCTTACGACGCTTTACTGCATAACAGCGAAATTTCGGAAATAATCTGGGCATATAATGAGTTTAAAGAATCCTGTTTGAGTGGAACTTACGGCATGACTCCACAATTCTTTATGATTTACATTAATCTTGTGAATTATTATCAAATGCTAAGCTGAAGTATACGAACAGGAGATTTTCCATTGTTTAAATATATTTTACCAAAAATTAATAATCTTTTCTTTACAGTAAATCAACCGAATTACGCACGTTGGCTTGTTAGAAGAAACTCAACCACATTTATATGAAAATATGGAAAAAGGTCATTTTGGCATCCAAAGAACGGATAAATCCTTTTCTCGACAACCAATTGATTTAACGTTAGAACAGACTACCAATGCCGATGTTGGGAGAAGATTGACTGGTGTGATTCATTTCACAAACTCTATTTCTGCTCGTCAGCGGTGGTGCAAAAGCCATGAGATTAGATCTACAATAATATCTCAAACCTACGGGTTCACTGGTTTACGAAAACATACAGATGTAACAGCGGATCTAGAGAGTTATAATATTAGAAGAGACTCAAAACACCTTGAATCATTCGTAGATGCTTTTTCAAAGTTCATAAACCCTTTCGATGCAAGCATCGACAAGCTACAACTCTTTAATATTTCCAGAGGAAAAGCAGCTACCCAAGCAGTGCAAGATTATTTTATTAATATTGAAGAGAATGGCACAAAGTTACGTGAACAATTTATTTCAGAATGTGCTGATTCAGCTGAAAGATTCGAAAAATCTATAGCGAAAGTGAAAATTATGAATTTTTTCAATGAAATTGTCAAAAAAACTGTGAAAAGTGGTAATAAAGTACAAGAAATTGAAATGCAACGTGATTTGTTCGATATAATGCTTGGTTTATCGTTGGACTATAAAGTTGACATGGAAAAAATTTTGTGCTATCCGGTAACTCTACTTCCGATGTCTATGTGCCGTTTAGATGGAAGTTTATATCAAACTGATAAGTCTGCAATTGTTAAATGCTTTGAAAAACAACATAAATGCAACGATGCACCAAAAACCTTTGAGGTAAATATCGTTGACGGGTTTTTTATGCTGCATACAATACAAGATATACGTGCAACGTTTGGCGGTATTGCAAAAAAAGTAATGAGCATCTTGACAGCGTTTAAAGCACTACGGGTTGATATTGTTTTCGATCAATATTTCTTTCCATCTATAAAAGATTATGAACGTACGCGAAGAAATGAACAATGAACTATTGATTTCAATATTATTGGTCCCAGTCAAACTAGGCCGACAGATTTCTTGAAAGAATTAAAAAATATAAATTTTAATTTTTGATTGCCTCGGTCTTTACTTGACGGAAAATCATCTTCAATATAAGAAAAACAAATGTTAACTTCCGCTATTTTATCGATTTACACGACAAATGTTTCGTCATACCATGACTTCATCAGGTGAGTATTTAAACTGAGGTATACATTGCAAAACATAACCTTAAATGCACAGCTCTGGTACAAAAAATAGAGGGGTGGAAAGAGATGGTATACAATTAATGAAAAATATTAAGTAGGGGGGATCTGTTTAAATCTATTTGATCATTCAATAAAATTTGTCTTTTATTATATCTATTGATGTCTAAAGATTCTAACAGATTTAGTTTATGACTTTTGTTTTCGATATGTAATATTTCATAGTTCATATTAAAATTATGGCCAGTCTCTAACAAATGGTTGGCATAAGTTGAATTCGGTTTATTATTAATGTAACATTTTTCATGTTCTCGTATCCTTGTTTGGAATGAACGGCCTGTCTGTCCCACGTATACACATATCCCAAACAATGCCAAATTTGTTTCCTTTGATGTAAAAAACTTTTTCCTAGTATACCGGTCAGTGAAACCATAAAATTAGTTGATGATTTATTACTCAAAAAACGAACTAATCTTGTTGTAAAAACAGGAATATTAGACGCCTTAAACGTTTGCTTAAATCAAAATTATTTTATGTTCAACGGCACGTTTTATCTAGACGAAGAAAGTCTAACAATGGGGAACCCTTTAAGCCCCTTGTTATCAGAAATATTCATGGATCACGTAGAAACCAATATCCAAACACTCCCATATTTTAAAGATTTCGTTTATTGGTACCGCTATGTAGATGACATAATTTGTTTATTTAATGGCACAAATAGACAACTTGGTTCATTTTTGGAATCTATCCATAAATTATATCCAACAATTGAATTCACACAGGAAGATGAAGTAAATAATAGCATCAATTTCTTAGATTTAAAAATCACCAAAATTAATAATAGACATGACTTTTCCATATACAGAAAACCAACACATACAGATGGTACGATTCATTATACTTCAAACCATCCATTTTCACAAAAATTGTCAGCTTATTTTAGTATGGTTTATAGATTGGTTAACATACCCATGACGAAAGGAAATTTTGACAAAGAGTATAAAACTATTGAACAAATAGCTTTCAATAATGATTTTAATCCGTTAATTGTAGACAATTTACTTGATAAAATGAATTACAAGGAAGCAATATCACTTGTATATCCAAAATTTCAAAATTCAAACGAAACCAAATTTATTTCATTAACTTACATAGGCCAAATATCTGAAAAGATTGCTAGATATTTAAAGAAAAAAGAAAAATATAACATCTTTTTTAAAACTATTAATTCTTTAGGCAGCTTAATAAAAAATGATAAAGACGTCATTCCTAAAAACAAAAAATCAGGAGTTTACAAGTTAACATGTAGTGATGGCCCATGTGTATATGTGGGACAGACAGTTCATTCCAAACAAGGATACGAGAACATGAAAAATGTTACATTAATAATAAACCGAATTCAACTTATGCCAACTATTTGTTAGGGACTGGCCATAATTTTAATAAGAACTATGAAATATTACATATCGAAAACAAAAGTCAGAAACTAAATCTGTTAGAAACTTTAGAGATCAATAGATATAATGAAAGACAAATTTTATTGAATGAACAAATAAATTTAAACAGATCCCCCCCTACTTAATATTTTTCATTTATTGTATACCATCTCTTTCCACCCCTCTATTTTTTGTGAGGATGCACTAGATTTTCAATGGTTTGACGGAGAGTGTATGCCGCAATTGGTATTCGACGCTGTTGTTCACGAAGAAAGTAAAAATAACGATGATGAAATCATACTGCAGGTGAGAATAAATGGTTTATTTTTGATAACTGCTGCATTCAAATTTCTGTGATTAATTAAAAAAATTAATATATATTTCTTTTCGCAGATGGTGTAGAGGATGCCGAATCTGACACAGATGAATCCGAAGAATTCATTACTTCTGATGAAGAATCCACAGACGAAGAATGTTAATTTATATGTGATGTGAAATGAATAGAATTTATTTCAAATTTTTTTTATACTTGAAATAATTGTACTACTGGAGAGTTATTATATATTTATAAACCTGGTTTTGCGATTCTTTATTTTAATTATTGCTTTTTTCAATACGTAACCCTTATTAATATTAAGATAAAAAAATTTCCGTATGAATTTTGATTTGGAATACTGCCAGGGAAAAAAAACAATTTTTAGTTTTGAATGTAGGGGTAATAATATGAATCCTGTACAAAAATTTTAGGAACAATAATTGTTGAAAAAATAATATATTTTTTGAATTCTCTTCAAAAAATAAATATTTTGCGGAAATATCAAATATTTAAACAATTTATTACGTTCAATTTTGCATTAAAATTGGCAAAATAACTAATTTTTGAAAATCAAAAAGAAATCACAAGAAATATATCCCTTTAAGTTCCATAAATCAATACAATCCATTTAATGCAAAATGTTTTTAGTACAAATTCATAAAATTATATATTTTTTACTCCGAAATTTTAACTAGAAACCTCATGGGTTATTGTAAGTCACGTGGCCTCGCCAGAGCCAATAGTAACGCGGCAAGCAAGAACGAAGACAGCTGTCGTTATGCGCTCTCTCTCACACTACAGCTTGTCTATACTATAGACTCTATAGCACTACAGGCTCGTACCCATTCCTTATTTGTTTGATCACCTGGCAGGTAGAAAGCCCCACCGAAATGATCTGTCTTTTTGGGAATCTTATTTTTTAGTTATAAATAACACTCCATTAAAATTTCAAGCTGCCTCAAAAAACTTTTTTTATAATTTTTTGCAAAATATTTTTGCACGCGTCTGGCAATGTTAAAACCCCGATTAAATTATCTGGCTTATTTTTTTTCGTATTCATTAAGTATTACACTGCAACATATATAAATTGCGTAGTGCCTCAAATATATTTTTGGGGGAAAAAAAAATATTTTTCAAAATGTAGGGGTTGATTTAGCCCCGCTACTCATCAGCCAGGTCTGCGATCCCGAGTTGGGATATAATAGGAGAACTATCTGACAAGTTTTCAGCTTGCCTCAAATACCTACCCTAAAATTCGTGCCAGCTCTCGGACTATTAATGGTCTTGGTGTAATCACATCATTGGAGCATTTTTTTAGCGATTGTAATTCAAATCAACATTGGAGCGTTTTTTAACGTTACAAATACCATCAATAAGGAGTGTGAGCTATGATTATAGAAAGTTCTACAAATTGAGGCAGTGTACCATACATCTGTATAACAATTCTATACTCAAACAAACCCGCTAATGTTTGTATGAGTATACGAAAAATATATTGATTTTTGCATTTTCTCCTATTATACTATTTAACACACTTGTTTCAATTACAGTAATTTCTCCTGAACTTTTCAAATTATATGTGAAAAATAAGAATAACTATTCTCCAATTTATTATTTTTAGGAGTAACAGAATTTATTCTGTTATTTATCTATATTGTTATTATAGTCATGTATATGAATATTATGATATTAATTCTAAATAAAATATGAAAATATGAATATTTCGCGCCTTATCACAAGAAGTTCGGCGAACAACCACGGGCCTGTCTGATTTGTAACACATACTTAGTAGAGAAATTGGGAATCTAGGGTATGTAGTTTGTCTATGGTTCCTTGCATTCCTGTGAATTACGCATGCATCCCTTCTGGTCTGCTGTTAAAATTCCTTGTTTTTCGTGATGATTCGATATGTTAGCTTTTAGGATAGATGTTATCATTTTGTATAACGTTGTTAGTTACCTTCGGTGAAAAACCTTGGTATATTTATCTTATTACCAATGACCATCATTTTGTTGATTTGTGCAGTCAGTACTTACTGTTATCGCAATTTTTTCAACCAGTTACAGTGGATGTTATCCCTACCAGCGCCTCCTAATAGTGATATTTTTTCATGAACTTTATCACATAGGATTCCTGGTTATTGATTGAATCCATATTCGTGCATTGCCCTCGCTCTATCGTCAACTATTCCGCATCGCGATAGTGTTCATTTTTTGACTTCCATATTTATTTCCATTAATTTGCAATTTTTTCTTCAGGGAGATAATTTTTTATGTGATTTTCTTGTTCCATGTAAATATAAAAGGGTTATATCATTATTATTATGTCACAGTTTTCACATTCTGCTACTACAGTGGGATCAAATGCCAATCACTGTGAACGTATTGATTATTATGAATGTTATTGTGATTATTACCACCTATTTTGATCAAACAATTTCATCATTTGCACGTGTTGTTGAACACTATATATGTATAAGAATGTAATCAATTCTTATTTTTATAATTGAAGAAATAGGCGATTTTATGTCATGATTCTGGAAGATTCTATTTTGTTTAGTTTTAAATATAACAGAATAACATACACAAAATGAAATAATAACATACAAAGAAATAAAAAGAAAGAAATAGAAAAAATAGCTTACTAACCTGGAAGAAATCAAAAACAATGCTATTTCTTCGGGTTTCTCAATTCACATTTCTAACAACTAACTAAATAAACATGTGACACTTTTTAGGTTAAAATCTTAGACATAGAACATAAAAGCTACAAAGTTGTTTTCCCTAAAAATAACAGTTTTATTTTTACATCCCCCCACACAAAGTATGCACCCCTCGTTACATGTTTGCGTGTTCACATGGGAGCAACTTAGTTACATGAAAATAGTTATTGTTCTTTCTTTTATTTCCAATATCTATCTCATATATAGTGTTAGAAATTTTTTTCACTATTGGAAAAGGTCCTATTCTTATTTCATCAAGTTTTTTTCTATTCAATTTTGATTTATTTTCAACGTAAACATAGTCTCCAATTTTAAAATCATAATGTTTCCTATTCTTGTCGATCAGTCCTTTATTGTATTCATGATAGCGTAAAGAATTTTTATATGCTATTTCCTTATCTTTTGGTAAATTTCTCTCTTCAATAAGTTCTTCTGGAGCAATGGGATCAGTTCTGCCACAAAGTAAATATTCTGGGCTATATCCAGTTGTAGAATGGTCTGTTCTATTGTATTCTTCAATACATTAATCGGCTATTTTCGTCGATGCCCTAGTTTTCTTTTCGTTTTTTATTCCATTTAATTCCAGCAAATTAACTGTTCTTATATATTCACCCATATTCTTCATTTCTTCCAGAACTGGGTTTCTAGAAAGGCAATCTACTTCTACATTTCCTTTTCCTGGTTCATATCTAATCTCAAAATCGAATTGTGATAGAAAATTCATCATGTCACCCAGCTCTTCATCTGGTTTTGTACGAAATTATTTCCCTTCTAATGGCTTATGGTCAGTAACAACAATAAATTTATGTCCTATTAGCCAATATTTCCAATATTTAATTGCCAGACATTCTAGGAATATTGCTTTCTTGTTCTTTTAATATTTACTTAGTTTTTTAGACAAATACGCTACGGGTTTCATTTCACCATTAATCTGTTTTTGTTTACGAACAGCTCCTACTCCTTGAATACTGGCATCAGTATATATGGTAGTATAGGCACTTGGGTCGAAAATTGCAAGAATTGGCTCAGAACAAAGGATGCCTTTAACCTTATTAAAAGCTTCCTGACAAGCCAATGACCAATTGAATTTTACATCTTTTTTTAGTAAATTATGCAACGGTTCTAATAATCTAACTGAATCTTTTATATATTTGTGATAAAAATTAACTTTACCCAAAAATTGCCTTATCTTCTTCCGAGTATCTGCTGGAGAAAAATTCCTATTTGGAATTCTATCTCTTTTTGATCCTCCATTGAGCATCTGTATGGTTTTTTTGCTATAAATTTGTGTTCTAAAAGTTTTATATGTGCCTCATTATTTTGCACTTGACCAATATCAAACTTGTGTTTTGCAAAAATATGGTCATATTTATTTATTAAAACTTCAATTTTATTTCTCTGATTCATTTCCAAATGGTCTAATTTTGCTTCGAAAAATTCTGTTTGTATCCCCTCATTGAAATTGATGGTGTAATCATTGTTATCATTATTATTATTATTATGGACCCAATCGATCTTTCTCTCTTCATTCATATCTAATCTTTGATAAATATTCTAATCAAAATCTTGTTTTAATTGAAAATTGGAAATAGAATCTCGTCCGAGTAGAATATCATACTCGAAATTTTTCTCATTAACTACAAAAAGTACAACTTCTTTTATGATATTATTGATTCTCATTTTTGAAATTATTTTTCCTGAAAATTTTGCCCTGCCACTGACTGTTTTGAATGTGTTTCTATTATCTTGAATGCCTAGACATAACTTTTCTGCTATTTTGGAATTCAGAAGACTAACATTTGAGCCCGAATCATACATTCCACATAATTCATTATTATTTATGAACACCATCAATTTAATCAATGGCAGCAGTCCTAGTTTTTTTATGTTTGAAATGGCCTAATTTAATTCATCCTGTACCCCAACATTGTCTACAGTTTTTATGTTACCTGGTACGTTCTTTTGTTCAAAATTATTGTATTTATTCGTTAGCCGACATAAAGTCTTCGGATGAAATCTACCTGAAAAACCATTCTTCTCACAAATGGAGCATGGTTCCTTCCTAACTGGTTTTCTATTTATTTGTGAATAGAAAGGAATTTGTTCGGCAAATTTATTCATTCTATGGTTTTCTTTATTTCGATGGTTGTCATAGTTTTCTGAACTTTCTAGCTTTCGCAACTTACCCAATAATTTCTCGAAAGTTGTTTAATTTGATCGATCAATTTTATCTTGTAAAATATTTGGCAAACTTGTCACAATTAAATCAATTAATATATCAGTTGGAAAATTATTTCGGAGATTCAACAACAAATTTTCTTTCCTAAAAGCATAGTCAACTAAACTTCCTCCTAATGTACCTAAATGAATAGGCTTTCACAAAAACTCTCTAAGCAGTTATCTTTCCATATTTGAAAACTTTTGTCTAAACCTAATGTAATTTAGTTCATTATTTCAAACCATTCTTTCGCTATTCCATCCAGAAACAACCGTAAAATCAACATTTTGTCTCTATCTTCTTCTACTTCACAACGCGTGCATTCCGTCTCGAATTTTCCGAACCATAAATTCACTGAAACACTCTTACTGTCAAAATTATTCAGCACAAAATCCTCCTTTATTCTCTTGAAATCCTTGCTTTTTCTTGAAACCGTATCCTGTGGTTTTGGTGATTCTTGTCCAAATACTGTTCTCACGTATGCGGGTGAATAAATCAGTTGTAAATATTCATTCTTAAACATCACATCTTCTTCGGCATCAAAATATATTTTTTTCAATTCCGTAGTTAATGAAATGACACGCGTACGAAATGAACCTCTTACTTTAATCGATTTCAAGATATTCTTCACCTTCGGTAGAGCCAAAAGTTCATGATTGGCAGATATATCCTGTTTGTCCTCTGGTATTCCATAATATGTATATTCCATTCCCGTAGTTTGGATCCATTTGAATTTGTATGTATTTTTCTTCTTATCAGCCTTGGATGCTTCCAAAGCGATGCAAATCGTCATGGATGTCGTCATTATAGCTTACGTTTTTGATTTATAAGAATGTAATCAATTTTTATTTTTATAATTGAAAAAATAGGCGATTTGATGTCATGATTCTGGAAGATTTTATTTTCTTTAGTTTAAAATATAACACAATAACCTACACAAAATAAAATAAAAACATTCAAAGAAATACAAAGAAATAAAAAAAATAAATGAAAAAAATAGCTTAGTAACCTGGAAGAAATAAAAAACAATGCTATTTCTTCGGTTTTCTCAATTCACAATTCTAACAACTAACCAAATAAACATGTGACACTTTTTGAGTTAAAATCTTAGACATAGAACATACAAAGTTGTTTTCCCTAAAAATAACAGTGTTATTTTTACATATGTCCATGGCGATTTGGCAAAACAGACTGAATAAGTGACAGTCAAGTCGACAGATGTAGCTTCATCAATATGGCCGCAAACAATTGTTAAGAAAGGAAATCCCCATTCGAAGACATCATATATCAACACTTTGTGAACAACACCAGACATCGTTTGAATAAGAAAAGGAATTTTTTAATTTCCTTAACCATTATAGAGCAACTTAATTCAATACCTAGTCAAAATTGTGATTCTGAAACAGGGGAGCGAAAGTCAATACTGTTTGGTTTGACATTATTCATAACTTTTTATTCAATTATATGTAAAATACTTTTAGAATTATGTCCGTTGAAACCTTAGAACCGAATGAATTGAAAAATAGTGAATACTTATAGCGTGAGTGTTAGGTAGAAAGTGACGTGAACATTTTCCATTCTGATTATAAAGTTTTATAATTATCATTATTATTATAACCACTTCTATTATTATTTTAATGATAATTATTATTATAATTTTTTTTTTAGTAATCTCGATTTACTCGGTGGCGCTTTCAGGTATTCATGGGCTTTTAACAGCAGGATTAATATGCTGCGTTGTATCCAAGATGCCCGATTTTTGCATAACTTGGTATGTCTTCATGTTTCTAGGAAACAAATCAGTGGCTGAGACAATAAGAGGCAAGGTCTCCACACTCTCCAAGTTCCATATCTCTTTTATTTCCCTGAGAAACGGTGCATATTTATCAATATTTTTTTTTTCAAATCAATATTATGTTTGTTAGAAATTACTATGTCAACACAAAATAGGCCTTCCGCTATGGTGATGCCTGGTCTGTTGTGCACTATCGGTAAGTTGAGTTCTCAATAAAATTTTGTTATTTATTATTATTTTTATTACTTTTCTTGACAAGCAATTTCTCAAGAGATTTTGAGCCCATCCCGGGTGCAGGCATCCGAAAAATTCGGACAGTATTCAGTACATCCGCTTTCTGCAGGAGCTTGTAGAGGTTGTTGTTTATTGCCAGGGTGTTGAGCCATCTGTCTGGGTCTTTTGGGATAACTCCAGTGGCGGACAGAATAATGGATATAATGGTCACTTTGTCGAGGTTCCACACGTTCTTTATTTCGGTCTTTTGGAATAACTCCAGTGGCAGACAGAACAATGGGTATAATGGTCAATTTGTTGAGGTTCCACACGTTCTTTATTTCGTTTGCAAGGTCGGTGTATTTCCTTTTGTTTTCTGCTATAATGTTCATCAGGTTGTGTGTGTTAGGAAAGGCTAAATCTATAATGTAGGCTTCCTGTCTTCTGCCTCTCATTACTATGTCTGGTTTGTTACAGGTGATGGTTCAGTCTGTGATGATAGATCGGTCGTAATACATTATGAGGTTTTTTTGTGTTACGGCTTTTGGTTCGTATTCATGGTAGGGTGTTTTCCGTGTTTCGCTCAGCATTCCCAGCTTGTGGTATATTTCTTGGTAGATGATAGCTGCGACTTGGTTGTGACGGTGTAAGTACGTTCTGCAATATTATGCTGCATGTGATGTCTTATATGCTTTCCGGCTTTTCCTTGCATTTGTCATCTGTCATTCCTGGTTCCTTGATGATATATTTCTGATAGTTTTTAGCAGGTACCACCTGATCTTAGATGGCTAGAAGAAGGCTCTCCGTTTCTGGGAATACTTCGCCCGTTCTCAGCCATTTGTTCGACGCTTGTTTGTCGGCGTGTGTTTAGTCGAGATCGTGCGGATGCCTCTCATGGAGCTCTTTACTTCTCCACTCTTGGTGCTTCTCTTCTGTGCTCACTATGGTCTCGTTGCTTTGCGTTTCTGCCCTGAATAGATTCAATGATGTGGTTTTGTCTCTGAGGCATGCTAGGGATGTACGTTTCTTTTCTGTTGTGAGAGTAGTTTCTCAGCAAATTGATTTGTTTGCTGTGCAGGTTCTTGAATCGGCATCCTTCTTTCCTTGGTATTGTCATTCTCAGTTTTCCGGCTTTGGGGTGGTGTTTTCTATGTGCTGTTAGCGTTATCTTTGTTTTCTTTGTGATGTTGTCCAGTTCCGTTGTTGTCCAGTTTACTATCCCAAACGAGTAGGTTAGGATGGGAATAGCCCATGTTTTCAGCGCTTTGAATAGGTCTCGGCTTTATCGGGCCTCCTTTTGCGAGGTCAACACTTCCTGTCTTGATCTTCCCGTTTTCCATGTGTATTGTCCCGCATTTGTCTGAGCCAAAAGTCATTCCAATATCTTTTGAGAACCTCTCTACGATCCTAATTAGTTCTTTCAGTTTCTCTTGTCATGGTGCATAGAGTTTGAAATTGTTCATGTACAATAGGTGCGAGACGGTGTGCTTCCTGTGGTTTTCTTTCAGACTGTATCATATTCTTGTTCTGTTCCGGAGCTAAGATAGCGGATTTAGTGCTATGCAGAACCATAATGCGCTCAACGAGTCGCCTTGGTAGATTCCCCTGGTGACGTGGATTTCGGGCGTAAGCAGCACGAAAGCTTGCGGTCCATTTCTGGAAATAGCCCACTCTCAGCCATTCGCTTCTCTTCTGTGCTCAATATGGTCTCGTTGCTTTGTGTTTATTTCCCGGATAGGTTCAATGGTGTGTGGTTTTTGTCTCTAAGGCATGTGAGTTGGTGCAGGCATGAGGTTACTTTTCTGTCGAGGAAGTTATTAATATTATTTTCTAAATATCATTTCATTATTCTTCAGTTTTAGTTTTCAATGAGGGGCAGACTGCGTCACAACATTGTCATCTACATTTAAGCAAACAATTTTCGCACTTTGCGAGTGGTGTTCAGCACTATCGCTTTTTGCAGGAGTACATTCTGTCAAGAAAGTACCGGGAATTATCGATTTAAATCTGGCGGGGCAATGAGGCAGGTAAAAAATTTTTTTTCTAGGTTGGTACCACTGTCCTTAATTACTATGTCAAGCTTGAGCGGGATCTGTCAACTAGTGTGTTTGCAACAGCTGATTAAGTCAGTCGATGTCAGAGTGCGTGCCGATTTTTACTATGGGTGATTACGTTGAGCAAAGAATTTGTTTAAAGTTTTGTGTTGCAAACGAATTTTCGTGTGCCGATGCATTGAAAATGTTGCAAAAGGCCTTTGGTGATAATGCTCTATCGAAAACTCGTGCATATCAGTGGTACAGAGCCTTCAAGGACGGTCGTGAAGTGGTCGCCCATCGACGGCTTCGATCGAAGATAACGTCGATAAAATTAAGGAAAGGGTGCTGGAAAACCGTCGTACCAGCTTGAGAGAGATAGCACATGATCTTAAGATATCCCACGAGTCCGCACGTACGATTTTGATTGATATTTTGGGCATGAGAAAGGTGGCCGCACGACTCGTACCGAAAGACCTGAATTTTCTTCAAAAACATCATCGCGAACAGGTTGCTTCAGACATGCTGGATCGCTGTAATTCCGATTCTACATTCATGGAACGCATTATAACTGGTGATGAGACCTGGGTCTACGAGTACGATATGCAAACAAGCCAGCAATCATCGGAATGGGTAGCAAAAAATGAGCCGAAACCGAAAAAACCACGCCAAAGCTGCTCGAAAATGAAGGTGATGCTCATTGTTTTCTTCGATATCCGTGGCGTGGTGCACTACGAATTCATTCCAGAGGGTCAGACGGTAAACAAGGAGTATTACCTAGGCGTTATGAAACGTTTGCGTGAGCTTATCCGTAAGAAGCGGCCAAATTTGTGGGCGAACAACTCATGGATTTTGCATGACGATAACGCGCCTTCTCACCGAGCTACGATTGTGACTGACTTTCTCGCCAAAAACTCAACAAACGTGCTTGAGCAACCACCGTATTCGCCGGATTTGGCTCCCTGCGACTTTTTCCTCTTTCCAAAACTAAAATTGCCCCTTCGTGGCACCCGTTTTGAGTCGATTGAAGTCATAAAACAAAATTCGGCGCGAGAGCTAAAGTCCATCTCGGAAAGCGCCTATAAAAAATGTTTCAATAATTGGAAGTGCCGTTGGCATAGATGTATTGGAGCAAATGGAGCCTATTTTGAAGGCAACCCAATAAATTTTGACCATTAAATGTAAAAATGTTGTTACTTTCTTGACAGAGTAGTATGTACACGTCCTTTCGAATATTATTATTATTATTATCATTATCATAATGACCATCATTATAATCATTATTATTATTGATATTATTATTATAACTTTTATTATTGTTGAGTTTGAAAAACATATTATCTCTACCGGAAAATTTTTCAATTAATATAATACGATCATTTATACTGGACTTTTGTTGATATTAATTGAAAGATTTTCCGGTAGAGATAATATGTTTTTCAAATTCAACAATAATAATAGTTATAATAATAATATCAATAATAATAATGATAATGATGGTCATTTTAATAATGATGATAATAATAATAATAATATTCGAAAGAACGTGTACATATCTTTCGAATATTATTATTATTATTATCATTATTATAATGACCATCATCATCATCATTATTATTATTGATATTATTATTATAACTATTATTATTGTTGAGTTTGAAAAACATATTATCTCTACCGGAAAATCTTTCAATGAATATCAACAAAAGTCCAGTATAAATGATCGTACGCAACCTTTACGCAGAAAATGATTATTCACTTCAAAATTACTCTACCAAAAATCTCATTACCGTCAAAATGATCAAAGTCATCACTATCGACCACCCTCTTGTAGTCTGAAGTTACATATTATGAACGGTTTCTGACAACCAATTACCAAAGTTCAAAATCCCAAGAATTTATTCATCTGAAACTGTGATCGACAGCTCTCATAGGTTATTGTTAATGCACGCTGAAATGAAACGGATCAGTACATTCACAACGACGACGTTATCTTATCTTATCTGAGCTATCGTTCTCTCTTCTCTCAGAACATAATTCTTTGTGTCCAGTATTTTTATTAAATCTCCATTTCAGTATACAATAACCTAATCATGTTCTCATGTTTCGGGACCAAATCTTCATCTCAGGAGTGAGTGTTTATTCAATTCCATTGGGAACGTCATTTTATTTGATTCATATCATAGTCATTTTCTAATTATAGATATTTTTATTTAAAATAATTCACACAGTTTTTATGTCTCACAATTTATTCAGAATCCTGACATGTGTTTCAGTCTTTCGACCATCTTCAAAGGAGTACAAAAAGAATTCGAGATAAATTGTGAAACATTATTTTGAATAAAATTTTTATAATGTTTCACCTAGAGCCAACCGCATACTCCATTCATGTTATTAATATTTAATTTAAAACCAACTGAAGAGTAATAATTGAAGGATCATTTTTATAGATTCATATTCTTGATATAGTACACTTTAACAGGGAAATATATACTAAAAGACACACGACCACTGCTAGGCATCAAAACAATGAATTCCGTAGAACTTCACACGAAACACGTAGAAGAAGAACAGTGAGTCATTGTAGCACTACTCAAAAATTCACAACGCAAGCTACATCGGGTAAGTAATAATGTCACATGTAAAATTATAACTGCATTTCAATAAATTCGGTGCAAAAGTAAATACTTAAAAATAGTTTAGATCACATTCGAAATGTATTAGTTATGTTATTATGATAAAATCACATTTTTTACCCTAGTAGTATACAGGTCTGGCAAAGCGAATATTAACATGTAACAATATGAAATCACTTCATTTTGTATCACTTTTTTATTATTACGTATACAGCGGCCAGAATTTTGTAGTTGTTACTACATTTTCAAACTTTGAAGGCTTTGAAAGATCTTTGAATGCCACAGGTCCGCTGCTTGTTTAATAGTTTCACTGCGAGATCTTGATGATTTTTTTAAACTTCTATTGATTCCAGGATTTCTAGTTTCTTGCCTTTCGCTTCCAGATGTAGTATTTTAGGATTATCTTATTCTGGGAAAACATGACTTGGTTCGTAACAAGGTTTCGCAATATAAGAGTTATCTTTTTGATACTGGATGATAAATTTAACCTTTTACCGGTCTCGCGTGTTGTTATTCGCCGATGTGCATCAACTAACCCTTTATCAGCTTTAACCGGCCTTCCGGAACGTGGTGCATGTTCGACATCAAAATTGCAGAATCTAAATTTTGCAAATCAGTTGTGGCACTGGTATACTGTCAACACCTCTTCTCCATACAAATCGGTTAATTTCTTCCTGGCTTGAACAGCACCTTTTCTATAGTAAAAAAGTAAAATATGACGAGGGTACCAATCAAAAACTACTGCGTAGAATTAATTCACACACAACCCTGCTATATCAGTTCTCAAAACATATTATTATTATGCGGCTTAAATATGACGTTGGGTTCGAAAAAATACAATTGAATCCTCTGTCTGGAAACGAAATTACTTTCCGAACAACCTTGTAGAAAATGCTGTTAGGTGGAAGGAAAGAAAATGTTTGTTTTTTTATTAGTTCCATTAAGGTTTCTATTCAATAGAGTGGGATGAAATGTGATTTTTCAAACAAAATTTGTTCAATTTAGTGGCTAGTTCTGCAAGATAGCTATTTATATATGAGACGAGGGGGCATATCGGTGACTGATCCTTATGACATTTAATAAGACCCTATAATTAGGAGAGGTAGAATTCATATTGACCATTTTTAGTTTATCATTTTTTTTGGAAATAAATCGAATTTTTGGAGAGTTTTGAGATTTTTTCGTTTAATTTTCGGGCTGAAATTATTTCTTAATTTCATATTAGATTCTTTCTCTGAAAAATTATTTATATTCTGGTCATATTCTTTTTTCGATAGAGTTACAACGAAAATTTAGTCTGCAGCGACCTTCCTCATCCGGAATTCTGCTCTGCTCTACCTCCCGGCGTAGCATATAGAGGACACGACGAGTCTTAGCAATACTTGAGTGACTGTTCCCGCTGGGTTCAATAAGGGCAAAGCATACAGCGTTCGACGACCGTTCCGACGTACAACACAAGGTCACTGGCGTCACAGGCAGACATGCGCACCATGCCTGTCTGAAGACTTCAAGTGCGCAGAATCAGAACGAAATCTGCCTCCCGAATTGAAAGATAGGTGCTCCCTCATAAAACCGCATTCATTTCAGACGACGATCCGGCCCTAATTGCCTCAATCATCATTCCGAGGCAACATTTCCTTTCGTTCCACAGTAATCCCGCTGGAGATGGCACCGCGTCCAACCCAGCGGCGGATTGTTTCCTGCCATATGTGAACGCTCTATTCCGATCTTATCGACGCTCACTAGAGGGGGAGTGTGTAGCGACCTTCCTCATTCGGAATTCTATTCTGCTCTACTTCCCGGCGGAGCCTCTAGAGGACACATCTAGTCTTAGCAATACCTGACTGACCCGTCTCCGCCGGGTTCAAGTAGGGCAAAGCACGTAGCATTCAACGACCGTTACGACGTGGAATACAAGGTCACTGGCGTCACAGGCAGACATGCGCACCACGCCTGTCTGAAGAGTTCAGGTGTGCATGCTCGGAACGAAACGCCGTCTCCCAAATTTAGAGGTAGAAGCTCCCTCATAACACAGCATTCAGTTCAGAGCTTCAAGTCATTATTAAATCATCATATCGAATTCTCTTGTATTGACTTTACCTCAATCATGAAATCGTAAAGCAAGATAGTAAAATCAACACAAAACAAAATTCGAAATTATAATTTAATAATAATAAAAACGACAAAGAAAATTATGTTGTTACTCTATTCAAAAATGTTTATGACCAGAAAACAAATTATTTCTAAGACAAGAATCTTCCATAAAATTGATAAATTATACAACTCAAATAATCAAATAGAACTGTAAACAACTCATTAGTATCACTTTAAAAACTATGATGAATCCAAAATTGTTAACATGAAAACTTTTTCAAAATTATATGACTTTATTGGAATCTATGAAGATTAGTCACAATTGTTAAACCATATAGCAATAATTTTTTTTAAACAAACACATTTGAACTCACCCTATGGAAACTCAATTGAGATTACAAAAGACCAAAAAAAAAACAAAAATATGTTTGCCTTCCAACTGAAAGTATTACAGTATCATTTGATGTCATAAATATTTTCCCGAGTATACCAAATGCCAGATATGAAATCGAAAGCTGAAAAAGCTTCTGAGGGATCACCACAGAAGATCTAGGAATATCAGGATAATAAAAAAAAATGAAATCAATCCGGTCATAACAAATGGAATTTCAAGTCTTTTCAAACTTTGCGTGAAAAAAAATTATTTTCAATATAATAACAACTTTCTTAAAAAAGATGGACTAGAACTGGTGAACTTTTGATGTACTTTTTTATTTTGGTACGGCTATGTATACATATTGGTTCATATTCAGAACTACTAATCACAGTGAAATATCTTAATGGTCTACACTACACCATTAATCTATCCCTGTCAAAATCGCTGATTGAACATCTACAGGTATGTCAGTATGACAGGCGAAAAGGTACGAAATTCAATTTTAATCAAGACGTCCAGTGGACCAGTAGAAGAATCGAAAACAAAATGAAACTTATTCTTGTCACTTCCGGGAAACTGGGTGTTAAAGTTGGAACAAATAACTCTTTTTTTGTTTTTATAATTCCAACATTTCTGAAACTATTTATTGAAATAATACTGGAAATGTTTGAATACATTGGTATTCAAACATTTTCAGTGGCGTAGATAAAAAAGTTATTGGATAATACATAGTCCCCAAGTTGAACGCCACTGACATTTCCGCATTTTTTGACAACATTTCAATTCCTGTAGATTTTTCTTCCAAAATGGTAGTCTTGGTTGAAAGTTTTAAACCACTTTTGAGAACATCAGCGTTAAACATCTTGACCTTTGATTTTTCATAAAAAAAGGAAACTTGTCTAGTGGATATTAACGGGATGTGTATTGAAAAATAAAGGAAGTTCAAACCGAAAGAAATTAATGTAGATGTTCAATGTGACCACTATTGATTTGGATACCAGATACCCTTCGCCTCAAATTATTCTAAAGTTGTTGAAGTATTGCAACATTATTTTGAACAATTTTATGTTACTTTTAGGTTCAAGAGGATATTAACAATTTCCACTTGTCACAGTGTAACCAAGAAAATTTTCTTTTTTCGCCAAATGAATTAATTATTCGTCTAAACCTATTCCGATGTATTTAAGTTTTGAACTGTAACACAAATACAGGTTGCATTGTCCCGATTGGAAAAACTTTCTATTTAGCATAGCTCATATTTCAGAATGAATATCTGCCGAATAATCATAACGGGTTATCTATTTCGTGATCTGGATTTCACAACCCTGTTTCGATGACATATTTCGAAGGGAACCGTGATCCGAAACCTCATATGTTAAGTTGAAGGTTAGTCATTTAACAATATGAATCTACGGCTGAATATGTGAAAATTGTGAAAACAATGATCCTGTAGTAAGTACGTTTCGTGCATAACGGGCAGGTTATGGTCGATATAATCGTACATCTGAGCGTACAATTGGTAACACAGTGAAAAAATTCCAAGAGTCTTAAGGCCCATAAATCATCGAAATGTACGCTCAACCGAAAATATTTCTACTATAAGGGAAAGTGTTGAAGAAGATCCAAATTTATCAGTTCATCGGCGCGCACAATATTTGGCGTATTTTGCGTCTGGATTTGCATCTCCATCCATATAAGGTTCAATTGACACAAGAACTAAAGTCAGCTGACCATAGAATGCGTAGAACATATGCTGATTGTGTGCTTGAACAACAACGTTTGGATGACGATTTTTCGCATCGAATTTTCTTCAGCGACGAAGCACATTTTTCACAAAAAATTACTGTATGGTGTGCAATTTGGTCAGGTGGAGTGATTGGCCCGTACTTCTTTGAAAATGATAAAGGTATCACTCAAACGGTCATTTCTCATCGCTATAGCCATAAAATTAATGATATGGGATTGGAAGAGATGTGGTTGCAGCAGAAAGGTGCAACAAGCCACACAACAACACTCATTTTGGCTTTATCGCAAGAAAAAATCCCAGGACGCGTAATGTCTCATTTCGATGATGTGAATTGACCAGAAAGATCTTTCGATTTATCGCCTTTGGATTTTTTTGCGGGGATTATGCGAATGATCGTGTTCATGCCGATAATTTTCAGACTATTGATGATCTGAAAACTAACATCCGTCAAGTTATTGGTGAGATATTGTCCGAAATGTGTCGGCGAGACATCGAAAATTACCTCACAAGGATCGAGTCATGTAAGAAATCACGCGGAAGACATTTGAATGATGTTGTATTCCATATATAATTGCAAGGTACAAGTATTATATTGATATAAAAATTTGATCGATATTCTGAATAAAAGAGTGTCTTATTTACCTTCACTTTCTGAATCACAAGATGGATAACCCTCTATTATAAATTTGATTATAATTATATTCAATTTTAATTATTTTATTTGGACAGAATTGCTAATTATTAGCATAGCGGCATAAAGGAATATTACTTGATCATGAAGAAGATTTCTTTGCATGTGACGTTTGGAGTAATCGGGAATACAGTTAAATTCTTGAATTAGCTTAATATAGTATGCTGAACATACGCGAAAAGAAAATGTTAGGTGTTAGTTTTTCATGAAGAGCCAGTACAGAAGAGCTGAGTAAACAGTTAGATTTTCAAGTGACCTTCCTATCCAACGACAAGGGGTTTGTAATTCGGGTGCGTTGAATCGACGCGCAAAGAAAGAATTGCATCTTTGCTTACTGCAAAACTTAGTGGAAAGTAAGCTTCGATTCTTTCAAACCTAAGCATGACTGATAGAATCGATGCACTTACGATCTCTATTGACTATACCTTGTCAATTCACAGGTCAAATCCAGTCGAGAAAAATATCTGTCGAAAATTGGCGCTTCATTGTGAAAAGTTAGTTATACATTCAAAGTTCAATGTATTGTCCGTCGCTGGCCTCAACTTTTTTCCATATTTCTGGCAATTTACAGATCCAACCGCAAAAAACGCCCGGCTCTTTGACCGCTGTCCATGTATCGAGCCATTTTTTGAATTCAGCATTACTGGAGAAGTGATTGTCAGCCAGCCAATGTTGCATTGATCAGGACATATGGTAATCGGAATCATCAATACATTTTTTTAATGAACTTAACCATAACAGTCCTCTAGTCAGGGATTGAAAAAGTCTCTTGTACGCGATCGATTGAAGAATAATCATTTTTTTTTCTGAATTACATAATTGAAATCTTTCGCTATATACGTTCACTGAATTATCGGGGTGTGCAATATACAACACCATCGGGATAAAACTTCAGTAATCAGATGAATCTACATCTACGAGAGAATCTGGAAAGAGGGCACCTGTATCAGTCACCCAACAAGCGATTCACTACCATCTAAGCTATTTGTTGCTAGGTCGAACTCAAGTTCTTATTTTGTACTATCTTATATCTTCCATCAATGTAGCTTTATATATATTTTTTAATATAATTGTAAAACTTGAAGGAAGTTTTTGTTGACAGAGTGGTTAAGTATTTAATTACGTTACACTATCTTCATTCCTATAAAAAATCCTTGAATTTGCAAGATAAAAACTACGCAAGTCAGAATGTCAACACAAATCAACGACAACGGAACTCAGTAGCGTAGAAAGAATGGAAAAACGCTGTAAAATATACGGGTTATTTTCAAAGTAATCTGAAATAGTTATGTAATGTGATATATTTTACGGAAATGTGAGAAGAAAAATTTTAAAAATCGAGCTGTCCCTGGATTTAAATACTGGTTCACAATTTCGTAATATATCTTAGCCATATGGCTATCTGAGACATTAGAATTTGTCAGTTATTTATAGGTATATTCGCAGGTTTTAAACGTCCATTTTTAACAATTTGAAATTTAAAAGAACGTAATTTATCTTCACGAAATTTTGCATTAGACTTCGAGTCGTTATTCAAAATTCAAATTTGAACTTGATGAAGAAAGATTTTATGCATGAAATTGTGATTTACATTGAAACATGGGTTCATTACGATGATACAAATCGTCGGGCAACGTGCCACATAATCAACTGTCAAGCCAAATATTCATGGCGAAAATATCATGCTGTGTATTTGATGGGCTGGGTGTGGTGTATTATGAGCTGCTACAATCGAACGAAAGGAGCACAGGGGAGATCTACCGAAGACAATTGATGCGTTTGTGGCGAGCATTGCGAGAAAAACTAGCACCATAAGCCGACAGACACGATAAACAATCGTAATAATGCAACGCCACATGTTGCGTTGCCCGTTAAAATGTACTTACAAGCAACTCCACCCGCTGTACAATCCAGACATTGATGCATCGATTACCATATGTCCTGATCAATGCAACATTGGCTGACATGTGGCGGTGCATTATTACGATTGTTTATCGTGTCTGTCGGCTTATGGTGCCAGTTTTTCTCGCAATGCTCGCCTCAAATGCATCAATTGTCTTCGGTAGATCTCCCCTGTGCTCCTTTCGTTCGATTGTAGCAGCTCATAATACACCACACCCAGCCCATCAAATACACAGCATGATATTTTCGCCATGAATATTTGGCTTGACAGTTGATTATGTGGCACGTTTCCCGACGATTTGTATCATCGTAATGAACCCATGTTTCAATGTAAATCACAATTTCATGCAAAAAATCTTTCTTTTTCACTGAAAGAACAGTTGTTCTTACGTAAAATAAATGTCGTTCGACATGTGCTGGCTTCATTTCTTTTGGCACCCAATTTTCTACCTTTCGAATCATTCCTATTCTTTTCAAACGATGGCAAATGACCTTTTGAGTGACTCCCAGTGTTTTTGCGAGTTCCTCTTGCGTTTGGGATGGATTTTCATCGAGTCTTATCTCCACTCCTTCATCCTTAAACTTTGGTAGCGCTCCGAGACATTATTCGTCTTCCAAATAAAATTTGCCATTTTTAAATCGGGAAAACCACTTCTAACACGTTCGTTCAGCTGGAGCATGGTCACCACAAACATCCATTAAAATTCGATTACTTTCGCCAGCCTTCTTCTTCGTATTGAAGTAATGAAGTAAAACACCCCACAATAACACATTATTCGGCACGAAAGTTGTCACAGAAATTATGTTGTTAACACTTCAGTAAAATGACGGATACTGAGAAGAAATCCAAATGACGATAATTCAGAATGAAGGTGTTGCCAGATGAAACTAGTAACGAGATCAGTTATCAAAACCACACCTACTTACTTCTTCTCACCTTTCCAGTCAAATCAGCTTTCACGCGCTTGTTCAATTTTAGAATTTTGAACCAGAAATGGTCTCAAGTAAAAAGATTGGATTCACTGATAAAGAATCCAAGGTCAAGAATAATTCTGTCTGGCCGATCCGGTCCGATCGATCCATCCGTAAAACCTCTAACTTTTGAACGTTTGAATGAAAAGAGCTTAAAAGAGACTTAAAATGTTCAGAGAGGATTTTAGGACTGAATATCTCAGTTGAATTTGTTAATGGGCTAAATTGGTCGAACGGTTCCAGAATAATGATCATTGAATTATCACCTTATTTTTCTCAAAACTTTCGAAATAAAGATCCAATCGATCTTACATTTGATATTTAGAGGTTAAATATTGCTGCGAGTATCGTATTATCCGAAGATTTTAAAAAAATGTGTGCAGGTTAGCGTACGAATATTATCAAAAGTTCTACCTCCGAATAAAATATATCACACTTTCGAACGGAAAGAGCTGAAGACTTTTGAACTTTCATAGTAGATTTGAAGCCTCAATATCTCGGTTGATTTTGTTATTGGGAAGCATCGGTTCAAGGGTTCCGCGGTGATTCATCTTCCGAACTTTTTCTCAGCTTCCCAATAGTTCCAAAATTAAATAAGATGCAATAAACTTTGTTATTTAGGTGTGTAAAAATAACACGAATGTGTGAAATATCGAAATCGCCTGTTGAGAACTGAAGGTAAAAATGCTCATTTCCGAACGAAAATACATAGCGACTTGAAATTTTCAGGTTTTAAGTATGAATGTTTCACTTATGTTCAAAGATGAACAGAAACGAAAATCAGTTGTTTCTGAGTTATACTCATTTGAATTTTTATCATTTGAATAGTTTCGAGAGTACAGAGCCGATCAAGTTCAAATTTGAATTTTGAATAACGTCTCGAAGGCTAATGCAAAATTTTGTGAAGATAAATTACGTTCTTTTAAATTTCAAATTGTTAAAAATGGACGTTTGAAACCTGCGAATATACCTATAAATAATTGACAAATTCTAATGTC
Organism: Megalocaria dilatata; assembly: GCA_034642435.1. NCBI lineage: Eukaryota > Metazoa > Arthropoda > Insecta > Coleoptera > Coccinellidae > Megalocaria > Megalocaria dilatata. The sequence goes on along the minus strand of CM067857.1, from coordinate 70,944,752 downwards.
TCAGATAGCCATATGGCTAACATGTATTACAAAATTGTGAACCAGTATTTGAATCCAGGGACAGCTTGATTTTTTAAAATTTCAGTAAAACATATCACATCACATAACTATTTCAGATTACTTTGAGAATAACCCGTATATTTTACAGCGTTTTTCCATTCTTTCTACGCTACTGATTTTCGTTGTCGTTGATTTGTGTTGACATTCTGACTTGCGTGGTTTTTATATTGCAAATTCAAGGATTTTTTATGGGAATAAAGATAGTGTAACGTAATTAAATACTTAATCACTCTGTCAACAAAAACTTCCTTCAAGTTTTACAATTATAAAATAGAAAGGCTTTTTACTTGATAGAAGAAATATAACAAAAAATGAATATCAAAAAAAATTAAAATATGTTTTAATATTCAAATTCTGTTACATTTCTTCTATCAAGTAAAAGGCCTTTCTATTTTATTTATATATAATATATAATTATATTTTGGCTTCAATAATTCTCATTATGGAATGTCAATGAATTTAAATAAGCCTTGAAAATAACTTACACTCTTCTTTGATTTTGTTAGAACATAGATCAATCTTGAATTATAAAGTTGATCTGTGTTTCGAAACATTCATTTCGTTACACGTGTTGAGTTGTTGATATAGGTAAGTTTTTTGATTTTGATACTTGGATTATTATTCAGGACCGAAGAAGGGATTGCTTAGAATTATATTTGTTTTTTGAAGATATAGTGCACATTTTTTTAGAGATTTTTGAAATAATTTATTCGAATATTTGAATATATTAAATATTTCAAATAAATTATATTCTTTGAGAAGTCCTTTAAGTGTGTTCATGTTTTTAATAGGCAATTGGTGTTCTTAACGGTAAGACCAGAAACAAAATTTTGTCTCCTTTAAATATTTTTTTATTAAATTTAATGACTTTCGTATATCTGTTGGTTTATTTATTCCATTTGACATTATATATTGTGTTTTGATTATATACGTCTATTAAATGTAAGCGGTGCTTGTTGTAGACATTAATTCAATTCTAAAAGTTTTTTGAATGAAAAATTTGCATTTTTGAAAAATTTCGTTCTCTGACCTTACGTTTGTTTCATTGAAATACGAGTTCCATTAAAATGAGCTAAAACTGCAGTCACTCGTGATCCCAAAGAAGGTTTTCAAAGCTTCTAATCCAAACCGTGTCTCTGGGTCTGCGTAAATCCCTGGTTCAGCGTGAGTCTGGTCCGTGTAAGCCTCTGAGTCCGCGCAAATAAGATGATTCTCATAATGAACTGAGTAGGACAGAGAAGAAATGGGAAAATTGATACAATTTTTTATTATTTTATAGATATCTGGTCAAATGTACGGAGTCGTCCAAGTTCACCTATCTCTTCCCGTATCAAAATTGACGGTACGCCCTTCAAAATTCAGCCTGTGAGTACCTCAGGTAAAACTTTTATATTTTCATTTTATCAATATTCGCTTGATGAACAATATCCCTTCAGTTTCCTCCAGACGTACATCAAGAGAATCGAATAACAGAGCACTAGGTAAGTCATATATTTCCTCAAAATGAAAAATAAATATTCATGACATAATTTTCAGATCAAAAACCAGGTAGTTCATATTTCAATAAAACTGAACGAATACAAAATGATGGACCTCAAAATGTGAAGAGATACAAAGTATTAAAAACAAATAAGTATTATGATAACGTTCGAGGAGACTGTTTGCCAGTCTACCAGACACATTCGAGAAACAGAGGACAAGTACTTATAATAAACAATATAAAATTTCATAAGGAGAACTTAGAGAGAAAGGGAGCTCTAAAAGATGAAAAAGACATTAATGACGTATTGAGCCAAATTGGATTCAAGGTTGAAAAATATCGGAACGTGAAAAAAAGTGTAAGTTCAGATTGGACTATCATTTATGCCTATGACAGATATCCTCTACTCTGTGAGGTTGAACCCAATAGCATAATAAGATATGAGATAATAGCAAAATAATATTCATTGGTCGCCTAAGTAAAATTCACAACAAATTTTAGAAATTATTACGTTTTACTACCAATAAAAATATATTTTACACATTTTCTTGTGACTCGAGTTTCGGGAAATGAACTATCCCATCATCAGACAACTGAAGATCTAATAGTGGTACAGAGGTATTTAAATAAAAGTGATAAATATTTTGAATATTTCAATAGATTCTAACACCTAATAGTGGTACAGGCCTTCTAACAGATATCGGAATGTCGGCAATCGACAAAGAAGGTTGTTAAACAGATGGTACCCAATTGAATATCTCAAATAAATTTTGGGGTTACATAGTTCCCTACAGTTATTCATTATTTTCCCGTTATTTTGTTGTACATTTCAAATATTTGGATTAACATAGCTCCATATAGTCATTCATTATTTTTAAATTATTTTTATTGTGAACGAATTTGAAAATTTCAATAATCAAGTTTCTTTTCATTTGAATCTACATGTAAAATTTTCTTAAGATTTTCTTTTGTCGAAAGGAATTACTGTTTTCTTAAGAATGAGTGGCAAAGGTTGAATTTTTGTTTACTTTTCATTAAATTAATTTTATGTTCGTTGAAAAAGGTTTTAAACAGATGTTACTTTTTGAATCTCTCAAATATTTTCGATTTACATAGTTCCGTACAGTCATTCATTATTTTTACATTATTGTTATTATGAACTAATTTGAAAATTTCAACAGATTCTAGATAATCGAATTTCTTCCCTTTTGATTCTACATGTAAAATTTTAAGATTATCTATTGTGGGAAAGAAATGAACGTTTTCTAGACAATGAGTGGCAAAAGTAGAATTGTTTATTTTTTATGAAACTCATTTTATGTACGTTAAACCTTGTCTTGAAGGAACGTCCTGTTTGTCCTATATATTCATTACTGCACGTCGAACAAGATAACTCATAAACTCCTGATTTGTGTATGTTTGGAGTAGGATCCTTTGCGTTGAATAATACCGATGATAACTTGTTTTGCGTTTTGAAGGCAATATTGACATCTGATTTTGAAAAACTATTGGCCACTTTTTGACTTATGCTACCAAAGTACGATAGAAAAATGAATTTTTTATTTTCTTCAGTTTTTATGATGGGATAAATTGGGCTCATAGCTATTTTAGATAGTTTCTGTAGAATTAGATTATCTATTATATTGGGGTTGAAACCGTTGTTCGCGGCTATTGATTTTATAATTTGGACTTCAGCTTCGCGGTCATTTTTTGATTAGGGTAATGCGAAGGCTCTATGGATCATCGATTGAAAAGCTGATATTTTTTGTGAAAATGGGTGATTGGAATCAATAGGAAAACATACAGTATATCAGTGGATGTGGGTTTTCTGAACACGTTGAATTCTATTTTTCTATTAGAGTGTGATATCGAGAGGTCTAAAATGTAATACTCTTCTTCGATTCTTTTTCTAATTTGAATTTAATTTTTGGGTGAATATTATTCAAGAAATTCAAAAATTGACTCAGTTGTCTGGATGTTCCGGAGATACACGTGAGAATATCGTCTACGTATCTATACCAGAAATGAATATTTACAGGTAGTTTCGAATTGAAGATTTTATTTTCTATTTCTGACATGAATATGTCTGCAAGGAGTGGACTCAGTGGTGAGCCCATAGATAATAAAATATACGAACCATTAAACGGACTAGCTATGGGCTCACAACTGAGTCCATTCCTTGCAGACATATTCATGTCAGAAATAGAAAATAAAATCTTCAATTCGAAACTACCTGTATATATTCATTTCTGGTACAAATACGTAGACGATATTTTCACGTGTATCTCCGGAACATCCAGACAACTGAGTCAATTTTTGAATTTCTTGAATAATATTCACCCAAAAATAAAATTCAAATTCAAAAAACATCATCGACATATCTCTTCCAATAAAGAACTTTTTTAATAAAATTGTTTCTTGTAGCAAAAATTTTGTTTTCAACATAAGTCATAAAATTCCACTCAACAGTGACGATAGGGGCGAAAATATTACAATGATATTTCGTTTTATTAGAGTTTGCAATTTGACGTAGGGGTTATATCGAGTCTGACAATACTTCTGTCATTCGTGCTTTGACACGAAGTTAACTTAATATTTGACATTAACGAAATGGGTCGATTTACGCTTGAACGAAACTAATAAATATCAAAAACATATTTCCAAATAGGTGAATCTTCTCTACAAACTGTTAGAAATACAAATAGAAATGAGACTGCAGTTTGTGGATCAATTTGTGGAACGTGTTCGGAAAACTGGATCGTTACTTGATAAAATCACCCTTTCACGTTCTCGTCCGCTGAACACACCTGAAAATTATGTTGCTGTAGTCCAGAATGTGGCTGAACTTTCATCAACATCAACTCGTCATCGTGTTGAAGAACAGAACATTTCTCGCATTTCTCTGAGGAGAATTTTGCATAAAGCCATGAAGGCTTACAAAGTACAACTAGTGGAAGAAGTGAAGCCTCGTGACCATCCGATGCGTTTCCACTTCGCTCAATGGGCTAATGTTTTTCGAAGATGAGCATTTTCCCAGAAAATTCATTTTCAGCTATTAAGCTGCGATTGGACTCCGTTGAAATATTTTTTGGAGGGATCCGTTAAGGATAAGTGTTACGCTTATCATCCAGAAACGGTTGATGCCTTGAAACATGAAATCGAAATTGCCATTCATGAGATTGAGCCCCAAAAAATTGACGATGTACTGAAAAATTTGGTTAATTGGATGGTGTACTGTATACCAGACCTGGCGGTCATTTGAATGATATTTTTTTCATCCGTAAATATCAAGGTGCAATCTTTCCAATAAACTCATAAATTTGAAAAAATTTTCATAAGTTTTTCATTTATAGCTGATCAAACATGCAATTTTAAATGCCCACCCCTTACTCTAGGGCATATATATTGATAAAATATCACAATTTCAATTCTATGATGCAAAACTCGAAATCTGAGCATTTTTATGATATTAAAGCAGAGTGCATTCAAAGTTTGTGTTACGTCGGTTGAAAGTCCGTTTTGACACATAACTGGTGGGACAAATACAAAGTTAATAATTTCTGTTTGAAAGTATCTGCAGAATCAACCTATAAATATTTCCGATGAGTTGGAGTTTGGTTCAAAAGAAGTGATTTTAGTAAAATATTTTCGAAATAATGAGGCAAAGAGAATTACATGTTTTGATAAAATATTGCTTTTTGATGATGAACACCGACAAACGAAAGCTTGCCTTGAAAAGTGTTAAAATATGTTTGTCTTCTACAATTTTGATTTCAAAAAAAATTTTTTTATTCAAAAAACTTTTAGAATGGAATTAATATCTAAAATAAGCACCGCTTACGTTTAAAAGACGTATATAATCAAAACTCAATATATAATGTCAAATGGAATGAATAAACCAACAGATATACGAAAGTCATTAAAATTAATAAATAAATATTTAAAGGAGACAAAATTTTGTTTCTGGTCTTACCTTTAAGAACACCAATTGCCTTTTAAAAACATGAACACACCTTAAGGACTTCTCAAAGAATATAATTTATTTGAAATATTTAATATATTTAAATATTCGAATAACTTAATTCAGAAATCTCTCAAAACATGCACTATATCTTCAAAAAACAAATATAATTCTGAATAATCCCTTCTTCAGTCCTAGATAATATTCCAAATATCAAAATCAAAATCCTAACCTATATCAACAACGCACAACGTCTATTAAACGTAAGCGGTGCTTATTTTAGACATTAATTCAATTCTGAAAGTTTTTTGAATAAAAAAATTTTTTTTAAATTAAAATTGTGGAAGACAAACATATTTTAATTTGTTTTGAAATTCAAATTTTGTTATATTTCTTCTATCAAGTAAAAAACCTTTCTATTTTATTGAAAAGTGTTTTTCGGACATGGTCCAAACATGTGGTAGTCTCAGAGCGATAAATCTGGACTGTAGGGGGGGCGTTCCAGTACCTTCCACCCCAGTTCCGATATCCTGGAGGAGAACCGCCCTTCGTGCTGGAATGCTCCTCCGTTTCGAGCGATAAGCGGGTTTCACGTGTTTTCAGAAGGTTAGAGTAGTGTGTAGCATTGATGGTACGTTGAGAGCGCAGGAAATCGACGTACAGCACCCCTGCCGGTCCTAGAACACAGTACACATCACCTTACCCGCGGACCAGGTTGTCTTCGCTTTGACTGGCGCCCCTACCTCCTTCTTCCTCCACTCTTTACTTGATACCTTGGTTTCGGGAGTGTAAAAGTGTACCCATGTTTCGTCTGTAGTGAAGATTCACGTTAAAAAACCATCCCCCTCCGCCTCGTATCGAGTCAGTAAGTGGCGACAAACTTCCAACCGCGTAATTTTTGCTCAAAGTTCAACAGTTTAGGAACCCATCGCGCCGTTATTTTGCGATATTGAAGGTGTTCGTGTATGATAAGACTTTTTTACACTACCAATACTGATGCCGACTTCAGCTGAAATGTCTCGAATATTCATCCTACGGTCCTCCAAAATGAGTTCTACGCGGCGAATGTTGACTGGTGTGACGCTGGTTCGCGGTCGACGATCATGCGGCTCATTCTCGACGGTTTCACCATCCTTGAACCATTTAAACACGGCAGCCCTTCTCAGGCACTCCATACCGAACTGCTTTTGCAAACGCACAAAAATATCCGTGTTTTTAATGTCTTCTCCCACTAAAAAACGAATGATAATACGTTGCGTTACGGCAGTCGGAACTTGACTCACGGTCGTAGCACACGCGTGAAACATGTGCTCCGACGAAATCAAATGCCACACTGTTCGTAAGAGACCCAGCTATCACATAATTAAGCGACGACCTTTGAAACATACATGCGCGCCATCTACAGAGAATCTCTCGATCATATTTGAACCACCCTCGTAGAATGCCATTGCAATGCACGGGTTTACGGTATATGGGAAAGTCGGGTTCGCTGTTAAATTTTATAATTTTTATATCGAGGAAATTGATACTTACAGAACAAAAATTGTCTATCTGTGCCATGAAATATAATCAACATAACGCTTCCAATAACTGAAATATTCAAAATATGTCCTATTTAGGATTTCGGTTTCTATGTTGTGTATAAATATTTGGAATAAATATAGGGCTTCATAGGTTTTCCATGATAACGCTTTCAGCATCTATGTAAAACTTGCTGTTGAATGAGAAGTTATTTTGTTTCAGAGAAACAATCAAACTATCCAATATTTTTCTTTTTATTATGAGATTAGTTCGTTTCCATTCTAATAAGTTGTCAACTACGTTTATAGTTTCTATGACTGATATATACTTCAAAATTAATTTTATACATCAAAAGAAATAAGTTTAGCTTTGTTTGGTATACAAATATTTTTTATATTGTCTCTTATTGAATAATTATTACTAATATTTATGAATGTCTTAAGATCAGTCTTGTTCCATATGATTGCCTAAACCAACAAATACAAATAGTGCCAAACATTGCTACCTCGAATCCATTTTTATTCATATAAATAAGCGCTTATGTTTCAAAAATTGATTAAAACACCTACGAGGTAAGAAAAAATTAACAGTAAATATAATACAATCAAGCAAATATCTTAAAATAATCAATTTAATCCGTCAATTATAGTCTATTTACACAATCAAGTACAAAATAGCAAAACACTAGCATATCCTCAATATTTGAATGAAACAAAATACTGGAATAATTTCAGATTTGATACCTCTGTTTTTAAATCATTGAAATATTATATCATAAAATAATAAGAAGCGGTTTTTTTCTTGATAAAAGGATAATTACAAAATGAATATCAAAACAGATTTAATCTGTTAGTCCTCTACATTTTTAATTGCCGAAAACATTTTTAGAATTAAATTAATGTCTATAATAAGCACTTCATATATTGAATAGACGTATAAAATCAAAATTTATTATACAATATCAAATGGAATGAAAAAAACCCAACAAAAAAATTTGTTTATTAAAATTAAAAAACTTACCTAACCTAACCTAACCTAACCTAACCTAACCTAACCTAACCTAACCTAACCTAACCTAACCTTATAATACCTTACAGTTTTCTGTGATTTTTTGACGAACATAGACTCTCTTGAGTTTTAAAGTAAGTCTGTTTAAAGCAATTATCCGGTTACCACTTTGAGGTAAGATATACTGATTGTTAGTTGATTTTGATATTTTAAATATTATTTAGGGCCGATGAAGAGATTATCGGAATTCAAATTTTTTTAATGAAAAATGCCTCTGTAAAATAATGGGTGATTCATTATATGTTTCATTATGTATAAATCACTTAAAGGAAATAATACAAGTCAATATCCATTCCATTGATCAATCGTTAGTTTGAAAAACATTTTACTAAGGGTCTATATATCACTCTAAAGACTAATTAGTTCGAGGATGAAATGATGGATTTATTCTGGTGGTATTTTATTCAATTCAAATTATCTTTCAAGCATATGATGTATTTTAAAAAATGAGAATTAATAGATTAGATGTTTCTTTCTGATTCTGATTGTATTTTCAGGATATTAAAAACCTACTGAAGCAGTTCAGTAATAAAAAGAAGCTAGTAGCAGTAGATATATGCCTGATAGTTGTTATGAGCCATGGGACAAATAATAATATTCCTGGTGGCTATACTGAAGTAATGTGTGTAGATGGTGAAAGAATATCAACGGAAGAAATCATAGACTTCTTTAATGAATCCAAATGTCAATTTCTCAAAGATAAGCCAAAAATTTTCATTTTTCAATGCTGCAGGTAATGAAACAGTCTGGAAATCTGTTCTTATTGTGTGTTGAAATAACTTTCTGCATTTTGAAGTGTTTCGGTCGTTGCTTTTTGCTAGTTGATCATAATTAAAACATTTTTCAAGTAAACGATAAACTAACTTGGATTTCCTGAACATCCAGACAACTAAATCAATTTCTAAATTATTTGAACAGTAATCAATCTACCATCAAACTCACATTCAAAAAGAAATCCAATATGAAGAATAACATGTCAAGTTCTCTGAATTCTACATTTCAGTAATGCAATTCGTTACTTTTATATTTTTAAATTAACATGTCTCGGCATCTCAGGCCATTGAACACGTGGATCAGGTTACAATAATGAAAAACTGTCGTTAAATGAACAGAAGGTGTATATCGTAATTAAGATAATGTTGAAAAAATAATATTGAACGAAATTGAAGAATTGAATCGGGTTGCAGAAGGATGCGACTGAGGAAAACAAATGTCGCTCTACTTCTTCAGGTGAGCTGAGATTGTCTTCAAGGTTTTCCTTCAGACCAAAATTGAGGAAGTACTTCTTTGTAAGGAAGACAATGTAGTATCATATGTTGTACTGACAGACATGTATCACAACTGGGTTGATCTTAAGAAGACATCAGATATTTGTGAGTCAATCTCGTGTTACCTATTCTGAGTCTTCTAATACAAACATTAGTAATTAGTATTGGAGGTTGAATGTCGTGCAGTTTTGAGCTGCATTCTTCCCTTTAGTAAACCATTCTAGAAAGGATCTCAAAATTTTAGATATATTTAAGTGAGAATACTCGTTATACTAAGTTCGATGTATCGTACAGAATTATTAGCTCTATTAGCTAATTCGTTCCGAAATATGTCCACATGAGATGGATTTCAGATTCTTGCGATGCTTATACGTTCTGTGAATAGAATTTTATCATAATTTGGGTTAGAGAAAGATTGTCGCTTTTTGTTTTTGTTTTGGTAACATTGGGACAGAAGGAGACTTGTAGATAGCAAACAATTCACTTGCAAATATGCTTCAGGTAGTGGCAGTGGCAGTGGCAGTGGCAGTTATTCTATGTTGGAAAAAAAGATTAATCGATGGTTGAGCATGCCAGTGCTTGTTCATCCTTGGAAGCATCGCTGTAAATTTGTTTGTAGTATTTTCCGTTATCCAGTAGTTCCCGAAAATATTTTTTTATTACTATGACAAGTGTTATTCATTTTCGTATCTGTTGAAAGATGTGTTAATAGTTGGTTAATGACTGGAAAAGGCAGCATGTTCGAAGAAGGATTACTGAACTTAAATCAATTAACTCTACATTTTGTTTAACGATTTGGGGCACTGAGAGTAAAATCCTTCAGTAGTTGGTTGCTGGGCAATCTGCGGTCTTGAAAATATCATACAATGATTGGTTTGGAATGGCAGTCAGTTTGCAAGCCTATGATTTTGTTGTCTGCGGATACACAGAAGTATTTTTTGTGCTTCTACACAAGAGGAATTGGGTTTGTTGGATTGAAATGCACATAGAATGATACGTATAACTGTATTGTTCAGAGTGTTCAAAGACTTCAGATTAGTTTAGCTTGACGTGAAATGACTTATGCTAATGTAATATAATTTGGGGCTAATAAGTGACCGTATAATTTCAGCAAGACTTCTTCGTCATAATCACAATGGTGATGGGATAAAATTCTCAGGATATTCAATCTGTTTAAGCACTCTCTTTCCAGGTTGAAGAATCCAAATGAGTCGGTGATCCACGGTGACTCCAAGTTATTCGAGATTATCAACTAATTGTAAGTTGTTCATAGTCTGATGGGGCTGGCACACCTCTGATGATACGTATACCTTTAGATTTTGATTGAAGAAAAAGGTATCCTGTATTTTTGACCATTCGGTGATGTCATTCAGGCCGTACTGTAGAAGCTTCTTACCAGAGCAAAAGAGTAGCAGATCATCTTCATATAAAATAAATTTGGGAGGAACCATAATAGTTGTGCATACATCATTAATAGCAAGTAAAAATTGCGTGTTACTCAGTACCGAGCCCTGAGAAACGAAGGAAATTGAGGCTTCGTCATTTGCGATAACTTCAAAGCTTCTACCTGTTAGAAAAATTTTTTGGAAAAGTATATGTTCCCGTTCAAATTTATGCCATTCAGCTGGGCAAAAAACCTCTCAGTTAAAGGTGTCCTGAGCACTCGAGCATAACAGCTAGAAGATCTTGTCGAATGGAAAAGTGTTTGTATTTCAGTCTATAGAAGATCAAGGTTATCTGTTGATAGAGTCTGAAACGAGATAATGTATGATGAAGAATGTAATTTTTCCTAAGATACCTTGTTAGTAGTCTGATGGCGGATTTGGTTACCTTTATATTATGGAGATCAAATTCATTGTAAAGTTCCACTAATTTGGATAGGGTGTCAACGTGACGGAAATATTATAGGTATGTTGTCAGTGTATCAACTTGAAGCTTCCACAGAAATATCATAGGTGTGTGGTCAGGGTCTATTGCTGTATTTCTCATGGATAAAAATACTAACTTCTGTCAATGTGGAAGATGGATTTATGGTAGTAATCGTATGTAGATGTTTGTTCAATTCGTTGATATGGTGAAATCGAAATTGCGGTTTCCTTATGGTATTATTTTGCTAAGGTCTTTCCAATATCTTGAGAATTAATTGGTTCATCATTTTTATTCAAATTAAGGGTATTTTATGAGTTGTGTTGCCTCCCTTGTGCTGATTTCAATACAGACTTGGTTAAATAGTGTATTTGGGGTAATTGTGGAGACACAATTTGGCCATGAATTTCGTTCCTTCAGGACTCGGCTGGTGAAAGCCTTATTCAATATACACTGACATATGCATTCCTATAGACTGCAGCCATCCATATTCAGAAGAAATTTAAGCGTATTTTTCATTAGTATAGAACTTGATCATCAAAAAATAAGTACATTTAAAACTATAAAATCAATTGATACGAAAAACGGTTTCAGTCATGATATAATGGATAATGTAGCTAAATAGAAACAACCATAAAACAAATATTAATTCGATTTTGGACGCTTTTTCCTGGATTTTTGTGGACGATATACCTTAAAGTGGAGAAAACGCAAAACAAAATACCTCAAATGATGTGAAAGATTCAAAAAAAAATAATGAAATGAAACAGAAAACAAGAAAGGTCATCAACATTATTGGAATATATCCTGAAACATGAACAATTGTTATAGATAATTGAATATGACCACAGAATATATAAGTTTAATTGAAACATTTTGAACAAATAAATGGAAATGGTAAGTTTATGAAACTTTTCATGAAACAGAAACAATTATTATGGATTGAATCTGAAAACATAAAAATATTGAAAATAATTGAGGTATTATTGTGATAAGTTCGGTAATAAAAATTGCCTGACTTCAAGTGAATTCTACTGAATAGAGTATTAATTTGAAAACGCGATACTTTCCTGATCGTTATGTCACGAAACACACAATATAATTTATTTTTGCAATTTCTACTATAGAACGTACCTTAGTAATATCTTATTTTATTTTCCTGCTTTCAGATTCAAACCATAATGACTAGTTATGTTTCAGGACGAAATCCAACCACTCCTCATTTTTATAAATTTTTTTACAAATTGCTAATGAAACTAATATAATAACAATGCTAATAATGATAATGATAGGGGATCTCGGTAGCATAGTGAGCATAGATGGCTATGGCAGCAGGGATTGCGGGTTCCGCTACGCCCATGTATGTTTTTGTGTACGTCAGGTGATGGGGTATGGCTAATGACCACAGCGGTTGATGCTATAAGTCACAACGAAAAAAAAATAATAAACGTCTTTATAAGGTGAAAGTTTAGGTTCATAGATATTCGTACACTTTTGCCTATCAAACTATAATAACCTTAATCTACCAGAAATAAATTCTACAGTTCATTCAAAAATAAAAAAAAACAAAAAAAAACTTGTACTCACTATGACGAAACTGGCTGGATAGAATTGAGTTTTTGATGTAAAACCGAAAGCTATTCACGGATTTGAGTTTGATATTATTTTCAATACAGTTATAAATATTTGGGGCTTGGTAAGAAAAAGAACATTTGAACTTAGTAGTGCTGTGTCAGAGAATACCGATAATAAATTTATCCCTCAAATGCACCGAGTGTGTGTCATGTCTAAAGTTTATTTCAGCGAACAAATATGGAGGTTGTTTTGTTTCCATGATCTTAATGAAACAACTCAAGTGCAACCTCCTACGATTTTTCATATCAATCCATCCTAACCAGTTAATAGAGCCACACGGCAACAATGATTCTAAACAGATTTTATACGCGATAAATCGAAATTAACCAGAAATGGGGCATACATCACATCGCAGTAGTTGAAACACGATAAAAAAAAGTTGATCACACAGCATGTTCCTCATACTTCTGCTGAGAAAATGACGACTATTACAAAGAAGTTTCAGGGAGAGATATACCCACTGAATACAATTTGATACATGATTTGAGAATTTTAGTTGACGATCAACTAATGAACCGAGATTCTTGACAAGTGTCTGAGGTTGAGGGACCGTCTCTGCAATAGCAATGGATATTGTAATTGAATATGTAGAAGGCTAACAGAGTATATCTGTAAATATTAAAAAAAAAGAAAATTTGAATATCAAAACAGATTTAATCTGTTAGTCTTCTACAATTTTAATTTCAAAAAAATTTTTATTCAAAACACTTTTAGAATTAAATTAATGTCTACAATAAGCACCGCTTATATTTAATAGACGTATATAATCAAAACTCAATATACAATGTCAAATGGAATAAATAAACCAACCAATATAAAAAATGCAATTAAAATCAATAAATAAATATTTGAAGGAGACTAACAGATTAAATCTGTTTTGATATTCAAATTTTGTTATATTTCTTCCATCAAGTAAAAAGCCTTTTTCTATCGAGCTATCCCATACATTACGGAGTACTCTAAGATATCCGGGATTTTACGGACTAGTCTTAGATCTTGGGGTTTACGGAGTACTCTGAAAGATCTAACGGTTTACGGAGTACTCTTAAAGATCTGGAATTATACGAAGTAATCTAAAGAGCGCTAACCTTTTTATCGTGATCGTCTAGTGGCGGGCGAATAGGACTTTACGTTGTGTAGACAACCCAAATTACACCTAACGAGAGCAAGGAAACAGCGACGGGAGGTTCAAATATTCGAAACACAGTAGTACCAGAATATTAGGAGTACAAATAAGTTTCCGCCGTTTTATTATAGATGGCACGGAGTTTCGGTTGGCTTTCGCAGATGATAACCGGCTTAAAAAATAGTTTGGACATTCAAGAACAACATAACCTATTAATATCATTGATTTTATATTGGTAAAATATAATTTTTATAAGTTGAAAATGTCAAAATTTGAGCCAAGTAAGCGTCATTTGCGGGAAATATTAGTTTACTTCTTTAATTTAAAGAAATCTGCTGCTGAGGCGCATCAATTGCTTGTAGAAGCATATGGTGAGGGTGCTTTGAGTGAGAGAACGTTTCGAGAGTGGTTTCAAAAGTTTAAAAACGGTGATTTCGACGTAGAAGATCAAGGATCGCAGTGGAAGGCCAAAAATTTACGAGGATGCAGAATTGGAGGAAGATTAACCTCAAACACAAAAAGAACTTGCTCTAACATTAGAAGTCACTCAGCAAGCAGTCTCACATCGTTAAAATTTAATTTTTATTTTTATTAATAATATTTCAAAGCAACAACCCTCAATAAATGGAAACACATTCATCAGCCTGTGGTTAAATCTACTCTACGCAGTGGTTCGCAAAGCGCCCCAGTGAAATCAATAGCGCCCCGGGTCTAAATGACTTATTACCACATATTGTTAGGTCGGTACTCGCTCAAATCAGATATCATTCCTATGCAGCGGAAAGGGTAAAGTTATGCAGGAAAATGGGATACAGCCAGCATTCGCACCTTCAACTGTACTTCCGGTAATCAGTGCTGAACCTTCCATTACAAGGGGTAAGTTTAAATGGACAGTAAGGTAAGGGTAATTGTGGCATACCCAGGAGATCTCCTTGAAGAGGGGATCTAACCTAATTCGAGTCGACCGGAAAAGTTACTATCAAAGGAACTAGATCTGGCCTCCTCGGGGTGGTCAAGGCCCAGGAAGGCTCAGATATTACCAAAAAACAAACCGAACACTACCTGAAGGGTCACGCAAACTAATCCCTGGGGATATCACAATACCTCGGAACAATTATCTAGCAATCACTCACACATTCCTCACAGTAGCGTTGGATATCTGAAGTTATTTACTTTCTCTATACGATATGTTGTCGTCTACCAGGACTACCCAGCAATTTACCATAAAGAACGCCACCAATTCACATGGAATACATTCTCTCAAAGTGAGCGGGCACGTGCATATGGCAAATAGGTAACACAACTGACTAGGACATTATAAAATATTTACAGTACCCCATCACCTAGGCGTATTTATGGACGTTACAATAAGAACAAACAAAGAAATGGGTATCCGGGGAATCACACAAGAGTACATACAAATCAGTTACATATCAAGCACCGCAATTATTAAGAACAGATAATATAAAATTCCTATTAGCAAGTATTACGCAGATAATGAACCACTATTTACAAATACAGCAAAAAGCCATCAGGCACCGAGAGAAAGTATACAATACAAACAGAAAACTTGTGAGGGTGGCTCCAGTTATGTACAAAGGCCATGCAATTTGGTTAAAACATTCCGGTCGGATTAAATAACAGTGAAGCAAAAATACAAGAATGAAAAGCGAAGTACAATGATGAGCGTGCAGTCATCAATTTCACATTAACACAAAGGTGGTATTCAAAAATGTAAAGCATACAATTAATCAGAAGCATTTCAAAGAAGTTTACTTACTAAGAGTTACCAAGGGGTACCATTATCTCGAGTATGTTACTAAGTTACTCAGGAGGTTTATTTCCAAGACCCTTCCTCTTGAATGCTTTAAAATAACATCGGGACGCTATAAGGACCTTGTTCTCCTTTGTTATACTCAGTAATCACCTACGTGTCAAGTTACAGCGCCACAGAGTATTTTGACACAGAAATAACGCGGCTAAATACAATGACATAATGGTGGAATTTATATAATCTATGAGGGACTCTGTGACTTGTATGATCCTTAGAGGATCCGGATCTCTTCATTATTTTATACATAATACATAATTATATTTTGGCTTGAATAATTCTCATTCTGGAATGTCAATGGTTTAAAGAAAACGATAGAATACCTTACAGTTTTCTGTGATTTTGTGACGAATTGACTACCTGGATTTTTAAAATTAGTCTGTTTCAAACAAGTTTTGTGTTAACTCGAAGGTATGATATACTGATTGTTAGTTGATTTTAATATTTTAAATGTTATCTAGGGACGATTAAGAGATTATCCGTCTTCTAATTGTTTTTTGAAGATATATTGCATGTTTTGAGAGATTTTAGAATTAACTTATTTCAATATTTAAATATATAAAATATTTCAAATAAATTATATTTTTTGAGAAATCCTTAAGTTGTGTCTTATGCTTTTGAAAGGAAATTGGTTTCATTATGGTAAGATCAGAAACAAAATTTTGTCTCCTTCAAATATTTATTAATTTTAATTGCATTTTTTATATTGGTTGGTTAATTTATTCCATTTGACAATGTATATTGAGTTTTGATTATATACGTCTATTAAATATAAGCGGTGGTTATTGTAGACATTAATTTAATTCTAAAAGTTTTTTGAATGAAAATTTTTTTGAAATTAAAATTGTAGAAGACTAACAGATTAAATCTGTTTCAATATTCAAATTTTGTTATATTTCTTCTATCAAATAAAAAGCCTTTTTCTATTTTGTAAATATTAAAATATTTAAATAATTTTATATACCTTCTATCAAGTATACACCTCCATTTATTTTCTTTATTAGTATTTCAATATAAAAGTGGAACCCATGAATTGCGCATTAATATAGAGAATAACTTCAGTTTGAAGTTGATACAGATTCCTACGTTACTGTTATATCCGAATATACTGTTTCAAATAATTTTGAATATAAATATTTTGAAAATACATATATTTTGCTGAGCAGTTATGATGGATCAATATTAAAGGTAGGAGATATGATAAGAGTTATAAAGGTTAAGTTTAATAACAGGATTATTTCCTATCTGTGAATGTTATGCCTGGTAATAAAAAAAATTTGATCGGTGGACCGTGGCTTCAAAATTTTGGATTATGGCCGTTTAATATGAATCTTTATATAAATTGTTTTAATAATAATAAATACTATTGATAATCACGAACTTGCTATGAAATATTTCAAAAATAAATTTCCTTGTGTATTTTCTAAAGTTTCTGGAAAGTAAAATGGTAAAACAATCCAATTACATTTTCAAAAAAATGTTAAACCAATTGAATATAAGCCGTATCATGTTCCATTCGCACTAAAATAAATGGTAAAGGATGAAATGAATAGGTTGGTAGCTATGGGAAATTTGGAACCAGTAAACTCTAGTGCTTGGCCAACACCTGTGGTATGTAGTTAAAGGTAATAGCGTAAGACTATGCGGAAATTTTAAAATTACTGCCAATCCTCAGTTAAGTGTGAAACGATTTCAGTTACCTTTGAAAGAAAAAGTTTTTCAAACTTTGAAGATTGCGACTAAATGGTCACAACTTGACTTAAAACATGCTTTCATGCAGTTTGATGAGAATAGTAGGGTGCCGTTAACGATCATAACAGAAGGCATCGCGTCCATTCCTGCAGAATGCCAGGAAATTATTTCTGATATTTTACAGGATATTCTAGATACGGTAGTCTATATTGATAATATTTACTGTACGGCTATATCCGCCCCTTGGGCATTAGATCTTGACGAGATGGCGGCGCTTGTCAGGACTAGGATCCTAGTTTCGTCCCGGCGAAATGGAGGGTTAAGTCTTGGTGCCTAACGTAATGCCATTCGCACCAGTCACTGGACCTGTATGGTGGAAGATCTTCGAATGGGGCCCTAGTTTTGCAGTTCTGGTGAAATGGAGGGCCGAGCCAGTTGATGAACTCAGTGACAGGGAGTCTGTCGCAGCACAGGGCTTCTCCTTTAAAACTGGCGTACTCTACCCTATCGCAGTTAATCTCCGGATTTTTATGTGTAATATCCGAGTGCGTTATGTAGCATACTGCGTTATCTCGGGGGTTGGTTTGCCCACAGATGTCACTTGTACCACCTGGCCACCCCTTTGGTGTTGGACTCGAGGGGGCAGTGGTTGAAAATTCGTATGCTGGACTACGGAGGTATTTCATTTATCCGTTCGCAGACCCCCATATTCGGGATATTCTCATGAAATGACTCGGGGTTTAATGGAACTTGACGGTTCGACCGGCTTGTTCTGGCCCTGGATCAAGGCGTAACGATTTAGGGCTCCTGGATCTCGACGAAATGACTTTGCCATTAGTGCTTGACGCCAGGATCAATCAAATGACTTCACATAAGTTCGGTCAGTCAGGACGTACAAGCCGTTAGACAAGTATCTTTTGGATGAGATAGGTCCCAATCCTTCATCATCTAAAGTATTTGCTCTAAAATATTTACCAACCCCTAAATCTAAAAAGAATATACAAGCAAGCATTCCCTGGATTGGTTCATTTTTATGAGCCATTTTAAGAGATAGAGCATCAAATTTGAAGGTTCTATATGATTGTTTAAAAAGTACTCAATTTCGGTGGAATAATGAATGTCAAAGGGCAGTAGAGTGGGTAAAAACTAAATTGATCTCAAGTGAAATTTTGGTTCCATTTCAGCAGGAATTACCTCTAGTTTTATTGTGTGATGCCAGTTTCATTGGGTTCTCAAGTATATTGCCTCATCGTTTCCCGAATGGAGAAGAAATGCCCATAGCTTTTGCTCAAAAAATTATTCCGGAAAAAGAATTACACAGATGTATGCAACATAAGTAAGCAGCCGCAATTGTTTTCGGATTCAAGAAATTCTATCATGAATTGATTGGGAACGAAGTGATTTTAAAGACGGACAATCAAGCTTTGAAATATAATTTCGGAGATTCTAAAAAAGTGAGTAAAATAGTTCAGCATAAATGAATGCGTTAGTCTTATTTTTTGTCGAGTTTCCGTTACAAAATTGAATTTATTCCATCTTCAAAAAATAGAAATTCTGACGCTCTTTCAAGATTGCCGGTATCTGATGTTACCGAGGTATTTGATACCAAAATAAGCAGTATTAATTTCATTCAAAATGATTGTGGATTAATTGACGTTAATATGATAAAAAAAATTCACTAAATATGATAAATTACTTTCAAAAATCAGACGAAAATTATTATTTGGTTGGACTGAAAATGTTTCAAATTTAGAAGGCAAGAAAAAGGTATTGTACTATAGACGAAATGAATTGTGTATAGAAAATGAGTGTTTATTATGGAGATTCAGAGTTATAGTACCAAGCGAATCAAGGAAACACATTTTGAAACAGTTATATGAATCTCATTTTGGGATTGTTCGAGCTTGTGAGGATCGTGTCTTAGTTATATACATAAGCAATGCATTATAGTTAAAACATTGCGGTCGGATTAAATAACACTGAAACAAAAATACAAGAATGAAAAGCGATGAATGAAAGTACAATGAACGAGCGTGCAAGCACTAATTTCACATTAACACTAAGGTGGTATTCAAAAATGTAAAGCATGCAATTAATCAGAAGCATTTAAAAGAAGTGTACTTACTAAGAGTTACCAAGGGGGACTATTATAAGTACTATTATCTCGAGTATGTTTCTAAGTCGGTCAGGAGGCTTATTTTCAAGAACCTTCCCTCGGCCGCTTCAAAATACACTGGGGATACCATAAGGACGTTGTGTTCGTTGTTATTGTCACCAATCGCATACGTGTCAAGTTAGAGTGTCATAGAATATTTGGCACATAAATAATGCGGGTAAATACTGTGATGTAATGATGTAATTTATATGATCTATGAGGGATTCTATCACTCGTATGATCCTAAGAGAACACAGATCTCTTCATTATGAACCAAAAAATAGTAAAAAAATCTGAAGGGTTTGTCAGGAAGTCCATAATATTTTATTTTGGCAAACTGAAGCCTATGATTGATGTTATCAGATGCCTTAGTTAAGTCCAAACTAATTTGAGCTGTTACCGAATCATTATCTCAATTACCCAAAATATCACCAATTATATGAGCAAGAGCCGTTGAAACACTATGGCAACTCTCAAAACCAGATTAATGGGTTGGCAAAATTTTACGGGATACGCATAATTCATATAGCTCTTTGTTCACATATTTCTCCACGATTTTAAACAAAAATGAAAGGATACTAATGGGTCGGAGGTCACTAATGGATTTAGGATGTGATACCTTAGGTAATGGACAAATTTCTGCAATCTTCCAGGATGCTGGATAGTAACCAAACTTGAAACAACTATTTATGGTGTTAAATAATAGATCAACTCCTTCAACGTCGCCGAACGTTGTCCTCGAATTGCTATCGGATCTAAAGACAAAATTTAAGTAGGCTTTTTTCCCTCCGGATAGCACTCAATGTATAATTCCTTAAAATTTTGTGAATTTCAAAGTCTCCCAAAGATTTTGATATTTTATACCGATTCAGTGCTGTTCTTTTCTTATAAATCATAGTCCTTATGACATCGGTCAATCAAGGAGCTCTTTTTTAGTGATCCGGACTGTTTTCAGTGGAGAATGTCGATTGAATAGGGAAGAAATATTTGTCGTTTAATATTTTATTTTATAATCAATGGACTCACTTGAATGTAGTAGATACCAAATGAAATCATTCCTGAAATCATCCCTTGAAGGTATTGAAAATCCCTGGCAGTTTCCATATTTTCAGTTAAACGAGTGATTGCTCATTTTAGTAGGTTCATCGATTGAAGGCTTGAGGCCGAAACTCTCCATCAAGCCCCACTATCGCTCAACGTGAACGTCATTTATCTCATTATACCTTCTGTGGTCAGATTCAACCTATAACAGTTGTCTCTGTTTCAGAATATATTCCAACAATTTTCACTTTTTCTTCATCAATTTTTTATTTCATTTCGTAATTTTCCTTCATTTTCTTTGATGTGTTTGTTTTAGGTTAATAAGCTCGAAGCTCTTAAAAGATCACAATTGGGGTATGTACTGAAAAACTAGAACTGGAAATATACTCAGGCATTTCTTTATGTAGACAATCTCAAACTATTCTCTGGTTCGAAAGACCAGATGGATAAAATAAAAAAGCTAACGAAATGAATTTCAACGGATATTAAAATGGAGTTCGGAGTAAACAAATGCAATAAGTTGATAGTTAGTTTGGCTACACCACAAACTAATTACAACTTGAGACCGCCAGCAGAGTGAGGAACCTTAATGTATGAAATCATAAATATTTCGGATTTGAGCATAAATTAACGGAGAAATATACATGGGAACAAAATTAATTGAAAAGAATATTATTGAAGCCATAAAAACCTGATCAATACCGGTGGTATCATATGCATTCAGAGTACTGAAGTGGTGTAACAAGGAGTTGGAGAATTTAAATAGAGAAACTAAACTCATGAAATACACTTTATACTTTACAATTTCCGAGGGAATACCACACATATATATTAAACTGAAGGTGGGCGCGAACTTGCTAACATGTTTCTAATACATGATGAAAGAAATATTTTCACAACAAGAAATCTCATGTACAATACTCCAATTAATATGACTATCCGATAAATATACAACACAGGAACTACGAAATACGCAGATGAGGATTATATTATACCACAATTTAATGAAGTGAACGATAGATCGTACATAGCAAATACACTGATAAATTAATAAATGCTCGTATTGAGTCTAGTGACTAGCTCACGAAAGGTCAATTTTACGCCGAAACAGATGGCTTCATAACAGCGATTCGAAATGGATGCACTGCTACAAGAAAATACTAGAAGTTTAAACAAAACAGCGGATAGAAAATCATAAATGCCGAATAAAATCTTGAAACCATAAAATATATAAGAATGTAACCAATTCTTATTTTTATAATTCAAGAAAAAGACGATTTGATGTCATGATTCTGGAAGAATTTATTTTCTTTAGTTTAAAATATACCAGAATAACATACACAAAATAAGATAATAACATACAAAGAAATAAAAAGAAATTAAAAAAATAGCTTACTAACCTGGAAGAAATCAAAAACAATGCTGTCTTCGGGTTTCTCAATTCACATTCATTACAGCTAACTAAATATGATATGTGACAGTTTTAGGTTAAAATCTTAGACATAGAACATAGATTATAGAACATAGAAATTATAAAGTTGTTTTCCCTAAAAATAACAGTTTTATTTTTACAAATATATAATGGCGGAATGCCAGATGCTTGCCTCGACGTACCTTCTAGAAAGTATAATATAACAGGAAACATAATGAATCAAAAATTAGCAATTATGTGTAAGTTCATCGAAGAGGAAAAAAAAGGAAATTTCAAATACTGAACATACCTGAACCCGTACTTGAAAGTTAACACTCCGTTTGTACGGGGATAAATTAATAATCACCTGTGACGAATAACCAACCAGACATGACACTGGTTAGTGAAAAGAAGAAATTGGCATATTTTACATGTATATCCCAACCATTAGACCAAGACTTGGAGTTGAAACAAAGAGAAGAAATAATTTCGAAACTATGCGAAACCACTTAACATCCCCGATGAAACCCCAGTATACACCTGCTAAAATGAATGGTTCGCTATCCCAAAAAATAATAAAAGGACGTTAATGGCTACTTGAATTCCTTTTTTTTTTTGAAAATTTGAATATCAAAACAAATTAAAATTGTAGAAGATAAACATATTTTAATTTGTTTTGATATTCAAATTTTGTTATATTTCTTCTATCAAGTAAAAGGCCTTTCTATTTTATTTTAAATTCCTTTTTTCACAAAAAATAAAAATTCAAAAAATGTCAATCACATGGCGGAATTTAGCTGAGAACCCTCTGTTCTACCACTCAAACCCTGAAAAAACCTCATTGTGCTTTATAATAACAAAAAATATCTTAAATTTACCATAGTCCTAAAAATAACAGTTTTATTTTTACATCCCCCCACAACAAGTATACACCCCCCTTACATGTTTGTGTTTTCACATGGGAGCAAATTAGTTACATGAAAATAGTTATTGTCCTTTCTTTTATTTCCAATATCTATCTCATATATAGTGTCAGAAATGTTTTTCACTATTGGAAAAGGTCCTATTCTTATTTCATCAATTTTTTTTCTATTCAATTTTGATATATTTTCAACGTAAACATATTCTCCAATTTTAAAATCATAATAATTCCTATTCTTGTCGACCAGTCTTTCATTATATTCTTGATAGCGTAAAGAATTTTTATATGCTATTTCCTTATCTTTTGGTAAATTTCTCTCTTTAATAAGTTCTTCTGGGGCAATGGATCAGTTCTGCCACAAAGTAAATATTCTGGGCTATATCCAGTTGTAGAATGGTTATGGTATTCTTCAATACATTAATCGGCTATTTTTGTCCATGTCCTAATTTTCTTTTCGTTTTGTTTGCACCTTATTCTGTTCACTAATGTCTGATTTAGTCTTTCATTCTGGCCATTAGAAAAAGGACAATTTACTGTTGTAAAAATCAATTGTATATTCAAATTTCTCACATGTTGTCTGAATTTTTCCGAATTTATTCCTGAGTATTGATCTGTTACTAGTGTTTTTATTGGTCGTTAATCTTGAATTTCATTAATTAATTTGATGAAATCTTAGATTGTTTGATGTTTTGAAGTGCTCGCAAATGCATATCGAGTAAAATTATTCATTAGGAGATGAAGGTATTTTTTTGAAGAGGGGTTTCCAGCAAAACTTTCGATTGTGTCTAACGACATTATTTCAAATGGTTCCTTTACTGGGCCTAATTGAGAAAGGAGACCATACGTTTGACCTACTCTCGTTTTATTTTTACTACATATGTCATAAACTTCTTTTGTCAGTGAATCCATATTCTGAATGTAATAAAACTTCCTCATTTTATTATTTATCTTATTAGCACAAATATGGTCAGAATGCTTGTGCACTTTTCTGATTAACTCTTTTCCGAAATCATTGGATAAAATAATTTTTTTGTTATTTTCGTGCAATTTGTAATGTTTCTCTTTCTATACAACAGTTCTTCTCATATTAAAAAAATTTGAATATCAAAACAAATTAAAATATGTTTGTCTTCTACAATTTTAATTTCAAAAAAATTTTTATTCAAAAAACTTTTAGAATTAAATTAATGTCTGAAATAATATTTCTCAGTAAATTATGCAACGGTTCTGATAACCTAGCTGAATCTTTTATGTATCTGTTATAAAAATTAACTTTACCCAAAAATTACCTTATCTTCTTCCGAGTATCTAATGGAAATTAAATTTTGTCATTTATAGGTCGTACTGTATTGTTTCCTACAATATGTCCTGAATACTTGACTTCTTTTGCAAAATTACACTTGAAAAATTCAAATCTGAATCCTTCATTACATATTACTTCCAAGAGACTCTCCAAATATTCTATATGTTGGTCAAATATTGAAGAAAATATTAGAATATCATCTATATAATTTAGGCAGAATAAATTCAGATTATATTTTCTGATAATATTATTCAATATACGTTGAAATATGGCCGGAGATGTTTTAAGTCCAAAAGGTAAACATTTCCATTGGCAGTGACCATTCTGTGTCACAAAAGCAGTCTTATATCTATCTTTGATACGAATAGGAATCGACCAAAAGGCATAATTTACATCTAATGTTATGAAGAATTTTGCATTTCGGGTCTTGGCTAAGATTTCATCAATTAATGGGAAAGGCTGTGGTTCGGAACAATTAATTTATTGAGTTCACAAAAATCGACACATAATCTGGTTTTAGACCCTTCATCTCTCTTATATTCTAAAGTGACTGGTGATGCAAAAAGTGAGGAGGACTCCTCAATCAGATTCGCTTTCAACAATTTTCCTATTTGGAATTCTATCTCTTTTTGATCCTCTATTGAGCATCTGTATGGTTTTTTTTTATATAAATTTGTGTTCTAAAAGTTTTATATGTGCCTCATTATTTTGTACCTGATCAATATCAAACTTGTATTTTGCTAAAATATGGTCATATGTATTTATTAAAACTTCAATTTGATTTCTCTGATTCGTTTCCGAATGGTCTAATTTTGCTTCGAAAAGTTCTGTTGGTATCCCTTCATTGAAATTGATGGTGTAATAATTCTTATCATTATTATTATTATGGACACAATCGATCTTTCTCTCTTCATTCATATCTAATCTTTGATAAAAATTCAAATCAAAATCTTGTTTTAATTGAAAATTGGAAAAAGAATCTAGTCCGAGTAGAATACCATACTCGAAATTTTTCTCATTAACTACAAAAAGTACAATTTCTTTTTGATATTATTGATTTTCATTTTTGTAATTATTTGTCCTGAAAATTTTGCCCTGCCACTGACTGTTTTGAATCTGTTTCTATTATCTTGAATACGTAGACATAACTTTTCTGCTACTTTGGAATTCAGAAGACTAACATTTAAGCCCGAATCATAAATTCCACATAATTCATTATTATTTATAAACACCTTCAATTTTATTAATGCCAGCAGTCTCAGTTTCTTTGGTTCGAAATGGCCAGATTTAATGCATCCTGTACCCAACATTGTTTACAGTTTTTATGTTACAGGGTACGTTCTTTCGTTCAAAATTGTTGGATTTATTCTTTAGCCGACATAAAGTCGGTAAAAAAGTAGATAAAAATCATTCTCCTCACAAACTGAGCATGGTTCCTTCTTAACTGGTTTTCTATTTATTTGTAAATAGGAATGAATTTGTTCGACAGATTTATTCATTCTATGATTCTCTTCATTTCGATCGTTGTCATATTTTTTTGAATTTTCTAGCTTTCGCAACTTACCCAATAATTTCTCGAAAATTGTTACCTTTGATCGATCACTTCTATCTTGTGAAATATTTGGCAAACTTGTCACAATTTAATCAATTGATATGTCAGTTGAAAAATTATTTCGGAGATTCAACAACAAATTGTCTTTCCTAAAAGCGTAGTCAACTAAACTTCCATAAAAAGAGGTCAATTCTTGATAGAAGGTATATAAAATAATATAAATATTTTGAAAAATTCTTTAAAAATTTTAAAAAATTAGCCTTCTACATATTTAATTCCAAAAGATTATATTTAATGATTATAACTTCTGAAAATAAATTAAAATAATGTCGTATAAGTACCACTTATATCATGACATAAAATAAACATTCATTATAAGACATCCGAATGGTATAACAAAATCCAATAAATAAAAATTATTAACCAAAATCCTATAAATTAAACATTTTGAATAGACAATATTTTGTTTCTGTTAAGATTGATAAGCAGAAACAAAATTTCGTCTATTCAAAATGTTTAATTTATAGGTTTTTGGTTAATAATTTTTATTTATTGGATTTTGTTATACCATTCGGATGTCTTATAATGAATGTTTATTTTATGTCATGATATAAGTGGTACTTATACGACATTATTTTAATTTATTTTCAGAAGTTATAATCATTGAATATAATCTTTTGGAATCAAATATGTAGAAGGCTAATTTTTTAAAATTTTTAAAGAATTTTTTAAAATATTTATATTAACTTAACTTCCTCCTAATGTACCTAAATGAATAGGCCTCTCTATATTTATGCCATTTCGTTTCACAAAAACTCTCTAAGCAGTTATCTTTCCATATTTGAAAACTTATGTCTAAACCTAATGTGATTAATTCCATTATTTCAAACCATTATTTCGCTATTCCATCCAGAAACAACCGTAAAATCAAAATTTTGTCTCTATCTTCTTCTACTTCACAACGCGTGCATTCCGTCTCGAATTTTTCTGACCATAAATTCACTGAAACACTCTTACTGTCAAAATTATTCAGCACAAAATCCTCCTTTATTCTCTTGAAATCCTTGCTTTTTCTTGAAACCGTATTCTGTGGTTTTAGTGATTCTTGTCCAAATACTTTTCTCACGTATGCAGGTGAATAAATCATTTAAATATTCATTCTTAAACATCACATCTTCTTCGGCATCAAAATATATTTCTTTCAATTCCGGAGTTCCAGAAATGACACACGTATGAAATGAATCTCTTACTTTAATCGATTTCAAAATATTCTTCACCTTCGGTAGAGCCAAAATTTCATGATGGTCAGATATATCCTGTTTGTCGTCTGGTATTTCATAATATGTATTTTCCGTTTCCGTAGTTTGGATCTATTTGAATTTGTATGTTTTTTTTTTTTTATCAGTATTGGATGCTTCCAAAGCGATGCAAAGCTTCATGGATGTCGTCATTATAGCTTACGTTTTTGATTTATAAGAATGTAATCAATTCTTATTTTTATAATTGGAGAAATAGACGATTTGATGCCATGATTCTGAAAGAATTTAGTTTCTTCAGTTTAAAATATACCAGAATAACATACACAAAATAAAATAATAACATACAAAGAAATACAAAGAAATAAAAAAATAGCTTACTTACCTGGAAGAAATCGAAAACAATGCTATTTCTTCGGGTTTCTCAACTCACATTTCTAACAGCTAACTAACTATTACATGTGACAGTTTTAGGTTTGAATCTTAGACATAGAACATAGATTATAGAACATAGAAGTTACAAAGTTGTTTTCCCTAAAAATAACAGTTTTATTTTCACAAATATATAATGGCGGAATGCCAGATGCTTGCGTCGACGTATCTTCTAGAAAGTCTAATATAATAGGAAAAATAATTAATCAAAAATTAGCAATTATGTGTAAGTTCACTGAAGAGGAAAAAAAAGGAAATTTCAAATACATACCTGAACCCGTACTTGAAAGTTAACATTCCGTTTGTTCGGGGATAAATTAATAATCACAGGAAAACCCAAAAAATAATAAAATTTAATGAAAGGATGTTAATGGTTACTTAAATTCCTTTTTTCACAAAAAATAGAAATTCAAAAAAGTGTCAATCACATGGCGAAATTTACATGAATATAAACCCTCTGTTCTACCACTCAAACCCTGAAAAAACCTCATTTTGCTTTATAATAACAAAAAATATCTTAAATTTACCATAAAATGAGGAAAATACAGAAAAAATGAATGTGATAGCAAGTAAGAAATAATTCAAATTAAGATCGCTCTATTAATTATATATTCCGGCCGTGATTCTTAAGAAATAAATTTGTGTAGTCGTTATAATACCAACAGATATTGAAAGTGGAAGATCTTTCAAAAGAGAAAACCTGCTAGGAAGAGTTGATATAAGTCCAAAATTTTTGATTTATATTAATATTATCATATGAATATCATATCTGTAGCTGATCCTCTCATGGAGGTATGATGGAACGCCTGTTAAGACTATGCGATGATAAAGAACTAATGCCGAAAGTGTAAACCTGTTCTTCCCATCTTTCTAGTTTCTTGCAGTTTGTTGCTTATTCTGTCGAAGTTCTTTATACTATAAATGAACTTCAAAAAGGAGTTTTGTAATTTTTTAGGCCTTTTATTGATTCTTCGTCTAAGCATGCACAAAAACCGGTGAGCAATAGATGAAATTCCATCAAACCAAGCAATCAGAAAGCATGGTGTCTAAACATCTCGAGAGGGATATTCTGTGTTGACAAAGTGAACGTAAACTCATAATTGCCCTTTCACATAGAATTCGAAATATCTTCTAACACGAAAGGTATCAGGTGTTTTTGTTAGAGTGATAGAACTTTCGATAGGCATAAATGTGATTTAAGAGAATGTAGAAGCCATGTTATTTTGACATTTCTGTTCAGTAAGCATTGATAAATTATCAAGGAAAGATTCACGCCGCAACAACGTTTATAAATTGTTGAAATTTATTTTCAAAATCAGTGTTCCATTCGCCAAACTTATAGAGCACTTCGTGAAATTTATGATTTACATAATCGTCCACCAGAGCAGCTTATTCGTGGAACTATCGATAGATATCGGACAACATTTTCTCAACTCGATGCAACAACAACAACGAGACAAAGAACTGTACGTGCAGAAGAAAATTTCGCTGCTGCAAGTCATAGTGTTAATGATGATCTAGATTTGTCTATTCGTCGACGTTCACAACAAGTTGGACTCTGTGCATGCACCACATGGAAAATTTTCAAGAACTGAAGCCACTTGACCACAATAAACGTCGTTTGTTTACTGATTGGGCCCTAGAACAGCTCGAAGTTGACCACTTTTTTATCGTAAAATTGTGTTTAGTGGTGAAGCTCATTTCTGGTTGAACGGCTATGTAAACAAGCAAAATTGCCGTATATGGAGTGAAAACAATCCATTGCATCCTGAAAAATGTACTGTATGGTATGCTTTACACGCTCGAGGCATCATCGGTGCATATTTCGATCCAGAAGTGTTTTGGTTCCAACAAAATGGTGCAACACCTCATGCTGCTACCTTAACAATTGACTTATTGAAAGAAAGATTTGGCGATAACATTATTTCGAGACATGGTCCAATTAATTGGCCTCCAGGATCATGCGACATAACTCCACTGGATTATTTTCTTTGGGGTTATGTCAAGTCATTGCTCTATGCTGATAAACCAGCAACAATAGACGCTTTGGAAGCCAACATAACTCGCGTTATTGATGAAATAACGCCTGAATTACTCGAAAAAGTGGTCCAAAATTGTTCTAGTTGAATGCGGTTCCTCAGAGCTAGTCGTGGTGGACATATGCCGGAAATTATTTTTAAAACATAAATGTCATAAAATTATCTTTCAAGTAAAAAAAAAGTTGGCTTCAATCTTAATTTGAATGTGTTTTATTTCAATTTAAAGTTCTATCACTCTAAAAAAAACACCCGATATTATCCATAAGAAGCCTAAAATTCTGCAGTATACATTCTGTCAAGAAAGTACCAGGAATTATCGATTTAAATCTGGCGGGGCAATGAGGCAGGTAAAATTTTTTTTCCTAGGTTGGTACCACTGTCCTTAAATACTATGCCAAGCTTGAGCGGGATCTGTCAACTAGTGTATTTGCAACAGCTGATTAAGTCAGTCGATGTCAGAGTGCGTGCCGATTTTTACTATGGGTGATTACGTTGAGCAAAGAATTTGTTTAAAGTTTTGTGTTGCAAATGAATTTTCGTGTGCCGATGCATTGAAAATGTTGCAAAAGGCCTTTGGTAATAATGCTCTATCGAAAACTCGTGCATATCAGTGGTACAGAGCCTTCAAGGACGGTCGTGAAGTGGTCGGAGATAACGTCGATAAAATTAAGGAAAGGGTGCTGGAAAACCGTCGTACCAGCTTGAGAGAGATAGCACATGATCTTAAGATATCCCACGAGTCCGCACGTACGATTTTGATTGATATTTTGGGCATGAGAATGGTGGCCGCACGACTCGTACCGAAAGACCTGAATTTTCTTCAAAAACGTCATCGCGAACAGGTTGCTTCAGACATGCTAGATCGCTGTAATTCCGATTCTACATTCATGGAACGCATTATAACTGGTGATGAGATCTGGGTCTACGAGTACGATATGCAAACAAGCCAGGAATCATCGGAATGGGTGGCAAAAAATGAGCCGAAACCAGAAAAACCACGCCAAAGCCGCTCGAAAATGGAGGTGATGCTCATTGTTTTCTTCGATATCCGTGGCATGGTGCACTACGAATTCGTTCCAGAGGGTCAGACGGTAAACAAGGAGTATTACCTAGGCGTTATGAAACGTTTGCGTGAGCGTATCCGTAAGAAGCGGCCAAATTTGTGGGCGAACAACTCATGGATTTTGCATGACAATAACGCGCCTTCTCACCCAGCTACGATTGTGACTGACTTTTTCGCCAAAAACTCAACAAACGTGCTTCAGCAACCACCGTATTCGCCGGATTTGGCTCCCTGCGACTTTTTCCTCTTCCCAAAACTAAAATTGCCCCTTCGTGGCACCCGTTTTGAGTCGATTGAAGCCATAAAACAAAATTCGGCGCGAGAGCTAAAGTCCATCCCGGAAAGCGCCTATAAAAAATGTTTCGATAATTGGAAGTGCTGTTGGCATAGATGTATTGGAGCAAATGGAGCCTATTTTGAAGACGACCCAATAAATTTTGACGATTAAATGTAAAAATGTTGTTTTAATTGAAAATTCCCGGTACTTTCTTGACAGAGTAGTACTAACAACAGGAATAACCCCGTATTCAATCTCAAATTGAGTACTTCCATTCGCCTTGTTGAACGAATCTTCATTTCAAAAAAATTATCCGAGATATAAATGGATTAACTTATGTTGTTGTTCCACAGTAACTCTATTTATTATTCAAAGATTTTCATTCGCTCTAGTTATGCCCTTCTATTACTGGGTATAACAAAAGTCCGTACACGAACAAGTCGATTATACAAAAATCGTCATATCATAATTCATCTGTGAATATGAATAATTCACGTGTTTTGTTATCCATACCAATGGAACACATTTTTGAGTTTGACTGAATGGAACTTGTTTCAATAGTCTTCATGAACCCAAATTAACCTCATGAAGTCTTTCAGGCGCTGTTTTAATTGAAACTCTTGTACCAGAAGCCGCGATTTAATGATTTGAGAAGTACTCAGTGATTATCTACGGGTAAATACTGTCAGAAACCAATTGTGTGCACTTGTGGTGTATCTTGGAAGTCTTTTAGTTATATTTCCTGCTTCTCTGAATCTGAAAAGTCTGTAACTTCTCTTTGAAAATATCAACTATCACCTTCTCCCAACCAAATCATACCAATGGCCCTACTGGGTCTATTTAAGCTTAGTTGACGTCAAGACATCATAAGGAAAATAAAGCTCTCAAATGTAGAATTCAAGTGAACAGCAAATACGTAAAACAATAACTGATTTCAACTTATCATAAACACAGGATATAAAAATATGAATATTGTCCTCTAACTGAAGAAGTATTCAAACCTGAACCAGAAATAAAACTCAGATAAGATAGAAAACATTAAAAGTATCATATATGAACATTTGGTGAACAGCACCAGACATCCTATGTAATAAATTAAGAACTTATGTACTTCCTCATCTTTTGGAGAGGAGTTTATATTGTACTCTTTGTATTCTAAGTTCATTAGTTGCAATTAAAATCTGATTACTGTGTACATAAGCTTTCAAGAAAGTGTTTAAAGGAACGAATTGTTGTATGGGGCACGATTGCAAATTTTCTTCTAACATGCTCAGCTACTATAGTCGAAAAACAAAAATTTCTTAAACGTAAAACAGAAACCAATTCTTTATATCAGATATTGATTAGTCGTTCATTAGGTATTCTCCGTTATTACAGAAAAACAATATTTCAGGAATAATTTATATGAAAGTGATGCAGCACCAATCCGGATAAAACCAGAAGATAAATCCAATACATTAATAGCTTATTCGACAGTACCAGGTGAGACTTTATATCTTAAAACTGCATGTATTCATATATTTTTTGTAGGTTTTTCATCGAATAGGCATGTTCAAAATGGAACCTGGTATATACAAACAATCTGTAAAATTTTTTCAGAGTATGCACATAAATACCATATTGAAGATTTATTGAAACTGGTAGATGCTGAAATGAAAAATATAGATCCCCATATGAAACAAGTTTCTTCCTTTGAGAATAGAGGTTTTTCCCGCTGTTTTCTACACCCTCGTTGAAATACACATAACACTAATCAAATTCTTTGCACTAATCAAATTCTTTGCCGAAAAATAACAATGTTATTAGTTCGACCTCTCATCAACGCAAAAATAATAGAATTTTTGTTTTTCTACTCTTGTAGGGGATTAAAATCAGTATCCTGTAGTAGTTTTATTCATTCCCCTGAGTGTTGAAAATAATCCTGAAGCGTTAAGTCTAAAAGGCCGCATGAAAGATTAGTTTCAAGAAAACATTTGCATTTGAGCGTTCGCTGGAGCCGCCTAGAGATAAATCGGACTACTCAACAATATTATTTAGGTAACAGGGTATCAAATGTATAGAATAGATAATGAAAAACGAAACATCATTAATAGGGAGTATGAGCTATGGTAATAAAATGTTCTACAAATCGAGACAGTGTATCATATGTTTGATTGTATCGGTCTCTACTTGTCGGAAATATATCTCGACGATTAAAGTTAAACAACTTAATTTCCGCTAATTTATTTAATTTCACAACAATTTTTTCGTCATGACAACATGACTTCGTCAGGTGAGTATGGTGCTAACTACATATTTGAGATTGAGTTCTTTAAATATTCAAAATGTACAGAAAAGAAGGTAGTAGGAATTTACAGTAATTTGTTTTTTTTTATTATTACACAAAGTTTCAGAAAAGGTTAAGTAAGGGGGATTTATTGAGGTCCATCTGGTCGTTTAGGAGAATCTGTTTTTTATTGTATCTGTTAATTTCGACGGCTTCTAGGTAGTTCAACCTGAGGTTCTTTTTTTCTAGGTGTAAGATTTTGAAGTTATTGTCAAAATCTTGTCCTGTCTCCAAAGATGGTGAGCATATGTTGAATTTCCGTATTTTCCAAGATATGCTTTCTCGTGTTTGTTTGTATTTCTTGCTTTAATCAGAAGACTTCATGGAAGTAAGTGTTTATTCAAAGACTGATTTGACAATAATAACGTTTTAATTGAGATTCAGATTAAACTTGAGAAATCTGACTGCCTTCAGTGAATGCTCGACTGGTACTACCCTCCATCGGTCCTCTTCGGGCTTACTCGGTCGTACCGAACATGCCCCCGGCCTTGAAAGGGTTGACTTTCAATTGGGAATGTCTGGTGATTCGATGGGTAGTGGACATATCTTCTGGAATGTCCTCTTTATAACTCCACCTTGTGTTCGGATAGAGGCGACTCTTGCTATACCATCGCCTCCAGTATGTATAGTTTCTACTCGTCTTAGCTTCCACTGCATGACAGGGGTATTATCCTCCTTCAAGAGGACAAGTGAACCAAGTTTTAGTGAATCGTGATTGGTCTTCCATTTTGTTCGTTGTTGAAGTTCGCTGACGTATTCTTTGCACCATCTCTTCCAAATGTGCTGTTTTAGTTGGGTAAGGTGTTGGTATAAAGACATTTTGTTGACTGGAAGATGTGTTACATCCAGTTCTTGTAGAGTAAATGACAATCGTCCAATAAGGAAATGTGCGGGGGTTGAAGGAAGAAGGTCATGGGGCGAATCAGATAAGGGGGATAGTGGTCTTGAATTTAATATGGCCTCTATTTCAACCAACAACATATTTAATTGCTCGAAAGTTAGTATTACGTCTTTCGTAATACGACGCAAATGATATTTCATTCTTTTTACTCCTGCCCTCCACAAGTCACCGAAGTGAGGGGAATAGGGAGGTATGAATTTCCAATTGAAATCATTCCTGTTGAATGATTCTTCCAACTCATCTCCTTGTGTAGCAATAAACCTGCCCAACTCGCTGAGTTCGTGGCTCGGTGCCTTAAAATTTGATCCGTTATCACTGCATATTAGTGACGGTTTTCCTCTTCGAGAGACGAATCGTTTCAACGCTAATAGGAACGATTCTTTAGATAAATTCGACACGAGCTCGATATGAATTGCTTTGGTAACTGTACAAACAAACAGGCTGACGTAAGCTTTACTAACCTTGTAACCACGACCAGATTTACTTTTACTATGCATTGGGCCAGCATAATCTACACCTGTCACCTGAAACACGATTCTAGGTTCCAATCGAAATTTTGGCAAAGGCGCCATAATGGGATTTATAGTCTTCGGATTCCATCGAAAACATGGAATGCATTTTCCGACAACACGCTTTGCAAGAATGCGACCGCCAATTATCCAGAAATTTTCTCGGATGACTGATAATGTGTGCTGAGGACCCGCATGTAGTGATTTTACATGGGTTTCCTCCATGATTATTTTTGACAGGTGACTATGTGGACTTAATATGGCAGGGTATTTTTTCTCAAATTTAAAGTTTGAATTATTCAAGCGACCTCCAACTCGCAGTATATCGTATTCATCAATGAACGGGTTAAGGTTAGACAGTTTTCCGCTTGAAATAGACGTTCGTGCATTAATTCTTTTAATCTCATCCTTGAAATAATGCGCTTGTGATATTTTGATTAATCTCGTTAGAGCGATACTCAGCTCCCCAACCTTCAGTTTTCCAGATATCAGTTCTGATTTATTCTTTTTCAATTTACAGTTCATGCAAAATCTTAGAACGTACGCGACTATTCGCTTCAATTTCGATAATTTTGAGTGTTTTGTTATCGAATATTTTTCCGATCTATGAACTGATAACACCTGAACTTGTTTGATCCGCATATCAGGCAGATAATGTGTATAAACATTGTGTTTTGTACGCCAAGAATTTGGATTTTGTTTTAGTAACGATGGACCATTCCACCATAATTTATTCTCAATAAGTAATTTTGGTTTGATTCCGCGCGACAACAATTCAGCGGGGTTATCCCTTGTGGATATGTGGTTCCACGTTTAAGACGCAGTTATCTCATGTATATCCGCTACGCGATTGCTAACAAATGTTTTGAGTTTATTGGGAGGTTGTTTGATCCAACCTAAGACTATGGTCGAATCTGACCGAAGAAAGCATTCGTCGAATTCTAAATTGTGCAACGCGTCTATAGTTTTTTTCGCTAACTTTGAGAGAGTCCAAGCTCCCATCAGCTCTAAGCGAGGAAGGCTTATCGTCTTTAAGGGCGCTTCCTTCGATTTGGCACATAACAGTCCCGTGTGAACTAATCCGTACTTGTTAATCGACCTCAAGTATAAACAACCGCTATAGGCGTCCTCAGATGCATCTGAGAACCCATTTAATTCGATACGGACAGGATTATCGCAAAGTACTCTTCTGTTTATGAGTACTTCGTTAAGTGCCAGTCTAAATTCACGCCAAGAAGTGAAAATTTGAATGGAAACACTTTCATCCCAAGAGATTTTTTCGAGCCAAAGTTTTTGAAGCCCTATTTTGGCAGTTATAACGCATGGAGCTAAAAGTCCAAGCGGATCAAAGATCTGTGCCACGCTAGAAAGAATAGTTCTTT
Organism: Megalocaria dilatata; assembly: GCA_034642435.1. Classification (NCBI taxonomy): domain Eukaryota; kingdom Metazoa; phylum Arthropoda; class Insecta; order Coleoptera; family Coccinellidae; genus Megalocaria; species Megalocaria dilatata. The sequence goes on along the minus strand of CM067857.1, from coordinate 70,908,675 downwards.
TGGTTGCTATGGCCTTCGCGCCATTCTTCGGATATCGTGTAGATTAATTTGTCTAAATTGGGTTTCCATGAAACACCCAACGTTTTTGCGTTTTCATGTTCGCTGAAGTTTATGATGTCTAATTCTGATTCATTATTATCAATGTATTGTAGTGTTGAAACATCATTAAAATAAATTTTTCGCAATTCGAAACCTCCTTCTTTTAATATAGCCTTAACATCGCGACATATACAGCCTGCTTCCTCGAGACTTTCTGAACCGGTCAGAAGATCGTCTACGTAAAAGTCTGTCTTGATTATTTAGAGATTTCGGAAATTTAGAAGCGTTTTCATTGGTTAAATTTCTTAGGGAATGAGCGGATTCTTTTTGATTTGATTCGACTGAAAATAGCGATTTTACATGATTAAAGATTAAGAGTTTGTTATTATCGTAACGTTCTTTTAATGCATTCCAAGCCAGTTCATAATTCTTTGCTGAAGTTTCCAATGACTTGACAACTAGGGCTGCTTCAGATTCGAGTGAAGGTCTCAAGTAGTAGAACTTTTGAATTTCACTAATTGACGCATTATCATGTATTAACGAACGAAACGTGTCACGAAATTCTAACCAATTCTGATAAGAACCGTCGAATTTAGGCAAGTTTATTGTTGGAAATTTCACACTATGATTTCGAATGAAATTATCGTTCAACATTCTATCAGATTTATGACTAGTGCTGGCTTGAGAAAGATCGTATTTTTCATTTTCTTTGAGGATCTTTTTTGTGCGATTGAAATTTGTTGAAAATAACTAGATTTGAAGTTTTCTCGTTCTTCATATTGGTCTTGCAGAAGGCTATCTTCCGTGGCTGCCTCTATTACGTTTTGTACTTCATCAAACTCTGATTTTACTATCTGAATTGTGTTGAGTCTTTCTTCGATTTGAATGAGCTCAAAATCATCAAACGTAGAACTATCTTGTACAGATTTTAAGAATTTCGTAAAGTAAGTTAGTCTAGCCTTTAACGAACCGCGTTTTTTAATTTCACTATTTAATTGAGCCATCGTAAGCTACCGAATTAAAAGCAAATGATTTGAAAAATTAATTTGAATAGACCAAACAACAAATGCAAGGAAAGAAAGCAGGAAAAGATGCACTTACTTGAACGATTTGTTAACAACTTCAGCGCTTGGTCCCAGCTCCAGGTACTTCCCGTCACGACTGTGTGGAGCGAATCTCGACCTTGTTGGCTTGTTTGGCGTCTTTGTGTCCGCTTCTCGTTGAATTATCTTCTTCGGTTTCTTGTAAACCACACTCTGCTAGCAATTTTGTTTGTATTTCTTGTTTTAATTTGAAGACTAATAACGTTTTAATTGAGATTCAGATTAAACTTGAGAAATCTGACTGCCTTCAGTGAATGCTCGACTGGTACTACCCTCCATCGTCCCTCGGTTGTCGTGGGTAGAAGGGCGGTCCTCTTCGGGCTTACTCGGTCGTACAGAACAGTGTTCACGTATCCTAGTGCCGAAAGATCTACCTGTCTGACCCACATATACAGATGGGCAAGTACCCCAGTTTAACCTATAGACTCCACTTTTTGTTTTTATGGATCAAATCTTTATTATTTTTTCATTAAATTTCCTAACGTCTTTCTTGTTTTGAATGAAATGTTGCAGTTACTGTTTTTCTTTAAATATCTTGCTATTTTTTCGGACTTCTTGTTTATGTACGTTAAAGAAATATATTTTTTATCAATAGCTATTGTTGGATATACAAGCGTTATTGACTGTTTATATTGCATTCGTTTCAATAATCAAAAGAATGTGTGCAGGAAATGTGGCACAGAGGGGCACGTCTCAAAGGTGTGCAAGGGAAAGCAGGAGTGCCGAATATGTAAGGCAAAGGGTAAGAATGCTGGACACAGTACGACAAATTATAGGTGTCCGGAGTTCCAGATTAGAGAAGCGCGGATGAGAGCGCGTCTGACCTAGGGTGGATAGGATATTGAAAATCCTGCAGTTGAATGGGCAAAGATGCTACAGCGTCATGTGTGAATTGAGCGAGTGCATGATGCGTGAAAGATTGAACATATGTATGCTGCAGGAGCCCTATGAGAGGGATGAGTTGGTGTGTGGTTTTCCACAAGCCATGACAGTATTTGCCTCGGGAGACGGTGAGGCGGCCATTGTGGTCAATGACCCCGATGGCTACGTCGTACCGGTGACTGAGATAGGAGAGCTGGGCGTATGTGTTCAGGAATGAAAGATATGAAGGATACGTGGCTTCGGTCTATTGTAGATATAGCGAAAGTATTGAGCCATACTTGGGATATGTGGAACGCATGTTGCGTGTGATTGGGGACAGTCCAGTCTTCATTGGACTGCACGCGAATGCGACATCTACCTTGTGGCATAGCAAAGGGATGGGTGCGTATGGACCACGTGTTGAAAGGGGCCAAAGCATAGAAGAATTTGTATGTGGGAAATAGTTCATTGTGGCGAATTAGTGGTCTGAATCGTATTCCTTTAGTGGTGCAAATGGGGAGTCAGACCTGACTGATAATGAATGAGCGGCCCATCTAGATCTGGGTAATTCCTCGTGCCGCAAGTCCATGAATTAGTGGACGCCAGGACTAACAAACTGAGCTGTTCGTGAGATGGATCGGTTTGCTGTGGGTAGATCCTTAGGTGGTGCTTGGTTTGGCTGGACCTGCCTATCCTCCTCTGGCGGATATCAATTCCAGAAGAACCGACGGGTACTAGCGAACCCGCATTACCTAATGTGCTGGCTTCAGCAAGGCCTGGATTCCAAGGTCCTTAATTGCTAGGGAATACGTTCCCGGAGCACGTCTCAGTAAGCCTGCATGCTGGATTAGCGGGGTTCTAATCCCCTCGACGTGTGAGTTCCGTCTCCAACTCGGGAAGTAGCCTGAATAGCTACAAGAGGTTAGATAGTGAGGGTGTAGGTCTTGGAAACCGAAGCCGTACTGGAAGTCAAGCGCCCCGATGATTGGGGCTTTTATGCTACCGAATTACGCTGAAAAAATTAATTTTTTGTTTTCATTAGTTTTTATGATTGCATCAATTTGGTTTATAGCTATTTTAGATTGTTTCTGTCGAATTAAATTATCTATTATATTGGGATTGAAACCGTTATTCACGGCTATTGATTTAATAGTTTGGACTTCAGTTTCGCGGTTATTTTTTGATAAGGGTAATGCGAAAGCTCTATGGATCATCGATTGATACGCTGACATTTTTTGTGAATATGGGTGATGGGAGTCAATAGGAATACCATATATCAGTGGATGTGGGTTTTCTGAACGTTAAATTCTATTTTCTTATTCGAGTGTGATATCGAGAGGTCTAAAACTGTAATTCTATTGTTTGATTTTTTTTATAATTTGAATTTAATTTTTGGGGTGAATATAATTTGAGATAATCAAAAATTTACTCAGTTGTCTGGATGTTCCGGAAATACACGTGAGTATATCGCCTACGTATCTTTACCAGAAATGAATATTCAAGAGTAATTTTGAATTGAAGATTTTATTTTCTATTTCGGACATAAATATATCTGCAAGGAGTGAACTCAGTGGTGAGCCCACAGCTAGGCCGTTTTTGTTCGTATATTTTAATGTTAAATCGAAAATAGTTTTTAAGCCCTGTCCTACTTGTTAAGTCTTCAGTTGTCTGAAGATGGGATAGTTAATTCCCGAAATTCGAGTAACAATTAATTGTGTAAAATATCAATTTATTGGAAGTAAAACATAGTAATTTCCACAACTTGTTTTAAGTATCGCTGAATATATGACCGATCGTTGGATTGTAATATCAGAGTGGAATATTTCCAATCTGAAGAGAATTCTTTGATATATTCCCATGCAACTCCGCGCCAACTATGATCAACTACCAAAGAGTAACGGCTGAAACAGTTCAGTATCGGGAAAGTTGGTGTATTATGCAAATTTCATTCCATTATTTTCTATGGAATTAGCTTTTGAGATAGTTTCTCTTATGTAGGCACCATTTTTATAACTCAGAAAAAAGCATAACATACTATGTTATATTAAGGGTATATTTTCTATGTTTACAAATTACTTATCTTCTTTAGTAAAAATGCCAATTATTTTGCAGATTTTAAAAATTCAAATAACACCGGAAGAATGCTTATATTCTACCTTCACATAATACAGTCACAAGGGGTAAATATGTGGAGTACGTATATGGCTATAATATTTCATGAAAAATTCAAAAAGTCATTATATGTATTTCTGACATATTAGTGAGTAGTTGATTTTGTACACTATATTATTTTACTTTTCTTATGACCTTATACCTTATATCTTATACATTTAATTGACAAAAAGGAATCAATAAATCCTCATTATTGTTATTATTATTTCCAGTCGTTCTCAGGTTACTCTTCCTGGTATTTTGACGAGGTATGGGCATAATATATACCAAGCGCTTACGCCTATTCCTGGCCTAAGAACCTTCTGACGATCCTTGTTGTGTACAGGATCACGGCCTTCTGCAGAAGTTGGAAAAGATTGTTGTAGATCTCGAGACTTGTGTGGAGGTCAAAGGGTATAATCCCTGTACATGATAATATAATTGGCACAATTCGCACTTTTTCAATTCCCCACATTTTCTTAATTTCATTTGCCAGGTTTGTATACTTCTCTTTCTTCTCTGCAATGGTGTTAAGTAGGATATGGGTGTTCTGTATTGCCACGTCTATGATCAATGCTTCCTTCCTTAGTTTGTCCCATACTACCATGTCCGGTTTATTATATGAAATGCTTCTGTCAGTTATTATTGATCGGTCGTAATAGATGGCGTACTGGGGCGTTTCAGTGATGGCTGGCGGTTCGTACTTGTAGTAGCTTTAGCCTGAAGCACCATTCTTGATGTATTATAGGATTTGACATTTTTTTGTGAACAGAAATTACCCTGGATGTCTTCAATTCAGATGGAAATTTATCGGAAGTCACGGATAAGTTAATGAGGTCAGCCAGGTGTTGGAATATATGGAAAGCAATAACTTTCAAAACCCTCACCGAAATCATGTCCAGACAGCTGCAGCTTTTGTTTTTAAAGTTGTTAATGGCTAATATGTTATCTTATGTTATTTATGGCGAACGGGCGTCTGTCCACCCTACCACTGAGTCCGCACGGACTATTGTGGTTCACCCCTAATTTATATCTCCCCGACGAGATCCAGTTTTTGGATAAAACCGATAATTTTTTCAGTTCGCTGTGGGCTATAAGAGCCTGGCCAAAGACCTGTCATAATTCCGATAAGTGTTCTCAGTTTGGCTCTATCCAGACCTAGCGCTAGGTTCGCCATCTTTTTGTTCGAAGCTGTTCCAAGGAACAACTTCGAATGTTTCAGGCCAGAATGGCCCCGCCAGAAAGACTCTAGCCTTGAGTTCATTCTGCCTGTTATCGACTCGTTAGCCACGTCATGTGGTATTCCCAGGAATGGTTCCGGTCCTACCAGAGGCAGCGCAGCTCTGGCAAACGCCAGCCGATCTGCCTCCTCGTTACCCAAATAGTTTGACTGGCTGGGTATCCAAACCAGAGTGACTCCTTTATACATACCGAGCCTGTTTAAAGCTGTGCGGCAACTCCAGACTGTTCTTGAGGTACAAGAGCTGGATTCCAAAGCTTTTAGTACTGAATGACCATCAGTAAAGATTTTGATTTTACCGTGGTGGATTTGCCGTTTTATCAGCAGTTCTGCCGCGGTCTCAATAGCAAATAGTCCATTCGTCCCGGCTGGGGACGATTACGTTGAAATTCCGTTCCTGGCTCGTGATTTTTGACATTAGATCCAAGGCATCGATAGGTTACTGTACGTTAAAAGCTCGTCCAGCAGTCCTGAGCCTCCCATCACTATTGCCTCTGGCCTGTCAATCGCCAGTTGATATAGTTTGTATGTGGTCCGTTTCGCCTCCCTCTGCACGAGTAGGTACAGGGGTGGTAGATTTAGTAGGACCTCCATGGCTGGTAGTCGGGTGAGCTTTTGTTCGCCAACCGTTTGTTGGCCTTTCTTTCACCACGCTACAGCGCACTACACTATCCGTGGTCTAATAACCATAGTGTATAGCCAGTACATCTGCCTGGGCTTTAGGCCCCAGGTTTTACCACAGATCCGCCTGCAAGTCCAGAAACCCATTCTGGCTTTATGACACACTTTATCTAGTTGTGCACTCCAGCTGAGGGTCTTGTCCAGGACTATTCTCAGGTATTTTGCCTCAAATGAGAATTGTATTATTTCACCACGGATAGTCGGCGGTTCTAAATCATTCAAATTCCGTTTTTAGTGAATGACCTTCGCAGCCTTGAACTCGAAGGCCTCATCCTGGTATGAGGTCGTTATTGTTATGCCTCATAGCATTGCCTGTATCCATCTACAGATTAGCGGGTCGATTCCTCTCGCAGTGATAGCCTCAGCGAGAGAAGCCGGCAGCGTATTGTTAAAAGCACCTTCAATGTCTAGAAACGCTGTTTGTGCTATCTCTCGATTATCGCGAGATTGGTTTAATTTTCCGACTAGATTATGCAATGCAAGTTCTGCCGATTTTCCAGCCTGGTAGGCGTATTGATGAGGGCTAGGGGGACTGTCAGTTAGCACCTTCCCCCTGATATGGATATCAATCACCTTTTTCAGACTCTTCAGCAGGAATGATGTCAAACTTATTGGTCTGAACGAAGAGGGTTCCGGTTTTGTTCGTCCCACCTTTGGTATATATACCACTTTAGTTAGTGTCCAACTTGTAGGGATAACCTTCCAAGCCAGACTTGTTCTAAATAATTTTAGCAGATGCGGAATCAACACATCCATGCCCTTTTGAAGAAGGGCTGGAAAGATTGCGTCTACCCACGGTGTTTTGAAAGGTTTAAAAGACCTTATTGCGTCTCTGACCGCTTTTGCAGTGACTATATTTTTGGATATTCGCCAGTTTAAATGGTCAGGGTTGGATCTGGAGTTTGTATCTTCCAAGATTTGACATCCAGGGAAGTGTTTGTTCACAAGGGGCTCCAATGTTTCCTTTCTGGAACCAGTGAAACTACCCTCCGGACGTCTGAGCGAACCGGTTGTTTTCACTGGCTCTCTGGAGAGAATCTTGTGTATTCTGGCAGTTCCGGGGGCATCATTTATACCCTCATAGAACTTGCCCCACAAGTCCCTCTTGATCCTCCTAATGCTCTTATTGTAGAAGGTTAGAGCTTCCTTGTATTTGTCCCATTGACCGGTCACTTTGGCTCGGTTCAATAATCTCCTAACCTCCTTTCTTTATTTATTTAGGTTGTTATTCCACCAAGATGAATTTCGGTTATCCTTTTAACATCTTAGTGGACAGTTTTTGTGACAAGCGGAGACCATGGCGGTTTTGATTTGCTCCGCCAAGATCTCAAAGTGATTCTGTTTGAATATTTTAGATATACACGTGCTAAGGTTAGCCCGGAGGGTTTCTACATAACCAATCCAGTCTGTTTCCTTAGCATTTCTGTAGTATTCTAATGAACTAGGAACTGTTTTTATACTGAAGAATATATGCCTATGGTCTGAACATGATGGTTCAGTGAATACAATCGGAAATCTTATTGTTAATAAAATTAGTACTTGTAGTGAGGTCTAAAACCTCCTGTCTATAAGGGGTAACAAACGTTGGTTTGTTACCTTTATTTACTATTGTTAAGCCATCTTGAAGTAAGTAATCTAGAAGTGACTCACCTCTATGGTTGATGTCCGTGCTGCCTCAAACTGCGTGGTGAGCATTAGCATCACATCAAATTATTAGCTGGATATTTTTCTTTCTACAGTGGTGGACTAAATCCCGCACGGCTGTAGGTGGGGGTCCTTCGGCAGCTCTGTCTCCAGGAAAGTACGCAGAACAGACGATAAACTCCGTCGCATTCCTAACCCCCTGGCAGCGGACATGAATGGATGTCATGTCTCCCGTGCAGAACTCTGAAAGAACGAAATAATTTATCTTTTTCTTTACAACTATACAGGATCTCAGCCTCCCAACTGAGACCCCGGTCACAATAGTTCCTGGAATTCCTTCGAGTCCACTTACCTTACCCGAGGATGATATCCAGGGTTCCTGGATTAGTGCAATGTCTATCTGCTCCTCTATGAATCTCCTGCCAAGGATGAACGATGCAGCCTCAGCATGTTGGAGATTGACCTGTATACAGCGTATAGCCTCTTTTTCTACGCCAGCTTCGGTATGTCCTAGGGGGGCGACTTTTTGCCAGCTTCCCCTTGGCCGCTGGCCGACTTCTTAAGGAGGGATTTTCCAGGAATGGAAGGTTTTAGGTCGCTTTGGAATCCGCTCTGGTGTGTTACCCTCGGATCTGAGCCTTTTACCACCGATCTCTGTTTCCGAGATGGATTTATCCCCCTCTTCAACAGTCGGCAGTTTGGACTCTTCGCCCAGGATTATTTTCAAGGCGGCAACGTACGATGTACCGCTCTTGAGGAGTCTGTGGAGTCGTTTTCTCTTCGACCCAGTCAGTCTCGCCTTCCTTTTTGGTTTGCCATCTGAGACTCGGGATTCCGTCCTATCGGATTCCTTGTCTGAATGGGCTGAAGTGGTCTGAGTAACCACTTCCATGAGCTCCTCAGTCGCCTGAGAAACAAGGCATTGTCCCTCCTTGTCAGAGTCATTTTTATTTATTTGTGTTTCCATATATGGTCCTACGAGTAGCAAGGGATATACGATGTCCACCACAGTAGAGCCCCGCGGTGCTGGGGTAAGGCTAATGAAACCAGAGGTCGCCAGGTGTCTGGAGTTCGCCTATAAAGGACTGATCTACCCATCAGACATGCAGACTTCGATATAGGCTGTTCCACCTTGTCTTGGGGGAAATTTTATTGTGTTTACCAAGCACTTGATCCCGACAATTAAGCCAAGATCCCCACCGAGGGGATGTCCGCTAGACATGACAACTGACAACATCCGATCAGCGGTAAAACAGTTGAGATATTCAACTGGCATCGTTTCCCCAGTGCAATACCCTTGGCCACGACACTACAGCTGGGTAGAGGCGTAGATTGTTCGCCGTTACAGTATAACGTTGTCCAGGGTGCACCACTTGGAGGTCAATCTACCACACCCCATGGCTAATATGACATCATTACCAATGACGGGATTAAAGAAAACACTACTATTTATGATAGGCTCGTTAGTGCAAAATTGAGATCGATTCATGCCAAAATGTTCTTCAGTACACAAAATATTAATAGAAGCAAAATATTTACCGAAAACCTCAGCCACTTTAGACTTCAGAAATTACCTTTCCGTCAATGTTCAGAACAATTTCTTTATTATCAATGCAACTTATTTCCCTCCTAACTAAAGACCATAAAGTGTTTTTTTTATTCATGGAATTAACGAAGAGAATATCACAGTTATTGGACTTGGCAGACTTCAAAAGATGGTTATATTGATGTTTACATGTGAAATAAATATCTGAGGATTCTGGAAATTTTAAATTTATAGAGAGCCAATGAAGGTTCTTCAAGTTATTGCCAGCTTCTTTGACCTCATTTGTAACCCAATTCCTATTCCTACTAGCTGGAAATTTTCTCTGTTTAATAACAGTTGAAATCCACTAGCTCTATTAAGAGCTGGAGAAGTGTTTAAAGCTTTCATCAATACCTGTTACATGATACATATTATTTTAAGAAAGAGAGGCAGCATTTAAAGATAAGTTGCGTAGTATTTCCTCAGTCAAGGACCTGAATTTTTGAATAGTTGTTTTTTAGAACACAGTATTGTATTGTATAATGTAGAACAATTGCCCTGTGATCTTCAATATTAACATCAATCACTTTCATTTTTACAAAATCTCTCTGAACATTTGTGAAAATATAATCTATTTTAGTGGAACTTATAGTACCGTGTTTATCGATGGAAAATCCAGTGGTATCAGCAGAAGTGATAGCTAAATCAAACTCCAGGAGAAGATGTCTTAAACAGTTACGTGGTTCGAAAAAATTAATATTCAAATCTCCACAAATAAAAATTGATGTTGCCCCTGTGAGACAGTAATCTCCAACATATGAAAATATATCATTGAACAATTCCAAGTTACCGCAGGGAGACCTGTAAAAACTTATTATGCAAAAATTCTCCTAGATAGTTCAGATTAATCGCACAAAAATCACATTCCATTTTTAATGAAAATTTATTTATATGCTTTATTTGTTCGAACTGACACTTAGCTTTGACATAAATTGCTGTTTTGCCATGTTGTCTATGTGGGCGACAAAATGAAGCAGGTATGACATAAGAATTGAGACTCATATGTGATATTTCATTGGTATGACACCAATCTTGTTTGTTAAACCATGGGGATTCAATTGAATAATCTTTAGATTTTTTTGTACACAGTTATATCCTTGATTATAATAATAATAAAAATAATGTTTAATGGTTTCAAACAATAACACCAGCATGGATTATGAGATGAAACAACTGAATAAGTTACACATAAGAAAATAAAATAAAAGACAATTCACCTTTTATAAAATTCTTTGAATTCATTCAAACTTTAGGGCTTTAAATCCAGAATGAAACTATACTACTGTACAAGTGGGTCAACATGAATCTAAAAGGTACTCTGTAGAAATGGATATGCTCAAGGTTTTGTATTGGGACCGCTTAGTGCTTAATTTTTGTAAATAATATATCGAAGTTCACCATAGCTTTTTCTTCAGTTTTCAAAAATATTAAAGTCAATCTGTGCGCAGATGATACCTCTTTCATAGTTACAGCGCCTACACTTTTCGAACTCAAGGCAAAGTGTGAACTGCTGATAGGATATTATTCGGATTGGCGTTTCACAAATTCACCTATATTGAATGTGAGAAAATCAGCTGTGGTGCACTTCAGAGTGTGAGAGTTTACAGATCGCAGTCAATAGTTGGTTTTAAATCTTCCTTCTGATGACATGATAACTTCGAATTCTGTGAGGTTTTTGGGTTTACAACTCGACAAAAATCTAAATTGGAAAGACTATGTGGACTAGGTCTGCAAGAAATTAAGTAGCGCCTTTTTTGCTCTGAGAGGCTTGAAAGCAGTACTACATAGGCATTGTATTATTAGTTTATATGATATTGATTTCTGGCATATCACTTGGTGAAACATTTTTTAATTAATTAAGTAACTAAAACCAAATTGACTTAAGTTTCACTGTTTATTTCATGTCTGTTGACATATATGTTTCGAATGTTTAGCCCATCTTCAAAACTGAAGAGAACAGAACTTAAAATCTTATTTATAATAGTAGGGTAGATAAAAGATAAATTTTTGAAGAGTGTTGATTCGTCTTAATATTTTACAGATAAGAGCAATCGTGATAAATTAAATTCAAGTTGTTCATTTCTGATTGGTAGCTTCCGTTCATATGCTAAACAAATATCCGAACATTCTAAAAAAACCATTCTTCTGCTTTTATTATCTACGTGTAAGATCTCAGTTCTACTGAAATCTATAAAATGGTGGTTATTTATACAATATTCCGAAAACAAGATTTTATCTTATTGTGGAATATACTTTCTTGGTGTTTCTCCACTCTTATATTTATAGATCGTCCTGTCTGACCTAGGTAAATTGCGGAGCATTCATTACAATATAATTTATATATACCGTTTTTTTCACACGTTTCACGACTTCACGACAGTGAAAAAATCGTCATATACAAATTATTATTATTATTATTATTACATAAGTGATAAGAGTAAGGTAAACCTATACAATAAAAAAAAAATGGAACTGAGAAAGTACTCTAGAAGTGAAACAGTTAAGTGGTGAATGCAATGTAATGAAATTAATTATAGAGCCTTCTTGAAAGAATTCACCGATGGCGATGAAACAACTTCAGCAGAGAGCCGATTTCACGCCTCGAACACTCTGTTGGGAAGAAACTGGCTCCTCGGTGTAGTCCTGAAGTTCTCCTTGGCAAGCTTTAAACGGTGTCCTCTTAAGGCTCGATATTAGTTTAGTGGAAAGAGGTAAGACATATCTGTACCGAAGAGGGAGTGAAGTGCTCGATAGGTGGTAATCAGATCTCTCCTTCTTCTAAGATCCGAAGAGGAGAGCAACTCAAACAACCGCAGCCCCGATTGGTAATCAGGACGAATTGTGCCAAATGGAAGACAGGTGCTCCACCGCTGGACAGATTCCAAAAGATCCCGATCAGCCCATCAAACAGGGCTCACATATTCCAGAAAGGATGCACGTAGGTTGTGTAGAGTGTCCTTCTTGTGGCTACATCGCATCTTGCAAATGTTTTAGACAGTTGGTAGATGAATTGTCTCGCTCTAGACACAACAGTCGAAATGTGGGTAGACCAACTCAAGTCATCCGTGACGGCAACATCCAGGTCACAATGCTGAAAGACAGCAGCTAGCATCTGCTGTCCAACGAAGTAGGGAGTCCTGGGATTTTTTTGCCGATATGGAGCACGCAACACTTCCCGATATTGGGAGGTAGCAACCACCTCCCACACCACTCAGAGAGCTTATTGAGATCGTCCTGGAGGTGTCCCGCGTTGACCAAGGGACTATTGTAAAGCTTTGTGTCGTCGGCGAACATTGCACAAATGGATGAAAAAAGACGGGGGAGATCAGAAGTGTACAACAGGAACAAGGTAGGACCCAAAACCGAACTAGAACTCCACTAAGGACTTCCATATCAAAGGAAGAGAAACAGTCACCGACCCTCACCCGGAAAGTGCGAAGCGACAAAAATGACTGAATCCACGAAAGCAGAGGACCCCTCACTCCTAATAACTCAAGCTTCCTCAAGAGACAACGATGGGGGACACGATCAAATGCTCGTGCAAAGTCCAGATAAACAACATCCACCGGACAGCCATAATCAATGCACTTAGTCCAATCGTTGACACAGGAGAGGAGGTTCGTGATGGTGGACCGACCCGGAAGAAATCCATGCTGCTCTTTGGGAACTATATCGTTTTGTAGGGCAAACTCTATCAATTTATCGCTAATGATTCGCTTCAGCAGCTTGCAAACTTGAGATTTTAAGCTTATTGGTCTGTAGTTCTGAGCAACCAATCTTGAGGGAAGGAGGAGGATTGAAGAGAATACGAAAATATCATAGACAGTGGCTCAGCCAAGACATCGGCGCAGGAATGTAGCAGTTGCGAAGGAAACCATCGTGACCAGGAGCAGAGTCCTTCTTCATCTTGAGGAGGTATCCCAGGACCAGCTCTCGATCGACATTGATGCTCTCCACTTCATCGACAATACGTGGAAAATTGGGATCAGAAATTAGACCGTCAGGTTCCGACACAAAAGCGGAGGCAAAAGATTGCGCCATCACGTCAGCAACCCGAGTAAGGTTCTCGCAAGCCTCACCGGCAGAGTCATAAACAAAGGGTGTTTCAACCTTGCTGTTCATGGAGGAGCGAAGATACTTGTAAAGTCTCTTCCTATTCTTGGAGCTGACCAAATCATGTTCAAATTTTTTCTTGGCTTGTTGAATAGTCGACGATATGAAGTTGGAATATACACGATGGTTGCGATAGTCATCATCCGATCTGCTGCGTAAATAACGTTGCCACAATGATTTTTTACAACGGATCATATACAATATGGACTGCTTTATCCATGGTTTCGAAGAATTGAATTTCTGAACTGAGTAAGTAGTACAAGCAGCCACAGCCTCATTGATTATATCAGAAAACACCCTACAGTTATCCTCCATCGCAAACTGAGAAGAGAGAACAGAATACCAGCTATAGCCCGAGATGATATCGCGAACTTGATTGAAGTTGATTCTACTTTTAAGCTTACTCTGCCTACTGTTTGTGATTGAGGTGTTGAGCTGAATTTGGGTAGATAAGAGAACGTGGTCAGATTTTACAATAGAAGGTGAATATTCGATTTCTGAGATGACATTGGAATCGGGACAGATGAATAGGTCGAGTAAGGAACGAATCTGTCCCTCCCTGTATCTGGTGGGTTGATAAACTAGTTGTTGAAGACCACTGTTGACCATAAGTTCAGCATAAGGAAACGATGGTGCGTTTTGTGAAGGCAGCTGCGTGATGGGCCACTGTAAATCTGGACATTTGAAGTCTCCAGCTATGAACAAGTTATTATATTTCTCAGAGCTCTCCGACAGAAAAGCAACCAACTCGGCGTCTTCAGAGCAGGGACGAGGTCGATAGATACATCCGATGAAGATAGAAAAACTTTGCTTTGATATTTCAAAAAAAAATGTTGTTGATGCCTGCCCAATCCTCATGGACCTCATTCACTTTGAACGTGGAAGTGATATCTTGTCTTAAGTAGACGCATACCCCCCTGTGACTAGGAGTTGGGATACTATCGTCGCATCGTCGCGATAAAGAGTATAATTTTAGGTATGTCGAATGTGCAGTTTGGAATAGATGGATGTAGCCAGGACTCAGTTATCAGTATAATAAAGGATTTTTGTAGTTGAACAATGGAAAAAAATTCACAAAATTTGGATGAAAGTGATTGTATGTTAGTGTAAATCAAAACTAAGAGATTATTGAGTTTTTTGTAGATGTACCCGGAGGTTGTGATGAGGATACTATTGTTGGGACATCCTGGAAATATTTTATGGTTAGATCGCCCTCACCAGCATTTTGACGGCGCTTCAACTCGACACGAAGAGAGTCAAGGGCAGATATCTATTTTTTGTCTTATCATCATAAATTGTAACTTGACGGAAGCTAGGGTGACCCTTTTGTTTGGATCTGTTTCTCAAAACAGCCGTAACACTATCAGGTGACGAGAAAGTAGCTCGAATCCACTTCGGTTTGCTTTAATCTTTGGATGGTAATCGAGTTGAACTGATGAGAGTGTGACCAGCACTCGGCAGGATGTGCTCCACAATATCACGAACACTGACAGTGCCAAGCAAGGCGTCGGCTTTCTCAGGGACATTACATATGATAAGGTTGTGAGATTTTCTCACACGGTTCAGAATTTCCGCCATATCATGTTGGATGAAAGATGGGAAGAAGCAGAAGTAGACGAAACAGTATCCAGTTTTGAAGAAACGGTGGCAACTTCATCGCATAGTGCTGAGTTGGCTTGATGTAAACCTGTAATCTCCAAATGTCATCGATTGCGCTCTGATGTTTAGAGATAATATCGCTATGCTCCTTGATTTGGTACAACTTGCCAATTGATTGAAGAGGTCGTCTTGGCGTTTTTCGATACGCTCGACACTGGGCGACCTTTTGAATTGATTCAAGAAGAGTGTTGAAATGCTGAGCAGTGACTGGCATGTTTGTATCATCGGACGGAGTCTGTTGAGCTGTCTGAGGATTAGGCTGGACGGAATTACGATAACCAGAATAATCACTTCGCAATCTCCTCTCCTGCGACATTATGAAGGATAATTAGGATGAAGAAATAGGGATTACAATTAGACTCTTCACTTCAATGGGCCGCTAATGAAGACTTAGCACAGATACAGAGGCCACGATCGAAAGGAATGCGGGAGGGGAAACAAAAGCGGTCAGGAACACGAGAGAACTCCCAAGTTACAGTGACCTGTAAAATAAGAAAATATGGAAGTAATGAAGAACAAGTAGTTCGTGTGAATAGGTTGAAGAGTTACAAATCGAGGATACAAAAGCATATCTCAGAGGATGAGAGAGAAAGTTTAAAGATACTTATTGACGACCGTGATTCAGAATCGGAAAGCGACGTGGAGGAGACAGAGTTGGCGTATCGCTTAATAATTCCACAGTGAAGAGTCGCCGAGGAGATATGAAGTGCAGAGTCGTGAATTAGCGAGGATGAGGAACCGGAAGATGGCGAAATTGAGGAGGAAGACATAGAACCAGAGGAAAATTTAAGGTCATCTCGGATTAGACGACCCCCAGAACGATTAGGCAGATGGACTTCTTATTGAGCAAGTCAATGGGTAGCAGCGGGAACTTCTAAGTCAGTCCTGCCAGGAGAAGAACTCCTGCCCATATGTAGATTTCAGGTGCTCATTGACCCGGAGAGCCGTCACCTGAAGAGAGTCCCTATCCTGGGACATGGACAATAGTATTTAGTGAACCCGATGCATAGTTTAACCTACCCACGTAACATGTACATGAGAGTAATATCTTACTCGGTTGGCCTATTATAACGACAGGCAGAAATGCTATTAACAATTCCTAGAGAACCCTAAGAATAAAAAGAAAAGGAAATTTCTTCATACTCCAAATTCATGCATGGCTTTTGATGTTACGCTTATTAAGGATACGATAGGTTTTGGCCAAATAAATATTAGGACTCTTCTGTCAGAGGATCGGTCTTGGCTAGTACGCTAGTGATTTTCCGTGAAAAAGGGGAACGAAGTAAGAGGATGAAAAAATAAATGGTAAGATGATGTTTCATTGTTGATATAGCATTATGGTAGCTGAGATAGTGCATAGGCGAGCACAATGTTGGGGTTAAAATAAATTATATTATTGTTAGTTGGGAGTCCATGAATTGTTCCTCAAAGTTTTATTTCTGCTAAAAAGATAAAGATCCGCTCAGAAATCATCGTATATGTGAACAACGGAAATTCAGTCACAAAATTTCCCTGAGTATAGGAGGGGGGTAAGAAACCCGCAAAACAGAGTAGGCGGACAGGAATGGGAGCCCCAAAGATTTAGCGTTGCGGTAGTTAATAGGCGAGCACAACGTATTGCACGATGTAGTCAATAGGAACAATAAACTTTTATAATGATGTAAAATTGTATGCATGTATATTTTAAGTGAGGACCTTTTTTTGTACCATGTAACTTCATGTTGATGAGTTATTCCATAGGTAAAGCAAGGACAGGACAGCACTGAATACGGAGTCAATCATGATAGGAATATGTAGTGTGACATTCCTGGTACTTGACGTTACTTTTCTGATAGTTGCGATCTTAGCTTCTCATGCGGGCGTGATTATCGAGTATAATTGTGCGGATAAAGACACAGTAATTACGCGGTATAAATACGGGATGTTGCAGAGTGTATGAACATAAAAAGTGCGTACGTAAATGAAACGGACAATTTCACGGCTATACACAGAGACGAAAAATCTGTATTCAACACGTGTGGATATTTTGTATCAAAGTAATTCGCTTAAGTACTAGTCAATCGTGGGATCAAGGCATGGCCAATTTTATCGACAAAATAGGCGTGGAGGAGTGCCGGACCATTCATCGGTACCAAATTCAAGAAATATACACACAAGAAGAAATATTTAATGATCAAAGAATAATAAGTTTTGGCATAGAAAGAAAAGCCGTGGAAATTATAATCGGATAAGATACAGCAGAAAAATGGTTCTCGACTATAAGGATTTTTGACCAAGACGAGCGAAAGAAATTAGCACACAACAACATGCTTCAGTTATGGGGATGATTCTCTGACATCGGAGTGGTTATGAGTGGACTGATGGGATTTTACGTTATATCCTGAATGTTAAAATATGAATAACGCAGATATAGAAAGACAGAATACACAAGAAGAAAGAGCTGAAGACGGAGTCTTTAGTGCCATCCTGTCACTCACGATAATGGTCTTTGGATGTTAATAAATTTTCTTTGTGAAAATGAAAACTCAGTTTTGGATTTTAAGAAGTATAATGATAAATTGTGCCAAAATACAACAGTTTTATCAATCCTAAACTCAATTAAATTCACATAAAGATGACACACTATTTAAACTCCTCAAACATAATAATTACAAAGAGATATGTCAACCTACTTCTTAATTTCTGGCTCTACTTTAATTAGATAATTTCAACCTGAGTAATATAGCAAAATTTGTAGAAACTTCTTACCCCTAGACCATAGATTCAAAACGAAACTGGGCACACGCGATTTTCTACTAGAAACGACCTATTTAACACGAACAAAAAACGATAAAGAACGACTACCGGTACTCTTTAATTCCTTGGTCCCGGAACTGAGCACTATATTCAATTTCTCTAATTCTTCTGACTCAACTATGAAACTTAAAAAAAATTACTAATATCACTCAATATAATTATAATAATGCTAAATTCTGAGACCAATTCGAGCCTCGCACCGCGATCTTATCTCGACGATCTTACTAGTTTTTCCGACGTGTCAAGACTCCCTGCCTTCCACATTTTTGATCCGTTCACCCGCTCAAAATTGCAAATTTATTGTTATTCAATATATAGGCTAGAGTTAAATAATTTCCTTTCTTGAAGCCGCCGTACCTACGTGCCTCGAAAGCGAATTCCGAAGTTTAACATAAAGTGAATGAATTAATCCCTGTATCATTGCAGCCCTTTCATGAATTCTAAACCTTGTTGGTTTACCACATAACATACCACAAGTTGTACAGGAGCAAGATAAAGAGTCTCTATAATGAAGATTTAGTGAGGTCTCAGTTATGGTGGAGAAATAATCGGCGAAGGTTTCAGCCAATTCACTGTCCCCACCAAGTGAAACTCCATCTACTACAAGTTCATGTTTTCCACTCTTCTGGCCAGTCAGAGCATTCACTACAGTCCATACTGTTTTATTTTTATTTTTAGATTGATCAATAAGGTCACCATAAAACTTCAATTTTGTATTTCGAATGAGCGAATAATAGGAGAGTTTAGCTTTTCTGTACATTTCCTCAGTTGACTGACATTTTAAGTTAGATTGTACCCAGGGCAGATGCATTAAATGTCGCTTAACAACAACAATTTCTGTTGTGACCCAAGTTTTTGCTTCGATTTGGGTAACAGGTGAATTTCACGAGAGGACAAGAAAAAATATGTTTCGTATTATACCTAAGAATGCTTCAAAGCATTCATCAACATTTGTATATTCATATATCTTCTTGAAATCATAATGTGATACTTGAACACCAGAATATCCAGATTATACTGACTCAAACATTTGACCATTTTATATTGTTGTTTGGTGTTAAGATGTGAACCAGCATGAAATTCCAGAGTAATAGCCTGATGGTCACTAACATGAACCTTATAAACCTCCACGCAGTAATCCGATGAGTTTGCGTTAGTAATTATATAATCAACTTTCGAGATTTGTGTATGGTCAACATTATTAGTTGGCCATGGTGGGATCTTTAGATGTCACACTCAAACCCTGTCATTCCAGCTTATCCATAAACAATTGACGATTAGTACAATTTATTTTCAAGAGATCAACATTAAGATCTCCGTATATGAAAATGATATCAACTTTAGTGAAACAATAATCTAGTGCGTATGATAATCTGTTAAGAAAAATCTCAAAATGACCGGAACAGGGTCGGTAAATACTAAGAATGACCAAACGTAAGTTATTCACACTCACCATAGTTCCACATACTTCGAACTCAACTTCATAGGACAATGAAGAAACGCTCAAATTTTTCACAGCGACACCAGCTTTGACGTAGATCATCGATCCTCCGTATGCACGATTTGGACGACAGCAGTGGTCAGCTGGCATATAACCAGGTATTACCATGAACTTCACACTATAAGGATTGTCAGTGCACAACAACACTGACAACATCAGGATTTTTCTCAGATAAAAGCAACTCTAGTGTAATAAAGAGCCTATGTTTTACTTAGAAATAAGGAAATAAATTTTGATCCAAAGAATTCTATTATAATAAAACTCGGGGACTTAAGAGGACCGCGGCTGATAAGCGGCGTTAATAGTTGTATAAACAACGGATGGGAATCTGAAAGCAACAATGTATTGATCAATAGACCGATTCATTTAAATTTCAACGAGCAGGTCTTGGGAACGGAAGTTCGCGATTATGATTTTAGTGCAGACGACACAAAGGACTTCAAGGCTAAGATTGGGAATTCTTAGTAAAGTCGAGATAAGAAATCGACAAGTCAAAAGATCTGGATGGTCTAGACGTGTGTAGGCGTTGAACGATGGGAACTTAGAAAAAGCCGACTCAGTAAAATTTCGGTAGGAGGATAGAAGCCAACGTTTTGGGAAGTTCGAAAAAAAAGAGGGTAGTGGTCGTTAGGCATTGATGACAGACAGTCACTAATCGGTTCGTAGTCGGGATAGTTTAGCTTAATTCAGGTTGAAAAATAAAGGGCTAAATTATAGTGTTTGTTCTTGAAGGGGTGTTGTGTCTTTGGGCTGAGGCCAACACCCCCGTGTAGAGGGTTCAGCTATTGAACATGGTATCGGGTTTTGTGGATCGATGTCCCGAAAAAAGTAGGATTTTTTTGTAACTTCATTAAAATCTCTTTATTAGTTTTGAATATAAATTGTTCATAAGCGAGAACGAAAGTATGACTTATTAAATTTGACAGTCCAGGGTCCTGAAGTTTTCCAAAAAATTGATTTAAATACTAACTATGATTTGATTTTAGAATATCGTTTTACCTTAATTGCTCTTCAAAAGACTTGTAAATATTGAAATTTCTATTGATTGACACCATAATAGTTCATTATATGTGATATCTCATTTAAATGTGTTATTTCTTGCTCTATCCATCTCCTCAAAAAATACTTTTAAAACAAGAGACTTGTCCTTCGTGCGACGAGCATGAACCCAAGTTCTTTCCAAAAAGAAAGTTTAATAAAGTAAGTATATGATTTGATATATTTTCGAGTTGAGAACTAGATTCAGGAATTATGAGTAGAATGTAGATAGTAAATGGTAAGGGTTAATAGTTAGAAAAAGGTTTTATTGGGTATTATTTAGTTTTTTCTTGTTTCATTAGTTAGAAAGTGAAATTAACTTTACTTTATTTTTTTTGAAAGTAGGAAATAAAAAAGTTACACACATATTACCCTTTTTCATGAGATAAACACACTTATATATTAAGAGAAACGACCCTAAGTGGGTTATAGATAAATTGGTGTATTACACTAGGATATCCATTTTGTTGGAGATACATTGAATATTTTCCACATTTGGTCGTGAGAGAATTGTTATCCATAGAGGTACTCAATTTGCCGGACGGTTCACCGATTTTGGCTGAAAAAACCGATAACTGCATAAAAAATCATTAATCATAGCTCGGTAGCGTAATCCATTCACCGTTGACACGTTGAGGAGAGGCTTTTTTCAACAATCGTCCTTGGATTTTCCGAGCCAAAAATGTGACAATTCTGCTTATTAACGTAGCCTTGAGGTAAAAATGAACCTCATCACTGAAGATGATTTTTCGATGAAAATTCGAATCAATTCGATGCATTTCAAGGACCCAATCAGCGAAGATACGACGTTGCTGATGATTGACCGACCGGCTTCAGCTCTTGTGTTAACTGAACATTAAAAGCCTCAATACGTAAGTCTTTATATAATGTATTATGTAGTTTGTGAAATGCCTAATTCCAAAGATCTACCAGGAATGTTCAGTTTCGCACACTGTTTCGATTTTTCACATCACTAACCTGTCCCCACAGCTCAAATTTGTCCACCAGTTTTACTATTGCCGATCGAGAAGCTACTTCACGACGATCCAAAAAAGTTTTGCGAACTGTGACTGCAAAATTTCCACCATTTTTGTAGTGATTTTAACAATTTCAATGCCGTTGTTGAAGCATGTATCGTTCCATTTTTAGTAATGGCGTAGTTTTTACTTGTCAAATGTCAAAAAATGACAGCTTCAAAAGTGACAGCTTCTCGGATAGCAGGCTATTCAAAATGAATCCTCTTATTGGAAAACCATTAACTTTGAATGAGTAGCGACCATAGAACATCTCCGAGCTAGTCAGTAATATAGGTTAAATTGGATTAGTAGTACGCAGACAGCATTGGATCTGAGAACTGACTGTATTTGAAAATAGCCCTTTATCAAAAATTATTCATTGAATGGACATTGCCAATTGACTAGTATGTGGTTATAACTTCTGTATGTTTATCAAGTGTATTTTCAAATTTCACGATTTCTTAGTTCTGAAACCAATATTTCTTAAGAATTTACATACTAAAATATATGAGGAAAATTAATGAAATCTGGGTTATTTATCGGATTTTTATTTAAATTACACGTATTACAATTGATTATATTATATACAACATTACATATATGTACAAATATTAATGTAATTGTCATTTTAAAATGGAAAATCACGCTATAAAATAATATAAGAAGTCTGAGATTTTTTATCATCTCTTATTATTTCTAAAAGTGACCTTTAAATTCAAGCAAAGAGTTATTTCTGAAAATATGTAAATTAAAATGATATGTGGCACCTGAAAAGTGTGTAAAATTTATTTTGATACTAATGTACATTGATTTTTCCTTTTATCTCAAATAAATGTAATAATAAATAAATATATACATATGAGTTATATACAAAACAAATAACCGGGAGTATTCATTCTACATAAATAACAGTATTTAGGCTCATACATTTATGAAAAGTTCTATACTATAATAAATCAAATCATTGTATTAATAGAAAGTGAACAGAGAAACTTAATACAATAAGATTTTCAAAAAGTTAAATAAGAGTTTAAAAACCTTAAATGCATTCTGAGAGATTCTAAGAAATAAAATCTTAATAATTAAAGGTTTTTAAAATCAATGGAAATGAAATACTAAGGATTGAAATTTTTGCATACATATACCTAGTAAACCTAGTATTAAGTTGTAATAAATTGCAGAAGCTACCTTTCAGAAATACTACCCCATTGCGAAATGATGGTGTCCATAAAAAACGACACCCAAATATTCTTTAAATTGAGCAACTACCTACTTCAATCCAACAAAATACTAATTTTTAATTCAGAATTGGGTTCACTACATTTATTGAGCTAAGCTACATCTAAGGGTATATATTATTTGTCAATATTATAGGTTTCTATGAAGGAACGGGCGGAAGCACAGCAGTACAAACACTGCACTGCTTTCTGAGCTATCCTTAATCTTATATCATCACCAGAATGGACATTTAGAATAAAAACATCAAGATAAACTTTACTTAAGAAGACCAGTATTTCTTAAATCTATCTCACTGTAATGTTTAATTGTTCGAAAAATCAAAATCCAGGAAATATATTTGGTTATCTCTAAATTTCATTACAAAATTGAGCACTCTGTTCCTGCTAATACTTTCATGTTCCAAATATCCATTAAGCTTGAAAATGAAAGAATTATTATTTAAAAAAATACAGATACAAGGTTTGTATAAATAATTTAATTTTTGTAATGATAACTCATGTATCTATGTGAAAATATTGGTAAAATTACCATAATAACAGCATACAGATGTTGTAAATTCCTTGAAATAGAATTATTCATTTTCAACTTACATTTTTCACCATAAAAAGAATAAGTTAAACATTTTTGTATGGTTCACAAATCATCCCTGAACCATTACACAAAATTTTGCAGTGTTCCTGCCAAAATTATTCCACATTTCATTAATAATATCAAAATTACTAATCATTTGAGCTATTTCCATCAATAAAAGAGATTCTGTCCCCATAAATTGCTGAGTCGCCTTATTCACGTCAGTTACAAAGATTCCAGAGCTTGTGAGATGATTGTCCTGTAAGTGCGATTTTATTGAATTAATTGTTTATTTGAGAGAAAATAATTCAAATTCTTGTGTAAAGATTGAGAGATGACTTTTAAAATAATTATGATTTCTGTGATAGTATAAAAAGTGAAGTTAAAGTTTTACGTGTTAAAATTTTTCAACTTTGAGGTCTAATATTGAATTAAAAGAGAGCAAAGAGTTTGACTTAAGATTTGTGTTCATGAGATAACATCAAATAAAAACAGGAATGTACTACACATCACTCCAGACCATCGTTATGGTCACATTTACCAAAATATGATTATTACACATTAATTTTGGTTCAAGAAATATATCAAAATAATCATTGTATGAAAGTATCACATAACACATTTGGTCGTTTATTATTTTAATATATAGGAAAATTGATTCAAGTTGATAATGAAAGGAGTTTAAGCCATAAAAAAATTTTAACTAAAAATAAAACTCTTATGGACTATCAAATACACTCACCAGCACATTTAACTGCCCACCAATATTTTGTTCTACAACACTTGTTTTCTTTGAATAGTGCTTACACGACAGAGATATGCCCTCTGCACATTTTGGTTCAGTTATATAGGTATAAAATGCATTTTTCTATTTGTTTTGTGATTCGATGCTCTCAGCGATTTTATTCTTTTCATTTACTTCTACTTTTCTCTGTGGCTGGATATTCAATAGTATCAAATTAATATTCTGAAGCTCATTTGTCAGCAAGATGGAACAGCTAGATCTGTCACTTTAGCCGATGCTGAAAACAGCCAATGTCAAATTAGACAAACACTTGATGTGTCCAGAGCCACTCTCCAGGTTGCCACCTCAGGGAGGCTGATTCTTATCAGAAGAACAAGTCAAGGCAGACACGTCTCCTCCAGACAACCGTTTTGTTGTCAATATTATGCTGAGAGACCGTTTTTGTTTAGCTACTTAAGCTTGTACCCGCCTTTTGGAAGTGAGAAATTTCAGTGTTAGCTAATGTACAATAGGAGGAAGATTGGCGGAAAGTAATCCCAGCCATTTTCCCCAGCTTGAGCACGTGAACTTCGGACAAAAGATCTTTGAAATAAATCTTGTTTTCAAATGAGAGCAGAATAATTTAACATAATAACCGGATGGTCGTCAGCATGTTTACTGACCACCTTATGAGAGATTTATTTTATTTGTCATAGTAAAGACTGTGGGCACTCATGGAGGATCAATAATTGTATGTGGAGGCATCAGTTATCACAGTCTCAAAGAGAGAAAGTTTGACAGCGGAGAGATAATTAAAAGAAGTTCTGCAAGAACAAGACCAAGACCTTCTCCATTTATTGGAGATAATTTCATGTTAATGCATGAAAATATACGTTGCCATGTCTCCAGAATACCTACTGATTATTTCCATCAGGTTAGAATTTGAACTGTACCATGGCCAGCTCAGTATCCTGATCTCAAATCCTATAGAACACATATGGGACAATCTCAACAGACAAGTGTGGTAAAGAATCAGCTCCTAAGACTATAGGGAACATCAAGGCAACTTTGGAAGAGTTATAGTATAATATCCACTGGTTGGATATTCATAAAATAAATGAATTAACTACCAAGTAAACTTCAGGAAGTCAATAGAGCCCAAGGTGGTAATATACATTATTATACATTAAAATAATAATGAATTATTAAAAATAAAATAAAAAACGTGAGTTAAAAAGTTTATAAATACGGTTACAGGAATGAATTTGATGAAATAATGTTGTTCTAATCCATCGAGCAGTACTCAGGATATACGTTGTATTCAATATATCATTATTGAATAAAATCCACAAAAACTGTAAAACCTGGTACCAGTGAGTGTATATTTATGGCCAATAAGTAACTTATTATAGAATTACTACTACTAGTAGATAGCTGCAATCAGCATACAGACTTTTTTCAATGGTAATTTTTTTAAGAGAAGATAAAACTTATCATTTCACAAAAAATTGCCTCCATAAAAGTTACAGAATGAAAAAGGTATAGCTTACCTAGAATTTTAATTCTAAACTTAACAATCATAGTTGTAGCTATGCTAACATTAGTTTTCGTCCTATTTTTATGCTTTTTTTCTACTGGGTTACTTTTCTGTCAATTGATTGAAAAATAATACTTTGGTGACATTAAGTATTAAAATCACTAAAATTAATACAAGACTACATGTAGAGCTCAAATTGAAAAAGAGAGCTTGAAATGGTCTAGCTGTATAACATTACAAGGTTATTTCATTTATGCTATAATTGATAATATAAATCACGTAAGAAATTTGAAATCATCTTGTAAAGACTTTATTTTATCTGCGTCATTAATTTTTAAGTGAATACTGGACTTTTACTTTGGCCAAGTTTTGTGGAGTAATTTATTTCGACGAATTTGATCTTCTTTACCAAAAATATTCAACTTCAAAACACTCTATAGATGGAATTGTAATATCTGGTCAAATGTTTACTTTTCGCATAATATTCTATTGTAGTTCCATAGTTCCTACATACCGAAATTTGAAAACCACCAGTGTATTAAGAATACACATTTGTTGAAGGCTGACTAAGAAAAATACGCCTTACTCACTCAACTGTAATCAAAAAAATAAATTGATGAATTTTATTACGTTGTTTCCATTAAATAAATCACACGCAGAGGAAAAAATTTGTGGAAAATGATTAATCCTTTTCCACTTTCTATAAATACAGCAGTAACTACAAAGTTGGACTGAGTGTATAACTAATAAAAATAAACAATATTTTGAAATAACTTTTTCAAATAATCCAGAAATAAGTGGCAGAATATGAGAATATATTGATACGATAGTAAGAATACCTTCCTAGGTGTGTGAATATTGATTGTTGCTTGCAAGGTTGAATCCTGTCATAATTTATCAATTTTAATTTTTTCATTAATTTCTGAAAATATTGAACTAGTTTAGTGTCATATTTTGGGGTTTTGAAAAAAAGTTTATTTTTATCAGTTTTATAATCATAAAGTATTAATTTCGTATAAACTTCGAACTGTGTAGGCCTTTATTTGATAGAAATTCATTGTACACTTAACTAAATTATACACATATATGTCGATTTCTATTTATTATTATGAGCTGAACCCATATACATTTCATTAGATTGTAACTTCTTCAAATGCTTTTAAACAACTAGTCAAAATGAAATAAAGTTTTATTGCTTTTGCTGAATCCACTGGATTACTACAAGAATAAATCCAATATAGGTGAACTAGATACCTTGCCATTCAATAAATTCCCAGAATTTTTTAATTAGTTTATTTGTAAACTTCCTCAGAAGTTCGGCTTCAGTCTTTTGTTTTCCTTTTGCAAAATCTTTAAAACGCTCATCAAATTCATATTTCTCTGTTATTAGATGTTCTGCACACATACAATCTAGTTTATTAATAGGGAAACACTGTCTAAGATCATTTATTGTAGTATTAAAGGACCTTCCGGTTTGCCCAATATAAGTTTTTGGGCAGATTATTAGGCAATATGATAATTGCTAAATACCTGATAACTTAGATTTATTTTAAAATGGAATGAAAACAGAAATTACTTAGTTTTCTATCACTTTCTATGACTTAATATACAGTGACCAGAGTTTCGTAGTGTTCACTACATTTTCAAACTGACTCGTAGTAAACACTACGAAACTCGAGTCACTGTATATTCAGTCATAAAACGTTATAGAAAACTAAGTAACTTCTCATATTATTTCATTTTAAAATAAACTTTCACAAAGTAACAGATTGCTGCATCCATCATTTATTTTAGTTTAAAATTTTTTAAAATTTATCCCAAATAATTATTGGTGTTGAAGAATACGTTAATGTCTATGTTATTGAGGAACTTCTTCATTTGTAGAGATGGTTTACCATTGTAGCTGAGAGAATTGAATGTTTTTTCAGCTTTCAACTTAGGTGTTTACTACTTTCTTTCTCAATTATAACTTTATTCGCAATTACAATTACATGCTTACATCCTCAGAGAAAACAACGGTGAATAAAAGAGAGAATGCGCTAAAGGCACACTTTGAAAGCGGCTCAATAATTATCTTGTGGTACCTGCACATTTATGTTGGACAAACTGGAAGTTCCTTCAATACTAGAACAAATGAAGATGGACAATATTTCCTCAAGAATAAGTTAAATTATGCGTATGCAGAACATCTAATAACAAAGAAACATGATTTTGATGAGCGTTTTAAGCTAAAGGAAAATAACGTCTTGAAGCTGAACTTCTTAGAAAGGTTAGAAATAAACTGACTATGTAATTTTGGGAATGTTTTCAATGACCAATTATCTAATTCATCTCTATTGGGTTTATTATTGTAGGAACCTGGTGGTTTTCCAAAAATAGTAAAAACTTCATTGTACCCTTATGTGAAAACTGAATCCATATAAATATTGTACGTTACTAAATTGTTGACTAGTTGTTTAAAAGCATTTTAAGAAGTTACAATGCAACGAAACTTGTCATATGTTAAGCTCATAATAATAAATATCAATCAACATATATGTGTATTATTTAATTAAGTATTAACTTTAATATCACCTCCATATATGTTACAGCCTCAATTTATGTTATTTATGAAAACCTTTCTCTCCACATTTTTCCACAACCGTAAAATGTCAAATATTTTAACAGATGCATTAACATGAAACGATTGGTTATAAAGGAGGTAGACATCAACTCATTCCAGGTGCAATGACTATTTTCTATTTCTCACACATTTTAAAATTTTTTGAGCCATCCTAATACAGAAAAATGAGTCAAATTGATGCAGAGGCTGCAATGAAGCAATAATAACCAATGACTTCAAAACATTATTTGTATTTGTACAAACTTCACAAATTATTCTTATTATTCCTTATTCTGGGCAAATTGCATGGCCACCTCTGAGATGGTTCAGAACCTGTACAGAGTTTCTACTAAATTTGTAAACTATGTCCTGAAGAGACGTATCGACTATATGCTCTTATATTTCAAACCCTTGACTTAATAGTAATTTTTTCATTTTTCATAAATAACTTTTTTATTTTCGGAAACTATCTGAGAAGTATCATTTAGAAACTTGAACCCAATGGTAACATGTCTCTTTAGCTGCCATATCCACCCTCTCGTTTGCTTCAATTTCCACATGAGCCTTCACCCATAGGAACCTCATCGAGATGACTCTATTTTCAGGGCCGTGAATGGGTAGTGAGATTTTTTATGGATAGTTAATCCAATATCTTCCATTCTATCCAACTTCTTCAAAGACAAAATTGCTCTCTGGTTATCTGACATAATAAGGAACTTACAATCAGAAATATTGCATTGATGGCGTTCTACATACTTCAAGGCAATAAATATGGCGTTCTCTGTAACAAATTGTGCATCCACCTTTTAAGATCCTTTTTTCAATATCCCAAATAGGATTCCTCACTAGTGACTACCACGTTAAAGTATTGAGATTTGGAGGCGTTTGTATATACCTCACTGAATTAACTATTCAGTAAACTGACAAAATCTCTTTTTGTAAAAGCAACTGCAACTGTGGTAGAAGAATAAGAAAATGTTTTGATCTGAACCCCAATTATTTCTACAAATGTATCTTAAAATTTGACTACTTTTGCTTTTTATTTATTATGATCAGTGTGTTCTCTCCAATTCAACTTTCTGTCAAGATATATGTCTAAAAAGTTGACACTGTTTTTATGCTGTAATATCACATTCACCAGCTTTACTTGATTTGGAAATTTGATACGTTTGTTAGGGAATGAGCATGCTACAGACTTTGCTGTAGAGATTGAATGTTCATGAGATAACAACGTAAAAACCTCCACATCACTCAGGTCTCACCACCAATCTTTCTCATTTTTTCGACAATTTGATACTTCATCACTAATTTGCACTCGTAATTTCCTTTTATTGATTTACGATTTTAGTAACTTGAAGTAGTACAATAAATAGGCAAATATATATATGTTTTGATTTCATACAGTAAAGCACGGTGTTAGCTTTTATCAAACACTTTGGAAAAAGGAAATATGAGTATAATTCAAGTTATGAAGCTTTACTTATTTCGTGTTTTATTTTGTAAACTAGTAAAATGATTGGTTCAAAACTGAGGAGTGATCTGAAGTTAGATTATAACTAGGAATTATAGCTATAGGTGGTAGAAATGTCATTTTTATGAAAAAATTCAACAGATCAGGAGTTTTGTCAGAGACTGTTGGAAATTAAGTAGCAGTTCTGTCAATAAGAAAGAATAGTTAAGATTATTGATAGTTCCTTACCTTTTGTTTTGTAAACCAAATAAAGTATGTTTGCTATTGTAGTCACCCAATGCAATATATTTAGTTACCAGAGTTTGAACAAAATCTCTGACATTTTGTCTTTTGGTGTTGGGCTAAGGTGGAATATATACTGTAGAGATTGGTGTATAAATTTAATTTTAATTTCCACAACTTTAACATGCAGATGAAGCTCGTATTTTCGCATTTCTCTACCACTGATTCTATTTTTGATTATGGTATCAAACAGCAAATTCTGTTTTTGTTTTGCCTAGATGGTTTACACATTATGTGATAAAATTGGAAAATTAAAATATGATTTCTAGGTACATGCATTCTGCATACCTATGGAATTCTGTTGAAGAAAATACTCAACCACTTTTTGCGCTTTTTTTTCTAGGAAACAGTGTGCTATCGTTTTGCCCAAATGTCTATTTTCTAATTTTGAGTTGAATCTGAAGCTCTTAGTTGGTTTTTCAGATGCTGACATTTCTAATGATTTACAAACCCAACGGTCAACTACAGGATAACTTGACGATTACAGAGACAGCACAACTTCGACTACTAGCTGCTTTTGAGGCTTGCAAAGGGGCAATATGTTTAAGATAATTGTGTAATAGTGTTGGGAACAGACCCAAAATTGTGCTAAATACTGAAGAAATCAGAGAAAAATTATACAAAATCGAGTGAATCGAAATATATAGACCTCAAATATCACTTTTTTAGAGAAAACGTTGCTTCTGGTATCACTGCCATTACATATGTACACCACTAACTTGCAGATTGCTAATATTTGTTCTTATTGCCTCTTGTTGTTCATTCTAGATTTAAGGAAATGATGAATTTTAAAATGTTGAGAATGCTACAGTACGAAAAAGACTTTGTCAATCTTTCTATGTTCCTTACACACCTGATAATTCTTTGCTAATTTTACAGCATTAGTAACAACTATTGGTTATATTAATTGTATATACTGTCTTTATTTTTTCATCGAGTTAATTTAATCATACAAACCCAATTTGTTCATTGGTGATATACACCAAAATTCGAAAAAATATGACTATTATTGATGGGCTCAAAATAAAAAAAAAAACATGATAAAGCATGTTTTTCCAAAATCTTGCATTTTAAGTACAGAATTCACTGAATAAATTAAATTTCTAAATGTGAGAGGAATATAAAAAAATACCCATTATAATGAATTCAAAACAAGGAATATTCTTATCAGTTGATGTCTAATTCCAAGGTAAATATGAGTCACTTCAAATCAGATTATTTCTGACGAGTCATCACCACAAACATATTTTGATATATAATTTTATCTGAAGTATTTTCCTCAATTTAGTTACAACTAAATTAATATTTTCGTTGTATTCAACCCATTTTATAGCGAATCTTTTCGTTGTATTCATAATTCAAACCATTTTATAGCAGCGTTCAGTCTTTATTGATTTTAAAGTGATATAAGATTAATTTGTTTATGATGTATAAGCTGTAGTAATGTGCTTTTGTTAACATTTAACTGAATATATCAAGAACCAGATAAAGTTAATAATTCATTTTGAAAATAACGATTATTGATATAAAATAGCTTATTCTTCGACAAAGTTTGAAATATTTTGTTCAGATTTTTTACATAGTTTGTTGAATTTATTATTCAAATGTGTCAAAAAACTTATGTCATCCAAGAATCTTGTTCGAAAAATTCATAACATCACCTCAAAATATGTTATCTGAGTACCTTGCTTCAGTTGTGGTGTTTTGTTCATATTCTTTCATTAAAGAGACAGCTTTTTCAAGTGGTACTTTCGAGAATGAAATATCACTCTCTAAGTAGGTATACATATCATAATCAAATTTATTCTTCACTCCTAAAACAACATTCAACGCTGAAACATCGTAGTTGTGGCAGCCAGAATACCTGAAAATTAAGAAATATAATTAATTATATTCAGAATAATAAGTAATGTTAGGGAATATACCGGACGTCTTTTGATTACAAATTCGTGGGAGTACAATCATGCCCTTAAGCAGGGTGGCAATTGCCCTCAAGAATCTTAAATAGCACTAGGGATGGAGTGACATATCATTTTGAATGAAATTCGATGTATGAATGTGCAAAAAAATTCTGTTGGGATTCGTTTTGGTATAAAAAACTTGCTGGAAGTGATGGGTGAAGTGCATTAAGTGGTTTAGTTTCTGAACGAATTTTCCTTATTAACTTATTACAAATTACGTTTATAAACAGTAATAGTGTTTGCTCAACATTTTCTTTTATATTTTAGACTTTATTTCATTACATGCTAACACTATTCTCTAGCGAAAATCTTCTAGAGAAGTATGTACTATCTTAGGCACGACACTGATTGTGGAGTTCTAGAAAATGATGATCGGATAGAAAACGTATTTTTCTAACAAGATGGTGCTCCGCCACACTACGCAGCCCCAGTACGTGTCTTTGTGAATCATCATTTCTCCGAAAATTGGATAGGAAGGAGAGATCCTATTGAATGGCCCCCAAGATTTCCTGATTTGACACCTCTAGATTTATTTGTCATTTTATGAAGGTAGTGTTTAAGACGAACCTACTTCTTCAAATAATATTAGACAGAGAATATCGCATGTAATGAAGGCCTGAAATGTTACAGACTGTAATGAAAAACTTTGAACAAAGACACTATTATTGTTTAGAAATAAACAATTCGATAACTTAATGCACTTCACCCATCACTTCCAACAGTATTTTACACCGAAGCGAACGAAAATAGAAATATCTAACATATGATAGATTTGCACAACCTTCAACAAAATGATGTGTCACTCCACCCCTATTGTTATTTAAGATTCTTGAGGGGTTATGATCATCATCCGCTTAGGAGGTTTCGAATTAAAAGATGACGAATCCTCTGCTGTAGTGTCTGACTGCAGATTTGAACACGCAAAAATTTTATCTTTCGAATTCCTTGAACGCTGGATGATCCCGAAAAATCGGCGATAATTAATGTGCAACTTATTTTTTTCTCGATTTTTTTATGAATTACTTCGGTCCATCCAGTACTTTTACTATAGTTTATGAATTTTTGTTAAACGACTTTAGATGTATATCATCAATTGATGCAGTAAGAATAGTTTTTGCATTACAAGAAGAAATTTAATGTTTACTCATGTCTTTGGTTGATCGTCGGTTACATTGCTTGCTTAAGGAGCATTAAATGAAAAAGCCCTTTCAGAATTTCCATTATTCATATCGTTCACATATGTGTTTATGTGTTTTTGCGTATTTTTTCTAAAGGAACTCTTACTGTTTCGTTGAACTGTTGAAAACTTATTTTACCCGATTCATTTATTTTATGATTATAATATTGTTACAAAAGAATATTTCACCATTAAGGTGATTTGATTTTGTAACGTTTCAATCGCTATGGCCTGATTCGTGATTATTAAGTCTTTTTGAGTTTGAAGTTCTCTAGTATACTTTATTTCAAGTTGCAGCCAATTAATTGAGTTAGTTACAATTTCATCACTGTTCCATTTTTTTAGAGTTTATTTAACTCGCTAATTACGAGCTGTGTAATCTGTGACATATTGACGAACAATAACTTTTATGTCATATTTTTCCATATCGGTGTTTTCAAGCGGAGTCTTTTTTTAACAGGTGGTGTAACTCTTCAGAATAAACCATTTCACGAAGAAGGGGGGTAGAAATAACGAACAATTTTCGGAATACAGATAAGAACAACTATGATGGTTATTTGTATCCCTTTTTCGCATATTTCTTTTATTATATGTATTTCAGAAAATTATTGGTTAGTTGTACCTACCTTTTTTTCAAGTTTTAAAAAGATATACAGGTATTGAAAAGGGTAAGAGGAAATGGACCATGAATGTCCAGTGGAGCAGTGGTAGAATCAAAACCTCAGCGCGATGACGAATAAAGGACTGTTATCTCTCAATGACAGTTTGGAGGAATACTTCGATCGAAACGACGCCCTGCACTGCTTTCAGTTCAGCAATCAGAATCATTCGCACTTCAAAGGTGGGATTCGTTAGATCTTACCGGTTGAAAATAAATACGACAATCTTATTCCATTGTACGCGAGGAATTTATTTGCCATTAAGGGCACAAATAATTGTGCCCTGGTGCTATGAAAATGAGTACTTAGGTTCTTTATCGCCATAACTGGCTTGAAAATAAAATAAATTGTACGAAAATAGGAAATTCGAAAACAAAATATGGGGGGCCATTTGATCGTGCCATGATATTTGGGAGCGTTAAGGTTAGCATCAATAAAGAACAGCCCCATCATGTAATTCCCCAGAATCCCAGCCCAAACATTAAGTTTTGGGGGATACAGGATATTCACTGAAATACTCAGATGCTTATTCTTCCTAGACTTATCTTACCACTGATGGGTAATGTTTTCTGTTTAAGGAAAACGATGACTCATAAGTGAATGAGATATTGTTAAGGAATGAACTATTTTCATTTACTTTTTCCATCATACTTTCACAAAATTCAATTCGTTTGATATGGTCTTGGTTCTTTAAAACCTTAGTACCTGGATGACCGAGCTTTGCTCGGTGTTTTTTTTTATAAATTGTATTTTTTAGAAATTATATTTAAGTACGAATTACATACTAATAAAATGATGAAATATGAATAATATTTTTTGATCTTACCGACAGAATAATAAAAAAATATGAACTGGTTATTTAAAGAAAAAAATCATGAGTGCAATTAGTTATATTTATCAGTTTAAATTGGGACTACCCAAATGCCACCTTTTTGTTATTTTTCTTCCAATAAAAAAAAGTGCATTAAGAAGACCCAAATAATATAAATAAACAATTGATTTTCTTAGTCTAACCTCAAAGCAAACACTCATTGGCTTCGTGTTACTTAACAACGCCATCTGCTGGAATAGCTTTAGTGTTATTATACGCCAATAGTTGTCAGGAAATTTTTCTAAAAATGAATCCTAGCTAGATCGATTTATCGCCCCCGAAACCCCCTGTATACTAAATTTCATGAAAATCGTTGGAGCCGATTCCGAGATTCCAATTATATACAAGAATTACTCATTTAAACATATAAGATAAGATTACATCGTTAACCATTCCTTTTCAAAATATTCCGAACACTTTTATCGCTCATATCGAGCAATTTGTTTACTCGAACAAGGAGCACTGGTCTCAACAGCAGTACACACATCTACTTCTTTTTTCAGACGATTTATACCAATGGTTTTTGGTGGTTTATCAATCTTGCAATGCCTGCAAGATCGTCAACACCCACATTTCTGGAATTTTTCAATTATTTTAGAAATAGCCGAACTTGAGGGAATCGGCCTATCTTCAAAGGCAACAATAAATGAATTTATTGTCTCTTGAATTGATTGACCACCAAAGTACCATTTTATGATCTGAATTTTTTCTTCTACACTGAGCATTTCGATTTACTTTATTTTCAACCGATATGGACTAACGAATTCCACGTTTAAAGTGCGAATGATTCTGATTGCTGAACTGAAAGCAGTGCAGAGCCTCGTTTCGATCGAAGCATCCCCCTTACTGTCATTGAGAGAGAACAGCCGTTTATTCGTTATCGCATCGTGCTGAGATTTCGATTCTTCCACGGTTCCACTGGTCATTCGTGGTCCTCTAGATTAACGTTCAATTTCGTATGTTTTCGACTGTCTTTTCCGTACCTGTATGAGTTGTGAAGGTGTAATTTTTAAAGTTAATTCAACATGTAAACCTGAAAAAACATACTGCTGGCGAAACAATTGTTGTGAATCAATAAATTGTAGAAATATTCTTTATTATATATATCATTGAACATTCAAGTAGATTTGAGTTGTGAACTGTTACACAGATGTTAGTTGCATTGTTCAGATTTGAAGAACTTTCTGTTACCAAAGCTCATAATTCGTAGACAGTAATGACCATCGATCATGAGATTGTACAGTTTTCTAAAAAATAACAATAAACAAAACGGTAACCGAACGAAAATGAAAAATTGCTTGTAGAAATATTCATAAAAGGAATCCAATAATAAACGAGAAAGTACAAAGAAAATTAATCTCCAAACGAAATCCCTGTTGTCTCTCCATCATGCTTGAAAAAAATTGGAAGAATATAATAAGGGCAAATCATGTGAGGAAATCCGATTCAACTTTCTCAACTCATCATAATCGGTAATATTTTTCACCATATACACCCTTCTATAGAAGTTAATCTTGATTCTTTCACGAGATGGCCAAACATATACAGGATGATTCACTTCTTTATAGAGCAACTTTAACAATCAACAGAATGTTCAATTTCAAGAGGAAAATGTCCTACAAACATAAGTCCGCAAACGCTTCATAACCCAGCTACAGAGTGTCCAAGTTTATAGATATTTTTCGTTTTACTCAATATCGCCAATAGTTTTTGAGATATTCGGATCAAACTTTGAGAATGAGGTGCTTTTTGTGGTTTAAATAGAATAATGATTAGAATTGTTGTGATAATCCACAGGATGATACTTTTTCCAAGGTTACTCTGCGTGTTTAATCCCAAAACTTTGGTGTTGAACGCTACTGACTATTATAGCATAGTATGATTTAATTTTTTGTGTTTGTAAAAACTTTTTTTCTTTTTCGTACTCGCAATCATTCACGGAAAAAATTGAAAAAAAATTCGGTATATATCGAAATTGTTCAGGAAATTTTAGAATACAAAATCATTTTATTACTTATTAAGAAATATGAAATTGATGGTTTCTGGTCATATGCCTAGTGATGCTGATTCCTTGACCATGAAATTTAGAGAGACACTGAATGACATGGTAGATTTCAGTAAGGTACATTTCATGGAGAAGAAAAAGGGTAATCCGATACAATTATTAGTTAATATTCTATTGGCCCACTCTACAAGACTAGAAGGATAGTATTATTATTATTTTATTGTGGGTGGGCGTCTGTCCACCCTACCAGTGCGTCCGCACGGACTATTGTGGTTCACCCCTAATTTATATTTCCCTGACGAGATCCAGTTTTTGAATAAATCCGATAATCTTGTTCGGGGGTAATTTTTTCAGCTCGCAGTGGGCTATAAGAGCCTGAGCAAAGACCTCGGATCTGATGCGAATCAACGCTGAGCTGAGACGATGTACTGGCTCTTTCAGTGTCCTAAAGACATAGCCTGCATTCATCGTCTTCAGCCAGACCGATATTGTGCAAATGCACTTTCAGCCTGCAGTGACCTGTCATAATTCCGACAAGTGTTCTTAGTGTGGTCCTATCCAGACGTAGCACTAGGTCAGCCATCTTTTAGTTCGAAGCTGTTCCAAGGAACACCTTCAAATATTTAAGGCCAGGATGGCTCAGCCAGAAAGTCTCTAGTCTTGAATTCATTCTGCTTGTCATCGCCTCCTTAGCCACGTCATGTGGTATTCCCAGGAATGGTTCCGGTCCTACCAGAGGCAGCGCAGCTCCAGCAAACGCCAGCCGATCTGCCTCCTCGTTACCCAAATAGTTTGAGTAGCTCGGTATCCAAACAAGAGTGACTTATACATACCGAGCCTGTTTAAAGCTGTGCGGCAACTTCAGACTATTTTCAATGTACAACAGCTGGATTCCAGAGCTTTTAGTACTGACTGACTATCAGCTGATTTTGCCGTGGTGGATTTACCGTTTTATCAGCAGATCTGCCGCAGTCTCAAATAGCAAATAGTTCTGCCTGGAATATGGTTGCGTTTTGACCGAAACTCGATATGTTGATTCTCGGTTTGCTAGACTCCCGTTCCGTTCGTCGTGCGCGAGCAGGATAGTAACAGCAGACAAAAAGAATATGCTTGATCTATTGAAATTCATTCGTCCATTATACTATGCTTACTACTGGAACATTTATTGTACTGGAAGAACCAGGTCTCATGCTAGTAATTAGGATGTGCAGGAAGAAGATG
Source organism: Megalocaria dilatata (assembly GCA_034642435.1). NCBI lineage: Eukaryota > Metazoa > Arthropoda > Insecta > Coleoptera > Coccinellidae > Megalocaria > Megalocaria dilatata. The sequence continues at coordinate 70,870,929 of CM067857.1, read as the reverse complement.
GTTCAGTAAGTGAGGAAAAAATCGTGTTTGTGTACAACAAAGATCTAAAACCTACAAATCAAGCTCATATTCATTCAAAATCACTATTAAAGGTATCAATGTAACAATGGTAATAGCAATAATGACGATGTTTTGATGAAACCAATTCTTAAAATCTGAATATAAAATTTAAAATGTTGTCTTAAGGTATATTTATATATATATATATATATATATATATATATATATATATATATGTATATATATATATATATTAAAGAAGTAAACTAATATTTCCCGCAAATGACGCTTACTTGGCTCAAATTTTGACATTTTCAACTTATAAAAATTATATTTTACCAATTAAAAATCAATGATATTAATAGGTTATGTTGTTCTTGAATGTCCAAACTATTTTTTAAGCCGGTTATCATCTGCGAAAGCTAACCGAAACTCCGTGCCGCGCCATCTACAATAAAACGGCGGAAACTTATTTGTACTCCTAATATATATATATAAATATACATTATATATATATATATATATACATATATATATATATATGTATATATATATATATACTTTTATACAAATATACATTATATATATATATATACATATATATATATATATATATATATATATATATATATATGTATATATATACATATAATGTATATTTATATATATATATTAGGAGTACAAATAAGTTTCCGCCGTTTTATTGTAGATGGCGCGGCACGGAGTTTCGGTTAGCTTTCGCAGATGATAACCGGCTTAAAAAATAGTTTGGACATTCAAGAACAACATAACCTATTAATATCATTGATTTTGTATTGGTAAAATATAATTTTTATAAGTTGAAAATGTCAAAATTTGAGCCAAGTAAGCGTCATTTGCGGGAAATATTAGTTTACTTCTTTAATTCAAAGAAATCTGCTGCTGAGGGGCCTCACTTGCTCGTAGAAGTATATGGTGAGGGTGCTTTGAGTGAGAGAACGTGTCGAGAGTGATTTCAAAAGTTTAAAAACGGTGATTTCGACGTAGAAGACAAAGATCGCAGTGGAAGGCCAAAAATTTACGAGGATGCAGAATTGTAGGAATTATTGGAGGAAGATTCATCACAAACACAAAAATAACTTGCTCTAACATTAGAAGTCATTCAGCAAGCAGTCTCACATCGTTTAAAATCATTAGGAATGATTCATAAACAAGGAAATTGGGTTCCGTACGAATTAAAGCCGAGAGATATTGAACAATGCTCGTCCACATGTTGCGGCTCCAGTGAAAAAGTACTTGGAAACACTTGATTGGGAAGTGTTATCCCACCCGCCGTATTCACCAGACATTGCACCGTCCGATTATCACCTGTTCCGGTCCATGGTACATGCTCTGACGGCGCAGCGGTTCACATCTTATGAGAATACCAAAAATTGGGTTGATTCGTGGATAGCCTCAAAAGACAAGGAGTTCTTCAGACATGGGATTCGAATGCTGCCTGAGAGATGGGAAAAAGTGGTTGCAAGTGATGGGCAATATTTTAAATAAATTTATATTACCGTTCTTCTATAATAAATATTTAATTTGTGTTAAAAAACGGCGGAAACTTATATGTACTCCTAATATACTATATATACCTTAATGATTATAATGTTGAAATTCCCCCTCTAAGAAGTAGTGTAAAGAAACGTTATGGATTTTAAAAGGAATTAAATATAAGGCTTCAACTTTGATTCATTTGTTCTTGAAAGAGTAAAAAGAAGACTTGGTTCACTTTTACTCTGCACCATATATTCCTCAAAAAATTTCGATTTTCTTCGATCTTATTACTAATCCATTGTCGAAATTCCAATCTGCATCCTGCATGCAAAGATCGCACAGATTGCAGATGGTAAGCATATCTACTATCTCTTTTCAAAACTCGAAGATTTTTAGATTTTGATTACACAAAGATGCTAGAAATTCTCCTACTGCTTGTTGTTTTGCTGAGAGCATATACAGATTTGCGAGATGGGTTTGGTATAGAAAAAATATATGGTCAACTTACAACGGCTATTTTTCAACCCTTTTAATACAAAATTCAGTAGTATCTTTAAACATATTCAAGGGAGCCCATACATATTTTATATGCTGCTTTTGTATGGCAATAAGAATATCGGAGTCTTCAGGGGTTGCAAGGTAGTTTCTCAAAACTTCATTCCTTAAACTTAATAAATAGCTCTGACAATATTCGTCCGATAACATATAGACTTCATATGTTGGTTTAATATTTACCGGACAACCTTCATATTTTATATGGGGGTATAGCAAAGACTTCCGTTGGGAATGCAAGAGTAATTTTTCAACCCTTTATTTCTCAAAGATTAAATATTCAATATCTCCGAAAATATTCGCTGAAGCACAAACAGATTTTATATGTGGGTTGTGTATAATAATAATATTAAGTCTACCGGAAAGTTCTGTCTGTTCCAGTTAATATCTGTTTCAAAAAGTATGTGCATATTTATGTGATGCATTTTGACTATCTCTTTTGATCACTCACAAGGTATACTACTCTGTCAAGAAAGTACCGGGAATTTTCAATTAAGACAACATTTTTACATTTAATCGTCAAAATTTATTGGGTCGCTTTCAAAATAGGCTCCATTTGCTCCAATACATCTATGCCAACGGCACTTCCAATTATCGAAACATTTTTTATAGGCGCTTTCCGTGATGAACTTTAGCTCTCGCGCCGAATTTTGTTTTATGGCTTCAATCGACTCAAAACGGGTGCCACAGAGAGGCAATTTTAGTTTTGGGAAGAGGAAAAAGTCGCAGGGAGCCAAATCCGGCGAATACGGTGGTTGCTGAAGCACGTTTGTTGAGTTTTTGGCGAGAAAGTCAGTCACAATCGTAGCTCGGTGAGAAGACGCGTTATCGTCATGCAAAATCCATGAGTTGTTCGCCCACAAATTTGGCCGCTTCTTACGGATACGCTCACGCAAACGTTTCATAACACCTAGGTAATACTCCTTGTTTACCGTCTGACCCTCTGGAACGAATTCGTAGTGCACCACGCCACGGATATCGAAGAAAACAATGAGCATCACCTTCATTTTCGAGCGGCTTTGGCGTGGTTTTTTCGGTTTCGGCTCATTTTTTGCCATCCATTCCGATGATTGCTGGCTTATTTGCATATCGTACTCGTAGACCCAGGTCTCATCACCAGTTATAATGCGTTTCATGAATGTAGAATCGGAATTACAGCGATCCAGCATGTCTGAAGCAACCTGTTCGCGATGACGTTTTTGAAGAAAATTCAGGTCTTTCGGTACGAGTCGTGCGGCCACCTTTCTCATGCCCAAAATATCAATCAAAATCGTACGTGCGGACTCTTGGGATATCTTAAGATCATGTGCTATCTCTCTCAAATTGGTACGACGGTTTTCCAGCACCCTTTCCTTAATTTTATCGACGTTATCTTCGATCGAAGCCGTCGATGGGCGACCACTTCACGACCGTCCTTGAAGGCTCTCTACCACTGATATGCACGAGTTTTCGATAGAGCATTATCACCAAAGGCCTTTTGCAACATTTTCAATGCATCGGCACACGAAAATTCATTTGCAACACAAAACTTAAAACAAATTCTTTGCTCAACGTAATCACCCATAGTAAAAATCGGTACGCACTCTGACATCGACTGACTTAATCAGCTGTTGCAAACACACTAGTTGACAGATCCCGCTCAAGCTTGGCATAGTAATTAAGGACAGTGGTACCAACCTAGGAAAGAAAATTTTTACCTGCCTCATTGCCCCGCCAGATTTAAATCGATAATTCCCGGTACTTTCTTGACAGAATGTATATATTAACGTCGCAGATGAACGAAAACAAAGATCATTCTTGTTAGTATTAAGTGAGACGCGATCGTGTACCCATGGCTACCGATAAAGTTCATTTACGCCACTGTATTTTGTATTCCAACAAGGAAGAAATGCTACAGAAGCGTGTAGAAATTTATTGAAAGTGTATATTATTCATTAAAAGCAAATGAATGGTTCTTGAAATTATACATTTAATTCATTTATTACATTATTGTATATTATATTATTATATATAAATATTAAATTATTCACAAAGTATGAAAATTTTATTCTTTTGTTTCATTCTAAAAACGGACCGAACTTTCCGTTAGACCTAATAATATCTATTAAAAAAAGTATCCACTTTTGGTGATGCTGCAGGATAGTTTTTCAACACTTCATCTCTTTAATTTTAAAATTCAATATATCGGAAAGCATTCGCCTGAGCACATACATTATATGCGAATTTCAGAATTGATACATTGATCAAATTCCAGAGGCCCTTAAATTTTAAAATTCAATATCTGGTAAAATGTTGAAAAGCTAACATGCAACCCCTCCGGAAATCGATTATTTTTTCAGAAGATTCTCCTTGCTATACAGAACTCACATATGAAATTTCAAAGTTTAAAGGACGAAGTGTTAAAAAACTACCCTGCAACACCTGCAGAAGTTGGTATTTTTCTAGTGGAATTTTTATTGCTATAAGAAAGCCATATGTAAAAATTTGTATGTGATTTGGCAACAGTTTATGAGCTATTGAATTTCAAAGTTTAAAGAATGATGAGTTAAAAAACTACCCCGCAACTCTTCTGGAAGCCGATATATTTTAGTGGACATTCCCAATATTGTTCCAAAGCCACATATATTATAAAATCTGTATGTGCTTTGGTGAATATTTTTGGAGATATTGAACTTCGAAGTTTAAGGAATGAAGTGTTGAAAAACTACCCTGTAACCCTTTCGGAAGTTATTAATTTTTTTGGAAGTTATTCTCAGTGATATACAAAATCCACAAATGAAAGCTGTATGTACTCCGGCGAATATTTTCAGAGATGCTGAAATTCAAAGTATAAGCGATGAAGTCTCAAAAAAACCCAAAAGCCTACTGGAAGTAAATAATTATTTCAGTGGATATTCTTATTGCTATAGGAAAGCAGCATATAAGATATTCATGCACTCTGGCCAATATGTATAGAAATATTGAATTTTGAGGTACAAGAGTGGAAAAAACTACTCCTCGGATGTTGATCATGTATTGATATTCCTACATGGAAACCACATCCTAAACTTGTATATGTTCTGGCCAACATTTCAATGAAGAGTAAGAATACGACTGCACTTTATTGATTATAGCGTGTTGGTATGTCTGTATAACAATCTGCTAAATTCACACTGGTTCATCCTCCAAGTTTGATCTCAATAACTCAGAAACTACAAGAGTGATTAAGAAAAATCGAAAAAAATGGAAACTTGAACACCTGTAGCTGGGTTATGAAGTGTTCGCAGACATATGTTTACAGGACTTTTTTGTCTTGAAATTGAACATTCATTTGAATGTTCAAGTTATTTTACAAAAAAGCGGAACAGCCTTTATAGATCCAAATTGTTTAGAATGGTACCTAAAAATTCCATATCTCTGCTTAGTTATTTATAGAAATTTTGGAATTTCCTTTTCAATAATCCATCTCCGTGTCATGCAAAATTTTATCAAAAGTGGCCTGTGCTCAACTTTATCCTAATTCGATTACATTTATGTTCTTTTTCAGCAGTGAATGTATCATCCTGACAAAAACTAATGATTTCCTTGGTTTCGGGAACATCAAATAATATCACATTCCTTGACTTACTCTTGTGTTCCAAATTATCAATTATGTCCTCGTAATTTTCCATAATTTGACGTAGTTTTTGTCAATATTATTCTTACGTACTTTCAACATATCAAATACCTCTCCAATTTTGTCAATGTAAGAATCTGTTACCACTGCCATTGTCTCACTATCTCTTTTATTTCAGATTTGTTTTCTCTCTAGTAAGTCCCCATTTAATAGGATATAAACAATACAACCCTATATTTTGCTTATATCATGCCCTTATGCTTTCATAATTTTATCAGTTCACACAGCAATAATAGATCAAGTAATAACTTGATCAAATTCATAGGGTTGAATTATATAATATATAGAATTAAAATAAAAAATCGATGGTATTTTTTCTTTCAAACTGAGAGTCTATTAAAAATTTATCTACTACTTTTCAGATGTAAATTGAAGGTGCAAAAAGTAATATTTTAAGTGCCAATCAGTTAAAATCAGATGCACAAAAGACCTCATTTGTCACAGTGCAAAAAGTCTGTCGCTGAAGCAAAGGACAGCAACTAATTTAACCATAATCAGTTACAATCAGACATTGAATTCTGGATCTTATTAAAAATTTACTAACTGGCCCACACATAAAAATCATGACTAATGAAGTCCCACTCTGGTATTTTATTATATGAATAGTTTTACAATTATTAATGGTCATGATTTCTACAAAATGTCGCTAGCAAGTATTATAGCATAACAGAAAGCTAAGACAAGTCCTTTCAAAGACTAAAAAGAATAAGTTATACAATAACTAAAGCGTTACTTCAATAATCATAAAAAGCGATATGATAATGAAGAAAAAACCTCTAATTATCTCTATTATTCATTCCATTATACTTTTGAATATGAACTTACCTATATAATGGCTTTTTATCAAATCTACAACCTCCAGATTGGGCCCCAATAGGTACCAAACAGTCTTGAGTAAGTGAACATTGCACCCATGGGAGCATAATTTCTTGATGCACAAAATCTGTATTTACAGCCATCAACATGTTGGCGGATACCATCGGAAGAAAAAGGAAGTTCTCAGCATCTGTATGGAAATATTCAAACATTTTTTTGTGTGTTAAGCTGGATACAGGGTTTTTGGAATTCATTGGCCATGTTACTATCGCTTTTTTTGGATCTTTCACAAGTTTATCGAAGAGAGCAAGTACTTTATCAGTAGTTGTATGTTTTGAAAAACGATAATCACATTCTATGTAAAAAACTGCTCCAGTAGCTTGTAAGGCATCCTAAAATATGAATATTAAATATTTTCAAAATATAATTCACTGTTTAATTTGTGAGATAAATACATGCCTGAATTATAAGAGGCCTGTATGCATGGGTATCTTCTTTATTAACATGGGACGGGAAATTAGAAAAAGGGAATGTTTGTACTTGACATCTACTATTATTACAATAGTTGAGCAGCTAAAAAATATTAAATTATCATTAAGGACTTTTCAATCAGAAATAAATATTCTCACAAATTTTAGAGTGTAGGAACTGAGGCCCAAGTCATAAACTAGGAGAGTATTATTAGGAAATATCCGAACCAAATTATTGATAAGTCCATAAATCTGACTTTCTTGTCCTTCTCGAACACTAGTAACTATAACTGGTAATGATGTATTTCTCCAAATATCGCTTGGATATAATCGTGGTGACTTTATGAATCCTAATTGCTTCAGATATTTCGCATCAGCCACTAAAGTTTTGGATTCAGCATCACGTAGGTTATCCTAAAAATGAAAATAGTCATCCAATTGAAACACAATTTTCCCATGAAATTAACCTGAAAATTACGGAATTGTTGGTGTGTGGTAGAAACAATATTTTGAATCGCGTCAGGTTTATTTTGGCCGAAAGCAATCAAACCCACACTAATGATGATAATACTACATAAAATAAAAATGAAATTTTTTGTCCTCATTTGAATTAGAGAAATGATATTCCTAATAATCGCATTCTGTGTCAAAATCAATCAATCCACTTGATTTGGTTTCAAGAGACATCTCCTATCAGAACAATTAAAAGGCAAATCTTATTTAAATATACTTGGAAATTCGATTTTGTTTTCTTCGTCTTCTATGCTTATGTCATGTCTTGTCATAGAATAAAATCTTCTTTACGTTTTCAACTAAGGATAAGCTAGAACTGAGGAATTCTCATTGAACTCTTAATTCAAAAAATTTAATTTCAGGATTAGGTGTATGAAGAGGTGAATTAATCATTCTAATGAGCAATTGAACAAATAATATATTTGAACAAGCCTAACGCAATGACACTTAATATTTGATGCTACCTTTAAACTCTGATAATTAATTAGATGGAAACTGAACATAACCACTGTTGTACTGTTCCGTACTTAAAAAGTTTCTGAAAACACTTACCTTTCCATCGTGATCGTCTAATCGAGACAGGAAAGGATTGTATGTGTAGACATGGACATCCTAATATGTCTATGAAACAACCTAAATTACACCTAAACGAGGACAAGGAAATAGTGACAGGAATTTCAGAATGCAAGGTCAAATAAAAATAGAACATTTGGTCCTGGCAGATAGGCTCACACTCTATATGTGGATGAGAGGGGCGCTTGAGGAAAGAGTCAAAGAGAACAGCTCAACCTCTTAACAACCCCAAGGGCGGATCCAGCGTTCAATTCAGGGGGGTGGGGTAATATACATATATTACATATATATAATATATATATATATATATAGATATATATATATATTATATCTATCTATATATATATATAATATACATATATTACAATTATATATAAATATATATATATATATATATATATATATATATATATATATATATATCTATATATATATAGATACATATACTACAGTAATAAATCTAATCACAAAGAAATAGAATTTTATTTTTATACGTCGAAATAATTTCAACCAAATAACAAAATCAGTTTTTCTCTTTTGTCGTCTCGAGAAACGCGTTATGACTTCCTCCACTTGAATACGTATGCATTTGTGGACGTGGAGAAGTGCCATTGCAGTTAGGCGGTCTTCTACCATTGAAGACCTAAGCCAAGTTTTGAGCCTCCTAAGAGTGGAAAAGGAGCTTTCTGCTGTGGTTACACTAACTGGTAGTGTAGTAAGAAAACATAAAAATTTTCTCACATTAGGATACATTTCGGTATCACTATTTTCTATAAGATGCCGCTGCCATTTAACCTTCCACAGCCGATATTCGTTTATAATTACTCAAACTGGAGTATTGTCTATTAGCAGTTTATAGTTGTTTGCAAACTGTTAACAGTTTCATCGTCTTCATATGCATTAGTATGTATAATCGACTTTTGAAATAATTTTAGTACATCTTAATACAGACGGTCCTCTAAGTCATTTATTACAGAATCTAGAAGAGGGATGTACACAGTCCTACGGAAATACTCTTCAGCAGATTGAGCAAGATGGTTATTGGCTCTGTGTGTTTGTCGTGATACTATTCTTGGCATTTAATTTCTGCACCTGGTTTCTCAGCTACTTCTTCTGTTTCTTCAAAAAGGTGTCCGAAAATTGTTGTAGTCTTTTCCATTTTATTTCGTAGGACAGTCATTGTATCATTTATGGCATCCGCAGTCCTTTTTAAATCAATTGACCGCGTTTGCAATACTCTGCTTAAAGCTATTGTTGTACCTGAAAAATCTAAGTTATATATAAACTACAGTTTGGCCTTTACGTGATGTAAACGGTAATTTGAACTGCCTTTGCTGAAATGCTCAAAATATACTAATAATATAAATTATCCAGATCTTACGTTCATGCATTAGTATCTATGAATAAAAAAATATTTAGGTACCTAAAACATCTCGAGCAAATAGGTGATATGATGAAGTCCGAACTGCGCAACGTTTGCAGAAAGCAATGCACGTCATTGGCAGTTTTATGGTCTTGCCAAGTAGAAATCTTTTCCAGCGCGCTACAAATTTTCACTAGGTTTTGTCCTTGAAATTGCCCATTATGCCTGTCGACCCAGCCCATCTAACAGATAATTTGCATTGTAACTCCTACTTCTTTTTTGAATATTTGATTTCTCTTAGTGGATGCATTGACAAATGCCACAACTTACTCATCGTGCCCGAGGTGTTGCGGCAAGAAATAACTTTGGATGACGTAGCTAATGTATTATTAAGAATGTGATTGCAGCATGGGCAATGTTTGGCATATACAGATTTGTTAACAACTCCTGTACAGCAATACCCACACACCATGTTAAATCTATATTAAATTGAAGACAGAGATTTTCAACGATTTTCGCCAGTGCTACACCTGCTAACCGGCTCTATAACGTCTTTATTGTTATCCACTTCATCACATCTAATTTCCTTGCAAACATCAATCAGCTCATTTTGCACAGTTTTGCTGATGTATGTAGTGCTAGATTTAGAAGTCTCTGAATGATGCTGCAATTTTGTGTCACCAGATTCTATAGGGAATTTCAAAAGGGCTCTGAAATTTCCTTCATCAGCTACCATGCTGCCATTATCTGATGATGGCCACGTAGTGATATATTTTGATGATCACCTGATGAAGTTAAGTGTAACTGACGAAATAATTGTTGTGTAAACATAAAATATTAGCGGATATAAAGTGTTTTACTCTGAATCATATCAGTTTCAACAGGTTTATTCATGCTAGTCAGACTCATTAACGACATTAACTATGCTAAGTTATTACTTACCATCTCCTGCAGGGCAATTTGCAACAACTTTCAAGAACTTCTTTCTGCCTGGTAATATTTTAGGTATTTGCGCTAAGCAAGCAAGCGAAGTGGTACGACTGGCGCACTGGCGGAAAGGACAGAGAACTACACGAACTGATATAAACACAAGGATCGTCCCAGGCCAGTGCAGGCACAGAATAGAGAAGAAATACCTCTCCATTCTGTGGTAAAGTGTTTCCACATATGTCTTTAATCAATAAGAATAGAAAAATTATCACTAGTCAACCTAGACCCAGTCCAGGAGGGTGGTCAACACCCCCCCCCCCGGAACCACGCTTGATAAAACGTTGAACAATTTTGAAGATTATCAGTACGATTTCAAGAGTGGTAATTGTGGAGGATTCAAAATTTTGTACCGATATCAATATTATGATGACTCATTTTTATTCAATTCTATTTGGAACTCTTAAACATTTTGCACCAAAAATGGAACGAAGAAAACACTCATACCCAACATGGTTTGACAATCACTTGATTCGTCTAATCAAAAATAAGCACATGCCAGATTCACGTCAACGGATTCCTTTTGAGAATACAAAACTTTTTAAGAACTTGAGGAGCTATTTTGAAATCTTGACCCGGAGCTTCACAGTAATTACTTACATGACAGAATTTCATCTGATCCACAGTATTTCGGGAAGTCCCTTCAGAGAATGAAGGGACTTCCCGACTACTTGAGAGAATCAAGTAGTCACAGAATTTTTCATTGATGTCTTGATTGCTGAAAATATTGTTCATCCTCATTTCAATATTCCAGAAGTCTTCTATCGTAGATCTATCAGACTTCAGAGACTCTCAATCATCTGAAATAACTTCTCCTGGGTTCTCATTTGGTTCTACTGCTATTCATTCTTCTTCAACAATGTTATATCCACCGTTCTTCACTTCTATTTTCCGATGATATGAAGATGTTCAAGTATATCGACAAGAGGATTTCGATAAAATTTTCTACTTTGTGGGAACTCAACAGACTAGAACTCGATTTGGCAAACTGCAACATTATCACTTGTACAAAGGAAGGTGTTATGTCATTTGAATTCACTCTTTGTGGGATTGCTTTGCAAAACGTTGACGTCATCAGGGATTTGAGCGTAATGCTTGATTCACACGTCCTTTTCAGTTAGAATATTTCATATACAAGAGAAGAGCTCTAAAGTTACTGGGATTTGTTCGAAAGAAATGTAGATTGTGTTCCATAAATATATTCAGCATTATCTTTTGTTACCTCGTGAGGAATACTGAGTATGTTTCGGTTGTGTGGAATTCAAACAATGTCAGAATAACTGACGTATAAAGAAATAATTTCCGACTGAAAGCATATAGATTAAGAAACATTTCCGATTCATATATAGACTATGACATTACCAAGTTTGCCGTTTGTAAGTATTAGAGTAGAACTATTGAATTTATATCTTTTTATAAACGATCGAATAATTTTGCTGTAACTCATGAATTACTTTTACTTTTATGCTCCTAGAAGGATTTTTAGGAAATGTATACCTTATTTTTACTACAATCCCATTCGTACCATTTACAGAAAACAGATGTTTCGCTAAATGTAATGATAAGATTAGTTCTAAGATTATTGTAACATTTCTTTAATGTTATGTGCAATTTGCATATTTTATTATATACATTGTATCAAAACGTATGTATTGTGTGTGTCTATGCAATAAATACGTTTCCAAAAAATAAACGAATAAAAGTCATAATATTTATTGTTATGTTCACAACAATTGTTTCGCTATCACAGTAGCATCATCAGGCACGATCACATTTTGAATAACTAAGCTTGTTTCCGAAATCCGTTGCTATTTATATTACAGTAAGTACAATAAATTTTTATTGAGCACTAAAACCCAAAAAAGGGTCTCTGCAAATTCCAGCTTATCTGAATATATTTAACAGAGGTGAGTTATTCAAATCTATTTGTTCAAAATGTGATCGTGCCTGATGATGCTACTGTGATAGCGAAACAATTGTTGTGAAAAAAGTCAATTATAAGCCAAAACATGAACGAGTGAAATTTTACAACCAACTCGAACTTTCACCGAGACACTACCGTTGGATAATGGTGATTCAGGGACTTTTTCAAGCTCCCACTGGCAGCGACATAATTCTTGGTGCAAAATAAAATTCCAAAGAATATGTAATATATAAGATATTATAAATGGGTAACTGATGATTCAGTTTGGTGATTAAAGTAAAACAACTTAATTTCCGCTAATTTATTTAATTTCACTACAATTGTTTCGTCATAACACAATGACTTCGTCAGGTGAGTATGGTACTAACTACATATTTGAGATTGAGTTCTTTAAATATTCAAAATTTACAGAAAAGAAGGTAGTAGGAATTGACAGTAATTTGTTTTCTTATTATTACACAACGTTTCAGAAAAAGTTGAGTAAAGGGGATTTATTGAGGTCCGCCTGGTCGTTTAGGAGCATCTGTTTTTTATTGTATCTGTTAATTTCGAGGGCTTCTAGGTAGTTCAACTTGAGGTTCTTGTTTTCTAGGTGTAAGATTTTGTAGTTATTGTCAAAATCATGCCCTGTCTCCAAAAGATGGTCAGAATATGTTGAATTTCCGTTTTTTCCAAGATATGCTTTCTAGTGTTCACGTATCCTAATGCCGAAAGATCTACCTGTCTGACCAACGTATACACATGGGCAAGTACCGCAGTTTAACCTATAGACTCCAGACTTTTTTTTTATGGATCAAATCTTTATTATTTGTTATTAAATTTCCTAACGTGTTTCTTGTTTTAAATGAAATGTTGCAGTCATTTTTTTCTTTAAATATCTTGCTATTTTTTCGGCCTTTTGTTTATGCACGTTAATATATTTATATTATATTATATTATATTTATATTTCTCCCTTACCTAGCTTTTTCTGAAACTTTGTGTAATAATAAAAAAACAAATTACTGTAAACTCCCACTACCTTCTTTTCTGTACATTCTGAATATTTAAAGAAGTCAATCTCCAATATGTAGTAAGTACCATACTCACCTGACGAAGTCATGTTGTCATGACGAAACAATTGTTGTGAAATTCAATGAATTAGCGGAAATTAACTTGTTTCTCTTTTCAGATACTGAATTGTTTCAGCCGGTACTATTTGGTAGTTGATCATAATTGAAACAAATTGTAAAAATTACTATGTTTTACTACAAATAAAAATATAAATTACACATTTTCTTGTGACTTGAGTTTCGGGAAATGAACTATCCCATCATCAGACAACTGAAGACCTAACAGTGGTAAAGAGGTATTTAAACAAAAGTGATACATATTTGGAATATCTCAATAGATTCTAGGTAACACCTAATAGTGGTACAGAGGTTTACAAGCGGAACGTGATAAAAAACCGGGTTAAGAAAGAGGGGCCTTCTAACAGATAACGGAATGTCGGCAATCGACAAAGAAGGTTGTTAAACAGAACCCCAAAACCCCAAAAATTAATTGAGATATTTAAATGGGTACCATCTGTTTAACAACCTTCTTTGTCGATTGCCGACATTCCGTTATCTGTTAGAAGGCCCCTCTTTTTTAACCCAGTTTTGAATCACGTTCCGCTTGTAAACCTCTGTACCACTATTAGGTGTTACCTAGAATTTATTGAAATATTCAAAATATGTATCACTTTTGTTGAAATACCTCTGTACCACTGTTAGGTCTTCAGTTGTCTGATGATGGGATAGTTAATTTCCCGAAACTCGAGTCACAAGAAAATGTGTAATATATATTTTTATTGGTAGTAAAACATAGTAATTTTTACAATTTGTTTTAATTGTTTCACTTTAATCACCAAACTGAATCATCAGTTACCCATTTATAATATCTTATATATTACATACTCTTTGGAATTTTATATTTTTATTTCAATTTAATTCAATTTTTTTATTTTTTATTTTACATTTGATTCATTTTGGCTCTTCCAATGATTTCATAATCAACAATACAATCTTTGAGAACAAAACAGTGAAACTGGTGGAAAAATTAGAGCTGTTGGGACAAGTTAGTGATGTGAAGAATCAAAACCGTTTTCGTCACTCAAGAACAACTGAGAATATTGCTGCTATAGTCCGTAGTGTTGTAAAAAACCCAAGTTTGCCAATTCCTCGTCGATCTTTGGAATTAGGTATTCCACAAAAAGCATACACCGTATTTTCCATAAAGACTTAGGTCTTAAGGCTTTTAAAGTTCATTTAACACAAGAACTCGAGCCGATTGATAACCAGTAACTTCGTATCTTCGCTAATCCTTGAAATGCATCAAAATGATCCGGATTTTCATCGAAAATTCATCTTCAGTAATAAGGCCCATTTTTATCTAGTAAGCTACGTTAATAATCAGAATTGTCGCATTTGGCGCTCGGAAATCCAAGAATGATTGTTGAATAGCCTCTCTATCCTCAACGTGTTACTTTTTGGTGCGGTTTTTGGTCTGGCGGTATGTTGGACCTTACTTATTCGAAAATGAAGCTGATGCAACTGTTGTGGTGAATGGATTGCGCTATCGAGTTATGATTAATAATTTTTATAGCCGTAATTGGAGGATATTGATATGGACGACGTTTATTTTCAACAAGACGTCAAGCAAAGAAACAATCTCAATTTTACAAGAAAAGTTTCCTGGCCGTGTTATTTCTCGAAGAGGTTATCACAATTGGGCACCAAGATCTTGTGATATACTACCTTTAGACTTTTTTCTTTGGGGCCACGTGAAAGATAAGTTTTATAGCAATGCTCCGCTATCTATTCAAGACCTTAAAGTTGAAATCCGTGAAATTATCGAGGATATTCAGCCACAAATATACGAACTGGTCATGGAAAATTTCATAAAAAGGATACCGTGCTGCAACCATAGCCGTGGCGGTCATATTGCTGATATCGTTTTCCATTGTTAATGATACATCTTCCTCTTTTAAAATGAAATAAATATACATTGATCTCTATTGAAATCTATTCGTTTTTTGCAATATCAAAATGAAATCTCTTATTAAAAAACCCTCCATAATTGGGAATAAAAAAATAAAGATACTATGTTACGGCAACGAAAGAGTTTTTTTCAGCGACAAAAATGATAAATTCGCAGAGATTCCTATATTAATTGTATGAAATATCAAAAGCATTTGAAATGACAATGAAACAAAATGTACATTCTGTCAAGAAAGTACCGGGAATTATCGATTTAAATCTGGCGGGGCAATGAGGCAGGTAAAAAATTTTTGTTCCTAGGTTGGTACCACTGTCCTTAATTACTATGCCAAGCTTGAGCGGGATCTGTCAACTAGTGTGTTTACAACAGCTGATTAAGTCAGTCGATGTCAGAGTGCGTGCCGATTTTTACTTTGGGTGATTACGTTGAGCAAAGAATTTGTTTAAAGTTTTGTGTTGCAAATGAATTTTCGTGTACCGATGCATTGAAAATGTTGCAAAAGGCCTTTGGTGATAGTGCTCTATCGAAAACTCGTGCATATCAGTGGTACAGAGCCTTCAAGGACGGTCGTGAAGTGGTCGAAGACTTGCCTCGTTAACGTCGATAAAATTAAGGAAAGGGTGCTGGAAAACCGTCGTACCAGCTTGAGAGATAGCACATGATCTTAAGATATCCCACGAGTCCGCACGTACGATTTTGATTGATATTTTGGGCATGAGAAAGCTGGCCGCACGACTCGTACCGAAAGACCTGAATTTTCTTCAAAAACGTCATCGCGAACAGGTTGCTTCAGACATGCTGGATCGCTGTAATTCCGATTCTACATTCATGGAACGCATTATAACTGGTGATGAGACCTGGGTCTACGAGTACGATATGCAAACAAACCAGCAATCATCGGAATGGGTGGCAAAAAATGAGCCGAAACCGAAAAAACCATGCCAAAGCCGCTCGAAAATGAAGGTTGATGCTCATTGTTTTCTTCGATATCCGTGGCGTGGTGCACCACGAATTCGTTCCAGAGGGTCAGACGGTAAACATGGAGTATTACCTAGGCGTTATGAAACGTTTGCGTGAGCGTATCCGAAAGAAGCGGCCAAACTTGTGGGCGAACAACTCATGGATTTTGCATGACGATAACGCGCCTTCTCACCGAGCTACGATTGTGACTGACTTTCTCGCCAAAAACTCAACAAACGTGCTTCAGCAACCACCGTATTCGCCGGATTTGGCTCCCTGCGACTTTTTCCTCTTCCCAAAACTAAAATTGCCCCTTCGTGGCACCCATTTTGAGTCGATTGAAGCCATAAAACAAAATTCGGCGCGAGAGCTAAAGTCCATTCCGGAAAGCGCCTATAAAAAATGTTTTGATAATTGGAAGTGCCGTTGGCATAGATGTATTGGAGCAAATGGAGCCTATTTTGAGGGCGACCTCATAAATTTTGACGATTAAATGTAAAAATGTCGTTTTAATTGAAAATTCCCGGTACTTTCTTGACAGAGTAGTATTACTACCTGAAAATGACAAGTTCAACCAGTTCGGAATAAAAATGACTGGTAATGGGAACATTGCGATAGAGGTAAGAAGCCAAGCAATAAGGCAACAATCGCAAAATTTCCTATTTATTAAACAGTCATAAAACCCATGATGACACATGCAACCAGAAAAATCAAGGTTTAGAAAAATATTCTAAACAGCAGAGATGAGCGTTCAGCGCTGAATAGGAGCCAAGTAAAGGGGGAATGATTCGATACTTTGTACGAAAATGGAAATGAATGCTCATATCTACCGTATGTCAAAAGAGAGAATGATGAAGATAACAATGGACAAATCATCAGGAAATCGACAGACCCTATTTAGGTTCAGTTAAGTTTAGATCAGAAATCACAAAAGTTACGTAGAGCTTTGACCCAATTAGATTTATTTCGATATACCCATTTATCAGATTACCTGATAGAGTAAAAAGTGCTGCTAGCGGCATATTTCAAAGGATAATTCCAACAATTTTACAATGATATTGCAATATTCGTGGATGATATTTATATAGGTGGTAATAATTAATTTGAACTTGACATATGACTTCATATAGTACTTAACACGCTAGATGACACCGTAGGTGAAGTAAAACCATAAAAATGTTATTTTCATCAAAATTGAATTTGTCATTTGAATTATAATAAAATTAATGACAATGGAATTCTTAATCTGCTGAAAGACCTAATAATATAACTCAATTGAAGTCCATTCCACAGGATCCCCAATAAACATCCTATCTTTAAATTTGAATAAAACAAAGTGTGTGGGGTATCATCGAATTTTTTTATTTATTTAAAAGGCCTATCGATGCCATTATGTATAAAATACAACATCTTGCAAATGTCCTCCGCTGCTTAATAGGGCTGAATTTGACCGATAGGTTATGTTGGATTTGAGGGGCATTGCGGTTTGTGGTTTATTCACATAGATCTGCGCCCCACAAGAAACAGTCTAAAGGAGTCGAATCGCACGATCTCGGTGGCCATTTCACATAACATCCACGTAAGATGACCATGTGCAGAATATCCAATGTGACATGAGCTGTGTGGTATCTTGCGACATCCTGTTGAAACCATATGTCGTTGGTATCCATATCATCGAACTCAGGCCAAAAGAAGTTGGTAATTATCGACCTTTAGCGTTCGCCGTTAACGGCGATGGCCTGGCCAATATCGTTCTCAAAAAATATGGAACGACGACGCCGCTAGCCCAAAACCCCTACTAAACAGTGAGTTTTACGAGATGCATTGGACGCTCTTGGATCTCATGTGGATAGGTATCATCTCAAATTCGACAATCTTGTCTGTTGAAGTACCCATTCATCCAGAAATGTGTCTCATCATTGAAGATGATTTTTTGATAGAAATTAGGGTTAACTTTCCAATTGCTCCAGGGCTGATTCAACGAATACATGCCGTTGTCTATGGTCGCTTACCTTCTGCTCCCAAGTCAATTAAATTCATCTAATTGTGGTGAGCGGAAGACGTTGTGAGTGACGCGAAATCCACTGCTTCGAATTTTTCTCCACACTCTCACGAACAGCGTCGATGTTTTCTGTAGATCTTGCTTTCGTCGACGTAAGGGTGTTGGTTCATTGTGTACTGCACCAGTGGACTCACATTTATACATGACACTACGAATAGTCACCTCGGTAGAACGATTATGGCGACCGTAAAATGGACGAAGCGCTCGGTACGTTATCCGAACGGAACACCCATTTTGATAAAACAATTTAATAATTTGCACGTGTTGTTGAACGATATGCCTATCCATGGGGATTTGGCAATATAGACTGAACGAATGACAGCAAATAAGGAGTATGAGCTATGGTAACAACAAGTTTTTCGAATAGGGACAGTGCAACATACATCTGTATTACAATCCAAAGCTCAAATAAGCCCGAATAGGTTTGGTTCATCGCTGGAGCATAAGAAGCAGACATGCACATCTTTCAAAGCTTACTGGCTCCAATAATCAGTGCGCTATAATATCCAACAAATACAATTCAGTCACGCATCTACATTCGCACCGCATAGTAACTCTAATGCTTCATCCAACACTAGCGCCTCTTAGTGCAGGCAAACAAACGACAATACGACATGCCCTAGCGAACCATTTCAAGCAAAGAACTGCATTCCAGATTTTTTCTAACGTTACAAACATGAAACACAACTCAAGGACTTCCCAAAAATTTAATTTATTTGAAATATTTAATATATTTAAATATTCAAATAAGTTCATTCAAAAATCTCTCAAAACATGCACTATATCTTCAAAAAAAAATTAGAATTCAGATAATCTCTTCATCGGTCCTTAATAATATTCCAAATATCAAAATCAAATAACAATCACCATATCTTACCTCCACGTGGTAACCGGATGAATTGCTTTAAACAGACTAACTTTAAAATTCAAGATAGTCGATGTTCTTCACAAAATCACAGAAAAGTGTAAGGTATTATATTGTTTTCTATAAACCATTGACATTCCATAATGAGATTTAATCAAGCCTAAATATAATTATTATATATATTATGTATAAAATAAAATAGAAAAAGGCTTTTCACTTGATAGAAGAAATATAAGAAAATTTGCACATCAAAACAGATTTAATCTGTTAGCCTTCTACAATTTTAATTTAAAAAAAAATTTTTATTCAAAAAACTTTTAGAATTAAATTAATGTCTACAATAAGAAACGCTAATATTTAATAGACGTTATTAATCAAAACTCAATATATAATGTCAAATGGAATAAATAAACCAACAGATATAAAAAAGTCATTAAAATTAATAAATCAATATTTAAAGGAGACAAAATTTTGTTTCTGATCTTACCATTAAGAACACCAATTGTCTTTAAAAACATGAACACAACTTCTCAAAAAATATTTTATTTGAAATATTTAATATATTTAAAAATTCAAATAAGTTAATTCAGAAATCTATCGAAACATGCACTATATCTTCAAAAAATAATTATAATTCTGGTAATCTCTTCATCGGCCCTAAATAATATTCCAAATATCAAAATCAAATAACTATCACTATATCTTACCTCACACGTGTTTAACAGGATAATTGCTTTAAACAGACTACCTTTAAAATTCAAGATAGTCTATGTTCTCAACAAAAACACAGAATAACATCTTACACTTTTCTGTGATTTTGTTGAGAACATAGACTATCTTGAATTTTAAAGTTAGTCTGTTTAAAGCAATTATCCTGTTAAACACGTGTGAGGTGAGATATAGTGATAGTTTTTTGGAAACATGCTAAAAAATAAAACCTATTTTAATGTAACGTATGTTGAATCTATCAACTGTGGGAGATTTTTTAAGTATTTCACAATGTTAATAGAATAGTTAAACAAAGATGGGGCAATATCTCTAATTAACCCAATAAATCTAGAAAGGTTTTGTGGCCAGTATACGCATTGCATCGAACGGCTATAGAGGGATTCAGTGGGTAGAAAAATAACTCTGAAGAAGCGAGTGTTTCGGAATAACAAAAGAAAGTCTAATATAGCAAAATGGTAGGATTATCAAACCTCTCTGTTTCAATTTTGGAGGTAACTAATTTCAACAATTTGTGTTTCAGAATTGAAACAATTATAAAACGGAAATTATATGAAAATGTTTTGGAAAAAGGGCTGCCTACAACAACATAAGTGAAGAACAAAATGTTTATATGGGAAATACATGAAATTTCAGTCAATCGTATTCAGGCACTGCTTGATAAGCACTAGGATATTGTCAAAGTTTGCTGGAATGCGAAGCAATAGGTACAAATTTTAAAAGTTGTATTTGCTAGGGCCAACATGTGAAATTTTGATAATTTTTTATTGAGTAAAAAGTAACTGTCAAATTTCTTATGTTTGTTGTTACGTCTTTTATATAATTAACTAACAGAAGAATTCGTTCTATATATCCCCTCTTTTCATCGAGGCTAATAAAATCAAACTCAGTTTGTCCTTCTGTGCTGTGCATTAAATTCGACATGTAAAAGTTCATAAATCTAAAATCTCAACCTGGAGAAAATTGAAAAAAACAGTTTGTGAAGATTTAGTCATAACAATCAAAGCTTAAAATTCAAGGCAAAAGATAACAGAGAATGTTTAAAATGTAAATAATGCATCATTTTATCAGGAAATATGATAATACTCGAGGCCTAGGTTGAGGAAGAACATAATAATCAGCAGGTGGTGAGGAAGAAAATTTAATACAGGTGTATTCAGTAAATTGTTGTCATAATATAAATTATATATTATATATCAGATACATTCGCAAAATTCTCAAGAGCCTCCAGAGAATAACTCTCACAAGGCCTTTCTTCCTTTTATGCCAGATGTTACTGATAAAATAAGTCGTATCTTACGGAAATAAGATATAAAAACCATCTTCACAGCAAACAATAAAATATCCAGCTTTCTTCGATCTCCCAAAGATTCAATTCCAAACGAATCTCAAGGTACATATATGGATATTGGATTTACATAGCTCCATACAGTCATTCATTATTTTTTAAATTATTTTTATTCTGAACGAATTTGAAAATTTCAATAATCAAGTTTCTTTTCATTTGAATCTACATGTAAAATTTTCTTAAGATTTTCTTTTGTCGAAAGGAATAACTGTTTTCTAAAGAATGAGTTGAATTTTTTGTTTACTTTTCATTAAATTCATTTTATGTTCGTTGAGAAAGGTTTTAAACAGATGTTATTTTTTGAATATCTCAAATATTTTCGATTTACATAGCTCTGTACAGTCATTAATTATTTTTACATTATTGTTATTGTGAACTTATTTGAAAATTTCAACAGATTCTAGATAATCCAGTTTCTTCCCTTTTGATTCTACATGTAAAATTTTAAGATTATCTATTGTGGGAAAGGAAGCTAACTATCTAAAATAGCTATGAGCCAAATTTATCCCATCATAAAAACTTCAAGACGAGGTTCAACGAAGATAAAATGAGCTTCATAAAAAATAAACAAAATTCTACTTTTGCCACTCATTGTCTAGAAAACGGTCATTACTTTCCCACAATAGATAATCTTAAAATTTTACATGTAGAATCAAAAGGGAAGAAACTGGATTATCTAGAATCTGTTGAAATTTTCAAATAAGTTCACAATAACAATAATGTAAAAATAATTAATGACTGTACAGAGCTATGTAAATCGAAAATATTTGAGATATTCAAAAAATAACATCTGTTTAAAACCTTTCTCAACGAACATAAAATGAATTTAATGAAAAGTAAACAAAAAATTCAACTCATTCTTTAGACAACAGTAATTCCTTTCGACAAAAGAAAATCTTAAGAAAATTTTACATGTAGATTCAAATGAAAAGAAACTTGATTATTGAAATTTTCAAATTCGTTCAGAATAAAAATAATTTAAAAAATAATGAATGACTGTATGGAGCTATGTAAATCCAAATATTTGAGATGTACAACAAAATAACGTAAAAATAATGATTGACTGTACGGAGCTATGTAACCCCAAAAATTATTTGAGATATTTAAATGGGTACCATCTGTTTAATAACCTTCTTTGTCGATTGCCGACATTCCGATATCTGTTAGAAGGCCCCTCTTTTTTAACCGGGTTTTTATCACGTTCCGCTTGTAAACCTCTGTACCACTATTAGGTGTTAGAATCTATTGAAATATTCAAAATATTTATCACTTTTGATTAAATACCTCTGTACCACTGTTAGGTCTTCAGTTGTCTGATAATGGTATAGTTCATTTCCCGAAACTCGAGTCACAAGAAAATGTGTAATATATATTTTTATTGGTAGTAAAACATAGTAATTTCTACAATTTGTTTTAATTATGATCAACTACCAAATAGTAACAGCTGAAACAATTCAGTGAAAAAATTGTTTGTGTTTTGAATATTAAAATAATGTTATCAATGCGAACATTTGTATTTTAGTACTTTTGATACTTTTGTGATATAGGTTAGTCCAATAAACCGTGAATATGCCTAGAAATAAATTGTCTGCATTTAGCAGAACTAGAATTATTGCTCTGTGACAAGAAGGGTTGAATCGTCACCAAATAATCAATAGGATGAATATTCTCGGATTTAGTTATTAGGCAAAATTAATCACTATCAAGAGAGTGAGGAGGTCCAAAGCAAGTCGCGTCATTATATATGCAACATACGAGAAGATTGATTTATTGCTCAATGTCTGTAGAACAGTGGCGGATCAAAGTTACAGAGCGCCCTAGGCAATAACTTTGTCGGCGCCCCTGTACCGGCCATAAATGGCCATCTTAATTAAAAATTCTGCCCGCCCCTTGTAACTACGCGCCCCTAGGCACGTGCCTAGTTTGCCTTACGGATAATCCGCCACTGCTGTAGAAATTTATCAGTCACCATACCAGAAACCTTTACGAGTCTCTTTGCTAATACCTCATCACCCAAACTGCTTTTTTTGCAGTGGGCCAGACTTCATGACTGGCCGTATAATGTTCAATAGAAGAACTTCATTTATTATCATAGAGCGGACACAACATCAGGCCCACATTATCTTCAAAACATAATTTACCCAATAATTATACCATTACGTAATGAACTGGGAGATCAATTTGTATTTATGGATAATAATGCAAGGATACATCGCACCAGGGGCGTTCAAGAAGCCTTGAAAACCACAGTATCACAATTTGGAATGGCCATCCATGAATCCAATAGAGCATAAGTGGAATTATGTACTAAGAGACATTTATAATCGGAATAATCCATACAGCAATACCCAAGAATTTATTGTGCTGCTCTACAGGAATTTATGCATAGCCCACAGGAAATTATCAATAATTTTATAATGGGTATATCACTGTGTTGCTTAGAATTAAGGGGTTCAAACACCGAATCTTAATGTGGTGTGTATCGTTTTTTCCAGAAATAATTCTTTTATTTTTTTGGATACTGCTTTTGAATCTCATTTAAATCCTTTGAAAATAGAAAAAAATCATTGATTACTTTCTTATAGTTGTTTTTAATGACATTTCTTCTGTTTCAAATGTTTTGAAACGTTTTACGTGATCCTGTTAAAAAAGGGATGCAAGATTTCTGAAAGTAGTTGAAAATGTCTTCCTCCCCCATCCTCCATGGCAGTAAGGACAAATATTATCATTGAATTTTTGGAGTTTTTTAACATTAGTTTAGAATAGGTGTTTGGGAGAAAGAGTGTTATAATTAATTTTTTTAAAATATTGAATTAGGTTATTCTGCTTTTTACAAATTTTTATTGTTATTTAATACAACAATTGTTTCGCAACCACAGTAGCATCTTCAGGTAGATTCACATTTTGAATAACTAAATTTGTTTTGCGAAATCGGTTGCTATTTACATTCTGTCAAGAAAGTACCGGGAATTATCGATTTAAATCTGGCGGGGCAATGAGGCAGGTAAATTTTTTTTTCCTAGGTTGGTACCACTGTCCTTAATTACTATGCCAAGCTTGAGCGGGATCTGTCAACTAGTGTGTTTGCAACAGCTGATTAAGTCAGTCGATGTCAGAGTGCGTGCCGATTTTTACTATGGGTGATTACGTTGAGCAAAGAATTTGTTTAAAGTTTTGTGTTGCAAATGAATTTTCGTGTGCCGATGCATTGAAAATGTTGCAAAAGGCCTTTGGTGATAATGCTCTATCGAAAACTCGTGCATATCAGTGGTACAGAGCCTTCAAGGACGGTCGTGAAGTGGTCGAAGATAACGTCGATAAAATTAAGGAAAGGGTGCTGGAAAACCGTCGTACCAGCTTGAGAGAGATAGCACATGATCTTAAGATATCCCACGAGTCCGCACGTACGATTTTGATTGATATTTTGGGCATGAGAAAGGTGGCCGCACGACTCGTACCGAAAGACCTGAATTTTCTTCAAAAACGTCATCGCAAACAGGTTGCTTCAGACATGCTGGATCGCTGTAATTCCGATTCTACATTCATGGAACGCATTATAACTGGTGATGAGACCTGGGTCTATGAGTACGATATGCAAACAAGCCAGCAATCATCGGAATGGGTGGCAAAAAATGAGCCGAAACCGAAAAAACCACGCCAAAGCCGCTCGAAAATGAAAATGAAAAGGTGATGCTCATTGTTTTCTTCGATATCCGTGGCGTGGTGCACTACGAATTCGTTCCAGAGGGTCAGACGGTAAACAAGGAGTATTACCTAGGCGTTATGAAACGTTTGCGTGAGCGTATCCGTAAGAAGCGGCCAAATTTGTGGGCGAACAACTCGTGGATTTTGCATGACGATAACGCGCCTTCTCATCGAGCTACGATTGTGACTGACTTTCTCGCCAAAAACTCAACAAACGTGCTTCAGCAACCACCGTATTCGCCGGATTTGGCTCCCTGCGACTTTTTCCTCTTCCCAAAACTAAAATTGCCCCTTCGTGGCACCCGTTTTGAGTCGATTGAGTTGAAAATTCCCGGTACTTTCTTGACAGAGTAGTATATGTAAACCTGCCTGAAGATGCTACTGTGATAGCGAAACAATTGGTGTATTAAATAACAAAAAAAATTTGTGGAAATCAGAATGACCTTGATATTCATCAAGTAAATTCAATTAAACAATAATTTTTTTTTCAATGTTTAGTTCAAAATGTAAACCTTAAGAAGCCACAGTATTGGTGAAACAATTGTTATTATTTAATAAGTTATGAAAATATTCATTATTATTTTATTCAATTATATGCCATTTTTTGTGAAACATAAACTGATTAAAATACAAAATATCGAAAAGTGTTTTATTGAAATATCTTATATACAAAAATACTATACATTTAAAAACTCAAAATAGTGGACTCCATCATTAACCTTTCAAAATGATTTTTTCATCTTTATAAACATTTAAAAATACAAATCAGCAATTGAATGAAACTTATGGAATAATAAAACATTCATTCAACTCAATTTGTTCGTTTTTTTTGATATATTTCATTTATAATTGAGGGCTGAATTGTATGAACTGCAAATAACTATATCTGAATAAAAAAATAATATTGGTAGCACACACACAAATACAGTTTTTCTGAATCATTTGACAAATAGAAAGAGATAATTGAAATGATTCATTTTCTGAAAATTAAAGAAAGTTACTTGTTCTGTAAAACAAAATTAAGCTGATGTGGGAGAGTGATAAAAATATGAATTAAATTCATTTTCAATTTGTGCAATTCACCTTTTTTGCAATAAAAATGATTTTATTTTACTAAAATCATTCAATGCAAAGAGGAAATAAACATATATTTACCTAAGGCTATGTGAATTTCACTAATTTTGTTATAGAATCTGAAAATGTATCACATTTGAAAAAGATCTTACAAGAAAAGTTATAAAAAATTTAACTGATTTAAAAAAAATGTTCATATCCGAATATTATAAATAACCTATTAACAAATATCTATTTACAATGTTTCCGTGATTATATAAACAAAACGAAAAAATGGACTGCAACTTTACCGCAGTAAAATATTAAAATTTAAATTTCACAAAAAGCTTTGATCCATCATGAAATCAATAAAATTCAGACAAGTACTAAATTGTAATTTCTTGCTTTGATAAAATCGATATTTAGAACAGAAACGAAGATGAGTGGGCGTTTTTTAGGCGGAATATTTTCGATATTATTCAAATTGAGGTAAGATTGTATTATCCATTTTTTAACATTTTTCAGGACGTTGTCGCTTCCCAAAAAAATATTTGAGCAAGGACAAAAACTGCATATTCTGCTCTATGATGAACATCCTTCCACCAATTCTACAATATTCCTGATACCCTTTTCCCACTTGTAGAACATATCACATACACCCAAGAAATTGTTAAATTTTTTTATAGTGGGTATTGTAGAATTAGGCATCTTTCTTGATTGTTGAGTCTGGCAGTTCATTTGGTTGGGAAACAAATCCTCTTGTACTGCCATTCGAATAACATGCCTTGTATGAATCTGATAGATCACTCTTGATATATGTATTGTTGAGAGTTCCATTGCTGTCTGTTTTTCTGTGAGTGCGAGGATCCTCCTTTTCATCAAGCACAGCCTACAAAAACAAATTTGCATAAATAAAGCTGAAGATAATATTCACAAAAAAAGAACAGAAATATTTGGAGACTACCACTGAATCAAAAACGAGTCAAAACTGCCAAATCATGCAGCATATGAAACTTCTAATTACCCATTTGTGACCGTATGTTTCTATGTATATAATATATATGTCTTTGGTCCTCTCTTTATCCTAAACGGCTTGATAGATTTCAACAAATAGAGAGTGGCATAGACTCTAATATTTCACCAAGACTTTTTTGTACAGAAAAAGAAAGGGAGACTGGACATGTTTTTATTGCACGCTTATTCAATGGAGGGGAACGTCTGTGATTTTTGAATTTCGTGCAGAAAATGGTCTCAAACAACTAGGTTGGAATAACTGATGACACATCTGATCCGGTCCGTCTGTAAACGTACAGACTAGAGACCTGAAACTTTCAGGGTAGATTTAGGGTTCAAATACCTAAGTTAAGTTCATTAATGGCCAAAATCGGTCCAATGGTTTTGCAGGTATTCATATAAAGCTTTTTCTTTTGTTTCTCAATAGTTCTGAAACTACTGATCTGATCAACATGAAATTTGGTATATATGTAAGAAGATACGATGATTTCTATCAAGTCTAGGTGGAGGACAGCAAGAAAAAATACTAGTTTCTGAACGAAAAGACCTAGACGCTTGAAATTTTTAGGGCAGGTTTGGAGTCTACACACAGTTATGTTCAAAATGAATCGACTCAATTTAGTATTTAGATGAGAAACAACTACAAGAATGCTCATGCATAATTTCGTGAAAATAAATTACAAGATTTTTTGAAATTTTTTCCTATCTGATTTCGGCAAAACAATAGGAGAAATATATGAATTTTTGTTCATTATATTCTTTATTACTTTTTCCTGCAAATATGTAGCAATGCAGATTCGAAGGAAAAAAAATGGAGCCTTTTAACTACGTATTTCTAATTTTCATAAGATTTTCCGTTTTCCTAGGAGAGTAGTTTTAAAACTACAAACAATGACGTTTATTTGAGTTTTGGATGACATAATATAGAATTAAATAATAAGAAGCGGTTTTTTTACTTGATAGAAGGATTATTAGAAACTTTGAATAACAAAACAGATTTAATCTGGTACTCTCCTACAATTTTAATTTAAAAAAAATTTTTTTAAAAACTTTCAGAATTAAATTAATTAATTTAATTAACAATTTATATTTGTTGGGTTTTTTTATTCCATTTGATATTGTATAATGAATTTCGATTTTATACGTCTATTAAATATAAGCTGTGCTTAGAAGACATTAATTCAATTCTAAAAGTTTTTTGAAAATTTTTTTTTAAATTAAAATTGTAGGAGACTAACAGATTGAATCTGTTTTGATATTCAGAGTTTGTAATAAAGAATTCTGTGTTTTTATTCATCATACGTAGCTTCTTCAAAAATTAATTAACATTTTTAAATTTTCAGGGGAAATGAACTATTGAACAAGTGGAATAGAAAAAGGCTTTTTACTTGATAGAAGAAATATAACAAAATTTGAATATCAAAACAGATTTAATCTATTAGTCTTCTACAATTTTAATTTCAAAAAAATTTTTATTCAAAAAAGTTTTAGAATGAAATTAATGTCTATAATAAGCACCGCTTATATTTAATAGACGTATATATTCAAAACTCAATATACAATGTCAAATGGAACAAATAAACCAACCAATATAAAAAAGGCAATTAAAATTAATAAATAAATATTTGAAGGAGACAAAATTTTGTTTCTGATCTTACTATAGTGAAACCAATTCCTTTTCAAAAACATCCTTAAGTTGTGTTTTATGTTTTTGAAAAGGAATTGGTTTCACTATGGTAAAAAACAAATTTTTGTCTCCTTCAAATATTTATTCATTAATTTTAATTGCCTTTTTTATATTGGCTGGTTTATTTATTCCATTTGACATTGTATATTGAGTTTTGAATATATACGTCTATTAAATATAAGCGGTGCTTATTGCAGACATTAATTTAATTCTAAAAGTTTTTTGAATAAAAATTTTTTTGAAATTAAAATTGTAGAAGACTAACAGATTAAATCTGTTTTGATATTCAAAAATATTGAACAAGTGTGTGTGCGCATCTGACTTCACGTTAGTGCTTTCCACTATTTTTATTATAACAACAAGGGTATCATATAAAAGTTATTAATAGCCAGTCCACCTTCTACCTCACTCATCCAGATATTCAATAATATTGAAATAAGGTTATTCTGATTTTCACAAATTTTTATTGTTATATTCACAACAATTGTTTCGCTATCACAGTAGCATCATCAGGCAAGATCACATTTTGAATAATAAGTTATTCAAAATGTGATCTTGCCTGATGATGCTACTGTGATAGCGAAACAATTGTTGTGAATATAACAATAAAAATTTATGAAAATCAGAATAACCTTATTTCAATATTATTTAATATGGATTTTCACCAAGTAAGGACTGATACAATTCAATATTCCAGATATTCATTTATTGAAATGCATTTTTCTTTGCTTCTTGAGCTATTTCCAGGAAATTTTGCTTATATACTCAAGTAGTTATTCTATATATAACTTTCCTACTTCAACTTGGAGGGAATTTTAATTTTCTAGATATGGAAAGACAAAATTCGAATCTAAAGGGTGGCGGCAAATTTTAAGTGTAAAGATAATAATTTAGCTGTTTCTTTCGTAAGTTTTATCGTATTAATAAACCGATAGTTTGATAGGTGAAATTTGATTAATCATTTTAGGCGCAATATATTTCTTTAAAATATTTTCTGTTCGAAATTAAAAGAATACAAACATTTGGACGAAATGATAGCATGATAGCGCAAAAATATGTGGATAGCGAATATCTGCAACATACTAAAAATTCTGTTTTTAATTTCTCAGTGAAAAGTAATACACAGTTTGTTGCGATCATTGAAGTTGAGTATCCCCAACTTCGAAAATACAAAATTAGTTAAAGTATTTTCAGATATAATTTATTTTGCAACTTACCATACATAATCCTGTGTTGTTCCTTGTATTTTCGCCACCTTTGGATTGGGAATACTTGACTTTGTAGAAGTCCGAGAAGAGGAACATAAATAGAACTCCATGCAGAGCAATCCAAATCATGAAAGATTTAGGGTAGTTGCATTCGGTAAACAGAAGTTGGAACTGATGAGTAAAAATTGCAATGAACTGCACCTGAAATAATTAAATGAAGTTTTAATTGAATACCTTTACATACAGATGAAAAGTCTTAGTCATATGACTTAATACATAGTGTGCTTAAATCTGGAATGAAAATTTCTCCTATTTCTGAGATTTAAAAAATTCAGTTGATTTCAAACCAATTCAGTGAGAAAACAGTTATAATGGAACATTCAATAAAAATTCATTCAGCTTATAAAATAATCAAATAAAAAAATCAAACTGAAAATAATGTTTAGTTGGATTATTTAAGGATCTATTATTGATTATAATAATAATAACTTTGGAGTGGCTACAGATTTCTGAATTATCAGGCTGGAGTAATTAAGATGAAGAATAAATAAAATAATAATTTTAATCTTATTCTAAAAAAAAATATCAAAATTGTTTTAAAAAGTTTTAAATTGGTGAATGTGTAAATCTTCTTTTTTTCTGGAGGTATTATCAGAAGAAAAGAATTATTTGTTAATGAAAAAAAAAAAGCTGTGAAAAAGTGATTATTTCAAGATAACCTAGGGATGTATAAACTTACTATTTGGAGTGTGGTCAAATATTTTTTCCACCATATATATTTTTGGAATTGAGGTCCCATTGCAGAAATCATATAGTAAAAATACATTACTATATGTACAAAAGTGTTCAAGAGTGCGAAGAAAGTGCTATGACCACCTAAAAAACAAAATTAAAATGTTAAAATATTAAGAATAAAATTTTAGAAAGCTCTGAATTTCTCTTCCTAGAAAAAATTAATGAGTATTCTTAAATTATAAAGGAACCAGGTGTTTTACGTTATAGGATATATTTATAAGATTTTTCTTGATATGAATATTTTTCTGAATAATCAATTTTCAAAAAGCTTTAGAGAATAATGAAGAATATTTTCTTAATATTTGATGAAAAGGAAGAATTTGTTTTCACTGTGGCAGTGACAGAAATGATAATTCACTTCGCAAGTCAATTGGATGGTCGGTCAATGGACAAACTGAAGCTTGAACCTGCTTGTTCCCAAAAGTTAAGTGGGTTTAAAAAAGAAATAAAAAGAACTGAAAGATATCTTCTCAATTAATTTCATAATATATATATATATATATATATATATATATATATATATATATATATATATAATATTCAAATCACCTACCTGGAGCAAATTTCAGTCCCATCCACACGGAGAAGGGCATGCATCCATGGTGAATAACATGAAGTGTCGACACCTGGCTGTATTTCTTCCTCATGATGAAGAAAATGGTGTCAAGAAATTCAGTAAATTTGGAGAAATAGTACCACCAACAAGTGTTCGCCATCTGAAATATATATTTTTTTTATATGTTCGATAGTATCCAATATTATTTTTAATGAAAAATTCCAACTCACTCTCATGGCCACTGGATTATTCGAGTAATCAACAGGCTGACACCTGAAACTGTAGGCTCCCCACCAGCCGCTCATCAGGTACTGAAAGGAAAAGGCAATAAGTAAATCTCAAAAAAGAAAACGATAATATCCGGTGTTCTTTTTAGAGTGATAGAACGATAGGGATAACTATGATTTGACGGAAGGTAGAAGCCATGTTGTTTTGACATTTCTGTTCAGTAAGCAACAAATTATCATGAAAAGGCTCACGCCGCAACAATGTCTACAAATTGTTGAAATTTATTTTCAAAATCAGTGTTCTATTCGCCAAACTTATAGAGCACTTCGTGAAATTTATGATTTACATAATCGTCCACCAGAGCAGCTTATTCGTCGAACTATCGATAGATTTCGGACAACATTTTCTCTACTCGATGCTACAACAACAACAAGACAAAGAACTGTACGTACAGAAAAAAATATCGCTGCTGCAAGTCATAGTGTTAATGATAATCCAGATTTGTTTATTCGTCGACGTTCACAACAAGTTGGACTCTGTGCATCAACCACATGGAAAATTTTGCGTAAAGATCTTGGTCTACACCCATACAAGATCCAACTAGTTCAAGAACTAAAGCCACTTGACCATAATAAGCGTCGTTTGTTTGCTGATTGGGCCCTAGAACAGTTTGAAGTTGATCCACTTTTTTATCGTAAAATTGTGTTTAGTGATGAAGCTCATTTCTGGTTGAACGACTATGTAAACAAGCAAAATTGCTGTATATGGAATGAAAACAATCCTCAAGAAGTTCTGCGGGTTCCATTGCATCCTGAAAAATGCACTGTTTGGTGTGCTTTACACGCTGGAGGCATCATCGGTCCATATTTCTTTAAAAACGATGCTGGAGCTAATGTTACAGTGAATGGTGCTCGTTACAGATCGATGATCACTAATTATTTGTTTCAAAATTTGAATGGTATCGGCTCAGAAGTATTTTGGTTTCAACAAGATGTTGGTATAACTCATGCTGCTACCGTCACAATTGATTTATTGAAAGAAAGATTTGGCGGTAACATTATTTCGAGAAATGGTCCGAATAATTGATCTCCAAGATCATGCGACATAACTCCACTGAATTATTTTCTTAAGGGTTATGTCAAGTCATTGGTTTGTGCTGGTAAACCAGAAACAATAGACGCTTTGGAAGCCAACATAAATCGTGTTATTGATGAAATAAGGTCCGAATTACTCGAAAAAGTGGTCTAAAATTCATCTGTTCGAATGCGATTCCTCAGATCCAGTCGTGGTGGACATATGCCGGAAATTATTTTCAAAACATAAATGTCATAAAATTATCCTTCAAATAAAAAAAACTTTGGCTTCAATCTTCATTTTAAATGTGTTTTATTTCAATCTAAAGTTCTATCACTCTAAGAAAATACACGATATATGCACTCAAATGGAGTTACCGTAATGAAATTATAAATAAACGTTTTGAAACATATCTAACTTCTCCCTTTCCACTTGACAGAATGTTTAGATTGTGAGATAATAAACAAGTAAATAAAACTCTTAGTTTGCAAAATGAATTCACTTTGTTCATATTGACGCTATATTTATAAATATTAAAATTTGAATATTATACACTATAGTAAAATGAAATCTTTTCTATCGAAAAATCATCAAATACTTGGTAGAAGAAATATAACAAAATTTGAATATCAAAACAAATTAAAATATGTTTGTCTTCTACAACATTATATATTGAGTTTTGATTATATACATCTATTGAATGTAAGCGGTGCTTATTTTAGACATTAATTTAATTCTAAAAGTTTTTTGAAATTAAAATTGTAGAAGACAAACATATTTTAATGTGTTTTGATATTCAAATTTTGTTATATTTCTTCTATCAAGTAAAAAGCCTTTCTATTTTATTTTATATATGATATATAATTATATTCTGGCTTCAATAAATCTCATTATGGAATGTCAATGAATTTAAATAAGCCTTAAAAATAACTTACACTGTTCTTTGATTTTGTTAGAACATAGATCAATCTTGAATTATAAAGTTGATCTGTGTTTCGAAACATTCATTTCTTTACACGTGTGTGTTGTTGATATAGGCTAGTTTTTTGATTTTGATATTTGGAATATTATTTAGGACCGAAGAAGGGATTGCTTAGAATTATATTTGTTTTTTGAAGATATATAGTAGTGCATGTCTTGAGAGATTTCTGAATTAACTTATTCGACTATTTAAATATATTAAATATTTCAAATAAATTATATTCTTTGAGAAGTCCTTAAGGTGTGTTCATGTTTTTAAAAGGCAAGTGGTGTTCTTAAATTATATTGAGTTTTGATTATATACGTCTATTACATGTAAGCGGTGCTTATTTTAGACATTAATTTAATTCTAAAAGTTTTTTGAATAAAAAATTTTTTTTAAATTAAAATTGTAGGAGACAAACATATTTTAATTTGTTTTGATATTCAAATTTTGAAAAATCATCATATATTCAGATCAAATCCTCCACTTTTTCAATTTTTCCACAGGAGTAGGACTCGTCAGTATTCAACCATCATCCATTGATTCGTCTAATGGAGATTTTTATAGGTCTTATTTAACTAATCTTTTCTTCGATAAATCGTCAAAATGTTACATACAGGTTCTCAATATATTAGGCCTGAATTACTCGAAAAAATGGTCCAAAATTGGTCTGGCCGAATGCGGTTCCTCAGAGCTAGTCGTGGTGGACATATGCCCGAAATTATTTTTAAAACATAAATGTCATAAAATTATCTTTCAAATAGAAAATATTTGGCTTCAATCTTACTTTAAATGTGTTTTATTTCAATTAAAAGTTCTATCACTAAAAAAAACACCCGATATATATATATATATATATATATATATATATATGAAAAATATGTGAAAAATTTTGTCGATAACTCGATAACATTCGAATGAAATAACTTGAACACTTGGTGGGCTGTAGATTTAAGGGACAAATAGAAATATTCTTTCCAAGATTATTGATTTTTTCTCAGGCCACATTTTTTTGCAAAATCAGCAGGTTGCTCAAGAATCCAATTGATGATCTTCGCTATTCATGGTCTACTGGCAGAAGTTGTTGAGTCGGTTGGATTTTGTAGGCATACAGCTGTAAATCTTTAGTGAGAATTCGCTGAAGAGTGCCTATTGAAATGTCCAATTCTTGTGCCCGATGGCGAATTGACGTCTCTAACCTTTCTGCAACACCTCGCGAACTGCCGTGATGTTTTGTTCTGAACAACCTCTACGAGCTCGTATCATATGTTTCACATTACTAGTCAAACCAGTACTTTCGAATTTTTTGATTATTTTTTTTACAGTAGGTGAATTAGGCACATTGTTTCGACCGAACGTTGGAAGCACTTATTGAATAGAAGCAATTCCTTCCTATTCCGTCTCATTAGATACGGCCCTGTCTTTCGACGTTATTTTGTCATCGATACTTAGATCTTTCATGTTGTTATTTCGATATAGCAGGTTTGAGTTTTGTCATTCGAACTTGAAGTATTATTCGACACTTCGACTTATTTGTTTCCTAACGATTATACATATATGGCCTTAGACAACATGGAAATTGCATTTTGATTTATTTATTGCTATGGGAATTTCGACGTTAGCTTTATTACTGATTCTATCCTTCTTTACTTGCATTAATCTCATAATTTTTCTGCAACCAATAAGAAATTCTATTTCGTTCATTCAGTCCACCTCCAAATGAACCTTCCAATCAATTCCGTTAATTTCCGTTTTTTTGTTAGAAAGGATGCATCGAGCACCTCTAACGTTGAGTCTTCCAAACATACTGTAAAATCAAAATCGTTCGGGTAGTCAAACTTGTCGAATGTAGCTTTTGCTACATTATGCATTATTATTCGGGTAATCAAACTTGTCGCATGTAGCCCTTGCTACATTGAGCACTATTATTCTCGTAATAGTCAAATTGGTCGTTTGTATATTGTACAAGATTATCGCGATTGCTGTAAACGTAGCAATCCACCTTACTTGTTCGTAGTGTAATTGTCATTACATTAGTTTGGTAGTTGTGATATCAAAATATAATAGTTTTTTGTTATAAGTGTTAAACTTCAATTCCTCATCGTCGTTGTTGTTTATCATTATTAGACAAAGGAAGTTGGAAACCACTGCAACAGAGTGTTCTTTGAAGTTGAAATCACCGCTACTCAACAAAGATACACTCCACAAACTTATCGTAATTAATCATTGTGATTAATTAATTTGCAATTGTCTGTTATTTCAAAATACTGAAGTAATAGGCAAAATACTGCCGTAAACTAACCGTGGTACGAAACACTTCCTAAAGAATCATTCACTTTTATTGCAATAGGAATTCATCTAGTATTTGATTTATTGCTTGTTTGTGCTAGCAGAACAAAGTAATGTTATTTTTGTTTTGCTTTCAATAGAACTCAAAAAACACCATTCATAATAATTACGAGTATGGCGTTAAGGTTAAATTTCGAGCGTTATGTAGTAATAGTAAGAAAAATAAAAAACAACTATGAATATAAAAATATTGATAATTCCTGTATATTAGTGGATATTAAAATATTTATTTTTGTTTCAAATGAACAACCCGTTATGTGAATAGCGAGAACCATAAATTGTTCATTTTATATTGAAAAAAATTACATAAAGATGAAATAACTTACCTCATAAAATATCCATGCGCTAAATACTGTTTGTAGAAAATTGTACACTATTAAAAGGTTCCTGAGCTGAAAAGGTTTCCTATTTTCCATTAGTTTTGGTCCAATAACCTTGGAAAAGTATACGTAAAATAGACATATGAAGAGGGTGGGAAGAGGACTGCTCATCATTGGCCAACTGTTCACCCTTGGATCTGCAACAAAATGTTTAATGTTTAATGATCGAAAAGTTAAATTCGTAAAATGATGTTAAAAAAATGATTTTATGATTAAATTATTACATTCGTTGTCATAAGTGTTTTTTAATTCGGAAAGAGCCTAATTTAGAATAAATATGGCGACAAGAAATTCATTATAACCAAATTAGACCTATTTGTCTTGGTGAACGATTTATCCGTAGATAATAACTACTGATTTTAGTAACATTGACAAGAGATCTTTAGAAACTATAAAATGCTTGATAAACAAAAGGTGATACGAGAATGATCGAAGTTCAAACGAAGTAATCTAGACGCTTTGTCGTATAGCTTTTGCGCGCTTGTTGAATAGCCCATTTGTCCTGAAAATTTCAAATCTCTCAATAGCTTCTTGAAGAAGTTACATATGATCAAGAAAAATTTTGCGGTAGCCTTCTTGTTACTATTTTTCATATAATTACTACATTTAAACTGATTCTTCAGACCGTTGCTATGGATTCTTCTAACAAAATTATTTTGTTTGTTTTGGATTTTTCAATTATACGGTGTCAAATATTGGGAAAAATATGAAAATTTTTCAAAAGTGAATAACTGCGAAACTATTAAACCGATTTTGTCCATTAATGAACTTAGCCTCCATTTAGACTCCAACCAAGCCTTTTTCGTTTGAAAGTAAGCGTGTTTATGGCCTGCCGGATAGAATTACTAGACTAGATTGGACTCACTGATGAAAAATTCGAAGTCAAAATTAATTGTATCCGACCTACCGTGAACACGCTATATTTCGGACGGAAAGAGCTAGAGCCTTGTAACTTTCAGGGAACATTTGAGGTCTAGTTGTTGCGGCTGCGTTGTTAATGAGCAAAGTCAGTTCAATAGTTTTGAAATTATTCATACTTGAAAATTTTTAAACTTTTTCCGAATATTTTCGAAATTACCCATTCGATCGCTCTGAAATTCAGCACAAGTAGAATACTAAGGTAACATCTAGTAATAATTAAAATTAAATTTTTATAAACTTTGTATAAGTTGAATGACAATTGTTTCGCCACACTGTGGCTTAATCATATTCTACATTTGAACTGATTATCAGTTCAAATGTAGTTGTCATTCAATAATAAAAAGTTTGTGAAAATTAAATTTATTTATTACTAGTTGAAAATTAATTTCCATCAAGTAGTGAATGAATCCATCACATATTAGTTATTATATACAGCAGAATTTCGTGATAATCGTAGACTTAGATGAGCAAAAAAATAAATATTTTGTGAGGATCGTAGGTGATATGAACTAGCGTGCAAAAACTTCTGAATTCACGTCCGTGCTTTTCACCATTTTTATTGTGATCTAGTATTCTGTCATATTCTGATATATATTTTTGTTGTTCTACAAAAAAAGCATAACAATGTCGTTCAACTAAAGACTACTTCTTAAATCGGTAAAAATAACACAAATCCGACAGATACGTCAGTATGCAATAGATCAATTGTTGATTTAAACGTGAATGACAAAGCAACTTGATTAATTTAGTTTCGGACATCCATTGCCTGAATTTTTAGACATAATATACTTTAATGTGAACAAAAGCTAAACAGAAAACATCAGAGAAAGTGAAGGATAAGAATTAAAATCTACGAAATTGAAAGCAAAAAACTATTATAAAAAGAGTTCAAAATGTTGGGATATATCTCGAAATAGGAAAAAAAAATTAAACAAACAGAAACGACAAGAGAAAGTTGTTGTAATAATTTATGTCAGAAATTATTGGGGTGTATGTTATATAAACTGTCAAAACGAATTGAGATTATATTGTATATTGTAGGACGTTTCGGTCAGTGAGGTATTTCTGACTGTCTATTACAGAACTTACCTTAATAATTTCTGGATTATTTTTTGATATTTTCCGATTTCAGATTCAATTCAATAATCTTTTCTGTTTCACATTCAGCACCTTTTTTCATTTTTATTTATTCAATATTTTTGCCAATCTGGCGACATATTTGATTTATAATAAATGTTTCTAATTAAAACAAGTTGTAGAAATTACTATGTTTTACTACCAATAAATTGATATTTTGCACATTTAATTGTGACTCGAGTTTCGGGAATTAACTATCCCGACTTCAGTTGTCTGAAGATGGGATAGTTAATTCCCGAAACTCGAGTCACAATTAAATGTGCAAAGTATCAATTTATTGGTAGTAAAACATAGTAACTTCTACAATTTGTTCTAATTATGATCAACTACCAGATAGTAACGGCTGAAACAGTTCAGTATCTGATAAATGTTTCTGTTTAAGAATATATTCCCCCCTTTTTGATTTCCTTTAAAAGTTCCAATCATTTTCATTCCAATCCTTTTCTTCTCTTTTAGGTTTTGTTCATATTAAAGTTACTGTGTACAAATACGGGCAATAGATATGTCAACAATAGACTAATTCATTATTTTCCAATAATATCCTACAGGTTAGTACTTTATTTTCAGACGATAACCTCAGTACGTTTCAAATAAAATTCACATTATATGAATGAGCTTCTATTATACCACAATAAAAAAAAAAGTTTTATATACTATATTTAAGTGGCCTTTTCTCCACCAGAAACATATCATTTTTTGTTCCATCTTCTTACTTGAGCAAACCAAACAATGCTTTCTTTCTACCTTGGCAATCACAACACCTAATTATTTCAATGAAAAATTGAAGAGTAATCAGCAGAAAAACTATTGTATTTATTTTTACGCAGTAAATCAGACGGTAATTATGATAACCATTCGCCAAGTACAAATTACGCTATACTATGATTTCAATTGTCATCTATCAGTTTTCTTGAAAAAGTCTTATCAGAGTTTCAATAATAAATCTTTGTCTTACACCTTAATGCATTCGACGCTTCGTTTTGGATGTCGAATTCCAAGGTAAATTGAACTTAATTTTATATAATTGTGTAGAAATGGAAACTTGGCGAATTTGCGTTGTGACTTGTGCCTGCATCCGTATAAAATTCAAATGGCCTGCACCCGTATAAAATTCAAAATTCAGCCTAGGAGCTGAAGGTAAACGACAATAGACAACGACGTATGTTCGCTGAGTGGACCCTGAAGCATTTAGGAACTGTCCCTAATTTATATCAAAAAATCATCCTCGACGATGAGGCCTATTTCTGCATGAATGGTCACGTCAGCAAACGAAATTTTCGAATTTGGGACGATATCAATCCACATGAAATCCAAGAGCGCCTAATGCATTCCGAAAAAGTCACTGTGTGGATTTTGAGCTGGCGGCGTCATTGGTTCATATTTTTTTTGAGAAGGAAGTTGGCCACGCCATCAGCGTTATAGGTCAATGATTACCCATTTCTTTTGGCCCGAATTGGATAATATTGATACCAATGACATGTGGTTTCAGTAGGACGGAGCCTACGTATCACACAGCTCATGTCACATTGAACATTCTTAACGAGCGATTTAAGGGCACGGTCATCTCACGTAAAGGTGATGTGAACTGGGCACCGACATGGTGAGATTTGACTCCGTTAGACTCTTTCTGGTGGGATTGCCTAAGTCGCAGGTCTATGCAAATAACCCACAAACCACAGCATCCCTTAAAGCCAATATAACTCATGCCATCGATCAAATTCAGCCTGATTTATGCGCCAGAGTCACGGAATCCTCAAGGTAGATAGATCTGCGAATGATCTGCCCAGGTACTGAGAATACTTCTTAATATTTCCGCATCACGACCTTTTAACCATGTATTTCCACTTTCATGTGAGATTTTCCGTTTCTGCGGAAGGACAGTTCTAATATTGCAAAAAATTAAGTTTATTCAACATCCGGTTAACACAACACAGAATTCTGTGGTTTCTTTCATCAGATACAGCTTCTTTCAAAAGTAATTCACTAATTTGAAATTTTCAAGGGAAATGAACTATTTGTTTAAATACTGCATTTATTCCAATTGACTGTCAGATACTGTACACCTTTATACTTTACAATTTCTCTACTAAAGCACGGCCAGGCTCGGTGCGGAAACGATGCCTCCATTCGTGATTTGCTTCACGAGTTGAAAGAACCTTTTTCGTAATGTTATTAATATTATAATAGTATACTCATAAATTTGGTTTATTGAACGTAACAATGAAATTTTATGATTCCTAAATGTTTTCAAATCGTAAAATGCGGGTTTTATAACTTAAAAAATTGTGTGGACCTTGTTGACCTTGGGTGATTACTACTTACATATTATACTGTAGGACACTTACGTCTATCAAGGTGGAGGAAAATTATTGGAGGATGCCATGCGAACGACGACCAAAAGTTTTTTGCACGTTCTTACCAAGTGCTTTCATTCCGTCCAAGTGATTACATTTGGAGGTTATTTTCATGGAACAATTTAATTTTGATCACTTACTGGATCATCCTTTTTGTACGTACGATAAGTCTCAAAAGGACTAACTTTAAGAATTGGAAATTTCAAGCTAGACGACGCGTTCGTACCAGAGCGCCTATCATTTTTACCAAATGTTTAAGTATTTGATTGATTTGGTCTTTACTAGGCGGAACTTCATTTTAATTAAAAAATATATAAAATTAAATTATCAGTTGATAAAATTTCAAATTTGTCAACTTTAGAGCAGTGCTTCTTCGATAAATTGTGTATTGTAAGATATAAAAATATCGTAAGTTATTAAGGTATTACGAAGTAATTTATTCTATTTAATTTCACATCATTAAAAGCCTTTAATAGTAAGACTCATTTAACTTTAATATTGAAAAAGATATGAGACAGTATTTTAATTTTCACAAAAATTTTCACAATACAACAATTATTTCACCACGATATGGCTTCTTCAGGTATTTACATTCTTCTGACTAGTCAGTTTGTTGTATTGTAACCATTTTTTTGAAAATTAAAATACTCTCTTATATTATAACCTATTATGATTAGAAGATTCTCATCTTCCATTGATTTTCAAAGACTTCTTCTTGAGTTTTAGATAACTAAGTATACTACACCTCACGAAATCGATCACCTTATAAAAAGTACACCGAGACAGTGAATTATATAATGCGTCGCGAAGCTCCAACACATTGATTTTTTTTGGATTACTTTTGGACTC
This sequence comes from Megalocaria dilatata, assembly GCA_034642435.1. Lineage (NCBI taxonomy): Eukaryota > Metazoa > Arthropoda > Insecta > Coleoptera > Coccinellidae > Megalocaria > Megalocaria dilatata. The sequence continues at coordinate 70,829,304 of CM067857.1, read as the reverse complement.
TGATTCCCCTGATATTTGGTCGTTTACTCATCTTGATCTAAAAAACTAGTTTAATAGAAGAATAGTATTCACTTATCAATGAATAAATGCCATTAATAAAGAATTCTCAGTAAATAATAAATTTTCTATTTTATTTAAAAACAAAATTCACACAATTTTTATGTATCACAATTTATTCACAATCCTGACACGTGTTTCGGTCTTTCGACTATGTTCAAAGGATTACAAAAAAGAACTGAACTTAAAATTGAAAAGGTTCTTTTATTACACTTAGGACATCTGTGTATTTTTATGGCGCATGGAAATAACAGCATCCATTAAAGGGTCGGTTCCGAAATTCTATTTGAATCAAAAAACATAGTCTATTTTATAAAACCAGATATCAATCGGTTTGGCAGAACATTGTATAGAAAATTATAATTTTTTCAATGAGAAAGATGTTACTTTACTATATAATGTTAATAAGGGTAAATTGATGGACTATTTGGAGATTCTTTCAGTCAAAAGAGCCATTGAGAAAAAGGGAAAAAATTTAACATATTCAGAAATACTATTCGGCAACATCCTTATAATGGATGCTGTTATTTCCATGCGCCATAAAAGTACACAGATGTCTTAAGTGTAGTAAATGAACCTTTTCATCAGTTTTGAGTTTAGTTCCTTTTTGTGCTCCTTTGAAGATGGTCGAAAGACCGAAACACGTATCAAGATTCTGAATGAATTGTGAAACATAAAAACTGTGTGAATGTATTTGTGAATAAAATTGTTATAATGTTTCACCTAGAGCCAACCGCATACTCCATTCAAGTAAATAAATTTTCTGTTTCGAAATGACTTCAGATATCATTCATGCAAAAGTCATTCACGATTCATAATGATTTATTATAAACAAAAGATACTTATGACTCAATAAGTCTAAAGAAAATTTGACAAGGAATGAATTCTGAAATTTAATATCTACTGCATAAATTGGAGAAAGCAGGAAAATAATTAGCAAATTTGTCTCCCTAAGATTAAAACAAATTGTAGAAATTACTATGTTTTACTACCAAAAAATATATATTACACATTTTCTTGTGACTCGAGTTTCGGGAAATGAACTATCCCATCATCAGACAACTGAAGACCTAACAGTGGTACAGTGGTATTTAAACAAAAGTGATGAATATTTTGAATTTTTCAACAGATTCTTGGTAACACCTAATAGTGGTACAGAGGTTTACAATCGGAGCGTGGTAAAAAACCGGGTTAAAAAAGAGGGGCCTTCTAACAAATATCGGAATGTCGGCAATCGACAAAGGAGGTTGTTAAACAGATGGTACCCATTTAAATATCTAAAATAATTTTTGTGGTTACATAGCTCCGTCATTATTTTTACATTATTTTGTTGTACATCTCAAATAATCGGATTTACAAAGCTCCATACAAACTTTCATTATTTTTTACATTATTTTTATTGTGAACGAATTTGAAAATTTCAATAATCAAGTTTCTTTTCTTTAGAATCTACATGTAAGATTTTCTTTTGTCGAAAGGAATTACTGTTTTCTAAAGAATGAGTGGCAAAAGTTGAATTTTTGTTTACTTTTCATTAAATTCATTTTATGTTCGTTGAAAAAAGGTTTTAAACAGATGTTACTTTTTAAATATCTCAAATATTTTCGATTTACTGTACATAACTCCGTACAGTCATTCATTATTTTTACATTATTGTTATTGTGAACTAATTTTAAAATTTCAACAGATTCTAGATAATCGAGTTTCTTCTCTTTTGATTCTACATGTAAAATTTTGAGATTATCTATTGTGGGAAAGGAATGACCGTTTTCTAGACAATGAGTGGCAAAAGTAGAATTTTGTTTATTTTTCCTGAAACTCATTTTATGTTCATTGAACCTCGTCTTGAAGGAACGTCCTGTTTGTCCTATATATTTATTACTGCACGTAGAACAAGATAACTCATGAAATCCTGATTTGTGTATGTTTGGAGTAGGGTCCATTGCGTTGAATAATACCTATAATAATTTGTTTTGCGTTTTGAAGGCAATATTAACATCTGATTTTGAAAAACTATTGGCCACTTTTTGACTTATGCTACCAAAGTACGACAGAGAAATGAATTTTTTATTTTCTTCGGTTTTTATGATAGGATTATCTATTATATTGGGATTGAAACCGTTGTTCGCGGCTATTGATTTTATAGTTTGGACTTCAGCTTCGCGGTTATTTTTCGATAAGGGTAATGCGAAGGCTCTATGGATCATCCATTGATCCATAGAGCCTTCTCATTCTTTAGAAAACAGTAATTTCTTTCGACAAAAGAAAATCTTAAGAAAATTTTACATGTTGATTCAAAAGAAAAGAAACTTGATTATTGAAATTTTCAAATTAGTTCACAATAAAAATAATGTAAAAAATAATGAATGAATATACGGAGCTATGTAAATCCAAATATTTAAGATATACAACAAAATAATGTAAAAATAATGAATGACTGTACGGAGGTATGTAACCCCAAAAATTATTTGAGATATTTAAATGGGTACGATCTGTTTAACAACCTTCTTTGTCGATTGCCGACATTCCGATATCTGTTAGAAGGATCCTCTTTTTTAACCCGGTTTTTTATCACGTTCCGATTGTAAACCTCTGTACCACTATTAGGTGTTACCGAGAATCTGTTGAAATATTCAAAATATTTATCACTTTTGTTTAAATACCACTGTACCACTGTTAGGTCTTCAGTTGTCTGATGATGGGATAGTTCATTTCCCGAAACTCGAGTCACAAGAAAAGGTGTAATATATATTTTTTGGTAGTAAAACATAGTAATTTCTACAATTTGTTTTAATTATGATCAACTACCAAATAGTAACGGCTGAAACAATTCAGTCTCGGCAAGATATTTTTTCATCTATTTAACAATCAAAGCAATATTTTATGCTTCGGTTTGTAATAATAAACATGTAGGTTCCACAATTAGCTCATTCAATACTAAATAAGAATCTGTTCATCCAATTGCACCATTGCGCGTCAAACTGATATGGTTGCCAAAATTCTTATTCCTTCTAAGGTCTATTTATTTAGTTTCGATTTTCGAGAAATTCGTTCGCTAAATGTGTAGTTGGTATCCTGTAGCACACTAACGGGCTCGTAAATAAACGCGCCGAGTTTAGTATTCCAGTCAGGTAATCCTGGACTAAGGCTACTCCCCAGAGTTTGACAAGAAAATTGATCAAACAGCATCTCTCATGAGACCTGTATTATTTTTGCCTTGAAACATTTTGAAATATTCCTGCATCTGAAACCACCTCAATAAAAGTTTTGAATATAATCACTCATGTCTTTCCATTTTCAATTTTTCCGTTCACCATTTGACCTCCACATGACGCAAATGAATCTCAATGATTTTTCGAATTGAGTCATTCATTGTGTGGGTTAAACTCAATTTCCTGATAAAATTTACATTATAAAGAAACAGAATCGGTAAATTTAGTTTCAAGTTTCTATCTTCCGCAATAATTGTGATTTGTGAGGTCTTTAATTTTCAAGGTGGTTCAACTTCAGACAACCTTGAGACTGCAGGTGAAGGGACGTATGAAAAGTTTTCCTTTCAAAGGAAGCTCTGAATTTATGCGAACTTATGAATAATTTAAATTAAAAGAATTATTGCATCGATTACTGGATTCTATGTAGTTTTAAACGTAAACTGAAAATTTCTGAGTGCTCTAATAAGAAGATTTTATAACATTCTGAGATACTGGGCCTTGGTATCGTTCATAAGAGGTAAGCAGGTGCAGACAGAAGAACCTATACAATGAAAAATTTACATTAAGTTCACAAAAATGAACAGTTTCAGTTTCAACGATTCACGAAATGAAAAAAAATGTTGAAAAACATTGACGTGAAGTCAGAAGCTTTTGCGTGCTTGTTCAGCAGCCCATTTTTCGTGGAAATTTCAAATATTCGAATGAATTCTTGAAGAAGCTACATAAATGTTATATATTATCCTGATACTCCTAGATCTTCTGTGAAGGTCTGTCAGAAGCTTTTTCAGCTTGTATGAGTTAGAAATTCAGTTGTGTTCTAGTTAGATTTTGTTACTGCGTCCTTACGCCACTTAAGGTCACAGCACTGTTAATTTTTGACCCAACAATGAAATGGTGGCCGAAACCCATCCAACTAGAAAATTTTTTTCTACCTAGACAGGATCTGAAGCAGGGATCTTTCGGTTCCCAGCCCAATTGTCTAACCACTGACCTATCGGCACTCATGGATGATAGATAGATCATAGATATGAAGAACATAAACGCAGACGGCCAAACCTCAAATAAAGATCATTTTCTGCAATTTTAGGACTATTCTATTGAAGAAACGGAAAATTTCATGAAAAGGAAAAACACATTTTTGAAATGCTTCATCTTTCTCTATCCGATCTGCACCGTTATTTATTGACAAGAAAGAATGGAAAAATAATAAAGTGAACAAAACTTCAAACACTTTTCGTCGTTATTATACACCTATATTCTGAATTTGGTTTTGACCGGATCAGTAGATTCAGAATAATTGGAAAAATAAGAAAAAGTTACAATTGTGAATAAGTGCGAAACTATTAGTTCAACCACAAGAAGAAAAAAAAGCAAAATTGAGACACCACGTCAGTGAGTTCATTTTAATGGTGCATTCTATGTTGTATACATACTGGTAACCATAAGTTGTGGGGTTACCAGAAAACCCTTATTTTTCTTACAAATAAAACACTCTTACAAGTGATTTTTCATTGTAAAACTTACATGTATTAGTAGATTTTTAATTAAATGAAATAAACTGGGCTATTCAAAATTTATCTAAATGAGTTTTCTATGGTAAATGTGCTATCTAAGTTCTTAAAAAATTTTTTTTACCTTGGATAGTTCAATAAGTGTCAATAAACAATAAATATAGAGTAAATTATCGAACACACGATAGCCTGAGGTATATTTATTCACTGATGCCACTTCCTCATGGTTCGAGTATCATAAATTCAGTTGATATTATGAATAATTCCACAAGAAGCAGACTATTTTCAATATTATAATTGAGCTAGTAGAAGAACTGGAATTAACTCAATATGAACTTCCTCATGAAGGTTTGTGGCACTGGAGAGACTCAATTCATTTTCAGAACACGTTTCTGAATAATTACACTGGGCAACGAAAAAAATTTTATGGTTGTAACATGAAGCTGAATAGCATATTATGGGAGAATGGACGTATCCAAATATGAAAAAGAGAAAAAAAAGTTCTAACACGTAAGGTTTTCTTGTTACATCGTTACTGAACCAGTGGACTCAAATTTATCCACCACACTGCGAATAGTCCTCTCTGTAGGACTATTATGTCCACCGTAAAAAAGGTAAAGCGCACGGAACGTTGCCCGAACAGAACACCCATTTTTATAAAACAATTTCATCACTTGCGAGTGTTCTTTATGTGTCCATATAAATTAGGCAAAACATTGAATAAATGATAGCAAATTTGCCAGATGTAGCTTCAACAACAATATGGCCGCAATTAACTGTCAAAGTTCAGAAGTCCCTATTGGAAGACTCGTTAGTAGGCAGCACAAGTTGACTTGGTAAATTGCTGAAAATTTTGTACAAAAGTGTTGTAACACTGATTTTGGAGTAATTTATTATCTACTTCAACACCATACTAGTTTGCACGTACAACAATGGAGAAGAAGTAGGTATCCAATTATCATTATTTATTAAGTGTTTGTTTACGTTACACTCGGCAGCTTTGGGACCTATTTCAAATACTGTTGTTTTGGTCGAGAATAAAATTTATTGTCTGCTCACTAAAATCTTTCATTATTTATATTGGTCTTATGGCCCTTTTTTCCTTTTTTCTCTAATACTTTTTATAATTTGTGGACTATAATTATAAAGGATATGTTAAATGAAATGGTTTCATCATAAGAACTTGTTTTGAGGACGGATCTCACACATTTTCACTTAGTAGTAGATCACTAAGTAGCGTATGAAGATGAAAAGGAAAACACCAAAAATGCTTTTTTTGTAGATCGAAAAGCTTTTTACGATAATGCGGCCGAAAGACTGATCTAACTAATAAAAGCATTTTCATTCCCGAATTTTCCTTTATTTACTACGAACGAAAGAAAATCTCACGCTTCTCCGTTTTGCCCGATTTTCGGAGATCACATTGGGACCTTCTTGCAGTAAATGTCTAACCGGTTCATTTGAACTACTCGATAGGAATTCATCAATCGGTTTTTTTGATCATTTGAATAGAAAATAGAAGAGCATTATAGGTATGTTACTGGTCATATATGACGAAAAGTGATCTTTGCTAGTAATTTAAATAGAGATTTACCTATCGAAGCTGCATTAAAACAAAGCTAAGTAGAAAAAAAGTCTGGACTCCACCCTATCTTTCCTAGTTCACCACCAATACTTTCAAAGAAAACACGATGTCTATAAATAAATATTTGATTTTATAAAAGTACTACTACATTATTAAAAAGACAATTGATAACAACTTTAAATCATCCTTCGAAAACCCACCAATTTTTTAGATTACTGAGGAAACAGTCCGTATATTTCAACATGTTTTTCTTTTCTTTAACTTCCTGGAATCGATTTTATTGCTTCAGGTTCTAAACATAACTTGCTCATCTAATATTGAATTGAAGCAAATTTGTTTCTTTTTCACCTTGAATGATCTTCAAATATTTCAACTGAACAAACCTACCGAACAAGCAATGATTAGGAGAAATTATAATATAATTTAAATGTAAACGAATACTTGGAAAATATTTCTGTATAGTATATAATACAAGATGAACTGATTACGCTTTTCTTGAAGTACCTGTTAATACAGGTTCAAAATATAAAAGAGACATTAATGATTTCGAGTGAATTTTTCAGATTCAAAATTTAAGTGAATCAGCTATCCTAACAGACATGTCGAAGCGTAAAACTGCAGTTAAGTAGTCTCTGAATAATTGCTCGTCTAAGCCTCTACAAACTTTCGATACTTCAGAAAACTTTGGATCTAATATCTGCCTATCATGCGGAATTGTTGAACATTGTTTCAGGCATATGTCACTCGAAGAGAATAAAATATTTTCGAATATCAAAACAGATTTAATCTGTTGTCTTCTACAATTTTAATTTCGAAAAATTTTTTGAAGAAACTTTAAGAATTAAATTAATGTCTTTATAAGCACCTTTCATATTTAATAGACGTATAAAATCAAAATTCATCATACAATATCAAATGGAATTAAGAAAAACCAACGGATATAAATTGTCAATTAAAATTAAAATATAAATAAGCAATCAAAACAGATTTAATCTGTTGTCTTCTACAATTTTAATTTCAAAAAATTTTTTCAAGAAACTTTAAGAATTAAATTAATGTCTTTATAAGCACTGCTCATATTTAATAGACGTATAAAATCAAAATTCATCATACAATATCAAATGGAATTAAGAAAAACCAACGGATATAAATTGTCAATTGAAATTAAAATATAAATAAGCAATCAAAACAATTTTAATCTGTTGTCTTCTACAATTTTAATTTCAAAAAATTTTTTGAAGAAACTTTAAGAATTAAATAAATGTCTTATAAGCACTGCTCATATTTAATAGACGTATAAAATCAAAATTCATCATACAATATCAATTGTATGATTGTATAATTCCATTTGATATTGTATGATGAATTTTGATTTTATACGTCTATTAAATATGAGCAGTGCTTATAAAGACATTAATTTAATTCTTAAAGTTTCTTCAAAAAATTTTTTGAAATTAAAAGTGTAGAAGACAACAGATTAAATCTGTTTTGATATTCAAATTTTGTAATAATCCTTCTATCAAGTAAAAAACCGTTCCTTCTTATTTAATAAAATATTTTGTGAAAGAGAATCAAGTGCGGCAATGAGGGTATATATTGGTTGAAGTCTCAGGAGCGTATTAACAAAAAAAGTGGAATTAACAGATTAAGAGTTATCTTTTCGATGTAATGATGCTTGATACTCTGCTTGTGAAAGTTCTACCGGTTTGTCCTAAATATACGCAAACGCACTCATAACAACTTAATTTATAAACTCCTGAATTACTAAGCCACTTATTTTTGACTTTACCATCGAGAAAGAGGTTGGAAATTTTATGACTGCGTGAAAGCTATTTTAATTTTTGATTGTCTCGGTCTTTACTTGACGGAAATTCATCTTCAATATAAGAAAAACAAACGTTAACTTCCGCTATTTTATTGATTTACACAACAACTGTTTCGTCATACCATGACTTCATCAGGTGAGTATTTAAACTGATGAAGTCATGGTATGACGAAACAATTGTTGTGTAAATCAATAAAATAGCGGAAGTTAACATTTGTTTTTCTTATATAGCTATTTTAATGTTTGATCTTGAAATTATTTGAGCTATATTTTGTCAAATTGGTCCAAAAAATGTTAGCTTTACAAATTCTTCGTTATTGTTTGCTGTTTTAGAATTGGAAGATATTTGTTTTATAACGAGTTGTTTTTGTTTTTTGGTAAGAGAGAATTTATAATTTTGGTTTCGGAATGATTATTTATAGCTATTTGCTCGATTGCATTTATTTCTCTTTTTGCGAATATATTTATTTATATTTATACAGTGGCGAAAATTTTTTGATGAAATTAAGAGAGTTTGAAAAAGTTTCGAATGGCGGGCAGGCTCAAAGTTGACCATTTAAAGTTGAAACTTAATTGTTAACGGATATTTTTTGTTGTTCGAAATTCATCGATTCGAAAATTCATATTTCAACTGAACGTAAGTATCGGGAGTTTTTTTAGAGTGATAGAACTTTCGATAGGGATAACTGTTATTTGACAAAAAGTAGAAGCCATGTTGTTTTGACATTTCTGTTCAGTAAGCATTGACAAATTATCATGGAAAGACTCACGCCGCAACAACGTTTACAAATTGTTGAAATTTATTTTCAAAATCGGTGTTCTATACGCCAGACTTATAGAGTACTTCGTGAAACTTATAGTTTACATTATCGTCCATCAGAGCAGTCGAACTATCGATATATTTCGGACAACATTTTCTCTACTCGATGCAACAACAACAAGACAAAGAACTGTACGTACAGAAGAAAATATCGCTGCTGTAAATCGTAGTGTTAATGATGATCCAGATTTTTCTATTCGACTACGTTCACAACGACTATGTGCATCCACCACATGGAAAATTTTGCTTAAAGATCTTGGTCTACACCCAACTGGTTTAAGAACTAAAGGCACTTGACCATAATAAGCGTCGTTTGTTTGCTGATTGGGCCCTAGAATAGCTTGAAGTTGATCCACTTTTTTATCGTAAAATTGTGTTTAGCGATGAAGCTAATTTCTGGTTGAACGGCTATGTAAACAAGCAAAATTGCTGTATATGGAATGAAAACAACCCTCAAGAAGTTCTGCAAGTTCCATTGCATCCTGAAAAATGCACTGTATGGTGTGCTACAGGCTGGAAGCATCATCGGTCCATCTTTCTTCAAAAACGATGCTGGAGCTAATGTTACAGTGAATGGTGCTCGATGATCAATGATTATTTGTTTCAAAATTTGAGTGGTATCGACCCAGAAGTGTTTTGGTTCCAACAAGATGGTGCTACACCTTATGCTGCTACCGTAACAATTAATTTATTGAAAGAAAGATTTGGCGATAACATTATTTGAAGAAATGGTCCAATTAATTGGCCTTCAAGATCATGCGACATAACTCCACTTGATTGGAGTTATGCTGATGAACCAGAAACAATAGGCGCTTTGGAAGCCAACATGAATCGTGTTATTGATGAAATAAGGCCTGAATTACTCGAAAAAGTGATCCAAAATTGGTCTGGTCGAATGCGGTTCCTCAGAGCTAGTCGTGGTGGACATATGCCGGAAATTATTTTCAAAACGTAAATGTCATAAAATTATCTTTCAAATAAAAAAAAATTGGCTTCAATCTTAATTTAAATGTGTTTTATTTCAATTTAAAGAAAACACTCGATACTTTGGTATAAAAGTATAGACAAGAATTTTTCAATTTTCATCTCTTGTATGAAAAAACCATGAAAGCATCTAATTGACACACTTGTTCATTAACATTGTAATTTGATCTCATATGGGTACCATCCGCGTGAACCGTTTTTCAAAACATTTTTATCGCTCGGGAAAATTGGGAATTAAAAAGTTATCCCTGGTATTTGAACCCGAATTGAATTGGATTTTCTGAATGCAAAATAGATCCTGCTGCCATATTATATAGTCATAAGGGCATTGAAATCCTATATTGGTGCAAAATTCACCCAAATTTTAGGTCTAAATGTTTTCTTTGGAAAGTTATCATACTCACACGGCTGAACAATCGGATAGAATTGAATTTGACCCTGAATCATACATTTGTAGGTTCAATGTTATCGTTCAAGATCGTTTCCAGCTCAAATTAAAAAATGCAGACATAGGCGCACTCGAACGACCGCGCAGAAAATAGTTATTAAACCACCGCAGACAATAAATCATAATAAACCAAGTTATGAGAACCTGTACAAGATCAGTTACATAAGGACCAATACTGAAAGAGTCTAGAATATTCCAGCATCGAATAAAAAATAAAGAACACTGAGCTTGACCGATTTTCTAAACCAGAAAACAATCCGTACCGGTTGACTTCTGTTTGTGTGCAACGTTTAAATTTCTTCAACTGATTTACAGAGAAGTAATGAGAATATTGAGAAAATATGAAATTGACCAAAATAATTGGAATTAAATGAGAAAGTACTTTGTTTTCTATCACTTTTATTTACTGATTATACAGTGACTTGAGTTCCGTAGTGTTACTACATTTTCAAACCACTAAACTCGAGCCACTATACTACTCTGTCAAGAAAGTACCGGGAATTTTCAATTAAAACAACATTTTTACATTTAATCGTCCAAATTTATTGGGTCGCCTTCAAAATAGGCTCCATTTGCTCCAATACATCTATGCCAACGGCACTTCCAATTATCGAAACATTTTTTATAGGCGGTTTCCGGGATGGACTTTAGCTGTCGCGCCGAATTTTGTTTTATGGCTTCAATCGACTCAAAACGGGTGCCACCAAAGGGCAATTTTAGTTTTGGGAAGAGGAAAAAGTCGCAGGGAGCCAAATCCGGCGAATACGGTGGTTGCTGAAGCACGTTTGTTGAGTTTTTGGCGAGAAAGTCAGTCACAATCGTAGCTCGGTGAGAAGGCACGTTATCGTCATGCAAAATTCATGAGTTGTTCGCCCACAAATTTGGCCGCTTCTTACGGATACGCTCACGCAAACGTTTCATAACGCCTAGGTAATACTCCTTGTTTACCGTCTGACCCTCTGGAACGAATTCGTAGTGCACCACGCCACGAATATCGAAGAAAACAATGAGCATCACCTTCATTTTCGAGCGGCTTTGGCGTGGTTTTTTCGGTTTCGGCTCATTTTTTGCCACCCATTCCGATGATTGCTGGCTTGTTTGCATATCGTACTCGTAGACCCAGGTCTCATCACCAGTTATAATGCGTTCCATGAATGTAGAATCGGAATTACAGCGATCCAGCATGTCTGAAGCAACCTGTTCGCGATGACGTTTTTGAAGAAAATTCAGGTCTTTCGGTACGAGTCGTGCGGCCACCTTTCTCATGCCTAAAATATCAATCAAAATCGTACGTGCGGACTCGTGGGATATCTTAAGATCATGTGCTATCTCTCTCAAGCTGGTACGACGGTTTTCCAGCACCCTTTCCTTAATTTTATCGACGTTATCTTCGATCGAAGCCGTCGATGGGCGACCACTTCACGACCGTCCTTGAAGGCTCTGTACCACTGATATGCACGAGTTTTCGATAGAGCATTATCACCAAAGGCCTTTTGCAACATTTTCAATGCATCGGCACACGAAAATTCATTTGCAACACAAAACTTTAAACAAATTCTTTGCTCAACGTAATCACCCATAGTAAAAATCGGCACGCACTCTGACATCGACTGACTTAATCAGCTGTTGCAAACACACTAGTTGACAGATCCCGCTCAAGCTTGGCATAGTAATTAAGGACAGTGGTACAAACCTAGGAAAAAAAATTTTTACCTGCCTCATTGCCCCGCCAGATTTAAATCGATAATTCCCGGTACTTTCTTGACAGAATGTATAATCAGTGAATAAAAGTGATAGAAAACAAAGTAAGTTATCATTTCATTCCAATTAAAAAGAACATCACTAAGTAACGGACTACTCCATCCAATATTTGATCAAAATATGAAAGATATAAAATATTTATCACTTATACCAATTCATCTACCTCATCCGTATCCGGATAGACCTTTCTTCCTTAACACAGCTGGAATAAATTAATCAGCAGTTGTAATGTGTGTCCAGGTTGAAAATACATAAAATATAAAATGCATATGTTAGCGGCAATATAAAATTGACTGTCGAAGTGTAAGTTACTAGTTTTTTTAGAGATACGTAAAAATCGATAAATTAACAACCGAGCGTTAACCATGAAACATTACAATTGATTACTGAAATTATTTTCGGTTTAGTTCAACTATTACTCTTCAATCCCAATTAATATGAAATTTGAAAAAACAAGAAAGCGTTTTTTACGAATCGGTACGTTTAGCGCTTGTTCATTAATTAATTTAACTAATTTGAAACACCTAGCAATGGTTCAGTTGAATCGATCAAGAAATGGAAATTATGTCCTTGGATAAACGCCCAAATCCATTGAATACAAATTTTACAGGAAACATCATTGTCTATGTTGTGAGACCATAGAGTTTTTGGAACTTTATGAAAATAACTTCACTTACAGTTTGATTGTTAGGAATCAGTGATATCATGAAAAAATGGTGAAAAAGAATGACGTGAAGTAGAAAGCTTTCGAACACTTCTTCAATAATCCATTTCACCAGGAAATTTTGAGTCTTAAAGTACTCCTGAAGGAAGCAACATCTGATGAACAACAACACAATTCTGTGTTTTGTCATCCGAAAGCCAAATAAACGTTATTCTTGCAATTAATGAACTGTTTTCCCGAGGAAATGAAAAATCTCATAAAAATAAAAAATGCATGCTCAAAGGCTATATCCCTCTCCATTGTTACACAATGGCAAGAAAGAGTGGAATGAGAATATATTGAACAAAACTTTATATACTTTTTGTATGAAAAAATTTTCTTCGTTTATATTTACTATTATATACTGCAGAAAACTATCTAATTTTATCGAGTAAATTGTCTTTTTATCGCTGTTAGGATTATAGCTTATTTTTTGAAAATTATCTCATACATTTTAGTTTCATGTGTTGTTAAAGTATGTTTATTGGTTTTTTCTAACCATTATTTATTTTTATATTTTCACTCTTTGAACCAATGTAAACTTGTTATAACTTGAAAACTCGACTGTTTGGATAAATCATTCTCTGAGATCTAGATTTGGTAAATCGTTATTCCTGATGATCCTGTTGGATTAATGGAAGACAATTTAATTATTGTATTACCATCGGTACTTGATGAGTGTGTTAAATTTCAATTCAATTCGACAATTCAATGTGGGTAAAATTCACGTTTAAAGATTCCATTCATAGATACACACAGGTAACGCTAATAAAAGCGTATTTATAACCGCGAAACTAGTTAGAACTACAAAAATATGAGCCGCAAGAAACGGTTCCAATTTAAATATACCAGACAATTCAAACGAACAAAAACAATTTGAAAATAAATGAACCAAATATATCCTTACTCAAAACACTAAAAAATTTCTTTATCATCAATGTCGGTGATACAAGTGGCTATTAGTCTTTGAAAATCACATATTATTATTATTAATTATAAAAAAGATCAAATATATAAAGACAATAAATCTGGAATCCATAAGTTGACTTGTCGAAATTTCCCTAAGGTATAAATTCGTCAAACAGGAAAATTCTTCAAGAAAATAATTTACGAAGACCAGCGGAGTTAACGTCAGATATATCGTATTCAATATATGGCAATCATTCGAAAGAATTTTGACATACAGTCGACTCTCGTTAATTCAAACCTGCGATAATTCGAACCTCTCTATAATTCATCCTGAAAAATGCACTGTATGGTGTGCTACACGCTGGAGGCATCATCGGTCCATCTTTCTTCAAAAACGATGCTGCAGCTAATGTTACAGTGAATGGTGCTCGTTACAGATCGATGATCAATGATTATTTGTTTCAAAATTTGAGTGGTATCGACCCAGAAGTGTTTTGGTTCCAACAAGATGGTGCTACACCTTATGCTGCTACCGTAACAATTAATTTATTGAAAGAAAGATTTGGCGATAACATTATTTGAAGAAATGGTCCAATTAATTGGCCTTCAAGATCATGCGACATAACTCCACTTGATTGGAGTTATGCTGATGAACCAGAAACAATAGGCGCTTTGGAAGCCAACATGAATCGTGTTATTGATGAAATAAGGCCTGAATTACTCGAAAAAGTGATCCAAAATTGGTCTGGTCGAATGCGGTTCCTCAGAGCTAGTCGTGGTGGACATATGCCGGAAATTATTTTCAAAACGTAAATGTCATAAAATTATCTTTCAAATAAAAAAAAATTGGCTTCAATCTTAATTTAAATGTGTTTTATTTCAATTTAAAGAAAACACTCGATACTTTGGTATAAAAGTATAGACAAGAATTTTTCAATTTTCATCTCTTGTATGAAAAAACCATGAAAGCATCTAATTGACACACTTGTTCATTAACATTGTAATTTGATCTCATATGGGTACCATCCGCGTGAACCGTTTTTCAAAACATTTTTATCGCTCGGGAAAATTGGGAATTAAAAAGTTATCCCTGGTATTTGAACCCGAATTGAATTGGATTTTCTGAATGCAAAATAGACTGCCTGATCCTGCTATAATATTATATAGTCATAAGGGCATTGAAATCCTATATTGGTGCAAAATTCACCCAAATTTTAGGTCTAAATGTTTTCTTTGGAAAGTTATCATACTCACACGGCTGAACAATCGGATAGAATTGAATTTGACCCTGAATCATACATTTGTAGGTTCAATGTTATCGTTCAAGATCGTTTCCAGCTCAAATTAAAAAATGCAGACATAGGCGCACTCGAACGACCGCGCAGAAAATAGTTATTAAACCACCGCAGACAATAAATCATAATAAACCAAGTTATGAGAACCTGTACAAGATCAGTTACATAAGGACCAATACTGAAAGAGTCTAGAATATTCCAGCATCGAATAAAAAATAAAGAACACTGAGCTTGACCGATTTTCTAAACCAGAAAACAATCCGTACCGGTTGACTTCTGTTTGTGTGCAACGTTTAAATTTCTTCAACTGATTTACAGAGAAGTAATGAGAATATTGAGAAAATATGAAATTGACCAAAATAATTGGAATTAAATGAGAAAGTACTTTGTTTTCTATCACTTTTATTTACTGATTATACAGTGACTTGAGTTCCGTAGTGTTACTACATTTTCAAACCACTAAACTCGAGCCACTATACTACTCTGTCAAGAAAGTACCGGGAAAGGAACGCTAATAAAAGCGTATTTATAACCGCGAAACTAGTTAGAACTACAAAAATATGAGCCGCAAGAAACGGTTCCAATTTAAATATACCAGACAATTCAAACGAACAAAAACAATTTGAAAATAAATGAACCAAATATATCCTTACTCAAAACACTAAAAAATTTCTTTATCATCAATGTCGGTGATACAAGTGGCTATTAGTCTTTGAAAATCACATATTATTATTATTAATTATAAAAAAGATCAAATATATAAAGACAATAAATCTGGAATCCATAAGTTGACTTGTCGAAATTTCCCTAAGGTATAAATTCGTCAAACAGGAAAATTCTTCAAGAAAATAATTTACGAAGACCAGCGGAGTTAACGTCAGATATATCGTATTCAATATATGGCAATCATTCGAAAGAATTTTGACATACAGTCGACTCTCGTTAATTCAAACCTGCGATAATTCGAACCTCTCTATAATTCAAAGTTATCACGAGTTCCCTACTAAATCTCTTTATATTTCGAACTAAATCAATTTTTTCGAATCAAATCAATACATTTTCATACACTTGGTAATTCGAACAAAAAAATCATTGCTATTTAACAAAACGACGCGTTAATTCGAACTCATCAGCGTCCAACACTCGACAATTCAAAGTTGCAGAGAGAAGAGGCGGAAAGATTGTAAGTACATTTTGTGACAAGTTCAAACTTGTATGCGACAAGTTCAAACTTGTATCAAGATACATGAGCCTTTGTTTTTGTTATGATTAGTTTGACTATTTGACGCACACACTTCTTACGAATTGGTTCGTTTAGTTATTCAGTTACTGTTACTCTTTCGTTGGTATGCAGATTAAAAGTTAGTGTTAGTTATGAGCCCTAGAAAGTATAGATGTTTGACGATTGCTGCAAAGAAAAAGTTAATCGAAAAAGTAGAAGAAGGTGAGGAGAAAAGTGATGTTGCCAAAGAATTTAAGATTCCTCTGAGTACCCTCTCAACAATAATAAAGCACAAGGAGAAAATTGATGCTGCTCAAACTGCTGGAGTACTGAAAAGAACTACTAAACGTGAATTTCCTCGTCTGGAAGAAAGCCTGGTCATTTGGCTAAGACAGTGTAGAGGACAAAAAGTGTCTATTAGCGGGAACTTGTTGAAGGAAAAAGCAAAAGAGTTCGCGTCTACTCTAAGCATCAAAAACTTTCCGGCAAGTGAAGGGGGGCTTACAAATTTCAAAAAGAGAAATGGAGTTGTTTTTAAAAAAGTTTGTGGGGAAAGTGGAAATGTTGATGATGCAGTTTGTTTAGATTGGCACGGTAAATTGAAGGCCTTGATTGAAAACTATGATGCCCGAGACATTTTTAATACTGATGAAACTGGCCTATTTTTTAAATGTTTACCGGACAAGACGCTTACTTTTAAAGATGAAAAATGTCACGGAGGAAAACATAGTAAAGGGAGGTTGACAGTTTTACTTGCAGTAAATATGGATGGATCGGAAAAACTTAAACACTTGGTTACAGGAAAAGCAATGAAACCACGATGTTTCAAAGGAGTGAAATCGTTTCCAACTGATTATCGTGCTAGCAAAAAAGCTTGGATGACGACAGAACTTTTTAACAATTGGCTTTTAACAGTTAATGGGGACATGAAACGACAAAAGCGGAAAATTTTACTATTTTTAGACAACTGCACTGTCCACAACAGTCCTCCTACATTGTCTAACGTGGAACTCTACTTCTTTCCGCCAAATACAACTTCCAAATTGCAATCATTGGACCAAGGGATTATCCATAATTTTAAGACGTTCTATCGCAAAGAAATTGTTAAGATCGTTTTAGAATCTCTCGACAAACAGCTAACTGCAAATATCACGGTTCTGACAGCTATTTTACTAATTTACAAAGCATGGAGAGCTGTAACACCCCTAAGGATTCTCAACTGCTTCAAAAAATCCGGTTTCTTAAAAGAAAATCCAGAAAATCTTCCAATACTTATAGATGATGAAGAACCAGCAATAGAACCATTAGTTGACATCAGCGGTGTGAGTTTTTCTGATTTTGTTCAAGTGGATGAAAATGTTGCTGTCTCAGGTTCACTAACCGATGGCGAAATTTTATCTGCGACAGATACGCAAAGTAACGATGAAGATGAGGACGATACATCGGAACCTTTGGCAGAGGTGTCAGTTAAGGAAGCAAGATCCTCATTTGATACCTTACAAAGCTTCTGTCTACAAAACGAAAGTGATGAAAAATCATTTCAGGCACTTTTTCTCTCAAAAAAAAGTTATTGAGCAGTGTGAGCAGCAGAATTGTGCTTTAAAGCAAACCAGTATAACAAAGTTCTTTCGAAAGATTAATTAATTCACATTACGAATACGTGTATGTACACGAATGTACCTCTTAATTCTTGTCATTTTTATATTAATAAATAAAAATTAACCAACACTTAATAATTCGAAGTTTTATTTATTTTCTCTCACAAATTTCAAATCATTTGAGATTTCAAACACTCGATAATTCGTAATATTTCAAGAGTTCCTCGAGTTTCGAATTAACGAGAGTCGACTGTAATTTCAACAATAACTATGAAATTATCCATAATGAAAATAAAAGTACCAGACTCACGCTTTTGGAAGCGGAAGAAATAGCAGTAGAAATTAATACATACAAGAACCTTAAAATTCTTCTCAACGGCTAAACAGATGTCGCAAGTTCCCTATTGTTGAATATTTTTACTAAGTATTTCGGATAATTGGCCCCAACATATTTTATGGTTATTATTATACCCTTTTTCGCATATTTTCCTTTGTCGGTATTTCTGTGAATTGGTGGTTATTTGTATCCTTTTTTGCAATATTTTTCTTATCCTTATTTCCGAAAATTGCTAGTTAGTTGTACCGTCTCTTTTTTCAAGTTTTCAGCTATGCAAGAAGTAAATGTGCAATTTCAAGAGTCAGTTCAAAATGTAAACTTGACAAAACCACAGTTTTGGTGAAACAACTAAATAAATACTGGAAATAATCTATATTATTTTCTTTTATTGAAATGAATTTCCATCAAATATGGATCGATTCAATTAAATTTTTTTAAGTCACTAAAATGTTTGAACTTTTCAATTTTGTTTGGCAGTAAAATATTAATTTCTTGAAATTTAGATTTATTTATTCCAATTCACTATAATAGTAGCATGGCAAATTGATCAGAAACGGTACAGGAGCCACTTCTGTAATCGGAATTTCTTCTCCGAAACCAGGTGCTACACTTCCACTTTCCTTTTCAACATCTTCTCGCTTTAATACCGTCTCTCGACTCTGTTACGTAATTTCGAACCGTATGGAGAAATTGTTGAGTATGGTTAGTGATTACCCATTTCACACGATTGCACGTTTTTGTTTATATTTTTTGTTCAAATGCAATAAAATATCCATCAGCAGACGTGATTGTTTTGTTTTATGCAATATTTATGAATTCATGGGAAAACGATACCACGCGAAATAACGGAATGAGTTGAAAGATAAATAGAATCTCTATTTTCGTGCTCTGGTAGATGAAGAGTTGAGAGAAAACTGTGTGTTTCTCCTTCGGATACCGGAAGTGGTATTCTTAAATTCATTCGTAATTCCCCGGCAATTCCCTATTTTTTTGATCAGAAACAATAGGAAAAGATGATATTGTAAGTTCTGAGGATCGAAGGAGCCACAGTCTTTTTTGACAGGTTTGAATATGTCTTTGACATTGTGTAAAATTATTGAAATTATTGATTAAATTACCGTAAACAAAAAATACATACATTTATTTTATGATCATTAATAGTTTATTAATTGCAAGAAACGTAATGCAAAACTTCATTTCAATTTGTTATTATACAGAGTAAATTTTTAAGTTGTTCACTAATCTTAATATAGGTATAATAAATTTCTCTTATTTAAAAAAACACTTTTTTCCTTTACGATTCAATTTCCAATTTTCGCTCATGTGGAAAGAATTTTGTTGTAAAGTTTTTTATAACTATGATACATAAAAGTATCACAAATAAGTATAATGCAAGTAAATTAGGTTTATCTTAAGTCACTGTAAGAATCTTCAAGCATTTGAGATGATTAAATTCGCTTAATTGAATCAGTCTTCACTTGATGAAAAACTATATTCAAAATGTAAGATACTACCTATCGGAAGATGCTATTGTGATAGCGAAACAATTGTTGTGGACAGTTCAGCGGAAGAGCATCGGGCCTCGTAACCGGGAGGTCCGGGTTCGAATCCTGTTCAGGTGGAAAAGAAATTTTTTAGTTGGACGAGTCTGCCACCATTTCGCGGGTCAAAAATGAACAGTGCTGTGACCTAAAAGTGGCGCAAGATCGCAGTAAAAAAGCCTACCCAGAACACAACTGAACTTGTAACTCGCACAAGCTGAAAAAGTATCTGAGAGATCTTCACAGAAGATCTAGGAGTATCAGGATAATAATAATATTAAATAACTAACAATAAAAATTTGTAAAAATCAAAATAGCCTTATGTACTATCAAATGCAGTATTCAATACTACTAAAACATATCGTTTTTGAAATATTCAACGCTTAATGTTACAAAAACTGATGAAAATTCGTGAAATTGACCCGAAAATTTTGTGAGTTTAATTGATATATTCACAGTGATCGAGTGATTTCATATAGCTATTTTATAAATTTGATGAAAATAAGGATATTTGTGGAATTTTCAATATGAGACTGGGTGAAGATGAAATTTTGAGGAAATTTATAGAGGAAATTTTGGGTATGAAATGGAAATCAAACGGAAAATTCAGTGTTTTAATTTTCAATAATAACGAAATGTTTCCATAAGGAAGCTATAATAAGCACCAAATTATGAATTGAGTGAATAAATGGGTTTCCACGAACAATTTTTAATGAATTTAAAGCATCAGATATTAAATTTTTTCATTATTCAAAAACAGCCTTCAGTAAGAGAAATCCGTATTGAACATGCAAGCAAAGTGCAGGAGTGTGAAATACTGAAACGCTTATAACTTTTAACTCAGCTGAATATGATTTAAAGTTTACTTCCCGGTACTACTGGAATGGTCGATTTTAGGAGTAGACTCTACTTGTATGCAGAGATTCCGATTACCCTAAATATGCATATGTTAACGGCAAGGAATATTAGGTTAGGTAAGCAGCATCTATAATTCAATTTGATCTTACTTATATTTGGTCTCAGATGTGTGATGACATGTTGAAAATTCTGATATAAACGCACAAATTTTAGGATGCAAAGACAGTTAGTTACGAGGATTCGGGAGGTTCGATTGATTATGAAAACCCATTATCTTCATGGCTAAATTTGTATCGTATCATGGTTGGTTTACAGCCGTATTTTGTTCATTTTATTATTCCAGTATATAGAAACAACAAACAATAGAAAATTAATCAATCGCCATGTTCAATTACGATGAATTTATTGAATGAATAGATTGAGTTATTTAATTCATCTCTATTGACATGGAACTTATAAAAACAGTTTATTATGCAAATTTTGTTTCACTTCTGAGGTACGGGCTTGTTATATGGGGTGAAAGCAGTGATATAAAAAGATTATTCCGAAAACACAAAAGATTTGTGTTTACAGGAATTTTATGGTCGTTGAATTACTATGAGAACCAAACGCGACATGTGGGAAACTCACAAGAATAAATGGAAATCAACATATTACAGGTGTAATATTTAATTAAACTGAACGACAAAACCATTCCATATTATTGGTAAACTATTGTTACAACCGAAAACACAAAAGATTTGTGTTACAGGAATTTTATGGTCGGCAGTGTATGTATAAAAATTGTTTATTTATCATTCTGAATCTCAAGAATCGAACATAATTGTCGACCGGGAAGAATACAGAAATAAAGATTCCAAAATGTATCTCGATTTTTGGTAGATTTATTCATTAGAATTCCTTCAAAAAATGATTTCCTAATTATGCAAATCAACTCGCAGTTAGTCTATGCCGGATTCGATACTGGTCTATTATAACATCGAACCTGTAATTTCGAGGTCAAGATCAAGTTTTTGTCATTTCGACTTTTTCGATCAGGAAGAAAATTCTTAGAAACGCCAGACTGGACTCGAATATATTACAACTAATTATGGATACTAATTAACGAGCGAGTTGAAGCTTCTTATGTCGTCCAGTACGCGATTTTATAAAATTTGAATTTTTATACCTACGTTATCATTTTCACGAACAATAAATCTTTCGGATGAAAATATTTTTCTAGCCTCCAGAACCAAATAATTTTACAACTTATTTTAAGTCAGAAACTTCAGCTCGTTTGTAGATTAATATTTAAGGACATTTCACCTATTTGTAATTGTAAATATCAAAAAAGTTTTAATATTGAAAAAATTCGTAGGTTTACACAACCTAGAACATTTTGAAGAGAATGTTATAGGAACCGTCATTTATGTTTTAAATTCGATATTGTGACTTCAGGGAAGTAATCATATCTATGGCCATGGACCTGATGATTCTTATTTTCCTTCTTGTAGAAGAGTAGTTAAGGATCTATATTTTCAATAAATTTACAGCCAAATGTGCTCTATTGTTTTTGCGATATCCAAATTATATTGTAATAATTTATCTATGGCAGTAATCCTTGAGAAATTTTGTATACGCATTCAGATCGCTATTTTGTCTTTATTTTCTCTATTTCAACAGAATTGGATTCACGCTTCTTGATATACTGCTAAAAGAATTTAATGATCGTATCTCTGATGTCCATAGGTAAATTCTGTCAACTCACGAACATGATTTTTCCATGCGATAGTAACATATGCTGCAACTTTCAACTCAAACAAATAAAATTGAGTTCTTATGATATTTTCTTTATAATTCAGGAAATATAATAACATAAAATATTTTTTGAATCAATTCAATATTGGCGTACAGTGGCAACTTATCTTTAATTTAGTGACATAATTAAAAATGGAAACCCCCAGATTTCGATCTGTGAAACATTAATTTGATTAATTCTCGGTAGTGCAATTCATTTTCAAATAAAACTCCCATTGACCTGACAAAACATTCTCCAAGATTATAATTTTCAATGACGTTAGTATTTAAGTTTTATTATTAATCATAAAATAGATAAAAGTATTCTTCTTCTTTATCGAATTAACTTTCAGATGGAATATATAATAGCTTCAGCGTTAAAAATTTGTTAATTCGGCTCTAAACATGCCTACCCCTAAGATCTGAGATCTTTAAGTTAATTCCTTCGAAAGTGGTCGTTTAAAACTGACGAACATTTGGAAAATTGGAAATGCTTCGATTTTTAATTTTATTCATAATGTACTTTGATCCAAAAAAACACGAATAAAGGCGACCATTTCACTCCAAATATTCGACTGAATGAATTATTTCAAATTCCTACGTGATCACGAATAATTGAATCGAAATACTATTGTACCTAATGAAAGGTGAAATGTATAATGATCAGGAATATATTATTCTCAAGTTACGCACGTTTCGTTAATGAACATTAATGATTTGCATTTGTATTTGCATATTTTTGATAACACGGAATTAATTTATTTCTTCAGGAGAAAGGTTATATTGCAACTCTTCAAATCATTTGACATTTAAATACATTTCAATACACAGCGTCAAAACAGTTTTAATCGCAACAGGATTACTTACACTGAATGACATTTGACATAATATATCCAATCACAATAGCCTTCAAAGCATAGTTGTGATATCCTTAAGGTTTGAAGTTACAGGACCGTACTCGAAATTTTCTAGAATTTGAATAATTAGAATTGAACATAACAGTTTTTTAATTTCATCCCCTTGAATATTTTATAGAAGCGATTTTTTGTGAAATGGTTCGTTATGATAAATTCAACCTTCTGTCAAAAAAGTGTTAACTTTGAAAATATCCCATATAATGAGATAGAGAATTTTGAAAAAGGAACGTACATTTAAGTGTGACATTAGCATTTTTTTTCCATTTGATTCAAATTCTAAAATATAGTCCTTTTCAAAAATACAAAACATAATTTCAAGGACTTCTCAGAAAATTTAATTTATTTGAAATATTTAATATATTTAAATAAGTCAACTCAAAATCTCTCAAAACATGTATGATATCTTCAAAAAACTATTAGAATTACGATTAGGTCTTCATCGGTCCTACTTCACATTTGAAAAATAAAATCAATTAACAACAAATATAACTCTCCTACAGACCTCGTGTTATCCTCGTTTGAACACTAACTTTAAAATCCAAGATATTTTTTTTCGTCAAAAAAATCACAGAAAGCTGTAAGATATTATATGGTTGAAAAGGATTTAGTTTTCATAATTGTCAGATCAGAAACAAAATTTTGTCTCCTTCAAATATTTATTTTTTAATTTTAATTGACAATTTATATTTGTTGGGTTATTTATTCCATTTGATTTTTTATATTGAGTTTTGATTTTATACGTCTATTAAATATAAGCTGTTCTTATAAGACATTAATTTAATTTTAAAAATTTTTGAATAAAATTTTTTGAAATTAAAATTGTAGGAGACTAACAGATTGAATCTGTTAATTTTGTAATATTCCTTCTATCAAGTAGAAAACCTCTTCTCATTATTTTATAATATATCTAATCACAATTGCGTTTACATCAGAGATGATATCTTCAAGGATTGAAGTCCTTTGAAATTACAGGACCGGACTCAAAATTTTCTGAAAATTGAAGATTTAGAATTGAACTTGACAGTTTCTTTAACATTTACCCGTTGAATATTTTATATAAGCGATTTTCTGTGAAATGGTTCATTTCAATGATGAACCTCCTGTCAAAAAAGTCTCAACTTTGAAAACATCCTGTATAATGAGATAAATAATTTTAAAGAAAGGACCGATACATTCTTGTGTGTCATTAGCATTTTCATTTCCATTTAATTTAATTTTTAGAATGTAGGGTTTGAAAAGTTTTCCGATGGTTTTTCCTAACATTTATGATCAGTTGAATAATAACCGAAAATGAATGGCAACAATGAAAGAAGTTATGGCGTAACATTCTGTTTTGTTCAACTATCCTCCGGCACCTGCCTGAGTAATCATTACCGAAACAAAGTACTGTTTACTTACGAATTCCATCGATGGAATCAGTAACCTACTTTTTGAGACATTTCAATTGTATAGCAAATCGAAGTGTAGGTTAAGAACGAGTGCAGTTGTTAAATAATCGCCTATAAATTTTTCAGAATATTGCGTTACGAGAAAGTGCGATGAATTAGTCTCACGAGTAGCGTAACCAACGATTCTCTACTTGTACGAATTCATGCATAATATCTGTCAGTTTACTTTCTTAATGAATATGACAGATTATTAACAGGCTTCACAAGGAAAGGTTCTGTACCACTAATTTTCGCGATTCATCCCTCCAAGTAGAATCGCAACGAGGAAATTATCCTTTCTTGTCTACTATTTTTTCCAAAAAGATAGCTTGGTTCATCATCTGAAATTACCTATACTTCTTTAGCTTGAGTCAATATTCTAACTGAAATTTATATAAACTGGTATCTCTTGAATTTTTTTTTGAAAGGTTTCATTTTGATATAAAAAACGAGTATATTTTAAAAGAAATAAATGGATGTTCATCTCATTGTAAAGAGGAAAGTATACTGTTAACAATAGAAAACGATATCAGCCAAATGACCGCCACGGCTATGGTTGAGCACCATATCCTTTTCATGAAATTTTCCATGACCAATTCGCACATTTGCGGCTATATGTCCTCGATAACTTCACGAATTCCATCTTGGTCTTGAATCGATTTTTGAGCACTGGCATAGACTTTACATTTCACGTGACCCCAAAAAAAGTCTAAAGGTGTTAAGTCGAAAGATCTCGATTGAAAATAAACGTCGTCCACATTAATTTCTTCCAATTTCGACCATAAAAAATCACCAATCATAACTCGGTCGCGCAATCCATGCACCCTAACAGTTGCACCAGCCTCATTTTCAAATAAGTAAGGTCCAGTGACACGTTGAAAATGGAGAGGCTTTTCAACAATCATTCTTGGATTTTTCGAGCCCCAATTTCGACAATTCGCTTATTAACGTAGCCTCCGAGTTGAAAATGGGCCTCATCATTGAAGATGATTTTTCGATGAAAATCCGGATCATTTTGTTGCATTTCAAGGACAAAATCAGCGAAGATACGACATTTCAGGTGATAGACCAACTTGAGTTCTTATATTAACTGGACTTTGAAAGCCTTAAGACTTTTAATTTTAAATCTTCATGCAAAATACGGTGTGATGTCGTTTGTGGAATGCCTAATTTCAAAGACCGACGAGGAATCGACAAAGCTAGGTTTTCGACAACGCTAACGGCTACAGCAGCAATATTATCAGTTGTTCTTTAACGACGCACACGGTTTAGATTATTCACGGCACTAACTTGTCCCAATAGCTCAAATTGTCCCACCACTTTTATTATTACCAGCCGAGAAGGTGCTTCACGACGACCCAAAAGTACTTTAGTTTTGTGAACTGTGATTTCAAAGGTTGAAGTGAATTTCAACAATTTCAATGCGTTTTTGAAGCGTGTATCGTTCCATTTTCAGTGATGGCGTAGTTTTCAATTGTCAAATGTCACAAGTTGAGAGTTTCAAATGTGACTGCTGCCCAGATAGCGGGCTATTCAAAATGAAACCTATAATTGGAAAACGCTATATATGAAACTCCTCATTATATACGCCACGCTCCATGAATTCGACATATTTACAAAATAATGCAGTTTTTCATGTTTTTTCTACCAAACTAAAATTTATTCAGTCTCTTCTGAAGCTTGGTATAGAAAAATGTATTGTGCTTATACACTTCAAAAACCCATATTAAAAACATTGATGAAAAAACTCTATTCAATAATCACGCATGACCTGGGAGTTTATACGCTATTTATGAAAAACTGTATAGTACAATAATATACCATATATTACCAGATTGAAAGCAATCAACGACAATGGGTAAAAACGATGGAAAGTTAGGAGCTTTTGCGTTCTATTTCATATCACTTGTGATCCTAAAAATATTTTTTTTGTCTTTCTCAAATTTTATATTATCCTTTTTGCGGTTATTTTATATCTAAATTTTAAATTTAAACTCGATAGGTGGATTACTGCTCTGGTTTCTTCGGTGCTCAATGCTGCTCAGCTCAAAAAATTTTTATCTTTGTTTTGAATATTCTAATCATATGGTCCTCATAAATTTCTACAAGAACGTTATTATTATCTTCCTCCAAATAACTGATCTAGCAGATCTGTAGTTTGGAAATTATTAATAAAAATGAGTAAATAAGTTAACATGAAACCATTGGACTGATTTCGTCCAATAACGAAATCATCCGAGATATTCAGGCTTTAAACCTACTCATAAAGTTTCAAGTCTCTATCCCTTTCCGTTTAAAAGTTATAGTGATTCTATGACAAAATGGGTTTTAATCTTTTACAGGTAAGAGCAATGGTGTTAAATTAAATTCAAGCTGTACATTTGTGATTGGTATAATAGTTTTCTTCCATATGCTTAACAAATTTCAAAACTTTCTAAAAGGTCCATTCTCCTGCTTTTATTACCTTAGTGAGATCTCAGTTCTATTGAAATCTATGAAATGTTTGATATTTATACAAAGATCAGAAAAACCAGTTGTTATTTTATTATTCAATATACTTTTCTTGCGTTCATCTAACTTTATGTTTATAGATCGTCCTGTCTGACCTATGTAAAATGCAGGGCATTATTTGCAATATAATTTGTATATACCCCTTTTTTCATACTTTTCACGAAGTCTTTGCCATTGACTAAAAATGACCCTGAGTTTTTTTTATTTGTACAAATAGTGTTAATTTTTTTTAGTCTATTGCAAATTTTGTCACTTATTTGTGGTATGATGTTTATGCTATGGAATTTGTCTTTTTTTGTCCTGAAGGGTAGGGTAAAGAGAAGCTAGAGCCTATTTGTCGTTTCTTAAAAATCAATTTATCTTCAGAAATTTAATTTCTTTGTTAAAAATTTATATTGAGGGGTTGATAGTAACATATGTATAAAAGCGTGAAAAGGAGACATTCTAGTTTTATGAGGGTGGGAACTATTATTCTGTATCAATGTATCTGTGTAAGTGGATTTTCTA
This sequence comes from Megalocaria dilatata, assembly GCA_034642435.1. NCBI lineage: Eukaryota > Metazoa > Arthropoda > Insecta > Coleoptera > Coccinellidae > Megalocaria > Megalocaria dilatata. The sequence goes on along the minus strand of CM067857.1, from coordinate 70,801,500 downwards.
AGTATGTCAAATTAAAAGGAAAAATTTATTGATTGTTGGGGGTTTTCGAATTCAGTAGTGAATTTGACAGAATTTAAAAATGAATTAAACAAATTTAAAAACATAACTAATTGTCCAATAGAACCTAACCAAATGCAAAATGCATCATCAGCACATTTCTTCTGATAAAGAACTTTCTTTATCAAATTATCTTGTGGAGAAAAGATTTTATTTTCAAGATGGCTCATACAAATTTCGCTCAAAAGTGTTCATAAGGGAGAACCCATGGTGAGACCAATCTAATTGTTGATAAATTTTATGGTTAAATTTAAAATATCTTTGTTTGAGGCATATTTCAAGAAGAATCATTGTTTCTCGTATAATTTGGGAGGTGAGTGATTGGTTTTGGTGTAATGAATTTTTGACTATATTTTTAATTTCTAAATTAGGTATGGAAGGAAACAAATTAACAAGATCGAATGAAAGAAGTTTAGAGTTAAGGGGAATTTTTAAAGTTTTTAGTTCATCTCTGAGCTTGGGTTCACTCTTAGTGAATGGCAACAATTGCCGTGAAACGTGTGAAAAAAGCGGCATATACAAATTATACTGTAATGAATGAATTATGATTTTAAATTCTGTTCTCTCAAGTTTTGAAAATGTGTGAAAAACCCGATCTGTCAAGAAAGTACCGGGAATTATCGATTTAAATCTGGCGGGGCAATGAGGCAGGTAAAATTTCCTAGGTTGGTATCACTGTCCTTAATTACTATGCCAAGCTTGAGCGGGATCTGTCAACTAGTGTGTTTGCAACAGCTGATTAAGTCAGTCGATGTCAGAGTGCGTGCCGATTTTTACTATGGGTGATTACGTTGAGCAAAGAATTTGTTTAAAGTTTTGTGTTGCAAATGAATTTTCGTGTGCCGATGCATTGAAAATGTTGCAAAAGGCCTTTGGTGATAATGCTCTATCGAAAACTCGTGCATATCAGTGGTACAGAGCCTTCAAGGACGGTCGTGAAGTGGTCGCCCATCGACGGCTTCGATCGAAGATAACGTCGATAAAATTAAGGAAAGGGTGCTGGAAAACCGTCGTACCAGCTTGAGAGAGATAGCACATGATCTTAAGATATCCCACGAGTCCGCACGTACGATTTTGATTGATATTTTGGGCATGAGAAAGGTGGCCGCACGACTCGTACCGAAAGACCTGAATTTTCTTCAAAAACGTCATCGCGTACAGGTTGCTTCAGACATGCTGGATCGCTGTTATTCCGATTCTACATTCATGGAACGCATTAAAACTGGTGATGAGACCTGGGTCTACGAGTACGATATGCAAACAAGCCAGCAATCATCGGAATGGGTGGCAAAAAATGAGCCGAAACCGAAAAAACCACGCCAAAGCCGCTCGAAAATGAAGGTGATGCTCATTGTTTTTTTCGATATCCGTGGCGTGGTGCACTACGAATTCGTTCCAGAGGGTCAGACGGTAAACAAGGAGTATTACCTAGGCGTTATGAAACGTTTGCGTGAGCGTATCCGTAAGAAGCGGCCAAATTTGTGGGCGAACAACTCATGGATTTTGCATGACGATAACGCGCCTTCTCATCGAGCTACGATTTTGACTGACTTTCTCGCCAAAAACTCAACAAACGTGCTTCAGCAACCACCGTATTCGCCGGATTTGGCTCCCTGCGACTTTTTCCTCTTCCCAAAAATTAAAATTGGCCCTTCGTGGCACCCGTTTTGAGTCGATTGAAGCCATAAAACAAAATTCGGCGCGAGAGCTAAAGTCCATCCCGGAAAGCGCCTATAAAAAATGTTTCGATAATTGGAAGTGCCGTTGGCATAGATGTATTGGAGCAAATGGAGCCTATTTTGAAGGCGACCCAATAAATTTTGACGATTGAATGTAAAAATGTTGTTTTAATTGAAAATTCCCGGTACTTTCTTGACAGAGTAGTATATGTCAACAGAGATGAAATAAACAGTGATACTTGAGGCATGTGTTTTTCTTTGCTTTATTAATTGAAAAATATTTCACGAAGTGATAAGCGAGAAATCAATATCATTTATCAAAATTTCATACGAATATAAGCATTGTTATTCTACTTGTGAATGTTCAATATCAGATCGACCAAATCTGAAATTCGGAAATATTGTTAAAAATATGGGAAATTTTCACACGTACTCAAGTGCGGAACTAACAAATTGATTTTTCCCATTATAGCATTCAGCCGCGACATTTAAACCCAAACCTTCCTTGAAACTTTCAAGTTTTTAGCTCTTTCAATTCAAAAGTTTGCGCATATAAGGACGGCCGACAGGATAAGATTACATTTGACTTGGATTCTTCATCAGTGAGTCAAACTAATCGTTTGAGTCCATTTTCGGTTGAAGATTAGAAAATTACAGACATTTGGGTGAAACGTAGCTGTTCCCTGGAACTAGCGCGCAAAAAGATAAATTCCTACCCTTTAAAATAAAGTAGGTTGTGGTTGACCATTGTTTTAAATACGCAATTTGTTAAATCATTAAGTTCATAATTTTATTACTTACCACTGTTGTGATCCAAGACATAGTGATATTTGTCAACTGCACTAGCTACTAATGAAGCCATTTTATCTGAAAAAAAATCAGGATCAGAAATTGGACAATGAGACGCATTAAAATTGCGATACACTGTATGAATACAGGTGAAATAATTATAGCAATAATTATGCAAAGAATCTAAAGAATAATATACAATGGTCTGAATGACAATGGAAAGATTTCAGTGTATTTACAATGGATAATAAAATTCACGATTTTCTTTCAATATTGTATGTATATCATCTCGAATAGAGTAGTTACCACAATTTCATGGTTAAATACTCATTCAATTTTTATTATATTTGGCGATAAGGTGTTTCAATGAATGAAGAGGGGTCACTCAAATCAAGTATTTTATTCCTACGTGGCTTAAACTGTGCACTTTTAGTACATAGAACGTCGGAGTAGAATCCGAAAGATTCAGATTTCAAGTATATTTTTCATAGAATATAAATTTTCATATCGACGGATATTGGACATTATTCAATACTAGCTCAAGTGGTGCAAGAATATGTAAAAAAATAAATATCATAAAAAACTGGATCTTGAAATTTTTTTATTGGAAACTTCCTTTTCTGTACCAATTTTTTGGGGTTTTAGATAATCATTAGTCAACACTTCAAATACTCATGAGCAAAACACTTCATTGTGTCATACGACAGGTAGGGAAGATATATCAAGGGTCTTGAAAAGAATTGGTCAACGGACCCCATTCATTTAGTTAGCAGCACGGCTATATCCCATTTTGTCAAAAGTGAAACTTAGTTCTGCAGCGGCCAGTGAAAACTGGAGCAAAATAGAGTTTTCTCAGGCATCAGCTTGGAGAAGTTTGCTTAAGGATTTGTGCCACAGCGTTTGGATCACTTGAAAGAAGTATTGGCGAAATAAAGCGGAAATTATAATAGCATGGATGGATCAAAAATTAAGCGTTCTGATGGAAGCGTCAGTGTCAACGAAAGTGTGGTGGACATTTAAACGATATCTCATTTCGAACATAACTCCAGGACGGTTTTCACTTGTTAGAAGGCTTTTATAATATCTTAAGTATCACACAGAATAATTCTGCTGACCTCCTACAAATTTTAATTTTATAAAAAATTTTTCTCAAAAACATTTTAAAATTGAATAAATGTCTTAGAAAACACACTTTTAATTTAGTAGACATATAGAATTAACACTCATTACACAGCACCAACAGGAAAAAAGAATCCAAAGAAAATAAAGAATATTAATTAAAATTATTAAATAAATATTTGAAGGATACAAAGTTTGTTACGTACGTTTGTTTCATAACGTCGTATTATGAAAACTAAATGTCTCTCCAAAAATGCACAACATAACCTGAAGAATTTCTTCGAAAATAAGTCTTTTTAAAAAGTTACTTAAAAAAACTCCAAAAACACTTCAAAAAGGACAATTCAAATTCAACGCCGATACTCGTCAGTCCCACTTTTTGAAGAGATTTATTTTCGAAGAAATTTTTGCGGTTATGTTGTACACTTTGTATCCTTCAAGTATTTAATTTATACTTTTAATTAATATTGTATATTTTCTTCGGATTCTTTTATCACTTTTAGTGCTATATTCTATATGTCTATTAAATTAAAACTGTTTTCTAAAACATTTATTTAATTTAATTTTAAAAAGTTTTTGAGAATTTTTTTTATGACATTAACATTTGTAGTGAGTTTAGCAGAATTAATTCACTGTTTAAGCTTCAAAATAAAGCAGGAATTAACTGATATGTCAAACCTTTGTTCTATTCAAAATTAAAATCCTATAATTCTTAATGAAAAATCCTTTATGAACATGTTCGCCTGAAATAAACCATATTGCTATTATCTAACCATAACAAAAATTGATTTTCTTAAGGCTGACAATAAAAACTAAACATGCTCTTTTCAAAATAATATTTAGGTTCCAAGAGTAAATGCATTTTACTGGTTGAACCTTTCCTATTAACCGTGTAATAAATAATTTACAATATTTCGTTTTGACCCTGAGTATGTTCGAATAATTGGATGCTCAGTTTTTTATTATTATGAAAATAATTTGACTTTGTTATAATTTATTGCACATAGATAAACAAATGATATATGTTGGGATTAAGTGACCTTACTCCCATATATCTTCAAAGAATACCCTTCATATCTGAATAGTATTTAAAAAAAGAATATAATTATTCATTGAAACTGTATATATAGGATGTAAGAACGAAATTAATGCAGCAAAAATTACGAAAAAATGAATGTATTAAAAAAATCCGATCTTAGTGAAAGGATTGTCGATACTTCAATAATCCTAATACGAAGTAATTTTTACTTCATTTATAAACTTTAAAGTAACGTAGTAGTATTACAATGTCGCAGGCAAGTTTAATAATACTATAGTTGGTTATGCAAGATGTTCCAAGAAAAAAATGGTATATGCCATTGCAAATAGAACAGGCAAAAAAGTGTTGTTTGACAATCGCTGAAGGAAACAAATATATTCCATCCGCCAACAACCATCCCTCTTAGGTGGTTATACGTTGTATGTAAGAGGAGGGATCATTCTTCTAAATACATTGCCCGACAAGGTTAAGTATTGTGACAAAACTTAAATTAGACTGAATTCAAAAAAAAATTAATTTTGTTTACAACTGATAATTATTTACAGAAAGGAATAAAGAAAGCACTAACATAAAATGCACGAACACTAGAGGACCATAAATAAGTATTTTTTGAAAAACAAACTAAAAATTTCCCAACTTTTTCAACTTTTGTGGGGTAGTTTATGTTAAATCCATGGAAAACTTGATTTTATCGGTCAGTTAAAATTGTGAAATATGTAGTTCATTTTGATTAGATTCCTTTTCTTAAAAAAATCAACGTTACCAATAAGGTAACTGGATGAAAGTGTATGTTTAGGTTTTCGTTCCTATCTTTTTTTTGTTTTTACACAAGATACCAAAAGTTCTGTGTATCTCCAAATGGCTCTATGATTCTTGACTGCAGGTACTGAAATCATTATTTGGTAAAATGTCATGATGTCAATACTTATAAATATTATGCAGATAATATAAATTGCATGAAAAAATTACAGCTTTGAAGAGAAAATGGCAACTAGGTATAAACCAAACCTCGGTTCGTTTCGTGAAAACATGAATATTAGACTTGAGATTCGTCATGCAATTTTTGTTTTTATCACAGCGATAGTTTAACAGAACATTTAAGTGCAATAAATGATATCTATCTACTTGCTCAATGTGGAATAATCGAACTTCTGAACTTTAAAAATTCATATTACTCGAGGAAAAAATATTTTAATAATTGGTAGTACTTCTTTAACTAGGATAATACTTTGAGTTTCTTTATCTGTGTAGAAATAGACTCCATCAAAGAATGATGTTTCTTTTTACTATACTCTGAAATTTGTCAGGGAATTCTGTTCAACGATTTTATCCTCAGAAATCTGAAAATTCATGAAAGAAGCTTAACTGCGCTAAAACATTAATACCTATCCGTATATTATGTTAGATTACTAACCGCCATATAAGATTTATCAGAATTTTCCTATTGTTCTAAAAATTTCCATGAAAAAGAACTTGCTTTTTTTCCTTTCGAATTTGAACATTTCTCCTATCGATTGAAAGCAGACCCTGTTCCAGATCTATAGCGAAGTAATAACTTCCAACACTTTTATAATATTTGTGGGGTGATTCTTTTTTTTTTCGAAAAGATGAAGAAACTATAAGTAATGATATTATAATATGCAAGAAACAAAGATGAAGTTCTATGCTTATATTTTTCCTGATCTATAATTAAGGTCACATTAACTAATCGCGCACTATAATGGAACTTGAAGGGACATTTCGCCAAGTATACCAAGATAAATGTCAGAAAATTCAGTAAGCATCCACAAGAAACATTTTCAACGTGTCAATCTGAATCCGAAAAATATAAAAAATAAAAAAATACTGAGGTGAGTTCTGTAGACATAGAATAGAATAGAAATAGTCAAAACAAAAGTAAGTAAGATATCTCTGAGATCGAATATCGTGAAATACAATATACTACTCCGTCAAGAAAGTACCGGGAATTTTCAATTAAAACAACATTTTTACATTTAATCGTCAAAATTTATTGGGTCGCCTTCAAAATGGGCTCCATTTGCTCTAATACATCTATGCCAACAGCACTTCCAATTATCGAAACATTTTTTATAGGCGCTTTCCGGGATGGACTTTAGCTCTCGCGCCGAAATTTGTTTTATGGCTTCAATCGACTCAAAACGGGTGCCACGAAGGGGCAATTTTAGTTTTGGGAAGAGGAAAAAGTCGCAGGGTGCCAAATCCGGCGAATACGGTGGTTGCTGAAGCACGTTTGTTGAGTTTTTGGCGAGAAAGTCAGTCACAATCGTAGCTCGGTGAGAAGGCGCGTTATCGTCATGCAAAATCCATGAGTTGTTCGCCCACAAATTTGGCCGCTTCTTACGGATACGCTCACGCAAACGATTCATAACGCCTAGGTAATACTCCTTGTTTACCGTCTGACCCTCTGGAACGAATTCGTAGTGCACCACGCCACGGATATCGAAGAAAACAATGAGCATCACCTTCATTTTCGAGCGGCTTTGGCGTGGTTTTTTCGGTTTCGGCTCATTTTTTGCCACCCATTCCGATGATTGCTGGCTTGTTTGCATATCGTACTCGTAGACCCAGGTCTCATCACCAGTTATAATGCGTTCCATGAATGTAGAATCGGAATTACAGCGATCCAGCATGTCTGAGGCAACCTGTTCGCGATGACGTTTTTGAAGAAAATTCAGGACTTTCGGTACGAGTTGTGCGGCCACCTTTCTCATGCCCAAAATATCAATCAAAATCGTACGTGCGGACTCGTGGGATATCTTAAGATCATGTGCTATCTCTCTCAAGCTGGTACGACGGTTTTCCAGCACCCTTTCCTTAATTTTATCGACGTTACCTTCGATCGAAGCCGTCGATAGGCGACCACTTCACGACCATCCTTGAAGGCTCTGTACCACTGATATGCACGAGTTTTCGATAGAGCATTATCACCAAAGGCCTTTTGCAACATTTTCAATGCATCGGCAGACGAAAATTCATTTGCAACACAAAACTTTAAACAAATTCTTTGCTCAACGTAATCACCCATAGTAAAAATCGGCACGCACTCTGACATCGACTGACTTAATCAGCTGTTGCAAACACACTAGTTGACAGATCCCACTCAAGCTTGGCATAGTAATTAAGGACAGTGGTACCAACCTAGGAAAAAAAATCATTGCCCCGCCAGATTTAAATCGATAATTCCCGGTACTTTCTTGACAGAATGTATCAGGATAATAGATAAAAAAAATTACCGTGATAAAGAGACAATTTTACATTTTTTGGAATTATGATGAAAAAACAATATTCTTTTTCAGCTAATAGTAGTATTCACCTAATGAAGTCATGGTATAATGAATTTCTGTCAAGTAAATACCGAAACAATCATTCATTTTGAAAACTCAAATTCGTGTAAACCGTCAGCTCAACAAATTGATTATGCAATACCATACGATTAGATAAGTGAACAATAATTTCCACAAGACCTTTATTACAAGCAAATTCCGTTTGCACCATATCAGACATTTCGATGCGTTATAAAATCTGAACGTAATGGATGGAAATCGTAAATTTTATATCAATTCGAAAAGATAAGTGGTTATATATCGATATGGGTTATATTGTTTATTATGTAGTTAAATCGTGAGAAAAGAGTAATCGATAGACAAAAAATCATTTAAAATCTATAGAACATCTTTCGGATAGGGGGTATTAAATGAGAAAAATATTCCTATTGGGTATTTATGAACGGCTGGTAAATTATTCCACAAGAAATCCAAACTCGAAATCGATCGTCATCATATCTAAATTGGAGTCATCCATAAGTTTAAGTTTCTGAAAATACGCGACAAAAAGCGTTTGGATTTGCTTTTTGAGACTCTTTTATTCCAATATATTGAACAATTGCACATCTTCTGGAGAAAGCATATTGAACTAAGGATAATATGTGAGGAAAATAATTGGGAATGGTCAAAGTATACCAATAACAAATACAAGATATCACGTCGGCTGGTAAGTTTCCGGTTTGACACACAGATGGTGTTACATATAAAAAAATAATACTCTTGTTAGAGATAGCCAACCTTTCAAAGATATCTGTAAACATTTCCAGACGTTACAGTGGTTTTAGACAAACAATTTTTGTGACTTTTCAAAACGATGAAAAAAGAATTTCATTTATTGATTTTGATGAAAAAAACACCCGTGAAAGAAAACTTTGGCTTAATAAGTGTTGTCCAGACTCCGCACCATGAAAATCGACCAGTATGGTTTGGTTTGCTGAATTGAAACGTGGTCGTATTAACTGATAATGCACAACGCTCCAGCAGTCTAATAGGTGGTTACACCGGAAAACATAAATGATTAACAAAATTGTTTTGGCAAATTATACAGTAAATGTGCAGGAGATAGCTGACACTCTAAAGATATCAAAGGAAGATGTAGTAGGCTTTATTTTGCACGAACAGTTATGACAACAACAAGTTTAAAATTTCGAGGCGCTTACAGTGGGAGGCAATGTACTACTCTGTCAAGAAAGTACCGGGAATTTTCAATTTAAACAACATTTTTACATTTAATCGTCAAAATTTATTGGGTCGCCTTCAAAATAGGCTCCATTTGCTCCAATACATCTATGCCATTGGCACTTCCAATTATCGAAACATTTTTTATAGGCGCTTTTCGGGATGGACTTTAGCTCTCGCGCCGAATTTTGTTTTATGGCTTCAATCGATTCAAAACGGGTGCCACGAAGGGTCAATTTTAGTTATGGGAAGAGGAAAAAGTCGCAGGGAGCCAAATCCGGCGAATACGGTGGTTGCTGAAGCACGTTTGTTGAGTTTTTGGCGAGAAAGTCAGTCACAATCGTAGCTCGGTGAGAAGGCGCGTTATCGTCATGCAAAATCCATGAGTTGTTCATTTTTTGCCACCCATTCCGATGATTGCTGGCTTGTTTGCATATCGTACTCGTAGACCCAGGTCTCATCACCAGTTATAATGCGTTCCATGAATGTAGAATCGGAATTACAGCGATCCAGCATGTCTGAAGCAACCTGTTCGCGATGACGTTTTTGAAGAAAATTCAGGTCTTTCGGTACGAGTCGTGCGGCCACCTTTCTCATGCCCAAAATATCAATCAAAATCGTACGTGCGGACTCGTGGGATATCTTAAGATCATGTGCTCTCTCAAGCTGGTACGACGGTTTTCCAGCACCCTTTCCTTAATTTTATCGACGTTATCTTCGATCGAAGCCGTCAATGGGCGACCACTTCACGACCGTCCTTGAAGGCTCTGTACCACTGATATGCACGAGTTTTCGATAGAGCATTATCACCAAAGGCCTTTTGCAACATTTTCAATGCATCGGCACACGAAAATTCATTTGCAACACAAAACTTTAAACAAATTCTTTGCTCAACGTAATCACCCATAGTAAAAATCGGCACGCACTCTGACATCGACTGACTTAATCAGCTGTTGCAAACACACTAGTTGACAGATCCCACTCTAGCTTGGCATAGTAATTAAGGACAGTGGTACCAACCTAGGAAAAAAAAAATTTACCTGCCTCATTGCCCCGCCAGATTTAAATCGATAATTCCCGGTACTTTCTTGACAGAATTTATAGTAGCCAGTAAACCTTGGTCAAAGCGGCCAAAGCGCAACAGATTTCTGGCAACGTTATGGCGTCCGTATTTTGGGATAGGTAGATAATTTTGTTTATCGACTACCTGACCTTTCACTAGGACCATGCACAATCCAGTCAAAGTCGTTGGCTACAATGAGAAAGTTGGAGAATTACATTTGGTATTGCTTCAGCACCCATCCTGTTCTTCCGATTTGCTCGATGGATGAGATTTGGCTTGAACGAGAAGGTCATCTCGTAAGTAATAAATGCCAATTTTGAGTCCAAAGATAAATCGTTCTTTAAGAAAGGTATCGAAGAATTAAAGAAGCGCTGAAATAATTATTTAGCTTTTGAAGGAGACTATGTTGACGGATTAAGCTAAATTTGATCAAAAACGTTTTCTTCACTGATCCAGGAACTTATCAACTGATATGTACTACTCTGTCAAGAAAGTACCGGGAATTTCCAATTGAAACAACATTTTTACATTTAATAGTCAAAATTTATTGGGTCGCCTTCAAAATAGGCTCCATTTGCTCCAATACATCTATGCCAACGGCACTTCCAATTATCGAAACATTTTTTATAGGCGATTTCCGGGATGGACTTTAGCTCTCGCGCCGAATTTTGTTTTATGGCTTCAATCGACTCAAAACGGGTGCCACGAAGGGGCAATTTTAGTTTTGGGAAGAGGAAAAAGTCACAGGGAGCCAAATCCGGCGAATACGGTGGTTGCTGAAGCACGTTTGTTGAGTTTTTGGCGAGAAAGTCAGTCACAATCGTAGCTCGGTGAGAAGGCGCGTTATCGTCATGCTAAATCCATGAGTTGTTCGCCCACAAATTTGGCCGCTTCTTACGGATACGCTCACGCAAACGTTTCATAACGCCTAGGTAATACTCCTTGTTTACCGTCTGACCCTCTGGAACGAATTCGTAGTGCACCACGCCACGGATATCGAAGAAAACAATGAGCATCACCTTCATTTTCGAGCGGCTTTGGCGTGGTTTTTTCGGTTTCGGCTCATTTTTTGCCACCCATTCCGATGATTGCTGGCTTGTTTGCATATCGTACTCGTAGACCCAGGTCTCATCACCAGTTAAAATGCGTTCCATGAATGTAGAATCGGAATTACAGCGATCCAGCATGTCTGAAGCAACCTGTTAGCGATGAAGTTTTTGAAGAAAATTCAGGTCTTTCGGTACGAGTCGTGCGGCCACCTTTCTCATGCCCAAAATATCAATCAAAATCGTACGTGCGGACTCGTGGAATATCTTAAGATCATGTGCTATCTCTCTCAAGCTGGTACGACGGTTTTCCAGCACCCTTTCCTTAATTTTATCGACGAGTTTTCGATAGAGCATTATCACCAAAGGCCTTTTGCAACATTTTCAATGCATCGGCACACGAAAATTCATTTGCAACACAAATTTTTAAACAAATTCTTTGCTCAACGTAATCACCCATAGTAAAAATCGGCACGCACTCTGACATCGACTGACTTAATCAGCTGTTGCAAACACACTAGTTGACAGATCACGCTCAAGCTTGGCATAGTAATTAAGGACAGTGGTACCAACCTAGGAAAAAAAAATTTTACCTGCCTCATTGCCCCGCCAGATTTAAATCGATAATTCCCGGTACTTTCTTGACAGAATGTATATTCCTCAATGAGACAGTTAATAGCGATCACTACATGAACCAAATGGAGGAAATTTCGAAGCAACACAAAGAAAAAAATCTTCTACCAAGACAATGAATAATACACCACAAGTCATTAGTTACGATATAAAAATGAACGAATTACTCCTGGTTTTCATAAAGCTGCCGAACAGTGGACGACAGTTACTGTTCGATAGCTACTGGGCTCGTGAAAATAAAGTTGTGCTAGATACTGTCGGCCAGCTACTTCAAAATATTTTGACTCCACTGACCTTCAATTCTCACCAGAACTACCAACAAAAAGATTTTCCTCACTTTATACTAGAACAAAGAAATATGGAAGTTATTTCACTTCACAAAGATTGTAGAAATAGAAAAATATAATGAAAAAGTATCCTCCGCATAATTTTTCTGAATTTCTGTTCATCATGATTTCGCAGTTCGTTCATGTTCATCGACGTAGTTCCTAACATTTTTCAGCGTAACTTACATCTTGTCTTTATTTTTTTTTCTTTCGGCTTGTTTTTTATCGAATGAGGCCAATTAATTGGACCATTTCTCGAAATAATGTTATCGCCAAATCTTTCTTTCAATAAATCAATTGTTATGGTAGCAGCATGAGATGTAGCACCATCTTGTTGAAACCAAAACACTTCTGGGTCGATACCATTCAAATTTTGAAACAAATTATCATTGATCATCGATCTGTAGCGAGCACCATTCACTGTAACATTAGCTCCAGCATCTTTTTTAAAGAAATATGAACCGATGATGCCTCCAGCGTGTAAAGCACACCATACACTGTATTTTTCAGGATGCAATGGAACCTGCAGAACTTCTTGAGGATTGTTTCCACTCCATATACGGCAATTTTGCTTGTTTACATAGCCGTTCAACCAGAAATGAGCTTCATCACTAAACACAATTTTACGATAAAAAAGTGGATCAATTTCAAGCTGTTCTAGGGCCCAATCAGCAAACAAACGACGCTTATTATTGTCAAGTGGATTTAGTTCTTGAACCAGTTGGATCTTGTATGGGTGTAGACCAAGATCTTCACGCAAAATTTTCCATGTGAAATGTCAAAACAACATGGCTCCTACCTTCTGTCAAATCACATTTATCCCTTTCGAAAGTTCTATCACTCTAAAAAAAAAACACCTGATATTTCGAGACCAAATATAAATAGTTCTTCAAGAAAGGTATCGAAAGATTAGAGAAGTGATTGTATCGCTCTTGAAGATTGTGTTGATGAATAGGATCAAAGTATTAAAAAAACTTGTTTTTTTTATTGAACCAGGAACTTTTCACCCAATGTTATACTCAAATTCCATATAATGATGAATCTATTCATCTAATAATTGCATATTTATATTTTCACGACAGGCATCGAGTCTGATAAAAGTCTTGCCATTGAAAACGAATAAAAAAGCTGATTTCCGCGTCTAAAGCAATCAAATATACGTAAAAGAACTAGTTGTCAGAATGAGAATTAGTTTTAATTGATGTTGACATTAACGCATTAACAACAACACTATAATTTTGAAGGTTCAAAAATCAATTATAATACCTATTGTGAATATAAGTTTACACACATTTACTGAAATTGATAATAGCCGCTGAAAAATTCATAAAAGCGTTGACTTGGTACCAGGAACTAAAGAAGGCCCATTAATTAATAGTTAAATGAAATATATTGTTTTGTGACACCATTACATAAACAATGTTCATTCAAATATTCATAAAATTCGTCTTAACATAATATTATAGATAGTAAACTGGATTTGTAATGACAGGTGTATCGTTTGTTGGAAAAACGACCTGACCTAATGGCATTACACGTATCTTTCAAATAAAAAAAAATTTTAATACATCACACACACCCTGTTTAATTCCATTTCAACCTCTACTCGCCCTTTTAGAACCCCTGAAGCTACCCAATAAATAATAATAGTATTAGAGACTATTTTGAATGATATTTTTTTATCATTTTCAAACAGCAGACGTGTTATGTTTACGAAAAATCCAAGTTCATAGTTCTACACTTGATATCAAGATGGTAATCGACATATTGTCAATTGTCAAAGTATTGGCGAAGTTAGTACTTTCATTGTAATAATAATAGCTTTTAGCTGGGTGTATATGCACTGAACCAAGAAATATATTTCGTTTTTGTTATATGTGTTCCAATTTTTCTTCACTTCCTCATCGTTGTAGTTAACTTTGTTCATAAATAAACATAGCAAGTTCATCGTCTACATAATTATAATACATTCAATGTGCTTCTGAAAATTGAATACTATCACAGTACTTCGATTCACAATAATCCGTTGTAAACTAACCTCGAAACAATGTCTGTCAGCCCAATTTCTCTAGCTATATAATCTGATCTTAAAAATTATTTAGCACATAATGTGCAGAAGAATTTTTTTCCTACAAGAAAAAAAGAAATTGGTAATCTCACTCGAATCAAATATTGATATAAGTAATAAATAAAATTCAATTTCCACAAACTTTTTATTGTTGAATGACAATTGTTTCGTCACACTGTGGATTAATCATATTCTACATTTGAACTGCTAATGTGTGAAAGCATAGGTTTTTATATATGTATTGACAGGTATTAGAGGAAGTGGGACTACAAGTAGAATGGTATTTATTAGGGTATTCTCAATTAAGTGGCGAGATAGCATAGATGTTGATAAAAGTTATTGGGGTAGTCGTTGGTTTTTCCAATAACATGAAGATATTCAATAAAGGTGACTTGATCGTGTCCGTTTATTCGTTAAGGAGAATTTTCTGAGAATTACAAGTGATTCTAAGAATGTTAATCTAGAACCCTTACTCCCGATATGCATAATTTCATATTTGTTTTTGAAATTATGTTCATATATGGAATGTGTTGAATTTGAACTATAGCTCTCTTGATGTGAGTGTATTCTTTTCTTGAACGATCTACCGATCAGATCAATATAAACCATTGGGCAATCCTTATAATTCAACTTATAGACTCCTGAATTATTATCTTTATTTGATTTATCTTTATTATTTTTAATATTTTTGTCAATATTCTTAATGGTTCTTAACTCTGTTATGCAATTAAAATTTTTCTTAAAATAACGAGCGCGGACAGCGTAGTGGTAGAGCATCGGGCTCATGACTGGAAGGTCCAGGTTTGAATAGTGTTCGGGTGGAAAGAAATTTCTTAGTTGTACGGACAATTTCACTGTTGGGTCAAAACTTAACAGTGCTGTGACATAAAGTGGCGAAAGATCGCAGTTACAAAGCCTACCCAGAACACAACTGAACTCCTAACTCGCACAAGCTGAAAAAGCTTCTGAGAGAACTTCAGAGAAGGTCTAGGAGTATCAGGATAATAATAATTATTTACAATAATCCAACACAGAATGTCATCTACAAATCTGAACCAATGAAGGAAATATTTATTCATTGGGTTTAAATGAATTTTCGATTCCAAATCATCCAGGAACATTTCTGCTGAAATAGAGCTAAGTAGATTACCCATGATGAGTCCTTCAGTGGAAATATAAGTAATAGCATTAAATTGGAAGTGAATCTGTTCAAGACCATTCAGAATATCACTAATTCTGATAGGATTAGTATTAACGAATATGAAATTATGCCTATCGAGAGTAAGGGTTCTAGATTAACATTCTTAGAATCACTTGAAATAAACCGATATAATTCTCAGAAAAATCTCCTAAACGAAAAAACGGACACGAACAAGTCACCTTTATTGCATATCTTCATGTCATTTGGGAAAACCAACGACTACCCCAATTACTTTTAATACCATCTATGTTATCTCTCCACTGAATTGAGAATACCCTAATAAATACCATTCTACTTGTAGTCCCACTTCCTTTAATACTTATACATATATAATTACCTATGTAAGCTTTCACACATTAGCAGTTCAAAGGTAGAATATCGTTAAGCTACAGTGTGGCGAAGACCGAATCCATCAAATATTTAAATATTGATATTACCCTAATTCTCCTAAATCTCCCGTGGTGATTCCTCAGAAGAATAAATGTAACGATTAGTTGTATTCTAATTAATTAGACTTCGTAACTAACGGCCAGTTTCATAAACGAAATTAAAGCCACCTTTTTCCCAAGAAGTCTCCTTTAATGATAAAACGTGTTTCATCAGCAAATTTTAAGGTTAAAGGGAACTTAAAAGCGTGTTTCATCAGCAAATTTTAAGGTTAAAGGGAACTTAAAAGCGTCCTTTATCTTAAAGTGAGAAAATCGACCCTTTACGGCTGGAAAAGGATCCTTTAACAAGAAGCTCGACACTGCGCAGGTGCTCGATAAACACGAAAACAGTGGACATAACCTTGTTCTGTCACATTTACCCATTTTGTTTAATTTTAGCGTACTACGAAATATGTTGCACCAAATGTTGAATGCTGATTTTACTTCTTCATCAAATGATGAAGAAACAATTGTGAGAAGACCAAAAATTTACAGAAGGAGAGATATTTTTCCACGTTAGATGATCTAGATTTCTTCTATCGTTTTCGCCTGATAAAACCAACTGTTTAATCTTTGCTTCAAAAAATTGCAGGTCAATTGTACTTCTCATTTAACAGGTAAACAAATTTCGATTTATTATTTTGTTGATATAATTTTATGTATACCAAATCATTAAATCGACAATTTTCAGAGGCAGCTGTATTGAACCGATGAACCAACTACTTTTGACATTGAGATTCTATGGAACTGGAAATATATGATCAAACCATCTTTAATAACAGTGTCTTGAAGAGGCAATTTGAGAGTGGTAAATTTGGACGGTATTTGTTACTTGGTGATAGTGGTTATAGTTTGCAGACTTATCTTATGAAAAAGTTAGGGGAAGCTATAAATGCAGCTGAAAATTTATATAAGCAGTCAATTATACGAACTAGAAATGTGGTGGAGAGAAAGTATGGAGTTTGGAAACGTCATTTTCCTAAACTTTCTAAAGGAATGAGTGTTAAGTTAACGACCATAAGGGCAAGTATTGTTGCTACCGCTGTATTGCACAATATAGCTGATATGCTAGATATGAACGAAATATTTCCAAATGAATGATTGCATGATGTGCAGGAAGAAGAGGACTTTCAAACAAATGCAACTATTGTTAATGCAGCTCGTCAAGTGAGAGAGTCTATTATTAATGAACATTTTGATAATTTACAATTTATATTTGTGTGATAATTGAAAATAAATTTGCTTGTCACTTGCGAAACTATTCATCATATTCAATTTGTGTCTTCAACATAACAAGATTTCATATAATTTTTATGAGATTTTACAAGGTATATATTACGATAGGTTTCTATGTTTGTATTTCAGATTCATTGTTTTACTTTAGGTAACATTTGAAAAAGTTTTAAGTGAGAATAAATAAATAAAAATATTGTGTTATTGAAATTTCTGTTTTCAATTTAAATATTAGGGGACTTCATACTCTGCAGCAATGCTGATAAAATTTTAATACCGCTTTTTCCAGAAAGTGCATTAAAAATAGAAAGATTTAATTATTATTATTTAATTTTCTCTTCATCTCCATAATTTGCAAATCTAATATTTTGACCTTCGAATGCTTCTCTTCTTTTCTTCTATTCTCTTCCTTGATAGCCGCTATCTGAGCTTCTACTATAGCTGTTTTTTTATAATACATCTCTTTCGCTTCGGCAAGTAGGTTCGTAACAGTTGGGCTCATCTGTTTGTAAATTGGCTCCCTCAATTTCAATGGAGCCCCACTACCAGTCCCTTTAATATGACTGCGTTGAGCAGCTACTACCTTCTAGTTTTAGTTTTTATATTGTCATATTTCGATTTGAGCTGGTCCCCATTTCTCCAATGGAGAACTGTTGCATTGAATGCAGTTTCTATTCTCTGCCAGACTTTATCCTATAACATTAAAATCCTCTTTTTTAATCAATTCCAAGAGGCGTAGTTCCTCCTCAGGTTTTAAAGTAATACTTTTTTTTCTCTTTTCTTCCATATTCATTCATATAACCCACGTACTAAAATATAGCAATTCGCACGAAATAATGATATGAATTTCAATATACTGTCTTCTGCACATAACCATGTTTATGCAAAGATCGATTTCTGCTTCTTCTCTTTTTCTTTTTACAAGTTCCGACGCATATCTCACAATTTTTACAGAATATCACCAACTATATTCGTGAAATCACTAGTTCTCAGGATAGCCAACAGTCGGAAACATATATATATATATATATATATATATATATATATATATATATATATATATATATATATATATATATATATATATATATATATATATATATATATATATATATATATATATATATATATATATAAAACATAAAACATACATACATTAACATATATACATTAAAGGAAGTTTTAAGTAAAGGGCGGTCGATGTGCGTTTATGAACTGATGGTCCCATTTAAAGGATCCTTTTTCATAAAGGGACTTTATCATAAAGGAGCCTTTTGATGTTGTTTATGAAACTGGCCGTAAGCTACCTTGTACAAGGCACTGTGAATTTTTGACCCAACCATCCTACCATTTTAACGGAAAAATTTCGAAATGTACTAGACGAAAATATATGAATTTACACCCAGCGATTTTAAGAATTCATTAAACCTTGAAATTGTGTACTGGTACTGGTTTTTGTAGACGCTGTATCTAAGAATTCCACTACCAGAAATAAACACCAATACATCCTTCAATATAGTGGCTATATCATAAATAACGATACCAGTTTTGATGCTTCTGTTGTAGCCTGTAAAATGAACTGGAATTTTCGAGTTCCGAAAAGTTTTCCGTAATGCGTAAGATATTCGGTGTACGTCGCGACCTTGTGCTGATTGGTTAATGAAATAATGTAAATAGAAGAGAATTGCAGGTTGAGGTTATACCGGGTAACATCGGTTTCGATTTGGGACGTTGCCGTCTGCGCTAATATCACGCCCACTGACGAAATCTAGAGAAATTGGGTGTCTAATTTCACTAGTAGGTATCAGATATGAAGAAATTGATGACACTTTACTATGATATGCTCGAATGAACACACTGAAGGATTGCGACACTACTTTCTGGTATTTCACATGAGTATCTGAACTGAATTGAAATACTTCTACGTCCGATTATTCACGTAAGGAATAATTTCATAAAAGCATTTACTTGATGTCGGGAGCTTTAGCTCCCCAGTATATTAATTAATTTACTGAGTGTCTCAACTAAATTTTGCTACCTCTTAACTATATAATAGATTTTTTTTTGTTTTGAAAACATTTGAATATTAAAACAAATTGAAATATGTTTATCTTCTACAATTTTAATTTCAAAAGAATTTTTTATTCAAAAAACTTTTAGAATTAAATCAATGTCTAAAACAAGCACCGCTTACATTTAATAGACGTATATAATCAAAACTCAATATATAATGTCAAATGGAATAAATAAATCAACAGATATACGAACGTCATTAAAATTAATAAATGAATATTTAAAGGAGACAAAATTTTGTTTCTGGTCTTACCTTTAAGAACACCAATTGCCTTTTAAAAACATGAACACAATTAAAGGACTTCTCAAAGAATATAATTTATTTGAAATATTTAATATATTTAAATATTCGAATAAGGTTTATTCAGAAATCTCTAAAAACATGCACTATATCTTCAAAAAACAAATATAATTCTAAGCAATTCCTTATTCAGTCCTCAATAATATTCCAAATATCAAAATAAAAAAACTAACCTATATCCAAACCCTCAACACGTGTAAAAGGACTAATGCTTCGAAACACAGATCAACTTTATAATTCAAGATTGATCTATGTTCTAACAAAATCAAAGAACAGTGTGAGTTATTTTTAAGGCTTATTTAAAGTCATTGACATTCCATAATGAGATTTATTGAAGCCAAAATATAATTATATATTATATATAAAATAAAATAGAAAGGCCTTTTACTTGATAGAAGAAATATAACAAAATACATATTTCTTCTATCAAGTAAAAGGCCTTTCTATTTTATTTTATATAATAGATTCTTACAAAATCCTCCGCTAATTTTAATTTGTAAAGGCACATATTTTGAAAAGAGTTTCACAATTTTAAGTAAAAACTTAGCTCTTCAAGTTTTTGAATAGGAAATTTGGGATGAATAACACATCATTTCAGAGATTTTTTTCTTTCTGAGTATCGCCGAGTATGTATTTTCACACTCTTGTTCGAAATAGCCGAACTCTAACTATCTGATGAAATTACTGACCAAAATTTAATTAAATAATTTTCAAATATTGGAATTTTTTTATTTTTATTGATATTTACTTTATGTGAGAAGTTTCGGCAGGTTTCTAATACCAGAAAATTTTTTCTCTAGCGGTAAAACAGCTTAAACTTATTCTATCGAAAAGTAATGTATACAATAATGTAGTGAATTGTAAAATAGAAAAAGGCTTTTTACTTGATAGAAGAAATATAACAAAATTTGAATATCAAAACACATTTAATCTGTTAGTCTTCTACAATTTTAATTTCAAAAAACTTTTAGAATTAAATTAATGTCTACAATAAGCACCGCTTATATTTAATAGACGTATATAACCAAAACTTAATATATAATGTCAAATGAAATAAATAAACCAACAGATATAAAAAAGTCATTAAAATTAATAAATAAATATTAAAAGGGGTCAAAATTTTGTTTCTGATCTAACCATTAAGATAAGAATACTAATTGCCTTTTAAAAACATGAACACAACTTAAGGACTTCTCAAAAAATATAATTAATTTGAAATATTTAATATATTTTAATATTCAAATAAGTTAATTCAGAAATCTCTCAAAACATGCACTATATCTTCAAAAAACAATTATAATTCTGGTAATTTCTTCATCGGCCCTAAATAATATTCCAAATATCAAAATCGAATAACTATCACTATATCTCACCTCCTACGTGTTTAACAGGATGATTGCTTCAAACAGATTAACTTTAAAATTCAAGATGGTCTATGTTCTTAACAAAATCACAGAAAAGTGTAAGGTGTTTTCAAGGTTATTTTTAAATCATTGACATTCCATAATAAGATTTATTAAAGCCTAAATATAATTATATATTATATATAAAATAAAATAGAAAAAGGCTTTTTACTTAATAGAAGAAATATAACAAAATTTGAATATCAAAACAGATTCAATCTGTTAGTCTTCTACAATTTTAAAGTTAGTCTTTTTGAAGCAGTCATCCTGTTGAACACGTGTGAGGTGAGATATAGTGATAGTTATTTGATTTTGATATTTGGAATATTATTTAGGGCCGATGAAGAGATTACCAGAATTATAATTGTTTTTTGAAGATATAGTGCATGTTTTGAGAGATTTCTGAATTAACTTATTTGAATATTTAAATATATTAAATATTTCAAATAAATTATATTTTTTGAGAAGTCCTTAAGTTGTTTTCATGTTTTTAAAAGGCAATTGGTGTTCTTAATGGTAAGATCAGAAACAAAATTTTGTCTCCTTTAAATATTTATTTATTAATTTTAATGACTTTTTTATATCTGCTGGTTTATTTATTCCATTTGACATTATATATTGAGTTTTGATTATATACGTCTATTAAATATAAGCGGTGCTTATTGTAGATATTAATTTAATTCTAAAAGTTTTTTTAATGGAAATTCTTTTGAAATTAAAATTGTAGAAGACTAACAGATCAAATCTGTTTTGATATTAAAATTTTGTAGTGAATTGTATTAAATCATATTAAAATCTGAAAAGATTCTTTTGCTTCCAGTGCGATAATCATCATGAAAATATGCAAATACATTCAAAATGCTGTTCTTATATAGTTTTTCAATCTCAACTCGATTGAATATTTATAAATTATTTATTCACAAAATAAAATTTCTGAAAAACATCATAATTTTTAATCCCATAGTCAAATTACGAACATAATTTCCTATTTAAGCCTGATACCTACTCTGCAAATTTTGAATACCAAAGTTTTGAGAACTATTGTCTTGACATATTATTGAATTGAATATCGGTAGGTTAAATATAATCATTCGAAACTATTTTTGGTTCAAAATCTGGAAAATACAGATACTTAGATGAAATGATAGCACCGCAATAAGAACGCTTAAAAACTCCGCAAAGAGATTTTTTATTCCTTTAATGAAACCTTTTTTCTTCTTTTCCCTAACAATTTCGTCGAAACAAACTAATCATAAACATTGAGTTAAATCTTTTTTTCTTCTGACATCCCTATCTCACTCTTAGAATTGATTTCGAAAGATTGAAAATCAATTGTGAATTATAATAGTTCAACAGAGAGAGATGTTTTACTTTTACTCTTAATTGATACTCGGATATTTTTAAATTTATATATTATAGTTATTTATAGAAAGTTGAACCTTCGATTTCAATTTCGCTTAAGAATCGTGAATCGAGGATATGAAACCTGTTCTATTTCTGGAAGCTTTCAATTATGAAATCTCATTGCATATATGAAAATAGATATTTTCTTGAAAAGGTATGCATACAAATAATAAATACACAAACATGTGAAAAAATTATGTGAGAACGGATGGGATGGGGGATGGGATCTTAAGATCTGAATATTAAGCGTCAAAATTCAACAAAAAACTTATTAAAATGAAAACATAAATAGAACGAAATCCTTCATTAACAAATACACATATATGTTGATTCCAATTTATTATTATCAGTTGAACATATACTCAGTTTCGTTACATTGTAACTTCTGCAAATGCTTCTAATCAAATTACCAAATTTCTGACTAGTTGTTTAAAAGCAGTTGAAGAAATTACATTATAACGAAATACGTCATGTGTTCAATTTTTAAAAATGAATATAAATCGAAATTTCTGCGTATTGATTCATTAATGCAAGATATGTTTCTATTTCTACTTTTTCTTGATGATACTAACGTTCGTTTCGTCCATTTCAAAGGACTTCGTCAGAGCACAAGGTATACAGTTTCAGTTTTAAATTCATTGTCTTTAAAAAAATTGTGAAGATTTTATTTTTAGTGCTATATAACAGAAAGGTATTCCACTTAGAATCACGTTTCAAACTAATCCCTTGAAAATATTAACAAGAATGATGTAATAAGAGACGGTCGTTTAAAAGGATGTTGTTATCTTAATGTTCATTCATTTCATTTATTTCTCATAAATTCATTCTTAGACCTCTAATTTCAACATGTAATATATCGAAATTATTTGAAGAAAAAATATTTTTTTGTGAAAGGTGTTTCCCACAATGTTAGTCTTTCTTATTCTTATTGATTCTTTTTCTCTTCAGATAAATGAATTCCATAATTTCTACCCGTTCTTCCTATATAGATACTTGAGAAATCGAAGAAATTGAATTTATATATAACTAATAACAGAAATGTATCCATTTTCGTTCAATTATTTGTGATGAATGTGCTAATATTCTCAGTTTTTTTGAGAGAAATGTTTTTGAATATATACTGACATTTCCTTAATGAGTTAGACTAACGTTAGTCTACTAATTGAGAGGTCTTATAAGTTTATAGATTTGTTTTGCAGATGTTTCATGACATTTTCGAAAATACTTATTTGTCTGGATGTGCCGGTAAAACATACTACAAAATCATCCACATATCTATACCAGTAAACATTGTATTTTTTCAGGGGTTGTTCATAAAATTTATTTTCTAGAAAATCCGTGAAGATTTCAGCTAAGAGAGAACTTAGGATTACCCATTATTGAAATTTCTTGACTTGTGTATACATAACGTCGATGAATTTGAAAAAATTGTGATTTATACAAGTATTTGATAAATTTACCATTTCTTAAAAAATAACCGGATTTTTTTGTAATGATTTCTTCAAAAGTTTTATTGTTTCTAATGGATGGAGGAGTTTCAAGACATCATATGACACTTATTTTGTATTATCTGGTAGTTTTATATTACTACTTTTTTTTCTACTGATTATAATGAATTTCTTATAGAATATTTGGCCGTGAATTTAGTATATTTTTCAAATAATACCAATACAATGTCTAGATAAATTGATCGCAGAGAAGGTATGATATGGAACTATGGTTTGATAGGGTAATTTTCTCTGTGTAATTTAATTAATGAATATAATTTTGGTAGTTGGGGATTACTGATTATTAATTTGTGTTTTTTTTTCTCGAATAATAACTTGAGACTTTTTTTTATTCATTTTCAATAATTTTTTAATTTTATTAGTGAGATCTTCATTCACAATATCAGAATTCACTGAACTAATGAAATTTTTGGTTTTTTCTTTATACTGTTCTTCATTTGTGTTGGGTCGAAAATTAACAATGCTGTGATCTAAAGTGGCGCAAGATCGCAGTAACAAAGCCTACCCAGAACACAACTGAAATCCTAACTCGCACAAGCTGAAAAAGCTTCCGAGGGATCTTCACAGAAGATCTAGGAGTATCAGGATAATAATAAAATTTACTAAGGATGAGACGTGGGTTCCTTACTATGATCCTGACAGTAAACAAGAGTCCATGTAGTGTATTGAAAAGGGCGCATGATTAAATAACGTTTACTTGCATTGGTAAAAATTAGAGGGTCGTTTTTGTTCTCATTGTTTTGAAGGTAGTTAAGTCCGTACTTAATTCAAATACAGCAGAAATAGAACATGTGTTTCATTAATAAATCGAATATAAATAATTTCTGCCAAGCATCGGCCAAATCAATCCAATATATATGCATTATGTAATTAACTGTACAATGGATTTCTATCAAGTAAACACCAATAAAAAACGAAAAAAATTTATACCATTCATTATAAGGACAAATGTACCTTAATTTTATCGATTTACTGATAATAAGATAATTCAGATGTATTGACCAAAAAATGAAAACAAAATGCATCGAATAATGAGTTTCCTAATAAAGACGATTTTTTCTTTCTTGGAATTTAATTACATAGTGAAAATTCAATCCTTTTCATCTCGAAGTTCAGCTTATGACAATTATTTTCATTATACCTTACTAAATTTTCCATCTTGGCTTTGTTTGCAGAATCGTCTTCAATGGAGGCAATTTTAGATAACTTCTTTCAATAAATCATATTTATTTCCATTAATTTAATGCTTAATGATCATCAATTTCTCTAGTTCGAGATTTGTTGACAAAGGCCGTAAAATTTAAATATCCCCATAAAAATAAATCTGTCTGGAAATTACAGACTCATCAAATTTTTTCCTAATAACCCAATAGCTGCATTGGTCAAGTGTGATACTTACATACATTTTGTTGCAAAAACAAATTTAAAAAAAAATTTGGTTCAAATTTGGTGATTGATTCACATCTACTGTAATAATAAATAGTATTTGTACTGTTATTATAATTTGCTCTTCATTTAGTAAATTATTTTCTAATTGCTTTTCTGGTATCGTGTAAAGTGAAATTCGGTACGAAATTTTCAAGAATTTGACGAATAGAAAGAACAAAAGGACAAATATTGGATTTTCCAATAAGAGGTTTCACTTTTATATTGAAAAAAAAACGAGTATAATTTGAGAGAAAACAATGGACCTTTATTTCATTGTAAAGAGGAAGATATGGCATCAACAATGGAAAAATGACGTCAGCCAAATGGCGGCCACGGCTTCACGAATTCCATATTTAAGGTCCTGATTGTGGAGCATTGGCATATACCTTATCTTTCACGTAGCCCCAAGGAAAAAAATGCTTAAAGAGTTAAATCACAAGATCTTTTTGGCCAACTGTGATCACATCTATGGAAAATAACACGGCCAGGAAACTTTTCTTGCGGAATTGCGTTATTTTTTCATTGGTTGTGTGACACGTAGCGTCGTCGTGTTGAAAATAAACGTCGTCCAATATCTTCCAATTCTGGATATAAAAAACTGCAGGTTACAGCAGCACTGTTCTCGGTTTTTTGAGCAACGCACACTGTGTCGAATCTTTACATTACTAATTTATCCCAAAAGTTCAAACTTTTTCACCAGTTTCACTATTGTCGGCCGACAAGCTACTTCACGACGACCCAAAAGTCCTGTAGTTTTGCTAACTGTGGCTGTAAAATTCTAACCATTTTTGTAGTGAATTTTAACAGTTTTAATGTGTTGTTGAAGCTTCTTTCATTTTATTTTTTTTTAATGGCGTAGTTTTACTTTTCAAATGTCAATAGATGACAGCTGTCCAGATAGCGAGCCATTCAAAATGAAAGCTCTTATTGGAAAACCCTTTATTATATCGACACAATTAAATTGAGTTCAAACAAATGAACTTTTTATTTGATTGTTTTGGTTTTTAATTCACAAATATTCATCGCGAATTTGAAATTTTCAAATATTATTTTCATGAAAATATCCATTGAAACCAGGTCTTTCACATGATTGTTAAACTATCGTGAAAAAGAATGGCAGCTAGAAACGTTTTTATCCAGTATTAAGAATATCATTGCCGATAGAAATAATAACAATAATTTAGATGAAGAAATGAAACGAAAAAAGTGATCACCATAAGAAAAGCAGAAGATTCTCAACTCTGTCAGTATAAATCTTGAATGAAACTGTGATTACTGATAACCTACCTACTGATAACATAAGAACGAGTATCTATTTTTACAGAAAAACTGAGTCCCCCAATTTCGGAAGAAATAATTTATATCAGACTGATAATTACGAAGAGGTTCCTGATGGAGCTTAAGGAAGCAATTTAGTAGAATAAGATGAAAATATTGAGAAGTTAAAGAGCTGAATTGCTACAAGTGATAACTTTATCTGGTTGATAAACGGTTCAATTTGTCAATTCGACGGTGTTACATAAATTAAACGAAATATATCATCTTGATTTGAAGTTATATATATTCAATGAAAAAAAAAGTAAACGCCCATATATCTGATTTTAATAATGTTTTACCTGTCGAGGTATATTATCAAGGATAACAAGTAATTGAAATTTCAGGTTCATTAGCTAAGTTTTTGCGTTGACTGCGAGGTCGTTGGAGTACCTACTTTGTAGTAAGGAAACAATTCAGGAAGGGTATCAACAGATCTTTTTTGACGAATCCTACTTCTGTCTTGGGATGTATAATGGTCGGGCCAGGAAAAGAAGGCGACGCGTGTTATGTTATGTTATTTATGGCGAGCGGGCGTCTGTCCACCCTACCACTGCGTCCGCACGGACTATTGTGGTTCACCCCTAATTTATATCTACCCCACGAGATCCAGTTTTTGGATAAAACCGATAATCTTGTTCAGGGGTAATTTTTTCAGTTCGCTGTGGGCTATAAAAGCCTGGCCAAAGACCTCGAATCTGATGCGACTCACCGCACTCTATGGCAATCTGAGGCGATGTGCATGGCTGTTTCAGTGTCCTCAAGACACAGCCTTCATTGTCTTCAGCCAGACCGATTTTGTGCAAATGCGCTTTCAGTCTGCAGTGACCTGTCATAATTCCGACAAATGTTCTTAGTTTGGCCCTAGCCAGACCTAGCGCTAGGTTCGCCATCTTTTTGTTCGAAGCTGTTCGAAGGAACAACTTTGAATGTTTCAGGCCAGAATGGCTCCGCCAGAAAGACTGTAGCCTTGAGTTCATTCTGCCTGTTATCGCCTCGTTAGCCACGTCATGTGGTATTCCCAGGAATGGTTCCGGTCCTACCAGAGGCAGCGCAGCTCCAGCAAATGCCAGCCGATCCGTCTCCTCGTTGCCCAAATAGTTTGAGTGGCTCGGTATCCAAACCAGAGTGACTTCATGTCCGAGCCTGTTTAACGACGCGTATAGTCAAGTGATCAATTTTTTCGGATAGTTCAAATGATCCAGTAGGTCAAAACAGCCGGTAGTACTAGTGCAGAGGATTAATATACTAATTCCGGATAGTTCAAATGATCCGTTACAACAAATAAGCCGTCAGGTCAAATGAACCGGTGCAATTACGCCGAGAGGGAGTGTTTAGACACAGACAACAATTAGTTGTTGTCTGTGTTCTCTGAAATTTGGAAAATAGAGAAATATCATTTTTTGTGAGTTTTTGATCGGTTGCCACGATGTTTATTTTTTCCATTATTTAAAAAAGAATTGAAAACGTGTACCAAGATTTACTGAAATTGGGTAAGCATGCATGGGTGTTTGCCTTTTTTTCAGTCAGTATACAGGAAAACAACCCAACCGACATTCTAATACTGCGATTTGCAAGAAAAATTTTACATGTTTCATTTTAGTATTTGAAGAATAAATTGAATTAATAGAAAAAAATCATTCTTTGCAGTCGTTAAATAGAATATTCCTATTACATTACAAAATTGTTCCAATTTCGACGTTCATAGAACTCGAATATCGAACAAAAGCAGAGTGGTGAAATTTTCAGCCAAAATAGATAAATTTTGATTTCAATAAATTATTAGTTTGGAATAATTTAAGTAGAAATTCATCAATCAAAAGCTTCTTCCTTCCTCAAATTCAGAGACAGAATGAAACTGATGGAGAGAGATTTGACTTATTTCATGTTCAAAAGCCATATTACAATACTTGTATTCTATCTTAGGTATCAAGAAAAAATTCTCTACGTTGTTGATAGGATGTACTTATTACAACATTCTCATATTAACAGAACATATCAAGTAGTCATTTTAGCGTTACACCGTTAGTACCAGAATCAAGCAGATACAAGAAAAACAATCGATAAAATATTTTACTTATATGAATATTTTTCACAATGATATTTTCAACAATTTGCTATACCTTGAATATTAAAGGATCTTTGCAATCTGATAATCTATGCCACGATACAAATCTGAACTGCAAATACGGATTTTTCCTTCAAACTATTCTATAATCAACGAAACATCGACAAACCAATTTGACAATCATTATTGGGAATATCAGTTCTAGTATCGAAGTTTTTCAAGGTAGAAAAGGTATATCGATACAGGAAGTTTACGACTATGGCAGGAAGAACTGACGTGAATCTAATCGAGAAGGTGAAATTCAAATGCCATATGATACATTTTAATTCTGTCTCAAACAATGTTGACTAACACATTAAAAACACATGGAATTTGTTGAACGCAAATATTTATAATTTTAAGTGATAAATAAATTGTTACGTGGAGTCAGAGATGACGACTAAGTTGTGTCAAAAATGATTCGATCGTTTATTTAGTAGATTTGAAGACTGGGTAATGTACAAAGTTTACAAGTCCATATGTTGTTTAGAGAATTAAAACTAAGTCTGTATATATAGTTGGCAACAATGTGAGGGTGTGCCATTTGAAATTTTCATTTTTGGTCGGCTATAAATGGAAAAACCAATGAATATTTTTTCAGATTCATGAATTAAATAGAAAGATTGAACTTTGACATTTACGAGTGCACAATAATATGATTCAAGTGACCGCCACGACTGGCCACAGTCCCCCATCTGATCAAACCATTTTTTCAGTACATTCTCCACTGATTGGGGCTCGATCACATGAATGGCAACTTTGATTTCTTATTTCAAGGCTCCAATCGTTTCTGGATGGTTAGCGTAACACTCTTCCTTAAAAGATTTTTTCTGGGAAAATGCTGATCTTTGGCCATGAAATCATTAACCCATTGAGCGAAGTGGAAACCCAGCGGATAAACACGGGGCTTCACTTTTTGCAGTAGTTGAACTTGGTAAGCCTTCATACCGAGGTCTACATGCAAAATTCTCCTCAGAGAAGTGCGAGAAATGTTCAGTTCTTGCACACGATGACGAGTTGATGTTGCCACATTCTGGACTAC
This sequence comes from Megalocaria dilatata, assembly GCA_034642435.1. Taxonomy (NCBI): domain Eukaryota; kingdom Metazoa; phylum Arthropoda; class Insecta; order Coleoptera; family Coccinellidae; genus Megalocaria; species Megalocaria dilatata. The sequence continues at coordinate 70,771,716 of CM067857.1, read as the reverse complement.
AGCAGCACTGTTTTCAGGTGTGCTCACTAAACGAAAACGTGAACGGGTTGTTTCATCAAATAACGATCCAGTTTTCTCGAACAAATTAATCCACAAATTGCCGTGAGAGAATTGCATTTCTATGGAATTTTCCACGTTTGAAATCTAACAGTTCGAATAGAAGATTCACCTTGGAATTAACAGGAATTTTTGAACGCAGCGAAAAAATTCCTGTATGAACAACCGAAGTTCAAGGAGAAGATAACACATCCCTGAAACATACATATGTAAAACACAACATTTGGAAACGTAATACCATAATTCAGCTCAAATACAAATTGATTTCTTTAAAGTTGTAACTCTTGAATTTTGAAATTCATATTCGAATCGTAAGTGTTTATTATTTTGAAAAAGAGAGTGCTTTAAGGTAAATTAAGGTAATTGCGCATTAAAGAAATAATTCCAGTGCCCTAAAATGTTTATATTAGGAGTTAAAATAAATTTGTGTGCTTTTAATGACGTATGTCGGTACTAGTTTATTAATCCATTGCTTCATCTGACAACATTTTGAAGTGTCATCATTAGGCGGCCTTATCAGTATCTGTTATTTCGCTTAAGTGTAAACAACATAGTTTCTGTGTGCTCCAAAAACGTCAACTTTTGTACCGAAAATGTGTTTTTGCGGGGAGTTTTACTTCATTTCTTGAATATGAAGAAAAAGGCTACGGAAAGTCATCGTATTTTCGTGGATCTTCATAGTGACAATGCTCTAGCTAAACGAACGTGTCAGAAGTGGTTTGCCCAATTTAAAAGTGGCTAAGGAAGAAGGACCCGGAGTGCTACCAAAGTTTAAGGATGAAGAATTAGAGGCAAGGTTCGATGAAGATCCATCACAAAGGCAAGAAGAACTCGTAAAAACACTTGGAGTCACTCAACCAGCCATTTGCCATAAAAAACAATGAGAATAGAAAGGTAGGATATTGCATGCCATATGAACTGAAGCCAAGACGTCGAACGTCGTGTTTTCACGTGTGAACAACTGATCCAACGGCAGAAAGAAAGGGGTTTTTGTATCTTATTGTGAATGCCGATGAAGTATGGGTTCATTAGGTTGCTCAACAATATCGGGCAACGTATAGATACGTTCAAACCGAATATTCATGGTGAGAAAATCAGGCTGTGCATTTGGTGGGATATTATTAGCTCCTGCAATAGAACGAAAGTATCACGGGGAAGGTTTACCGACGACGCGTTTGAGCCGAACATTGCGAGGAAAACGGCCTTAATACGCTGACAGACACGATAAAGTTATTTTTACACATGTTGGGTAACCCGTTAAAACGTACACTCAACTGGGAAGTCCTACCCCACCCATCGTACAGCCCAGACAATGCTCCTTCCGACAACCATCTCTTCCGATCGATTCAACATGGTCTGGCAGACCAGCACTTCTCCAATTACGATTAAGTAAAACAATTGATCGATGCATGGATAGTGGCTAAAGAGCCGGCCTTTTTTCGTGATGGAATAAGTCATTACCAGAAAGACGGGAAAAAGTAATGCCTAGCGACGGATAATACTTCAATTTGCGAAGAAAACCGCACGTCCTTATTTATACCCTTAATGGTTTATATTCTGAAGTATGAAGCAATCAAATTTGATGAAAAGTTATTCTTTGTAATTAAAATAAATTGTAGAAATTACTATGTTTTACTACCAATAAAAATATATTTTACACATTTTCTTGTGACTCGAGTTTCGGGAAATGAACTATCCCATCATCAGACAACTGAAGACCTAACAGTGGCACAGAGGTATTTAAACAAAAGTGATAAATATTTTGAATATTTCAATAGATTCTAACACCTAATAGTGGTACAGAGGTTTACAAGCGGAACGTGATAAAAACCCGGTTAAAAAAGAGGGGCCTTCTAACAGATATCGGAATGTCGGCAATCGACAAAGAAGGTTATTAAACAGATGGTACCCAAATATCTCAAATAATTTTTTGGGGTTACATAGCTCCGTACAGTTATTCATTATTTCTACGTTATTTTGTTGTACATCTCAAATATTTGGATTTACATAGCTCCATACAGTCATTCATTATTTTTTAAATTATTTTTATTGTGAACGAATTTGAAAATTTTAATAATCCAGTTTCTTTTCATTTGAATCTACATGTAAAATTTTCTTAAGATTTTCTTTTGTCGAAAAGAATTACTAATTTCTAAAGAATGAGTGGCAAAAGTTGAATTTCTGTTTACTTTTCATTAAATTAATTTTATGTTCGTTGAAAAAGGTTTTAAACAGATGTTACTTTTCATCATTAATTATTCTTTGTAACTACCATAACTAATTTATGAAATTTGATACTATTCGGTATTAATTCTCCAAGCTCCAACGGTTGAAAATAGAAAAACTTATCAACAGACTTTCATGATAGCGGAAATATGTAATGCTGCAATAATGCTCTACGATCAGAAATGCGCGAGTAATGAAATAAAACATGCGACAAAAACCATGAAAATGTTTTCTTTGATTATAGTGATTTCGTGCAACATGAGTACTTAACGCCGGGCCAAACCGTTAATAAAGAATATTATATAGGAGTTTGAGAAGATGCCGTGCCTGGGTAACGACCAGATTTGTGGTCCAACGACAATTGGATTTTGCACTATGATAACGCGCCATACCACAAAGCACGAATGGTGCTGAATTATTTATTATTTGAAGATAAACGAAGTCCATATTGAACAAGCACCGTATTCGCTAGAATTAGTACCACGTGACTTTTTTTGTTCTTGCAGCTCCTGGATGGAACTGAAGACCATTCCTTTAGAAGCATAAGTGTGTCGTTTTAGAAGAATGTTATTTATAATTATCGTCAATTTTCAAACATTCTTTATATCAAAGAAAGTAATAAAGAGAATCGGAACATTCTGAATAGAAAATAATAAAATTTCTCGAAACATCCATGGAAATTTTCTTATATATAATCTCAGTAAGTAGTTCGTAAGTTATAAATTAATGAATTAAAACATAAAAAGGTGAAGTAATTAGGAGGTGTTAACGAGAAATAGTGCTATTTGAAACATTTTAATGAGGACATGAATATTTTTAAGACCTTTTTACTGTTTTTCTCTTAATTGAAATAATCACAGATTATAGTAAAATTTTATGATATAAATGGACATTTATTTTTTTGTGGAGGTCATTCATTAACCCAAATGTGCAACAAATATATAATATAACGATTGTGCAATTGCTTTGTGCTGTTTACATTTAGTTTGAAAAATTATTCAATTAACCTGCCGTGAAAAACCATCCTTAAAAATTTTCTTCAATTTTGTCATAGCTCTGTATTGAATTTAATGCGCAGTTGAATCTGATTCTATACTTAAATACATGTTAATTCAGAAACTAGTAGTTATTAACATCCTCATTCTGAATTTTGTTGAAAAAAGTATCAAGGAGAAATGTTACAAGCTTTGCTTATTAAGTCAGCATGTATCTACGTCGAGAAACATGCCATAATAAGTGATAATTGAATGAATAAAAAAATTAATTTTGATATTATTTTGCTTTTTTTTTGAGGAAAATTTATCTCGAATATGAAATACAGCAACCGTTATTTCCGCTAATTAAATAAAAGCGGAAAATACTATTAAAGAAGGTATCCTCCCTTCGATACAGAGGCGAAGATAAAATGTTATGAAATAAATGATTGAATATTGAATATATCCTTGAACTTACGGCGGAAGTACTTCTTAAAGATTAAATTTGTATTTTTTCATATGAGAATCGATATTAGTTGAAAAGTAGTTGTTTATCTACATTTTTACTGCTTGAATCCAACTTATCATTTATCATTAACAAAAACTGAAACTTGAAATTCAAAATTCTAATAGAATTTGAAAAAATTATAATGTATTGAATCGTTATAATGCAGTATATTTATAGAAAGAGTTTGTATCAGAAAAAAAGGTTTCAAGGCTACTTTTAGGAAAGGTTTTTTCGCAAAAAAAATTCTTTGAGCAAAAATATTTCAAAATGTAATCTGCTTTAAGCCTGCCTTTATCATTTCATGTTCTGTCGCTATTATTTTTTCTGGTCGAATCCTACTTTAGAACAAAATAAAATCTTATTTTACATAAAGAGAAACATAATATTTTATATTATGTGTTATGTTATGTATGTTATTATAATATAATCATTGATGATTCTTGTCTGGAATAATTGTCCTGTTTGATAAACTACATAAAGACAAGGGATTCCTTGTTTTCCGAAATTATGTCTTTGTTTTTTAATGCTTTTCCCAGAAATTGGTGGAAATCACTGACGTTAAGTCTGTAGATTTTGCGCGCTAGTTCATATCGCCCACAATCAAAAAATGTTTTTTTTTGATCTTTTAATCAAACGAACTTCACGCATTTTGTATAAGCCTTCTTGTCCTCATTTTACATCTAAATACTAAATTTTAATTTGATCGTGAGACTGCTGCTATAATTTTTTTAGTGCTCAGCTCATAAAATATTTGTCTTTGTTTTGAATCTTCTAATCATACAATCCTCATGAAATTTCACAGGAACGTGTTGGTTATCATAATTTTTTTAAACCGCCAATTTTATATCAGTGGTACATGTAGCTTGGAATATAATGATAAAAATAAGAGAAAATTTCAAATGTGAATAACTTTGAACCCAATGAATTACTTTTGCCCCATAACAAACTCTACCCCCAATCTACCCCAAAAGTTTCCAGTGTTAAAAAAATTACAGTGTTTAAGGAAGCGCTCAAGGCTGATCCATTCACAATTTTTTTTTTATTTTCTAATTATACCACGAAATTTCGTATGAACGAGGGCGTTATTACCCTTCTTCTAAATGCGGAATTTCAGATCGTTCGAAATTGTAGTTTCGAAAATATAGTAAATTTTCAAAAATGAATAACTACGAAAATATCAAACCGATTTTGCCCATTAATAAAATAAAATAAATCCTGAAAGTTTCAAGGCGCTAACACTTTCCGTTTGAAAGTTAGCGTGTTTACGGACTGTTACGGTCGGCCGGGCTAGACGGACAGAATACCTATTGACCTCGGATTCTCCATCAATGTGCCAAGTCGTTTAAGGCCATTTACGGCTCCAAATTCGAAATTTTAGACATTTGGGCGCAACAAAAGCACGCTGTTACCTAAAACTAGTGTGTAGAAATGATTAGTTTTTAAAACCATTATAATTTTTGTTATTCTTCAAATATCAAGTTACCGTTTTAGTTTTTTCTCCTATGAAAGTTGATGAACTATATTTTGTACCGTGAAGATTCGAAAATTCAAGATATACTGGTACTTATGATATTACTTGCATTCGATTTGGTTCGACACATTTTCCATTACTGGAGGCATTATTTCCTGCTATTTATTTAATGATATCGTATCCTGAGTAAACATTTTCTTATGTCATATAGCATAAAATTATAAGCTGATAATTTCTAGGAATGTCATTTGTATCGAAATGTATGAAAAGATATTTTAAGAACGGAGGATATTCTAATATTCACATATTCATTATAAATAAAATAAAAAAATATTATAGTTGTTTCGCTACCACAGTAGCATTGGTGGAGTTTTACATTTTTAATAATGGAACTTATTTGGAGAACACATTCATTTTGTACTGTTATAGGTTTATAATTCTACTATGGGAATTCCAAAAGATGAATTTAGCAGAAATAATTAAATATATTTAAAATCAGTGAATTGTTCAGATCTATTTGTTCAGTCAGTAAAATCCGATTTTATTGTGACGGTTTATTTTGAGTGCTTTCGAACTAATCGGAGTATTATAATGAATAAATAGATCTGGATAATTCGCTGTTTTCAAATATTTTTTTTGTTGGCCCTATTTTCTGAATTACCACAGACCGTAGTTGAATTATATACCTGTAACAGTATAAAATTATTGTATTTCCGTTTCGAATTTAGTTATTCAAATTGTGACCATCTGACGATAGCGAACAATTGTTATATATTATTTACAATAAATATGTGTATATTTCAATAACCTTATTTAAGATACCAGTTTGAATGGATTTTCGTTAAGCTGCCAATTCAACTGAATATGTAAAATGTATCTCTCTCTGTACCTGTTAGTTTGCGGTTGAACGAAAAATCTTGTTTGTTATTATTTTTTGTAATTTTTAAATAATAGAAATCGATGTTACTATTTTTTCATTTTCATGAGTTTGAAGGTTGATTACCATATACTGATAAATTGAAAAAAAAAGAATTTTTTTTTCCATTAGTACCAAAGAAACAAATTGTCTTTCACTGTATAATTAAAAGAATAAATAATTGAATTAACAAGTACTAGTGGATTAAATCCATAAATCAAGTAAAGACAAATGAAAAACTTCACATGTCCCTTCTCCTTATACCTGAGTATAAGGAGAAAATATTTTTTCGGCAAGATCTTTTTATGTGATCGTAGATGAAAATCTATATACAAGAGCGCTTTGTATTTTACCAGAAGATAATTAAAGAAAACGAAATAGTTTTAAAGAGGATTTAAAAAATTATTTCAATTTTTTTTGCAACAACTGAAAAAAAATGTAGAAAAGGATCATAAAGGTCTATTATTTCAGAAATAATAATACCATAATTGGTGGAATGATTATACAAAATATCAAGACAAACTTACAAATGGAACCTAACAGCTCTGGATAAATGTTACCCACAAACACTTCGACAGTACTGAAACTACACTTCACGTACAATTCCTTAAAAAGGTCGTTGATAGTCCACCTAAAGTCTTTTCACATTAAAGGGAATGCATGAGAAAGTACTAAAAGGAATTAACAGATTTTTCCATAAAAGCACTGATCAATTATTTAACAATCGATTTACACTTTGTAATTTGATATCAATGGCTTTACGATGGCGCACTGTCACTTGTTCATGTCTCTATTAACGTAAATACCTTGACGATATAAGTTATCGCCTCATCGCAATCAATCAACGGTATATTAGTCTACGTGCATTGTTGTTCTACTGACCTAATCTAGCTTAGAAAGAATCACTTTCAGGCATAAATTTAGGCATTACTCTTGCATTTTACTCCATGCCGAACAGATTTTAATACAACAAACAGTCATAGTTGGTAGATACTTTCGTTGACACAGCAACTTCTTCAGACTACATCATACCCTGAAGAAGTCGTTGTGTCGACGAAACTCGCTATTCAATGAAGAAATGTAAGTTATAAATAATTTTTTATTTGTGTTAATATGGATTGGCTTCAAGTAGAAGCCACAAGCATTCAACATTCATATTTGCAAAATAATGCAATATTCAAAATAAAAACAGGTATTTAGAAATAACTGTTTTACGACCAAAAAATTCAATCTGATATTTCTGTCACTGCAGTTTCAAAGTTTTACTTCGTCATCCGATAAAGGTATAGTATGATATTGATTTCTCGCACATCACTTGGTGTAACATTTTTAAATTAATGAAGTAAATTAAAACACTTGGCTTAAATTTCACTGTTTATTTCATGTCTGTAAATTTTTTATATAATAGTAAAACAGAGTAATTTCTAAAATCTTAATGGAATGAAATAAGGAATTACTTTGTTTTCTATCACTTTTTATTATAACTGATATACAGTGACTCGAGTTTCGTAGTGTTTACTACATTTTCAAACTGAACGAACAAATTAGATCTCAACTATTATACATTCTGTCAAGAAAGTACCGGGAATTATCGATTTAAATCTGGCGGGGCAATGAGGCAGGTAAATTTTTTTTTTCCTAGGTTGGTACCACTGTCCTTAATTACTATGCCAAGCTTGAGCGGGATCTGTCAACTAGTGTGTTTGCAACAGCTGATTAAGTCAGTCGATGTCAGAGTGCGTGCCGATTTTTACTATGGGTGATTATTACGTTGAGCAAAGAATTTGCTTAAAGTTTTGTAATATTATCTAAAGGAATTGAAAATGCTCTATATACCATTGATCTATAAGCAGCTAGTTTATGATTGATCGGATGGTTTGAAAAATTTGGTATTGTTGTATCAGTTGATGTGGGTTTTCTATATATATCAAAGGAAATTTCATTATTACTGTTAATTAAATTATCTGGACATAACTTTAATCAACAGTAATAATGAAATTTCCTTTGATATATATAGAAAACCCACATCAACTGATACAACAATACCAAATTTTTCAAACCATCCGATCAATCATAAACTAGCTGCTTATAGATCCATGGTACATAGAGTATTTTCAATTCCTTTAGATAATATTACGTTAAAGAGGGAATTGAATACAATCAGACAAATAGCCACAAAAAATCAGTTCGAAACCAAAACTATAAATTCCATCATAAACAAAAAACAGAAGCAACTAATTCGTAAACAAATTTACCCCATCTCCAAATCAGATCATAATAACAAAAAATTCATAAAACTAACATATTTTGGACCAATTTCACAAAAAAATAGCTCGAATTTTATCAAAAATTAACATAGTTACTGCTTTCACACCCTCCCATAAAATTTCTAATCTCTTTTTTGATCCGAAAGACAAAGAGAACCGACTGAATAATTCTGGAGTCTATAAATTAAGTTGTCAAGAGTGTAATAGTGTGTATATAGGGCAAACGGGCCGACCTTTCCATAAATGGTACAAAGAGCATGAATCTGCTTTTAGGAACCGGAAGAATAATTCCAATTTTGCGAACCATTTCTTCACTACAGATCACACCTTCCCAGAATTGAACAACCTTGTTATCTTGCACGTGGAAGCGAAAGGGAAAAAACTTGACATCCTGGAATCCATAGAAATTGAAAAATATAAAAAGCACGTACCAATAATAAAACTACTTAACGAACAGACGGAACTTTGGAAAACCCCTCTCTTCGAAGCTCTGCCGAAGCCTACAATCCCCATATGTAATAGTTGAGATCTAATTTGTTCGTTCAGTTTGAAAATGTAGTAAACACTACGAAACTCGAGTCACTGTATATCAGTTATAATAAAAAGTGATAGAAACAAAGTAATTCCTTATTTCATTCCATTAAAATGAACTATCACAAAGTAACGGACTACTCCATCCAATATTCTAAAATCTTGTTTTAAATATGCCTACTTCCAACAGTAACGGTGAAAGTGTGTAATCTTTCCTCCAATGCAAAAAACCATAATTTCCCAAATATCATTCAGATTTTAATCGAGCGTTTTTCATACTATTCATAAACAAGATCAAATAACAATAAAAGTATTTGTGTTAACATTAAGTAGGTGGTCAATTGATTTGACATCGATAAAAAAGGAATTATTTTTTTTTTCTTGAAGGCAGATTAGAAATTTCTTTATAGGAACAACAGAAATGTCAATTGAAGAAAAGGAAAAAATTTCGTTTCATGAAATCGCCGAACTATTTTCACTGTTTTTTGTACAGCCATAGCATAAGTAAGGCATCTAAGACAGATATTTCAATTTTTGGAGTAACATATGGTCACGAAATTCTCCAAATAATATCAATGTTTCCGATCAAACTTGAAGTACATATAGACCCACATTGTTTATCTAAAAATTTGGATATTGAATGGATGAATAATTATATAAAGTATGTATTCGAGTCTATCCGATGAAAGCTCTAATATAATTTAGAATAAAAATTATAAGGCATCTGAAGAAATTTCACTATATATATTGAAAATATATATTCGATTAATATAACATTAATATCCGTCTAGAAAAACATATATGTTTCTTTACAGGATATTGTATACAACATATATGATTAATTTTTTCCTTAGTGTGAAAACAAATAAGAATATAGGTATGATTATATACTCAATTCAAAATATAAGCTATTATACGTATTTCATGCTTATTATCAATCTTCAGATAGCTCTAACATTGAGAACTGGACACAAAAACAAAATTGAAACTTATCGTTCAAGAAAAAAATCTGAAGAAAATCCCACATGCTGTTTACATATGTCATACCTGGTTATAATTTAAAACACAGAATTTAATTTTAAGGTTATCAACACATATGTCACAGAAGCATCTGAATTCTCCTTCTTTACAATTCGTGCGCAAGGCTTAAATCTTATCTATATCTCTTAAAACTTTACACTGAGAATTTTTTTTACTCCAAAAACGATTACACTCTTGTTTAAATAATTATACAATTTATGAATTCGAGTATAATTGATGAAAGCTCTAATTTAGAATTTTAATTATCAGAATCTGAAAAACTTTCATTATATAAGCCATTACACGTATTTCATGTTTTTTTCCAATTATCAGATTACCTTTCAAGAAAACAAAAGTGCACCCGCTTTAACAACCAAAAATTTTTCCCAGTGTAACTTTTTGAGGATTATGGAAAAGATTTTAGGCTCGCGCAGAAATTGTTGAGAAAAAGCATTCAGATACTTTTGTAACATATTTATAAATAACCTTAAATAATAATAATAAGTAATATTGTGAAGAGAAAAATTATGAACAATCTTGATCTTGTTTTACTTCTAGGTAAGAGGGTATGAAATTATCGTTCATTTCAAAATGACAAATTATCTTGGAAAGACACTTGCCGCAACAACGTTTACAAATTGTTGAAATTTATTTTCAAAATCAGTGTTCTATTCGTAAAACTTATAGAGCACTTCGTGAAATTTATGGTTTACATAATCGTCCATCAGAGCAGCTTATTCGTCGAACTATCGATAGATTTCGGACAAAATTTTCTCTACTCGATGTAACAACAACAAGACAAATAACTGTACGTACAGAAGAAAATATAGCTGCTGTAACTCATAGTGTTAATGATGATCCAGATTTGTCTATTCGTCGACGTTCACAAGTTGGCTCTGTGCATCCACCACATGGAAAATTTTGCGTTAAGATCTTAGTCTACACCCATACAAGATCCAACTAGTTCAAGAACTAAAGCCACTTGACCATAATAAGCGATTCCAAAGCAATAGATGCTTTGGAATCCTACATAACTCGAGTTATTGATGAAATAAGGTCTGAATTACTCGAAAAAGTGGTCCAAAATTGGTCTGGTCGAATGCGGTTCCTCAGAGCTACTCGTGGTGGACATATGCCGGAAATTATTTTTAAAACATAAATGACATAAAATCATCTTTCAAATAAAAAAAATTGGCTTCAATCTTAATTTAAATGTGTTTTATTTCAATTTAAAGTTCTATCAGTCTAAATAAAACACCCAATAGATGTTGATAGTGATTAGACTATTTAGAATAAGACACAGCAGGCTAACTCACAACCACTTGATTTCTTTAGAAGAGCAAATTAATTGCGAGTTTTGCCCCATCAGTACACACTTAACTATGGAGCACCTACTCTCTCTATGTCAACATTACAGCAGTTAACTGTCAATTTGGACTAAAAGACCTCAAGGATATCCTCAGCTCATCAAGTCAAATCGAAACAACACTAAATCCCAACCAAGCTCCAGGAGTTTCTGGCGGGTCACTACAGACGTGTATGGCCTGGAGTTGTCCTGATAGAACACAACTCCTCTTCTGTTGGACAATTCTGGCCGTTTCTGGTTAATAGCTAGCTTCAAAATGTCCAGTTGTTGACAGTAGAGATACAAATTTAGGGCTTCACCATATGGAAGCAACTCATTATAAAGGCTTCGCAAATGGAAATTCGATTGATCATGTTTTTGGTGTTAATTGGTGTGGCATCCAAATATCGTGTTTCTTTTTGAATCCAGCTTTGCGCAAATAGTTTGAAGCTGTCGATCTTTAGCTCCTGGGCGATGCTACGACCACTAACATGCCGTTCAACTTCGATTTTTTTTTGTGATTTTTTCGATAATCTCGACGACGGACCTGTCTGTGCGAGGTGCATCTTTAACATCAAAAATACATGAACGGAATCGACAAAATCAAAATTGCACGTGATTAGGTGTTATATAGTATAGGGACCGTAAACAGCGTTTACAATTTCAGCCGCCTGGCTTGACTTTTTGCCTTTACCAAAGAAAAGGTGTAAAATGTACCGAATTTTCTCTTTGCTGACTTCCATTCTTAACATCCCGTAACACACCTCTGAATGACCGAACAAAAAACAGCAATAGATTTTTTAGTGTGAAATGTTACCTTGAGAACGAGCATAAATCTGAGCTAACTATTTGATCGATACTTTAAGAGATATCGATAATTACAGCCATCTTTCGAAAAAATAATGGTTTTCATTTTCCTAACCTTTTATATTCATTTTTCACTTCTTTGCCAATAAGTTAAAATGTAGACCGAATAGAAAAGAATGGGGTTTCAGGAAAAATGAAATTGCAGAAAATTACGTTTTTTCTATAGCTAATGTTAAAATGTTGTGATAGCACCTCTTTTGAATATATAAAGTGTCACTTTAACCGCAAGGGTAGATAAAGTAACACTTTAACAGCAAGGGTAGTTAAAATGTTTTAACTTTTTTTATTCAATCAAATTTACGAATTCAAAGACATTAATTCGAAGGGTTAACAAAAAGTGTAATTTTGCAATTGACATTATTAGAAACATTTATTTTTGGAACACCATAACTTGTACACGGGGCATTGTTTTCGTCGTTCTTCAGCTACCATGTGATATTCTTGATGCTTTTCAACTTTTTAAAGGACTGGTATTCCTTTTCATACATCATCCTAGATTTTTGGGGCAACAATAAACTTTCTGCTTTCTACGCTGCATCTTCTACATCTGATGGCAGGTTCTCATCTTCTTTGTGCCAAAAATCACAATTTTCTTTCACATTTTATTCTTCACCTGAATTTGAAGTCTTGCTATAGAAAAACATGTTGTATTTCACACGACAATAAAATCGCATTATCTCCTCGAGGTAATTAGCGTCTCGACTCTAAAAGACTCCCAAAGATAAAGTACAAATTTATCGTCTTGTACAATAAATAACTATTATTTGATTTTTGGATGCCAGAACATAGAATTTTGAGTATTTATGTGTTCTTCATTCACTATTTTTGACCATTCTTTTTATTAATCACAAGTACCTTCATTAAGCAGTACTTCACAGATTTGAAATTGTCAAGGGAGATGGACAAGAGCGAAAAAAATTAAAAATTATTTCATGAGTGGAATTAATTTTACTGCCCTATACATATCAGAATGAATTGAGATTAATCAGATCATTTTACATTCAATCCGCCCTTCTATGGATTCTAATTGATATCACGGTGCTCAAGCCAAGATTTTTATTTATTTATGCAAACGGTTACTTTAATTACTTAATATTCGTCGCTGATAACTGCTACTATGAGTCGAAGCATGAGTCATATTGTTCTCCGATAAAAATGAGACAGAAATTACTGTTCACTCAATCTTTCATATTGTCTGATAAGCTTTGAAAAGGTACAAAATTAATTTTGAGGTCACTTTTTCGAAGAATTATTTCGAAACGATCATTTTTTCATTAACTACACAATTCCACTCACAGATGTTATCTACGAATTTATATTTACTTCGAAATTCTATAGATCCATAACTGGCGACATGCAGAGAAATGGAACTAAAGGGCCAGTGATTTATTTACCTTATAAATTGGTTTTAACCATAGACGTATTAAAGGATAATAAGTCTATGGTTTTAACACTTATTAATGGTTATTTTCTAAATAATGTTGATTCCTTAAATATAATTCTCCTGATTTATTAGAATGCTAACGAGTTAACTAAGTGCTGATAATTGTTGGTTGATCGAATGGTGTTATTTATTGTTTACGATGTCATCTGTGTGCAAGATTTTAAAATAAATAGAAAAATTTATGTGACTTATTGAATCTAGTAGTGATTAACGGCCAGTTTCATAAACGAAATAAAAGCCTCCTTTTCCCAAAAAGTCTCCTTTAATGATAAAACGTGTTTCATAAGCAAATTTTAAAGTTAAAGGGAACTTAAAAGCGTCCTTTACCTTAAAATGAGAAAATCGGTCCTTTACGGATGGAAAAGTATCCTTTAACGAGAAGCTCAACACTGCGCAGGTGCTCGATAAACACGAAAACAGTGGACATAACCTTCCTCTGTCACATTTACCCATTTTGTTTAATTTTAGCGTACTACGAAATATGTTGCACCAAATGTTGAATGCTGATTTAAGTTCTACTTCTTCATCAAATGATGAAGAAATAATTGTGAGAAGACATTTTTCCACGTTAGATGATCTAGATTTCTTCTATCATTTTCGCCAGACAAAACCAACTGTTTAATCTTTGTTTCAAAAAATTTCACATCAATTGTACTACCCATTTAACAGGTAAATAAATTTCGATTTATTATTTTTTTGATATAATTTTATTTACACCAAATTATTGAATCGACAATTTTCAGAGGCAGCTGTATTGAACCGATGAACCAACTACTTTTGACATTGAGATTCTATGGAACTGGAAATATATGATCAAATCATCTTTAATAACATTGTCTTGAAGAGACAATTTGAGAGTGGTAAATTTGGACGGTATTTGTTATTTGGTGATAGTGGTTATAGTTTGCAGACTTATGACAAAGTTACCGGAAGCTATAACTGCAGCTGAAAATTTATATAAGCAGTCAATTATACGAACTAGAAATGTGGTCGAGAGAAAGTATGGAGTTTGGAAACGTCATTTTCCTATACTTTCTAAAGGAATGAGTATTTAGTTAACGACCATAAGGGCAAGTATTGTTGCTACCGCTATATTGCACAATACAGCTGATATGCTAGATATGAACGAAATATTTCCAAATGAATGATTGCATGATGTGTAGGAGGAAGAGGACTTTCAAACAAATGCAACTATTGTTAATGCAGCTCGTCAAGTGAGAGAGTCTATTATTAATGAACATTTTTCTAATTTACAATTTTATTTGTGTGATAATTGAAAATAAATTTGCTTGTCATTTGTGAAACTATTCATCATATTCAATTTGTGTCTTCAACATGACAAGATTTCATATAATTTTTATAAGATTTTACAAGGTATGTATTTGGATAGGTTTCTATGTTTATATTTCAGATTCATTGTTTCACTTTAGGTAACATCTGAAAAAGTTTCAAGTGAAAATAAATAAATGAAAATATTGTGTTATTGAAATTTCTGTTTTCAATTTAAATTTGAGGGGATTTCATAGTCTGCAGCAATGCTGATAAAATTCTAATACCGCTTTTCCCAGAAAGTGCATTTAAAATAAAAATATTTAATTATTATTATTGAATTTTCTCTTCATCTCCATAATTTGCAAATCTAATATTTTGAGCTTCGAATGCTCTTCTTCTATTCTCTTCCTCGATAGCCACTCTCTGAGCTTCTACTAGAGCTGTTTTTTTATAATACATCTCTTTCGCTTCGGCAAGTGGGTTCGTAACAGTTGGCTCAACTGTTTGTAAATTGGCTCCCTCAATTTCAATGGAGCTTCACCACCAGTCCCTTTAATATGACTGCGTTGAGCAGCTACTACCTTCTAGTTTTAGTTTTTATATTGTCATATTCAGATTTGAGCTGTTCTCCATTTCTTCAATGGAGAACTGTTTCTATTCTCTGACAAACCTCATCCTATAATATAAAAATTCTCTTTTTCAATCAATTCCAAGAGGCATAGTTCCTCGTCAGGTTTTAAAGTAATACTTTTCTTTCACTTTTCTTCCATATTCATTCATATAACCCACGTACTAAAATATAGCAATTCGCACGTAATAATGATATAAATTTCAATATACTGTCTTCTGCACATAACCAGGTTTATGCAAAGATCGATTTATGCTTCTTCTCTTTTTCTTTTTACAAGTTCCGACGCATATCCCACAATTTTTACAGAATATCACCAACTATATTCGTAAAATCACTAGTTCTCAGGATAGACAACAGTCGGAAAATTATGACCAGCGCATTAAAGAAAGCTTTAACTAAAGGACGGTCGATGTGCGTTTATGAAACTGATGCTCCCATTTTCCTTTTTCATAAAGGGACTTCATCATGAAGGGGCCTTTTGATGTTGTTTATGAAACTGGCCGTAAGTCAAAAACTTGACACTGATAGATTGACTTTTCCATTGTGAATTACGTTAATCAATGTAAATTATTGGTGGATGTGAGACAATTTTCGAATTCATCAATAAGGAGTATGAGCTATGATATTAGATTTGAGCATGAAGAAATTTTAATCTGCGTTGGTAATGTGAAAATGTCGAGAATACATTTCTTTACTTGAATTAACTAGCAAAGGTATGTCTTGTATGTATTTTGCATACTTTAGATGGCGCTAGTGTATTATTAGTATCTAAGAGTCTCTGTTTATAGCGAATATAGATACTCGACAGATTTGGAATCACTAGCTACAATGAGAACCGAATGGTAAAAATGACAGATCCACCCAAAACGAAAAAGAAAAACGATCGAGTAACCTAAAACTTTGAAGGCAGCAGACAAAGAATTTACTTATTCTAAAGCTGCAAACGCACAGTCATACAGAAAACAGGAAACAAGGAGTCACTAGTGCACTGACGAAAACCAATCAGTTTGATACGTGCACAATTTGCCTCTGTAATCTACAAAACCTTGTAGAGTTTGTTTGAGTATAGAACTATTATACAGATATATATTACACTGTCTCGATTTCTGAAACTTTCAATTACCATAGCTCATACTCCTTATTAATGATTTTTGGTACAGATCAGCCGAATTAATTTATTGTATTATGAATATGCTAATTTTTGAGTAAAACGGCAAATTATGATCTGATTTGAGCTCGAAGAAAGTTTATTCTGCATTGGTAACGTAAAAATATCGAGAATACATTTCTTTACTTGAATTAACTAGGAAAGGTATGTCTTGTATGTATATTGCATACTCTAGATGCCGCTAGTGTATTGTTAATATCTTAGAGTCTCTGTGCATAGCGAATATAGATACTTGACAGATTTGGGGTAACCAACATAGATTGCACTGACGAAAACCAATCGGTTTGAAAGGTGCGCATGTCTGCAATTTGCCTCTGTGATCTACAAAACCTTGTCGAGTTTGTTTGAGTATAGAATTGTTATACAGATGTATGTTACCCTGTTTCGATTTCTAGAACTTTCTATTACCATATTTCATACTTCTTATTAATGATTTTTGGTACAGATCAGCCCAATTTATTTTTTTTAATTTTCAAATTGCTTGTTGGGACTAATGAAGTAACAAAAAATATCATCAACAGCAGACCAAATATTTTTGTTGATCATCCATAAATATTCAGGCTAATAAGGGAATACTTTGATTTTCATAATCTAACCTTTTTCAGATTTATATATTTTAAATATTGGAAGGAGAAGTCCGTTACTTTGTGACAGTTCATTTTAATGGAATGAAATAAGAAATTACTGTGTTTTCTATCACTTTTTATTATTATTGATATATAGTGACTCGAGTTTCGTAGTGTTTACTACATTCTCAAACTGAATAAACAAATTAGATCTCAACTATTATATATGCTGATTCTAGGCTTCGGCAGAGCTTCGAAGAGAGGGGTTTTCCAAAGTTCCGTCTGTTCATTTGGTAGTTTTGTTGGTGGTACGTGCCTCTTATATTTTTCAATTTTTATGGAGTCCAAGATGTCAAGTTTTTTCCCTTTCGCTCCCACGTGTAAGATAACAAGGTTGTTCAATTCTGGGAACGTGTGATCTGTATTGAAGAAATGGTTCGCAAAATTGGAATTATTCTTCCGGTTCCTAAAAGCAGATTGATGCTCTTTGTACCTTTTATGGAAAGGTCGGCCCGTTTCTCCTATATACACACTATAACACTGTTGACAACTTAATTTATAGACTCTAAAATTATTCAGTCGGTTGTCTTTGTCTTTTGGATTAAAAAAGAGATTAGAAATTTTATGGGAGGGTTTCAAAGCTGTTACTATGTTAATTTTTGACAAAATTTGAGCTATTTTTTGTGAAATTGGTCCAAAATATGTTAGTTTCATGATTATTATGATCTGATTTGGAAAGGGGGCAATTTGATTACGAATTAGTTGCTTTTGTTTTTTGTTTATGATGGAATGTATAGTTTTTGTTTCGAACTGATTTTTTTGTCTGATTGTATTCAATTCCCTCTTTAACGTAATATTATCTAAAGGTATTAAAAATGCTCTATGTACCATGATCTATATGCAGCTAGTCTTTGATTGATCGGATGGTTTGAAAAATTTGATATTGTTGAATCAGTGGATGTGGGTTTTCTATATATATCAAAGGAAATTTCATTATTACTCTTAATTAAAGTTATGTCTAGAAAATTTGTTTTGTTATCATTATTTCTTTGTTGAATTGGCATTGATTATTTTCTGGATTACTGAATTATCTGCACTAAAACACTATAATATTTTTGTGAAATTAATTTTCAACCACTTGCTTTTTTAGAAGGATTATATTATTTAACCTAACCTTCAAAATGAGTTTCAATCAATTAAAAACCAACTCAATAAAATTTTATTTAAGGTAAAAACATACAGGTCAAAAATATGGGAATTATTATTTTCTTTTCAAATATTTCGTAAAAATAGACATTTAGAATCAAGTTTCAACAAATATTCATACAATAAAATCAATTTCCTCAAAGTGTGCAAATTGCATCAGCTCAAAAACTGGAAACTTTCCCTGAGGTGATAAAAATAATATTTACGTCGATATTATCTGACTGAAAAATGCCCCGTCCATACAAATTCACTAAAGTTTTGCGATGTGAAGATATACACAGTGCAAATATATGCAAATATTTGATTTAGTTAGCTAACAAATGTCGATTTCATACACTCTATATGTGAGTATGGGACAACGTAACTTCAGTTGAGAAATACATGAATTTATTGTTTCTCAATGCTCGTTTGTTGAATGCATGATTATCAATAGATTTATATACCTTTATTCTTGGGGTGTAAGAAAAAAAGAAGAAATAGGTGGGTCATGACCCGCTTCGTAGAAACATTTTTCAAAACTGATAATTCTATCAATAATTTAAAAGGGGCTTGTAGTATTTCCATAAAACTATGTATAGAATTATAATTTTATTGCTTCACAAAAGTTACAGAGTTACACAAATTTTAAGGGTTTTAAAAGTGGCCGATTTTTGATTTTTTATCTAGTGCTCATGTATGATAAAAAAATGTATACACTTTTATCTGAGTGTTTTATTTATCCCTCTCTCTAAGAATTTGTCCGATATAAACCAAAATTTTTTCTTGTGTACTTGATTATTATCGCAAATGAACTTGATTTACTTAATATTGTTATTGATTATTAGACCCAACTTAGTAATGTTTCAAACATGCTGTTTGTCTAGTGTTAGAAGGGTGCAAGACTTTCAAAAGTGAGTGCATAAACCGCTCCGCAAAAGTTAAGGAAATTAACAAATCTTGTTTATTTTGAAAAAATTAAAATTTTGGATCCGCTTTTTTCCACGTTTCATAAGTTAATCTGAGTACTTCATTTGTTTCCCTTCATCAGTTGTAAACAAAATTTCATTTCTCGTGTATTCAGTAAAATTTTATATTTTTGATACAAAACTGGAAATATCCAAAAAGCTAGTCATTGCTTTTGACTACTCTAAATCTGGTTGTAGAAGTGGTCTTGATCGATTTCTCTCCAAAACTGCAATAAAATTTACTCGAAATCTTCAAATATCTGTAGAGGTGATTGATGAAACTTTGACGTTCGTTGTAGCTTGTTCCAAGCGTGCTTAATCGTATCTAGCGACACAGGCGTTAGTGCCAAGTGTAATGTTCTATGGAATCATCGATAATTCTGGTACGGTGAGGGCCGATATTATCGTCTAAACAAAGAAATTTGACTTAAAATGTTATTGATAACTCGGTCCACGTAAATCTGCACATTAATATTGTCACTGATCACCAACAGTTGTGTATATCCATTAAAACAAATGCTAACAAATGTCGATTTCATACACTCTATATGTGAGTATGGGACAACGTAACTTCAGTTGAGAAATACATGAATTTATTGTTTCTCAATGCTCGTTTGTTGAATGCATGATTATCAATGGATTTATATACCTTTATTCTTGGGGTGTGAGAAAAAAAAAACGAAATGGGTGGGTCATTACCCGCTTCGTAGAAACATTTTTCAAAACTGATAATTCTATCAACAATAATTTAAAAGGGGCTTGTAGTATTTTCATAAAACTATGTAAAGAATTATAATTTTATTGCTCCACAAAAGTTACAGAGTTACACAAATTTTAAGGGTTTTAAAAGTGGCCGATTTTTAATTTTTTATCTAGTGCTCATGTATGATAAAAAAAATGTATACACTTTTATCTGAGTGTTTTATTTATCCCTCTCTCTAATAGTTTGTCCGATATAAACCAAAATTTTTTCTTGTGTACTTGATTATTATCGCAAATGAACTTGATTTATTCAATATTGTTATTGATTATTAGACCCAACTTAGTAATGTTTCAAACATGCTGTTTGTCTAGTGTTAGAAGGGTGCATGACTTTCAAAAGTGAGTGCATAAACCGCTCCGCAAAAGTTAAGGAAATTAACAAATCTTGTTTATTTTGAAATAATTAAAATTTTGGATCCGCTTTTTCCCTACTTCATTTGTTTCCCTTCATCAGTTGTAAACAAAATTTCATTTCTCGTGTATTCAGTAAAATTTTATATTTTTGATACAAAACTGGAAATATCCAAAACTAATAAAATGTATGACATCCTCGAGTGCCAGTTACAGCT
This sequence comes from Megalocaria dilatata, assembly GCA_034642435.1. Lineage (NCBI taxonomy): Eukaryota > Metazoa > Arthropoda > Insecta > Coleoptera > Coccinellidae > Megalocaria > Megalocaria dilatata. The sequence goes on along the minus strand of CM067857.1, from coordinate 70,750,972 downwards.
ATTCATTGCTTTTGATTACTTTAAATCCGGTTGTTGACGTGGTCTTGATCGATTTCTCTCCAAAACTGCAATAAAATTTGCTCGAAATCTTCAAATATCTGTAGAGGTGATTGATGAAACTTTGACGTTCGTTGTAGCTTGTTCCAAGCGTGCTTAATCGTATCTAGCGACATAGGCGTTAGTGCCAAGTGTAATTAATGTTCTATGGCATCATCGATAATTCTGGTACGGTGAGGGCCGATATTATCGTCTAAACAAAGAAATTTGACTTAAAATGTTATTGATAACAGGGAGCCAAATCCGGCGAATACGGTGGTTGCTGAAGCACTTTTGTTGAGTTTTTGGCGAGAAAGTCAGTCACAATCGTAGCTCGGTGAGAAGGCGCGTTATCGTCCCATAGTAATCACCCATAGAAAAAATCGGCACGCACTCAGACATCGACTGACTTAATCAGCTGTTGCAAACACACTAGTTGACAGATCCCTCTCAAACTTGGCAAAGTAATTAAGGACAGTGGTACCAACCTAGGAAAAAAATTTTTACCTGCCTCATTGCCCCGCCAGATTTAAATCGATAATTCCCGGTACTTTCTTTACAGAATGTATATCCTATGAGTTCAGTTTTTCTCTTCAGGATAGCGTCCAATAAATTCCTTTTTTCTTCTATTTCTAACAATATTTATATCTCAAAATAAGTTGAGTGTTCGAATTCTCGAAGTTATTAACAGGTATAAACATATTTTCTTGAAAAGGTGAGTTTCTAATCTTGTTATTGTGTTTACTTTTGAATGTTACGGCTATCTGGAGATTGGCAATGACAATAAAATACGTATAAAAGCTTATATTTTGAATTTAATATTATATTCCTTCTATAGTCTTTTTTGGGTCAAAATGAAAAAAATTCATAAATTAGATGAATTTACGTAAACTTGTATTATACAACGTCATAAAAAGAAAAATAAATGTTTTTCTATACGAAGATTAATTTTATATTAATTTGATTTAACGGGTATTCCTGAATTGAAGGTTCAAACGAAGAGGGGAGATTTCTTGTATAATTTTAAGAAAAGAATTACCATAAACATGGGACCGCAAACGTGTCGTTCTCAAGAAACAGGTTGTTTGAATTTTTTTCAAGTTTTTTCTTATATCTTCTGCATTTCAGAAGATATTCAACTGAAATTTGGCACAGATATTAAATTTAAAGTTTACACCATATGACATGCCAATTTATATTGCAAATATTTTTTCTGGAACACTATTCTTGTTATACTAAACTTTATGGTCTCCTGTAGTTTTGTTGTATCTGCCTACCGATTTCGGGAAAAAAAATTTTGAACGATTCTCTCGAAAGCCTCAGAAAAATCCAAATTATCATCAAAATCCAGTTAGTAAGTTGTGGTGAATAAATTTGTTATTAGTTTTTATGTTTTTTTTTTCTCGATCGATAATAAATTTAACTGTATAACTGTGTGCTGGAATAAAAGTATTTGAGCGCAGCTAAATAATTTTTGAATGAAATTTTTTGAAATTAAAATTGTAGGTGACTTACAGATTAAAATGCGTTTTGATATTCAAATTTTGTAATATTCCTTCTATCAAGTAGAAAACCTCTTCTTATTAAATATTTTATATTATATATAATTATACTTAGGTGTGAATAAAAATTCCCATTATGAAATATCAAGTGGTTTAAAGAAAACCATATAATACCTTACAGCTTTCTGTGATTTTTGTGACGAACATAGAATATCTTGGATTTTAAAGTTAGTCTGTTTAAAACGAGGATAACACGAAGTATATAGGTGAGTTATATTTGTTGATAATTGATTTTATTTTTTAAATGTGAAGTAGGACCGATGAAGATCTTATCGGAATTCTAATTTATGATTGTTTCGGTCTTTACTTGACATACATTGATCTTGATAATATGAATGCCTCAACTTGGAAGAAAATGTTACCTTTCGTTGAACTAAGTTCTCAAAATTAATACTTCGCGCCCAATCCTAACTGTCTGTATTGATTCTAATTAAACATAAATTGTTGGATTCTAAGATTTATAACATTATATTTATAACAAATGTTTAAATTACCTTTCTTTAATTGCAATATAGGCTTAAAAAAAATCTGAGTATCAGACGGTTGAGTCATTCGTTATTTACAAAGTCAAACTGCTTTTATTATTTTTTGCTGCGGCTCACCTACACTTTTGATTGGCTTAAATTAGACTTTCACCGATCCCAGTAAAAAAATCAAGCGGATTCAAGTCAGGGATGGTCAGGAAATTGTATCAGGCTGCTCTATTCATCCAATAGTCCAGGAGAAAGCAAGAGTCGTCGGAAATGGAAAATTAGTATTCCAAATCCAAATCACAAGCAATGAAGTCCAATAAACGAGGCAAAAAGTGGTAAGTACGAAATGAGGACTAACAAAAACGACAAGATGGGCAGTAAACGAAAGCATTGCTTTGTGCTGTTTGTGGCGTCAGTGAAATGGACAATAACGTCTCGCTTGCAACTAGTCAAATTGTAAAATCTATCCCCGTCACTGTTTCTCGCTCACACTTCGTGAAATTACTCTCGGCGTCTTATTCGAACTAAAACCTTAAAGTCCTCGAGGAAAGCCTTAAGTATACTAGAATCATTTTAAGTGAGCAAGAAAAATTCGTTTGAAACTGGGTTTCTTTACGAGAAAAAAATCCAAGAAACTTGTTAATCTACTAGCAAATGTTATACCATTTCTAAATTCTGATTATATGCGCCAACTAATATTACTTGCCTAACTAGAGTAGTACATTTTTTTTTTTAGTACAAACAGTTAAAACTGGGCGAACTTTTAATTCTGAATACTTACTGTAATTTTCTCTTAAGCTGGGGCAGTTGGCTCAAAAAATATTGAACAACAATTTACAGAAAGAAGCATCATTAAGGATAACTTAACAAAATGAAATTGAAAATAAATATTTGAAGTAATGAAACTTGAAACAATCTAACAGGATGGAGATTTCTCCGATTTTTCGGAACGACTATAAATTTGGAAATACTTATCTTTGTTTTTTATATTCTAATAAGTATTATGATTTGGCCTATTACACGCTTCCGGTTTGACGTTGACTTCTGGGACACGTGTATATAGAGTGCTAGAAATATACATTAGAAATGGAAAAGGGTATGATTCTAATTATTCGATTAATGATTTACTGGAAGATGCATCATATTCTCTTATTTGAAACGTGAGTATATATTTTTATTGCTTTTTGGGTTCCTCAATGTAATTTTAGAATGACTCATCAGTATTTCCTATACCTAACTACTATAGCTGTTTTCTTAATATTTCAGCTTAAATTTGTTTCCAGATTTGTTATGTTGTAAATAGTATTATCAAATATATTTAATAAATTCAGACAGTTTTTTCAGAATCTTATTACGTGTTTACGTCCTTCGACCATCTTCAAAGGAGTACAAAACGTAATTAAACTTAAAATGGAAAAAGGGTTCATTAATTACACTTTTAACATTTGTGCATTTTTATGGCGCATGAAAATAACATCATCGAATATTGAAGTGTGTTCCCAAAGAGTATTTGGGAATTTGTTAAAGTTTCCTTTTTCTCAATGGATTTTTTGATTGATAGAATCTCCAAATAGTCCATCAATTTACCCTTTTTAACATTATATAGTAAAGTGACATCTTTTCCACTAAAAATATAATTGTTTTCTATACAATGTGCTGCAAAACCGGTTGATTTCTGGTTTTTCGAAATAGACATCCTATGGCCTTTGATTCTGTGTTATAAATATCTGTATCATCACATTCAATTCGATAAACCCCGATTCACAAAAAATGAAGTTCCTTTCTTTATTGTTCACCAACATCATGGTTAAATTATTTCTATTCACTGATAAAGAATTAATTCTCATTTTATGAAGACCATTCGAGATCCTTCTGCTAAAACCTGTTTTTTAATAAGCCAGTGAAAACCATATTTTCTTTTCATCATAAGGATCATTTATATTGATATAAAATTGTTTTGAAATATTGTGGTAAGTTTTCTTCTTAACCATTTTGTCAATGATTTCAATTCTTTAGCCATCGTTCACAGTTATAGTTTTAATTATATACTTCTTTTTGGAAATTGGCTTCGTTCAACGGGATGCTCAAAAGTCTAGGAATGAAACTATGAAATGTTTTCATTTTAATTTGCCATGACCGAATGGATTTTGAATGGATTAGGGTATCAGTAGTGATAGGTTTTCTCAAAAAGTCGACTTTTTGGAAAAAACCGAATCTGCAGAACATAAGCTATAGGTATAGAAAAAAAAAATTTTCAATGAGAAAGATGTCACTTTACTATATAATGTTAAGAAGGGTAAATTAATGTACTATTTAGAGTTTCTATCAATCAAAAAATCCATTGAGGAAAAGGAGAATTTAACAAATTTCGAAATACTCTTTGGGAACACCTCTATATCGGATGCTGTTATTTCCATGCACCATAAAAATGTTCAGATGTGCAAAGTGTAACAAAAGAATCTTTTTTCAATTTTAAGTTGAATTACTTCTTGTACTCCTTTGAAGATGGTCGAAAGATCGAAACACGTGTCAGGATTCCGAATAAATTGTGAAATATAAAAACTGTGTATATTTTTCAAATAAAATTGTTTTAATGTTTTAACTAGAGCCAACCGCATATTCCATTCATTTTATTGATATATTCATCCAAATTACTAAATTCGGAACATAATACCCACAAACTGATGCAATAAGAAACTGTTTGTATAGTAATTTCACGAACCGATATAAGAACAACTTGTGTTCAAAACTAAATTTCCATTATTATCAACTTCAAGTCGCTAGAAATCTAAGATACTCAAATTTTTCAAATTTAGATGCAATATTTAATTGAGCTTAAATCAACAGCAGTATACCTCATAACTTTCTGCAATCGTTTTTGAGTTATTAAAGAAATAGAGTTCTCACAGATAGTAAGACAGGTAGAGAAGGAAATGGGTAACTGGATATAAACGTTTCGTCCGTATTAGACAGAAAGCTGCACTTTATTGTAGCTTTGGTCTGGTCGCCCAAGAAGGGTGGTTATGTGGGAAAACACAAAAGTGACCACAAAATCGTTTTGGCAAACCGTGAAGCGAAGATGTAGGAGATACCTGACACTCTGAGCATATCAGAGGAAGGTGTGGGCTTTATTTTGCATGAATATTTGTGTATAAAAACGATTTTTGCGTTGCGTGCAGTGTTTGCTAACAGTAAACCGAAAACAACGAGTCGATTCTTAGCGCTGATCGGAGCTATTTAAGCGCAATAAATAGGACATTTTGTCAATATGTGACAATGGATTATACATGGATCCATTATTATACGTTTGAATCAAAGAGAAACAGCAGTCGGTGAACATCGCTCAAAGCCGCCAAAGTTTGGAACAGACTACTGCCAAGATTATGGCGTCCATATTTTGGGACGCGTAGCGGCCGATCACTACATGGCCCAAATGGATCGACTAGAAAATCCAAAGAAAAAATCGCATATGCAAAGCAAAATCTTTTCACCAATATTTGACTCGAAGTTTACAAAGTCACAAAAAAGAACCTTTGTGTCAGGTTTTTGAAAAGTTTTATGAATTTCAGATTGTTTCCGAGAAAAACTTCGGACACGGATAATTTTGTTATTCCATACTTTAAACCCTTTGAAATTTCGGGACGGTTAAATAAAAGTTGAACTGCTCAATTCCAAAGATTTGTTACTTGTGAAAATAAAAAAATTGAGGTACGAGCAATAAGGACTATCTGGGTTTCTTATTTAGAAAAAACGACCTGGAAAGATGTTTCATTGGTCGAATAAACATTCAAATGGGACGAATTTTGCATCTTCATTTTGGAATTCAGTAATAATTATTGATGTATTTTTTCGTACATATTCCATTGTCATTGACCAAAGAACTTTGGAACGAACTTGTTGCGTATTATTTCTATATAAAATGAACAGAAAATATTTTCATTGTATTGATAGATTTTGAAGGTTGATCATTTGTAGTAAGTAAACCTTACTAAACTGGTCGATCTTTAGAAAGAGACAAAGCGATTTTACTCTTGAAACTGTCTCTTCTCAATAGGACCGTATACAATAAATATATTGAAAATACTTCTATCCTGCCTTGAAAAATTGCAAAGAAAATTCGTTCACTACTGCATGTTTATTAGTCTTATGTTGTCTGATCAGTATTATAAACAGTCTTTGCTCAGAATTTTACAAGGAAGACCATATTTTACGAAATGTTCAGAGATTCATTCAATGAGAATATTCACACGGGCAGTTTCAGTACTTTCATCACTTTGAAGTGCATAGCTAACGAAACCCACATCATTTATTTAAATATTTTAATATTAGCCTTCTACATATTTAATTTCAAAAACTTATATTTAATAATTATACCTTAAGGAATTAAATTAAAATAATGTCAAATATGTACCATTCAACAATATTGAATATTCTAAGTAAGTTAAACATTTTCGAAAGATATTTGTTTTCATAAGATTGATCAGCAGAGACAAAATTTTGTCTATTCAAAATATTTAATTTATAGGACTTATAGGATTTTTATTTATTGGATTTTGTTATATCATTTGGATGTCTTATAATGAATGTTTATTTTTTATGTCATTTGATATAAGTGGTACTTATTTGACATTATTTTAATTTAATTCCTGAAGTTGTAATTATTAAATATAATTTTTTCAAATTAAATATGTAGAAGGCGGATATTAAAATATTTAAATAATTTGAGATACATTCTATCAAGTATGAACCTCTATTTATGAAACCCACATCCTAAACCTGTATGTTTTTTGACAAATGGGCCAATAAAAAATTAGAATCCGACTGCACGCCACTGGTCATAGCATTGGGGTTTTCCGCCAAACATTCTGCTAAATTCACACTGGTGTTTATTGTGTTAGGAAACCATAGGACCTTTTGGAAGAGTATTAACTTCAACAATATTTCTTTGTAACGTTGTACCCACATCATTTATTTAAATATTTTAATACTAGCCTTCTACATATTTAATTTCAAAAAATTATATTTAACAATTATAACTTAAGGAATTAAATTAAAATAATGTCAAATGAGTACCATTCAATAATATTGAGTATTCTGAGTAAGATAGTTTTATGATGAAATTCTTGAGATTATGTTAAACATTTTCGAAGGATATTTGTTTTCATAAGATTGATCAGCAGAAACAAAATTTTGTCTATTCAAAATATTTAATTTATAGGACTTTGGTTAACAATTTTTATTTATTGGATTTTGTTATATCATTTGGATGTCTTATAATGAATGTTTATTTTTATGTCATTTGATATAAGTGGTACTTATTTGACGTTATTTTAATTTAATTCCTGAAGTTATAACTATTAAATATAATTTTTCGAAATTGAATATGTATTAAAATATTTAAATAATTCGATATACCTTCTATCAAGTATTAACCTCTATTTATGAAACCCACATCCTAAACCTGTATGTTTTTTGACAAATGGGTCAATAAAAAATTAGAATCTGGCTGCACGCCACTGGTCATAGGATTGGGGTTTTCCGCAAAACATTCTACTAAATTCACACCGGTGATAATTGTGTTAGGGTACCATAGGACCTTTTGGATGATTATTAACTTCAACAATATTTCTTTTTAATGTTGTATAAGATTATTTAAAGTGATGGATTAAATTTTTCTGTTTTTCTGCTGAACTTTCTTATTAATTAATTCTGTTTTATATTGGTAGTGCTTTAGGACAAAAATATTAGTATAAGACAATCAACTTTCGGTTGAATAAAATAAAAAAAAATATTCACATTTTGAATCTGACGAATACACAGTGTTGGTGAAATAATTGTTGTGAATTAATAAATTGTGAAAATATTCTCTATTATTTCATTTGATTAATTTGATAAATTTCCATCAACTTAGGACCAATTCTTTTGAATAAATTATCAGGAGGTATTTGAAAAGTTCTTTATTTTCCAAATTGTTTTGCTGGCTGTATAATACGAAGTCCTTCACATAAGAAAAATGTAACATTCTCATAGAGATGTAAATATTGTTTTTAAATAGATACTTCAACAGAATGGACAAAATTAGATCACATTTGAACAGCCTTCCAATGAATAATTATTTAAAAGTAATGTCTATAATTTTAGATTTCTGAGTCTCACGTATCTGCTTTTGAATGTATCGGGAGCGAATTATTCAAAATTCAACATTTAAGATGCGATCAGTAACATGCGAAAAGAGCAGATATGACAACGTTTCTAGTTCCATGAAATTTTACCTAATTTATTCGTAGAAATTAAAGGAGATAATATTCAATGTAATTTTATCATATTCCATGAATCTTTCTAAACATAAATTGAAATCGGCGGCAGCTACTCAACCATTTCTTGAGAATAAAAATTGAAACCAGTGAATGATACATAAATTTGAGAATTTTTTTTCATTCTATAATCAATTTTGGAATTGTATAATAATTTTGGAATGGTGGATTTATATATAAACCTGTGTGGATATATATGAAAGTATAATTTTTTTTTCTCGTGAAGTGTAGAGTTTTTCCTACACATTTTTTATTTTTGCGCGCAAATTAGGGGAAAAAACAAGCTATTAATTCGCCCAAATCTTTGTTATTTTCGAATTATGGGCCGAAAATGGTTTTAAACGACTAGATTGAACTCACTGATGGAGAACTTAGGTGAAAAGTGATTCTGTCCGGCCGGAGAGCTCGAAACTTTAAACTTTCAGTGGCAGCCGGCTGTAAATACGCAAAGTTTCGAACGGAAAGAGTTTAGAGCCTTGAAGCTTTCAGATTTTGTGTAGGTATGTTTTTTATAAAATATATTGTAGAACTTTCCAGAAAATTTTTTCTAATTCGATATTATTCAAGTATTCCTCGAATATTCATTTATTATTTATAGTGAATGATAGTTATGAATAAATATAAATGCAGATTCAGAGGCGCACATAACATTCGGCATATTAAAAATGTGTATATTATTGGGTAGAGAGAACGATTTATCAATTGGAAACCTGGGATATTTCAATAAATATCAAAAATATTAAATATGAATAAGTCTAATTTTCAGTTTTCTGATTTGAAAAACTGCATTACTTTGAAGAATATGAACACTTACGATCTTAATGAATTTTATATGTACCACATTTCAAATAAATACATTGTAAAAATGTGTGAGGTTCAATTTCGCTCATCTGTTGTATCGGACAAACCAAACTAATCATTAGAGATATATTTTCGAGGTTATGTCGCTTTGACAGCTGTTCCTGATAGGAATTGAAGAAGATCCTGAGTTTAATTTTAGTTTTCATTATTTATCCAAGGAAATAATTCCAAGTTACCAATGAAATTCCCAGTTATTTTCATTATCACAATAACAGAATCATAAATGGTGAATAGGCATCAATAAAGATTTGTCTGAAAAGTTCTGGGCTCTCATATTCTACTATTTATTTACAATTTTTCAGATGGATGATAAAAATGCTTAAAAAATAAGGGTGTGCCATAATGAGAAACAAATTGGTTCACTTACCCCCTAGCTCTAAACAAATCAATAATTAGGTGAAAACTGGCTCAATTTAACAAAGGTAACACTGAATTTAGTACAGTTAGAAAAAACACAGTCCCTGTACTATAAATCTTCACTTACTTCACCTAGTTTCATTAATTCGCTATATTAAATAAAGCTTTAATAATTAAACCACAAGTAACCACTTCCTCGATGACAGAATCGACTGAATGCTAGCTATTGTTAAATATATACATTTCAAATAGGATGACTAAGGAAATAACTGATAAATAAACGCGATTTAATAGCCTAATTGATCATCGATCGATTAAAACTGCGGAAAATTAGTATGTATATGCTCCGCAGACGTACGACCATCTAGTTTTTGGCGGAATCGGCGAATCTGTTATTCTGTTACTGCATGCGCTTTTATACGTTACGGAGATACACGAACATGGTCGATAAGTCTAGTCGGTGCGTGTGGCGGTGCGGTTTCCCCCTATCTAAAATATTCAGCAGGAATGTTCAATATTTTTTATCAATGTCAATACTTTGGTAAATCCATGGATTCAAATTGTCTATAAAAAATTAAAAACGGACAATCACAAAATGGCTCACAACTGTCTCGATGAAATATTTCCATTGAATTCGTCATCCTAACGAACACTTCTTCATAAACGGGTACAGCCCGACTTATTGCTTAATATATTTTTGTTTCCAAATTATGGAAATGGGAAGCGGATGACGAACACAGGGGAAAACCGAACCAGATATAAAAATTCAAGAAGGAAGGACTAGAAAACGTTTTTCATCTTTCTGAGGAAAGACAAGAATCAAATTCCATAATTCTTTAAAACGCTGTGAAAACATTTTTCTGTTCATGACTAAGCTTTTTTCAAACATATTCATTTTGAAATCTTTTATAATGAATTTTCTAAAACAGATTTAATCTGTTAGTCTTCTACAATTTTAATTTCAGAAAAATGTTTTTTCAAAAGACTTTTAGAATAAAATTAATGCCTACAATAAGCATCGCTTATATTTAATAGAGGTATATAATGTAAACTCAATATATAATGTCAAATGGAATAAATAAACCAACAGATATAAAAAAGTCATTAAAATTATTATAATAAATAAATATTTAAAGGAGACAAAATTTTGTTTCTGATCTTACCATTGTGAACACCAATTCCTTTTCAAAAACATGAATACAACTTAAGGACTTCTCAAAAAATATAATTTATTTGAAATATTTAATATATTCAAATATTCAAATAAGTTAATTCAATAATCTCTCAAAACATGCACTATATCTTCAAAAAACAATTAGAATTCTGATAATCTCTTCATCGGCCCTAAATGATATTCCAAATATGAAAATCAAATAACAATAACTATATCTTACTTCCACGTGGTAACCGGATAAATTGCTTTACAGACTAGTTTTTTGAATAGAAATTTTTTTGAAATCAAAATTTTAGAAGACTAACAGATTAAATCTGTTTTGATATTCAAATTTTGTTATATTTCTTCTATCAAGTGAAAGCTTTTTTCTATTTTATTTTATACATAATATATACTACTCTGTCAAGAAAGTACCGGGAATTTTCAATTAAAAGAACATTTTTACATTTAATCGTCAAAATTTATTCGGTCGCCTTCAAAATAGGCTCCATTTGCTCCAATACATCTATGCCAACAGCACTTCCAATTATCGAAACATTTTTTATAGGCGCTTTCCGGGATGGACTTTAGCTCTCGCGCCGAATTTTGTTTTATGGCTTCAATCGATTCAAAACGGGTGTCAAGAAGGGGCAATTTTAGTTTTGGGAAAAGGAAAAAGTCGCAGGGAGCCAAATCCAGCGAATACGGTGGTTGCTGAAGCACGTTTGTTGAGTTTTTGGCGAGAAAGTCAGTCACAATCGTAGCTCGGTGAGAAGGCGCGTTATCGTCATGCAAAATCCATGAGTTGTTCGCCCACAAATTTGGCCGCTTCTTACGGATACGCTCACGCAAACGTTTCATAACGCCTAGGTAATACTCCTTGTTTACCGTCTGACCCTCTGGAACGAATTCGTAGTGCACCACGCCACGGATATCGAAGACAACAATGAGCATCACCTTCATCTGTTCTGATATTCAAATTTTGTTATATTTCTTCTATCAAGTAAAAAGACTTTTTCTATTTTAATGAATTTCCCTTCATCAAAATGTTTGCATCCACCAAAAAGAACCTTGTTGTTGCTCTGTCCAGCAAAACTTTTGGAAAGGATTGAGAATTTGAAAAAGTTGTTATTTGTATCCTTACTGTTTCATATGCACAAAACCAAACTTATGTGGAATCACCGAATATTATACAGAATCATTTGTCTACTAAGGAAATTCACTTGCATATGAAAGAGAGTAGTTTTACATTTAGTGTTTAGTTCTTAAAAAATGTTACCATTTTTTGCCGAACTGTTGATTTAAGGATTTGAAAGTATTCTAGCAAGTTTCTTCATGTTAATATTTGGAATAATTTGGATGATTCTATTCTGTTAACTATTTCCATAAGCAAAGGAGAAAATAATTACTTCAATGGAGCAAAAGAATTTCAAAAATCTATTGTTCATTGTGTATCACAATGGATAGTTTCCAAAACCTCTGCAGGATTTATCGAATTAATAGATCTGAAAAACAGACGAATAAATAGTAGTTGAAGGCTGAATATAGAGCTGTGAGATCATTTTTTAGCTGCAGTAGCTTGAAGAAATCCAAATGCAAAATCCAAATCTGATTAGGAATTTAAAGAACCATTTCCAGAAGTGGTGGGATTAGGGTTATTAGTGAAAACCATTAGAGAAAACAGTGACAGAATCATTGAAAAGGAAACAATTGGAAGTTTCACAGACCCATGGATTAGTTTGGTGATTGGATTTTTGCGCGCTAGTTGCCGGGAAAAAATGTTCTATTGCTTCACCTAAATGTCTGTAATTTTCGAACTTTGAGCCAAAAATGGTCTTAAACGATTAGGTTAGACTCAATGATGAAGAACCCGAGGCCAAATGTAATTCTGTCCGGCCGGTCTGAATACTTTCGAACGGAAAAAACTAGAGGCTTGAAACTTCCAGGGATCTTAATGCCGCGACCATAGACGTATTAGGTTAATAAGTCTATGGCCGCGACTAACTTCGTTAGATGGCAAACTCCGTTCAAAATTTTCGTAGTTATTCCCGTTCCAAAATTTCTTGTACAATGGCTTGACAATAGCAATGTTTAGGTCATCAGGAAAAATTCTCTCCCTGATTCAACGATTGATATAAGCAGTGGTAGAATGACATCTATTGACACTGTAATATCTTCAAGAATGAAATATTCGTTTGAGCTTTTAAGTATTTATTTTTACGTTGGCAATAATACAGTGACTCCCGTCAACACGTGATAATTCTTCTACTATAAAAAATGGAAAGAAAGAGATCTATCATAATAAACTTAACCTACATTCTTTCTTATACATATCTTTGTTAATCGCATCTGTGCAGTGGGTGTTTTCCACCTCTCTATTACACTCTTTCGTCACAAAATCGTTTCGGAGGTCTTGTTTATCTTTTTGGACGATGTTTTACATTTGGGGATGTTATCACTGGCATAGTCTTATCACCTTCACTTTTTCTTGAACAATCTATCACTTCACTACATCTTCATCAACAATATTTTTTTCATTAGGTACAATAATTTGTTGAGGCCAAATTGTACATGTTTCATCTTCTCTTAAAGGTACATTTTCTTTAAAAACAGTATTACACAATTTTGAATTTCCTCCTAAATCTCAATAGCATCCAGTTTCCTTTATATTATATGGTTAGTAAGCTTTATTACAAATGTCCTCATAAAAATTTCTTACTCCAACAATCTGGTCAAAATGACGTTTCCATATTAAATTTCCTTCTAGTGTTTTACACACATAGTTTTGTTTACCTAATCTTGGAACAACAACAGCTTTTTCCCATGTATTTTTGTTTGGTATACGATAGTCTCTAACATACACAATCTCTCCTTCTACTAAAAATATTTCTCTAGATCCATTATAGTTGCTTTGCCTTTCTAAGGCCTTGAGTCTTTGACTTTTAGTTAACAAATCTAGTCTGGTTTTGACATGTCTTCCGAACATGAGTTTTGAAGGTGTTTCACCTGTAGTACAGTGTGGTGTATTTCGATATAAAAATAAATATTTACTTATCAATACATCCATTTTGTCGGTTCTAGTTCGACTATCTTTCACAAGTTTATTCAATGAGTTTTTAAAAGTTTTGACACTATTCTCGCAATACCGTTTGTTGAATGGTGATACGGTGGAGACCTACTATGAACTATGTGCTACAATTTGCTTCAAACTCTTCCGATACTAACTGCCCACCATTATCAGAGACTATAGTGTTTGGCAATCCGAATCTGGCAAAACCATCTCGCAATTTCTCTATTGTTGTTGTAGAACCTAACTTTTCTACCTTGTAAACTTTTGGCCTTTTCGAATATGAGTCTACAATTATTAGGTACGTTTTATTTCGAAAGGGTCCTAAAAAATCGATATGAATTCTGTCGAATACATGTGTACCTTCCTCAAATTTGATTAACTTTGCCTTTTCTGGGGATATAGTATAAGTCATGCAAGCATCACAATTCCTGACGTATGTTTCTATATCCAAATCTAAGTCAGGCCACCAGACATATTGTCTAGACTTCATTCTAGACATTCCATTGTGCGCTCCGTGAATCTCGTCAAGTAATTGTGTTCTCAATTTTGTGGAAATAATAACGCGATAACCCCACATTTATAAGTTATGTTTAACACTTATTTCGGAAGCTTTCTTTTTGAAAATTTTATATTGATCTTCTAGTTCCTCTGGCCAACCCTCCCTAACAAAAAAGTAAACTTTACTCAAAATAGGGTCAGTTCTCGATTCCCTCATAATTTAAGGAGCGCTAACTATTTGGTCCAATAAAATATTGCAATATTCAAAATCCTGAGTGCTTTCTGATTCAGTCACCTTGACTGGCATCCCAGATAACCCATCTGTTCCTCCATTTTTAGAGCCTTTAATATATTTAAATTCGTAATCGAACCCACTTAAGAAAATAGCACATCTTTGTAATCGACCTGCCGCCATCTGAAGTTGTAACTATTCAGCTACAACTATATTTTAAAATGCCCGAGCCCAGTCGGTTCAACTGGGTCGTGAGCCTGATCTCACAATTCCACAAAATGAAAAGACACAACTCCCTGACAAACAAGTCACTCGTTTAATTTACCACAAGTAATTTTTCTTACAAATTACATATATACATTTAAAAGAAATATACAATTTACTATCTTACACTAGAGAAAGTTTCAACAATATTATTACCGATAAAAGTATTACAGAAAAATATATAGAAAATGAGAATGTTATTATTAATATATACAAAATTTAAAGTTCCTTAATGTGATATGAATATATACAAAATTTCTTAATGTTACTTCCCTGGTTGGTGTAGAATACTGGCTGATGTTTTGCCAATCAAAAGGGGTCGTGGTTTTGTAGGTCGTCTTAAGCAGGCTGTTATGTAGTTCTTTGAACTTAATAGCTTCAACGTCCTCGGGCAACCAGTATACGTGTAACTATTCCTCACCAAGAAAACTTCCAAACTCCAGGAACAAATAACAGGACAATAATCCAATAGAAATCCAGGAAAAATATTCCATAAAAAAATCCAGAAAAAGATAATCCAAAAATAATTCCAGGAAAAGATAGTCCAAAAAAAACCCTTCTTTAAGAGTTTTTACTTCTAATCTTCAAGAAAAATTAATTAACGAGAAAATAAATTTTATGACATTCAGATTTCAACTTTACTCTGCAATCAAGAACCGGAAAGAAATAATTCCTTCATATCAACGCGCACGTGACGACACATTGACGAACAGATATCCCAATTTCTTCATTCACCGGTCTTCTCGATAAAGGTGATATACCAGCGAATAAATTCGACGTGTATATCGCTACAAGGTATACCCCAAATAAAGTCTTTAATGGCAACTGATCCGAACATAATAAAAATTTCTTTCCCATCAAATACTGATAAAATTTTTTACATCCTAATAAATACCTAGGGCTTCTCTATGTATAACCGAATACCCAAACTCACTGTTATTTAAAGTTCTGCAAACAAAACTAATTGGTCTTTCAGATCCTTCATCATACATTTGCAAAAGCACCGCCCCAATACCAACTTTTGATGCATCACATATAACTTTAAGTGGTAATCTTGGACTGTAATGAGTTAGTGTTAGATCTGATAAAATTATTTTCTTTGTTTCCGCGAACGCCTTCACGCACTTGGTTGACCACTTAAATTCAACATTCTCCCTTAAAAGAGCATACAGGGGTTCTAATAAAGTCGAAGATTTGGTATAAATCTGGCATAATAATTAACCATACCGACATATACTTTAATTTGAGTTTTGTTCCCAGGTCGTGGGCATTCTGCTATAACCCGAGTCTTTTCGGGTTATAGCAGCTTTTTGTAATCCATTTTTGTCAATGATATGTCCTGAGTAAGCTACTTTAGCTTCCAAAAATTTACATTTATCTAAATTTAATGTGAATCCGGCATTCAATAACCTTTTTAAACAACTTTTCTAAATTTGTCATATGGTCTTGTCTATCTTTTCCAGTTACTACGATATCATCTAAAAATACTCCAAACCCTTTAGAGCTTTTTCGATGATCTTCTGAATTTAAACGGTACTGGCCGTGGTTTACAAAATATCGGTTTTTTTCTTTGGAAAATTTATTAAATATATTCCTGGGAATAACTGAAATTCCTGCTCCTGAATCAACTTCCATCAACAAAGGTCTATTATTTATGAGTAATTAAACTTTAAACGGTTTAACCCTTTTTTGATCTGTTATGTAAAACATATCAACGAAATCAGTTGAACATGCTTTATATTCATTATTTGTTTCCTTGTGTTCTATTTCAACAAAATCATTGCTGTTGGAATAACAGACTTTAGCCAGATGTCCCATCTTCTTAGAAAGTTTGCATTTATATTGTTTAAACTTACATTTACTAAAGTCATAGTTTTCTCCTCCACAACTTCGGCATTTAGCTCTCCTCTCTCTTTGATTTGTTTGCCTGTTTCCCCCCGTTTCTTCTTTTTTGTTTTGCTGGACTCTTCTTCCATCCGGTTTTTTCTTGAAATTTTGAGAAAAGCTCACCTTATTCACTGTTTGAGTGTATGACTACGTTAATGCTTCCTCTTTTCTCAAAGCTACTCGTATTATCTCTTCTAAACTACTTGTATGATCTTCTTCACAAACTCTATCTAAAATTGCACTCCTTAGTCTTGATACAAATCGGTCTTTCGGCACTTCATTTAAAATATTTCTAAATTTACTGGATCGCCTTATTCCTCAATCTAACGAAAAAACTGTTAATACCTTCATTTTCTATTTGTTGCTAATGGTAAAAGTCTATTCTTTCCTTAAAAACTGAAATCTTCTGAGAAAATATTTTTTTCAGGATCTTGCAGAGTTCTTCATAACTTTTGTTCTTAGGTAACAGTGGATCGCACAAACCTCTTAATATCTCATATGCTTTTTCCCCAACCATTGTTAACAACACTGCCACCTTCTTGTTTTATTCTATGTAATTTGCTTCAAAATATTGCTCCATTCTCTCCAGTATGAGCCCATATTGTACTCATTTAATACACCAATTGTATCTCTTAAAACAGTTTGGTAACTAACTGCAGAATCGCCTTGATTGTTTTGAGCTTTGGAACTTCCTTTTGTTAGCCATTTTTCTCAAAACCAATATACTCCACGCCAATTTGTAATATCTTCAATAATGAAATATTCGTTTGAACTTTTAAGTATTTATTTTCAAGTTGACAATAATAAAGTTACTCCTGTTAACACGTGATAATTTTTCTACTACTCTAGAAAATGGGAGGGAAGAGATCTAACATAATAAACTTAACCTACATTCTTTCTTACACATTTCTATGTTAATTGCATCTGTCCACTGGGTGTGTTCCACCACTCTATTACAGATATCTTGAGAATTCTCATAGGCTCTTCATCTAAACCACAACGACTTCACTGTTTTTGGACTTACTCTTGTGACACCTCAAATATAAAGAAGGATTTATCAAGTCTCTCCCAAGCATCAAGAGAAGACTTCTTTCTGTAACTTGTCAGTCATTCTAGCGTTAAATTCGACAAAAAAGTTGTTGAAAAGATTTCGAAGTTAAACATCACTGCATACAGTAGCAATAGAATTATTTTCTCTATTGATATAATTTATGACTTTCCAGGAAGTTTCGGACTTATTTTCTGAGTTCATAATGCAGTCGTTAAAGTTCTTTTTCAAATTTAAATAGTAGACTATCATTTTTCTTTTCATTAATTTCATAAATTACCATATATTCAAATGCAATAGTATAAAACAAATCACTTAATTTCTTCATATCTTATAATTCAGCTAATTCATTGAAATTCATCTTATAAGACGAGAAATGGATATCAACTCTGGGAAAACAAAGCCCAAGGTCTGCAAGAAACGATCATGGAATAAATTCCTGAGTAGACTGGGATCAACTGTAGTAGTAAAATGTCAACTCTATTAATTTTAGAGATTTATTGAATGCAGATTTTAATGGTTTCGCCATGCTCAGTGGTTAGAGCATTGGTCTGGAAACCGAAAGGTTCCGGGTTCAACTTCCGTTGAAGTAGAAAAGAAATTTTCTAGTTGCACGGGTTTTGGCCAACATTTCACTGTTGGGTCGAAAATAAACAGTTCTAAAACCTAAAGTGGCGTAAGGACACAACAACAGTGCCTAACTGCCTGACCAGAATACAACGGAACTCCTAACTCGCAGAAGCTGAAAAATCTTCTGAGCGATTTCTACAGAAGATCTATCATATATCAGGATAATATATCATATCATTTATAATTTTTCTTTCAATATCTTTTTTTATTATTTATAGAATTGAAATGAACAATGAATTTCAGAGCAGAATGATTCGAAATATGATATTCCACCACCTTAGTTTGACCTGTGAGTGAAGTAAACACATTATCCAGGCAGGAACCAGAAGAGGAGCATATAGGCTCGAAACTTTAATCTGTTAAATTGAAAATTGCCAAGATTGATATAAACTCATCTGGACTGTTCGATAGGATGTCCAAATTAAAATCACAGAATCAAAATGAAAGGGAGCTTCTCCACTCTACATCGTTCAAGAAGAGTCACAAATCTCTCAAGACTGATCCACATCTGCCAAAGGCTGGGAATTGGGCCTACAGATACATACATAATAAATATTTTACAATCACTTAATGAAATTTGAGTAGTAGAACACTTACTGATTTTAGAGATACTAAATGAAATATACTCAGACCTCTCAGTACAGTTATATTAATCTCTACTATAGATATGTTGACCATATGCCCCGATAAAATCGTGAGAGTCCCGATTTTTGGAGGTTTGTCCCGGCGTCTCGAATTATACAAGAACTGTCCCGAATTCCTAAATTTTTGGTCAAAATTGAATTTTGCTTTATGCTTATTCACTAGTACAAATTCTGTACTAAAATAATAAGCAACGCGGTGGGTGTTCCGGTGTCTCCTCCCTCATGATAATTTTCTGCATCCCCAAGAACACGCGGTGCTTAGTAATCAATTTCCTTTCATCTACGTAGTGTTAACACGTATTGTTCGTCGTGAGTCTACCGCAGTCGTAATTTGTGAGTGTTTGGTTAGATATTTGTGAAAATGAGTGATAGTAAGGCAGGTAAAAAGCGTAAATGTTCCTTTAATACAGAGCTGAAATATCACGATGCTTTTTGTTCACGGTGTTCAAGCGAAATAAATATTGCGCACGGTGGTTTATCCGATATAAAGCTTCATTTATTCATTCATTTTGCAATATTTGTTGCAAAAATTGATTCTGAAGAGAATGAGATTACAGCTAAAGAATCTGTTTTAGCATTTGACACTGCCAAGCACAATCATAGTTTCAGATCTCTGGATTGTACATCCAAGTTAGTCACAACATTATTTGAGCAAAAATTCTCTTCTGCTAGAAAAAAAGGGAAGCCATCATTGAAACCATACTTGCTCCTCACATTCAAGATCAATCGACGCAAGAGGTTCGTGAAACATCAGGTTTCACAGTGATGGTAGACAGCCCAAACCATGGTTCACAAAAACTAACACTGATTGTGATCAGATATGTTCATGAGAATAGTGGTGTAAACGTGAAGGTTTTAGAGCTCGAAACTTTACCTTGGGAAACAAGTGATCAGCTGAATGAATATGTCTTTTCAGTTGTGACCCGAAATGATGTAGTATACAAACTCATTGGGATATTTGCAGTAATTTTGGATGAGCAAAATGAAAAGGAACAAATAATTTGTTCTGTGAACTTTCCTTGAGTATCAATAAGACCTTGGTTGGCATCGGCTGTATGGCTGATATAATAAATAACTGTATCAATAATGCTGCAGACACACTTCCTGTTGATGCTGAGGTGGTTATCGTTAAATTATTTAAGTATTTTCATATTTATACGGTACGTGTTGCAGAATTGAAAAAAAAATTGTGATTGTATTGATGGAGAATACCGTAACCTGCTGTTTTATTCAAACAGTCGATGGCTAAGGCAAATGAATACCTAATCATACTCAAAAACCTAAGGGACAGAAAGGACTCATCATTCTTTCCTATAGAAGTTAAGGAAATTTAGAGAAAAAATGTTGCCAATGGACCGGATAGTAATCCAGTAAATATCAAGAATACAGCGAATTCGTTCTATGTACGATGTATTGATTATCTGAAACTCCGGATATCAAATACAGAGCACTTAAGCCTGCTGGCTTGTATTGATTTGAAGAAAGAGATAAGATGGAAAGAACTGGAGGAAAGTTGGACTATTTTTTAAGATAGTTTGTCCCCCTTTTCCCCAGATGACTTGTTCAACGAGTTAAGCTTGCTCAACACCCAACTGTCAGAAGATGTCTTGTCGGAACATTCAAAAACGACAACTGAACAAAGATGGCTAACCATTTTCAAGAACGTACGAGTGCATGAAATAAATATTCCCAACCTGAGGATATTTGTGGAATTCGTGCTCTCTTGACCAGGAACTAATGCTTCTGTGGAACGAGCATTTTCATTTATTAATAACCTTTGGAGCTCGGACAAAACCCAACTGTCGATTGAGTGCGTGAAGGCAATGTCAATCATACAAATGGACTCAACTCTTTCCTGCCTTGAGATGTACGAAAAAATCAAGAAGAACAAGATACTCTTGAAAACTTTAGCATCCCCAAAAAAATATGATTGGTGCAAGAAGGAAACCTAGCCTTCTACTTGAAACTCTTTAGTGGATGCCGATGAATAACAAATTTGAAATATTTTTAAATATGTTATATCACTATCGTTTGATTATATTAGGAGAAACTTTGATTTTATTATTCTGTGTGAAATTCTGCACCGACTCACTGCCCAACTTCAACCCCCCCGCTTTTCATATGTTCCGATTTTGACTGCCAGTATTATGGTCACCGTAACTATAGATTGAAAATCCACCAGGCTACCTTTTGGACGGCAATAACTGGACGTCAATGTATACACTTCAAGTTCTTATTTACACTTCCAATGTTCAGTGATTGCCACTATGTCCGCATTTTGACTATGAGCCATCAACTGCAAGAGAGATTGAACATTTTGAAGAATGAGCACACATTTTGAAGAATGAGCCACAGGATGTAATCTCATGCGCAAAGTGTTTGCGCATGTGCGTTCTATAGTCTTCCAATATTGTTGTATGAAGCATAATATTTCCACCGTGGTTGCTTCTAATTTAGTTTTTCTATAATAGAAGGACAACCATAGAAACCATAGACAAAATTTCGTGTAATTCTTGATGTACCAAATCAATTATTCATTCAATAAGAAGACAACGAAGGCAACACACACAAGCAGTCAGTATTCCCAAACGGTTCCATTACACCGGAGGCTCCCAGAAGCTATGGGACATAGCACATACCGAAGAAGTACAGTAAGTTAATTTTGTATGCATTAACATTTTATGACACATATTTTATAATAATAATAATAATAATAAAGTTTATTTCAAGAATAAACACTTTACATCACGGAGGAACATGAGATATGACCTGTATGCGATACTAACTTAATTAAAATTTCTGAAAAAATGTTCCATAAAGATAATTGAAAACAACAAAAAAATAATTACAAAATATTAGGAGAAAAAATAGAATTGTCATTCATATTATAGTTATTGTCCTTGTTTCAACTCGAGGGCACTTCATATCCGATGTTTATTATTATTGTATTATAACTGTCACAATCAGGTAATTATTATTAAAGTCACTATCATTGAATGAGTCATAAATTGGTGAGTGAGCGTCCTGTATTTGGGATGTCAATTATTATTTACCAAGTCACTGATTATCTTCCTGTTCTTACCATCCAACCAAGCTTTTAAACGCTTTTTGAACATTTTAATGTTCCTCAAATGCTTCAGTTGATCAGGGATGATGTTATAAATTTTTATTCCTAGGTAGGTGTGACTTCTTTGACCTATACTTTTATTGCATCTGGGTGGTTGGAATGTATGACCTCTCGCTCTCGTCGTATATTGGTGTTGTAACGTATTTACAGTTGCTTTTCCTGAGAAGATGCTAGAAAGAAGTTTAAGAGCATACAACTGCCTCACATCTTGAACTTTTGCTACGTCGAATAGCTGTTGACTGGGGAAGGTACGACTTTTCTTGTGGATTATTTTCAAGACCCATCTTTGAATTACCTCCAGAGGTTTTATCTGGTTTTGATATGCACCACCCCATCCAACTATACCATAGCAAATTTGGGATTCAACTAAGGCTCGGTAAAAAATCCTTAAATGCTTCATGTCACTAATGCTTTTACGTACTTGTTTGAACTTGAAAAGTAGGCTTCTTATCTTATTTACGAGATTTTTTATGTGCTTGTCCCATCTTAGCTGTTGATCAATGGTGATGCCTAAATACTTGATGTCCTTCGTCCTTTCAATCGATGTGTCACAGTCAATTTCTAGATTTTCCATCTCGGGCAGGCTCAAAGAGGAATAGCCGAAAATCATATATTTCGTTTTATCAACGTTGAGTGTGAGTTTATTATTTCTGAACCAATTTTGTATTTTTAAAAACCTTGTTTCTGCCTTTACCTTCAATTCTTCCCATGCACCTGCCCGATACTGGACGACCGCATCGTCGGCAAAACAAATAGCGTCCGCAGACTCCTCCATCTTCAGTAAGTCATCTATGTAAATAAGGAAAAGGATAGGTCCCAATACTGTCCCTTGTGGGACTCCGAATGTCACAGTCTCCAATGAACTTCTGGTCTGTTCTATTTCTACCATCTGTTTCCTGTTAGACAAATAACTCTTCAGCATTTCATAAATAGGTCCCCTAAATCCATATTTCTCGAGCTTTCGAAGTAATCGAGTATGACATACAGTGTCGAATGCTTTACACAAATCGATGAATATACACAACGAAGGAATTTTTTTATCCAGACTTTCGTATAATCGGCCTGTTAATTTTCGAATTGCGTCCTCTGTCGATTTACCCTCCATAAACCCGTATTGCTTGTCTTCAATAATGTCGTATTTCTTCAGATAGCTCATAATACGCTTTTTCAGAGCTTTTTCAACTATTTTTGCCAAATTAGATATTAAAGATATAGGTCTATAGTTATTTATTCGTGAGCGATCGCCGCTTTTGTAAACTGGTTTAATAATGCCTAGTTTGAAGGCATCAGGAAAGCAACCTCTTTCGAAACAACTGTTTATCAGACAAGCCAAGGGTGGTGCTATTTCGGTTTTAATTTCTTTGAGCGTTTCTGATTTAATTGAATCATGACCTGTAGCTTTGCCCAATTTGAGCTGCCCTATAATATCCTGTATTTCCATGGCGTCAACAGGAGCCAAGAAGAAAGAGCCGCACTGACTAATACTCGGTTCGTTGTATTCTACGGGACACTGAATTTTATCCGCTAACTCTCTTCCTATGTTGGTGTAATGCTGATTGAACATATTGGCTATTTCCTTTTTATCCTGAATTTCAACTCCGTTGTAATTAATATGGTTTATTTCTGCATTCGATGTTCTGGTATTACCGCATATTTCCTTCATACATTTCCAGACAGCTTTTGATTCAGATTGATTTGAATTTATTATATTCTGTAGATATAGTTTTTTTGAGTTATTCATTAGTATTTGAAGTTTATTCTTATATTGAATGTATTCAGATTTTAGAACATCATCGTATGAATTTTCTCTCATTTGTTTATAGAGGTTATTTTTTTTGTTGATTGCTTTTAACAGAGCCGGTGTAATCCATTTTTTGCGAATGACTTCTTTTTTTTTTAATTTTATAGTATGTGTGTTATTTTTAATATGATTAATTAATGTTTCAGTGAAAGAATTGGCCACAGCGTTAACATCATTCTGTTCATGCATTTGCGACCAGGATTCATTTCGCAAATCCATTCTTAAGTTTGTGTAGTTTATGTACTTTTTCACGTTCCGATCGTTATCTTTATCCACTTTCGTTTCATCAGATATATTTAGAGTAAGTATGACAGGAAAATGGTCAGTTATAAGATAATGCAATATGTATCCCTTTATACTGTCTAATTGATTTTCAAGGTTCTTTTTCTTTAAAAATATGTGATCGATACAACTTTTCCCAGCTGGTCGAGTATATTCATTTATAATTGACATGAACCCGAATGTATACATTATATTATTATAATCTTCAACAAACTCGTTATCTGCCAACAAATTAATGTTCATATCTCCGACCAACACATGAGTTTCAACCTGATGCATTGTTTCCAAATAACTAAAGAGATCTTTATTAAAGGTGTTTACGCATGATTGGGGAGACCTATATACAGCTGTCAGGGTGATGCCGTTGTTGTCAATAACCTTTATTTCCAGAGATTTACTCTCACCTATACTTATTACTTTATGTGTAAACTGTATATTTGTTCTGAGATAAACTAAGACACCATCATTTTTGTTTTTGGTACCTTCACTATATATTGCCTGATATCCATCAAGTTTGAAAATTTCCGGGTTAGCTATCTGAAATGTTTCCGTCAATACAATAATGTTGAATTTGAGTGATAGACATTCTAGAAGTATTACTAATTCACCGAAGTTTTTATTGATGCTGCGAACATTCATGTGAAATACTTTAAATGCATGTTGTTCAAGATTTTTGAATGACCTAATATCTTCCACTATTTGTGTTTCATATTTACCCTCCTGATACTCCTCAATAAACTGATTCATAATTTAGTTTGAAGATTTGGTTGAGCCCGTTCTTAACTTCATTCCCAACCTGGAGTCCTTTTTATGTGTTGACTTCCCTTTCGAAGTTTTCTGGATTCTCGGAATTCCAGGTGACTCCCTGGAGATGAGTGATGTTTTTAGTAATGCACTACTCGATGCAGCATGGTCGTCCGTAGTTTCCCAGCCTGCTTCGCTGCTATCTTGACTTTCCTCGTCCTGAAGATTTTTCCGTACCTTGGTTGGATTAGAAGAGGTTGAAGGTGTTGAGGATGCACTGTGAGGCTTTCTCTCTGACTGGATGTCCACCAGGTTCTCCACTGTATACTGCTTAGTGCCAATTATGAGACGATCACCTCGAATGAATGATCTGCAAGATGCATTAGTTCTTGCTTGGAGAAGACTACTTCTTAGTATCTTGGATTCATATCGCTGTTTCAAAGTCAAGTCGTTAGCTATACTTTGGTTGGTGCCTTTCAATTTTTTAACTTTCGAGAATATAAGTTTTTTTTTCAGGTTTGAAATTAGTTCTACCTTAATAGGAGCTTTTTTTGTTTTTCCTAGCTTGTAGCAGTCGTTGATATCACACTCACTGATCTCTACCTCTAATAAGCGATTCAGTTCGTTGCAAATTAAGTTCGGAGTAGCGTTGTCTTCGAGTTCATCAAATCCAAACAGAACAATGTTATTCCTTTTGTTCACTCGATCCGTATATTCCAATTTCTGTTTTAGAGTAGAGTTTTCCTTCTCCAATTGGTCTACCCTACTTTTTAGGGAATGTATCTCAAGCAAAAGTCTAGCCTCGGCAGCAGCAATTGAGCTCTTCACTTCGTTCTTGCTCTTAATGACTTCCTCGTATAACTGTTTCATCATCAACCTGGTAGCATCTGAAGTAATCTCGTCCAGCGTCATCACAAATTTAGTACGAACGTGTATGCTCCTCCTTAGGACAATCTGGATCCTGCAGGTGTCTGTAGCAGTTGTATGCTCACTATTTAACCTTAGTAAACTTTCAACTAATATTCAAATTTCTTCAAGATTTCTTCACTAGAAGAATTGTTCTTTTTGGAAAAGAACATTTACTTTGACCTTAGGGATTCAGTTTTACAGTTTTTAATATTTAATGTTCGCCCTTTACTATGAAACTTTTTGAAATACCACGGACTACAAATCGGCGATGTTTATATGTGGAACATATGATATAATCGTATACTTCAACACCCTTTATACTTCAATATATTTCTTATACTTGTAGTATTCTTTGAATCCCTGAAACCAGGTTCAAATAATTTAATACAATCATTTAATACAACATTTAATACAGTCCACTTATCTCTCATCTAGTTTGTTGCTCTATATTATTATCTATTATATTATTATATCTAATAATAATTCCAACATAAATTCTACACACACACTACTTATATCGGGTATATCTTTGGGAATCAAATCCTGCGTTGATTCCGAAATACGCGGGCTATTTTGATATACTGGCAATATTTCTACCAGCGACAAATTTTAGGCAATTTCGATCACACAGAAATTCCATTTGGAATAAACTCATTGCAAATTTACAAAAGATTTTTGTTCCTATTTTACTTTTTCTTGAATTTGGGTAACATGTTATGTTTTTCATTTGTCTTGTTCTTGTGAAAAAAAATATCAGAAAGAGAATTCTCTTAAGACCACTTAATCAAAAGATTAACAAAATATTTGATTTTGTCAAAATAGTTATTGAATTTGAAAGTGTAAGTACACACGTGTTCTTATCAGGAAACTGCCAACGAGTAAAATAATTCTCTTAATCCTCATACGGAATTGGTTAATTACCTCGACATGTGAATATCAATAGGCATATTTGAAGAGGCTTTTCTATTTATGCTTCACTGCATATTATCAGAATCACCAAAAAGGTTTTTCAAATGGAGACCGCGAATGTATTAGGCTGACCTGCTCGTTTATTCTGCCTTAATTCCATTGAAATTTTTGGAAATTAGGGTGAAGAATAGTGATACCTGATGATTGAAATAACAATAGTTAATAGTAACAAAAACAACGATTCTTTAGTAAATATGTTTCGTGCATAATGGGCAGATTATGGTCGACGTAATCGTCTATCTGAGCGTACAATTGGTAACAGTGAAAAAATTCGAAAAAGCTGGATCTGTAACTAATGTCTTAAGGCATTATATTTCTACTGTAAGTGAAAGTGTTGAAGAAGATCCAAATTTATCAATTCATCGGCGAGCACAACAATTGGGCCTCTCTTACGGCACGCTATGGCATATTTTGCATCTGGATT
Organism: Megalocaria dilatata; assembly: GCA_034642435.1. NCBI lineage: Eukaryota > Metazoa > Arthropoda > Insecta > Coleoptera > Coccinellidae > Megalocaria > Megalocaria dilatata. The sequence continues at coordinate 70,723,687 of CM067857.1, read as the reverse complement.
TGCATCTCCATCCTTATAAGGTTCAGTTGACCCACGAACTAAAACCAGCTGACCATAGAATGCGTAGAACATATTCCGATTATGTGCTTGAGCAACAACGCTTGGATAAAGATTTTTCGCATCGAATTTTCTTCAGCGATGAAGCACATTTTTCACTAGGTGAAAAATCTATCTAGGGTGAAAATCTTCATGTAATTGCTGAGAGACCATTACATCCACAAAAAGTCACTGTATGGTGTGCAATTTGGTCTGGTGGAGTGATTGGCCCGTACTTCTTTGAAAATGAAGAAGGTATCACTCAAACCGTCAATTCTCATCGCTCTAGCCAAATGGCAATAGCCATTTTTGGCCTGCAATTAATGATATGGAACTGAGAGAAATGTGGTCCCAGCAAGATGGTGCAAAAAACCACATAGCACGACTCGTTTTGGCTTTATTGCAAGAAAAATTCCCAGGACGCGTAATTTTTCGTTTCGGTGATATGAATTGGCCTCCAAGATCTTGTGATTTATCGCCTTTGAATATCTTTTGTGGGATTATGCAAAGGATCGTGTTTTTGTCGATAATCCTCAGACTATTGACGATCTGAAAACCAACACCCGTCAAGTTATTGGTGAGATATTGCCCGGCGAGTCATCGAAAATAACCTCACAAGAATCGAATCCTGTAAGAGATCACGCGGAGGACATTTAAATGATGTTGTATTCCACACATAATGGCAAAATTCATATATTGAAATAAAAATTTACTATCGGAATCACAAAATGGATTTCCTGTACATATTATTAATATATAGTTAAACAAAATCCAGCGATGCGAATTATTATGACAAGATCATTCCAGTATCAATATTTTGTTATTTATAATTAATTCATCCGATAAACGTCATCTATATCAAATTTTATTGATATCTTTGACCGTCGAGTCTACCTGTTTTATTTGCTGTTAAGACGAAAGATATATATATATATATATATATATATATATATATATATATATATTGCAGATTATTTATATCCTTAATTATCGACACCTTCTATCAACATACCAAATTTTCAGCTGAATCTAATGAATGTTCATTGAAATCTTCAAAACTCAGTGAAATTCCTCTTGAAATATTCTGACTCTCACGATATTCTGCAATACTTGAAGAGCCTCTATCCAAATATGAAATCAGTAGAGCTGATACACTTTCTTAGATATATCAACTTACCTATTGATATTGGAGAATGAAACAATATGTTTTATCAAAATTTTCACAATTTATTGGTGATATACGACGCATTCCGATCACAACATCATCTTCGGAAAGTAGGATTACAGAATATAGGATATATAGGTTATAATATTATGGTCGAAGAGGGGCATGGTTAGGAAAGAGTGGGGATAGATATTGAGAATTGGGAAATGATTCATTTGTAATCAATTGTCCGGTGTTTTAGAATCGGGATTTTTATGAACATTGTTTATTTCCAAGCACGTCGTACAAGTTTTTAGTATGGATATCGGGTGGTTTTTTAGAGTGATAAATTGAAATAAAACACATTTCAATTAAGATCGAAGCCAAATATTTTCATTTGAAAGATAATTTTATAACATTAATGTTTTAAAAATAATTTCCGGCATATGTCCACCAGGACTAGCTCTGAGGAACCGCATTCGACCAGATCAATTTTGGACCACTTTTTCCAGTAATTCAGGCCTTATTTCATCAATGATACGAGTTATGTTGGCTTCCAAAACGTCTATTCTTTTTTGTTTATCAGCATAAACCAATGACTTGACATAACTTCAAAGAAAATAATCCAGTGGAGTTATGTCGCATGATCTTTAAGGCCAATTAATTGGACCATTTCTTGGAATAATGTTATCGTCAAATCTTTTTTTCAATAAATCAATTGTTATGGTAGCAGCATGAGGTGCACCTCCATCTTTTTGGAACCAAAACACTTCTGGGTCGATACCATTCAAATTTTGAAACAAATAATCATTGATCATCGACCTGTAACGAGCACTATTCACTGTAACATTAACTGCAGTATCGTTTTTTAAGAAATATGGACCGATGATCCCTTCAGCGTGTAAAGCACACCATACAGTGCATTTTTTAGGTTGCAATGGAACCTGCAGAACTTCTTGACGATTGGTTTCACTTCATATACGGCAATTTTGTTTGTTTACATAGCCGATCAACCAGAAATGAGCTTCATCACTGAACACAATTTTACGATAAAAAAGTGGATCAATTTCAAGCTGTACTAGGGACCAATCAGCAAACAAACGGGGTTTTTATGGTTAACTGGATTTACTTCATAAACCAGTTGGATCTTGTATGGGTGTACCCAAGATCTTTACGCAAAATTTTCGGTGTGGTGGATGCACAGAGTCCAACTTGTTGTGAACGTCGACGAATAGACAAATCTGGATCATCATTAACACTATAACTCACAGCAGCGATATTTTCTTCTGTACGTACAGTTGCATCGAGTAGAAAAAATGTCCGAAATCTATCGATAGTTCGACAAATAAGCTGCTCTGATGGACGATTATGTAAACCATAAATTTAACGAAGTGCTCTATAAGTTTGGCGAATAGAACACTGATTTTGAAAATGAATTTCAACAATTTGTAAATGTTGTTGCGGCGTGAATCTTTCCATAATAATTTGTTAATGCTTACTCAACAGAAATGTCAAAACAACATGGCTTCTACCTTCTGTCAAATCACAGTTATCACTATCGAAAGTTCTATCACTCTAAAAAACACCAGATTCATAAATGATATAGAAGTTGGTTTTAACGAAACAAATTCGTACATCTCCAAACTCCATTCATCCGAAAACCAAGTTCACAGATGAAATAGAAACAAATAATGAATTGAAGTTCTTATACCTGAGAATCTCTAGAACTTATAACTAAGAACATCTTAAGAGAAAGTACATTCGCATGTGCAATTTTTCCTCAGGATTTTTTAGTCCTGATTATCATAAAGTTAAAGTGTGGCTCAGCGGAAGAGCATCGGGCTCGTGACCGGGTGGAAAACAAATTATCTAGTTGGACGAGTGTCTGCCACCATTTCACTGTTGGATCAAAAATTAACAGTGTTGTGACCTAAAGTGGCGCAAGATCACAGTAACAAAGCCTACAGAGAACACAACTGAACTTCTTACTCGCACAAGCTGAAAAGCTTCTGAGGGATCTTCACAGAAGATCTAGGAGTATCAGAATAATAATAATAATTATAACAATAAATTTGCCGCTATTAAAAGATTCATAGGGCATTCACAATAACTATTTCTCAAGAAAATTTTTGTACTGGAAACAAAATAATAAATTTTTTATATTCGGTGAAAAGAATTGTATCAAAGAAAATGAACAAACAAATATATGATCCTCCTATCCAATTATGGGAAATCCGAATCATAAATAAATAAACTTAAGTTATTTTGGACATTTGTCTACCAACACTAAAATTATTTCAATAAATTGAACTCAAAAACAGCCTTTTTATTTATCAAGAAAACAATTCAATCAAGGCAAAACAAAATAATTGAAAATGTTCGTAGATGAGTCCATAGAATCAATTGTAACGATTGGAACCCAACTCACGTGGATTAAACAAGTAGGAGCTTTCAATCAAGACTGAGGAATATCTGACTACAGATAAAATGTTACATTTGTAATGCAACAGAAACGCAAACCTGATTCAGATTCATTATTCATGAATAGAGTTAGTAGTGTAAGTAGTCTTTTGGTTCCTGGGGTGATATATTTTTCCTGAAAATGATGATGATAAACCATTTCTTTACCTCTGGCAGCATTGTGTTGAGACTTGTATTCTGCAAAATATCCAGTCTTTTCTGGAATTTAAGGAAGTCACTCTCAAAATTATGGTAACGATGCCTAGAAAAAGAGTTACATTCATTATCACATTTACTGGAGTCCAATTAATCATTTATATTTTCACTGTTTCACCAAACACTCCAAGTGAAATGGTGTAAAAAACAATTTGAAAAGAAATAATGGAGAAAACTTGTGCAGCATCCAATCGATTTGTCACAGATATTCACATTTTTTACACATTCATCTAACTGTTTTACTTCATATTTGATAGATTCGGTCTTTACTTGGTGGAAACTCATTTTAATTAAAAAAATTTATATGAGACAGTAATTTATTTCCACAAAGATATTTGTACTACTACAACAATTGTTTCACCACGATGTGGCTTCTTCAGGTATTACATTGTATGTGTGTTATCTTATGTCAATGGATTATCTGAAAATATTGCTAAATATTTCAAAAGTTGCTTCAATTATAACGCGGCTTTTAAGACAATTAATAACCTTAGTACCTACATAAAAAACAATAAAGATCGTACAAATAAAGGAAATAAATCCGGAGTCTACAAGTTGACTTGCAAAGATTGCCCTTTAGTATACATTGGCCAGACTGGTAGATCATTCAAGAAACGTGTCCAAGAACACCAAAGGGGTTATATATCCAATTCTGTACATTCGACATATGCTAATCATCTTAAGGAATTCAGGCATAATTTCAACAATAATTATGAAATTATCCACGTTGAAAGCAAAAGTTCTAGATTAACACTTTTAGAATTTCTTGAAATCAACAGGTATAATGCCCGTAAAATTCTTTTGAACGAACAAACAGATGTTGATCATTCTCCATTACTGAATATTTTTCCTTAATGGCATTTTTAGCGACAAACTCCAATAAACACCTAGAGTTTTTATGACTTGTGCTTCCATTATTTGGTCACGTACCTAAAAATGTATTTAAACTCGGTTACACTGAATACCATCAGACAGTACAATGTGATACCTGAAGAAGCTACATCGTAGTGAAACAATTGTTGTAGTAGTACAAACATTTTTTTTGGAAATAAATTACTGTCTCATATACATTTTTTTGTTTTACTTCAGTTGAAATTTATTCTAGGGCATACATTGGGTCAGATCATTCACCCCTAGTGGGAGTTATAAAAGTAAAGTTGAAGAAAAATAAGAAAAAAGAGATTCCACATTATGTTATGCAAGCTCTACAAAATCCTCTAAGAAAACAGAAAACAAGTGAATACCTAAGTAGGAAATACAATTGAAGGAAGAAAGTGACATACAGTTTGTGAAGCTAAAGTCAACGGAAAAATAAGTTTTTAATACCAGAGAAAAAAATTAATCATGGATTGATGAAACAAAAGGAAATACTGAGAGCAAATAAAAAACATTCAATCACAGGTTAGGAGAAAGATTAGAGAATCCAAAGAGAGGAAAGATGTGTCGAAATAGAAGCAATACAGGCCAAACCAATTAGTGTCAACATGCACAAAAGAGTGAAGGAGACAACTGGAACATTTAGAAAGAGGAAAGATAATGGACACAAATTATCATCGACAAAGGACAACTGAAAAATTTATTGAAATCACATTTGGAAGTATTTTCTGAATATTAAAAACCAAAAGTCGATTACTTATTATCAAAAGAGGCGACAGGCCCACCCATACTGGTCTATGAGGTTGAGATGACAATAAAACAATTGAAAAAAAATGCAGTAGTAGTTGGTAACGTAGAGGCTAGTTTCTTGAACTACTGGATGATGAAGGTCTAGTTTGGATTACCGATATCTTCAACAGAAATTCCAACTCTGAAAATATCTTCAAATCAATCAGAATTCATAGCAATGCCCTAAAATTCTGGAGCAAAGAAATGTGGGGAATATCGAACTATCAGCCTGATGAGCCATATATTTCTTGAAATCATTCTTGGAAAAATTTATAGTAAATGTGAAGACTAGATATCGCACAACCAATTTGGGCTTTTTTCGCGTTCAACATCACAAAAAGATAAATGTTCTGAAGGATGCAGGCTTAGATGATAAAAATATCCGGATAATTTCAAATCTCTACTGGAATCCGACAGCATGCGTAAGACTTGACGGAGGCCCAACAGAACGAGTGAAAATATTACGAGGGTTGAGGCAGGGCTGTATCCTTTCGCCGTAGACATTCATCTTGTACTCTATGAGAATTTTCAACGAAACTTTTGACAGGGTGGAAAAGGCATCCTTTTATATTCGATACGCCGACGATACCATGGATATAGCTGATAGTTTGGAAGCTTTATAAATAATGATGAACCGAATTACGCAATATACTCAACCATAGTTTATTTATAGTGTAGATAGCTCAGCGGGAGAGCATCCGACTCGTGACCGGGAGGTCCAGGTTCGAATCCTGTTCAGGTGGAAAAGAAATTTTTCAGTTGGACGGGTCTCTGTCACCATTTCACTGTTGGGTCAAAAATTAACAGTGCTGTGATCTAACGTGGCGCAAGATCGCAGTAACAAAGCCAACACAGAACCCAACTGAACTCCTAACTCGCACAAGCTGAAAAAGCTTCTGAGGGATCTTCACATAAGATCTAGGAGTATCAGGATAATCAGGATAATATGGTCTTAATATCAACGTACATAAGGCAAAGCAGATGATAATTAGTAAAGGCATAAGTGAGTTCATCTGTATGTCAACGGAATCCGAATAGAACGAGTGAAACAGTATAACTGTCTTGGAAGTGTGATAAATGAAGAATGAGACAGCGCATACAAAAAAAGAAGAGCCGCATAGAGAAAGTGAGGATGGTATTAGACGAAATGAGTGCCACTTTCAAAAGCCATATAAAATCAATTGAGAAGAAAATGGGACACCTAAGATTTTATGTTTTCCCGGTATTATTATATGGTGTAGAATCCCGGACAAACACAGAAGCCACCATAAAGAATCTGGAAGCATTTGAAATGTTGCTGTATAGGAAAATGCTTAAAATACCATGAACAGCTCGCGTAAAAAACAAAGAAGTGCTAAAAAGGATGAGAAAAGATCTAGGAATCATATCAACCATTAAAAGAAGAAAACTATAATACCTAGGACATGTAATGGGAAATGAAAATAAATACTCCCTACTGCAGACGATGAAACAGTGGAGAGTAATGGGTAAGAGAAGACCAGGAAGAAGAAGAATCTCATGGATGCGAAACTTGGTTCGGGAAAAGCTCAGCAGAACTGTTTCTAGCCGCTGAAACCAGGGTCATAATTGAATAAAGTAATAAAGATTACCTCCACAATCTATTAATTTAGCGACAATTGTTTTGCCAACACTTTGGCTTCGTCAAGTTTACATTTCGAACTAAGTCTTAAAATGACACCTTCACTTCATATATATTTCTTCAGTTATTTATATAATAATAACATATGATTATTCGAAAACATAAATACATTGTATAATAATTAAAGATTAAAAATAACTTATCACAAACATGAGTACCCCAATAAAGCCGAAGTTGTGCAAACACACCTGCTGATCAAGTAGTAATTTTCTTTTTAAAATAATTAATGTGCGCCATTAACGAAACAGAAAATTTAGGATGAAGATATTAAACCTAAAGCAACTAGTTAGAACATAGTACGATATTATTCGCCATAACGTGTGTTATTTATTAAGTTGTGAACGTTATTTCTGTTCAACTCAAGTATATACCCCTTGAAAATTTTCTTTAGTAGATTTATATTATTCATTTCAGTTATATACTTCTTATACATTTCAGGTAAGTAGTTGAATGCTCTACAACTCGAATATTTATAGGTATGCTGTCCAATTTTTTTTCCACAGTGACTTGTATGTTTCCCTTGGATTTAGTCCTGGTGTATGACCATGTTCCAGATCTCGGAGAGTACTTTTTATCCTTGTATATGAAAAATATAATATTATACATATACAACTGACGTATATCAAGTACCTTCGAATCTCTAAATACATAGTTGGAGAAATAATCTCTGTTTTTGAAGTACATTATTTTCAGTACTTTTTACGTGGTATTTCAATATTTTTAGGTGAGTATCAAGTAGGTCACCCCAACTAAGTATGGCATATTGCGTATAGATGAAAAATTGGAAAAAGCCAAGATGTAACTAAGAATTTTAGAAAATAGAGATGCGAAAAAAAATGCAAAAGGGGATACAAATAAACTTAAAATATATTGGGGCCAATTATCGGAAATACTTCACTAATTAAAAATATTCAACAGTGGAGATCTTGTGATATCTATGGGGTTGCAGTAGAAATTAGTAGGTACAAGAATATTAATATTCTTCCGAACGACCAAACAGATGTCACAAGATCTCCATTGTTGAATATTTTTACTTAGTGAGCTATTTCCGATAATTGAGCCCAAGACGTTTTATGATTATCAATAAAGAGTATGAGCTAAGGGAATAGAAAGTTCTAGAAATCGAGACAGTGTAACATACATCTGTATAACAATTCTATATTTAAACAAACTCGAAAAGGTTTTGTTGATCACAGGGGCAAATTGCAGACATGCGCACGTTTCAAACTGATTGGTTTTCGTCAGTGCAAGTATTATAGTGACTCCAAATCTGTCAAGTATCTATATTCGCTATACACAGAGACTCCAAGGTATTAAAAATAAACTAGCGCCATCTAGAGTATGCAAAGACAAACCTTTGCGAGTTAATTCAAGTAAAGAAATATATTCTCGATATTTTCACGTTATCAATGCAGAAAAAATTTTCCTCATGCTCAAATCAGACTATAATTTGCCGTAATGCTTATTACGAGCATATTGACCGGCTGGCCTTTTTCCGCGATAGTATCCATCAATTGCCAGAAAGATGAAACCAAGTAGTAACTAGCGACATACAATACTTTGAACTTAGAATGTATAACCAATTTCTTACAATCACGCTTCAATTTTCGACAAAAAATTCATAAGGAAATGGACTATTGAGTAAGCGCGAAAAGTACTGACTTCACGTCAATCAGTACCTTCCTCGAATTTTTGAGATAGAGAATTATTTCTGCAATAATATTTCAAGAAAGTTCTTGAAGAATCACAAATTCACCAATTTGAAATAGATATGTGCCGTAGGATTTGATTTGATTTATCCTCTTGGATTAATCAAATATATCCCTCGGCAGCTTTTCAATGTAACTTGTGCGAGAAGGGGTGTCAGTTGTGTTCTAGTTAGGATTTGTTAGTGTGTCTTTTCCTTATATGAAGTATAGCACTGTTAATTCTCAATCCAACAGTGAAATGGTGGACAGTCAGCCATTTTGTCGAGAAATTTCTTCTTTTGTCAAGTGGCAAACCCGCACCGCCAGTAAAGATACTATTTAATGAATGTCTTCTGTTCAGAAACGTCGAAATTTCGATATTTTTACCTTTCAAGATTCAGAAAGTAGTTATCATAAAAAATGTCGAGATTTATTTACACCAACGAAAACTTCTTGTTTCCATTATCAATTCTGGTTGTAATAGAATTGCAAATAGAATATGCCGTGTATTTCATGGAAATATTGACAACTTCCACATCGAAATAAAAATATTAAAAACGGCTATTGAAATTATGTAAAATTGACGATTGTTTTGGCAGTTCAATGAGAGTATTCGCAATTAATTTTAAACTGTGGAGACACTGAAGAGTTAAAAACAATCAGTTATTTCACAATAGGCTTACCGTTCATTACGTTTACATTCAATGTCGAAAAATTATCAAACAAAAGCTCCTAAAATTATGTGCCTCATGGAAACCTTCTGGCAACTACTGGATGAAATTATAAATTATGGTGTTTACGTTTGTTGAAATTTTATGATAAAACTACATTTGGAGACGAAAAAAATAAGAAAATTATCAAAGAAGCTAAATTTTTTCTTTCGTTAATATTTTTGTAAATTCTGATTCTTCAAAAATATACTCATATTTTTTATTTCTTTGAATCATATATTAGGAAAGAATGGTATAACATTTGTTTTCTTTCACATTTTATTGAATAGGTAGCCAGTGACTGCAGTTTCCTAGTGTTACTACATTCTTTAACTGTGAATGGCGAATTCTCTAATGATTTCATGGTATGTCTGAAACATTTTTATTTCTTTGATACATTCCAGAAGTGGTGAATTTAAAAGTTTGGTTTGTTTATTTAGGAGGTTTAGTTCTTTTCCTTTTAGTTCCATATGTATGATTTCAAGATAATGCAATTCTGGGAAAATATGTTTTGCAAAATTAATGTACGAGTATATTTCGTATATTTGCTGTTTTTGAATGAAACCTGATGTTCTTTGAATCTTTATGTGAAAGTTCTTCCTTTTTGACTTATATGCAGAATATTTCTCGACGTGAGGTATATAGAAGAGTGGAAAAATTGTTCCGTTTTTGTTTTTATAAAATAACATCGTCATAATGAAACAACATCTGTTAATCAGGGAAAGTTTCTTCGATTCATCAAACTTTTATCCCGTTTTGATAACACTTTTGAGATAAGTGTGGATTAATCCTCGATACTCTTAGGTTGTTTCAAAACTATTCAGAATGAATGAATCGAGTCCATAAATGAAATTGTGACGAAGAGAGTTGTTGAGAATTGAAGAATTGTTTGTTTTTCATGGCAGATTGACGAAATTACTGACATTTCTTGATTTTCTCAATTATCCGTTGTAATTCAATATTAAAGATATATATTAAAGAGCAATTTTTGGGTTCTTCAAAATGCCAATAAGGAGCGAACAGCAGAGGATTAATTTTACTTACTATCTTTGAAATTTCAGTCATTTCATTCGCAACACAATTTAATAGGGCAAACCTATGAAGGTCAAAAGAGTTAAACAGTTTTCAGTCAAAAATGAATAATATACCTCCACAGGTATTATTTGCTCTTTGTTACGCCCAACGTTTGAATTTCAAAGTACAAGACTCAGCTAGTTAAATTAGGGAATGTAGAATGTTTGTTTTCCGATTTAACAGGTTTTTCTACTTTTTTCTCTAGAATTACAAAACGGACTAAAGTATTAGAAGAAATATGCAGAAAAAGACTTTATAAGAATTCCGAAACTTGATGAAATTTCAAATCAAGAATTACTCTTGGAATTAAATAAGGAATTACTTTGTTTTCTATCACTTTTTATTATAACTGATATACAGTGAATCGAGTTTCGTAGTGTTTACTACATTTTCAAACTGAATGAACAAATTAGATCTCAACTATTATATATCCTGATTGTAGGCTTCGGCAGAGCTTCGAAGAGAGGGGTTTATCAAAGTTCCGTCTGTTCGTTAAGTAGTTTTATTATTGGTACGTGCCTTTTATATTTTTCAATTTCTATGGATTCCAGGATGTCAAGTATTTTCCCTTTCGCTTCCACGTGCAAGATAACAAGGTTGTTCAATTCTGGGAACATGTGATCTATATTGAAGAAATGGTTCGCAAAATTGGAATTATTCTTCCGGTTCCTAAAAGCAGATTGATGCTCTTTGTACCGTTTATGGAAAGGTCGGCCCGTTTTTCCTATATACACAATATTACACTCTTGACAACTTAATTTATAGACTCCAGAATTATTCAGTCGGTTCTCTTTGTCTTTAGGATTAAAAAAGAGATTAGAAATTTTATGGGAGGGTGTGAAAGCTGTTACTATGTTAATTTTTGATAAAATTTGAGCTATTTTTTGTGAAATTGGTCCAAAATATGTTAGTTTTATGAATTAATTGTTAATATGATCTGATTTGGAGATGGGGTAAATTTGTTTACGAATTAGTTGCTTTTGTTTTTTGTTTATGATGGAATTTATAGTTTTGGTTTCGAACTTATTTTTTGTGGCCATTTGTCTGATTGTATTCAATTCCCTCTTTAACGTATTATTATATAAAGGAATTGAAAATGCTCTATGTACCATTGATCTATAAGCAGCTAGTTTACGATTGATCGGATGGTTTGAAAAATTTGGTATTGTTGTATCAGTTGATGTGGGTTTTCTATATATATCAAAAGAAATTTCATTATTACTGTTAATTTAAGTTATGTCCAGAAAATTTACTCTTGGTATTAAATTATTTACCATTTTTGATTGAAAAATTCGAATACATTCTGAACAGAATTTGGAAAGGATGAATATGCTCCTGGAGAATCTTGCGGACTCATTGCTATAATAAATAAATTTAACTCTCACATTTTACTGATTATTTTCACCAAAATTTTTTTCAACAAATTGATATAAAATATTTCAATACTCTGTAGTGAAAACACTGACAAACAATATTTTAATCCACGAATTCAAACTTCATCAACGAATCTTACTGAAGTCAGAAGTTAGTTTGACGATATACAGGGACAACATTACCCTATCAGAACCTCCTGTAAGGTAAAGAAATACTAATGTGAATGAAGGAAAACATTTCAAACGTTTATTTTATGGAATATTGGGCATGACATATAATCTAGTCTGTGTCAGATTCTAAAATTTAAGTATTTTAGTATTTTTTGTATTGGCAGATGAATCTAAATTTCTAAATATCTGGCAAAATGGATACATAATGCAAAATTATTCTTTCTTTTTCGAAAAACAAAAAGTAGTAAATGCATTAAATGCGGATCCAAAATTTTTTTTACCAGTAACAAACTGATAGCGACCTTCTGAATTTCATTTTTGAAAATTATTTTCAATCAGATGTACCAGAAATTCACGAATTTTTATCAATTATCCAGCAACCTGGACAGATCTTTTTCGGTTTGAAAATGTATTAAAACTTTTTTCCAGGAACAGTATGATGTCTCAATGTATATAGATTGACAAATTTAGTATTAAGCGCTACTGAATAAAAATTACTGTACTAATTGGTAGAACATAACGACTTCTATGATCTAGAAATTGACCATTTTGCTTCAGAAAAGAACAGCAAATAAATATCAGTTATAAAAACTATGTACTGCATAAATTTGTTGAAATATTTTTATACTTTATATTCGTTTTTTTACACCGTTACACTAATATTAGAATATATTCATAATAACTATACTTTTTTACTGAGATATGTTTTGGTGAATTTGTTGAAAGGTTTCTTTGAAGGAATGATGTGAATTTTTAAGTGTTGTCTGAGGCTGAAACAGTTACTTCACATAAATTTGTAGCGAACAACTTCTTCGCTCCTCGTCCAGAAACCTGCCAAAGCAGGTTTCTGGACGAGGTCTGGCCGGTCAAGCTGCGACAGAGCAAACTCTGTCGCAGCTTGACCGGCGTATCAATAGAGGACCCGACCAGTCTAAAGATTCATGACTAACCTTCCCCGCCGAAGTCAAATAGGTCAAGGCATACAACGTTTGATGACTACCGTTCCAAGCGGAACACATGGTCACTGGCGTCACAGGCAAAGCTGCGCATCACGCCTGTCTGATGAGTTTCAGAGGCGCAGACTCCGAACGAAGCCATCTCCCGAATTAATAGAGCACCCTCACAACACCGCATTTCCTTCGATAGCTTCATTGGTGACCCCAACGTGATTTGGGAGGATTGCTTCAAGAGCGTACCAACCCATTTATTGGGAGGCTCTAATTGCCCCCTATCCATCATTCCGAGACAGCCTTTCCTTTCGTTCCGCAGATCCCCGCTGAGATGGCACCGCGTACAGACCAGCGGCGGACTGTCTCCTTGTCTGATTCCCAACGCCCTATTGCGTGACCTCATCGGCGCTCACTGGCTGGGGAGTGTGTAGCGAACAACTCCTTCGCTCCTCCCCCAGAACCTACCTTTCTCTGTCGAAGATTGACAGGCATATTAATAGAGGACCCGACCAGTCTAATGTTTTATGACTAACCGCCCCCGCCGAGTTCAAATAAGGCAAGGCATATAGCGTTTGACGACCACCGATCCAAGCGGAACACAGGGTCACCGGCGTCACAGGCAGAGCTGCGAATCACGCCTGTCTGATGAGTTGCAGATGCTCAGACTCCGAACGAAATGCCGTCCCCCGAATTAAGAGATGGAAGTTCCCTCACAACACCGCATTTTTTTTGGGAGCTTCAAATTATTTCGCAAAATTTATAATTAAAAAAAGTACGATTTTAGAGAACTCCCATTAAAGAAAAGTAAAGCGCCAATTGCAATTAGTACCTCATGATGGCGTGAAGACCTGCTAAATCTGCCGGCCCATGATGCCATGATGCTGTAAAGACCTGCAAAATCCGTCGGCCCATGATGCCATGAGGGTGTGGTAACAAATTGAAAATGTTTTAACATCTCAACATTATTCAGAATGTTAAATCCACAATTTTCAATTCACAATTCGATAGTAATTTGTGAAATTTTCTTACCATGTTGAAACAATACTGGAACGCGGAGCACGCCTTTATAGCTTTTGTGATGATGGTTCTAGAGTTTCTGTACGGGAATTTAGAAGACGATTTGCAAACCGTAGAGCTCCAAACCATTAAACATTTTTAAACTTCTTTCAACATATTCGAGAGCATGGAAAGTGTTATGCTGCAGTTAATATGGAAAACGCTAAGTATAGAAAAACTACATCAATATCTTGTACAGTGAATAGAACCACCAGATGAATTTACCGGATGATGACATTTTAGATGGCTTTCATCTCATAAAAGTACAATTTCACGTATTTTTTTGACGAATGACTTACTATTAATTGAAGATGATATTTCAATATCCCGAAGTTCACATATTTTGAATGAAGATAATCCTCAAAAACACTTGCAGTAAAAATTCTGAATAAATATGTAGTATTTATAATGACTATTTGTTAAAACTTCATGTTTTTGAAAGTTCACTAAATTGTTTTTAATTTAAAATAGAAAGGCCTTTTACTCGATAGAGGAAATATAACAAAATTTTAATATTAAAACAAATTGAAATATGTTTATCTTCTACAATTTTAATTTCAAAAAATTTTCATTCAAAAAACTGTTAGAATTAAATTTATGTCTAACACAAGCACCGCTTACATTTAATAGACGTATATAATCAAAACTCAATATATAATGTATATATGTAAAAATATGTAAAATGACTCACACTGTTCTTTGATTTTGTTAGAACATAGATCAATCTTGAATTATATAGTTGATCTGTGTGTATTTGATATTTGGAATATTAAATGAGGGCTGAAGACGGGATTGCTTAGAATTATATTTGTTTTTTGAAGATATAGTGCACATTTTTTTAGAGATTTTTGAATTAACTTATTCGAATGTTTGAATATTTCAAATAAATTATATTCTTTGAGAAGTCCTTTAAGTGTGTTCATGTTTTTGAAAGGCAATTGGTGTTCTTAAAGGTAAGACCAGAAACAGAATTTTGTCTCCTTTAAATATTTATTTATTAATTTTAATTACTTTAGTAAATCTGTTGGGTTATTTATTTCATTTGACATTATATATTGAGTTTTGATTATATACGTCTATTAAATGTAAGCAGTGCTTGTGTTAGACATAAATTTAATTCTAAAAGTTTTTTGAATAAAAATTTTTTGAAATTAAAATTGTAGAAGATAAACATATTTCAATTTGTTTTAATATTCAAATTTTGTTCTATTTCTTCTATCAATTAAAAGGCCTTTCTATTTTATTTTATATATAATATATAATTATATTTTGGCTTCAATAAATCTCATTATGGAATGTCAATGAATTTAAATAAACCTTAAAATAACTCACACTGTTCTTTGATTTTGTTAGAACATAGATAAATCTTGAATTATATAGTTGATCTGTGTTTCGAAGCTTTAGTCTTTTAACACGTGGAGAGATATAGGTTAGTTTTTTGATTTTTATATTTGGAATATTAAATGAGGGCTGAAGGCGGGATTGCTTAGAATTATATTTGTTTTTTGAAGATATAGTGCACATATTTTTAGAGATTTTTGAATTAACTTATTCGAATAAATAAATATATTAAATATTTCAAATAAATTATATTCTTTGAGAAGTCCTTTAAGTGTGCTCATGTTTTTAAAAGGCAATTGGTGTTCTTAAAGGTAAGACCAGAAACAAAATTTTGTCTCCTTTAAATATTTATTTATTAATTTTAATTACTTTCGTATATCTGTTGAGTTATTTATTCCATTTGACATTATATATTGAGTTTTGATTATATACGTCTATTAAATGTAAGCGGTGCTTGTGTTAGACATAAATTCAATTCTAAAAGTTTTTTGAATAAAAATTTTTTGAAATTAAAATTGTAGAAGATAAACATATTTCAATTTGTTTTAATATTCAAATTTTGTTTTTAATTTTTTGCGAAATATCCTTCCCAATTTACTAAGAGATGTTGCCTGTAGATATATGTGGTTGAAACACAAGGGAGCCACACTACATTTTTCCATAGTTAGGAATCACCTGACTGAACATTCACAAGACAAAAAATCCCCTTGAAAATAACTCAGAAGTTCATAAATTAAGTACTCATGAATGAAGTAATATTTAGGGGGTGTTTCATCATGAGAAGGACAAATTTGCTTATGAAGTTAGCGAACATATTGAGTCTGAATAAAAAAATCAAGGTCGAATCGTTATTCGAATTCACAAGTTTGAGATACAATTTTTACTAATTTTTCTTATCCATTTCATAAACTTTATCAAAATACTTTATTATGAATCAAGAGGAATAATTGACCATAAAATATATAACATACTAATCTAGCTAGCAAAATGATATTTTTTCGTTATCGATACGCACATAAGTTACAAAGGCTGTTTGGTCTCAACAATTGATAAGAACCGAAATAATTACTTATTATCATTTATAAACCCCTGAGCTCTTATCAATTTGGTTGTTTAGAAAATGGAATTGAATGGATAGACAAAAAACCGACTTGATAGTGATTTAGGAGTTAATGAGTTGAATTATCATGAATGCAGTAGCATAAATATACAGGTCAAACAGGAAGAATTTTCTCTACAATATTCCATTCAGACTCCTTTCAAGCACCCCAAATATCACTCTAATTGCACAGAACATCTTTTACTAACCAGTCCTGTCTTTCCAGAATAAAATCATTTCGAAATCCTCAAAAACCGAAAGGTAAACTCTGGACTTTTTGGAGTCAATAGAGATCTTCAAGTACAGGAATAGCCAGGCAAAAGACCTCCAAAATGTACAGAACTATCTCTGGAAGACTCCATTTCTGGAAGTTCTCAAGAGAATAAAATTGCCCAGACATGAAATGAAACCATTAGACACAACTTGTAATTCACAGTTCGAAAATGTAGTAATAATACGTAACTCGGGTCATAGTGTATCTATTCACGATGATGATTGATTTAGAAGACAGTATTTTTGAATTCCATTTGAAATAAACAATCAAAAGGTTATGAAGAACTCCATCTAATATAAATAGAAAAAATTGTCCCGAAGCCAATTATTAGCGAAAAATAAAAATTATGAAAAATTCTGAGAAATAGACACATTGCATATATTCATTTAATGAGCAGTCCAGTATTACATGTAGACGGTAATTTTCGAAATCAAAAAAGTCAACAAATGCAAGTTTGAAACTGCTGAATTAGTTTTTGAAAGTTATGAGCTATATATGGTACTAATAGGTTTACTCCAATTAATAATTTCGCTGAAAATAAAACTGGTTCATTATATTACCATAATACTAGAGGATTCAATACTAAACTACCGCTCTCTTTCAAGTCAATATGTGATTCTACTTACATTCTGTCAAGAAAGTACCGGGAATTATCGATTTAAATCTGTCGGGGCAATGAGGCAGGTAAATTTTTTTTTCCTAGGTTGGTACCACTGTCCTTAATTACTATGCCAAGCTTGAGCGGGATCTGTCAACTAGTGTGTTTGCAACAGCTGATTAAGTCAGTCGATGTCATAGTGCGTGCCGATTTTTACTATGGGTGATTACGTTGAGCAGAGAATTTGTTTAAAGTTTTGTGTTGCAAATGAATTTTCGTGTGCCGATGCTTTGAAAATGTTGCAAAAGGCCTTTGGTGATAATGCTCTATCGAAAACTCGTGCATATCAGTGGTACAGAGCCTTCAAGGACGGTCGTGAAGTGGTCGCCCATCGACGGCTTCGATCGAAGATAACGTCGATAAAATTAAGGAAAGGGTGCTGAAAAACCGTCATACCAGCTTGAGAGAGGTAGCACATGATTTTAAGATATCCCACGAGTCCGCACGTACGATTTTGATTGATATTTTGGGCATGAGAAAGGTGGCCGCACGACTCGTACCGAAAGACCTGAATTTTCTTCAAAAACGTCATCGCGAACAGGTTGCTTCAGACATGCTGGATCGCTGTAATTCCGATTCTACATTCATGGAACGCATTATAACTGGTGATGAGACATGGGTCTACGAGTACGATATGCAAACAAGCCAGCAATCATCGGAATGGGTGGCAAAAAATGAGCCGAAACAGAAAAAACCACGCCAAAGCCGCTCGAAAATGAAGGTGATGCTCATTGTTTTCTTCGATATCCGTGGCGTGGTGCACTACGAATTCGTTCCAGAGGGTGAGACGGTAAACAAGGAGTATTACTTAGGCGTTATGAAACGTTTGCGTGAGCGTATCCGTAAGAAGCGGCCAAATTTGTGGGCGAACAACTCATGGATTTTGCATGACGATAACGCGCCTTCTCACCGAGCTACGATTGTGACTGACTTTCTCGCCAAAAACTGAACAAACGTGCTTCAGCAACCACCGTATTCGCCGGATTTGGCACCCTGTGACTTTTTCCTCTTCCCAAAACTAAATTTGCCCCTTCGTGGCACCCGTTTTGAGTCGATTGAAGCCATAAAACAAAATTCGGCGCGAGAGCTAAAGTCCATCCCGGAAAGCGCCTATAAAAAATGTTCCGATAATTGGAAGTACCGTTGGCATAGATGTATTGGAGCAAATGGAGCCTATTTTGAAGGCGACCCAATAAATTTTGACGATTAAATGTAAAAATGTTCTTTCAATTGAAAATTCCCGGTACTTTCTTGACAGAGTAGTATGATATAGTTTGTATAAGTGAAACGTGGCTTGGTGAGTGTTGGATGGTAAAGTGAGTCCACCTGGTATAGCGCGTTGCGAAAGACAATTTCTTCATGTTAATAGAACTCGTGATGGTGGTGTTTTGATAGCCCTATCTCATAGTATTCGTTTCAAGCTCCTAGATAATACGGTTTTGGTATACCTAGTTCCTTTAATAGATGTAGCATTGTCTATGTACCACCTGACATAGCTTACTTCCAATTTGAAACTTTCACCTCTGCCTTGGAGCTGATGTTTACTAAATGAGACGATATTAATTGTTGCTGACTTCAAGATTTCAAGTTTTGGCAACGCTGCTTCTGTATAACCTTAAGCTTATGTTGAAACATTTTTGTGATCTTTTAAGACTACAGCAATTTAATGCTGTCCATAACAGAAATAAGAAACTGCTTGACTTTGACTTGACTTTGTTTTGGTGGGAGAAATGGCTTATGTTGCTGTAACCCACTCTGACTTTCCCTTCGTCCCTGAGGATCCATATAATCCTGCACTAAATTTTGTCTTGAAGTAGTTTTCACAGTCAACAGGATAATTTTCAAAAAGCAAGCAATATATTCTTTAATTTTAAGAAATCTAGCTTTGATAACCTGTTAACATCTCTTCAAAATTTCAACTGGGATGAATTGAAGACTTTCGATCACGTTGACCACGCATTGGACTATTGCTGTTGCTTCAATCCAATTTGCAGTATATCTATGATGAGTGTTTGCTGAACAAAATAAAATTGAGTATGGAAAAGTGTTTCAAGGTCACATTCCCTAAAAAATCCACGAAGTTGGATTATAGTTATCATATAGTACATACAATTTTATTGTATGTACTATACTACTACTACGTGTGTTCAGATCGTAGCCGTATCGCTCTCGCCAGATCATAAAATAACCAGTATTATAGTGTCAATAAATTATTTGTAAATAATCAAATATACCTGCTCGCTGTAAGTTTTGATATTCTACAAAAATGGGCCCTAAAATATCCGGCGATATAAAGAATGCCATCAAAGAATCCCTACAAGAAATGATTTATAATGACGAATTCATTAACAATCTTCTAATCAAGGTCAACGAGAAATTGGAAGTTTTGCAGAAGTCAGTTATTAAGAATACAGAGGAGATAAGAGCAATCCATATGAAAATCGATAACCTGCAACAAGCGGAAAAAAATAATAACATTTGTATTTACAACCTCTCTGAAATACAACAAGGAAATTTAATGGAAGATGCTTTGCAACTATTCAATGATAAACTGAAAATAAATGTAACGATGCAGGACATCATGAAGTGGTACAGAATTGGAACACTAACCGGCAAACCCCGACCGATTATAATACGTTTTGAACGATATCACACGAAACTTTCAGTATTAAAGAACTGTGGAAGATTGAAAGGAACAAGGAATAGCGGAAGATCTAATAAAGAAGAGATTGGAACATGTATCTCTGCGACAGAAGCTGGGTGATGAAGGACAAGTCTTCACGCGATATGGAAATGTTTTCGTGAGAATAGAGGACAGGGTGAAGAAAATTACTAACCTCAACGAAATTAACAAGAATATGTCAGGGCAATAAAAACAAACTTCTCACTTTGACAAATTATATAATAGTTAGGAATTATTAATATATTGAACTTAAGTTTGCAGGTTAGAATTTTCACTAAAAACCGAAATAAATGAAAAGTTGTATATGAGGGATGGGATATTTTTTTCTTTTTTTATGGTTTTTAGACACCTTAGAATTGTTACTTTGAATTATACTTGAGTACTTTATTCTTGTTTGATGTGTTGTAATAAAGGGCCTATGTTTCACTTAGAAATAGGGAAATAAATTTTGATCCAAAGAATTCTATTATAATAAAGCTCGAGGACCGAGGACCGACAAGCGATGTTGATTATTTGAGATAAAAATGTAGCCTAAACAACGGGCGTTAATTCTAAAAGCAACAATGTATTAATCAATAGATCGATTCATTTAAATTTCAACGAGGAGGTCTTGGGAACGGAAGTTAGCGATTATGATTTTAGTGCAGACGACATAAAGGACTTCAAGGCTAAGATTGGGAATTCTCAGTAAAGTCGAGATAAGAAATCGACAAGTCAAAAGATCTGGATGGTCTAGACGTGTGTAGGCGTTGAAACGATGGGAACTTAGAAAAAGCCGACTCAGTAAAACTTCGGTAGGAGGATAGAAGCCAAAGTTTTGGAAGTTCGAAAAAAAAAAGAGAGAGTCGTCGTCAGGCATTGGTGACAGACAGTCACTAATCGGTTCGTGGTCGGGATAGTTTAGTTTAATTCAGGTTGAAAAATAAAGGGCTAAATTATAGTGTTTGTTCTTGAAGGGGTGTTGTGCCTTTAGGTTGAGGCCAACACCCCCGTGTAGAGGGTTCAGCTATTGAACATCGGGTTTTGGTGGATCGGTGTCCCGAAAAAGGTAGGATTTTTTTTGTTTTTGTAACTTCACAAAAAAAAACTTTTATTAGTTGAATATTGATTGTTCATAAGCGGGAACGAGAGTATGACTCATTAAAATAGACAGTCCAGGGTCCTGAAGTCTTCTAAAAAATTGATTAAAACAATTACTAGGATCTGATTTTAGAATATCATTTTACATCAATTGCTTTTCAAAAGACTGAAAAATTGTAACTATTGAAATTTCTTTTAATTGACACCATAATAGTTCATTATATGTGATATCTCATTTAAATGTGTTATTTTTGCTCTATCCATCTCCTCAGAAAATACTTTTAAAACAAAAGACTTGTCCTTCGTGCGACGAGCACGAACCCAAATTCTTTCCAAAAAGAAAGTTCAGTAAAGTAAGTATATTTTGATATATTTTTGAGTTGGGAACTAGATTCAGGAATTATGAGTAGAATGTAGAGAGTAAGTGGTGACAGTGGTAAGGGTTGATAGTCAGAAAAAGGTTTATATTAGGTATTATTTCGATTTTTGCTTGTTTCATTATTTTAAAATTGGAATTAACTTTATTTTTTTTTGAAAGTAGGAAATAAAAAAGTTTCAAAAAGTTACCCATTTTATAATGAGATAAACACACTTATATATTAAGGGAAACGACCCTGAACGAGTTAAAGATAAAGTGGCGTATTACAGTGTTAACTACCAATTGATCGAGAGATAATTCAGGAGAATATATTGCACTAGTTTGCAATATTCTTTCATTTCATGAATATCTTGGAGACATTGCAGCGGGACGAGGTCCTTGGGGCCCCCGTGGTTGGTGAGTTTGGAGCGGGGGTATGCTTTGCGGGAGGACCCTCGCGGTTTGGAGTACTCCACCTGAATATAAGGAGTATTTATAAAAATTTTGAAAAACTTTTGGTATATCTGGAAAAAATGGAGGTAGAAAATATTCATGTAATTATTCTTTCGGAAACCTAAACGAACTTGAACAATTCAAAATAAGAGGATAAAACTTATTTCATAACAATTCTGTTTTCAATAAGAATGACGGTTTACTCGTATACATTCAAGATGATTTAAATGCCAGAATTCATAATACTGAATTTACTGAAATTAATATATCTAGGCTTGAGATTACATTAGCTCAACATACATTGGGAATAACAGCCATTTACAGACCACCGTCTACGAACTTAAATTTATTTTTGAGAGAGCTCGAGGAATATTTTTACAGTTTGAAACATGAACCAATTGATTCGCTGGTGGGAGATTTGAACATTAATAGTCTCGATAAGAAAGATAGAATGTCGAACGTGTATCTGAATTTGTTAGCATCTTATGGTTTCAAAAATTATCTTAAGTGTGTTCATGTTTTCAAAAGGCGATTGGTGTTCTTAAAGGTAAGACTAGAAACAAAATTTTGTCTCCTTTAAATATTTATTTATTAATTTTAATGACTTTCGTATATCTGTTGGTTTATTTATTCCATTTGACATTATATATTGAGTTTTGATTATATACGTCTATTAAATGTAAGTGGTGCTTGTTTTAGACATTAATTTAATTCTAAAAGTTTTTTTTTAAATTAAAAATTTTTTGATAAATTAAAATTGTAGAAGATAAACATATTTCAATTTGTTTTGATATTCAAATTTTGTTATATTTCTTCTATCAAGTAAAAGGCCTTCCTATTTTATTTTATTTTATTGTGAAAATAACTTTGTTTTGTTCCTGCCTGAATCCCGAACTTCCAATTTGGTAGTATGATAGACTTCATTTCTTATCTACATATTTTAACTTCGGAATGAATTACAAAATAATGAAATGGTGAGAAGCACTGACGTAAAATCGGAAGCTTTTGCACGCTTCAACATACCCCTAAAAATTTCAAATACGTTATAATTATTCCTTAACAAAGCTACACATAATAAATAAAAACGGTGATTTTCTAACAAGTAAAGGCGAATTAGGTCAAATAAAGATTTTCTTCAATATTTGCTAACAAGGCTCTCGACTAAACCATCTTTCAAAAAAATCACTTATTGAACATGACTAAAAGAGAACTAGTGTTACCTTGTTGTTAAATCTTACAACTACATCTATAACCATTTAGATCCTTAAGTGGTTATGCCTTTAAATTGAAATGAATTACATTTAAACTAAGATTTAAGACAATTTTTTTTATTTGAAAAATAATTTTATGACATTTATGTTTCAAAAATAATTTCTGGCATATGCCCACCAGGACTAGCTCTGAGGAACAGCATTCGACCAGACAAATTTTAGACCACTTTTTCGAGTAATTCAGGCCTTATTTCATCAAAAACTCGAGTTATGTAGGATTCCAAAGCGTCTATTGTTTCTGGTTTATCAGCATAAACCAATGACTTGACATAACCCCAAAGAAAATAATCCAGTGAAATTATGTCGCATGACTTTGGAGGCCAATTAATTGGACCATTGCTCGAAATAATGTTATCGCCAAATCTTTCTTTCAATAAATTATTTGTTACGGTAGCAGCATGAGGTATAGCAACATCTTATTGAAACCAAAATACTTCTGGGTCGATACCATTCAAATTTGAAACAAAAAATCAGTGATCATCGATCTGTAACGAGCACCATTCACTGTAACATTAGCTCCAGCATCGTTTTTAAAGAAAGATGGACCGATGATGCCCCCAGCGTGTAAAGCACACCATACAGTGCATTTTTCAGGATGCAATGGAATCTGCAGGACTTCTTGGGGATTGTTTTCACTCCATATACGCCAAGTTTGCTTGTTTACATAGCCATTCAACCAGAAATGAGCTTCATCACTAAACACAATTTTACGATAAAAACGTAGATCAACTTCAAGCTGTACTAGGGCCCAATTAGCAAACAAACGACGCTTATTATGGTCAAGTGGCTTTAGTTTTTGAACCAGTTGGATTTTGTATGGGTGTAGAACAAGATCTTTACGCTAAATTTTCCATGTGGTGGATGCACAGAGTCCAACTTGTTGTGAACGTCGACGAATAGACAAATCTGGATCATCATTAACACTATGACTTACAGCAGCGATGTTTTCTTCTGTACGTACAGTTTTTTGTCTTGTTGTTGTTGCATCGAGTATAGAAAATGTTGATCGAAATCTATCGATAGTTTGACAAATAAGCCGCTCTGTTGGACGATTATGTAAACATAAACTTTACGAAGTGCTCTATAAGTTTGGCGCATAGAACACTGATTTTGAAAGTAAATTTCAACGATTTGTAAACGTTGTTGCGGCGTGAGTCTTTCCATGATAATTTGTCAATGCTTACTGAACAGAAATGTCAAAACAACATGGCTTCTACCTTCTGTCAAATCACAGTTATCACTATCGTAAGTTCTACCACTGTAAAAAAACACCCGATATATGCCAATGATAATGGCAACCGAATATTCTGGAATCATAACAGCCGATTTTATCAAATATAAGCTCATTATAAAATAAAACACTTGTTTACATTTTCTACTTTATTTTTGGTATTGACGTACGTTTCGTCTTTGCTAGAAAGACTTCATCAGAATACGAAGTAACAGTTGTTGTACAATGAATTTATAAGATTTTTTACAGAAGGTGTACATGTGTTTTTAATTGTTCGTCGGGTTGGTTTTCTCAAAGAATATTCCCTTCAGAATCGTGTTCACTCGATCCCTTGTAAATATTGAATAGAGGGGTGTAATAAAAATCTATTTGTTCATTTACTAGGTTATTGCTGTTTTTATGTTTATTTATTTCGTAAATTTCCCTTAAGTTCAATTTTAGACCTCTATTTTCAACATGTAGAATTTCTATTTCTTTTGTGAAAGAATGGTTATTTTCAAGAAGGTGTTTAGCATAATGTGAATCTTTTTTATTTTTATTTTTATCGAAACTTCTTTTATGTTCTGCTAGGCGTGTACCGAAATTTCTACCTGTTCTACCAATATAAATCTTTGGGCAATCTGGGCAAGTGAGTTTGTATACACCTGATAATTGAAGTTTATCCATACTGTTTTTATTGTTTTTGATGTATTTGCTAATAGGATTGTTTGTCTTGAAAGAGACTTTAATATTTTCTTTTTTGAGTAGGTTTTTTAGTTGAATACTAATGTTTCCGAGATATGTGAGGCTAACGTATTTGTGTTCAGATAGATCAGATGTTACTGGATAAATTTCTTTCATTGTGTTTTTGTGTATACGTTGGTTAATTAAATTATCTATTAGAGATGTATTATATCCATTGTTGTAAGCTATTTGTTTAATTATACATTTTTCTTTTTGGAAATTGACTTGGTTTAGTGGAATGTTCAATAAACGGTATATCATACTATGGAGAGCTGCTAGTTTGTGTTGGAATGGATGAAAAGAATTACAGTGTATAATGGTATCTGTTTGTGATGGTTTATGATAAATTGCACCATCACAAACAGATACCATTATACACCGTAATTCTTTTCATCCATTCCAACACAAACTACCAGCTCTCCATAGTATGATATACCGTTTATTGAGCATTCCACTAAACCAAGTCAATTTCCAAAAAGAAAAATGTATAATTAAACAAATAGCTTACAACAATGGATATAATACATCTCTAATAGATAATTTAATTAACCAACGTATACACAAAAACACAATGAAAGAAATTTATCCAGTAACATCTGATCTATCTGAACACAAATACGTTAGCCTCACATATCTCGGAAACATTAGTATTCAACTAAAAAACCTACTCAAAAAAGAAAATATTAAAGTCTCTTTCAAGACAAACAATCCTATTAGCAAATACATCAAAAACAATAAAAACAGTATGGATAAACTTCAATTATCAGGTGTATACAAACTCACTTGCCCAGATTGCCCAAAGATTTATATTGGTAGAACAGGTAGAAATTTCGGTACACGCCTAGCAGAACATAAAAAAAGTTTCGATAAAAATAAAAATAAAAAAGATTCACATTATGCTAAACACCTTCTTGAAAATAACCATTCTTTCACAAAAGAAATAGAAATTCTACATGTTGAAAATAGAGGTCTAAAATTGAACTTATGGGAAATTTACGAAATAAATAAACATAAAAACAGCAATAACCTAGTAAATGAACAAATAGATTTTTATTACACCCCTCTATTCAATATTTACAAGGGATCGAGTGAACACGATTCTGAAGGGAATATTCTTTGAGAAAACCAACCCGACGAACAATTAAAAACACATGTACACCTTCTGTAAAAAATCTTATAAATTCATTGTACAACAACTGTTACTTCGTATTCTGATGAAGTCTTTCTAGCAAAGACGAAACGTCAATAACAAAAATAAAGTAGAAAATGTAAACAAGTGTTTTATTTTATAATGACAATTACAACTGATTTCTACCAAGCAACGGCCCAATCTATCATAAATATAAGCTCATTGACACGGTGGGTGATGTCGACAAAGCAGGGAGCGCGTTATATGTTAAACTCCACTTATCTGATTCAAATCGGAGTAGTTCTAAATGTACCAATTACAAAAGTTCGAAACGTCGAGATACGAAATTGGATGTTTGAAGAAGCAAGTACACTATCGAAATAAATGTTCTTTGAAAGGTGATTCTCATGGCCGAAACAAAATAAAAATTTTTCTTAGTGCCGTGTTTCTTACTGGTGACTACAGTAAATTGGACTGGTACGTCGATTCAGGTGCAAGTTCACATATCGTTGTGGAAAAATAACTGTTTAGTTTGATGAAATCATGAACATGAATCATGATGAAAGTTCAGGACATAATGGTTGCAAATAAATAATTGATAAAAGTTTAGAACATTGGAGATGCTATATTAAAATCTGTAGTCAACAATGAAATTTTTGATATAACATTGTAAAAATGCCTCAATTGTTCCAGAAGTTACCACAAAATTACTTTCAGTGGGAAAACTGATCGAAAATGATAACAGAGTTTCCTTTGACAAAGACTGTTGCAAGATTTTCAACAGGAACAATGACCTGATAGCTGTAGCTGAACTAGTTGGAGGTATTTATAAACTGGAAGTTCAGAGGGAGCAGACCGGGGATTGTTTGTTGGCAGTAACAAGTGATGTTTGGCATCGAAAACTTGGTCACATCAACGACAGGGACTTCGAAAGGATGAAAAATGGAACAGTTCTTGGCTTAAGTTGCTCGGGCAAAAATAAGAAAGCTATGTGCAGTTGTATTACTTGCTGTGACGGTAAACGCCATTTGAACACATTGGAAATAGAGCAAGAATACCTTTGGAACTCATTAATGGTGATATATGTGGTCCAATGGAGACGATATCCATAGGTATTTGAAAAGCAAGGATGAAGTTTGTAGAAATTTCAAAATATTCAAGTCTCGAGTGGAGAATCAACTCAATATAAAGATTGAAACTTTCAGATCAGACAGGAGGTGAGTTGTGTACTTTGCAAGTTTTTTAGAATCCCATGGTACAGTTCATCAGAAAACCAATTCATATACACCTGATCAGAATGATCTGACAAGAAGATTGAACAGGAGTATTGTCGAAAAAGCTAGATGTATGTTGTGTGAAGCCAAACTATATATAAAATTTTGGGTAGAAGCCGTCAACACTGCAATGCAAGTTGAAAATATGTGCACAGTGTCAGGTCTAGATGAGAAGACTCAATATGAAATGTGGTTTAGCGAAAACCAGATATAGGTTACTTCTGAATATTTGGAAATTTTGCTATGGTTCATGTGCCCAAAGAGAGACGTAGCAAATGGGATGAACAATCTCTCAAGAAGGTTTTGGTTGGTTATGGCGATGAAGTTAAAGGATATAGAGTATATGATCCAGCTACTAATGCAGTTACCACAAGTAGGGATATCATTATGTTTGAAGAGTAAACTCGAACAGTTCATTCAAATGATGATGAAGAGGTATCGATGCCTGTGGGAGACAAGCAGAACTTTCGTCTAACCTAGAAGAGCAGACAACTGATTCATACACAATGATTAAGGAACCCGAGACTCTGAAAACTCAACAGATAGCGACTATGTACCAGATCATGACGTTGAGGTTACTTAAGTTGACAGAACCAATAGAAGTCGAAATCCCAAGTAATTTACATACTATTAGCTGTATTTATGCTGTAATCCAAGTACTGGGGATGAAGATCCAATGGCAATCGAAGGTGCATTTTCAAGTTGTGATAAGGATACGTGGAAAATGGCCATGGAGGAAGAGATACAAGCTTTCGAAGAAAATGGAGCCTGGAGTTTGGTCGATATACCGGATGATGGCAGTACCGTTGTCTCATGTAAGTGGGTGTTCAAACGCAAACTTGACAATAATGATGAAGTGAGATTTAGGGCTCGTTTGGCTGAGGGTTCTACCCAGAAAGCTGGTATAAACTATTTTGAAACATTCTCACCTGTGATAAGATTTTCAAATTTGAGGTTAATTGTTGAACTTTATTCAAGCATGTATTGTTTGGATGTTACAACCGCCTTTCTTAATGACAAAATAATATAATAGAAAAGGTTTTTATGAATTCACCACCTGGTATTGAAAAACCTGGCCTCAAGCAAGCATCTTGATCTTGATATGAAAAAGTAGATTTTTTTTGAAAGATATATTACAAAACAAGTCAGTTGGAACCCTGTAAGAATGAAAAACATTCCGTTATATTTATAGCAATGTATTTAGATGATTTTTTCTTGTTTTCAAACGATTCAGAGGAAGTTGAAATGTTAAAGAAGAAATTAAGTGAAAATACTTCAGATATTTGAGACAGCATTTAGGAATGACTGTGACCACAGATAGAGTGAATAAAAATGTGATATTAAGTCAGGAAAATATTTTGAAGAGATATTAAGAAAATTCAATATGTTTGATTGTCGACAAGTTAGTACTACTATGGAGCTAGGTTCTAAACTTGTTAATCCTGATTGTGCCAATAATCATGTGCCATATCAGCAATTAGTTTGAAGCCTTATGTACTTATCTGTATTAACTCGACCTGATATTTCTTTTTATTTGAGCTATCTCAGTCAGTTTAATAATAATAATGATGACTCGCATTGGAAATGTGCTAAGAGGATACTGAGATATCTGCAGAAAACAAAGAATCATGGTCTTAACTTTTCTAAAAATGATTTAGATTTGCAGGAGTTTGTAGATGCTGACTGGGCGGATGATGCGAATGACGGAAAGTCATATACATGTTCCTGTTTCAAACATTTAGGTATTTCTTGGGAAAGAGGGAAACAGAACACTGTTGCCCCGTCACCCGTCAAGTCCGAATATATGGCAATTTCAGAGGCTCTTAAGAAAGCTATGTACTTAAAAAATCTTTTACAAGAATTGTTAAATTTCTCTAAATATATATTATTATTATTATTTATGGCGAGCGGGCATCTGTCCACCCTACCACTGCGTCCGCACGGACTATTGTGGTTCACCCCTAATTTATATCTCCCCGACGAGATCCAGTTTTTGGATAAAACCGATAATCTTGTTCAGGGGTAAATTTTTCAGTTCACTGTGGGCTATGAAAGCCTGGCCAAAGACCTCGAATCTGATGCGACTCACCGCTGGGCACTCTGAGACGATGTGCATGGCTGTTTCAGTGTCCTCAAGACACAGCCTGCATTCGTTGTCTTCAGCCAGACCAATTTTGTGCAAATGCGCTTTCAGTCTGCAGTGACCTGTCATAATTCCAACAAGTGTTGTTAGTTTGGCCCTATCCAGACCTAGCGCTAGGTTCGTCATCTTTTTGTTCGAAGCTGTTCCAAGGAACAACTTCGAGTGTTTCAGGCCAGAATGGCTCCGCCAGAAAGACTCTAGCCTTGAATTAATTCTGCCTGTTATCGCCTCGTTAGCCACGTCATGTGGTATTCCCAGGAATGGTTCCGGTCCTACCAGAGGCAGCGCAGCTCCAGCAAATGCCAGCCGATCCGCCTCCTCGTTACCCAAATAGTTTGAGTGGCTCGGTATCCAAACCAGAGTGACTCCGTTATACATACCGAGCCTGTTTAAAGCCGTGCGGCAAGTCCAGACTGTTTTGGATGTAAAACAGCTGGATTCCAGAGCTTTTAGTACTGACTGACTATCAGTAAATATTTTGATTTTACCGTGGTGGATTTGCCGTTTTATCAGCAGTTCCGCCGCGGTCTCAATGGCAAATATTTCTGCCTGGAATATGGTTGCGTTTTGACCGAGACTCAATGAGATGTTCTAAATATATAACAGTTCATAGTGATACTCAAGGAGCTATAAAATTGTCAGAGAGTTTTGCTTTTCACAGGAAAAGTAAACACATAGATGTCAAACATAATTTTTTAGAGAATCTGTTGCTGAGAAAATTATGTGTACAAAATATTTGCCAACTTTAGTTATGCCAGATGATGTATTGATTAAGAGTTTGTCTGCAGTTAATCATTTTAAATGTATAGATTCATTAGGTGTTATAAACCTTGCATGATATGAGTTAAATGTGTTAAATTGAACTCATGATATAATATATTTAGTTAGAGTTGAGACCATTTTCGAAACCTTAAAGTCATTATGTTACATATGACTGTTACATGATCTCATGTATTCTCTTCTTGCTAACAATTAAATATAAAGAAGTCTTATTCTGTACGCTAGAAAGCGTTCGTTTCATTTCCATGTTACAATAACTACAAGGTCATACATTTCATCCTTATTCACAATCAAATCAAATTTTTTTATCATTCAAATGTTACAACTTATTCATACACAAAAATTCTCAAGAATTCAACTTATCAACTAACAATATTCAAGTTGTGTTATCGGCAACCGTCCCGCACTTAACCTGGAAGTACAGAGTATTCCAAGTCCGTGTTGCGAACTCCTTACCCATTCATAAGTTTTTGAACGCAGATGAGAAGTGGAGCAAAAGAGGAGCCGAAAGCCACCCAGTCGAAGGCCCGCCGGAAAAGCGGTCACGGGAGAAAACCTCAACAAATGAATGGATTTTAACCTAAAGGATTAAATTTAGAAGAATTATATGTTTACATCGCAGTTGGTAGAAGAAAAAGTTACATTAAAACTAGAAATGTCATATAGTGTTCCTGAATATATTGTTTTGTAAGAACATTGAATTTTTTTTTGTTAACAATTGAAGTTTTTATTCTCGGAGGTAGTTTATTGAAAAATTTCGGAACAAAGTACGTAACAACTCTTTGAGTGTGAGCTTTGGTATACAGTTGGGTTCTCAAAGATCTTATATGATGATTCTTATATAATAGTCCATAGTATTGTCCGGTAACATGAGTTCAATTTTTGTTAGATAGATGAGGCAACTATGAACAAAAAGCGCCCTCAAGGGTAGAATATTTGCTTCCTTCTACAGTGACTCTGTAGAATATGTTCGTTTTTTCTCATAAATAATTTTGAGAGCATAATTCTGAGTGACAAAAACATTTTTCAATGCATTTTTAAAACTACCACCCCAAACTATTAAACCATACCTCAGTATAGATTCGACCAATGACATGTAAACTTTTCTGAGCATTATCGTATTTAATATTTCTCTCAATTGGTAGAATCAAAAGAGCAAGTTCCTAATTTTTTTATTAATGTAATAGGCGTGTTCATTCCACCTCAAATGCTTGTCCACAATAATACCAAGGTACTTAATATTTACCACACTCCCCACTGTACCACACCGGCAAAAATTGTGGTCGAGGCAGCGTTCTTTATGGATCTTCAGTCCGACATTACGCGGTCTATCAACTTCTGAAATGGAAAAAGCGATATACTTGGTCTTTTTTACGTTCACACTCAAAAGACTATAATACAACCAATTATATAGTTCTTCAAGTTCATTTTCCGCCTTCCTGAAGACCCCATCCCAATCCAAACCTCTGAAGACAACAACAGTGTCATCAGCATAGGAAAATACGGCAGCGTTGTCCAATATTAATTCTATTTCATTGATATATATCAAAAACATGATAGGACCCAAATCCGTACCCTGTGGTATACCAATTGTTATACTATTTAATTCGCTATGAGCGCCCTCAATCTCAACTTTTTGAGTTCGGTTTGTAGAATAATTTTTGAAAAGTAGATTTGTGTTTTTCTTATTCCTAAACAAGCCATTCTGTGCAACAATTGTTCATGTGGTACATTATCAAATGCCTTTGCCAAGTCAATAAATACTGCTAAGTTCTTTTTGTTAGAGTGAAGGTTGCTATTTATCTCTTTAATGAAGTTGAATACTGCGTCCCCTGTACTTAAGATATTTCTGAATCCCTATTGGTGTTTATTTAATAATTTGTTTGATTCCAAAAAGTCAATAAGTCGTTTTTTAAGCATTTTTCGAAGATTTTGGTGAAATGATTAATAAGAGAAATCGGTCGATAATTTTCAATTTTTTGTCCATCACCAGATTTAAATATGGGTATCACAATTGAGGTTTTCCAAGCAGAAGGTATTTCATCTTTTTCAAAGCAAGGGTTGATCAGGTAGGATAAAGGCTTTATAAGGTCAACATGCACATCCTTGATGAGTTTAGCGTGAATGCCGTCCCCCCAGGTACTGAATCGTTTTTCAAATTTGAAATTTCTATAATTAATCCTTGAGGAATAACCGGTTTCAGGAAAAATTATTTGTGTGTGCTAATCTTATTCTTGTATTTTTTTGTAGGTCTATACCTGATTGCATTCGGTTCCCTACATTGGTAAAATAATGATTAAAAGTGTTGGGAATGTTAATCGGTTGAGTGTGCAATTTATTATCGTCGTTTATGATGCTAGTGATTTTTTGTTTTGTTTTGCTAGTATTTACCGCTTCATTAATTAATTTCCAAATTTTCTTAGGATCATATATAGCATTATTGATTCTGTTTTTATAGTAATTATATTTTGCCTGTTTCATAATTTTATTGAGACCATTTCTGTATTTTATATATTCATTTTTTTTGTACTGAGTAAAATTTATTTAGTTCAGATTTCATTTTGTTCCTTTTCCGAATAGAATTTATTATTCCGAGAGTAATCCAGGGTTCCAATTTTCTATTTTTGTTATTTATGAAATAAGTTTTTTTACTGTTGTCTATATGATTTAAAAATATATTTTTGAAACAAAGGTAACTTTACTTCTTTTATGTCGTGAATATTTTGCCACTTTTCTTCGCAAGACTAGTATTTAACATTTTGATATCGACTTTTGATCTATTTGTAATCTTAATTTTGGGATTGCGTATTATTTTATTGAATTCAACCTCCAATCCTATTGGAAAATGATCTGTTAAAAAAGATTCGAAAATGAAAGGTATTATATTTATCTTATTGTTGTGATCATTTCTACATTTAGCAAATATATGGTCAATTAAGGTCGAAGTCGACTCCGTTACTCTCGTTGGTTAATATTAGTATTATTTATTTATATTTATATACAAACTAAAATTTTTGTATATATCAATTTAACTGAAACAATGAATTATCTTATAATTTTATAAATGAAGAAAACTTTAAATTTAATTTATTAGGAGTACAAATAAGTTTCCGCCGTTTTTTAACACAAATTAAATATTTATTATAGAAGAACGATGAGACTGCTTGCTGAGTGACATCTAATGTTAGAGCAAGTTCTTTTTGTGTTTGAGATGAATCTTCCTCCAATAATTCCTCCAATTCTGCATCCTCGTAAATTTTTAAATTAAAGAAGTGAACTAATATTTCCCGCAAATGACGCTCACTTGGCTCAAATTTTGACATTTTCAACTCATAAAAATTATATTTTACCAATATAAAATCAAAAATATCAATAGGTTATGTTGCTCTTGAATGTCCAAACTATTTTTTAAGCGGGTTATCATCTGCGAAAGCTAACCGAAACTCCTCGCCTCACCATCTGCAATAAAACGGCGGAAACTTATTTGTACTCCTATTATCTAAATTTTTTAATTTTACAAATTCAAACATTTTTATTATTACAATTTTTTATTTATTAGTAACTATAATTGAAAAACTTACTAAATTAAAGTTTGGCCCATTAAACAAATTAACTATGAAAATACCTATTCGTAAAAAAATTCAATAATAGAAATTTTAAATAATGCATTAATCGACCTTTCTACTCCATCAAATATTTCTTTTCTATGAAATATAGGATCTTTATTGGGATTATGTTCAATTATTCAAATTATTACAGGACTATTTTTAACTATACATTATTGTGGTAATATTGAAATAGCTTTTAATAGAGTCTCCCATATTTATCGAAATGTAAATTTAGGTTGGTTAATTCGCAATGTACACGCAAATGGATCATCTATATTTTTTGTTTGTTTATATATTCATGTAGGACGAGGATTATATTAAGGTTCATATAATCTGTTAAATACCTGAATTACAGAAACAACAATTCTTTTATTAATTATAGCTACTGCTTTCCTTGGTTATGTATTACTATGAGGACAAATATCATTTTGAGAAGCAACAGTAATTACTAATCTTTTATCAGCAATTCCTTACTTAGGAAATTCAATTGTTATTTGATTATGAGGGGGCTTTTTCATTATTTCTGCTTTAGTAATAATCCATCTATTATTTTTACATAATACAGGATCAAATAACCCCTTAGGAAAAAACTCTAATTTAGATCAAATTTCCTTTCCCCCTTATTTTCCACTTAGAGATATTTTTGGATTTTTAATAATAATCCTATTTTTAATAAATATTATAATTTTGAATCCTCACATATTAGGAGATCCAGATAATTTTATTTCTGCTGATTCCTTATCTACCCCTCTTCATATTCAACCAGAATGATACTTTTTATTTGTTTATGCTATTCTACGTCCAATTCCTAATAAATTAGGAGGGGTAATTGCTATATTTATATCAATTGCTATTTTATATTTTTTACCATTTATTAAGAAAAAAATAATTGAAAATAATAGATTTTATTTAATTAATAAATTTATATTTTGAATTTTTATCGTAATTGTTATTCTTTTAACATGAATTGGGGCTAAACCTGTAGAAACCCCATATATCTTAATAGGACAAATTTTAACCTTCATATATTTTTTCTTGAATGCTTTTATTTACAGAATTTGAGATATTACTATATTTAAATATAATTACTCAATGAGCTTGTTAAGCATATATTTTGAAAATATAAGGAAGAATAAAATAATTCTATTGATTTTCACTAAAAAAAATTAACTATAGAATATAAACCAATATAAATATCAATAATCTATAATTAAAAAAAAAATAATTTAAAAAAACAGCTAAAAAAACCTTCCATGATGAGTATATCAATTTATCATAACGATAACGAGGAAAAGTACTCCGAATTTAAATTCATATAAAAGGTAAAAATAATAGTTTAAAAAAAATAAGAATTAAAATCCTCACCTAAAAAGAATAATACTACCATTAAACTCATAAACAAAATATTGGAATATTCTGCTATAAAAATAAATGCAACCCAAATCCTCTATATTCTACATTAAAACCAGAAACTAGTTCTGATTCACATTCAGCAAAATCAAAGGAAGTACGATTAGTCTCTACTAATCTTAAAATTGACCATAAAAAACATAAAGGTAAATTTAAAAAAAATTATTCGCATATATTTTTGAAAAAAATAAAACCTATACAAATTCAAAGATAAAATTAAAATTAAAAAAGATTAAAAAAATTTGAAATATTCTACCTTCATAAGAGATAGTTTGAGCTGCTGCTTGAAATCTTCCTAATAGAGAATAATTTGAATTAAAAGATCAACCTGATATTATAATTCTATAAACTCGTGAAATAGAAATTCTTAAAATAAATATTACCGATGAATTAAAATTGAATTAATAACAATAAAAAGGAACTCTCACTCACAAAATTAAAGCTATAATTAAATTTAAAATAGGAGAAATAAAAAAAATTTATATATTAGATATAAAAGGAAAAATTTGTTCTTTTCTAAATAATTTCAAAGCATCTCCAAAAGGTTGTAAAATCCCTAAACATCCGACTTTATTAGGACCTTTACGAATTTGAATATAACTTTAAATTTTTCGTTCTATCAGAGTTAA
Organism: Megalocaria dilatata; assembly: GCA_034642435.1. Classification (NCBI taxonomy): domain Eukaryota; kingdom Metazoa; phylum Arthropoda; class Insecta; order Coleoptera; family Coccinellidae; genus Megalocaria; species Megalocaria dilatata. Next base: position 70,687,340 of record CM067857.1, on the reverse strand, counting down.
AAAAGCTACACCTACAAGTAAACTAAAAATTAATAAGAAAATATTAATAATATTAAAATGAAATCAATTATTATTTGTAAAATTATTCATAAGAAGATTCTAAATCAATTGCACTATTCTGCCAAAATAATAATTTAATTCAAAATAATAAATTTTGAACTATGAATTTGGTCCTTTCGTACAAAAGTTTTTTATTTTCATGAAGATAGAAACCGAACTTGCTCACACCGGTCTAAACTCAGATCATGTAAAGTTTCAGTGGTCGAACAGACCAAATTTTTAAGCCCCTACACCTAAAATAATCTTTAATCCAACATCGAGGTCGCAATCTTTTCTTTCGATCTGAACTCTAAAAAAAAAACGCTGTTATCCCAAAGGTAATTTATTCTTTTAATAATTTTTATGGATCAATCAATCATAAATTGATGTTTGAGTAAAGAAAAAGTTCCTTCATGAAAAAATAAAACTAAATAAAAATAATATTTTCAAAATAATAATTTTTCACAAAATTTTAATAATAGAAATTTTTGATCCCATCAATTATTTAAATTTATAAATTCGGTTATTAACATTTAATTTAAAGTTTATCCCTTAAAATATTCAATAATAAATCAAATTCTTTATAAAATAAATAATTAAAATTTATTAGTAAAATTAAATTTTTTTCTTAAAAAATTAGATATATTTAAAAACGATTACCAATTTAATATTTTAAATATTTTTTATACAATAAAATTTATAATAAATTAGCTCCCTTAAATTCAAAACAAATGAATTAGTAATAAATATTTAATAAACTCTGATGCATAAGGTACACAATAATATTTCTTTCTAAAATTTTAAAAATTTTCCTTTTCGTTACTGATCTATTATAATATAATAAATAAAATTTTTTCTTTGAAATAATGAAATATTTAATATTTCAATTAATATAAAATGAACCTATAAATTTAATATAAAATAAACTCAATTCAAATTTTAAAATTATCCTTTTAATATAAATAAAATGCTTATTCAAGCTCTAAATTAAAATTCTTCTAGATACACTTTCCAGTAAATCTACTATGTTACGACTTATTCCAAATTAAGTGAAAGCGACGGGCAATATGTACATATTTTAGTGCTTAACAATTAGGAAAAAGTGTAACTAATTACTTTCGAATCCAATTTCATAAAATTTCCCAAATTTAAAATTCAAAAATAAAATATACAGTAAGCCATCTCTTCTTAAATATTCACCCTCACCTTAATCTTATTTACTTTCTAATAAGAAATTTCAAACATTGAATTCTTTTAAAATGTTCAATAACGGCAATGTGAAAATTTCTAAATTAAGTTTATTCAATCGTAAATTATCATTTACAGAACAGGTTCCTCTGAATAGTTTAAAATACCGCCAAATTATTTAGCTTTAGAGAACTTAACTATTAAAGTTAAATAGTTAGTTAAATATCTTACATTTTAAATAATAGGGTATCTCATCCTAGTTTGAAAAAAAATTCTTAACTTCATAAAATAAAAATAAAAATTATATTAAATTTAAATTTCACCTTAAAATTCAATTTATAATTTTTTTAAATTTAATGAATTTCATCAATTCAAAAAACAATTAGAATTCCGATAATCTCTCCATCGGCCCTAAATCATATTTAAAAAGATCAAAACCATCCAACTATAAATATGACTTTCCTAAAAGTTGTCCTGGTATTATCGTTTGAACAACTAACTTTAAAATCAAGATATTCTATGTTCGTCACAAATATCTCAGAAAGCTGTAAGGTATTATGAGGTTTTGTTTAAATCATTGATATTACATAATGAGATTTTTAGTCAAGCCCCAATATAATTGTATTATGAATAAAATAATAAAAGGCTTTTTACTTGACAGAACGAATATAACAAAATTTAAACAACAAAACAGATTTTGTCTGTCAGGCTTCTACAATTTTCATTTAAAAAAAAATTTATTCAAAAACTTTTAGAATTAAATGAATGTCTTATAAACACGGCTTATATTTAATAGACGTATAAAATCAATACTCAATATACAATATCAAATGGAATAAATAAAACAACAAATAGAAATTGTCAATTAAAATTAATAAATAAATATTTGAAGAAGACAAAATTTTGTTTCTGATCTTACCATTATGAAAACCAATACAAACAATACAAATAATAATTTAAGGACTTCTCAGAAAATTTAATTTATTTGAAATATTCAATATGTTTAAATATTTAAATAATTAAATTAAAAAATGTCTCAAAACATGCATTATATCTTCAAAAACCAATTATAATTCCGATAATCTCTTCATCGGCCCCAAATCATATTTAAAATAATCAAAACCAACCAACAATAAATATGACTGACATAAAAGTTGTCCTGGGATAGAAGGTATCCTTCTATCCAGTAAAAAACCTTTTCGTATTTTAATTTATACATAATATATAATTATATTGAGGCTTGAATAGAAATATCATTAAGGGATATAAATGGTTAAAAGAAAACCTAATTCCTTACAGCTTATTGTGACAAACATAGCATATAATGACTTTAAAGTTATTTGTTCAAACGTTAATCCCAGGACAACTTTTAGGTCAATCATATTTATTGTTGGTTGATTTTGATTATTTTAAAAATGATTTGGGGCCGATGAAGAGATTATGGGAATTCTAATTGTTTTTTGAAGATAAAATGTATGTTTTGAGAAATTTTTGAATCAACTTATTTAAATATATGAATATTTCAAATAAATTATATTTTCTCAGAAGTGCTTAACTTATGATTTGTATTTTTGAAAAGGAATTGGTTTTCATAATGGGAAGATCAGAAACAAAATTTTGTCTTCTTCAAATATTCATTTATCAATTTTAATTGACAATTTATATTTGTTGGTTTATTTATTCCATTTGATATTTTATATTGTGTTTTCATTTTATACCTCTATTGAATATAAGCCGTGCTAACAAGACACTAATTTAATTCTTGAATAAAAATTTTATTTTGAAATTAAAATTGTAGACTGACAGATTAAATCTGTTTTGATATTCAAATTTTTTTCTGAAATATTTGGATTAAATTTTTTTTTAAATTGAAATTGAAGAAGACTGACAGATTAAATCGGTTTTGATGTTAAAATAATGTAATGTTCCTTCTATCAAGTAAAAAGCCTTCTCCTGTTTTATTCATAATATATAATTATATAGAGGCTTGAATAAAAATCTCACTATGGAATATCAATGGTTTAAAGAAAACCTTATATGTAATACCTTACAGCTTTCTGTGATTTTTGTGACGAACGTAGAATATCTTGATTTTAAAGTCAGTTGTCCAAACGATAATCCCAAGACAACTTTTAAGTAAGTCATGTTTATTGTTGGTTGATTTTGATTTTTATGTATATAATTTAGGGCCGGTGAAGTGATTATCGGAATTCTTATTGTTTTTTGAAGATATAATACATCTTTTGAGAGATTTTTGAATGGTAAGATCAGAAACAAAATTTTGTCTTCTTCATATAGTTATTTATTGAATTTAATTGAAAATTTATATTATATTTGTTTGTTTATGTATTTTTGTTTATGTTTATTGAGTTTTGATATTATACGTCTGTTAAATTTAATCCGTTCTTATAGAACATCAGTTTAATTCGAAATATTCAGAATAATTTTTTTTTTAATTAAAATTGTATAAGACTGACAGATTAAATCTGTTATGATAATCAAATTTTGTTATATTCCTTCTATCAAGCAGAAAGCCTTTTTCTGTTTTATTCATTATATATAATTATATTGAGGCTTGAATAAAAATCTCATTATGGAGTATCAATGGTTTGAAGAAAACCTTATAATACCTAACAGCTTTCTGTGATTTTTGTGACGAAGATAGAATATCTTGATTTTAAAGTTAGATGTTCAAGCAATAATCCCAGGGCATCTTTTAGGTAAGTTATATTTATTGTTGGTTGGTTTTGATTTTTTTAAATATGATTTAGGAACGATGAAGAGATTATCGGTATTTTAATCGTTTTTATTAGATATAATGCATGTTTTGAAAGTTTTTCTTTAATTTACTTATTTAAATATATAAATATATTGAATATTTCAAATAAATTATATTTTCTGAGAAGTCCTTAAATTATGATTTGTATTTTTGAAAAGGAATTGGTTTTCATAATGGTAAGATCAGAAACAAAATTTTGTCTCCTTCAAATATTTATATATTTATTTTAATTGACAATTTGTGTTCGTTGGTTTATTTATTCCATTTGATATTGTATATTGTGTTTTGATTTTATACTTCTATTAAATATAAGCTGTAATTCTGTTTTAATATACAAATTTTGTTATATTCCTTCTATTTTATTTTATACATAATATATAATTATATTGAGGCTTGAATAAAAATCTCATTAACTCATATTTATTGTTTTGTTTTTTTTTAAAAACGATTTATTGCCGATGAAGAGATCAACGGAATTCTAATGGTTTTTGAAGATATAATGCTTGTTTGGAGAGATTTTTGAATCAACTTATTTAAATATCCAAAATATATTCAATATTTCAAATGAATTATATTTTCCGAGAATCCCTTAAATTTTGATTTGTATTTTTGAAAAGGAATTAGTTTTCATAAAGGTAAGATCAGAAACAAAATTTTGTCTTTTTCAAATATTCATTCATTTTAATTGACAATTTATATTTGTTGGTTTATTTATTCCATTTGATATTGTGTATTGAGTTTTGATTTTATACGTCTATTAAATATAAGCCGTGTTTATAAGACATTCATTTTATTCTAAAAGATTTTTGAATAAAAGTTGTAGAAGACAGACAGATTAAATCTGTTTTGATAATCAAATTTAGTTATATTATATCATTTCTATCAGGTAAAAAGCCTTGTCCTTTTTTATTTTATACATAATATTTAATTATTTTCAGGCCTGAATAAATATCTCATTATGGAATATCAATGGTCTATAGAAAACCTTAAAGCGTTTTTGATTTATGTGACGAACATTGAATATGTTTTTAATTTAGTTGTTCAAGCAATTATCCCAGGACAACTTTTATATAAGTCATATTTATTGTTAGTTGATTTTGATTATTTTAAAAATATTTAGGGCCGATGAAGATTTATCGGAATTCTAATTGTTTTTTGATGATATAATGCATGTTTTGAAAGATTTTTGAATCAACTCATTTAAATATATTGAATATTTAAATATATTGAATATTTAAAATAAATTATATTTTCTGAGAAGGCCTTAAATTATGATTTGTATTATTGAAAAGGATTTGGTTTTCATAAGATCCGAAACAAAATTTATTGATTTTAGTTGAGAATTAATATTTGTTAGTTTATTTGTTCCATTTGGTATTGTATATTGAGTTTTGATTTTATCCGTCTATTAAATGTAAGCCGTGCTTATAAGACATTAATTTAATTCTAAAAGATTTCTGAATAAAAGTTGTAGAAGACTGGCAGATTAAATCTGTTTTGTTATTAAAATATAGATAATATTTTGTTTCTACAGTTTCATTAAATTATTAATGAATATACTCGTGACATAAACTTTCATTCAATTTTATCTATTCGGTGTTGATTATATTCACTATTTATATTTTACTCCTGAAATGTTTTAACATGCAACAGGTGGCCACATGGTCTTGTTGGTACAAATTCGGTGAATTCCTTGAAAAACCGACTCGACCAGTTCATTTGAGACTAGAATCGCCTTTAACTTAATTATGAAGTTGTGAATATGTGCGGGTTTCTATGTTAATTTTGGTTGTTTATGAATTCCATTTTATTGGAAATTTTGATTATGGGTGAAAACCCCTATAATTTTGATTTGTTAATAATAATTATTATATAGTATGTACCAATATTAATTCTGTTTTCCTTAAATTGTGTTTGATTTAATCCATAGACAAGTTATACTGATTTTATATTAAGATTTAAATCTCAATGGACACTTTATTCCACAGATTACTCATTTCTGTCATTGTCATTATATCTCATCCAAATGATATTCATTCAAAATTGAGAAAATAATAAAAATTTTATTTTGTTAAATTTCAAGTTGATCCTCCATACAAATAGAAGGATTGAACATAATTCGGAACTTTTATGAATACTAATGGCCCTATTCGTGATGACTCATTTTTAGCACTGTGTAGACGTTGTTGTTTAGATGGTGTTGCGTGGGCAGTATGTTGAAGATAATGTTCATCACACTGTGCATAGAATGTGCATCACTCTTTAGACCAGTATAACAGATCAATGCATTGATAAACTATAAATATAGGCCAGTGGTCCGTTGCCATTACGCTTACCGTTTTAATATATAGATTTTTGTGAAGTCGATTGATCAATTTTCATCGATAGATTCGTTTTTCGATCGATAGAAATCGAAGGATCTACTTTTTACCGCGTGGTTCGATCATTGTCGGGCGGCCGTCGTATTACTTCACGGATGACTCGTATACGTAGACCACAGAAGCTGTCCAAGGTCGAGTTGGGTGGAGCTTGTTTGTTTACAAGTGGCGAGCGCGGGAAAAGTGACATTTCGCGTTTTCTTTCGTTCGCATCGAGGGAACGGAAAGTCGTCAGGAAAATATAATTGCTTTATGGCGTAGCGGCATTTTCGGACTTTTTTTTGTAATGATAATAATTAACTCAGAATTCAGAGCGCGCTGATTCCGATAGTGAGGGAAGTAAAAAATCTGAGACTTCTTATGGAAAACACCTTTCGTTTTAGAACACATATTGCTTCTTGTGTACAAAGATCGATTAGGAGCCTACGACTACTTTATTCTCACAGAAGTTCTAAAGAACTGAAAACAACTCTTTCTAGTTTAAGAAATTGAAACAAATTGTAGAAATTACTATGGTTTACTACCAAAAAATATAAATTACACATTTTCTTGTGACTCGAGTTTCGGGAAATGACCTATCCTATCATCAGACAACATCAAGCGCACTAATGAATTCCAGTATTTTATATAATTTTCTAATATAAGGACACAAATAATATTATTCCATAAGTGGTTTCCACACTGTATTTAAACTTTACTTTCATATGATAAAATAAAAAGCACGTGAACGAAGTTACGGGCTTCAGCTAGTAAATTATAAATTTAAGTATTTTGCTATGGACAGGTAGTTTTGACTATAAGTGAGGAGAAGAAAATTTCAATTCCTTCGTTTGTATAGTAGTGAATATCTATATATGCCGTGAAGTTGAAGGCTTCCTTTTAGCCATTTGTACTAATTTTAAAATGTTGTTTTCACAATGTTATAAAATAATAAATGTTGTATCACAGAATATGAGTGTGGATAGCTCAGCGGGAGAGCATCGGACTCGTGACCGGGAGGTCCAGGGTTCGAATCCTATTCAGGTAGAAAAGAAATTTTCTAGTTGGACGGGTATCTGCCACCATTTCACTGTTGGGTCAAAAATTAACAGTGCTGTGACCGAAAGTGGCGCAAGATCGCAGTAACAAAGCCTACACAGAACACAACTGAACTCCTAACTCGTACAAGCTGAAAAAGCTTCTGAGGGGTCTTCACAGAAGATCTAGGAGTATCAGGATAATAATAATAAAAATAAAAATAATAATAAAATAATATACTGCTTCCTTTTCTTCTTGTATAGTGTGCTTGGCGGTGAATATACAGCTTGAGTTGAGCAATTCTGCCATATATTTATGATATTATTTATAAAAATAATAAGGTTTACTTGTCTGAGGTGTGTACGTTACAAAAAAATAACTTCTCTTAATTACTTGAACTTCCAAGGAGCACGAATAATCTGAAATCATTTTTGTTTTCTGAGGTCTTTCAAGAATTTCCACTCGATTAATCGAAAAAGAGGCATAAATAAATATAAAGTTGTGAGAATCCAATACATAAAATTTGCTGTTTTTGGACATTGAAAAAAAAGTTCTAAATGAAAATCTATCAATAAAGAACTTCAGCCGTACAGAAACTATTGATTAAAAGAAAAAATGATACCTAGTAAGAAAAATGACGCCCATGAAGAAGAAGAAGAAAAATGATGCAAAGGAAGAAGTACAGACACAGAGAAAAAATACAAAATTCAGGTACAAGGTATGAACTTTCCACAATGCTAAGTTGTAGTGAGCTCTCAGTACCTTGTGCAGTTTCTTTTGGTGTGTTATCAAATTAAAGTGAAAAAAAGTTTGAAAATGGCACTTAGCAAGTGGCATACTGAATTTTACAATCAAGTTTTATATGGATCCGTCAATTCAGTGGAACAAACTCTCAAGAAAAAACCCGCAGGGGCGAATATTGATGATAAAAGAATATTTTATGGACGTAGTGCACTGGAATTATTGGCATATAAAAAAATTTTATCTAACAGAGATTTGGAAGTACTGAAGCTTCTTCTTGCGAATGGGGCTGATCCTTTACAGGAAGGAGAAAGAGGAGTTCTTACATTTCACACATTCCTGAATCATGGTACGTATCTACTCTTATTCTTAATAAAAAAATAGTGAAAAACACTGACCTGCAGTTGGAAGCTTTTGCGCGTTTGTTCAAATCACCCACGATCTTAGCGAAATTTTACATTAGCCTTCTTGTCATTATATTGTCTTCATCCAAGCAACAGGAGAGAAAGGAATTCTTATATATTATTCCTTCACACATCGCTGTAAGTACTCGTAGTTATAATAAACAAATGGTGAAATGCACTGAAGTGAAGTCAAAAGCTTTAACACGTATTTTCATATCACCCACGATCTGCACGAAATTTTGCATTAGTCTTCTTGTAACAGCGTGATAGTGATTGCTCAAATTTCTGCTGGTCTGGCCCGTCCGTAAACACTAAAAAGTAGTTCTGTCCAGTAGCCTACTCAACTTTCAAACAGAAAGAGCTAGAGTCTTGAAATTTTCAGGTAGCTTTGTGACCTAAATATCTCGGTTCAATTCGTTAATGAGCAATGTCAGTTCAAAACTTCAGCAGTTAAACTCATTTGAAATTTTTTTTAGAAATTACTACATTTATTATGAAAAAATTGATAGTTTACAGATGTTTTGTGACCCCCTTTTCTGAAAACTGAAAACTTAACCGAAGTTTTCAGAGGTTTCAAGGCAGCGGATACAAAAAAATGATACCAAGAATAAGATCGTTATAAAATGTTATTTATTTATGTACGATACGTATATTGAATATTCTAAATTTCCATACATCCGAAAATATTTGATATTGCAAGTTGAACAGTATATTCCTGTGTTATATATATTTGGTATTGGGTCTCTCACATTGAATTATAGGGATTATATTTTGTTTTGTGGGTTGAAGGTGAAATTGATATCTAATTTTAAAAAGCAAATGACCAAATTTACCTTTGAATTCATAGTAGTGAAACATAGTATTTTATAAAATCTTCTTTTAATCAAATTTTTATTTTGGTTTTTGAATTATAGTTTCGAGTTTATCTCGAATTATTTGAAATGAATTATTTCAAAGTTATTATTCTTTTCAGGTTCTGAGATAACTATCGAATTTGTGAAGAGCCTGAAAGAAATTGATACAATCATTAATCCCCTGAACAAACTATGTGCTCTGAGGTTCTATACAAAACAAGGGGATTTATCAGGAATGCAATACTGCCTTTCAAGGGGGGCTGATCCGAACAGACCGTATGGGATTGGATACACGGCCTTATATACTACAGTAGATGTATTACATCCAAAAAAAGGAATTCGTGATGCCATGGTCAGATTACTGATTGAACATGGGGCAAATATTAACTGGCAGGCAGAGAATGGTAACACACCACTTCATTGTGCTTTGATGAATAAGTTGATACTTGCGAAGGAAATGATTTCAATATTGTTAAAGTACAACCCGGATGTCAATTTGACAAATAACTGCGGTTATACTCCAATGAACTTTGAAATAATTGAAAGAAGATTCGATATGTCCTTAATTGAAACGTTCTTGAAACATGGCAGCGATCCAAATCGTTTGACGTGTTGTGGATACAACAGTTTACATATATTAGCAATTCAATATGGACATGCAAAGTTAAGAGACTCAAAAATTGCTGAAATACTGATCAAGTATGGCGCTGCTGTGAACCATCAAGATCACCATGGAAACATACCATTGCATTACGCTGTTCAGAAACAGTCCGCTAATTTAGTCGAAAAGTTATTGCACCATGGTGCTGACATAACTATAAGGAATAACACGGGACAAGATTTCACGGATATATTCAGCGAATTTAGTGAAGAAGTTTCTAGAGTAATGCTAAAACACATCTGCATATTGCTTCAAGATCACTCAACCAATTTCCCGTTGAGTAATAGATTTATTTCTACTTTGAGAGCATCTAACGAACTCAAAACAATGCAGAAGGAATGTAAAGAAGAACTGGAACATATGAGGACAAAAGAAATTGAAGAAACAACTTTGAATCTTTTCAAAATAATAAAATCGAACATAAGACAAATAGCGACTTATGTTAGAAGGAAGAAAACAGCATCCGTTTTAAACCGTGCCCGAACGAGAGGCTTCAAGCATTATGGTGAAATATTGAATAAAAAGATAATTTCCGCAAAGAGAAGAAGAAAGTCAGAGGATTGTTTCCACAATTTTATGATGTCTTCAACACAAAAAATAGTACCTAACAATATTTTGGAACGTATTGCTAATTTTATAAGTGATGAGGATCTTGCAAAATTCGTCGGGATAGGAACCTTAGGAAGCTCAACCTAGATGCCTTAGGGAGCTTAACTCAGAATGAAATCCAAAAATCAGCTACAAAGCAAAAAAGTATAAGAGTGTTTTTGACGCTGGATATAAAGCAATAATAGAGAGTAGGAAAAATAATACGAGGGATGGAGAAACAGTGTCAGTTTCAGCCAGTATACAAGCGAGATGTTACAAACAATATGGTAGAAAAACATATTACCTATTTATTATTTAGAACGTAATGTTCATTTTGTTAGTGATGAAGATCTTATGTTGTTTACTCAGACTAGGTTTATTGCGAAGTGCAACCAAAGTGAAATTCGATAAACAGCAACACAACGAAAAATTTTGTTTTTATATTTATTTTGAAATATATGTATTGTTATACAGTTAATTTTTAAGAACTGCATTATTGGACACTCGATCCAAATGGAATTTTTAGTCAAAAACTGCATTATTTTTTATGAAATATGACAACGTGTTTTAATATTAGTGAAGAAAACTTTGATAAAATAAATGGTATTTTTCAACATTTATAAATTAATTTGAAATATGTTAATACTAATTTTTTTAATATTTACTTCATTCGTGTGTACTGGATAACTCACAAGGACAATCATTTTGAAAGAATGGGATGTCAATCAACTGAACACCGAAGAATTTTTCACGAATCGCATATTCTACCAGTGGCGGCTCGTGCAGTAAAAGATATTGAGGCACATCAGAAAAAAAAATTATTGTAATAAATAATATTTATATTAATTTTAGTGAACTCCACTTTGTCAGTTGCATAATAATCATAATAAAAAATTTCATTACTAATGTTTTGAATTATTGAATGCAATAACAAATCCTCATCATAGTATACCTATATTGATAAATTTGTTCTTACTTCAGTTTTAGAAAAAATTCTTTGGTATTAATGCTCCAATAGATGAATTTCCTCTTGTATAGAGGCAGATGTCACTGGCGAAACAACAAGACATGGTAATATAAAGAGTTCTGGCATACAAAATTTTAAGACAGTATCGTGGAGAAGAGTTAACATATCATAAGGGTTTGTGCAATTTTCTATTCACTTTTTTGTTGATTTATATCAAAAATATTTTATTGCGATGTTAAGTTATTCAAAAGCTTATGCGGAAATTATTTTTCATAAATGGAGAATTTGGAACTATTCAACAGATCGAAAAAATGTTTTTTTCCAATGTCGCAAAACTCTATTTGAGTCGCTATAATGTCTAGAATTTCTAAATAAAATTGTCTCAATTATTGTGCTTATCTGCCATTTCAACTCCTTTGAGATGTTTTGAGTGTAAATCTGCGTTATTCAGTTTTTTAAAAATTGTATCAAAATAAGTACTGTTACTCCTAAATTCACGTATTTTACTCAGTGTTTTCTGCAGTAAATTTCACGCCTATGTTTATATTTTGTAAAATAGAGAACACATAATTGGTATGATTAGTACAAATGTTTCTGAAAAAAATATGGTCTGAGCATCCTCTAAATATTTCTTAAACCTACTTCTTCTCTTATTGATTTTCGATCAAAATAGCAACTTTTACTATTGAAGTAGAGTTCCAACCAGTAGCTACATTTGGGGGTATACGATTTCTTTCAATTTGCTCTAACACTTGGGTACCCTTTGTTGATTTTGAAAAATATGAAAATCCTGAAAGAGTTGAGAAAAAAACTTTAACCTGTTGAATTGAACTGTACGCATTACTTAAAACCAAATTGAGTACATGTGCACAGCAATGAGTTGACATTGTTTGTGGTGCTATAGATTTGATTTTTGCCTGTAAACCGTTACTTCTCCCGACATTACACTAGCCCCGTCATATGTTAGAGCCACTAATTTTGAATGTAAGTCGTATTTTCCGAATTTGGCAGATAAAAATTGAAATAAATCTTCAGCAAAACGCCCAGAACTTACATCATAAAATCCCATGAATCGCTCAACAAGTTGGTTATTTATTACATAACGGAAAAAAATTGTTTATTTATATCAAAAATATTTTAATGTGTTGCTAAGGCATTTAAAAGCTCATGAGGAAATTAGTTTTCATAAATGGAGAATTTTTAGCTATTTAACAGATCGAAGAAATGTTTTTCTCAATGTCGCAAAACTTAATCTCTATTTGAGTTGCTATAATGTCTAGAATTTCTGAATGAAATTTTCTCAATTATTGTGCTTTATCTGCCATTTCAACTCCTTTAAGATATTTTGAGTGTAAATCTGCGGTATTCAGTTTTTTAAAAATTGTATCAAAATAAGTACTGTTACTCCTAAATTCACGTATTTTACTCAGTGTTGTCTGCAGTAAATTTCTCGCCTTCAGAATATCTATGTTTCTATTTTGTAAATTAGAAAACACATTATTGGTTTGATTATTACAAATATTTCTGAAGAAATATAGTCTGAGAATCCTCTAAATAATTTTTTAAACCTACTGCTCCTCTATAATTTCCAGAATATAATTGATGAGGCACCGCCTCACCTGCCTCGTAGAACAAGTCGCCACTGTACTCAAAAATTGAAATTCTGGCCGCATTCTTGACGGTATTGGGATACAGTGCCATTCTTTTCACCGAGGTCTTTTACTAACTATAATTTTTGGAATTATTGGTTGCAGTGATTGAACATAACCGCAAACCTTGAAGGAGGTGGGTCAATACCACCTAAAAAATTCCAACTACTAGACAACCTAAGAGAAATAAAAAATATAAAATAAAGTAGGAAAAGGATTTTTACTTTCTAGAAGGATTATAACAAAATTTGAGTATCATAACAGATTTAATCTGTCAGTCCTCTACAATTGTAATTTTAATAAAAAATTTTATTCAAAAAATTTTAGAATTAAAATAATGTCTTATAAGCACGGCTTATATTTAATAGCCGAATAAAATCAAAACTCAATATACGATATCGAATGGAATAAATAAAGCAACAAATATAAATTATCAATAAAATTAATAAATAAATATTTGAAGGAGAAAAAATTTTGTTTCTAATCTTACCATTATGAAAGCATATTCCTTTTCTAAAATACAAATCATAATTTAAGGGCTTCTCAAAAAATATAATGTATTTGAAGTATTCTATATATTTAGATATTTGAAAAAGTTAATTCAAAAATCTATCAAATTTTTTTTTTCAAAAAAAACCAAAATTTTTTAACAAATCAACAATAATGAATATAGAAATAACGATTCATTTTCACTAAATCTAAAACATATTTCTAATAGAAATCTATTCACACAATGATAATTTATAGTAATTACATTGAAATTTTCCCATTACTAAAATACATTAGGTTTTGCTGTTAAAAATTTACATTCACACTAATCCATTAATTTTATATTTTTATTACTATATTATATATTTATTATAATTTAATTATCAGTAATTAATAAATACCAATCATTAATCATCTAATTTATTTAAAAGATTTATTCACTTTTTATATTTATAATAAATTTATATTAATTATCAAATAATTTATATATATAAATATACGAAATACTTCCAGTATTGGTATCGTTCAAAGCTCTTATTATTTGTATCTCTTCGCTCTCTCTAAAGGAAAAATTAGGGTGCTTGAATTGAAAAGGACCATTTTGATAAAATGGATCATGCGTGCACCACCCCTAATCATTGACTTTTTCATTTAATTTCTGTTTATTCTTTTTTCAAATTTTATAAATTTAAAAAAATTTTAGGATTCACCTAATTTCGTTTTAGAATTTTTTTTTATTGGAGTTTCTACAGAAAAAATTGAATTTTATTCAAATAAAAAGGTTTCCTTCAAGTTTTCTTTTAATCTTAAAAACTAAGAATTTAAATTATATACATAAGTCCTCTACTAGTTTAATTTATATTTAAACGAATAAAGAAAACAATTAATCATAAATTTTATAAATTAATCCAGATCTAAACTGCAATATTTCTTCACGACAGAGGTAAAGAAATGAAATAATCGAGTTCTAAACCCCAAAATTTTTTTACGACCCAGGAAAAGAAATGAAATAATCGAGATTAAAACCCCAATATTTCTTTACGACCTAGGTAAAGAAATGAAATAATGGAGATTAAAACCTCTATATTTCTTTACGACACAGGTAGAGAAATGAAATAATCGAGATTAAAACCCCAATATATCTTCCAAGTTTTAAAATTTTCTTAGCAAATGCAAACAAATTTTTGCAGTGAAAATTCAAACGAATTGACAAAACTATTGAAAATTCTTCTAAGTTTGAAAGTTTGCTCAGCAAATTGTAACAAATTTTTGCAGTGAAAATTCTAATAAATTGACAAAACTATTGAAAATTCTTCTAAGTTTTAAAGTTTGCATAGAAAATTGCAACAAATTTTTCAATTGGAAATTCAAACGAATTGACAAAACTATTGAAAATGCTTCTAAGTTTTAAAGTTTGCTTAGCAAATTGCAACAAATTTTTGCAGTGAAAATTCGAACAAATTGACGAAACTATTGAAAATTCTTCTGAGTTTTAAATTTACTTAGCAATAATCTCAAAGTTAACTAAAAATAGTAAATATTATTTATAATTAAAATATTTTTTTAATGGATTTTTGAAAAGAATTAACTAAAAATAGTAATCTATTTAATAAATTAAATTATTACTTGAAATCTCAAAAATTTCTATACATCTTTTACTGAAATATAAAGATAAGCTAAAAAAGCTAATGGGTTCATACAATCTATATTTTTATTACAACAAATTTAATTTCAGTATTAAATAATATAATATCAATACTTTACAACAGTTATTTATACTTTATAATTCAAGAAAAACTGCTAAATTTTTTTTTCCTTAAATCTATTTTCATTAGGAGGAGTTCCTCCTTTTATTGGCTTTTTTCCTAAATGAATAGTATTGAAAATCCTATTAGAAAATTAAATATATTTTTTAGCATTCTTGAGTATTTCACTTACTATATTAAGATTATATATTTATATTCGAATAACTCTTCAACCGCTATCATTTAAAAATTCAGATAAAAAAAATATCTTTAAGAATTCCGAATTTAAATTTATTTTTTTTATAAACTGATTTAACATTACAGGAATTATCATTTTTACAATTATTTTTAATAATTGTTAAGGATTTAAGTTAAATAAACTATTAACCTTCAAAGTTAAAAATAGATTATACTCTAAGCCTTAGAATAAAATTCACCTATAAATTTGCAATTTATAATCATTAGTTGAATATAAGACTAATAAAGGAGTTTACTCATAAATAAATTTACAATTTATCGCTTATAATTCAGCCACTTTATTGAATAAATGATTATTTTCCACTAATCATAAAGATATTGGAACATTGTATTTTTTATTTGGAATATGATCTGGAATAGTAGGAACTTCATTAAGAATTTTAATTCGTTTAGAATTAGGAACAACAAATAGATTAATTGGAAATGATCAAATCTATAATGTTATTGTTACTGCTCATGCTATTATTATAATTTTTGATATAGTTATACCAATTATCATTGGGGGATTTGGAAATTGACTAGTTCCACTTATAATCGGAGGTCCAGATATAGCTTTTCCTCGATTAAATAATATAAGATTCTGATTATTACCACCAGCGTTAACATTATTAATTTTTAGTTTTATAGTTTGCATTGAAACTATTAGAAATATTATTCGACCAGGTACTTTAGCAATTCGATTATCAGCAAATATAATTGCTGGTCATTTAACATATACAATAACATTATTAAGAAACACAGGACCTAAGGTTGATTTATTAATTATATTAGTAATTTTAATCCAACTATTATTAATTATTCTTGAATTAGCAGTAGCTGTTATTCAATGATATGTATTTACAATCTTAAGAACTCTTTACTCTAGAGAAGTTTAATATGATAAAGAATCACCCCTTTCACTTATTGGATTATAAGCCCTGACCTGTATTAAGAGTTTAGGGGAATAACAACTATAATTGGAATAATTAAACGATTCCATTCATTTAATTCTAACTTATTAATAAATGGAAATTTATTATTATTAATAATTATATTTCAATGATGACGTGATGTAGTTCGAGAAAGAACATATCAAGGAAATCAAACTTTTTTAGTTTCAATAGGAATACGATGAGAAATAATTCTTTTTATTATATCTGAATTTTTTTTTATTATATTCTTTTGAATATTTTATCATAATAGCCTTTCACCTTCAATTGAAATTGGAATAATTTGACACCCCAAAATAATCAACACTTTTAATCCTAGAAGAATTCCTCTTTTAAATACTCTTATACTTTTAAGTTCAGGTTTAAGAATTACCTGTACCCATCATAGAATAATAGAAAATAACTTCAATCAATCAATTCAAAGATTAATAATTCCAATTTTTTTGGGTTTATATTTTTCTATTCTTCAAGGAATTGAATATTTAGAAGCACCTTTTACAATAGTTGATTCAATTTATAGAAGAAGATTTTTTTATCAACTGGATTCCTTGGTCTACATGTAATTATTGGATCTACATTTTTAAGAGTTTGCTTAATCCGATTAAATGCAAATCATTTTAGATCAAATCATCATTTTAGGTTTGAAGCAGCAGCTTCATACTGACATTTTGTTGATATCGTTTGATTGTTTCTTTATCTCTCTATTTACTGATTTACTGATGAGGAAGCTATTTATATAGTATAAAAATTACAATTGATATCCAATCAAAAAATCTATTAATACACTAGTATAAATAATTATAATAATTTTATTCTTATCTTTAATAACTATTATTCTAGCAATATTATAATACTTACAATTATTTCAAAATTAATTCAAAAAAAAACATTCATAGATTCAGAAAAAAGTTCACCATTTGAATGCGGATTTGACCCTAAAAATTCAGCCCGTTTACCTTTCTCAATCCATTTTTCTTCAATTGCATTAATTTTTCTAATTTATGATTTAGAAATTATTTTAATTATTCCTTTTATTTACTCATTTAAAATAACTTAAATTTATTTATTTTCATTTAATGTGTCTTTATTTATTATTATTTCAATTTTAGGTTTATACCATGAATGAAATCAAGGAGCTTTAAATTGATCTATTTAGGATAATATTTGAATTTACCTTTATTTGCATTGAAAAAATACTGAGGTTCAGTTTAACTTAAGTAATAAGCAAATTGCAGTTAGTTTCGACCTAAAAATTTGATAAATTTTTTTATCCTTATTCAATGAATTAATTGAAACCAAAAAGAGGTAAATCACTGTTAATGATTTCAATGAGAATTCTCCAATTAAAGAAATATATTTTTAAGCATCTAACTTTATATTTAGCAATTTTGTTGATATTTCTATTTATATACATTATATTTTATATTTATATTTGTTTATATTTATAAACATTATATTTTGATTATAAAAAAAGATTACATCTTATAAATACTTGAAATTCAATAATTTCCTTGATATCTTCAATATCATGCTGTTTATAAACTATACACTATTCAAGTGAAAATTTGAAAATAATAAAATGCAAATTCAACCCATAATTATAATTTAAGAAATTTTTGGATTATTTTTAAATAAATATTGCAATAAAATAGAAGAATTCTTTAAATAAGTAAATAAACCCTTCCTTCAATAGTATTCTAACCATCCTTGATCAAAATAAATTTTTTTTTCCTAAAAATAGAAAAAAAATAATTAATACCTATAGTTGAAATATTAGGTAAATACCATATATTAGAAAAAAATGTTAATTCTTTAGGTTTATAATTAAGTATAAAATTATAAGTTAATCTAAATTTAGAAATTTCTAACCCGATTGTTATTCCTATTATAATTATTAATAAAGTGGAAATTTTTATGAAAAAAGGTAAAATAACTAAATAAGGATTTTTAAATAATGTTCATATTAACATTCTTCCAGAAAAAAGTATAATACAATAACTAATATTACTGTTTTTTATACAAATTATTGAATCAACTTCTTCTTTAGTTATATTTAAACTAAATAAATTTATATTTGAAAATATTAAATAATGAATTTCACGAAAAGTATAAGAAACAGTAAAACCTAAAGATAAATATATCATTAAATATATAAATAATCTTAAATTTCTTATTGAATATATAATATATATATATATATATATATATATATAACGAATATTTATGACAAATTTATGACAATTTCCTATTAAATGAATGAAATTTCCAGCACACATAAATAATAAGCCTTAAATAAAGCATGAATTAATAAATGAAAAAAAGCTAACTCAAAACTTCCTAATCCCAAAATTGTAACTATTAAACCTAATTGACTTAAAGTAGATAAAGCAAAATTCTTTTTTGAATCATATTCAAAATAAGCTCTCAATCCAGATATAAATATTGTTATTAAACCAATAAAAATTTTATAAAAGTCATAATTTAAAAATGAAATCGAATTAATAAATAAACCACCGCAGTTACAAGTGTAGAAAAAATTAACTAAAGCTAAAACAGGTGTAGGAGCAGCTATAGCTGCAGGAAAAAGGCATTTGAACTCTTTTAGTAAAAGCAGCAATCAAAACTTAAAATCCTACAATTTTTAAATTTATATCTAATTAATAATATTCTAAATAAATTAAAAAATTTCATCTCCCATAATTTATTATTCAAGCAATAGCTATTAATCCCCAATTCGATTTGACAAAGCTGTTAATATTCCTGCTCTATAAGATTTTAAATTTTGATGATAAATAACTAAACAATAAGAAACTAAACATAATCCATCTCAACCTAATGAAATAGAAATCTTTGGCCTTATAATTATCGATATTATAGAAAAAACAAATAATATTACTAATATATTAAATCGAATAATATTTTAATCTTCAATTAAATTTTTATTACTATAATAAATTACCGTTGAAGAAATTAATAATACAAAAGATATAAATAATCTAGATATTCAATCAAAAAATAATAAATATTCAATTGATAAAGAATTCAAATTAAATAAATTGAATTCAATGAAAAACATTTCATCTATAAATATTAAATAAAACCTTATAATCAATATTAATATAATTAAAAAGCATTAAAAATTATATAGTTATATATATATATATATATATATATAAAATTGAAATTATTTAAAATAAAAAATAATTTCTTCGATTCCACAAATCGATATTTTAAATAAACTATCCAAATAAATATAAAAATAATCTCTTTTTAATAAAATTAAATTTGATGGAAACCAATGCATTCAAATCAAATTTAATTCACGAAATGAAATATTGAAAAAACTAAATATTCCACTGAAATATAAACCATGCTGACGATAAGAATATAAATATAAACAATAAACAGCTCTAAAAAAGAAATTAAAAGTAATATTCTAAAATAAGAATAACCAATTAGTCTATTAATTTATATAATTTCACCTAATAAATTTAAAGATGCAGCTATATTTCTAATAACTAATAAAAATCATCATAAAGAAATTAAAGGTATAATATTTATTATACTTTTATTAATATAAATTCTACGTCTTACTGATGGACGGGCTTCTAACTCCCCCAGGGGTCCATTTTAGGGCACATATATGAGAAGTTTTTTCTATATTTCAATCAGAATCATATCCTGAAAAATATTTTCGTTAAATCAGGACGTACATTCTGTCAAGAAAGTATATATATATATATATATATATATATATATATATATATATATATATATATATATATATATATTTATATTGCTTCAAAGGAAAAATATAACCAAAACAATATTGTATTTTTCTTAATAATATTACTATTATTTACTTATATTTATATACAAACTAAAATTTTTGTATAAATCAATTTAACTTAAACAATGAATTAACTTATAATTTTATAAATGAAGAAAACTTTAAATTTAATATATCGAAATTTTTTAATTTTACAAATTCAAACATTTTTTTTATTACAATTTTTTATTTATTAGTAACTATAATTGTAAAACTTACTAAATTAAAGTTTGGCCCATTAAACAAATTAAATATGAAAATGTCTATTCGTACAAAAAATTCAATAATAGAAATTTTAAATAATGCATTAATCGACCTTCCTACTCCATCAAATATTTCTTTTCTATGAAATTTAGGATCTTTATTGGGATTATGTTCAATTATTCAAATTATTAGAGGACTATTTTTAACAATACATTATTGTGGTAATATTGAAATAGCTTTTAAAAGAGTCTCCCATATTTATCGAAATGTAAATTTAGGATGGTCAATTCGCAATATACACGCAAATGGATCATCTATATTTTTTGTTTGTTTATATATTCATGTAGGACGAGGATTATATTATGGTTCATATAATCTTTTAAATACCTGAATTACAGAAACAACTATTAACTATAGCTACCGCTTTCCTTGGTTATGTATTACCTTGAGGACAAATATCATTTTGAGGAGCAACAATAATTACTAATCTTTTATCAGCAATTCCTTACTTAGGAAATTCAATTGTTATTTGATTATGAGGTGGCTTTGCTGTAAGAAATGCTACTTTAATGCGATTTTATTCATTCCACACTATTTGACCTTTCATTATTTCTGCTTTAGTAATAATCCATCTATTATTTTTACATAATGCAGGATCAAATAACCCTTTAGGAACAAACTCTAATGTAGATAAAATTTCCTTTCACCCTTATTTTCCACTTAAAGATATTTTTGGATTTTTAATAATTATACTATTTTCAATGAATATTATTATTTTGTATCCTTACATATCAGAAGATCCAGATAATTTTATTCCTGCTGATTCCTTATCTGCCCCTCTTCATATTCAACCAGAATGATACTTTTTATTTGTTTATGCTATTCTACGTTCAATTCCTAATAAATTAGGAGGGGTAATTGCTCTATTTATATCAATTGCTATTTTATATTTTTTACCATTTATTAAGAAAAAAATAATTGAAAATAATAGATTTTATTTAATTAATAAATTTATATTTTGAATATTTATCGTAATTGTTATTCTTTTAACATGAATTGGGGCTAAACCTGTAGAAACCCCATATATCTTAATAGGACAAATTTTAACCTTTATATATTTTTTCTTGAATGCTTTTATTTACAAAATTTGAGATATTACTATATTTAAATATAATTACTCAATGAGCTTGTTAAGCATATATTTTGAAAATATAAGGAAGAATAAAATAATTCTATTGATTTTCACTAAAAAAAAATTAATTATATAATATAAACCAATATAAATATCATTAATCTATAATTAAATAAAAATAATTTTTAAAAACAGGTAAAAGAACCTTCCATGATGAGTATATTAAGTTATCATAATGATAACGAGGAAAAGTACCCCGAGTTTAAATTCATATAAAAGATGAAAATAATAGTTTAAAAAAAAAGAATTAAAATCCTCACCTAAAAAAAATAATACTCCCAATAAACTCTAAAACAAAATATTGGAATATTCTGCTATAAAAATAAATGCAATCCAAATCCTCTATATTCTACATAAAAACCAGAAAGTAGTTCTGATTCACCTTTAGTAAAATCAAAGGGAGTACGATTAGTCTCTGCTAATCTTAAAATTAACCCTAAAAAACATAAAGGTAAATTTAAAAAAATTATTCGCGTATATTTTTGAAAAAAATAAAACCTATACAAATTCAAAGATAAAATTAAAATTAAAAAAGATAAAAAAATTTGAAATATTCTAACTTCATAAGAGATAGTTTGAGCTGCTGCTTGAAATCTTCCTAATAGAGAATACTTTGAATTAAAAGATCAACCTGATATTATAATTCTATAAACTCTTGAAATAGAAATTCTTGAAAAAATATTACCGATAAATTAAAATTGAATAAATAACAATAGAAAGGAACTCTCAATCACAAAATTAAAGCTATAATTAAATTTAAAATAGGAGAAATAAAAAAAATTTATATATTAGATATAAAAGGAAAAATTTTTACTTTTCTAAATAATTTCAAAGCATCTCCAAAAGGTTGTAAAATCCCTAAATATTCGACTTTATTAGGACCTTTACAAATTTGAATATAACCTTAAATTTTTCGTTCTATCAGAGTTAAAAAAGCTACACCTACAAGTAAACTAAAAATTTATAAAAAAATATTAATAATATTAAAAAAAAATCAATTATTACTTGCATTATATAATTATTCATAATAAGATTCTAAATCAATTGCACTATTCTGCCAAAATAATAATTCAATTCAAAATAATAAATTTTAAACTGTAAATTTGGTCCTTTCGTACAAAAGTTTATTATTTTTATAAAGATACAAACCGACCTGGCTCACACCGGTCCAAACTCAGCTCATGTAAAGTTTCAATGGTCGAACAGACCAATTGTTTAAGCCCCTACACCTAAAATAAACTTTAATCCAACATCGAGGTCGCAATCTTTTCTTTCGATCTGAACTCTAAAAAAAATAACGCTGGTATCCCAAGGGTAATTTATTCTTTTAATCATTTTTATGGATCAATCAATCATAAATTGATGTTTGAGTAAAAAAAAAGTTCCTTAAATTTTTCAATCACCCCAGTTGAATTTAAAAAAAAAATTAAAGTTCTAAAAATTTTTATTTAATTAAGAAAATGAAACTCTATAGGGTCTTCTCGTCTATTAAAAAAATTTAAGCTTTTAAACTTAAAAATAAAATTCTTTAAATTAAACATAGAAAGATATTTTCTCATCAAACCATTCATACAAGCTTTCAATTAGAAAACCAGTGATTATGCTATCTTTGCACAGTCAAAATACTGCGGCCCTTGAAGTTCTCAGTAGGCAGGCCTTACTTTAAATTATTATCGAAAAGAGATGTTTTTAATAAACAGGTGAAAAATATATTTGCCGAATTACATTGTTTAACCTAAACATTTAGCATAAATTATAATTTTACAATAAACAATACTAATTTTATCATTATTGCAATAATTCAAACATCAAATAATTTATTTTCATGAAAAAATGAAACTAAATAAAAAAAATATTTTCAAAATAATAATTTTTTAAAAATTTTAATAATAGAAATTTTAAATCCCATCAATTATTCAAATTTATATTTCGGTTATTAACATTTAATTTAAAGGTTATTCCTTAAAATATTCAATAATAAATCAAATTCTTTATAAATAAATAATTTAAATTAATTAATAAAATTAAATTTTTTTCTTAAAAAATTAGATATATTTAAAAACGATTACCAATTTAATATTTTTTATACAATAAAATTTATAATATATTAGCTCCTTTAAATTCGAAACAAATGAATTAGTAATAAATATTTAATAAACTCTGATGCATAAGGTACACAATAATATTTCTTTCTAAAGTTTTAAAAATTTTACTTTTCGTTACTGATCTATTATAATATAATAAATAAAATTTTTTCTTTGAAATAATGAAATATTTAATATTTCAATTAATATAAAATGAACCTATAAATTTAATAGAAAATAAACTCAATTCAAATTTTAAAATTATCCTTTTAATATAAATAAAATGCTTATTCAAGCTCTAAATTGAAATTCTTCTAGATACACTTTCCAGTAAATCTACTATGTTACGACTTATTCCAAATTAAGTGAAAGCGACGGGCAATATGTACATATTTTAGTGCTTAACAATTAGGAAAAAGTGTAACTAATTACTTTCGAATCCAATTTCATAAAATTTCCCAAATTTAAAATTCAAAAATAAAATATACAGTAAGCCATCTCTTCTTAAATATTCACCCTCACCTTAATCTTATTTACTTTCTAATAAGAAATTTTAAACATTAAATTCTTTTAAAATGTTCAATAACGGCAATGTGAAAATTTCTAAATTAAGTTTATTCAATCGTAAATTATCATTTACAGAACAGGTTCCTCTGAAAAGTTTAAAATACCGCCAAATTATTTAGCTTTAGAGAACTTAACTATTAATCACTTAGTTAAATATCTTACATTTTAAATAATAGGGTATCTCATCCTAGTTTAAAAAAAAATTCTCAACTTCATAAAATAAAAATAAAAATTATATTAAATTTAAATTTCACCTTAAAATTCAATTTATAATTTTTTTAAATTTAATGAATTTCATCAATTCAAAAAACAATTAGAATTCCGATAATCTCTCCATCGGCCCTAAATCATATTTAAAATAATCAAAACCAACCAACAATAAATATGACTGACATAAAAGTTGTCCTGGGATAGAAGGTATCCTTCTATCCAGTGAAAAACCTTTTCGTATTTTAATTTATACATAATATATAATTATATTGAGGCTTGAATAGAAATATCATTAAGGGATATAAATGGTTAAAAGAAAACCTAATTCCTTACAGCTTATTGTGACAAACATAGCATATAATGACTTTAAAGTTATTTGTTCAAACGTTAATCCCAGGACAACTTTTAGGTCAATCATATTTATTGTTGGTTGATTTTGATTATTTTAAAAATGATTTGGGGCCGATGAAGAGATTATGGGAATTCTAATTGTTTTTTGAAGATAAAATGTATGTTTTGAGAAATTTTTGAATCAACTTATTTAAATATATGAATATTTCAAATAAATTATATTTTCTCAGAAGTACTTAACTTATGATTTGTATTTTTGAAAAGGAATTGGTTTTCATAATGGGAAGATCAGAAACAAAATTTTGTCTTCTTCAAATATTCATTTATCAATTTTAATTGACAATTTATATTTGTTGGTTTATTTATTCCATTTGATATTTTATATTGTGTTTTCATTTTATACCTCTATTGAATATAAGCCGTGCTAACAAGACACTAATTTAATTCTTGAATAAAAATTTTATTTTGAAATTAAAATTGTAGACTGACAGATTAAATCTGTTTTGATATTCAAATTTTGTTCTGAAATATTTGGATTAAATTTTTTTTTAAATTAAAATTGAAGAAGACTGACAGATTAAATCGGTTTTGATGTTAAAATAATGTAATGTTCCTTCTATCAAGTAAAAAGCCTTCTCCTGTTTTATTCATAATATATAATTATATAGAGGCTTGAATAAAAATCTCACTATGGAATATCAATGGTTTAAAGAAAACCTTATATGTAATACCTTACAGCTTTCTGTGATTTTTGTGACGAACGTAGAATATCTTGATTTTAAAGTCAGTTGTCCAAACGATAATCCCAAGACAACTTTTAAGTAAGTCATGTTTATTGTTGGTTGATTTTGATTTTTATGTATATAATTTAGGGCCGGTGAAGTGATTATCGCAATTCTTATTGTTTTTTGAAGATATAATACATCTTTTGAGAGATTTTTGAATGGTAAGATCAGAAACAAAATTTTGTCTTCTTCATATAGTTATTTATTGAATTTAATTGAAAATTTATATTATATTTGTTTGTTTATGTATTTTTGTTTATGTTTATTGAGTTTTGATATTATACGTCTGTTAAATTCAATCCGTTCTTATAGAACATCAGTTTAATTCGAAATATTCAGAATAATTTTTTTTTTAATTAAAATTGTATAAGACTGACAGATTAAATCTGTTATGATAATCAAATTTTGTTATATTCCTTCTATCAAGCAGAAAGCCTTTTTCTGTTTTATTCATTATATATAATTATATTGAGGCTTGAATAAAAATCTCATTATGGAGTATCAATGGTTTGAAGAAAACCTTATAATACCTAACAGCTTTCTGTGATTTTTGTGACGAAGATAGAATATCTTGATTTTAAAGTTAGATGTTCAAGCAATAATCCCAGGGCATCTTTTAGGTAAGTTATATTTATTGTTGGTTGGTTTTGATTTTTTTAAATATGATTTAGGAACGATGAAGAGATTATCGGTATTTTAATCGTTTTTATTAGATATAATGCATGTTTTGAAAGTTTTTTTTTTAATTTACTTATTTAAATATATAAATATATTGAATATTTCAAATAAATTATATTTTCTGAGAAGTCCTTAAATTATGATTTGTATTTTTGAAAAGGAATTGGTTTTCATAATGGTAAGATCAGAAACAAAATTTTGTCTCCTTCAAATATTTATATATTTATTTTAATTGACAATTTGTGTTCGTTGGTTTATTTATTCCATTTGATATTGTATATTGTGTTTTGATTTTATACTTCTATTAAATATAAGCTGTAATTCTGTTTTAATATACAAATTTTGTTATATTCCTTCTATTTTATTTTATACATAATATATAATTATATTGAGGCTTGAATAAAAATCTCATTAACTCATATTTATTGTTTTGTTTTTTTTTAAATACGATTTATTGCCGATGAAGAGATCAACGGAATTCTAATGGTTTTTGAAGATATAATGCTTGTTTGGAGAGATTTTTGAATCAACTTATTTAAATATCCAAAATATATTCAATATTTCAAATGAATTATATTTTCCGAGAATCCCTTAAATTTTGATTTGTATTTTTGAAAAGGAATTAGTTTTCATAAAGGTAAGATCAGAAACAAAATTTTGTCTTTTTCAAATATTCATTCATTTTAATTGACAATTTATATTTGTTGGTTTATTTATTCCATTTGATATTGTGTATTGAGTTTTGATTTTATACGTCTATTAAATATAAGCCGTGTTTATAAGACATTCATTTTATTCTAAAAGATTTTTGAATAAAAGTTGTAGAAGACAGACAGATTAAATCTGTTTTGATAATCAAATTTAGTTATATTATATCATTTCTATCAGGTAAAAAGCCTTGTCCTATTTTATTTTATACATAATATTTAATTATTTTCAGGCCTGAATAAATATCTCATTATGGAATATCAATGGTCTATAGAAAACCTTACAGCTTTTTTGATTTATGTGACGAACATAGAATATGTTTTTAATTTAGTTGTTCAAGCAATCATCCCAGGACAACTTTTATATAAGTCATATTTATTGTTAGTTGATTTTGATTATTTTAAAAATATTTAGGGCCGATGAAGAGATTATCGGAATTCTAATTGTTTTTTGATTATCATCAAAATTCATTCAAAAATCTTTCAGAACATGCATTATATCTAATGCATGTTCTGAAAGATTTTTGAATCAACTCATTTAAATATATTGAATATTTAAATACATTGAATATTTAAAATAAATTATATTTTCTGATAAGGCCTTAAATTATGATTTGTATTATTGAAAAGGATTTGGTTTTCATAAAGGTAAGATCAGAAACAAAATTTTGTCTTTTTCAAATATTCATTCATTTTAATTGACAATTTATATTTGTTGGTTTATTTATTCCATTTGATATTGTGTATTGAGTTTTGATTTTATACGTCTATTAAATATAAGCCGTGTTTATAAGACATTCATTTTATTCTAAAAGATTTTTGAATAAAAGTTGTAGAAGACAGACAGATTAAATCTGTTTTGATAATCAAATTTAGTTATATTATATCATTTCTATCAGGTAAAAAGCCTTGTCCTATTTTATTTTATACATAATATTTAATTATTTTCAGGCCTGAATAAATATCTCATTATGGAATATCAATGGTCTATAGAAAACCTTAAAGCGTTTTTGATTTATGTGACGAACATAGAATATGTTTTTAATTTAGTTGTTCAAGCAATTATCCCAGGACAACTTTTATATAAGTCATATTTATTGTTAGTTGATTTTGATTATTTTAAAAATATTTAGGGCCGATGAAGAGATTATCGGAATTCTAATTGTTTTTTGATGATATAATGCATGTTTTGAAAGATTTTTGAATCAACTCATTTAAATATATTGAATATTTAAATATATTGAATATTTAAAATAAATTATATTTTCTGAGAAGGCCTTAAATTATGATTTGTATTATTGAAAAGGATTTGGTTTTCATAAGATCCGAAACAAAATTTATTGATTTTAGTTGAGAATTAATATTTGTTAGTTTATTTGTTCCATTTGGTATTGTATATTGAGTTTTGATTTTATCCGTCTATTAAATGTAAGCCGTGCTTATAAGACATTAATTTAATTCTAAAAGATTTCTGAATAAAAATTGTAGAAGACTGGCAGATTAAATCTGTTTTGTTATTAAAATATAGATAATATTTTGTTTCTACAGTTTCATTAAATTACACGACTCTACAAAAAAATTTTCGTTCTTTGTCCTAAAGTTTATACTATTATTTTCCAGTTAGTTATGCACAAAAACGAGAAGAAAATACCTTTTTTCGGTATAAAGTTTGCTTTTGTGATAGTTATAATGATAATACTCATTTTTCAATTTTTTCATAAATTTTAATTGATTTTAATATTTTTAAAAAGACCGCGCGGTGAGAGTGGGGTATTAACGTTAACACTGTGCCGCTAGATGGCACCCGAGTGATAAACAACCATCAGGTGTTGTTTACAAGCCCAGAATAACTTAAAATGTCGTCACGAAAGTGCAAATACGATGCTGATGCTTTTTGTTTTATATGTGGTCAATTTATTAAAGTTCGAGACGTGAAATATGAACTAAAGACATCTCACGTTCTCTGTGAAGCCTATGAAGCATATTTTGACTGTCCTGTACGGAATCAAGATAAGCCATGGGCTCCACATGTTGCTTGTAGTTATTGTAAAAGGTGTTTGGAAGGTAAGCAATTTTTATTTAATCAAGCGATGAATCCAAAATAATAGACATATTAATTTTTATTTTTATATTTTTAGGTTGGTATCGAGGTGAGAAAAGGTCTATGAAATTTGCAATACCAAGGATTTGGCGAGAACCAAAAGACCATATTACTGACTGCTACTTTTGTATGGTGAATCCGAGTAAAAGACGTAGAGGTAAAAATGCAAAACCTATTGAATATCCTGACCTCGAATCTTCTTCTGCTCCAATTGCTCACGACCTGACACGACCAGTACCTGAGCCACCAAAAAAATTATCGCAGAAAAGTAGCTCATCTTTTAGTTCTTATAAAAGTAATTCCGATAAGGAGTTTTTGCCTACACCTGAACAACCAAAACACTATCTCATTACTTCAGAAGATTTTAACGATCTAATTAGAGATTTAAACTTGCCAAAAAATAAAGCAGAGCTTCTAGGCTCTCGGTTAAAACAGTGGAATTTGATTGATGATGTTAAGATCACGGATCAGCGGACTAGGCATGAAATGTTTGCAACGTTTTTCACGAAGGAGGATGGACTTTGTTTTTGTAATGACATTAAAGGTATGTTTGAAGCAATTGGCATACCCTGTGTCCCTAGCGAATGGCGTTTATTCATTGACAGCTCTACAAAAAGTTTAAAAGCAGTTCTATTGCACAACGGAAATAAATTTCCGTCTCTTCCAATTGCTCACTCAGTACATCTTAAAGAAAATTATGAAAGTGTCAAAATTTTGCTTGAATCTGTAAAGTATCGTGAGTATAACTGGGAGCTGATTGGAGATTTTAAAATGGTGGGATTTTTAATGGGGCTACAGGGTGGATATACAAAGTATCCGTGTTATTTGTGCTTGTGGGATAGCAGAGCGGATTCTAAACACTATATTCAACGGTCATGGCCTGTAAGAACAGAATTGTGTGTCGGAAAACAGAACGTCAAATTTGAGCCGATTGTTGAAGCGGAAAAAGTGTTAATGCCGCCTTTGCACATTAAGTTAGGGTTGATGAAACAATTTGTTAAAAAACTGGATGAAACTTCAGAAGCTTTTGGATACTTAAAAAATTTTTTCCGAAGTTATCGGAAGCAAAGGTTAAAGCTGGGGTTTTTGTTGGTCCGCAAATAAGACAGATTTTCGCCGATGAAAAATTTCCAACGTTGCTGAATCGTACTCAAAAAGCAAGTTGGAACAGTTTTAAAGCAGTAGTTTCTGGATTTTTAGGAAATAATAAAGCTGAAAACTACGAAAAGTTGGTTGAGGATATGCTTACAAATTTTAAGGCCATGGGCTGCAGGATGTCATTAAAAGTACATATGCTGCATGCTCATTTGGATAAATTTAAAAACAATATGGGAGCCTATTCCGAAGAGCAAGGAGAACGTTTCCATCAGGACATCATGAATTTTGAACAACGCTATCAAGGCCAATACAATGAAAACATGATGGGCGACTATATTTGGGGTTTATTGAGAGAAAGTAGCTATGAACATAAAAGAAAAAGTAAAAGTGTGCACTTTTAAGTTATATTCCACTTTTCTGTAAGCTAATTTGATAGTAAAACTTAATAAAAATAATAAACATTTTTATTTCAATAGTTTTATTTTCAATCAAAAATTAAAATCCGAGATTTTTAAAAATTTCGTTCAATTAGACTTCTAAGCACAAAAGAAAAGTTTTTCATGCCATATATTTTTTTTCCGTCTTATTACGACCTAAACTACCGAAATTTAATGCTTTGCAATCAAAATCAAATTTCATGTTGACCCGTGTTATTAATGAATATACTCGTGACATAAACTTTCATTCAATTTTATCTATTCGGTGTTGATTATATTCACTATTTATATTTTACTCCTGAAATGTTTTAACATGCAACAGGTGGCCACATGGTCTTGTTGGTACAAATTCGGTGAAACATAATTCGGAACTTTTATGAATACTAATGGCCCTATTCGTGATGACTCATTTTTAGCACTGTGTAGACGTTGTTGTTTAGATGGTGTTGCGTGGGCAGTATGTTGAAGATAATGTTCATCACACTGTGCATAGAATGTGCATCACTCTTTAGACCAGTATAACAGATCAATGCATTGATAAACTATAAATATAGGCCAGTGGTCCGTTGCCATTACGCTTACCGTTTTAATATATAGATTTTTGTGAAGTCGATTGATCAATTTTCATCGATAGATTCGTTTTTCGATCGATAGAAATCGAAGGATCTACTTTTTACCGCGTGGTTCGATCATTGTCGGACGGCCGTCGTATTACTTCACGGATGACTCGTATACGTAGACCACAGAAGCTGTCCAAGGTCGAGTTGGGTGGAGCTTGTTTGTTTACAAGTGGCGAGCGCGGGAAAAGTGACATTTCGCGTTTTCTTTCGTTCGCATCGAAGGAACGGAAAGTCGTCAGGAAAATATAATTGCTTTATGGCGTAGCGGCATTTTCGGACTTTTTTTTGTAATGATAATAATTAACTCAGAATTCAGAGCGTGCTGATTCCGATAGTGAGGGAAGTAAAAAATCTGAGACTTCTTATGGAAAACACCTTTCGTTTTAGAACACATATTGCTTCTTGTGTACAAAGATCGATTAGGAGCCTACGACTACTTTATTGTCACAGAAGTTCTAAAGAACTGAAAACAACTCTTTCTAGTTTAAGAAATTGAAACAAATTGTAGAATTTACTATGGTTTACTACCAAAAAATATAAATCAGACAACATAAAGCGCACTAATGAATTCCAGTATTTTATATAATTTTCTAATATAAGGACACAAATAATATTATTCCATAAGTGGTTTCCACACTGTATTTAAACTTTACTTTCATATGATAAAATAAAAAGCACGTGAACGAAGTTACGGGCTTCAGCTAGTAAATTATAAATTTAAGTATTTTGCTATGGACAGGTAGTTTTGACTATAAGTGAGGAGAAGAAAATTTCAATTCCTTCGTTTGTATAGTAGTGAATATCTATATATGCCGTGAAGTTGAAGGCTTCCTTTTAGCCATTTGTACTAATTTTAAAATGTTGTTTTCACAATGTTATAAAATAATAAATGTTGTATCACAGAATATACTGCTTCCTTTTCTTCTTGTATAGTGTGCTTGGCGGTGAATATACAGCTTGAGTTGAGCAATTCTGCCATATATTTATGATATTATTTATAAAAATAATAAGGTTTACTTGTCTGAGGTGTGTACGTTACAAAAAAATAACTTCTCTTAATTACTTGAACTTCCAAGGAGCACGAATAATCTGAAATCATTTTTGTTTTCTGAGGTCTTTCAAGAATTTCCACTCGATTAATCGAAAAAGAGGCATAAATAAATATAAAGTTGTGAGAATCCAATACATAAAATTTGCTGTTTTTGGACATTGAAAAAAAAGTTCTAAATGAAAATCTATCAATAAAGAACTTCAGCCGTACAGAAACTATTGATTAAAAGAAAAAATGATACCTAGTAAGAAAAATGACGCCCATGAAGAAGAAGAAGAAAAATGATGCAAAGGAAGAAGTACAGACACAGAGAAAAAATACAAAATTCAGGTACAAGGTATGAACTTTCCACAATGCTAAGTTGTAGTGAGCTCTCAGTACCTTGTGCAGTTTCTTTTGGTGTGTTATCAAATTAAAGTGAAAAAAAGTTTGAAAATGGCACTTAGCGAGTGGCATACTGAATTTTACAATCAAGTTTTATATGGATCCGTCAATTCAGTGGAACAAACTCTCATGAAAAAACCCGCAGGGGCGAATATTGATGATAAAAGAATATTTTATGGACGTAGTGCACTGGAATTATTGGCATATAAAAAATTTTTATCTAACAGAGATTTGGAAGTACTGAAGCTTCTTCTTGCGAATGGGGCTGATCCTTTACAGGAAGGAGAAAGAGGAGTTCTTACATTTCACACATTCCTGAATCATGGTACGTATCTACTCTTATTCTTAATAAAAAAATAGTGAAAAACACTGACCTGCAGTTGGAAGCTTTTGCGCGTTTGTTCAAATCACCCACGATCTTAGCGAAATTTTACATTAGCCTTCTTGTCATTATATTGTCTTCATCCAAGCAACAGGAGAGAAAGGAATTCTTATATATTATTCCTTCACACATCGCTGTAAGTACTCGTAGTTATAATAAACAAATGGTGAAATGCACTGAAGTGAAGTCAAAAGCTTTAACACGTATTTTCATATCACCCACGATCTGCACGAAATTTTGCATTAGTCTTCTTGTAACAGCGTGATAGTGATTGCTCAAATTTCTGCTGGTCTGGCCCGTCCGTAAACACTAAAAAGTAGTTCTGTCCAGTAGCCTACTCAACTTTCAAACAGAAAGAGCTAGAGTCTTGAAATTTTCAGGTAGCTTTGTGACCTAAATATCTCGGTTCAATTCGTTAATGAGCAATGTCAGTTCAAAACTTCAGCAGTTAAACTCATTTGAAATTTTTTTTAGAAATTACTACATTTATTATGAAAAAATTGATAGTTTACAGATGTTTTGTGACCCCCTTTTCTGAAAACTGAAAACTTAACCGAAGTTTTCAGAGGTTTCAAGGCAGCGGATACAAAAAAATGATACCAAGAATAAGATCGTTATAAAATGTTATTTATTTATGTACGATACGTATATTGAATATTCTAAATTTCCATACATCCGAAAATATTTGATATTGCAAGTTGAACAGTATATTCCTGTGTTATATATATTTGGTATTGGGTCTCTCACATTGAATTATAGGGATTATATTTTGTTTTGTGGGTTGAAGGTGAAATTGATATCTAATTTTAAAAAGCAAATGACCAAATTTACCTTTGAATTCATAGTAGTGAAACATAGTATTTTATAAAATCTTGTTTTAATCAAATTTTTATTTTGGTTTTTGAATTATAGTTTCGAGTTTATCTCGAATTATTTGAAATGAATTATTTCAAAGTTATTATTCTTTTCAGGTTCTGAGATAACTATCGAATTTGTGAAGAGCCTGAAAGAAATTGATACAATCATTAATCCCCTGAACAAACTATGTGCTCTGAGGTTCTATACAAAACAAGGGGATTTATCAGGAATGCAATACTGCCTTTCAAGGGGGGCTGATCCGAACAGACCGTATGGGATTGGATACACGGCCTTATATACTACAGTAGATGTATTACATCCAAAAAAAGGAATTCGTGATGCCATGGTCAGATTACTGATTGAACATGGGGCAAATATTAACTGGCAGGCAGAGAATGGTAACACACCACTTCATTGTGCTTTGATGAATAAGTTGATACTTGCGAAGGAAATGATTTCAATATTGTTAAAGTACAACCCGGATGTCAATTTGACAAATAACTGCGGTTATACTCCAATGAACTTTGCAATAATTGAAAGAAGATTCGATATGTCCTTAATTGAAACGTTCTTGAAACATGGCAGCGATCCAAATCGTTTGACGTGTTGTGGATACAACAGTTTACATATATTAGCAATTCAATATGGACATGCAAAGTTAAGAGACTCAAAAATTGCTGAAATACTGATCAAGTATGGCGCTGCTGTGAACCATCAAGATCACCATGGAAACATACCATTGCATTACGCTGTTCAGAAACAGTCCGCTAATTTAGTCGAAAAGTTATTGCACCATGGTGCTGACATAACTATAAGGAATAACACGGGACAAGATTTCACGGATATATTCAGCGAATTTAGTGAAGAAGTTTCTAGAGTAATGCTAAAACACATCTGCATATTGCTTCAAGATCACTCAACCAATTTCCCGTTGAGTAATAGATTTATTTCTACTTTGAGAGCATCTAACGAACTCAAAACAATGCAGAAGGAATGTAAAGAAGAACTGGAACATATGAGGACAAAAGAAATTGAAGAAACAACTTTGAATCTTTTCAAAATAATAAAATCGAACATAAGACAAATAGCGACTTATGTTAGAAGGAAGAAAACAGCATCCGTTTTAAACCGTGCCCGAACGAGAGGCTTCAAGCATTATGGTGAAATATTGAATAAAAAGATAATTTCCGCAAAGAGAAGAAGAAAGTCAGAGGATTGTTTCCACAATTTTATGATGTCTTCAACACAAAAAATAGTACCTAACAATATTTTGGAACGTATTGCTAATTTTATAAGTGATGAGGATCTTGCAAAATTCGTCGGGATAGGAACCTTAGGAAGCTCAACCTAGATGCCTTAGGGAGCTTAACTCAGAATGAAATCCAAAAATCAGCTACAAAGCAAAAAAGTATAAGAGTGTTTTTGACGCTGGATATAAAGCAATAATAGAGAGTAGGAAAAATAATACGAGGGATGGAGAAACAGTGTCAGTTTCAGCCAGTATACAAGCGAGATGTTACAAACAATATGGTAGAAAAACATATTACCTATTTATTATTTAGAACGTAATGTTCATTTTGTTAGTGATGAAGATCTTATGTTGTTTACTCAGACTAGGTTTATTGCGAAGTGCAACCAAAGTGAAATTCGATAAACAGCAACACAACGAAAAATTTTGTTTTTATATTTATTTTGAAATATATGTATTGTTATACAGTTAATTTTTAAGAACTGCATTATTGGACACTCGATCCAAATGGAATTTTTAGTCAAAAACTGCATTATTTTGTATGAAATATGACAACGTGTTTTAATATTAGTGAAGAAAACTTTGATAAAATAAATGGTATTATTCAACATTTATAAATTAATTTGAAATATGTTAATACTAATTTTTTTAATATTTACTTCATTCGTGTGTACTGGATAACTCACAAGGACAATCATTTTGAAAGAATGGGATGTCAATCAACTGAACACCGAAGAATTTTTCACGAATCGCATATTCTACCAGTGGCGGCTCGTGCAGTAAAAGATATTGAGGCACATCAGAAAAAAAAATTATTGTAATAAATAATATTTATATTAATTTTAGTGAACTCCACTTTGTCAGTTGCATAATAATCATAATAAAAAATTTCATTACTAATGTTTTGAATTATTGAATGCAATAACAAATCCTCATCATAGTATACCTATATTGATAAATTTGTTTTTACTTCAGTTTTAGAAAAAATTCTTTGGTATTAATGCTCCAATAGATGAATTTCCTCTTGTATAGAGGCAGATGTCACTGGCGAAACAACAAGACATGGTAATATAAAGAGTTCTGGCATACAAAATTTTAAGACAGTATCGTGGAGAAGAGTTAACATATCATAAGGGTTTGTGCAATTTTCTATTCACTTTTTTGTTGATTTATATCAAAAATATTTTATTGCGATGTTAAGTTATTCAAAAGCTTATGCGGAAATTATTTTTCATAAATGGAGAATTTGGAACTATTCAACAGATCGAAAAAATGTTTTTTTCCAATGTCGCAAAACTCTATTTGAGTCGCTATAATGTCTAGAATTTCTAAATAAAAGCGTCTCAATTATTGTGCTTATCTGACATTTCAACTCCTTTGAGATGTTTTGAGTGTAAATCTGCGTTATTCAGTTTTTTAAAAATTGTATCAAAATAAGTACTGTTACTCCTAAATTCACGTATTTTACTCAGTGTTTTCTGCAGTAAATTTCACGCCTATGTTTATATTTTGTAAAATAGAGAACACATAATTGGTATGATTAGTACAAATGTTTCTGAAAAAAATATGGTCTGAGCATCCTCTAAATATTTCTTAAACCTACTTCTTCTCTTATTGATTTTCGATCAAAATAGCAACTTTTACTATTGAAGTAGAGTTCCAACCAGTAGCTACATTTGGGGGTATACGATTTCTTTCAATTTGCTCTAACACTTGGGTACCCTTTGTTGATTTTGAAAAATATGAAAATCCTGAAAGAGTTGAGAAAAAAACTTTAACCTGTTGAATTGAACTGTACGCATTACTTAAAACCAAATTGAGTACATGTGCACAGCAATGAGTTGACATTGTTTGTGGTGCTATAGATTTGATTTTTGCCTGTAAACCGTTACTTCTCCCGACATTACACTAGCCCCGTCATATGTTAGAGCCACTAATTTTGAATGTAAGTCGTATTTTCCGAATTTGGCAGATAAAAATTGAAATAAATCTTCAGCAAAACGCCCAGAACTTACATCATAAAATCCCATGAATCGCTCAACAAGTTGGTTATTTATTACATAACGGAAAAAAATTGTTTATTTATATCAAAAATATTTTAATGTGTTGCTAAGGCATTTAAAAGCTCATGAGGAAATTAGTTTTCATAAATGGAGAATTTTTAGCTATTTAACAGATCGAAGAAATGTTTTTCTCAATGTCGCAAAACTTAATCTCTATTTGAGTTGCTATAATGTCTAGAATTTCTGAATGAAATTTTCTCAATTATTGTGCTTTATCTGCCATTTCAACTCCTTTAAGATATTTTGAGTGTAAATCTGCGGTATTCAGTTTTTTAAAAATTGTATCAAAATAAGTACTGTTACTCCTAAATTCACGTATTTTACTCAGTGTTGTCTGCAGTAAATTTCTCGCCTTCAGAATATCTATGTTTCTATTTTGTAAATTAGAAAACACATTATTGGTTTGATTATTACAAATATTTCTGAAGAAATATAGTCTGAGCTTCCTCTAAATAATTTCTTGAGCCTATAATTTCCAGAATATATTTGATGAGGTACTGCCTCACCTGCCTCGTAGAACAAGTCACCACTGTACTCAAAAATTGAAATTCTGGCCGCATTCTTGGCGGTATTGGGATACAGGGCCATTCTTTTCACCGAGGTCTTTTACTAACTATAATTTTTGGAATTATTGGTTGCAGTGATTGAACGTAACCGCAAACCTTGAAGGAGGTGGGTCAATACCACCTAAAAAATTCCAACTACTAGACAACCTAAGAGAAATAAAAAATATAAAATAAAGTAGGAAAAGGATTTTTACTTCCTAGAAGGATTATAACAAAATTTAAATATCATAACAGATTTGATCTGTCAGTCCTCTACAATTGTAATTATAATAAAAAATTTTATTCAAAATATTTTAGAATTAAAATAATGTGTTATAAGCACGGCTTATATTTAATAGCCGAACAAAATCAAAACTCAATATACAATATCAAATGGAATAAATAAAGCAACAAATATAAATTATCAATAAAATGAATAAATAAATATTTGTTTCTAATGTTACCATTATGAAAGCCAATTCCTTTTCTAAAATACAAATCATAATTTGAGGGCTTCTCAAAAAATATAATGTAGTTGAAGTATTCTATATATTTAGATATTTAAAAAAGTTAATTCAAAAATCTCTAAAATTTTTTTTTTCAAAAAAAACCAAAATTTTTTAACAAATCAACAATAATGAATATAGAAATAACGATTCATTTTCACTAAATCTTAAACATATTTCTAATAGAAATCTATTCGCACAATGATAATTCATAGTAATTACATTGAAAATTTTCCCATTACAAAATACATTAGGTTTTGCTGTTACAAATTTACATTCACACTAATCCATTAATTTTATATTTTTATTACTATATTATATATTTATTATAATTTAATTATTAGTAATTAATAAATACCAATAATTAATCATCTAATTTATTTAAAAGATTTATTTACTTTTTATATTTATAATAAATTTATATTAATTTTCAAATAAATTATATATATATAAATATAAGAAATACTTCCAGTATTGGTATCTTTCGAAGCTCTTATTATTTGTATCTCTTCGCTCTCTCTAAAGGAAAAATTAGGGTGCTTGAATTGAAAGGGACCATTTTGATATAATGGATCATGCGTGCACCACCCCTAATCATTGACTTTTTCATTTAATTTCTTTTTATTCTTTTTTCAAATTTTATAAATTTAAAAAAATTTTAGGATTCACCTAATTTCGTTTTAGAATTTTTTTTATTGGTGTTTCTACAGAAAAAAAATGGAATTTTATTTAAATAAAAAAGTTTCCTTAAAGTTTTCTTTTAATCTTAAAAACTCAGAATTTAAAGTATATACATAAGTCCTCTACTAGTTTAATTTATATTTAAACGAATAAAGAAAACAATTAATCATAAATCTTATAAATTAATGCAGATTTAAACTGCAATATTTCTTCACGACACAGGTAAAGAAATAAAATAATCGAGTTCAAAACCCCAAAATTTTTTTACGACCCAGGAAAAGAAATGAAATAATCAAGATTAAAACCCCAATATTCCTTTACGACCCAGGTAAAGAAATGAAATAATGGAGATCAAAACCTCTATATT
Source organism: Megalocaria dilatata (assembly GCA_034642435.1). Classification (NCBI taxonomy): domain Eukaryota; kingdom Metazoa; phylum Arthropoda; class Insecta; order Coleoptera; family Coccinellidae; genus Megalocaria; species Megalocaria dilatata. The sequence goes on along the minus strand of CM067857.1, from coordinate 70,647,705 downwards.
TCTTTACGACACAGGTAGAGAAATGAAATAATCGAGATTAAAACCCCAATATTTCTTCCAAGTTTTAAAGTTTTCTTAGCAAATGCAAACAAATTTTTGCAGTGAAAATTCAAACGAATTGACAAAACTATTGAAAATTCTTCTAAGTTTGGAAGTTTGCTCAGCAAATTGTAACAAATTTTTGCAGTGAAAATTCTAATAAATTGACAAAACTATTGAAAATTCTCCTAAGTTTTAAAGTTTGCATAACAAATTACAACAAATTTTTGCATTGGAAATTCAAACGAATTGACAAAATGTCATCCTAGTTAAAAAAAAATTCTTAACTTCATAAAATAAAAATAAAAATTATATTAAATTTGAATTTCACCTTAAAATTCAATTTATAATTTTTTTTAAATTTAATGAATTTCATTGATTCAAAAAACAATTAGAATTCCGATAATCTCTCCATCGGTCCTAAATCATATTTAAAAAGATCAAAACCAACCAACTATAAATATGACTTACCTAAAAGTTTTCCTGTCATTATCGTTTGAACAACTAACTTTAAAATCAAGATATTCTATAATTCTAAGCAATCCCTTCTTCGGTCCTGAATTAACTTATTCGAATATTTAAATATATTAAATATTTCGAATAAATTATATTCTTTGAGAAGTCCTTTAAGTGTGTTCATGTTTTTAAAAGGCAATTGGTGTTCTTAAAGGTAAGACCAGAAACAAAGTTTTGTCTCCTTTAGATATTTATTTATTAATTTTAATGACTTTCGTATATCTGTTGGTTTATTTATTCCATTTGACATTATATATTGAGTTTTGATTATATACGTCTATTAAATGTAAGCGGTGCTTGTTTTAGACACTAATTCTAAAAGGTTTTTGAATAAAAAAATTTTTTGAAATTAAAATTGTAGAAGATAAACATATTTTAATTTGTTTTGATATTCAAATTTTGTTATATTTTTTCTATCAAGTAAAAGGCCTTTTTATTTTATTTTATATATAATATATAATTATATTTTGGCTTCAATATACCTCATAAAGGAATGCCAATGAATTTAAATAAGCCTTAAAAATAACTCACACTGTTCTTTGATATTGTTAGAACATAGATCAATCTTGAATTATAAAGTTGATCTGTGTTTCGAAACATTATTCGTTTACACGTGGTGCGTTGTTGATATAGGCTAGTTTTTTGATTTTGATATTTGGAATATTATTCAGGACCGAAGAAAGGATTGCTTAGAATTATATTTGTTTTTTGAAGATATAGTGCATGTTTTGAGAGATTTCTGAATTAACTTATTCGAATATTTAAATATATTAAATATTTCAAATAAATTATATCCTTTGAGAAGTCCTTTAAGTGTGTTCATGTTTTTAAAAGTCAATTGGTGTTCTCAAAGGTAAGATCAGAAACAAAATTTTGTCCCTTTTAAATATTTATTTATTAATTTCAATGACTTTCATATATCTGTTGGCTTATTCATTCCATTTGACATTATATATTGAGTTTTGATTATATACGTCTATTAAATGTAAGCGGTGCTTGTTTTAGACACTAATTCTAAAAGGTTTTTGAATAAAAAAATTTTTTGAAATTAAATTTGTAGAAGATAAACATATTTTAATTTGTTTTGATATTCAAATTTTGTTATATTTCATCTATCAAGTAAAAGGCCTCTCTATTTTGTATTATATATTATATAATATATAATTATATTTTGGCTTCAACAAATCTCATTATGGAATGTCAATGAATTAAATAAGCCTTAAAAATAACTCACACCGTTCTTTGATTTTGTTAGAACATAGATCAATCTTCAATTATAAAGTTGATCTGTGTCTCGAAACATTATTCATTTACACGTGGTACGTTGTTGATATAGGTTAGTTTTTTAATTTTGATATTTGGAATATTATTCAGGACCAAAGAAGGGATTGCTTAGAATTATATTTGTTTTTTGAAGATATAGTGTATGTTTAGAGAGATTTCTGAATTCACTTATTCGAATATTTAAATATATTAAATATTTCAAATAAATTATATCCTTTGAGAAGTCCTTTAAGTGTGTTCATGTTTTTAAAAGGCAATTGGTGTTGTTAAAGGTAAGACCTGAAACAAAATTTTGTCTCCTTTAAATATTTATTTATTAATTTCAATGACTTTCGTATATCTGTTGGTTTATTTATTCCATTTGACATTATATATTGAGTTTTGATTATATACGTCTATAGCGGTGCTTGTTTTAGACATTAATTTAATTCTAAAAGTTTTTTTGAATAAAAAATTTTTTTGAAATTAAAATTGTAGAAGATAAACATATTTTAATTTGTTTTGATATTAAAATTTTGTTATTTTTACAAATTTCAATTGAAATACAACAACTTTCCATTTAAAACTCTTGTCTACTCCATATATCATAATTGTTCGAAAGAATTAGTGTCGGACTAACAAACAGACCTGTTAAATACTCTGATAGCCTTTGCCCCCAAGTACAGTTTAGCGACTGTGTACGTATGAGGTTAAGCTTTATATAGCACCAATAGCACCATTTCAATGTCTTACTATGATAAACACCAGATGTTCATATCTCTGCTCAATTACCATTATTGCATAGGCATTAAGAGAGTTATTTCCAATAGCACAATGTTGGCTCAAAGGTTTCTCTATATTATGGAATCCATTCGGCGGATTTTGTAGAGCCCCTTAAAACATAAATTGGTTGGAGTTCAGACATTGTAAATGGATTCATCCGAAATCAAAACGTTTCAGCATTCTTCCGTAGTCCGGTTTTGAGGCTGCAGACACCAAGCTAATCGATGGATATTATGTCGTCAGGATTGCTGCGGAACTCTTAGTTAGCTCTTATTCAAAATTTCTAAGTCCTGAAATCATTTTTTAATCGTTTCTATTAACACTATCATTCCCGACTCTCCTAGAGATTGTCTTCGAAATTCTGGATTAATTAGCGTTGAATTTATATTTAAAATAAAATAACAAGATGCGGTTTTTTACTTGTAGTACAGGAGGAATCGGCGCATGAGTACCGAAAACTATTCCACCTCAATTTTTTTATGCGATGCCCTTCAAATTACCCTACTAATTATATAAATGCATGTTGCCATGGGGCAACCCCGTGCCATATTGTTTAAACCGAAATTGTTTAAACAATTACAAGGAATTATTATTTTTCAACCGGACAATTTTTTTTTGTATTCTTTGTTGAAATACAATTAAAAAAAGTCCTATGGCTTATTACGATAAAGTTATTATTTTTCGAGATATGAATTTTTAAAGGTCGATGAAATCTCAAATTTGGATACTTTTGACCCATGAAAAATATATTGAAAAAAAATAAAATATAAATTATATTTTTTTTTTATTCTTTATATGATAGTTAACAATATCCTCAATTACGATTTCAAGAAATTTAATTGTTTACAACTGTTTTTTAATCGTTAATTCGGCGCGCTCAAAAGTTTACTCGCTTACCTATAAGTATCGCCGTCTCTCTCTCTGACTCATACGCTGCGTCGGCCTCTCGGTGTCCTGAATTATTATTTATCATTTATCTTTTAAACTATCAATTTTATAAGAATATTTTAGGAGAGCAATATTATCAATAATTGAATGCTCTACAATTTGTTATCAATAAATTTTTTTCTAAAATCAGATTTTAAAAAGTTATTTAAGGATGAAGGGGAACAGATAATTTAATGTTCTTTTTATGGGTTTATATTGCTTTTTGTCATTAAAATAGAAAGTACTTACCTTCTATAACTACTTCAAACAAAGGTTATACATGCAGAAGTATAAAATAATGTAAGAAGATTTAAAAACAAATATTTATTTATTTTCTATATTATATTTTCACATTCTACTGAATCACAACCACATAAAAGTATACAACTAATATTATTTTTTTACAATAACATGCTTTGGTTTTACAAGCTTTCTTACAATTACACGGTTTCTTAAGATCAGTTGGAAACGAGCTTTTGTTCATAAATAGAGGTAGCAAAGTATCATTTTCTTTTTTGTAACCGAACTGAGTTAAAATATAATATAGAAAATAAATAAAGACTTGTTTTTGAATCTTCTCACATTATTTTATACTTCTGCATGTATAACCTTTGTTTGAAGAAGTTATAGAAGGTAAGTACTTTCTATTTTAATGACAAAAAGCAATATAAACCCATAAAAAGAAATTTTAATTATCTGTTCCCCTTCATCCTTAAATAACTTTTTAAAATCTGATTTTAGAAAAAAATTTGATAGAGACGGCGATACTTATAGGTAAGCGAGTAAACTTTTAAGCGCGCGGAATTAACGATTAAAAACAGTTGTAAACAATTAAATTTCTTGAAATCGTAATTGAGGATATTGTTAACTATCATATAAAGAATAAAAAAAAATATAATTTATATTTTATTTTTTTTTCAATATATTTTTCATGGGTCAAAAGTATCCAAATTTGAGATTTCATCGACTTTTAAAAATTCATATCTCGAAAAATAATAACTTTATCGTAATAAGCCATAGGACTTTTTTTTATTGTATTTCAACAAAGAAAACAAAAAAAATTTGTCCGGTTGAAAAATAATAATTCCTTGTAATTGTTTAAACAATTTCGGTTTAAACAATATGGCACGGGGTTGCTCCATGGCAACATGCATTTATATAATTAGTAGGGTAATTTGAAGGGCATCGCATAAAAAAATTGAGGTGGAATAATTTTCGGTACTCATGCGCCGATTCCTCCTGGACTATTGATAGAAGGATTATTACAAACTTTGAATATCAAGACAGATTTAATCTGTTAGTCTTCTACAATTTTAATTTAAAAAATTTTTTTTTTAAACTTTTAGAATTAAATTAATATTAATTTAATTCTAGAAGTTTTTTTTCAATTAAAATTGTAGAAGACTAACAGATTAAATTTGTCTTGATATTCAAAGTTTGTAATAATCCTTCTATCAATAGTCCAGGAGGAATCGGCGCATGAGTACCGAAAACTATTCCACCTCAATTTTTTTATGCGATGCCCTTCAAATTACCCTACTAATTATATAAATGCATGTTGCCATGGGGCAATCCCGTGCCATATTTTTAAACCGAAATTAAAATAACATAAATAGAGGTTAATTCTTAATAGAAGGTATATAAAATTATATAAATATTTTAAAAATTTTCAAAAAATCTTTAAAAAATTAGCCTTCTACATATTCAATTCCAAAAGATTATATTTTATGATTATAACTTCTGAAACTAAATTAAAATAATGTCGTATAAGTACCACTTATATCATGACATAAAATAAACATTCATTATAAGACATCCAAATGGTATAACAGAATCCAATGAATAAAAATTATTAACCAAAATCCTATAAATTAAATATTTTGAATAGACAAAATTTTGTTTCTGCTGATCAATCTTATGAAAACCAATATCTTTCAAGAATATCCAACATAATCTTAAGAATTTCATCACAAAACTATCTTACTTAGACTATTCAATATTATTGGATATCTATCTAACCAAGGTACCTTATATAAAAACTCAAGATATGTAAAACATTACTGAAAAACAAGTTTTAAGATTAACTTTGCTTCGTCAGTATTCAAATAATTCATATTCAAAAAATATAACATCAATCAACAACAAATATTCACTTACCTTCAAAAAGTTTTTAAAAATTTTTAAAATATTTATATAATTTTAAACCGAAATTGTTTAAACAATTACAAGGAATTGTTATTTTTCAACCGGACAATTTTTTTTGTATTCTTTGTTGAAATACAATTAAAAAAAATCTGTTAAATCTGTTTTGATATTCAAAGTTTCTAATTATCCTTCTATCAAGTGAAAAACCGCATCTTATTATTCTATTTTATATATAATATATAATTATATTAGGTGTTTGAATAATGAAATTTATTATACAGTTTCCAGTGGTTTAATGAAGGGCTTACAAACTTTGTGTGATTTTTGTGTTTAGCATAGAACATAGATTACCTTGGATATTAGATGTACCTACCTAGTTTTAATTGCATTCACAGAGTTTCCAGAAATAGTTTGGTAAGATTACAAGTTTATTTATTTTTAATTGAATTTATATTATAAGTGTAAAGTTGAACTGAAATTATTTGAATTCTAATTGTTTTTGAGGATGTGCTAAATGTTTTTTAGAGTTTTTGAAGTAACTCATTTAAATATTTAAACATATTTAATATTTCAAATAAATTAGTTTTGAAGAAGTTCTTAGAATTATGTTGTGTATGTTATATTATATTATAATAATAATTTATATTTATATATATTTTATTCCATTTGATATTGCATAGTGAATTTTGATTTTTATATTAGGAGTACAAATAAGTTACCGCCGTTTTATTGTAGATGGCGTGGCACGGAATTTCGGTTAGCTTTCGCAGATGATAACCAGCTTAAAAAATAGTTTGGACATTCAAGAACAACATAACCTATTAATATCATTGATTTTATATTGGTTAGATATAATTTTTATAAGTTGAAAATGTCAAAATTTGAGCCAAGTAAGCGTCATTTGCGGGAAATATTAGTTTACTTCTTTAATTTAAAGAAATCTGCTGCTGAGGCGCATCAATTGCTCGTAGAAGCATATGGTGAGGGTGCTTTGAGTGAGAGAACGTGTCGAGAGTGGTTTCAAAAGTTTAAAAACGGTGATTTCGACGTAGAAGACAAAGATCGCAGTGGAAGGCCAAAAATTTACGAGGATGCAGAATTGGAGGAATTATTGGAGGAAGATTCATCTCAAACACAAAAAGAACTTGCTCTAACATTAGAAGTCACTCAGCAAGCTTTCTTCTATAATAAATATTCAATTTGTGTTAAAAAACGGCCGAAACTTATTCGTACTTCTAATACGCTTATTAAAAATAATTATTATTAGACATTAATTTAATTCTAAAAGTTTGAAAAAAATTTTTTGTTGGAAATTAAAATTGTAGAAGACTAACAGATTAAATCTGTTTTGATATTCAAAGTTTGAATTTATCTTAACTATTTTAACAAAAGGAATGTACGCTGATTGATACAAACTCTTAAATGTATTTTGCTTTATATATTTTTAATATTTCTTAATTCTATGATCCTGAATGAACTTTAGAATCCTTTCTCTTGTGAAACACCCACTGTACGAGCAACGGCTGTCTCTCTGTACGTGTGGTAAACTCACAAAAAGTAGATTCTTCGAATTATTTTGAAATATTATTTTAGACAAAATCTGTTGTGTGACTTTTTTAATCATCATTTAACAATATTCCTACGTGTGCAAGTGAATTTCAAATAAAAAATATTTCTACAAAATGCTGGATGATTCCATATGAATTCAAACTTGCTTATTACAATTCACGCTAGCACCAATTAATTTTTCAATTCGAGAACCATTCCAATTGGTTGAGAGTATAGTAGCCGTGCTACCAGTTCTTGAAATAAATTTTTCCTGATATCTATTATCTCCTAAAAATATAATTAAAAGATGAATGAGGTACCAACTAAAATCAAGATTCAGGTTTTTGTTGATCCAGCGTGAATCAAATAATGTTCATATAAAAACAGGAAAAATAATTCAGAGTTGATGTCACAGTAATTTAATTGAATGTTCTAGAATGATAATGTGCTGGGAAAATTTCGAAATCTATGTGATTATTGTGCGTTAGAAGACATATGATCCCGATTGTTATAATAAAAAATAAAGAATGATACAACACAACAATTAGGAACAAGCCTGAATTCTTCCTCAGTAATTGATTGACTGTTAATTAATTAGTATGCACATTCTACGGTAATCATACTTCAAGGTGATTTCAAGGATATAAAGGGCGGGTCATCTAAAGTTTGCATCAAAAGTGGGAAATATCTAAACCTTATTTTCAAATTGTGGAATATTCTATCCAAACTGTTAGAAGTTTAAGTGGATAATTCATTAGAAATGACTTAACCTCACGGCAATTTGTGGATCAATTGGTTCTTGAAAAGTGGATCGTTATTTGATGAAACAACCTGTTCACGTTTTCGTGTAGTGAGCACACCTGAAAATATTTTTACTGAAGTCCAGAATAGGGCTAAACATCCATCAACGTCAAGTCGACATCGTGTTCAAGAACTGACCATTTCTCGCACTTCTTTGAGAAAAATTTTGAATAAGGACTTCGGTGTGAAGGCTTACACAGTTCAACTAGTACTAGAAGAGAAGCCTCGTGAACAATCGATGCATTTCCACTTCGCTCAATGTGATAATGATCGTATGTCCCAAGATGAGCATTTTTCCAGAAAAATCATCTTTGTGATGAAGCTTATTTCCAGGTCGGAGGAGTCTTTTGTGGGGATCCGTTGAGGATAAGTGTTGCGTTAACCATCCAGAAACGATTGATGTCTTGAAATACGAAATAAGAGTTGCCATTTATGAGATTGAGCTCCAAACAATCGACACTGTACTGAAAAATTGAGTCAATTAGATGAGATACTCTAGTCAGTCATAGCGGTTATTTGAATGATATTGTTTTTCATTCTTAAATGTTAAGGTTGAGCCTTTCTAATGAACTCATAATTTCGAGAAAATATTCTTGATACTTTTATTTATGGCCGATCAAACATGCAAATGTTAAATGGCTCACCTTTTATTAAAAGACATAATTCGTTTATCCTCAGCCTAATTATTATATATTAGTGTACAATTTTGAATTTTTTCACCCAAAATTGGGGAAATTGGTGCGGTGGAGACGTCCCTGCAGATGTGGGATGGAAACATTATCTTGCTTGTAGCATGATTGGCTTTTTCACTTTTATTAAGTTCACTCGGGTTCACTTCAAACATTTACTGAAATTAATCGCAAGTATAAATATTAGAGTTAATACATTCACTTTCAGACTTTTATTACGGTATTTTATTAGCACTTTCACTGAGATCACTTTACACGTGTACTAGCTAATTTACAATTAGTAGTAATCAACTTTATTGATAGTAATTAAATGGCTATCGACCAAAGTCTTCCCGCCAGTTATCAATTATCAATTTTAAATAAGGTTTATTGTATGGGAAAAAATAGCGCTGGTAGTTCAGTCTTTGGCGTGCTTTCTATGTCATAATGATGTATCAATGGTTCTATATTAGCCCTATTGGTGTGCTTCTTGACAAATTTTTTTCTCTGCTCTTGTAGTCTTGGTAATATTGGCTCTATTTCTGTTGATTCGTATAAGAGTTGGTTTGGAGGGTTATGCAACAAGTGCTAGGGTGTCTAATTTTGGTGATTTTTCTCAAACTTATTCTTTAGGCTACTTCTGAATTATAGAGCGTTGGTCTAGAAGAGTTCAGAAAAATTGAATTGTTCGTACTCCAGAAGGGGCTTGCATATCATATAAATTGAACTAGACATCTTCACATTGATGCCCAAGTTTTTATATGTGAATGATCTGAAATATGTGTAATAACTGATGTTTTTTGAAATCTTGTGTGTGCTTTGAAGGTGAGCTTGTTGTTTATGTGTATTTCCAAGTACTTGCAGATGTCCGTAGGGCTTATTGTGTTGTTGTTTATTTTAAAACACGGAAAATTGGTATTGATTTTGTGATTGAATGGGACCAGCTTTGATTTTGCTGGGTTGGGCTGTAATCTCCAACGTCGCATCCATGCAACTGTCGCGTCTTGTTGCAGCCTATTCACAAATTAATAATGTAGATTCACCTCCAGGGCTTTTATCACATTATGGTGTTATCATGAGAGGATGTTCCTTGGAAAGTTAAACTGAATGCGAATATGAACTTATTCAAGAACAGAAAGAGAGAATATGTGATTAAAACTTGAGGGTTGGGACAGAGGAAACTACTTATTCAGTAGAATTTACTTATTCAGAGAGAGAGAGAGAATGTGTGTGGGATCAGAACTTAATTGTTCGAAGAGTAGAGGATGTTGCGTGACTGTTCGAAAAACAATAGGAGAGTGTTTGTCGATGTTTCTAGGCCGATTGCCAACGAGATACTTTTCAATATGTTTTCCCCGAGTGCTAAGAGGGATACTTTCCGAAGCTTATCGCGGGTCCAAAAAAGCAGGTAACACTCGAGCATTTTTTCCCGAATTTCGATACTGAGTTGGTCTATTTTCGTTTCTACTGCTACCGCCTCATTTAGATTTCCAGCAAAGAATTATAGATTTTTGAGAGTCTCAGTTTGCTGGACCCTGGGAACTAGTTATAATAAACCTGCCTAGTAAAAATAAAAAAAACCTTGTTCGATTTCGTAGAATTCGAACAGTGAGGCAGGTAAAAATTCTACTGCCTAATATCGAAGCGATATTTGTCTCATAGCTTTCTGAGTGAATACTTTCCCAATAAGATTTTTATATGGAAAAATGATGGATTTGTGAGAGGTTTAGATTAGGTAGTCAGTCCCTGGTAACATCAGTAGGGCCAAAGGTTGTGGATTTCCAGCTACCTGGCAGGTGTAAACCAAGTTGAATTTTAAATAAATCGAACAGCTAGTTTGTCACTTCATATTTTAAGAAAAGCTAGAAAAATTGATATATGTACTACTCTGTCAAGAAAGTACCGGGAATTTTCAATTAAAACAACATTTTTACATTTAATCGTCAAAATTTATTGGGTCGCCTTCAAAATAGGCTCCATTTGCTCCAATACATCTATGCCAACGGCACTTCCAATTATCGAAACATTTTTATAGGCGCTTTCCGGGATGGACTTTAGCTCTCGCGCCGAATTTTGTTTTATGGCTTCAATCGACTCAAAACGGGTGCCACGAAGGGGCAATTTTAGTTTTGGGAAGAGGAAAAAGTCGCAGGGAGCCAAATCCGGCGAATACGGTGGTTGCTGAAGCACGTTTGTTGAGTTTTTGGCGAAAAAGTCAGTCACAATCGTAGCTCGGTGAGAAGGCGCGTTATCGTTATGCAAAATCCATGAGTTGTTCGCCCACAAATTTGGCCGCTTCTTACGGATACGCTCACGCAAACGTTTCATAACGCCTAGGTAATACTCCTTGTTTACCGTCTGACCCTCTGGAACGCATTCGTAGTGTACCACGCCACGGATATCGAAGAAAACAATGAGCATCACCTTCATTTTCGAGCGGCTTTGGCGTGGTTTTTTCGGTTTCGGCTCATTTTTTGCCATCCATTCCGATGATTGCTGGCTTGTTTGTATATCGTACTCGTAGACCCAGGTCTCATCACCAGTTATAATGCGTTCCATGAATGTAGAATCGGAATTACAGCGATACAGCATGTCTGAAGCAACCTGTTCGCGATGACGTTTTTGAAGAAAATTCAGTTTTTTCGGTACGAGTCGTGCGGCCACCTTTCTCATGCCCAAAATATCAATCAAAATCGTACGTGCGGACTCCTGGGATATCTTAAGATCATGTGCTATCTCTCTCAAGCTGGTACGACGGTTTTCCAGCACCCTTTCCTTAATTTTATTGACGTTATATTCGATCGAAGCCGTCGATGGGCGACCTCTTTACGACCATCCTTGAAGGCTCTGTACCACTGATATGCACGAGTTTTCGATAGAGCATTATCACCAAAGGCCTTTTGCAACATTTTCAATGCATCGGCACACGAAAATTCATTCGCAACACAAAACTTTAAACAAATTCTTTGCTCAACGTAATCACCCATAGTAAAAATCGGCACGCACTCTGACATCGACTGACTTAATCAGCTGTTGCAAACACACTAGTTGACAGATCCCGCTCAAGCTTGGCATAGTAATTAAGGACAGTAGTACCAACCTAGGAAAAAAAAAATTTACCTGCCTCATTGCCCCGCCAGATTTAAATCGATAATTCCCCGTACTTTATTGACAGAATGTATTTCACTCGACTCTATACATCCGTATAGAGCATAACATAAAGTAAAACCCTGGGTGCATGATAAAACTACAAATTCTTCTTAAAAAGTGGGAAGAAGTCGATTAATGTATAAGTCTTATACAACGCCAAGGCATAAACTTGGGATCAAACCGTAATTTGAATTCATTTTAGAAATCTTTAATTTTTTCCGTTGTAGCATAGTGGTCTATCGGTATGCGATGATTTTCTATGGTGATTGCTCAGATAAAAAAGCTTTTTTTTATTGTATCGGTCTCTACTGTCGGAAATACATCTTGATGAGTAAACTAAAACAACTTAATTTCCGCTAATTTATTTAATTTCACAACAATTGTTTCGTCATGGCAACATGACTACGTCATACTCACCTGACGTAGTCATGTTGTCATGACGAAACAATTGTTGAAATTAAATGAATTAGCGGAAATTCAGTTGTTTTACTTTAATCATAAAGAAGCTTTCGTTCAACAAAAAAGGGGTCTCCCATCTAAATTCCTAAGAACCGTTGTCAGCATATGTTTTATTTCAATGGATTATCTTTCTATTTCAAATTGTTCGATTGATTAGAATGAATTGTTTGTGGCTATTGTTTGATTGTTTGTATTCAGTTCCCTTCACAACGTAATATTATTTATAGGAATTTAAAATGCTCTCTATATCATTGATCTGTAGGCAGCGAGTTAATGCGGGTTCGGATCGTTTAAAAAGTTGGGTATGGTTGTATTTGTCGTTGTGGGTTTTTTGAGTATATCAAAGGAAATTATCACAGAAAACTGAAAAATATTACCCCTGCAATTAACAGTATTCTAGTATCGCTTGATGTAGTTAATATCTTCCCGAATATACCAAATGCAGAATGTATAAATAAAATCGAAAATATCCTAACAAAAAATAACATCAATCCGGTCATAAAAAAATGAAATTTCAACCCTTTTTGCACTTTGCGTGGAATAAAATTTCAATAGTATATTTTACAAACAGAAAGATGGACTTGCCAGGGGTTCAGCGCTCAGCCCACAACTCGCTGCAATCTTTATGTCCTTTTTCGAAAGAAAAATCCTAAAATCCACACACGCAAAGCATATCACTTTTTGGTACAGATATGTAGACGATATATTGGCTTGCTTCAGCGGAACACACTCAGAATTAGAAAATCCAAAAATATAGTCACTGCACAAGCGGTCAGAGACGCAATAAGGTCTTTTAAACCTTTCAAAACACCGGGAGTAGACGGAATCTTTCCAGCCCTTCATCAAAAGGGCATGGATGTGTTGATTCCGCATCTACTAAAAATATTAAGAACAAGTCTGGCTTGGGGGTTATCCCTACAAGCTGGACACTAACTAAATGGTATATATACCAAAGGTGGGATGAACAGAACCGGAATCCTCTTCGTTCAGACCAATAAGCTTGACATCGTTTCTGCTGAAGAGTCTAGAAAAGGTGATTGATGTCCATATCAGGGGGAAGGTGCTAATTGACAGTCCCCTAGCCCTCATCAATACGCCTACCAGGCTGGCAAATCGGAATGAAACTTGCATTGCATAATCTGGTCGGAAAATTAAACCAATCTCTCGATAATCGAGAGATAGCACTAACAGCGTTTCTGGACATTGAAGGTGCTTTTAACAATACGCTGTCGGCTTCTCTCGCTGAGGCCATCGCTGCGAGAGGAATCGACCCACTAATCTGTAGATGGATACAGGCAATGCTATGCGGTAGAACAATAACGACCTCATATCAGGATGAGGTCTTCGAGTTCAAGGCTGCGAAGGGCTGTCCGCATGGAGGTATTCTCTCACCCTTACTGTGGACCCTTCTCGTTGATGACCTGCTAGCGATTATTTCGCTGTGGGGAGTCAACGTTTAAGCATTTGCTGATGACCTGGCAATAGTGAAAGGTAAATCGGAGGTGAGGATACTGAACACTATTGACAAATGGTGTATAAGGGAAGACATGTCTCTTAACCCGCAAAGGATAGTTATAGTACCATTCACTAAAAAACGGAAGTTGAATGGTTTAGAACCGCCAACTATTCGTGGTGAAATAATACTATTCTAATTTGAGGCAAAATACCTGGAAATAGTCCTGGACACACTCAGCTGGAGTGCACACCTAGTTAAAGTGTGTCATAAAGCCAGAATGGGTTTCTGGACTTGCAGGCGGATCTGTAGTAAAACCTGGAGCCTAAAGCCCAGGCAGATGTACTGGCTATACACTATGGTAATTAGACCACGGATAGTGTATGGCGCTGTAGCGTGGTGGAAGAAAGGCCAACAAACGGTTGGCGAACAAAAGCTCACCCGACTACAGAGACAGGCTTGCCTTGCAATTACAGGTGCGTTTCGCACCATACCAATGGCAGCCATAGAGGCCCTACTAAATCTACCACCCCTGCACCTACTTGTGCAGAGGGAGGCGGAACGGACCACATACAAACTATATCAACTGGCGATGGACAGGCCAGAGGCAATAGTGATGGGAGGCTCAGGACTGGTGGACGAGCTTTTAACGAACAGTATCCTATCGATACCCTCGGATCTTATGTCAAAAGTCACGAGCCAGGAACGGAATTTCAATGTAATCGTCCCCAGCCGGGACGAATGGACCCAGCATGCGAAAGTTCTATTGAGAACCGACTTTGGCTTGTTCACAGACGGCTCGCGAACGACGAACGGAACAGGAGCGGGAGTCTGTGGGAGCAAACCAAGAATTAACATCTCATTGAGTCTCGATCAAAACGCGACCATATTCCAGGCAGAAATATTTGCCATTGAGACCGCGGCGGAACTGCTGATAAAACGGCAAATCCACCATGGTAAAATCAAAATATTTACTGATACTCAGTCAGTACTAAAAGCTCTGGAATCCAGCTATTTTACATCCAAAACAGTCTGGAGTTGCCACACGGCTTTAAACAGGCTGGATATGCATAACGGAGTCACTCTGGTTTGGATACCGAGCCACTCAAACTACTTGGGTAACCAGGAGGCAGATCGGCCGGCATTTGCTGGAGCTGCGCTGCCTCTGGTAGGACCGGAACCATACCTAGGAATACCACATGACGTGGCTAACGAGGCGATAACAGGCAGAATGAACTCAAGGCTAGAGTCTTTCTGGTGGAGCCATTCTAGCCTGAAACATTCGAAGTTGTTCCTTGGAACAGCTTCGAACAAAAAGATGGCTAACCTAGCGCTAGGTCTGGATAGGGCCAAATTAAGAATGCTTGTCGGAGTTATGACAGGTCACTGCAGACTGAAAGCGCATTTGCACAAAATCGGTCTGGCTGAAGACAATGAATGCAGGCTGTGTCTTTAGGACACTGAAACAGCCATGCACATCGTCTCAGAGTGCCCAGCGGCGAATCTTATCAGATTCAAGGTCTTTGGCTAGGCTTTTATAGCTCACAGCGAACTGTAAAAATTACCCCTGAACAAGATCATCGGTTTTATCCAAAAACTGGATCTCGTCGGGGAGATATAAATTAGGAGTGAACCACAATAGTCCGTGCGGACGCAGTGGTAGGGTGGACAGACGCCCGCTCGCCATAAATCACATAACATAACAGAATCAGAAAACACACTAGAATATCTTAATGGTTTGCATCATGAAGTCAAATTCACTATACAAACACAATGTGATACCAAAAAAACTTTCTGAACATAACTTCCATTAAAAATAAACATGAAATTTCCTTTGATATATTCAGAAAACCCACAACGACAAATACAACCATACCTAATTTTTCAAAACATCCGAACACTTATAAACTCGCTGCCTACAGATCAATGATACATAAAGCATTTTCAATCCATTTAAATAAAATAACATTCAAAAGAGAACTGAATGAAATCAAACAAATTGCCATAAACAATCAATTCGAAATAAAAACCTTAAATTCTCTCATAAATAAAAAGAAAAACGACTAATTCGTAAACAAATACTCCTCATTTCCAAAACAGATAATATTGACTTTATAAAACTTCATAAAACCAAGATATTTTGGACCAATATCGCAAAAAATAGCTCAAATATTTTCGAAAACTGACATAATAATAGCTTTGACACCCTCGCATAAATTCACAACTTATTTTTTAAAGCAGAAGACAAAACAACCGGCTGAATAATTGAGTCTATTAATCAAGTTGTCAACAGTGCAGTAGCATATATATAGGACAAACCGGGAGACCTTTCCACAAACGATACAAAAAACATCAATCTTCATTAAGGAACCGGAAAGATAACTCTCTCCAATTTTGCGAAACATTTTTTCGAAAACAATCAAATGTTCTAGGAATTGAACAATCTTGAAATATGCACCTGGAAGCGAAAGGAAAAAAACTAGACATCCTGTAATCCATCGAAATATTTGAACAGAAAAAAGCAATTGCGACAATAAAACTATTAAATGAGCTGACGGACCTGTGGCACACCCCACTGTTCGAAGTTTAAATTAAAGATTAAATGAAATAGAAAAAGGCTTTTTACTTGATAGAAGAAATATAACAAAATTTGAATATCAAAACGGATTTAATCTGTCAGTCTTCTACAATTTTAATTTAAAAAAAAATTTATTCAAAAAACTTTTGGAATTAAATGAATATCTAAATAAGCACTGCTCATATTTAATAGACGTATATAATCAAAACTCAATATACAATGTCAAATGGAATGAATAAACCAACGAATATAAAGAAGTCATTTAAAATTAATAAATAAATATATGAAGGAGACAAAATTTTGTTTCTGTTCTTATCATTATGAACACCAATTCTTTTACAAAAACATAAAACACAACTTAAGGATTTCTCAAAAAATTTAATTTATTTGAAATATTTAATATATTTAAATATTCAAATGAGTTAATTCAAAAAACTCTCAAAACATGCACTATATCTTCAAAAAACAATTAGAATTCCGATAATCTCTTCATCGGCCATAGATAATATTTAAAATATCAAAATCACCTAACAATCAGTATATCTCACCTTAAAGTGTAACCGGAAATTGCTTAAACAGACTAACTTTAAAAATCCAGATAGTCTATGTTCGTCACAAAATCACAGAAAACTATTAATCTATAATTTTAAATTGAACTTTCGAAAGAACTTATTCAGATTATGTTTATCTTCTACAATTTTAATTTCAATAAATTTTTTATTCAAAAAAATTTTAGAATTAAATTAATGTCTAACAAGCACCGCTTACATTTAATAGACGTATATAATCAAAACTCAATATATAATGTCAAATGGAATAAATAAACCAACAGATATACGAGAGTCATTAAAATTAATAAATAAATATTTAAAGGGGACAAAATTTTGTTTCTGGTCTTGCCTTTGAGAACACCAATTGCATTTGAAAAACATGAAAACACTTAAAGGACTTCTCAAAGAGTATAATTTATTTGAAATATTCAATATATTTAAATATTCGAATAAGTTAATTCAGAAATCTCTCAAAACATGCACTATATCTTCAAAAAACAAATATAATTCTAAGCAATCCCTTCTTCGGTCCTAAATAATATTCCAAATATCAAAATCGAAAAACTAACCTATATCAACAACGCACCACGTGTAAAGAAATGAATGTTTCGAAACACAGATCAACTTTATAATTCAAGATTGATCTATGTTCTAACGAAATCAAAGAACAGTGTGAGTTATTTTTAAGGCTTATTTAAATTCATTGACATTCCATAATGAGATTTATTGAAGCCAAAATATAATTATATATCATATATAAAATAAAATAGAAAGGTCTTCTACTTGATAGAAGAAATATAACAAAATTTGAATATCAAAACAAATTGTAATACATTCTGTCAAGAAAGTACTGGGAATTATCGATTTAAATCTGGCGGGACAATGAGGCAGGTAAAAAATTTTTTTCCTAGGTTGGTACCACTGTCCTTAATTACTATGCCAAGCTTGAGCGGGATCTGTCAACTAGTGTGTTCGCAACAGCTGATTAAGTCAGTCGATGTCAGAGTGCGTGCCGATTTTTACTATGGGTGATTACGTTGAGCAAAGAATTTGTTTAAAGTTTTGTGTTGCAAATGAATTTTCGTGTGCCGATGCATTGAAAATGTTGCAAAAGGCCTTTGGTGATAATGCTCTATCGAAAACTCGTGCATATCAGTGGTACAGAGCCTTCAAGGACGGTCGTGAAGTGGTCGCCCATCGACGGCTTCGATCGAAGATAACGTCGATAAAATTAAGGAAAGGGTGCTGGAAAACCGTCGTACCAGCTTGAGAGAGATAGCACATGATCTTAAGATATCCCACGAGTCCGCACGTACGATTTTGATTGATATTTTGGGCATGAGAAAGGTGGCCGCACGACTCGTACCGAAAGACCTGAATTTTCTTCAAAAACGTCATCGCGAACAGGTTGCTTCAGACATGCTGGATCGCTGTAATTCCGATTCTACATTCATGGAACGCATTATAACTGGTGATGAGACCTGGGTCTACGAGTACGATATGCAAACAAGCCAGCAATCATCGGAATGGGTGGCAAAAAATGAGCCGAAACCGAAAAAACCACGCCAAAGCCGCTCGAAAATGAAGGCTCATTGTTTTCTTCGATATCTGTGGCGTGGCACTACGAATTCGTTCCAGAGGGTCAGACGGTAAACAAGGAGTATTACCTAGGCGTTATGAAACGTTTGCGTGAGCGTATCCGTAAGAAGCGGCCAAATTTGTGGGCGAACAACTCATGGATTTTGCATGACGATAACGCGCCTTCTCACCGAGCTACGATTGTGACTGACTTTCTCGCCAAAAACTCAACAAACGTGCTTCAGCAACCACCGTATTCGCCGGATTTGGCTCCCTGCGACTTTTTCCTCTTCCCAAAACTAAAATTGCCCCTTCGTGGCACCCGTTTTGAGTCGATTGAAGTCATAAAACAAAATTCGGCGTGAGAGCTAAAGTCCATCCCGGAAAGCGCCTATAAAAAATGTTTCGATAATTGGAAGTGCCGTTGGCATAGATGTATTGGAGCAAATGGAGCCTATTTTGAAGGCGAGCCAATAAATTTTGACGATTAAATGTAAAAATGTTGTTTTAATTGAAAATTCCTGGTACTTTCTTGACAGAGTAGTATGTTTATCTCCTACAATTTTAATTTCAAAAAATTTTTTTTATCCAAAACACTTTTAGAATTAAATTAATTCAATTCTAAAAGTTTTTTGAATACAAAAAAATTTTTGAAATTAAAATTGTAGAAGATAAACATATTTTAATTTGTTTTGATATTCAAATTTTGTTATATTTCTTTTATTAAGTAAAAGGCATTTCTATTTTATTATTCAGATTATTTTAAAAGAAACTAAATTCCAAGCTAAATACTCGATAAAAAATTCACTACAGCTAATAAATAAAATAAAGAATATCCACTTACCACATAATGCTAAATTAATTTCATTTGACGTACAAAATTTATTTCCAAGTATACCACCAAACGAAACAATTGAACTAGTAGATAATCTATTAATCAACAACAGATGTAATACAATTATTATCGAAGAAGATATTTTAGAATGTCTAGATATTTGCACTAAACAAAATTATTTTCAATTCAAAAATAAAATTTATAAATCTGAAAACGGTTTGATTATGGGAAATCCCTTAAGTCCTTTATTAGCAGAAATATTCATGGACAATATTGAAACTAAAATTCACCAAAATCCCCTTAAGAAATACTTTTTATATTATAATATAGATATGTAGACGTATTTTCTGTTGCTTCACAGCTACAGATAGACTTTTAAAAAAATTCTTTTTATTCATCAATGAAATACATCCTTCAATTAAATTTACTATGGAAACCGAGCATAATAATTCCATTAATTTTCTTGATTTAATTGTTACTCGAATAAATAATTCACATGATTTTTCAATATTTCACAATCCAACCTATACGGATTTTATTATACACAATAAATCAAATCATCCTTCAAATCAAAAATTATCAGCATTTAATATTATGATCCATAGATTCGTTAATATTCCCATGAAGCGAGAAAATTATATTTCAGAACTTAACATGAATAGACAAATAGCTATTAATAATGACTATGATCCTAAATTGATAGACAAATTGTTGATGAATAAAAATAATAAAATAGATTTAAATATGGTGTTTCCTAATATAAAAGAAAATTTTTGATACATTTCCTTAAAATACACTCTACGTATTTTTGAGAAAATTGCTACATACCTCAAAAATAAATATAATTTGAGAACTTCATTTAAAACCAATTCAAACTTGAGTAAATTTATTAAAAATAATAAACACTGTACACATAAAGATGATAAATCGGGGGTTTATGAGTTAACCTGCGGTGATTGCCCTAAAGTTTACATAGGACAGACTGGAAGAACTTTCCGACATAGAATTTGTGAACATTTGAAGAGTTTCCTCAATAATAAAAGTAATTCTACATATTCCAACCATTTGTTAGAAACAGGACATACTTTTAACCATAATTTTGAATTTCTACATATAGAAAGTAAAAGTTATGCCTCAAATCTGTTAGAATCCCTAGAGATAAATAAACATAATAAAATTGGAATATTACTTAACGAACAAATAGATTGAAATAACTCGCCTCTGTTAAATATATTCAGATAAGCTGGAATTTGCAGAGATCCTTTTTTGGGTTTTAGTGCTCAATAAAAATTTATTGTACTTACTGTAATATAAATAGCAACGGATTTCGGAAACAAGCTTAGTTATTCAAAATGATGCTACTGTGATAGCTAAACCATTGTTGTAAACATAACAATAAAAATTTGTGAAAATCAGAATAACTTTACTTAAATATTATTTAATTGGATTTTCTCCAAGTAAGGACTGATTATATTCAATAGCTAGAATATGATGTCGTTCATTCTACGTCTGCCTTCGAGAGATAATAATTCGAATTCTTTTCTGAGAAGGGGATAGCGATCTATACTATTCTGCAAGAACAGGTTCTTTCTGAAGGCAATGTTTTTCAGAAATCGGTTTTGGACTCTTTCAAGGCGTGAAATATATAGTTTATACTGTGGGTTCCAGATTACTAAGGCAAAGTTTAAGTGGCTGAACACGTATGCATGGTAGATATGTATTACGGGTGTATGTTCCTAAAAAGTTCGTATCGCCTAAAAATATACTCGAGCATTTTACTTGCAGATCCGACAATGCTTTCAATGTGGTAACTGAATAAAAGTTTTGAATCAAAAAGCTCAATATCTCGTGGTCTTCCTTTGGCGTAACCTTGGCATCTAAGAGTCGGCATAATTAAATAAATAAATTGTTTCAGCCGTATCCCTAAAATATTTTGCGACTGTCCTCAACCCCCTTCTAGGTATATAACGGTGTTATATTCTACAAAGTTCAATTAAAATGATACTAAACTTTCAATATTCTCACTCTAATCCAAACTATAACTGCAGAAATTTACGTCTTGAAATACTTACTTTTTCGTCAAAAACACAATGGGACCTTGTACACACAAGTTCAGCGCGCAAAGAGCGACGCAACATACAAATTTGTGTTTACAATTGTCTCCCGCTTCCAAATAAATTTGGATAAAATTAATCAAACTGTCATATTCTACAAAGTTAAATTAAAATGATACAAAACTCTTAATACTCTAACTCTAATCCAAACTATAACAACTGCAAAAACGTACGTCTTAAAATATTTCTAAAATTCAAAACCCAATGAAGGTCTTTTTACTCCTGTCGCCACAAATCTTAATTTTTTTGCTCTAACCTTGAATAATACTTTTCTAAACTGCTAACAAATTTTCAAAACCAGCTCCTCCAGTTTGGATGAAAAAGAGACATTTTTCCCAAAAATATTTTCAAAATAAAAATTGCCCAGTAAATTGACTGTACTGAAATCTTTGGGACTGATCCCGTTTTAAAGGAATTTATCTACCGTAGTTAAAATTTATTCTGATGTGCCATTTTGAAGTGCGTTTGAAATCTTCTTGATGCGATGTCTTCAGCGGTTTTATCAAGTCTTCGGCGCAGCTCGTCCAAATTTTGGATCAGTTTGGAATACACTTTCTCCTATATCGTACCCCAGTAAGATGTTTATTGGGTTCAAATCGGGTGAACGGGCAGGCCATGAAATCGTACTACCCCGCCCTGTCCACATACCGGAATTCTCTTACTGTGGCAGCATAATGCGATGGACAGCCATCTTGTTGGTACTATATGCTGCCGTAAATGTTCAGCTTCCCTGTAAATCTTGATTTAATTAAAAACTTGAGGAATCCACTCAATTTTATTTCAAATGCACTTTAAAATGGCACATTAAAATAATTTCTACCTAGACATATTCGTTAGAAACGGGATCATTTCCCAAAAAAAAAATATTGCCGAAAATTTCAGCAAAATTTACCAAGTGTTAGAATCCTTACAAAATGCGCCAAATTTTGACGTCACTTGCCAAACTCAGATAAAACAATTTTTTTCAGTACAGTCAGTTTAAACTGGGCTTTTTTATCTTGAAATTTTTTTTAGGAAAAATGTCTCGTTTCATCTTTTCATTCAAGCTGAAGCAGCTGGTTTTTTAATTTCGATAACTGTTTAGAGAAGAATTATTCAGGGTATGAAAAAAAAAATATTTGCAAAAAGTGGAGATTTGTGGCAACAGGAGCAAAAAGAACGTCACAGAGTTTAGGATTTTTAGAATTTTTTTCGAATGCCTATCATTTTGAAAGCCTGCCACATAGTTTTTTTCCATATTTTACTGATAAACCTAACGACTTGCCTCGTCACCCAGTTCTGGCTTGACGTTGATTTCTGGTAAACCCTGTAGAGAATTAACACTCCTTCAGCATCTAATGTAGATAATAGAATCCAAAGTATTCGAATTCTACATCGAACAAGGAATTTTTGATTGTTACTAGGCAGGTATATTATAACTAGGTTCCCAGGGTCCAGCAATCTAAGCCTCTCAATAATGTCTCATTTTTTCGTAGGAATGTAAATGCGACAGTAGAAATGAAAATAGCCAAATGTTGTTTCGGAATTCTACCTGCTCGCGCAAAGCATAGAGCAGAATCCCTCTAGCCCTAGTTGAAAACACATCCCTGGAAGTCGCTCGTTGGCATTCGACCTACAAAGATACAGACAGTCACTCTCTCCCGACGTTTTTCTGCCAAACGATCAAGAAACACTCTCCATTCTTCGAATAATTGATTTCTGATCCCACACACATTCTCTAGAAGTGAGTTCTAATGACTTTTTCTCCCTGTCTCAATTTTTAAGTTTTAATCATAAGTTCTCACTTTTTGCTCTTGAATAATTTCATATTCACATTTAATTTAATTTTCCAAGGAACACCCTCACACATAACGCAATAAAAAGCCTGGAAGTGACTGTATTATCTACATTATTTATTTGTAATTAGATTGTAATTGTGAAAAGTGAATCGAAATGTGAACCCAAAAGTGAACCCAGAAAGAAGAACACGATGAAAGTGAACAACGGTGAAAAAGCTCATGATATACTTCTCTATGAGCAATATAATGTTTTCAGGGCAATCAGAGGTCAATACTATAAATAAAATAATTTCCTCAACTTCTGGGTAATACAACTCAAAATTTCACATTTTTGATATATGTACTTAGGCTGCATATAAACCACATAAAGTATAGAATACATCCTTTTTAATCTCCATGTGGAAGTATGCTCATCGTAGAATTTGCATACTAAGTGAGTGACGTTAATCATTTTCTACGAAGAATTCGTAACGTTATTCTCACATAACAATTCTTTTAGAAAGTATATAGAATATTGATCGAACTTACTCAAGAACCTTTAATGGAGACAGCATTTAATTCCAGCATTATGAAAAATAAATTCCACTCTGAAAGTACCCAATATTAACCTGAGTTTTTGAAGGGAGATTGTTTCGAAGAAATTCATAGGTTAGATATGTTGGGCATTTTTAAAGTGGAATTTGTGTTTCAATGCCGGTATAAAATAGTGCTGTCTCCAGAAGTTCGATCAATATTCTATATTTCCTTTTGATTTTTTCATCTCTTTTTGATGCTGTATGTTGAGTGTTAATTCTATATGTCTACTAAAAAGAAACAATACCTCCTAGAATTGTTCTACTAACTCTTCGTCACCAAACCACTCGTTTGCAATGTTCTAACAATCAACTCATGTTGCAGTCCTTTTTTTTTTAGATGAGATGGAATTTGATCTTGTGGTTAATGGGAAGGATTTGAGGGGAACCAGGCCCTTAGAGATTACTAAATGCTGCTAAATTGACTCATTACCGCAGTGGGACAGGAATGTTTTAGGGGAGAGTAATGCTAAACCTAAGAACTAAATTGCTTCATCTACTAAGGATGTTTCAGATTCAAATAGTCCTTTTCAGGTGAAATAGTCAACCACCTAATACGCTAAAAATTTACTGTACCTGCAATGAGGGAAAATTAATTATTCGATTGATGGTATGCATAACTTATAGGAAATAGAGAGTTAAACACGGAATATTAATCTACCATTATCTGTGTTCATCAATTTTTTTTCAGGCACATTATTTCTAAATTTTATAATTTTCTTCCTTAATTTCTTACTTGATTTTTATCGCAAATGAATTTGTTCTGGTTTCTGCTAGTTATCAGATTTAACATAATAATGTTCCAAAAATGTTCTTTGTCTCTTCAGTATTAGAAGGGTACAAGACTTCTGAAAGTGAGTAAATAAACTGATCGACAAAAGTTCAGGAACTTCACAAATTTTGAGTTTATTTTAGAAAGTTGTTAGTTTCCGATCTTTTACTGATGATATTCCATAAAAGACACAGACATCTGTTTGTTCTTCTCTCTGAATATTCATCAGTTATAAACAAAATTCCGTGTTTTATGTATTCAGTGAAAAATAATTTAAGTGAGAAAATTCGAAAAAATCAGAATTAATAAGTTTTTGGAGCGTCAATTATAGCAATAAAAAGCCTCTGCATACTGTCGATCAGGTTGTTGAAATGGCCTTGATTCCTCAGAAGCTTAGTGTGGCTTTTACCAGTTAGGAGATCAGCTGGACTATGCTTAGGTAAGTGTATTCTTACGCCACCGTTGGCACAGCACTATCAATGGTACATCTTGAACGTTATCGATAGGGCTCTCGGTCACCTAACCCGTTTCGCTGTAGCAATGTTTGAGCTTCGACACTCGTTTTCACTAATCTAAAGAAATCTGCAAGTTCACTCCGCTTCATGTATACCAATAGATGTAATTCGCATTTAGTTTACGTCTATGCAACTTTGGCGACGTGCCCAACTCCTTGGGAATTACCCAGTAATACGCTCTGCTCTGCTAAAGCTTTCCAGTGTATTGTATAGAGATCGCGACCGCCTTTTCGTTCCTTAATTCACTGTCCTCACCTGACTCAAGTAGAGCAAAATGCGAGTGTCCGACACCGACGTTCAAGTGGGACAAGGTCACAGGCGTCATTGCAGGCTTGCATCTCATAGCCAATCTGATGAGTTTAGGGGCTTGCAAGCTGATACGAAATGTTTACCTCCCGAAATTAAGAGGTTTGACAGCTCCCTCACTTGACCGCACCGCATAAGAGCTCAGTTGGTGACCCCGACGTGATCCGAAGTCCCGACGATTCTATCTAACATTTCTGAGGTAGCCTTTCTATTTTATTCCCAGTATCCCTCGCTTGAGATGGCACCGCGTCCAGCTCAGCAGCGGAATGCTTCATGCCGCATCATAACGCCCTATATTATGACCCATAGCAATGCTCATTGGACTTCTTTGACATTAAGCAGAAATCCGCTCTACTCTGCTACAGCATCCCGATGTATCGCATTGAGCGCTTTCTGATTCTCAGTTCATCGTCCTAACCGGCTTCAAGTAGAGCGGAAAGCGAGCGTTCGACACCGGCCTTCCAAGTGGAACAAAATCACAGGCGTCATTGGCAGGCAATCTGATGAGTTCACGGGCTGTCAAGATGGAACGAAATTAAGAGGTTTGAAAGCTTCCTAACAAGACCGCATCGCATAAGAGCTTGAAAATAAAATATAAATAGAAACGTAAAAAGAACGTAAAAACACGAAGGATAAAAATTATCCTTACACTGAAGAAGTGTTTAATCTTAAAGCAATAAAACTCAGGGTTGGTGAACAACATCATACAAATATATTAAGAATTCGTGAACTTCCTTAATTTTTGTGAAAAAATTTATTTTATGTACTACTCTGTCAAGAAAGTACCGGGAATTTTCAATTAAAACAACATTTTTACATTTAATCGTCAAAATTTATTGGGTCGCTTTCAAAATAGGCTCCATTTGCTCCAATACATCTATGCCAACGGCACTTCCAATTATCGAAACATTTTTTATAGGCGCTTTCCGGGATGGACTTTAGCTCTCGCGCCGAATTTTGTTTTATGGCTTCAATCGACTCAAAACGGGTGCCACGAAGGGGCAATTTTAGTTTTGGGAAGAGGAAAAAGTCGCAGGGAGCCAAATCCGGCGAATACGGTGGTTGCTGAAGCACGTTTGTTGAGTTTTTGGCGAGAAAGTCAGTCACAATCGTAGCTCGGTGAGAAGGCGCGTTATCGTCATGCAAAATCCATGAGTTGTTCGCCCACAAATTTGGCCGCTTCTTACGGATACGCTCACGCAAACGTTTCATAACGCCTAGGTAATACTCCTTGTTTACCGTCTGACCCTCTGGAACGAATTCGTAGTGCACCACGCCACGAATATCGAAGAAAACAATGAGCATCACCTTCATTTTCGAGCGGCTTTGGCGTGGTTTTTTCGGTTTCGGCTCATTTTTTGCCACCCATTCCGATGATTGCTGGCTTGTTTGCATATCGTACTCGTAGACCCAGGTCTCATCACCAGTTATAATGCGTTCCATGAATGTAGAATCGGAATTACAGCGATCCAGCATGTCTGAAGCAACCTGTTCGCGATGACGTTTTTGAATAAAATTCAGGTCTTTCGGTACGAGTCGTGCGGCCACCTTTCTCATGCCCAAAATATCAATCAAAATCGTACGTGCGGACTCGTGGGATATCTTAAGATCATGTGCTATCTCTCTCAAGCTGGTACGACGGTTTTCCAGCACCCTTTCCTTAATTTTATCGACGTTATCTTCGATCGAAGCCGTCGATGGGCGACCACTTCACGACCGTCCTTGAAGGCTCTGTACCACTGATATGCACGAGTTTTCGATAGAGCATTATCATCAAAGGCCTTTCGCAACATTTTCAATGCATCGGCATACGAAAATTCATTTGCAACACAAAACTTTAAACAAATTCTTTGCTCAACGTAATCACCCATAGTAAAAATCGGCACGCACTCTGACATCGACTGACTTAATCAGCTATTGCAAACACACTAGTTGACAGATCCCGCTCAAGCTTGGCATAGTAAATTAAGGACAGTGGTACCAACCTAGGAAAAAAATTTTTTACCTGCCTCATTGCCCCGCCAGATTTAAATCGATAATTCCCGGTACTTTCTTGACAGAATGTACATTAGCGTCATCTGTAATATTTTGACGGTTTATCGAAGAAAAGATGAATTATATTAGATCTATGGAAATCTCTATTAGACGAACCGATGGATGATGGTTGAATAGTGTCGAGTCTTACTCCTATGGAAAAACTGAAAAAGTAAAGAATTTGATGTGAATATAGGATGATTTTTCGATTGAAAGTATGATATTTTACTATAGGGTAATGCGATGGATTACTGAGAAATTAAATCAATTGAAAAAATCATTGAAAATGAAGCAAATTTAACTGATTCGCAAATATTTATCGAAAACACCCTCTTATTGAATGCTAGAACTTTGCGCTATGAAAATAACACAGATGTTTGAAATGTTATATAGACAAATAGGAACTTCTGTGAATTTAAGTTTAGGTACTATTTGAATCCTTTAGAAGATGATCGTAAAAATATAAACGACCGAATCAAGTATCAGGTTTCTGAATAAATGTTTGAGGTATATAAAGAGTGAAATTGTTATCATGCTTCATCTAGACTAAACCGCAAACTACATTCATTTTATTATTTATACATATAACGCCAATATCAATTGAATTCTTTGTGCAATATTAAAATTTTGTTTACTTGTTTATTATCTCAGAATCTGAGTATTCTGTCAAATGGAAAGGGAGAAGTTAGATATATTTAAAAACGTTTCTTAATAATTTCATTAAGGTAACTCCATTAGAGTGCATATATTGTGACAAAATTTCGTATACCTCGAGACTAATTTACTAGATTCTAATGAGATTCGCTTGAGTATGTAGATATTAAAAAACTTATATCAAGAAGTTTGTTAACAAGTTTCCGTTTTCTATTATATAGGTTCTAATTGGGAAACAGAAAAACGTATAGCAAATTCATAATTATCAGGATTGAAATAATGAATTTGTCCCTCTCAATTCCATGATCCACAGGGTAATTACAATTTCTATGTCTCAAGAAAACTTTTCTACAGAATTTTCTGTAATAAATCATATATCCCGAACTGATAAATTTCATGAAAAAATAAAAAATGTCGTGAATGAAATGATATCAAAGAATATAAGGAAACAAACTAATGCCCTTCTACATCCAATAATAGAATACTCGCATCATAAAATGTATAATTTTAAGTTATTTTGGACATCTATTCGTTCTAATCTGAAATTATTATAACTAAAAAACGGCCTTCTCATACTGACCTAATCTGGAAAACATTTTATTCATCGAAAAAAAAAACAGAATCATTTAAATGGCTCAGGAGTCTACAGAATCAACTGTAGTGACTGCAACACAACCTACGTTGGTCAAACATGTAGGAACTTCGAAACAAGACGGAAGGAGGATCTGACTCTGAGCCATATAGATAGTAACAATATCAAGATCCTCCATAGGTGTCCAAAAGAATTGAAAATGAATTTGATGGAGTGCTTGGAATAAATAAACTGCATAAAAATTCCGAACTTCAAAAACTGAACAATCAATTAGGAATCGCTCACTGCCCACTTGTCAACGTATTCCCAAATTAATCATATTCTTAGTGAATAAATTGTGAAAAATTTACTTGAAATATATTGTTTTATATACAAAAGATTTTCATAAAATAAATAAGTCATCAATATATCAGTCAGATTTACAATTATCATCATATAGAAGGAGGTTCCCCAAAAATACATCCTGTGTTCTTGAATTTCCAAATTTTGCTTACATAAATATGTTTTTTTGATCGAAAACCTTGTTTTGAAAATGAAATTATCTATTTGGAAAACTACGGAGTAATGGATGAGCATAGATCTAATGTAAAAATCGGCGTCGGATTCGACGTAATAATAATTCATAGTTTTCTTATCTCAATTTAAATGATTCAGCATACAAAATGTAACATTGGTATATTAATTGCATATGGCCATAGAATGATTGATTAATAATTAAAATATGGAGTTTGGATTATGTAATTCCTCCCCCCTTAAGTTAAAGGTATCACCTTTATGAGGTGAAGCTTTATGAAAACTATTTTTTCTAATATATTTCAAAATACAAAGTTTACAAATTACAGTAATGATTATCAAAAAAATAGATTCAAGGCTGAATCATCAGGGCTGTTGATTCCATTGATCTAGTTCTTCTAGGGTGATGTCCCCAATGTCCTTCATTTTAGGTATTTCGGTATCATTAGGTTTATGGTAAAACTTGTCATCTTGGGTAGTATGATTTATTTTTCTTCATTCACTGTAGTGGTTGGGAAAATTTCTTTTGTGCCATTGCTTAATACACATCTTTTACGTAGAATAGCCATGGAAGGTACAAAAGAGTATTTTGTTTGGTGTGGACGTATTTACATAATTTTCTGGTTTTCCATTGAGAAGATATCTACGTCTTCGAGTAGTTTAGGTTTGGTGGATGAAATATTTTTATTCTGGAAAAATTTTCAATATGATTTTCTAAAATATTCAGCATACATTTTGGGGCTTCGACTTAAGAATCTCAATCACATAGATAGTCTTCTACTTGATAGCGTTGCGTTGTCGACCATTTTAACACCTCTTTTTGAGAGAGCAAGTAAGGATAGGTATAAGGATGGGGGGACATATTGTTTTGAGGTAAATAGCTAAACTTGTGCAAGCCAGAATTATCCTTGTGAACTTAAGGAATTGACATCATGAATAGTAGGACTTTGTTTTCGAATATTATTTTCCTATTTCAAAGTTGATAATAATCTTCGATTTGATGTAATGGAATAATACTTGAATTTCTTATTAATTCTGAAAACTTAGAATAGGGTTAAATTGACTCATGTAATAAATGTAGTCTAGCAAAGCTCAAAGCTGCTTGAATTTCATCTAGAACATTTTTCCACAGCTTTCAGTTGAAAATTTAGGAGCCAATTTATGGAATTTGACATAAAGTAGAAAATGTAAACAAGTGTTTTATTTTATAATGACAATGTATTTATTTTTCAGATCATTTACAATTATAGCATTTTGCTTGTGATTCCTCATCAATACTTTTTCATTCTTTACTATGATTTTAAAATAAATATTGTAAAGTTCTTCATCAATGGAATCTAGAGTTCCAAATAGAATTTTCGAAATTTTTCCTCTAATGTTAACAAGACATTGTTTTATCCTTATATTTTTATTTAAAATTTCTTCAATAGTATTAAAATTAATTTCGTTTGAATGCTGTGAATATCTATAATTTACTGTTTGGGCAAAACCCAATTTTGAGTTTTTAATGTTTAATTAATTAATTAAATCAATTCATTTCCTTTTTAGAATCCATAATAAAATCTTTAAAACGGTTCAGATCTATATGTGATAAATATTTGTTTGATTCGGTCTTTACTTGGTGGAAACTCATTTTTATCACAAAAAAATATATAAGACAGTATTTATTTCCACAAAAATGTTTTTACTACTACAATTGTTTCACCACGATGTGGCTTCTTCAGGTATTACATTGTACTGTCTGATGGTATTCAGTGTAACCGAGTTTAAATACATTGTTAGGAACCTGACCAAATAATGGAAGCACAAGTCATAAAAATTCTAGGTGTTTATTGGAGTTTACCGCTGAAAATGCAATTAAGGAAAGATATTCAGTAATGGAGACTTATCAACATCTGCTTGTTCGTTCAAAAGGATTTTACGGGCATTATACCTGTTGATTTCAAGAAATTATAAAAGTGTTAATCTAGAACTTTTTCTTTCAACGTGGATAATTTCATAAATAATTTCAACAATAATTATGACATTATCCACGTTGAAAGCAAAAATACATAATTTCAACAATAATTATGAAATTATCCACGTTGAAAACAAAAGTTCTAGATTACCACTTTTAGAATTTCTTGAAATCAACAGGTAAAATGCCCGTAAAATCCGTTTGAACGAACGAACTGAGGTTGATAAGTCACCATTACTGAATATCTTTCCTGAATGGCATTTTTAGAGGCAAACTCCAAAAAACACCTAGAGTTTTTATGACTCGTGCTTCCATTATATGGTCACGTACCTAACAATGTATTTAAACTCGGTTACACTGAATACCATCAGACAGCACAATGTAATACCTGAAGAAGCCACATCGTAATGAAACAATTGTTGTAGTAGTAAAAATATTTTTGTGGAAATAAAATACTTTCTCATATATGTTTTTCTCATTTTTTTTTAACTATATGTGATAAGTGAGTTGTAAGTTTCTATTCGTTACGAAAGCTTTTCCTGATGATAAGGGTAATATACTACATTCCAAATTTTTAACTAGGGTTATCATCTTCAATAATATTACAATGATGATATGAAAATCCATTCTGGTCCTATAACAAAAAATACTACTTTCCTCCTTGTTTCGAAGTCTTTTTATGATAAGTACCTATGCTTATTCTCATTATCTTGAATACGAATCTTATCGATTTCACGTACATTTATTCTTTTGAAAGCAGGGTCTAATATTCGAGTTATTGGACTTTTAATATAAGTTAGACTATCAATTAAAGGATGATTTTCTTTTGCTGAACTTTTTTGATTGTTCTTTTCCAAACGATCTACGTTTTTCTGGTTTTGATTTTCTAATTGTTTTGAAATTTCCTTGAGAATAATTCTCGACATAATTTTCTACTTGCTTGTTATGAGTTCCTTCAATTGGCAAGAAACAATTTAGATCGGCCTTTATAATGATTTGAGTTATTATATCTAAAAAGGGCTTGGGCTAGTTTATTTTGAAAAGTTGAATTTCGATTTTGTAGCTTTCTCAACTGTTCAATAAGAGTTGAATGAAATCTTTCTACTAGAGCGTTTGAATTAGGATTGTTATTTGAAATATAATGAATTTCTATTTTGTGTATTTCACAAAAATCTTGAATGATGTCATTCAATAAAAATAATATTATTCTTGAATTCTGATATGGATCAGTGCAATAATAGTATTGCAAGTGATTTTGCTAGGAATACCATAATTACTGAAATAAAGGAGTAATTTGTCTAAAATTTCTGTTCTTGTTTTCTGAAAATGTGGGTAACATTCTCCGAGTCTAGGAAAAGAGTCTAGACTACTCAAACAATATGTTTCATTGAATCTAATTTCACAATAAATGTGAGTGAGAGGTTTGGACTCTACAGAATTTGGTCTGAACTATAACTGGATAGGTGTTCATGTTTGGCCAATAATATGTACGTTTCAAACTAATTAAATTTTCCCTCAAGCCTCGATGTATCATTTAAGTCTCATGCTATTGTTGTATCCTAAGAAGTTGTTCTTCTTTATCCTCAAGGTCTTCTAAATAAAAAAGAAAAAGGCTTTTTACTTGATAGAAGAAAAATAACAAAATTTGAATATCAAAACTGATTTACTCTGTTAGTCTTCTACAATTTTAATTTCAAAGAAATTTTTATTCAAAAAACTTTTAGAATTAAATTAATGTCTGCAATAAGAAAAAGTCTTCTAAATACCTTTTCGAAATTTTCAAATCAAAGGTTTTGTAATAAAATTTTTCTTGTAAAAGTTTTATAATAAGTTTTTCTTATTCTTGTGAAACAAAATATGAAGTATAAGATTTCTTAGGTTGTACATATTCTTTAAAAAACTTGAACATTTCGTTATCAATCGAATTAATGGATACTCGGAATATGAGTTATCTACGAAGGGTTTAGTTTTTGTGACATTAAAACCAGAAGTAAATGTTGTAAAGGTGAAGAACTCAGACTTCCTTCTATATAAGGAAGTTCTAGAATGGGATATTCTACAATAATGTGAACTGTTCAATCTTCAGTTTCTAAATCAATAAAGTTTTCATTGTGTTTATTTTTTTCTATCTGCGGAATGCGAAAGATTTAAACATTCATCTAATTCTTCATCAGTTATTTGGTTTACAATTGAAACAAGACCATCTTCGAAACCATTGAACTGGATTCAATTTTTATTAACATATGTTGGTAAATGATACATATTTATCCTTATATCGGATTCTTCAAGTACATATTTCAGCATTTTCGAAATAAAAAGCTAAATATTTATCGTCATTAATATCGCATATTTTTCTTAGATTCAAAAGTGAATGAAAACTTGTTTCATATTCAGGTTTATGATAATGATATTTTTCAGTAATTAAATAGATAATATTCTTATTATTTTCTCGTATTGTAGCGACCGCGCCAACTAATTCATTTTGATTTTTAATTTTTTCTATCTCATCATAGTTATTTTTGAATTCTTACACCTATTCCTTTTTTCAGTTGGAGATCTTGCGATACGCAATGTGTTATTGCGTAATTTTCTGGGGATTCAAATGAATCACCTTCTCTTTCTTTAATATTCGCGGAATGTTAGTTACTTTTATTTTAATTAAGAGTTGAAAAATTCCATACGTTAATTCATTAGTTGAGCCATCGTAAATAGTGAATTCTACTGGGTTGAGTTATTGGCATGTGAGCGCGGCTCTTTCACCAGGTGACTACTCAGCAGTCTCCACAATCTACCCAAGAGCAAGTTGTGTGATAAGGATAAGCCTTATCATCGCGCAAAGCGAAAATCACTCCGAAAAGTTGAAACCACTCCACTTCAAGTTCGACATCAGTTCGAAAACCGACACCGTGACTGGTAGCAGCGAAGCACTATCCAAGCTACTGGCTCGGCAGTGTCAGTACTCGAGTTGTTTGGGACGCAACTCACACGCCGAAGGAGCTTCGTACTTCCACCCATACGCTTCTTACTTCCACCCAATAAACAAGAAAATCTCAAGAATTGCTTCAATTGATCCTGCTACGAGTACACCTTTCGGCTCTACCATGAAGATCCTTGTGAAGTCTTTCAATTGATCCTGTCTCGAGTAGCAACGGTCTGAAACCGTATCGTCAAGATCCACGAATCCCGAAAACCTCCCGCAATCGATCCTGGTCCAGGACGAGGCCGATCGAACTGTCAAGTCCCGCTAAACTCTCGAGAAAACCTGAATCATGAGTTAACTGCGGCCAAATAGATGAAATAATACTCTTCTAGCCTAGCATGCAGACTTTTAACATCTGTCTCCTCGAGTCCAATGCCAAATTGGGTGGCCAGGTTGTACGAATACTCCTCGAGGGCCTACATCCCCCTGAAGTAACGCAGTATTACACATAACGCACTCGGCCAGTGGACACGAAAATCCGAAGATTCACTGCAATAGGGTAGAGTAACGCTAGTTTTGAGGGTGTAAGCCCTGTGCTGCAACAGACACCTTTGTCACTGTGTTGAACAACGCAACTAGAGCCCCAGTCGGATGAACTTTCCGTAACACGGGTCCAGTGACACGGCGTGAAGCCTCTGCTTTAGGCATCATCACTTAATCCTTCATTACACCGGGATGAAACTAGGATCTTAGTCATGACAAGCACCCTAATCACGTCAAGGTATATAGACAATTGGGGGCTCATTAGTAGGGTCATCGTAAATTCTACCGGGTTAAGTAACTGGCAACATAATTCTACTTAATGCGTCCGAATTGTTCAGGGAACCTTATCTATATTTTATTTCGTAATCAAATGCTTCAAGTTTGGTTCACCATCTCATTAATCTAGAATTAGGTTCTTTCAAAGAATAAAGCCAAACTAAAGTTTCATGATCAGTTTAAATTGTGAATTTTCTTCCGTATAGGTATGGCTTAAAATGTTGACTATACAATCGATAACAGTTCCTTATCGATCACACTGTATCGTGATTCAGCTTCCTTGAAAGTTCAACTTGCGAAAGCAATTGGAATTTCATTGGGAGGCTGACCTTTAGATAATACTGAGCCAATCGCAAATCCAGATCCATCAGTAGTTGAAACAAAAGGTTCATTGAAATCGGGATATCGTAATATAGGATGATTTAATGAATTTTTTTACTTACTTCAAAGGCTTTAACGTATTTTGGATCGTCTATATTAATTTTAGGACTTTTCTTCAAGCAATTTGTAAGAGGTTCGGTGGTTTTTGGAAAGTTCGATATGAATTTCCGATAATATCCGACTAAACCTAAAATGATTCAATTTCTTTTTCAGTTTTCGGAATTGGACATTTTCTCACGGCGTTTTATTTATTAGGGTTAAGCTCAATCCTTTCTGGGGTGATAATATGACCTAAAAATTCGATTTCAGTTTTGAAAAAATGGCATTTGTCTAGATGTATTTTTAAATCATCCTGTTTGAATGCTTCGAGAATATTATGAATATCCGCCAAATGTCGTTCTATCGAATCTGCAAATTATAACCATGTGATCCATGTAACCATAACAATATCCCTACTAATCCCTACTAATATTATATCCCTACTAATCCCTACTATAATCCCTACTATCCCTACTTAATATTATAAATGCGAATGTAAGTTTGTTTGTTACGCTTTCACGCAAAAACTACTGAACCGATCATCATGAAACTTTGTACATATACTCTTGAAGGTATTAGAAGTAACATAGGGTACTTTATATTTAAAAAAAAAAAAATTTTTTACGAAAGATAAAACAATTGTTTGTCAAAAAATCGTCAAATTTAGCTACTTCAGTAATGAAGTTTTACTATTATTATACCCTTACCCTTTATCTTTCATACTTATTTAATGACTCCACTGCGGGCGAAGCCGCGGGTAAAAAGCTAGTCCCTACTATCCCTACTAATATTATAAATGCGAATGTAAGTTTGTTTGTTACGCTTTCACGCAAAAACTACTGAACCGATCATCATGAAACTTTGTACATATACTCTTGAAGGTATTAGAAGTAACATAGGGTACTTTATATTTAAAAAAAAATTTTTTTACGAAAGATAAAACAATTGTTTGTCAAAAAATCGTCAAATTTAGCTACTTCAGTAATGAAGTTTTACTATTATTATACCCTTACCCTTTATCTTTCATACTTATTTAATGACTCCACTGCGGGCGAAGCCGCGGGTAAAAAGCTAGTAATATTATAAATGCGAATGTAAGTTTGTTTGTTACGCTTTCACGCAAAAACTACTGAACCGATCATCATGAAACTTTGTAGTTATACTCTTGAAGGTATTAGAAGTAACATAGGGTACTTTATATTTAAAAAAAAAAAAATTTTTTACGAAAGATAAAACAATTGTTTGTCAAAAAATCGTCAAATTTAGCTACTTCAGTAATGAAGTTTTACTATTATTATACCCTTACCCTTTATCTTTCATACTTATTTAATGACTCCACTGCGGGCGACGCCGCGGGTAAAAAGCTAGTAATATTATAAATGCGAATGTAAGTTTGTTTGTTACGCTTTCACGCAAAAACTACTGAACCGATCATCATGAAACTTTGTACATATACTCTTGAAGGTATTAGAAGTAACATAGGGTACTTTATATTTAAAAAAAAAAATTTTTTTACGGAAGATAAAACAATTGTTTGTCAAAAAATCGTCAAATTTAGCTACTTCAGTAATGAAGTTTTACTATTATTATACCCTTACCCTTTATCTTTCATACTTATTTAATGACTCCACTGCGGGCGAAGCCGCGGGTAAAAAGCTAGTAATATTATAAATGCGAATGTAAGTTTGTTTGTTACGCTTTCACGCAAAAACTACTGAACCGATCATCATGAAACTTTGTACATATACTCTTGAAGGTATTAGAAGTAACATAGGGTACTTTATATTTAAAAAAAAAATTTTTTTACGAAAGATAAAACAATTGTTTGTCAAAAAATCGTCAAATTTAGCTACTTCAGTAATGAAGTTTTACCATTATTATACCCTTACCCTTTATCTTTCATACTTATTTAATGACTCCACTGCGGGCGAAGCCGCGGGTAAAAAGCTAGTAATATTATAAATGTGAATGTAAGTTTGTTTGTTACGCTTTCACGCAAAAACTACTGAACCGATCATCATGAAACTTTGTACATATACTCTTGAAGGTATTAGAAGTAACATAGGGTACTTTATATTAAAAAAAAAAATTTTTTTAAGAAAGATAAAACAATTGTTTGTCAAAAAATCGTCAAATTTAGCTACTTCAGTAATGAAGTTTTACTATTATTATACCCTTACCCTTTATCTTTCATACTTATTTAATGACTCCACTGCGGGCGAAGCCGCGGGTAAAAAGCTAGTTTTCCTATATAATTATTCAATACTTTATTCATTACTCTTTGATATTAAGCAGGAGCATTTTTAGGTTCCAATGGCATTCGTAAAAATTCGTAATGTCCATTTTCAACAGTGAAAGCTGTTTGTCTATAGAATCATTATCTAATTCGATTTGGAGAAAGCCAGACGCTAAATCGAATGTTTCCCAATTCGTCTAAAATAGCGTCTATTTGGGTAAAAGGGTATTTGTCATCAATAGTTTTTTTCTATATGATTTAAAGTAAAACACTTCATTTCCGCTAATATTTATTGTTTACATAACAAATGATTCGTCAGTTATATTTTGACTTCATCAGGTGAGTATGGTAACTGCTAACATACTCACCTGATGAAGTCAAGATGTAATTGACGAAACAATCGTTGTGTAAACAATAAATATTAGCGGAAATAAAGTGTTTTACTTTAAACCATATACAATGGATTTCCGTCAAGTAGAGACCGAAACAATCAAGAAATATTGGATGGAGTAACCCGTTACTTTGTGATAGTTCATTTTAATTGGAATGAAATGAGAAATTACTTTGTTTTCTATCACTTTTATATACTGATTATACAGTGATGCGAGTTTCGTAGTGATACTATATTCTCTAACTGAATTCAGTTTCAGTTTGAAAGGAGAAAAAAAGAAACAAAACTCTGCGTTTTTTCTTTATGGCCTTTGTCTACTCAATTTTTGAATTCGTAATGAACTTCATGAATTTGTATAGTTGAAACCAAGGGCGGATCCAGCGTTCAATTCAGGAGAGAGGGGTCATATACGTATATTACAATTACACATATATATATATATATATATATATACAAGGTACAAGGCTGCATCCTCCCATGTAAAATTACCGATATAGATGGCATCCAATATACGGATGCCAACTTATCAACAAGAAGTGACATCGGTAAATGATAAAGGGAACATTCGTTATCGGATAAACATATATCAATTTGTTTTAATATTCAAATTTTGTTATATTTCTTCTATCAAGTAAAAGGTTTCTATTTTATTTCTGCATATAGTTGCTCAGCCACCTCTTTTGTTTCTTCAAAAAGCTGCAGGAAAATTATGTCAGCCTTTTTCCTTTTATTTTGTAGGACAGTCATTGTATATCATTTATGGCATCCGTAGCCCTTTTTAAATAAATTTTCTCGTTTGAAACACTTTGCTCAAGGCTACTGTTGTACCTGAAAATTATTAAGTTAAATTTTTACAACAGTTCAGCTTTTTACGTGAAAGAAACGGTAATTTGAATTGCCTTTGCTGAAATGTCCAAAAGTTACTAACAAAATAAATTATTCAGATCTTACTGACGTTCATGCATTAGTATCTAAGAATAAAGAACGAGATATTTAGGGAACTAAAACATCACTTAAATAGATAGATATGATGAATTCCGAACTGCGCAACGTTTGCAGTATGCAATGGGCGTCATTGGCAGTTTTGTGGTCTTGCCAAGTGGAAATCTTTTCCAGAGCGCTACAAATTTTCACTAAGTTGTCTTCTTCAAATTGTAGATGCCCATCATTACTCTCGACCCAGCGCGTCTCACAGATACTTGGCATTCTAACTCCAAGTACTGTTTTGAAAATTTGGTGTCTCTTAGCGGATGTATTGGCAAATGCCACAACTTTTGCGACAAGAAATAACTTTAATCAACATAGCCAAAATATTATTGAGAACGTGATTGCTGCACGGGAAACGTATGGCACATACAGCTTTTATTGACAACTCCTGTACAGCACCCCTTGTATCTGAGGCCATAACCGAGCAGCTGTCAGTCCCAATACCCACACACCATGTTAAAACTATATTGAATTTGCGACAGAGATTTTCTAGAATTTTTGCCAGTGATACACCTGTCAACCGAGGCTCTATAACGTCTTTATTTTTATCCACTTCATCACATCTAAGAGTATTATATGTATCACAGAAAGTCACAAAATCTTCCTTTATGATACCATTGTGAAGATATTTCGATAATAGGCTCATCTGTGAGATATGTGATATATCTGTTGTTTCATCGAATAAAATTGAGAAGTATTTAGCCTTCTCCACTTTCTGTAATATTGCTTCCTGAATGATTTCCTTGAAAACATCAATTAAGTCATTTTGCACAGTTTTGCTGAGGTATGTTGCATTAGATATAGAAGTTTAATCAATAAGAATAGAAAAAATTATCACTAATCACCCTAGACCCAGCCCAGGGGGTGGTCATGATCCCCATGACCACCTGGATCCGCGCTTGGTTGAAACAGAAATATTTGCTGCTACCCATGTTTGTTAAAAATTTTTTTCTCTTTAAATATCTGAGCAAGTCGCTTAGAATATCTAACCCATAAAGGAATATACGAAATTAATGAAGCATCCTATATTTAAATGAAAAAACTTGTAAGGCTCAATAAATACGGTATATTCATGAACACCTTAGCGTTCTTCAAATGTAATAATAAAGGATATTTCCACAATTTATTTACTTACAACAATTGTTTAGCCAAAATTGTAGCTTCGTCAATTTTCCATTTTGAACTCACTCAAAAAATTAAAACTTCACATCTTGAATAGATATGATTTCGGCAGAAACTTGATGACTATTTTTAAGTATTTTTTCTTATCTGTATTTCTGAAAGTTACATACATTTTCATTCCCTAAGTTAACAGAATATCGAGTAATATTATTTAGTAATTTAAAATAAAATTTGATACCAATGTAACCTTTAGAACGGTTAATAATTCAGGAGTTCACATGAACAACAATAAATATTAAACTAATGAGGACAATAAATCTTAAGTTTATAGGTTGAATTTTAATGACTGCTCTATGGTATATATTGGTCAAACATGTAGATCCTTTAAGTGAAGAATTCATGAACTCTACAGAAATTACACGTCAGATATCTCACACTCAATATTTTATAGTCATTTGAAAGAAGTTGGACATAATTTCAATAACAACGAAATTATCCACAAAGAAATCAAAAGTACTTGACTCATACTGTTGAAAGCAGTTGAAATTAACAGGTATTATGCCCTTTAAATTCTTCTCACGGAGCAAACAGATACTGATCACACTTGTTAAACATTTTCTTTTGCTAGGTTTTTCCGATAATTGGCTCCAATTAATTTTACGGTTATTCGAATCCATTTATTCTGCATATTTTTACTAATCTCCATTTTCAATAATCAACTGATATTAGTGTCCCTTTGCTTCAAGTTTTACCTAACCCATAGCAATATAATATGTGAAGCTGTAATTCAAAATGTGAAGAAAGCTAAGGCAGATAATGAATTCAATTATTAACATTTCAGTTTGATTTTAAATGAAAATACCTCTACCTTTCAAAGGAACAGCGCACTTTCCTGATTTCAACTAATGCATGGTCTATAATGAAATGAATAATTTATCACTCTTCAAAAAATGGTATTTTTTTTAATAATCTCAATACAGACTTCTGAATTTTTTTTCTCCATAGAAGACTGTGCCAAAAACAAGGTGGAGAACATCTCAAGCATTTATTTTAATGTATTTAAATCAATTACATCATGTAATTTAAGGATTTAGTCATTAATAAGGAGTATGAGCTATGGTTACAGAAAGTTCTAGAAATCGAGACAGTGTAACATACATCTGTATAACAATTCTATACTCAGACAAACTCGACAAGGTTTTGCTGATTACAGAGGCAAATTGCAGACACGCGCACATTTCAACCTGATTGATTTTCGTCAGTGCAACATATGCTAGTGACTCAAAATCTGTCAAGTATCTATATTCGCAGAGACACTAATGTAATAATAATACACTAGCACCATTTAGAGTATGCAAAATCCATACAGGATATACCTTTGCGAGTTAATTCAAGTAAAGAAATGGATTCTCGATATTTTCACGTTACTAACGCAGAAATAACTTCACTCAGTAGCATGTCTGCAATTTGCTTCTGTGATCAACAAAACCTTGTCGAATTTGTTTGAGTATAAAATTTGTTGATTTTGTTAACTAACGTGGGAAAAATTACATAAGTAACAGAATAACAACTAATTTAGCAAGCCACTTAAAAAGAAAACACCATCATGCATAAGCCCAACTATCCATAACAAGACAAATATTAAGAAAGTCAGTTTTAAAGAATAATACAAATTTTTCAAACTTAGCTGATCAAAGAAAACAAATTGTGACCCATTTTACACACTCAGAGCTCCTGATTCATTACGATCTGAGCAATTACCAGAAGAAAAGAAAGAAGGCCAAATATTAATGCTCATTCAAGCAGTACTCGTTGGAACTCTTGTTTGGACATGGAAAGATTCCTGAAATTATCTTCAACTGTCGCAGAGGTATCAGCATCAAGAACTAAGAATAATGTACCTGATATGGTGCTACTTCACAGTTAACTATTTTACGCGATTTAGTTACGCTCCTTGGTCCATTTAAAATAGTAACAGAAGCCTTTAGTGCCAAGAAATATGTCATAGCTAGTTTAGTAATACCATTAAAAAATTTATTAAAACAAGAAACAACAACCTAAAACATGTACAGCTATTGGAGTGTCAGTAAAAAATGATTAATTGAGAAGTATTGAAGATAGATTAGTGCCTTTACAAGAATACCTTTTCTTGGTCAAAGCAACTATCTTAGATCCCCGATTCAAAAAGTTACATTTCATGTCAGCATAGGCTGCTGCTAATGCAATATCAGATATATCAAAAGAATTAATTGCAAAACACAAAATAAGAGGAAATCGTTCACCACAGTAGGTGCTTCTTCACGTTGAGAAAATGAAGCAACCTCATCATTATGGGATAGACATCAAGATATACACTTGAAAAATATGTCCAATGTCAGTGAAGTTTTTGGCAGAAGTTCTGAATTGAAGCAGTATTTAGATCAGCGAAATATTTCAAGGTCATTAAATCCACTAAAATTTTGGATCGAAAGTAGACATT
Organism: Megalocaria dilatata; assembly: GCA_034642435.1. NCBI lineage: Eukaryota > Metazoa > Arthropoda > Insecta > Coleoptera > Coccinellidae > Megalocaria > Megalocaria dilatata. The sequence goes on along the minus strand of CM067857.1, from coordinate 70,605,230 downwards.
TATTCCTGTGCTATCAGAAATAGCTGTTAAATATTTGATTTCTTCCGCTACATCTGTAGCATCTGAACGAATTGCATCTAGAATCAATCTTTTAGTGCCTAATCATCGCAGTAGTCAAACAGCTGAACATATGGAATAACGAGTATTTTCAAAAACTCTTACTGAGAAATATTGATACGCATAATTGTTTTATCGAAATAAAACAATAATTACTAACAACCTAACATTTTCATACATTTATAATTTAATTTGTTTATTGTACTGAATTATAAACTGTCTAAATTATTTTTGAGCCGAACTACGATTTTTTTTCAAAACAAATTAAATAAAATATCGAGAATCCGATATTTTGAAGAAATATCAACAATTGCGGAACCGCTGAACAGATTTTACGCGTTTAAGAAGGCAGCGGAAATAATTAGGTGGGACTGGATGGACCGTCGGTCCGACAAAAATACTTTTGGCTTCGGATTTTCCATCAATGAGTCGAACACAGTTGTTTGTATTTGTGACGTAAACATAACTGAAAAGACTTTTAGTCGATCTGTTCGCTTCCTTCCAGAACCTACTGTTCATTTCGATGGGATAGCGAAATATTATCGCCCCAAAACATGAATTACATTCCTCGGAAATATCACTTAATTATCACATACAATTAAATATGATTAAACCCCTATCATGTTTCAGTTGGAAATCATAATGATTTGGTTATATAAGCGGACCAATCACATTGAAGACGCATATTCATCTCTAAGATATATTGGAAGTGAATAGAATGAATCTGCCAAATTTTCTCTATTGGGAAGTCCTTACATTTAATATTGGTTAGATGAGTCATCTGAATATCAAATTAAGATAGCAGGGAAGCCTTTATTCTGTTTTGTGATTATTATTGAACGCGGCGGCAGTGATATTAATATATAGATATGGAAAAGACAATCGGAAACATAGGAAATTCAATGTTAACCTACATAACGTCGGTCCAGTGGAACAGTGGTAGAATCGAAAAAACCTCAGCGAGAAGCGATGACGAATAAACGAGTGTTCTCTCTCAATGGTAGCGGCGAGTAGTGGGAGGCTTCCATCGAGGCGAGGCTCTGCACTGCTCGTTTTAATCGAAGCATCCTTTCATTTCCATTAAGAGAGAACAATCATTTATTCGTCATCGGATCACGCTGAGGTTTTGATTCTTCCACTGCCCCACTGAACCGATATCGTCCTACAGATTACGTTGAATTTCCTACGTTTCCGACTGTCTTTTCCGTACCTGTATATTGTGTCCCACCAAAACCTGTCGGTAGTCAATATCATTATAATGTTGATACAAAAACTATTGTGAATATATACCAAAAGTTTAAGAAGAATACCTGACTCTATGTATAATATGTTTTTTCTATGATCAAGAGTTAAGGTCTATGAACGACTTAGTAAACTCTGTCTCTTTTAGTTCGGTGTGTGTAAAAAGCAGGTTGTAAGTATCTTTTCTACTATACAGTTCATCGTTAAGTCAAGTGTTATTTTATTACAAACAGAGTGTTAGTTGTTGCAATCAAACTGCCAACGATATTAATCTACAACAGGTTATGGGCCTAGGTCGCATACACAGTGCAATAACTTATTAAAAAACTCAGTTGTTTGTGATAATAGTGGTGTAACTCGTTTTCTCACAAAAAGCAAGATGGCCTCCAGTTACCTAATGAGCGTACCGAAGCTTTTAGGACGTGAGAACTACAACGAATGGGCTTTCGCAGTCGAGAATGTGTTTGTGATTGAAGGCTTGGACAAATGCATCGATGGTAGCGAGAAAGATACTTCTAAGATAACCAATGCAAAAGCAAAATTTATTCTTACAATCGACCCATCATTGTTTCCACATGTGAGAGATTCCAAGACAGCCGAAGAAGTATGGACTCGCCTGAGGAAACTATATGATGACAGCGGATTTATGCGTAAAATAGGACTTTTACGTACGCTAATATCTGCCAGATTGGAAAATCACGCAAGTATGAAGTCTTATATCAACCAAATCGTAGAAACATCCCAGAAGTTGAGAAGAACGGGATTTGTCATTGATGAAATATGGACAGGATCTTTATTGTTAGCTGGTCTTCCTGAGGAATTTTCCCCTATGATTATGGCAATTGAAAATTCAGGCATGGAAATAACTACAGAATCCATCAAGACGAAACTCCTTGACATGCAGACAGATGGCGAAACTAAAGGCAATAATGGAGCCTTCGCTGTAAACAGAAAGTTTGGTTATGGTTACCGTAAGCAGCCGAAAGAGAGCGTAGGTAGAAAGCACAACAAAGAGAGATTTAATGGAAATGACAATTCTACTCGTGAAATTTCACACCAGTCAAATTCGAATAAAAAGAATCTCAGTAATATCATTTGCTACAAATGCAAAAAAAATGGACATTATGTGTCAAAATGTCCAAATAGGTTCGATGAAGGTTTTAGTGCTGTATTCACTACAGGTGACTTTAATGTCACAGATTGGTATGTTGACAGCGGAGCGAGCGTTCATTTGACATCTAATAAACAATGGATCATTAACTCCAGGAATCCGCTTTTGAAGGAAATAACAGTAGCAAATAATGCCAAAATTGCAGTTGAATGTGCTGGAGCTGTGGAAATTCAAACAAAGACAGATAAGAAACATAATGTATTGTTAAAGGGAGTACAGTATGCCCCCAGTTTGACTAAAAATCTCTTATCTATGTCCCAATTGATCAAGAATGGAAATGAAGTGCAATTTGACGAAAATGGTTGTAGAATTTATAACCGTCATAAAATTCTTGTTGCGACAGCCAGTCTCAAAAATATCGTATATAAATTGAATATTTGGGATACTCATTCTGTTTGTGTTCAGGCAGCAAGCTTTGAAACTTGGCATAGAAGACTAGGCCACATTAATAATAATTATCTTCAGATGACAGCCAAAATAGCAGATGGAGTCGGCTACAGAAGTCACAGTAGGATCAACAACTGTGAAGTGTGTTGCAAAGGAAAACAGACTAGGTTACCTTTTTCAAAAGAAGGAACTCGACCTAGACATGTCCTAGAAATTGTCCACAGTGATGTATGCGCTCCCATGGAAAACACTTCATTAGGAGGGGCAAAGTATTTCGTCACCTTCATTGACGATTATACTAGGATGTGCTTCGTTTACTTTTTGAAGACTAAAAGTGAAGTATTCGATAAATTCAATACCTTCAAAAACCTGGTAGAAAATCAGCAGAACGCGAGAATCAAGGTGCTAAGAAGTGATAACGGAACAGAATATTGTAATAAAGAATTTAGAAGTTATTTGAGAAATAATGGCATCATCAATCAAACTTCAAATAGTCACACTCCTGAGCAGAATGGAATGGCAGAAATTTTCAACAGGACTCTTATTGAAAAGGCCAGATGTCTTTTATTCGAAAATAATTTAAGTAAGTCGAAGCCTGCAATACCGCCTGTTACCTGAAGAATTGCTCAGCTTGTGCGAAGATAACGAAAACACCCTACTAGATGTGGACTGGAAGAAAAACGAACCTCAGCCATCTGAGGTTGTATGGAAGCATAACCATGGTTCATGTCCTTAAAGTAAATAGGAAGAAATGGGACCAAAAGTCAGTGAAGCATTTATTGGTGGGGCACGATGAGACAACTAAGGGTTATAGATGTTTCAATCCAACCAATAGGAAGATTATCATCAGCCGAGATGTTACTATTATCGAATTAAATCAGAAGATCGCAGAGAAACCCCAGGAGGAAGACATTCCAGAAGATAATACTGCTTCAGTGGGGAAGGAACCTGAATACTTTTCCTCTGAACCAGATGTTACATTACCACGTAATCTAGATTCATCTGATTCCGACTACGTTCCTGGTGGACCACCAGATCCTCAAGTAGAAGTGGGGCTAAGCAGATCTCAACGAGAACCGAAGAAAAAAGAGTTTGAAGATTTCGTAACCTATCTCAAGGGTGTATTGGATGATGGAGAGGCTTCAGATTTAGTAGGATTCCCACAGACGATGAATGAAGCACTCTCGGGACCAAATAGAAACCAATGGGTAGAGGCGATGGAGAAAGAGATCCAGTCTTTCAACGAGAACGACACATGAGAGCTAGTGAATCCTCCAGAAGGCAGTACAGTGGTGAAGTGCAAGTGGGTGTTTAAAGTGAAAACTGATAGTGAAAAAAAAGACAAGTACAGAGCAAGGCTTGTAGCGAAAGGTTATACCCAGAAAAAGGGTATAGACTATAGTGAAACCTTTGCGCCAGTTGTGAGACACTCAACATTCAGATTTTTACTAGGATTAACAGTTAGATAAAACATAAAAATTGTACATTTAGATGTGAAAACCGCCTTTTTAAATGGTTTTCTCAAAGAAAATGTTTTTATGGAACAGCCTGAAGGTTTTGTATCAAAACAAAACCCCAATATGGTTTTCAAACTGAAGAAAGCTATATATGGTTTAAAACAAGCTAGTCGGGCGTGGAATAAGAGAGTAGAAAAAGTTTTTATTAGAGATGGGTTATAGAAAGTCGAAATTTGAACCATGCTTATATATCAAACAGAATAGGGATAAATTATCTATAATAGACCTTTATGTAGATGATTTTCTTATCCTCTCAGCTGACCTGAAATAAATTGATTTCATCAATGAAAAACTTAATAACCAATTTAAAGTAAAAAATCTAGGTGAACAAAGCAATGCTTAGGAATTAGAATTATCAGAACAAATAATTGTATAGCTATGGATCAAGAAGAGTACAGCGATAATTTATTGAAAAGATTCGGAATGTCAGAGTGTAAAGCTGTTTGTACTCCTCTAGACAGTAATATATCTCTATGTGATTTGGATAATGAGACATGTGACCCAAAAATTCCATATCAAGAATTGATTGGGAGTTTGATGTTTTTGACTGCTCACATGCTATTAGTCTTTTGTCAATATAATTCATGTTACACTAAACTTCATTGGCGATGTGCTAAGCGTGTTCTGAGATATCTAAAAGGAACTAAACATGTGTATATGAAATTCCAGAAAGATCAATATGATTTAGTTCGATTTGCAGATGCTGACTGGGGTTCGGACAGAGGAGATCGTAAATCATTTTCCGGGTATGTCTAGTTTTCAGGAGCATCCATTTCTTGGAAGAGCTGCAAGCAGAAGACTGTTGCATTACGACGACAATCAGAGTGCCCAGAAATTAGCGACGAATCCAGTTTTCCATGATAGAACGAAACATATAAACATTCAGTACCATTTTTTAAGAGATGCAGTATATGAAAACAAAATCGATTTGATTTATATGCCTACTGATGAGATGGTTGCGGATATATTAACGAAGTTATTGCAAAATGTGAAAAATTCAAAGTTTGTGAAATATTTAGGTCTCTGCGAAGACTGATCTATTATTATTATTATTATTATTATCCTGATACTCCTAGATCTTCTGTGAAGATCCCTCAGAAGCTTCTTCAGCTTGTGCGAGTTAGGAGTTCAGTTGTGTTCTGTGTAGGCTTTGTTACTGCGATCTTGCGCCACTTTAGGTCACAGCACTGTTAATTTTTGACCCAACAGTGAAATGGTGGCAGACACCCGTCCAACTGAAAAATTTATTTTCCACCTGAACAGGATTCGAACCCGGACCTCCCGGTCACGAGTCCGATGCTCTCCCGCTGAGCTATCCACACTCATTGTTTTTATGTAAACTTTTGGTAAGTGGGGGTATTGTGAATATATACCAAAAGTTTAAGAAGAATACCGCACTCTATGTATAATATGTTTTTTCTATGATCAAGAGTTAAGGTCTATGGACGACTCAGTAAACTCTGTCTCTTTCAGTTCGCTCTGTGTAACAAGCAGTTTGTAAGTATCTTTTCTATTATACAGTTCATCGATAAACCAAGTGTTGTTTCATTACAAACAGAGTGTTAGTTGTTGCAATTAAACTGCCAATGACATTAATCTACTACAAAAACAATAAAAAATCCGTTTCGAGAGTTCAGAAGAGAAACCAAAACAACGTACTTTTTAGTTTTCTCGATCCACATGGCACTACTTGATACTTTCTTTCAAAGATTCTCTTAATTGGATGAAAACCTCATTGGAATATTGATTGTGACTAAAAATTAATTAAAAGAAATATAAAATTATGATCTTAATGGAGGAATTTATTTGATATAGTGAATCTTATGAATATTCTGGTGGTGTCTGATAAGTATAGACTTAATGTATACGCATGAATAGAAATTAAAAGGCAGATAAATAAGAAAATCTTGAGGACCAACCTAATGGTCGTCTACAACCTATCCACTTGCCAAGTTACAAATTTAATTTTAGCACATAATAGCCTATGTTACTAATTGAAAATTCTGCCTTGTTGAGGAGGTTTACACTTAAGGAAAGGACCCAAAAAAATAATATTTTGATTCTTTCTCAAAAATCATTCATGACGTTATGTATTCTGACAAAAATGAATTTCGAATCACAATCTTTATTCCACTTGTTCAAATTGTTGAAAGAATTAAATTTTAGGTTCAAATGTTGGTAGTTGTAATTCATTACGACAGTGACAAATAACTTTTGGCGTGAATGCCGAGATTTCAAGTGAGTTAAAATGAAAGGTTAAGTGAGCACGTCGAATTTTAAAACTGTTAGAAACTAAGAACAATCTAAAATAAACGCTGTTTTTCTTTAACGAGTTATTTGTATTAAATAACTCAACTGAAACTCCAACACAAATGAGGTTTTTTATCAAAATCAGAGATATATTAAGATCGGGTAGATATACAGTGCTATTTAAGATTTTGAAGTACGGATACCGGAGGAATAACTTGAGAAAATTTGAAAAAACGTTATTTTGGTTCTCTCTATGAAAATGAAATTTTAATTTTTTTTGTATCCACAATCGTTTGAAGATATTGGCCATTGACAGTTTTTGGTGGGACACAGTGTATAATACATGAATGAAGAGATATCATATCAATATTTCAGCCCCAAATCTTAAAATACTAGTCCACTTTCATAAACAGGGACTCCGTTATTCGGTTCAATTCAAAAATAAATTGATAGCCTATATTTGCAAAAAAGAAAGTTCATTGCGGATCTTTTAGAAGTGCAATGGGGTTATCAGAAGGATCTTGTTGAGATCATCTATTATTTATCCTGCAAATAAACATATTTACTGTTATTTAACCTATTAAAATATAGGTGATGAAAGATAAGAGACAGAAAGGAAGAAAAATAGAGCACTGAAGTCGGAAGCTTTTGCGCGCTTGTTCAATAGTCATTTCCCCTGTGAATTACTTGGAAATTTCGAAATACTGATAACTTAGGTATTAGGATATGTCGGTTTCTTCATATATATATTTGCAGGATTCAAACGTCAATTTTTGAACATATTATTCTAAATGAGAATAATTCAGGAACCATTGAGCTGATTGTGTTAATTTTTAACCTAATTGATAAATTTAGACTCCAAACCTATCATGAAAAATTTCAAGTTTCCATTCGAAAATTAGCATCTTTTCCTCCAGTCGTCCGCCTGGATAGCCGATCCTCACAAAATTTGGCACGAATGCTTGTCTTACTGATATATATATATCTAAATGCCGAATTTAAATTTCGTTGGGATCAGTCTTGGTTGAGGAATACCAGAGCATGGAGTGGTGTAGGTTTCGAAGAACTGATAAGAACGGCTGAAGATATGGATAGATAGGTTTGCCAGGGATCAGTTGTTTCAGAACTAGTGAGAGAATAAGAAAAGTTTCAAATGTGAATAATCGCGGAATCATTGTCCATTAACGAGTTTAACCGAGATATTTAGACCGCAAATCCATCCTAAAATTTTCAACCCTCTTGCTATTTTAGTTTGAAAGTTAGAGTGTTCACGGACAAACAGAATGTCATTTAGGCAAAACGATAGCACGCTTTTCTCTAGAACAAGAGCACAAAAAAGTGAAAAGATTCAGAAATATAAAGCAAAAAGCATGCTGTTCACCTATACGTACTCATAATTTTTATAGTCGTAGTTGAATTTTGATGTTGTCAAGTTTAAAAAATGACGAAAACCACTGACGTGAAATCAAGAGTTTCTAAGCGTATGTTCATATCACATATGATTCCTGCAAAATTTTGCATTAGCCTTCATGTCGTTATTTTACATCCGAATGTTCAATTCAAACTTGATAGACGTCCATCACTGTAGCTATTATTTCCGTAGCGCTGAACTCTGCTGCGCGCATAAAATATTTGTTTGATCTTCATTAGAAGATTAGAAGATAGTGGGCGAACAACTCCTTGTTTACCGTCTGACCCTCTGGGACGAATTCGTAGTGCACCACGCCACGGATATCGAAGAAAACAATGAGCATCACCTTCATTTTCGAGCGGCTTTGGCGTGGTTTTTTCGGTTTCGGCTCAGTTTTTGCCACCCATTCCGATGATTGCTGGCTTGTTTGCATATCGTACTCGTAGACCCAGGTCTCATCACCAGTTATAATGCGTTCCATGAATGTAGAATCGGAATTACAGCGATGCAGCATGTCTGAAGGAACCTGTTCGCGATGACGTTTTTGGAGAAAATTCAGGTCTTTCGGTACGAGTCGTGCGGCCACCTTTCTCATGCCCAAAATATCAATCAAAATCATACGTGCGGACTCGTGGGATATCTTAAGATCATATGCTATCTCTTTCAAGCTGGTACGACGGTTTTCCAGCACCCTTTCCTTAATTTTATCGACGTTATCTTCGATCGAAGCCGTCGATGGGCGACCACTTCACGACCGTCCTTGAAGGCTCTGTACCACTGATATGCACGAGTTTTCGATAGAGAATTATCACCAAAGGCCTTTTGCAACATTTTCAATGCATCGGCACACGAAAATTCATTTGCAACACAAAACTTTAAACAAATTCTTTGCTCAACGTAATCACCCATAGTAAAAATCGGCACGCACTCTGACATCGACTGACTTAATCAGCTGTTGCAAACACACTAGTTGACAGATCCCGCTCAAGCTTGGCATAGTAATTAAGGACAGTGGTGCCAACCTAGGAAAAAAAAATTTTACCTGCCTCATTGCCCCGCCAGATTTAAATCGATAATTCCCGGTACTTTCTTGACAGAATGTATACAGAATCGACATAATAATTCCTAAGTTATTCTCATTAAAATTTTTGTTTTCCAAATATTTCCGAAAGTAGAAATCCTACCAAGTTCAAATTAAGGATTTAGATGGGAATTAACGATTCTAAGGTTCATGCATAGTCTGCTTTTGGAAAGAAGTATGTGAAGTATATGAGGTTTTGTTCACTGTATTCTTTTTCCGCTTTTTCTTGTTGATTTGAAACGATGAAGATCGAAGTGAGAATAATGGTATCATTTGAAGCCTTTCATTTCCATGAGATTTTCCGTTTATTCAGGAGATCAGTTTTAAAATTGTAGAAGATGATGTTCATATAACTTCTGGATGATGTAACACAGAATTCTGTATTTTTATTCATCAGACGTAGGTTTTGAGAGAAGTAATTTATAAATATGAAATTTGAACGATCGTGCAAATATCGGGTGTTTTTTAGAGTGATAGAACTTTAAATTGAAATAAAATACATTTAAAATAAGATTGAAGTCAATTTTTTTTTTATTTGAAAGATAATTTTATGACATTCATGTTTTAAAATAATTTCCGGCATATGTCCACCACGACTAGCTCTGAGGAATCGCATTCGACCAGACCAATTTTGGACCACTTTTTCGAGTAATTCAGGCCTTATTTCATCAATAACACGAGTTATGTGGGCTTCCAAAGCGTCTTTTGCTTCTGGTTTATCAGCATAAACCAATGACTTGACATAACCCCAAAGAAAATAATCCAGTGGAGTCATGTCGTATGATCTTGGAGGTCAATTAATTGGACCATTTCTCGGAATAATGTTATCGCCAAATCTTTATTTCAATAAATCAATTCTTACGGTAGCAGCATGAGGTATAGCATCATTTTGTTGGCACCAAAACACTTCTGGGTCGATACCATTCAAATTTTGAAACACATAACCATTGACCATCGACCTGTAACGAGCACCATTCACTGTTACATTAGCTCCAGCATCGTTTTTAAAGAAATATGGACCGACGATGCCTCCAACGTGTAGAGCACACCATAGAGTACATTTTCAGGATGCAATGGAACCTTCAGAACTTCTTGAGGATTGTTTTCACTCCATATATGGAAATTTTGCTTGTTTATATATCCGTTCAACTATAAATGAGCTTCTTTACTAAACAAAATCTTACGGTAAAAAAGTGGATCAACTTCAAGCTGTTCTAGGGCCCAATCAGCAAACAAACGACGCCCAATCAGCAAAAAACTAAAGTGGGTTTTGTTCTTGAACCAGCTGGATCTTGTATGGGTGTAGACCAAGATCTTTACGCAAAATTTTTCATATAGCGGATGCACAGAGTCCAACTTGTTGTGAACGTCGACGAATAGACAAATCTGGATCATCATTAACACTTTGACTTACAGCAGCGATATTTTCTTCTGTACGTACAGTTCTTTGTCTTGTTGTTGTTGTATCGAGTAGAGAAAATTTTGTCCGAAATCTATCTATAGTTCGACGAATAAGCTGATCTGATGGACGATTATGTAAACCATAAATTTCACGAAGTGCTCTATAAGTTTGGCGACTAGAACACTGATTTTGAAAATAAATTTCAACAATTTGTAAACGTTGTTGCGGCGTGAATCTTTCCATGATAATTTGTCAATGCTTACTGAACAGAAATGTCAAAACAACCTTCTGTCAAACCACAGTTATCCCTATCGAAAGTTCTATCACTTGAAAAAAAACACCCGATACTTCCGACTTTACGTTGATGTTTATCATCATTTTAGATAGTTGTTACACCCAAAACAGATATTTCGTAGACTGCCGAATTAGTTGATTCAAATATTCATTACATGCATTTGATTTTTTCCTAAAATCTTGGTGCATATTGCGGAATGCTATCTGCCGTTCAAAATAATTTTACCCGGATTGAGACTCGCCTGTAAATATAAATAACTTCGGGCAGGATTTTGTTATCGATCTCTTTGTCTAGTTTATCGGTTGGACTCTTATCTGCAGTGAATATTACCTGCAGAGGCAGACTTGAAGGTGAAGTGTACCTGGAAGTGGTTCCGAAATTTATTTGCATCCTTTAATTAGCATTTAGATCGTCCTTAGAAAGGTCGTCCTGGTAGTATTAAAAGAATGGAAAGGTCGAAATAGATTCCATGAACAAGTGGAATCTGTAAACTTATTTCAGTCACCAGGAGAATGACTATAAAGTCATTAAGTAACACCTGCTAATAAGGTTTGAAAATAGAATAAATAAGAAATTAATTCGTTTTCTATCACTTTTTTATTAGGAAGGATATATCGATTCAAGTTCCGTAGTTTTTGCTACATGTTCAAAAGGGTTATTTATGAATGACTTCGGTTTGTGTAGAACATAAAAAAGTGGAGAATATCACAGGTCCATCTGCTATCTGCAATCTGAATTTCTACTGATTTCAGGATGTCAAGTCTTCTACCTTCCGTTTCCAGATGAAGTATTCTAAGATCATCATCATCATCATAAGAAGTTCCGTTAGAATACTACTTCGCCTGCGGTCAATTGAACGGTGATAATGATGGATGATATGATAGTCAAACAAATATTAAACGAAATCAGAAATAGTAAAATAGAACTGAAAAACAGTATCAAAGCTAGTGAAGCTAATATTTTGTTGAAAGTGGAGAACCGGAAATTCAAGATAAACCACCTTGAAAAATAGAACCTTTTACTAAAGGAAAAAGTTGAAAAACTTGAGAGAAACAGAAACAGAACAATATCATTGTTTTTGGATGGGCTGCTCCAAGCGAGGACATAACCTCAGAATTTATGTGCACTGCGCTCAATAGAAGGCTGAATGTTGTTGTAAATGAATCAGATCAGATATAAATCACTTTTACTGCCTTGGAAAAAACATAAATCGACCAGTAAATGTAGGGATTGTCTCATATTTGAAAAATATAAAAAAGGGAAATCTTGAAGAACTGTAAAAAATTAATACGAAGCAGTATAACAATATCTCACGATTTAGCGGAGCAGCAACGCTGCGAATATCCTTTTACGATAGCAGAATATAAACTGTTATATTAAGGGTAATAGACTCGTTATGGAAAATGAAGAATTTTGCATTGAAGACTTATCGAAACAGGCAGACAAGAAAGCAAGTTGTACCCCAGCCACCCCAACTCAGTCCCAAGTTCGAAACCTTGAACATTATAAGAGAAAAAATCAGGAAACTCCAGGACAATTCAATCCGCCGGAATATATTCAACAGAATCAATATATAAATTAGGTTGAACACTTTCCCAAGACTAGCGTTGTTGTTTTTTTTTGATCATAGATTCTTGTGTCGTATATTTCATGATTCAGTGATATCAGTTTTTTTTTATTATCGGTAATCACTATATGAAAAATGAATACATATATTAGAGATTTAAAGGTGGAACAAATGGAAACTTATACCCTGCAAAATCAACGAAAATTTGATGCGGTTTCAAAGGTCCATTGTTCGGAAAATAACACATTTTCAATACTTCACAACAACATTTATAGCATAAACAAAAACTTGATGAATTTAAAGTATTTTTTAGCGGAATAAGTTCTGATATGGATGTTGTGGTCCTTTCGGAGACCTGGCAAATAGCTGATCTGGGCTCTCTTTGTTTGGAAGGATACAATACCGTCTACAACCAGGGAACATTCAAATCAGAATGATGGCGTTGTTGCCTTTGTAAGATCAAACTTAGGCTTAACTTATTCAATACATAAACTTGGTTTCATCAGTATGCTTCAAGTAAGAATAAACCTTGCTAGTAGTAACATAATAGTTTCAGCAACGTATAGATCACCTTCTCTTGACCCTTCTGATTTTCCGAGCCAGTCAGATGAGTATCTAGATGACAATGAATCGAACGGAGATGATGTGCATATCTTTGTTGGGGATATCAATATCGATATATTGAAAGATGATAAATGTAGGGAAAGCTGTTGTTCCTCGGATAGTTTTTTAGATATCTTTTTTTTTTCTTGTGATTTGACGTATTGTACACAACCCAGTGTTACATATTTATAAAGATGAATTATTTGAGTATTCAACACCAAAATATCAGAAATGTATCTGTCATGCTTACATGTGTTCTAGTACTTAAAAAAAATGGTAATTATGCCAAGGTACAACACACCCTATATTCGTTGACCAGTATTATGGTGTACCTAGGACACAACGAGGATTTGGTGGTTATTTGAATAAATTATTAACTTTTCTTAAACAAAATAATTCTAACCGGCCTAGTGGCACATTTAACAGAAAATAACTGGTAAATTCTGCACAAAATCAAAATAACACTAATTTTTTCTGTTTATAAGCTTCTTAGTTGAACTAAGGTCTTAGTTGAACCACATGATATTTATATAATGAAATTTTTTTAAACCTAAATATAATTATATATTATACATAAAATAAAATAATGAGAAGAGGTTTTTCACTTGATAGAAGGATTATTACAAAATTTGAAGATCAAAACAGATTTAATCTCTTCGTCTCCCATAATTTTAATTGAAAAATATTTTATTTCAAAAACTTTCAGAATTAAATTAATGTCTTATGAGCACAGCTTAAATTTAATAAACTCATATAATATCAAATGGAATGAAAAAATATAAATTCTCAATTAAAATTCATGAACAAATATTTGAAGGAAACAAAATCTTGTTTCTGATTTTACAATTATGAAAACTAAATCCTTTGAAAAGGATTTAGTTTCCATAATTATAGGACACTAACAGATTAATTCTGCTTTGATATTCAAATTTTGTAATAATATTTTTCTATTTTATTTTGTAATAATTATTCTATCGAGTAAAAAATCTCTTCTTTTTATTTTAAATATAATATATAATTTTATTTAGGTTTGAAAAAATCTCATTATATAAATATCATGTGGTTTAATTAAGACCATAAAATACCTAACAAGCTTTGTGTGATTTTTGTGATGAACATGGAATACCTTGGATTTTAAAGTAGGTGTGTTCAAACGAGGATGCCACGAGTTATTAGAGGTAAGTTATTTATTGTTAATTGATTTTACTTTTCATATATGAAGTAGGAACGATGAAAACCTTATCTGAATTCTAATTGTTTTTGAGGATGTTGAACATGTTTTGAGAGATTTTTGAGGGAGCTTATTTGAATATTTAAATATAATAAATATTTCAAATAAATAATTTTTTTGAGAAGTTCTTAAAATTATGTTTTGTATTTTTGAAAAAATTGAGTTTTCATAATTGTAAGATCACAAACAAAATTTTGTCTCCTTCCAATATTTATTTATTAATTCTGATTGGAAATTTATATTTGTTAGGTTATTTATTCCACTTGATATTATATAATGAATTTTGGTTTGATATGTCTATTAAATATCAGCTATGCTTAAAAGACATTAATTTAATTCTGAAAGTTTTTGAATGAAATTTTTTGAAATTAAAATTATAGGAGACTAACAGATTGAATCTGTTTTGATATTCAAATTCTCTGATTTTGATAATTTTTTGTGGGGTTTTAATTTATTCTGTAATGTCACCTGGTAGGTAAAGATTCAAATCTTTTTTTTAAGCCATTTACAGTTATTAAGTGATTTTTTCATCGATTTCAATAATACCCTCTTCACATATTGATTCTACCTTTCCAACAAAATAGCAACCTTCACATACGGATATAACATAGTCTCCAATACTGTAATTTTCCTTGTGAACTTTTTCAGCCTGTTGATTCTCTACCTCGCTGTCAATATCGGAGACATCTTTAGATGATCCACTCAGTGAGAAGTTGATAAAATCTTCACTGGTTTCTGTTTCTGATATAATTCTTCTTTTTAGTCTTTTAGCATTATGGAATCTGTTCTAATTCACCAACCTATTTTTTTCCACAATATTCATGGACTTCGCTTGATTAGATTTAGTTAAAACATGTTTTTAGCCTTTATATGTTTAATTTCTTGCTTTTCTGGTGTATCGATCAGAATTATGGTTCTTCTTTTTCGTCTTCCTTTTAGCGTCTCTTTTCGCGGTTCGGCTTTTAGCTGAGGGCGTATTATAGACGGTGTGATATCAAAGTTGACAATTTTCCGTGTATAACTTCGAAATCTGAATCAGATGGCTGATTTAAAGGCTCCTGATCAATTCTGGTAGGTGATTTTTCAACAAATGGGCGATCAGAATAGGATGCCGGCATGAAATCAGCATCTTTATAGATGTTTTTATTTAAAGGATGGAAACCAGTTGAACTGAAACGTTTACAAATATTGTTTGATGTAAAGGAAAGAGGAGAAGAAAGCTTTTCCTACTAAGCCACCAATGTCGTAAATAATTAATGGTTTTCCCACATGACTTGGAGACATTAATAACACGTTAGCCGCTGTATTAAAATAGGCCTTGAAAGGCCCCAAAAATGTCTTGTCTAATGGCTGCATATGGTTACTGGTATGTGGATGTAGTGTTATAATCTTTACATCATTATCTTTGGCCATATGAATTGCCGGTACTGATATACATTCTGTCAAGAAAGTACCGGGAATTATCAGGCAGGTAAATTTTTTTTTTCCTAGGTTGGTACCACTGTTCTTAATTACTGTGCCAAGCTTGAGCGGGATCTGTCAACTAGTGTGTTTGCAACAGCTGATTAAGTCAGTCGATGTCAGAGTGCGTGCCGATTTTTCCTATGGGTGATTACTATGGGACGATAACGCGCCTTATCACCGAGCTACGATTGTGACTGACTTTCTCGCCAAAAACTCAATAAACGTGCTTCAGCAACCACCGTATTCGCCGGATTTGGCTCCCTGCGACTTTTTCCTCTTCCCAAAACTAAAATTGCCCCTTCGTGGCACCCGTTTTGAGTCGATTGAAGCCATAAAACAAAATTCGGCGCGAGAGCTAAAGTCCATCCCGGAAAGCGCCTATAAAAAATGTTTCGATAATTGGAAGTGCCGTTGGCATAGATGTATTGGAGCAAATGGAGCCTATTTTGAAGGCGACCCAATAAATTTTGACGATTAAATGTAAAAATGTTGTTTTAATTGAAAATTCCCGGTACTTTCTTGTTAGAATAGTATGACTTTCAGGTTTTTCTTTAGTAGGCTATGCATATTTGATGAAATGTTGGAGGAATATCACAAACATCGACTCGTTTGGCGAACCGGATGGATCGGCTCCTCCAATTGTGCCTTCTGTGCTCCAATTAACATAAAATAATTGAAGTTTACACGGGGGAATATCAGCATGGGTGGAACAAAACCACCACCTGCATTAATAGCCGCTATCATTGTTAGTGTCGTTCGTTTTTCAGCGCCAGTCATTGACGCAACCTGCTTCATACGTAGAAGTGCTAATATCTTCGGATAAACATGGACAGTGCACAATCCAGAGAAAGGACTTTCTTGAAATTGCAAATTTAAAACTCACTGTACGTTTATTTATTTAAATATTTTAATATTAGCCTTCTACATATTTAATTTCAAAAAATTATATTTAATGATTATAACTTCTGAAAATAAATTAAAATAATGTCATATAAGCACCACTTATATCAATTGACATATAAAATAAACATTCATTATAAGACATCCGAATGGTATAACAAAATCCAATAAATAAAAATTATTAACCAAAATCCTATAAATTAAATATTTTGAATAGACAAAATTTTGTTTCTGCTGATCAATCTTATGAAAACCAATATCTTTAAAAAATATCCAACATAATCTTAAGAATTTCATCATAAAACTAAATTAGTTAGACTATTCAATATTATTGGATATCTAACTAAGGTACTTTATATGAAAACTCAAGATATGTAAAACATTACTGAAAAATAAGTTTTAAGAGAGACTTTGCTTCTTCAGTATTCAAATAATTCATATTCAATAAATATAATATCAATCAACAACAAATATTTACTTACCCTTCAATCTTCTAGAAAAGAATTCTTCCGAATTGAAACCTTTTAATGTAGAGAGAACGGTTCACTACACACAAAAATATTTCTGTGGTTTACCCTTGATCTAGAAGATTGAAAGACAATTTAACGGCCTCTGCTTTAGCACAAGGACTATCTGTATAAAGAATGTTAAGGAAACCAAATAATTATATATTATGAATAAAATAACATTAGAAGGTATATAAAATTATTTTAATATATTAATATCAGCCTTCTACATATTTAATTTCAAAAAATTATATTTAATGATTATAACTTCTGAAAATAAATTAAAATAATGTCATATAAGTACCACTTATATCAATTGACATATAAAATATCACAGTACGTTTGTTGAACGCCGAATAGCGAGCCAAACTTGAGGCTTCAGGCTTTCTCAAAGACAATTCATATCGCAGTACGTTTATTTATTTAAATATTTTAATATCAGCCTTCTACATATTTAATTTAAAAAAATTATATTTAATGATTATAACTTCTGAAAATAAATTAAAATAATGTCATATAAGTACCACTTATATCAATTGACATATAAAATATCACAGTACGTTTGTTGAACGCCGAATAGCGAGCCAAACTTGAGGCTTCAGGCTTTCTCAAAGACAATTCATATCGCTTTCTATTTAATCGCAACCAATAATCTCCGGCCATTTCATTCGTATTCCAGCTCTTAGGGTACTTTTTTCCATTCGCCTTTGCAAGTATTTTCACGTCTTTCAGAGTCAATCCAAATTGCAAGTGTACTGCATCTTTAATATAGTCAAGCAGACAAATTTCTTCAATTCGATCAAAAACTTGATTAACTGCAAGGTTTTCGTGTAAAGTGCTTACATCCTTACATATTTCCATACACTGCTCTAAATGACAACTCAAAGTAGTTCCAGATATTTCAAAACGTTTGGAAGCACCGAATGTTGAAATTCTTTTAGCCTTAATCATTTCAATGGCATTGTTAGATTATCTATATTAATGGGCGTTCTTTTCTTTCCTTCTAGGCATGATGCCTGAAATAATAAATGTATTGGAATAGAAATATATTACGTGAATATGAAATAATTCAATATTCATTCCCGTGACCAAAGAAAAACATCCAAATTGTACCTTGGCAACTGAGCAAGGTACAACAGATCCAAATTGTACCTTGGCAACTGAGCAAGGTACAACAGATCGACAGTGACCGAGTTACAACACAACTCCAGCTTCAAAAAAAGGGTGGATTTAAAATATTTGGAGGTTACTCATCTTCCAAATTCATGATTGCTTTTACACTTATTAAATTAAAGAACTGTAAAAGTTAAGAGACTATCATAAAATGTTTAAAACTATCCAACTTCAAAGTATACTGGAAAGACTTACTTCTTTGCCCAAACAAACTTTCAAAGTAAATAACAACAAATACCGGCTTGATGGTGACTAACTTCACATTGTATAGTCTGCACTGATGTATCGGATACCACAGACAACAGAAACGACCCTTATGGTACACATAGTGCCAAGATTCAACAGGTTCCCCTACTCTCGAGTACACGAGTACACTACAATAGCATGGGTTTATCTCTATCATAAATGGTTTTACAAGACCGAGTGCATGTTTGGAACATGAATTCTTGAAATTAAAAACTAACCTTCAAGATCCAAGCATGTCATTTATTGTCAATACATGTATCACAGATCATTTATCAAGAGCTTTACAAATAATTACTAACGAGCCTAAAACAGAGAGGGATTCTGAAATGAAATGTATTTATCAGGTTGAGTATAAGAAACTCGCCTAAGTTCTTCAGAAGTCTTCTTGGAATTCAGTGTATCAAGCACAAGACGTTGAATCTGCAGTATGTGGGCATAATCACAAACTTGATAAATGAATGCACTATAAAAAGATCATCTACCAGAAGGAGTACAGGGAAAAATTCTTGGATTACTTATTAACCAATGAAGTCAATTGATACTAAACAAATACTGTTCAATGATTTACAAAGAAACTCAAACAACGAACAGTTAAAAAATAAATTTAAAACATATAGAAACAAACTTACTGGACTATAAAAATTCTAAAAATCTTTGGAAAGTCCCAAAGGAGATCAATAAAATCTCCAAATGTATCGATTTTATTAGAAATAAACAAGGAGATATATATTCTATCAAGAAAGTACCGCGAATTATCGATTTAAATCTGGCGGGGCAATGAGGCAGGTAAATTTTTTTTTCCTAGGTTGGTACCACTGTCCTTTATTACTATGCCAAGCTTGAGCGGGATCTGTCAACTAGTGTAATTGCAACAGCTGATTAAGTCAGTCGATGTCAGAGTGCGTGCCGATTTTTACTATGGGTGATTACGTTGAGCAAAGAATTTGTTTAAAGTTTTCTGTTGCATATGAATTTTCGTGTGCCGATGCATTGAAAATGTTGCAGAAGGCCTTTGGTGATAATGCTCTATCGAAAACTCGTGCATATCAGTGGTACAGAGCCTTCAAGGACGGTCGTGAAGTGGTCGCCCATCGACGGCTTCGATCGAAGATAACGTCGATAAAATTAAGGAAAGAGTGCTGGAAAACCGTCGTACCAGCTTGAGAGAGATAGCACATGATCTTAAGATATCCCACGAGTCCGCAGCTACGATTTTGATTGATATTTTGGGCATGAGAAGGGTGGCCGCACGACTCGTACCGAAAGACCTGAATTTTCTTCAAAAACTTCATTGCGAACAGGTTGCTTCAGACATGCTGGATCGCTGTAATTCCGATTCTACATTCATGGAACGCATTATAACTGGTGATGAGACCTGGGTCTACGAGTACGATATGCAAACAAGCCAGCAATCATCGGAATGGGTGGCAAAAAATGAGCCGAAACCGAAAAAACCACGCCAAAGCCGCTCGAAAATGAAGGTGATCCTCATTGTTTTCTTCGATATCCGTGGCGTGGTGCACTACGAATTCGTTCCAGAGGGTCAGACGGTAAACAAGGAGTATTACCTAGGCGTTATGAAACGTTTGCGTGAGCATATCCGTAAGAAGCGGCCAAATTTGTGGGCGAACAACTCATGGATTTTGCAGGACGATAACGCGCCTTCTCACCGAGCTACGATTGTGACTGACTTTCTCGCCAAAAACTCAACAAACGTGCTTCAGCAACCACCGTATTCGCCAGATTTGGCCCCTGCGACTTTTTCCTCTTCCCAAAACTAAAATTGCCCCTTCGTGGCACCCGTTTTGAGTCGATTGAAGCCATAAAACAAAATTCGGCACGAGAGCTAAAGTCCATCCCGGAAAGCGCCTATAAAAAATGTTTCGATAATTGGAAGTGCCGTTGGCATAGATGTATTGGAGCAAATGGAGCCTATTTTGAAGGCGACCCAATAAATGTTGATGATGAATCAATTTGTTTTGATATTCAAGTTTTGTTATATTTCTTCTATCAAGTAAAAAGCCTTTCTATTTTATTTTGTGAAAGTGTTGTTTTAATTGAAAATTCCCGGTACTTTCTTGACAGAGTAGTATATGTTGATACAAAAAATATTGCTAATGAATTCAACAATACCTTTTCAAACGTTGGGAAAAATCTAGCCGAAAAAATACTACCCAATCCAAATTATCATCACAATAGACGTCGAATAACGAAAAGCTTTTTCATTATTCTAACTGATCACGACGAGTTGAAATCCTTGACAAGAACCCTCAAGCCTAAAAAATCATCCGGACTAGATGGAATGACGACATAAATTTTCAACGCCATACTGCAAGAAATTATTGACCCTTTGGTATATACACTTAACAGAGGTAGACAAGATGGAATATGGCCTACGATGCTGAAAAATTCGGTGGTAGTGGCAATCTACAAAAAAGGAGACAAAACCAATATTTACAGGCCCATATATCTCATTTCACACCTGGTGAAGTTATTTGAAAAAACCATTAAAAAACGACTGGACAGCTACCTTAAAAAAAATAAAATTTTATTTTCGAAAACCAATTCGTTTTCAGGGAGAGAATTTCCACCGAGGATGCCCTGATCTCTCTTACGAACAAAATTCATAGCGCTATTAATCGAGGTAGGGTATGCCTGGGTATTTTCGATTTATCATTGGTTTGTCGTTAATATGTTGATTATTCCTTGTCCTTACCATTATTTTATCTTTACAGTTTACTTTTATTTTATCCTTATCAGTGTTATATTGTTTTTATATTGTTTTATTGTATTTTTAACATTATTTCATCTTTACAATTTACCAAAATTTTATCTTTGTAGTTGTTATTCTGGGATCCGTACAAGAATTGTAGATTCTTTTGGATCATCCCATCCATTGCTCTTTTGTTTCACATTTCTTGTGTATCCCTTTGGAGCAATAAATAAAATAATAATCTTGTTCTGGGAAATAATGCGTTATTAAAAAAAAATTTCGAAAACTGATCACTTTTAGATATTTAAATGATATTTGTTGTTCTTTGGACATTTTTGTTAAAATTCTCTACTTTATAAACTCCTAGATTATTAGGCCGGTAATTTTTGTCTTCAGCATTGCAAACAGGATGGAAACTTCATATTATTTTTGTTAGTTTAACAAATTTTTTATTATTGTTTTCTGTTTTGGAAGTGAGGTACATTTTAAATAATTTGAAATAAGGTTATTCTGATTTTCACAAATTTTTATTGTTAAACTCACAACAATTGTTTCGCTATCACAGCAGCATCATCAGGCAAGATCACCTTTTGAATAACTAAGCTTGTTTCCGAAATCCGTGGCTATTTATTGTAGTTACTGTAATATAAATAGCCACGGATTTCGGAAACAAGCTTATTTATTCAAAATGTGATCTTGCCTGATGATGCTACTGTGATAGCGAAACAATTGATCTGAGTTTTAACGATAAAAATTTGTGAAAATCAGAATAACCTTATTTCAAATTATTTAATATGGATTTTCACCAAGTAAGGACTGATACAATTCAATATTTGAGGTACATTTATTTGAGAATGACATTCAATAATGAGTTTTGAGTTTTTTTCGAGATTATTTCAAACTGCGAATATCCCACTTTTTCTTAATGTCAGATTATACTATTTACTTTAAACCTGAAATAAATTGTTGGTGTTGAATGACCCGTTATTGAAATCATCAGAATAATTATTCGCCGTATTCCTTTTACATCCTGATATCTCAAGCTTTGCTGAGAAGCTGGAAATATTGAACATTTTCTTCGAATTCAAAGCTCTCCTCTGAAATTCATGAAAATCAGCTTTATAAAAGATTTGAATGATAAAAATTGAAGTCATTCTCAACATAAATAAATAAAAGAATGTTTTTCTGGCTTAGTAGCAATCTTTTGAGCCTCATTTCTTCGAGAACTACAATTATGACTCACTTATTCACAGCAAAAAAGCAACCAATGAGGAATACGATCACTATACATCAACCACTTTGTGATTTGTTCCCTACTTGTTGTTGTCCAACCATACGTAGGACAGGCTGGGTAAAATATTTAGGTTTAATGCTTGAACAGTTGCAGGTTGAATATTCAGTTAAAAGATTTAGAGAATTTACTTATAAATTCTATCAATCGCGGCATGTTTTGGACCGGAAACTTCTATTCAAGGTGTATGATGTTCTGGTAGAATCAGTTAGTTATTAGTTTGTTATTCATGGCGAGCGGGCGTCTGTCCACCCTACCATTGTGTCCGCACGGACTATTGTGGTTCACCCCTAATTTATATCTCCCCGACAAGATCCAGTTTTTGGAGAAAACTGATAATCTTGTTCGGGGGTAATTTTTTCAGTTCGCAGTTGGCTATAAAAGCCTGACGAAAGACCTCGAATCTGATGCGACTCACCGCTGGGCACTCTTAGATGATGTGCATGGCTGTTTCAGTGTCCTCAAGACACAGCCTGCATTCATCGTCTTCAGCCAGACCGATTTTGTGCAAGTGCGCTTTCAGTCTGCAGTGACCTGTCATAATTCCGGCAAGTGTTCTTAGTTTGGCCCTATCCAGACCTAGCGCTAGGTTCGCCATCTTTTTGTTCGAAGCTGTTCCAAGGAACAACTTCGAATATTTCAGGCCAGAATGGCTCTGCCAGAAAGACTCTAGCCTTGAGTTCATTCTGCCTGTTATCGACTCGTTAGCCACGTCATGTGGTATTCCCAGGAATGGTTCCGGTCCTACCAGAGGCAGCGCAGCTCCAGGAAATGCCAGCCGATCTGCCTCCTCGTTACCCAAATAGTTTGAGTGGCTCGGTATCCAAACCAGAGTGACTCCGTTATACATACCGAGCATGTTTAAAGCCGTGCGGCAACTCCAGACTGTTCTCTCTGATGGATTTGCCGTTTTTTCGGCAGTTCTGCCGCGGTCTCAATGGCAAATAGTTATGTCTGGAATATGGTTACGTTTTGATCGAGACTCAATGAGATGTTATATCTCGGTTTGCTTCCCTAGACTCCCACTCTCGTTTCGTTCGTCGTTCGCGAGCTGTCTGTAAGCCAAGATCGGTCCTCAATAGAACCTCATCATGCTGGGGTATGAATGGACATTCGTCCTGGCTGAGGACGATTACATTGAAATGCCGTTCTTGGCTCGTGAGTTTTGACATAGATCCGAGGGCATCGATAGAGTACTATTCGTTAAAAGCTCGTCCAGCAGTCCTGAGCCTCCCATCACTATTGCCTCTGGCTTGTCTATTGCCTCTGGCTTGTCAATCGCCAGTTGATATAGTTTGTATGTGTGTTCGTTCCGCCTCCTTTTGCACGAGTAGGTGCAGGGGTGGACCTCCATGGCTGCCGTGGGTGTGGTGCGAAACGCACCTGTAATTGCAAGGCAAGCCTGTCTCTGTAGTCGGGTGAGCTTATGTTGGCCAACCATTTGTTGGCCTTTCTTCCACCACGCTACAGCGCCATACTAATTATCATAGTGTAAAGCCAGTACATCTGCCTGGGCTTTAGGCCCCAGGTTTCACCAAAGATCCGCCTGCAAGTCCAAAAACCCATTCTGGCTTTATGACACTATTTATCTAGGTGTGCATTCCAACTGAGGGTTTTGTCCAGGACTATTAGCAGGTATGTTACCTCAAATGAGAATTATAATATTTCACCACGGAAAGTCGGCGGTTCTAAACCATTCAACCGTTTTTTTAGTGAATGGTACTATAACTACCTCTTGTGGGTTAAGAGACATGTCTTCCCTTATACATCATTTGTCAAAAGTGTTCAGTATCTCTTGAAGGACGGCCGATATCTTCACCTCTGATTTACCTTTCACTATGATTGTCCGGTCATCAGCAAATGCTTGAACGTCGACTCCCCACAGCGAAATGATCGCGAGCTGGTCATCAACGAAAAGGGTCCACAGTAAGGGTGAGAGAATATCTCCCTGCGGACAGCCCTTCGCAGCCTTGAACTCCAAGACCTCATCCTGGTATGAGATCGTTATTGTTCTGCCGCATAGCATTGCCTGTATCCATCTACAGATTAGCGGGTCGATTCCTCTCGCAGAGATAGCCCCAGCGAGAGAAGCCGGCAGCGTATTGTTAAAAGCACCTTCAATGTCCAGAAACGCTGTTAGTTCTATCTCTCGATTATCGAGAGATGGTTGAATTTTCCGACCAAATTGTGTAATGCAAGTTCTGTCGATTTGCCGGCCTGGTAGGCGTATTGATGAAGGCTAGGGGGACTGTCAATTAGCACCTTCTCCCTGATATGGACATCAATTACCTTTTCCAGAAACAATGTCAACTTATTGGTCTGAACGAAGAGGGTTCCGGTTCTGTTCGTCCCACCTTTGGTATATAGACCAATTTAGTTAGTGTCCAGCTTGAAGGGATAATCCCCCAAGCCAGACTTGTTCTAAATGATTTTAGCATATATGGAATCAACACATCCATCAACACAGCCCTTTTGAAGTAGGGCTGGAAAGATTCCGTCTACCCCCGGTGTTTTAAAAGGTTCAAAAGACCTTATTGCGTCTCTGACCGCTTGTGCAGTGACTATGTTTTTGGATATTAGCCAGGTGCCCCTCCCAGGCCAGATTGAATGGTCAGGGTTGGATCTGGCGTTTGTATCTTCCAAGGTTTGACATCCAGGGAAGTGTTTGTTCGCAAGGAGCTCTAATGTTTCTTTTCTGGAACCAGTGGAACCACCCTCCGGTCGTTTGAGCGAACCGGTTGTTCTCACTGGCTCTCTGGAGCGAATCTTGTGTATTCTGGCAGTTCCGGGGGCATTATTTATACCCTCACAGAACTTGCCCCACAAGTCCCTCTTGACCGTCCTAATGCTCTTATTGTAGAAGGTTAGAGCTTCCTTGTATTTGTCCCATTGACCGGTCACTTTGGCTCAGTTGAATAATCTCCGAACCTCCTCTCTTTGTTTATTTAGGTTGTTGTTCCATCAAGATGAATTTCGGTTATTCTTTTTACATCTTTGTGGGCAGTTTTCGTGATAAGCGGAGACCATGGCGGTTTTGATTTGCTCCGCCAGGATTTCCAGGTGATTCTGTTTGAATATTTTAGATACACACGTGCTAAGGTTAGCCCGGAGGGTTTCTACATAACCAATCCAGTCTGTTTCCTTAGCATTCCTGTAGAATTCTAATGGTCTAGGACCTGTTTTTATACTAAAGAGTATGACTATAATCGAAAATATCCTACTAAAAATTAATAAAACTAACATATTTTGGACCAATTTCACAAAAAATAGCACAAATTTTGTCAAAAATTAACATAGTAACAGCTTTCACACCCTCCCATAAAATTTCTAATCTCTTTTTTAATCCGAAAGACAAAGAAAACCGACTGAATAATTCTGGAGTCTATAAATTAAGTTGTCAACAGTGTAATAGTGTGTATATAGGACAAACGGGCCGACCTTTCCATAAAAGGTACAAAGAGCATCAATCTGCTTTTAGGAACCGGAAGAATAATTCCAATTTTGCGAACCATTTCTTCAATACAGATCACACGTTCCCAGAATTGAACAACCTTGTTATCTTGCACGTGGAAGCGAAAGGGAAAAAACTTAACATCCTGGAATCCATAGAAATTGAAAAATATAAGACGCACGTAGCACTAATAAAACTACTAAACGAACAGATGGAACTTTGGAAAACCCCTCTCTTCGAAGCTCTGCCGAAGCCTGCAACTAGCATATATAATAGTTGAGATCTAATTTGTTCATTCAGTTTGAAAATGAAGTAAACACTACGAAACTCTGTATATCAGTAATAATAAAAAGTGATAGAAAACAAAGTGATTTCTTATTTCATTCCATCTTCTAGTTTGGTATTTGAATACAAAGACGTTCACAGTAGCTCTCACAGGTTTCCGCTATTCCTTTAAAATTTGTTTTAATGTTGCCTTTTCCATCTTCACTTATCTGCTTTTGTGTTTTGAATTCTCCGACTAGATATTTTACCTTGTTGAACAATTCCCCAGGTTCCGGATGGCCAGAATTTCTGTATTTCACAATATACTCCTCTGCTCAGAAGTTTTATTTGTGTATTTAGTTCTACGATCCGTTGGTTTTCTGTGAGGTCTGTTGTACATCCTTTTAACTCTATTTTTCTACCAATTCTATTATTTTAACTGACATCCACTGTTACAAACTCTTCTGAAATAATCGATTATCTCCTCTAAACATTCATGAACCCTGCAAAATGAATTTTCTTATAATTATCTGATAATATTGAGATGAAAAAAAAACGCAATGCTTCTTTTTAATCATACAAATAACGCAATAGCAATGAGAGGTATTATAACATAATAAACATATTACAAAACAATCTAATATACGAGTAAGTTATAAAACCGATACCTACCTATATGGTTTCTTTGGAACATTAACTTAATGTACTTTATGTAGTGTCACAAATAAGCCTGAATATTTACAACAATATAAAGTAACTAAGAGACAATATGATGAAAAATTTACAGAACTGAAGCAGACATTTATAGCCAATAAAATTATAAACTCGGACAACAAATCTAAGACAACTTGTAGTTTGATAGAGTCATTAACTGGTCAATGTAATTAAAAAAAGCAAACAATTCCTTCTGATGGCCCACAAATAATTGTGGATGATTTTAACAACTTATTTGTAAATATTGTTTTGATTAGCCGCTATTCGCACAAGCTGAAAAAGCTTCTGAGGGATCTTCACAAAAGATCTAGGAGTATCAGGATAATAATAATGTAATGAACATTCCACATTCTACATCTGATGACCATTTAAAACATTTAAATAAGTCTTTCTTTGTATTTGAGATAGAACAAAATGAAATTTTAAGAGTTGGCCAGCAGTTGAAGAATTCTTTTTCATCAGGATACGATCAAATACCTGAAGTTTCAATAAAAATAGTTATTTACTTGATTGTTGAGCCATTGCAGTTCATTATATATAAAGTCTTTATAACTGGTATATTTCCATCAGCACTTAAAATTCCAATAATTTTACCTGTATATAAATCTGTTCCCGTAGATGATCGATGCAACTATAGACCTATAAATTTATTGACTACTTTTTCTAAAATATTTGAAAAAATTCTTTCTAATCGTCTAATTAAATTTTTCAGAAAACATGAAATTTTCAGTCCACCTCAACACGGCTATATAAATAAGAAAAATACAACTACTGCAAATTTACAACTTACGCAGAAGGTTATAAAAGCAATGGAAAGGGGTGAAATCCTGGTTGGTTTATTTTTGGATTTATCTGAAGCATTCGATTATGTGAAACATGCTCGACTATTATGAACCACAAGGCAGTATTTTGGGTTCCCTCTTGTTTATTTTATATACTTACGATCTTCCTGTCAATATCAGTGAGTTGCTGATTATGATTCTGTATGTTGATGATGTAAATATAGTTGAGACTATAAATGATATCCTAATTTGATTGAAGAGTTGAACAATGCATTCTTAAAAAATTGGTGCAAAGAAAATAATTTGAAATTGAATTCCGAAAAAACAGAATGTGCGATTTTTCATAATGCCAGATCAAGAACTGTGTTACCAAGTATGATATTATTAGATGACTAATGTGAAGATGAATATATCTATTAAGTTTTTAAGTATTTATGTTGACTATGTTTTGAAATGGAGAAATCATATTGAATTCTGGAACAAAAAATTGAATTCCACGTTGTATGCTATCAATGTGTTAAAGAAGTCTGTAGATCTGTCAACCTTGAGAGTTGTTTATTTTTCCTGTTTCCAATCAAACCTGTCTTATGGAATTGAATGCTGTGGAAATAGCCCTTTTTCGTCTAGCTTGTTTATAACGCAAAAGGCAACTATATTGATATGAAATAAAGGAAGACGTGTGGAGGTATTTTCTGGGCTAAAAATATACATACTTTGACAGGCCTTTACATGTTCAATTGTACGAAATTTTTGGTACAACATAAAGAATTTTTTGAAGAGTATAATGACACAATATTATGTGCAAGTGAATTTTTTTAGCGAACAAATATGTCAGCTATAAAAACATCGAAGTCGGTTCTGTATATATATTATTTTGTTGTAAGATGTACCAATGTATGATTTATATCATAAACTTAATAATATTTGGTACCAGACAGAATCTTTGAAACCAAAGTCGCGCTCAAATCGCTGTAAATAATAGGAACATGGAAGTGTCGTAAGTTTTACCGATATCGTGAGAGAATGGTTCAAGGTTGTGGTTATAAATGAGTAGGAATATCCCTGCTGATGCATGTTAATAACCTTAAACTACTCTTCGGAAATCTCCCATGAATCCATCGTAATTTTGGCAATATTTCTCAGATGTAACACTTCCTTATGAATCATGGAAAATTTGGGTCGAATGGAGTTTTCTATATATATATATATATACTACTCAAAAAAAGACATCAAAACATTTTTGAAATTGTTCTATTTTTTTTCTGGGGAGCGGTTCTTTCGTATAAAAATATCGAAATAATTGAGGGGTGTTTTATTTCCTGAAAATCAATTTGAATGTGAGTCAATACATGATGAAAGGAATTTTGAATTACTTCAAATTCAGAATAATATATCCTAACTTCTACAATGTGAACAACTATATACAAAAACTATCAATTTTTATAATCAATATAAAATATTTTTCAATGTCTCCAAAAAAACCCTTTACATTTCGACAAGAAACGTATTAATACAAATGTATTAACAAAAACTATATAATTAAAAATATGTAATTCAAATTAAAATATATCACAAGATCAAAATTTATTTCTCCAAATAAGATAAAACCCGGAACGAATAAACTCGAACCAATAACCGTTTGTACTCGGAACATAGAAAAACATAACAAAAATAATTCACCCCAAATTATGTCTCATGTCAGAAAAATAACCAGAAATTCAAAAATGATTATTAAATAAGGAATATATTGTGGATTATTAGACTCTATATGAATTTATTTGATAATTTAAAAATCAATTTTAAATTTAGTCAATACTTGATAGAAGACATTGAAAAATATTTCACATTGATCATTAAAAAGAATATTATTTTGATAGTTCATGTATATAGTGTAAATATATATTGTAGAAGTTAGAATAGATAATTCTGAATTTGAATTAATTCTATTTAGTATAAGCTCACATTCAAATGGACTTTCAAATTATGGAATAAATTCACAATATCCACAATAGTAATTTAAATTACTTCTATTTAGTATTGACTCACATTCAAATTGATTTTCAAATTATGAAATAAATTCATATAGAGTCTTTATATCCTTAATATATTCCTTAATTATTCATTATTATTAAAATTTTGATTATTTTTCCTATCATAGGACATTATTTGGGGTGAATAATTTTTGTTATGTTTTTCTGTGTTCCGAGTAAAAATGGTTATTGGTTAATGGTATTGACTTACTTCGAGTTTATTCGTTCCAGGTTTTATCTTATTTGGTGATTAAATTTTGATCTTGTGATATATTCGAATCTAGGAGTTCCATTGTATTTGTATATTAATATACATACTTATATAGTTTTTGTTAATACATTTGTATTAATACGTTTCATGTCGGGATGTAAAAAGGTTTTTTCTGAGACATTGAAAAATATTTTATATTGATTATATAGAAGGATATCATTCTGATAGTTTTTGTATATAGTATCAATAAATATTGTAGAAGTAAGAATATATAATTCTGAATTTCAAGTGATTTCCCAGAGTTCCGAGCAAAAAATATTTTCATCTTGATTGTCTCTCTGATCTCGAAAGTAAGTTTTCGATTATGGAATGTATATATTTGTTGGCTTACGAGTGACAATGTCTTGAAAACTATATGACCAATTTTTATAAGTATTTCTTTTATGGGATATCTGAAGCCTACAGATTTTGAGTCTCTTCTGTTCTCTTCAAGAATTGTCATGATTGCAAATTGAGTGACAGACCAATCTTATTTAGTTTGACGGAAATATTCATCTGAAGTTCGTAACATATTGACATTCTGAAGAAATTATGAACTCTGAAATGAAAACCAAAAAAATAGAAAATTCAATATGAAACTCTTAGATGTTGAAATTGGTAAGGAAATTATGTCCTACTTACAAAAGTCAAAATAAAAATAAAAATAAAATTCTTAACGAAATTGCAGAAAAGGGGTGAAAAGCAGCATAAAACTAAGTACGAAGAAACCAAATGATGTATATAAAGTAGAATACAATGGATTACTACTTCTGAATAGCAAAATTTTTAGAATATAAAAATGAAACTCCTTGAATACTACAGACATCTCGCTGAAACATTTTCTCCAACTAATTTATGGTCAAAACATTAAAGACAAAAGATCACTTTGAAGGCGAATAAGAATATAAACATCACCAGTTACCCTAAATTTAGCAAATATTTGTGAGAAGTTCAAGGTTCTGTCTGGAGAGGATGTTTTGAAATATATTAAATATTTCAAATAAATTATATTCTTTGAGAGGTCCTTTAAGTGTGTTCATGTTTTTAAAATGCAAATGGCGTTCTGAAGGCAAGACCAGAAACAAATTTTGTCTCCTTTAAATATTTATTTATTAATTTTAATGACTTTCGTATATCTTTTGGTTCATTTATTCCATTTGACATTGTATATTGAGTTTAGATTATATACGTCTATTAAATGTAAGCGGTGCTTGTTTTAGACATTAATTTAATTCTAAAAGTTTTTTGAATAAAAATTTTTTTAAATTAAAATTGTAGAAGATAAACATATATCAATTTGTTTTAATATTCAAATTTTGTTATATTTCTTCTATCAAGTAAAAGGCCTTTCTATTTTATTCTATATATAATATATAATTATATTTTGGCTTCAATAAATCTCATTATGGAATGTCAATGAATTTAAGTAAGCCTTAAAAATAACTCACACTGTTCTTTGATTCTGTTAGAGCACAGATCAATCTTGAATTATAAAGATGATCTATGTCTCGAAACATTATTCATTTACACGTGGTGAGTTGTTTGATGTAGGTTAGTTTTTTGATTTTGATATTTTGAATATATTTCAGGACCGAAGACGGAATTGCTTAGAACTATATTTGTCTTTTGAAGATATAGTGCATGCTTTGAGAGATTTCTGAATTTACTTTTTCAAATATTTAAATATATTAAATATTTCAAATAAATTATATTCTTTGAGAGGTCCTTTAAGTGTGTTCATGTTTTTAAAACGCAAATGGCGTTCTGAAGACAAGACCAGAAACAAATTTTGTCTCCTTCAAATATTTATTAATTAATTTTAATGACTTTCGTATATCTTTTAGTTTATTTATTCCATTTGACATTGTATATTGAGTTTAGATTATATACGTCTATTAAATGTAAGCGGTGCTTGTTTTAGACATTAATTTAATTCTAAAAGTTTTTTGAATAAAAATTTTTTTAAATTAAAATTGTAGAAGATAAACATATATCAATTTGTTTCAATATTCAAATTTTGTTATATTTTTTCTATCCAGTAAAAGGCCTTTCTATTTTATTTTGTTTTGAAATGTATTCATGAGGAATTAAAAATTAAATGTTTTCAATGAACAAAGTAGATTAAGTTTTCAGTGCCAGTTTTGTTCAGTTCAAATGAAATAATTTTTCAGATTTTTTTATTTCGGTAGTAAAAATTGATATTATAATGATGTAACCGAAAACTGATTTATGAGACTTTACGCTTGTAGCTTAAGCTGAGAGAACACTTTGAAAAACCTAATAGGACATGCCATGCTAGTAAAATAACATAATCTCATTTGATTTTGATGAGGGATATTCGTTCATAAATGACGATAATATTTTGATTGATCTTGCTCCTTTGATCATTCACATGGTATTTTTGGATAAAAAGAAAATTTTTTTAGAGATCTGAGAAATAATTTATTCGAATATTCAAATATATTAAATATTTCAAATGAATTATATTCTTTGAGAAGTCCTTTAAGTGTGTTCATGTTTTTAAAAGGCAACTGGTGTTCTTAAAGGTAAGACCAGAAACAAAATTTTGTCTCCTTTAAATATTTATTTATTAATTTTAATTACTTTCGTATATCTGTTGGGTTATTTATTCCATTTGACATTATACATATATTGAGTTTTGATTATATACGTCTATTAAATGTAAGCGGTGCTTGTTAAACATAAATTTATTTCTAAAAGTTTTTTGATTAAAAAATTTTTTTGAAATTAAAATTGTAGAAGATAAACATATTTCAATTTGTTTTAATATTCAAATTTTGTTATATTTCTTCTATCAAGTAAAAGGCCTTTCTATTTTATTTTATATATAATATATAATTATATTTTGGCTTCAATAAATCTCATTATAGAATGTCAATGAATTTAAATAAACCTTAAAATAACTCACACTGTTCTTTGATTTTGTTAGAACATAGATCAATCTTGAATTATATAGTTGATCTGTATTTCGAATCTTAAGTCTTTCAACACGTGAGTGATATAGGTTATGTTTTTGATTTTGATATTTGAAATATTAAAAGGGGACTGAAGACGGGATTGTCTAGAATTATATTTGTTTTTTGAAGATATAGTGCACATTTTTTAGTGATTTTTGAAATAATTTATTCGAATATTTAAATATATTAAATATTTCAAATAAATTAGTTTCTTTGAGAAGTCCTTTAAGTGTGTTCATGTTTTTAAAAGGCAACTGGTGTTCTTAAAGGTAAGACCAGAAACAAAATTTTGTCTCCTTTAAATATTTATTTATTAATTTTAATTACTTTCGTATATCTGTTGGGTTATTTATTCCATTTGACATTATATATTGAGTTTTGATTATATACGTCTATTAAATGTAAGCGGTGCTTGTTAGACATAAATTTATTTCTAAAAGTTTTTTGAATAAAAAATTTTTTTGAAATTAAAATTGTAGAAGATAAACATATTTCAATTTGTTTTAATATTCAAATTTTGTTATATTTCTTTTATCAAGTAAAAGGCCTTTCTATTTTATTTTATATATAATATATAATTATATTTTGGCTTCAATAAATCTCATTATAGAATGTCAATGAATTTAAATAAACCTTAAAATAACTCACATTGTTCTTTGATTTTGTTAGAACATAGATCAATCTTGAATTATATAGTTGATCTGTATTTCGAAGCTTAAGTCTTTTAACACGTGAGTGATATAGGTTATGTTTTTGATTTTGATATTTGGAATATTAAAAGAGGACTGAAGACGGGATTGTCTAGAATTATATTTGTTTTTTGAAGATATAGTGCACATTTTTTTAGAGATTTTTGAAATAATTTATTCGAATATTTAAATATATTAAATATTTCAAATAAATTATATTCTTTGAGAAGTCCTTTTAGTGTGTTCATGTTTTTAAAAGGCAACTGGTGTTCTTAAAGGTAAGACCAGAAACAAAATTTTGTCTCCTTTAAATATTTATTTATTAATTTTAATTACTTTCGTATATCTGTTGGGTTATTTATTCCATTTGACATTATATATTGAGTTTTGATTATATACGTCTATTAAATGTAAGCGGTGCTTGTTAGACATAAATTTATTTCTAAAAGTTTTTTGAATAAAAAATTTTTTTGAAATTAAAATTGTAGAAGATAAACATATTTCAATTTGTTTTAATATTCAAATTTTGTTATATTTCTTCTATCAAGTGAAAGGCTTTTCTATTTTATTGGATGAAAAGAAGTTTTTTTTTTATTTTTGATAGAAGGTTTTTTTCAATATCTTATATATTAAACATGTATCTTACTACAAATTGTAATTTTATCGAATTAATTGAATACTTTTAAAATTAAAGAAATATCTTAGAGAACACTGTTCACTTTTTAATAGACATATTGAATCAACACTAATCACACAGTATCAAAAGAAATAAAAGAATCCAAATAAAATACTGAATATTGATCGAACTTACTAAACAGCGCTGCCTCCACCAAATTTTTGTTGAGTAATTTCATTCAATATTCTTTAATTAATTCGGATTCTTTTATCTCCTTTGATACTGTGTGATTAATGCTAATTTTATTTGTCCATAAAAAGTGAACAGTGTGCTCTAAGGCATTTATTGAATTTAATTTCAAAAGTTTTCAAGAAATTTCATAAAATTAAAATTTGTAGTAAGGCACTTCAGAATTTCTCTGTTTGGTATTTGAGGTATTTTTTAGCAGATTGATGACATGAAAATCATCAACCTGTGTATTCTATTATACATATGAGAACAATTTCTTGGTTGATCTATAATGAGGACTACTAACCTGAAGAATGGAATTGCAATAAGATAAAACACCATTTGCCTTTTTTCTGGTAGTAGCATGATTCCACGACCATCAAATTTCTGTTTTTTGCTGGCAAAAAACTGACCTCTTCATTTGGAGTGAAGGTTTTACTGTCGAAAAAATTTTGCAATGACTGGAACAAATAATAATCCGAAGGCGCCAGATCTGGAGAATATGGTGGGTGTGTCTCCCATTCAAGCTGTGAAGGCTTTTGGAGAGTGACCAAACTTGTATGAGGTCTCGTATTATCTGGGTGGAACACTACAACTTTTCTCTTAATTAATTCTGGCCTTTTCTGTTGAAGTGCATTCATCAGTTTGTCCAGCTGTTGACAGCAGACTTCCTAATTAATTGCAGACTCTTAATTAATTCTGGCCTTTTCTGTTGAAGTGCCTTATTCAGTTTTTCCAGCTGATGACAGCAGACTTCCTAATTAATTGTTGTGTTATTCGGTAAAAGCTGAAAAAAACGATTCGTTTAAAATCCCACCAAACAGACTGCATCACCTTTTGTTTGATGGATATTGGCTTTCGAAATGCTTTGCGAAGCGAATCAAAGACGTCAATGCGAAAATACAAATTTCTATCCGTGAGAACATGGGGAACCATTATATGGAGCTTCGAGGTTAATCTGGCCTTTCAAGTGGTCAAAAATAGTTGAATTCTATCAATTCAAGCTCTCACTGATCTCACGTGTTGTTTTTCGCCGATTTGCATCAACTAATGCCTTTATCATGTCTTTATCAGCTTCAACGGGCCTTCTGGAATGTGGTGCATCTTCGACATCAAAATTGCCGAATTGAAATTTTGCTAACCAGTTTAGGCACTGGAGTACTGTCAACACATCTTCTCCATACACATCGGTTAATTTCTTTTTTCCTTGAACAGCATTTTTACAGTTTCTATGGTAAAAAAGTAAAATATGACGAAAATGTTGCTTACTGCACTCCATATTTAAAAGGACACCAATCAAGAACTACTGCGTTGAATTAATTGAACTTTTTCACACACAAATCTTGCTATGTAAGCTATCAAAACATTTAATGATTGCCATTAATGAAGAGGATATTTGGTACAGATGAACCGAATTAATTAATTTGAGTATAATGATTATGCGGCTTAGGAGTGTAGTTGGGTTCAAATAAATACAATTAAATCCTCTGTCGGGAAAAAACGAAATTACTATCTGAACAACCTTATTTGTTAAAAAAAACAATAACATATTCAACTCCAATTATTAAACCATAATGGTCAATTTAATTTCGAACTCCTGTAATATCAGGAACCTAAATACTGAGGCTGAAATGCGACATGAACTAAACAAACATCAATAATCCTTTTCTTCATGCGATCTTATCACTATTTGAGACGAAAAGTCAATAAAATAAGAAATAATTAAAGAAATGGGAACACTCGAACTAAAAAAAAATTTTACTGTTACCGACTAAATCCATATCAAAACCAATACCATAATTACGACTATATATTGTATGGTATGTATGGAATTTCCTCGATTAGCCAGTTGATGACTGTTAAAAAGAATTGAAGAAAAATCGCGAGATTTATGCTATCTTTTCAAAGCTACAACGAAATCGTTCGGAAAAATATAATTTCAAGGCAAGATTAAGTTCAGTACATAATTAAAATTGCTCGCGATTGGTGGGATCACGAAAGAGCGAAAAGACATTCTTAAAAACTACATGGTTATCGACCCATAGCGTTCTCGATCCGTCCGCTTCCGAGACATACTAGGAATTGTACATGCCTGCATACAAGCAGAGCTCTTAGCCAACGTTAAAGTACCATTTTCATCATTGCTGTCCCGGGTTTCTGCTCAAGTTTTGACACTTCAGCAGACCCCCGATAAGCTGAAAAAGAAAAGATAGGAATTTCGAAGGAAGATTATAGAGCCAGCGCAACTAGGTGAGGGACCTCACAAGTGACCTCCCCTCTCCCAAAAAAGGATCGCCCTGTCGATCCCAACACTCAGTCATTTGAGCAGAGTTTCTCTATGGTTGTAAAAGATTGAAGCAACGAAACAACACAAATAACAGCTTCCCAGCATGGAATCCCCCCCACGAAGGACCACTGCTGCTGTTCGACTGCTAAAAGCGAGGCTTCGAAGCATCGTAGAGGATGGGCTTTAGTGTCAAAAAGTGGGGCCAGAGTTGGGGGCGAGCAGAGCGAGTCTTCCGTGCCCCTATTCCCGGTCGAAACGTCCTACTCTCCCTTTTTCCTCCAACGAACCAGTTCCGACCCCGCAGCAGATAAGATAAGCTTAAGAATCCACGAATGGGGCCGAAATTAGGGGCGAGCTAAGTGAATCTCCCAAATCCAACAAATCCAACAATCTCGTTCGAAACGTCGTAGTCTCCCTTTTTTCTTCAGCGGACTAATCAGAACCCCGCAGCGGGAGCTAGCTTCAGGATCTAATGATAGAGCCAAATTTGGGGGCGAGCAGAGCGAATCTTCCGAGATCTCACCCCGGTCGAAACGTAGTAGTCTCCCTTTTTCATTCAGCAACCATTTAAGATCCCTCAGCGGATAAGTAGATGAAAGTTGGAAAACCTACGCTGAGGTTCAGCAAGCGCTTTCTCCCATGTATGGATTACAAAACTCTAATCGATCGCAGGGTCGCGCCAAAGCCTTAACTCCCCTGTACGATTTCAAACCTTGCGGAAGGAAATGGATGGAAATGAGACAACATGATGGAATGGTATGCAAGAAAGAAACGAAGTAAGGAAGTTTGGATTGCGAGTCATCTGGGACACTCATTATAACAAGCTCCCTCACCACGACAAGGTACAGAGACAAGGGGGAGCTGCTTTCGAGACACGTGAATTCTACCAGGTAATGTTATTGGCATGTTGAGCCTAGCTCTTATCTAAGTGACTACTCAGCAGTCTGGGCAGTCCACCCCAAGAGGTAGAAAGTGTGACAAGGATTACGCCATATCATCGCGCAAAGCGAGAACCCCTCCGAAGAGGTGAACCCACCAGCTTCTAGTTTGGGCCCCGACTCAAAAGCCAGAACCGTCTGACTAGTAGCAGCGAAGCACTATTCAACCTCTACTGGCTCTGCAGGTCAGTACCCGAGTTGGTTTGAGACGTAACTCACCCGCTGGAGAGAATTCTTATCCATCCATTCGAACGCAGTGCCATGAACTAAGATAATCCCAAAATTGATGACTACTATTGATTCTGGTACGAGCACCGTCTAGTGACCTGTACGTTCTGACTCATCGAACCCATGTGAAGTCATTCAATCGATCCTGTCGTCAAGCACTAATGGCAGAACCATTTCGTCAAGATCCACAAACCCTAAATTATTACGCATTGATCCGGGGCCAGGACAGGCCGGTCGAACCGTCGAGTCCCGCTAAACCCTGAGTCATTTCATGAGAATATCCCGAACATGGGGGTCTGCGAACAGATAAACGAAATGTGAGAATTATTAGCGCGGTGGATCCATACCAAGGAACAGTACAGAACCACAGGAAGGAAGATGGACTTGTAGTAGACGCGCATAGTGTTTCTACCGTAGTCGCCTATTGCCTTAGAAAATCGCCTGAACTTCATGTTCAGACTTGATATCTTCGACCGGATGTAGGTTATATGCGAAAAGGAGGATAGTCCCGCATCAAGGACTACCCCAGGGTATGTAGACTATGTGGTCCACCGTAGTGGACCTTGGGAGAGACGAACGTTTAGTAGTCTTTTTGGGTCCAGTTTTCCTTCGAGGAGAACTGCATGGGTCTTTTGGTATGAAACCTGGAGCTTGTTTTCGAGAAGCCAGTCCTCCATGACAGAGATTTGAGTGGTAAGGGCCTCTTCGAGACCCTTGCGGCTTTTGGAGCGGACGACGAGGGCGAGGTTGTCGGCACAGGCAACGCTTATGCTGACCTCAGGGGACAGGAGAGGAGAGAGGAGAGCGAGAAGCTCGTCAAAGAGTACGTCCCAGAGAAATGGTCCAAGAACCGATCCCTGGGGGCATCCTCTATTAACTTCGCGCTCAAATGTGCAGTCGTTTTGACTGAAAATTACAGAGCGGTTAGAGATAAATGAGTTCAGGAGCCTGAGATAACCGGAGCCTGGCAGAGCCGACCTGAATCGACGTATTACCGCCGGCCACCACATGAAATCAAAAGCCCTGTCGATATCGGCGAAGAGGGCGGCCATGTATGGCTGTTCGGCCTCTCTGGCAAAGTTGACAACCCGCCTGACGGCGTCTTCTGTCGACCTGCCAGCGCAAACACCGAACTGGTTTTCTGATTCCTGCCCTGAGACAGAGTAAAGGGGGGAGATTCTTCCGAGAATAAGACGTTCGAAGAGCTTGCCCATCTCATTCAACAGCTGCTTTCGAGACAGTCAAATTATACAGTGTGTCCAAATAGCGTATCGGGTATTTGTTTTGGCGCGGCATTTGGAACTGAGCGACGGAGGGGACGCATCGCGCTTTTTGCGTCCGAGCGAATTATCGCAACGGTGATTCAATGATGGCTTCTCAACGTTTGTATCGTGCGGAATATCGTACACGCCATGCACCAAGTGACGACTACATTAGAAAATAGATCTGGATGTTCGCGAATACAGGTGCGAATAATCGGTCCCTATTTTCATGAAGATCGACGAGACTGACCGCTCAATATGAAAATTGACCGTTATTGCGATATGCTGCGAAGCCTTTTAGGTCCAAAGTTGCAGTAATTTCAAGTTTTCATGGTAACAACAAGATTGGGCCACATGCCATACATCAAATCGAGCATTGGAAGCTGCTAACAAATTATTTCTTAATAAGGTGATTTCGCGTATGGGTAACTGACCTACCAGAAGATCCGACCTTAGTTCACTTGACTATTTTCCATGGGAATACCTTAATAGAAAGGTCTATGAGAATAATCCGACGAACCTGACACAATTGAGGCAAAAAATCAGGTCAGAAATGGCAGCAATATCGAGAGCTATGTGTTAGCCTGTGATCGTCAATCTTCGATACCGATTAGAAGAGTGCCAGCTGCGTAACGGTCACCATTTAAATTACATCATCATTTCCAAATAATTTTATATATGTTTGGATTCACACAGTGTGACTGTTTCTTTGCAATATACGGTGTGTATATATCCTCCTAATAATGTTTTTATTAACTAAATGAACTCAGGGAACAATTTAAATCAACCATCATTTATCTTCATCACTTATGCCCATTGCAGACATTTAACAAAGACCAGGACTTCAGTCCAATATTTCCCTTGATTTAAAAGTGAAAGCCATTGATCACTTTCATATCGATGATAAAATCATTCAAATATGCAATCAATATTATACCAGTAACTGTTTCCGTCGGCTAACTAAAGAAGATGCCACTAGCATTGTCCCTTATTCTCAATATAAATTCCAAGGGTATGGAGTGTCTCAATCTAAATATCAATTTTGAGTTATTGAATCTAAGGTCAAATTTAAAAGAAATTTCCTTTAGTTGAGCTACTCTGATGATATGGTTTATTTCGAAAAATGTTTAAATCTTGAAGAGGTATAGGTAATTGTTGCGAAATGCAAAAAGAATCGAAATATCCATTCCACGAAACCTGATTATTAAATGATGAAAAAAATCAGCATTCCTGAAAGAAATCGAGATTTCCACAGTATAAACACAAATAATTTAAATAACTCACAACAATTGTTTCGCTATTACAGTAGCATCATCAGGCAAGATCACATTTTGAATATTCAAAATTCTAACTTGACAAAGCAACAGTGTTGGCCAAACGTTAATAATGAATTGTGGAAATAATCTATTCCATTTAATCTAGCTAATGACAATAAACAAATTCTTTGCGTATATGAGCATAATTTTTAACTGGAGTTGTAAAATTGTAATTGTCTTATATTTATATAAAATTGTTATTGTCTTATCCAACCTTAAAAAATAATCAAGCGAGTCAAGATGGGGTCCATATATATACTTCAGCATAACCGAATTAGATTCGTTGACCTTGAATTCTGACGAAGAAGTTTAACAAGTTTTAGAAATGTATTACCCTTATAATTTAAAAATTATACATAATAACATCCGCTTTAAATCAAACAACTTTGATGAATTTCTGATTATTCCCGATAAACTAGTACAACTTTGTACAGCCTCGCAACAACATGCTTATTCCTTCTGCCATACTCTTCAGTATTTCTGGTTCCATGACGATTTGTAATTTTGGACAGTTGAAATTAAGGGATTATAACGTCTGTAAGATCAGGGGCGTACAACATGATTCATGCTAAGAAGAGTAATTAACTTATATATATATATATATATTGAAATGGTTGGTTGTCATATCATGACCTACTGTCTAACGTGTGATTTTTTTCCAAAACCACTACCAAAGTGAGTTAGAAACGTTGCTGCTAAATATATAAAAAATATTAAGTTTTATGATCTTCAAAATGATATTTCAAACTATTTTTTTTTCGACGAAATTCTAATATCTAGTGATTTGGGGAAGAACGGAAATGAATATGTATTTGTATGCATGATGGTAATCCAGTATACGAATACAAGTAACAATATAATCCAGTATTTTTCGGAAAAATTGTGATTTGGTCTATACTAGCCTATTCACAAATTTAAAATTAAATTTGAGATCCATATTCAAAATTAAAACTGATAAACAGCTAGATTAAATTAATAAGAAGCGGTAACAGGTAGATTGACAGCAATAAAATTGATGACGAATTTTCAATATTAAATTTCAATGTAATTGAAAAAGGGGAATTTTTTAAATATCAAACATTGTTATTCTGTTACATCTACAAATACTATGCTACTATGTTCTGTCTCAGAATTTGTATGGAAGTCCACATCTGAAGTGGAATTTGGCAGAATTGAATTCTGTTGAATTAGGTTAGGAGGGATATTACCTGTGAGAACCTCAAGAGCCGATATGGCTACGGTTTTACAGGCTGACGACATGAGGAGGAGGATTAATCTGTGACAGGCGGATAGGTTTCGATAAAAATGGGTGTTGTTTGCGCGGTGGTTCCATACCGAAGAGCAGTATAGAAGCACGGGTAGGAAGACGGACTTGTAGTACACGTCATCGCCTATTGCTCTAGGAAGTCGTCTGAACTTCATATTCAGGCTTGATATTCTCCATTGGACATAGGAGATATGAGAAAAGAAGGATAGTCCTGCGTTCAGGACTACCCCAAGGTAGGTAGATTGAGTGGTTCACCATAGTGGACCTTGGGTGAGACGAACATTCGGTGGTCGTTTAGGGACCAGTTTTCCTTTGAGGAGAACTGCATAGGTCTTTTTATATGAATCCTGAAGTGTTCTTTTTTTTGAGCAGCCAATCCTTCAGAACGGAAATTTGACTGGTGAGAACCTCTGTGAAGCCCTTATGGCTCTTAGAGCGGACGATGAGAACGAGGTCGTCGGCATAAGCGACACTTATGCTGACCTCGGGAGACAGGAGAGGATAAGGAAGAGCGAGAAGCTCATCGAGGAGTACGTCCTAGAGGAACGGGCCAATAACCGATCCCTTGGAGCATTTTCTATTGACTTCGCTCTCCTAGGTGCAGTAGTTTTAAATGAATGTCATAGAACGGTTGGATAGAAACGAATTTAGGAGCCTGAGATAACCGGATCCTGGTAGTGCCGACCTGAGTCGACTTATTACTGCTCCCACATGCAGTCTAAGGCCCCATCGATGTCCTCAAAGACAGCCACGTATAGCTATGCGGCCCCTCTAGCGAAGTTAACAACCCGCCTGACGGCATCTTAAGTCCATCTACCAGCGCGAAAGCCGAACAGGTTCTCTGATTCCTGAGACAGAGTAAAGGGGAGAGATTCTAGCGAGGATGAGTCGTTCAAAGAGCTTGCTCATCTCATTCAACAAGCAAACTGGGCAATACGACTTCAGATTGTCTTCTGATTTGAGCAAGAGGCAGATCCTGCCCTTCTTCGGAGTTGGTTTCTCAAACTTTCTTTTGAATGAAGCCTGGTATTGAATCAGGGCCCAGGGCACAGTAGATATGTGTGGCCTGGGTGGCTTTTTCAGGCTACTACATCTCAAGTTCAAGAAGATCCCAGTCAACGTTCCTAGGAACGTATCTGGGGCCGTATAAATAAATCGATGAAATGCCAGGTTTGAGGGTGAATTTTACCAGTTAGGTTACTGGAATTTGAGCATAGCACTTTCACCAGGTGACTACTCAGCGGTCTCCACAATCTACCCAGGAAGCAGAAAGTGTGATAAGGGTTATGCCTTATCATCGCGCATTAGCGAGAATCGCTCCGAAGAGTTTAACCCACCAAGCTTCCAGTTTCGGCTTCAGTTCTAAAACCTACACCGTGACTGGTAGCCGTGAAGCGCTCTCCAACCTCTACTGGCTCTGCAGTATTAGTACCCGAGTCTTATTCACCCATTCGAACGCAATCTCATGAACCAAGATAGTCTCAAGATTCAATCTCTCAATTGATCCTGGTACGAGCACCGTCAATTCGGCCTGTACGTCAAGACCCCCGAAACCCTTCTGAAGTCCTTCAATTGATCCTGGCTTCAAGCAACGGTCTAGCCGTATCGTCGAGATTCACAAATCCCAGAAACGTCTCGCAATCGATTCTGATTCAGGATGAGGCCGGTCGAATCATAAAGTTCCGCTAAACCTTGAAGCATTTCTCGAGATATCCTGAACATGAGTTGCTGTGGAGTACCCTTCTAGTCCAGCATACGGACTTTCAACCACTGCCCCCTCGAGTCCAATAATAATTGGGTGGCCAGGTCGTACGAATACTTCCTGAGGGCCTCTACCCTCCCAAGGTAACGCAGTATGCCTCATAACGCACTTGGCCATTGGACAGAAAAATCCGGAGATTTACTGCAATAGGGAAGTTAGTTTTAAGGGTGAAGCCCTGTGCGGCGACAGACACCCTTGTCACTGAGTTAAACAACATGGCTCAGCCCCCATTCCACCTTTATGTTGAAACTAGGGC
Source organism: Megalocaria dilatata (assembly GCA_034642435.1). Classification (NCBI taxonomy): domain Eukaryota; kingdom Metazoa; phylum Arthropoda; class Insecta; order Coleoptera; family Coccinellidae; genus Megalocaria; species Megalocaria dilatata. Next base: position 70,561,405 of record CM067857.1, on the reverse strand, counting down.
CCCATTCGGTCGACTTCCACCACATGGGTCCAGTGACTGGCGCAAGTGACATTGCTGTAGGCATCAGGACTTAATCCTCCATGTCACCGGGATTAAACTAGGATCCTAGTCAAGACAAGCGCCTCAGCGCGTCAAGCTACAATATCATGAGGTGCGGCGTTTGGAGGTAGATGAAACTTGGAAGAATATAGGACGATGATTGCTGGTGGTCCAATTTTTCTTAACGCTCCAGCCAGTGATACGGTCAGAAACCGCTGGACAGGTGAGTGTCAAGTCAATATTAAATTGACCGTTGAAAGAGGAAAAGGTAAAGGGATGATTGTCGGGTTCGTTGAGAATAATAACATTCTGACCGGCGAGAGTCGCGGGTAGAAGAAAACCAAAGTGGAGATTTGTCATTAGAGTCCATCGTGATAATGATCATATTGCCGAAGCGTTTCAGATCAGACAGAATCTAAGTTTGAATATTGAAACAAATTAATATATGTTTATCTTCTACAATTTTAATTTAAAAAATTTTTTATTCAAAAAAAAACTTTTAAAATTAAATTAATGTCTAAAACAAGCACCGCTTATATTTAATAGACGTATATAATCTAAACTCAATATACAATGTCAAATGGAATAAATAAACCAAAAGATACACGAAAGTCCCTAAAATTAATAAATAAATATTTAAAGGAGACAAATTTTGTTTCTGGTCTTGCCCTCAAAACGCCATTTGTACCTTGAAAACATGAACACACTTAAAGGACCTCTCAAAGAATATAATTTATTTGAAATATTTAATATATTTAAATATTCGAATAAGTAAATTCAGAAATCTCTCAAAGCATGCACTATATCTTCAAAAAACAAATATAGTTCAAAACAATTCCGTCTTCAGTCCTGAAATATATTCAAAATATCAAAATCAAAAACTAACCTGTACCAAACCACTCAACACGTGTAAATGAATAATGTTTCGAGACATAGATCATCTTTATAATTCAAGATTTATCTATGAATTCTTTGATTCTGTTAGAGCATAGATAAATCTTGAATTATAAAGATGATCTATGTCTCGAAACATTATTCATTTACACGTGTTGAGTGGTTTGGTACAGGTTAGTTTTTGATTTTGATATTTTGAATATATTTCAGGACTGAAGACGGAATTGTTTTGAACTATATTTGTTTTTTGAAGATATAGTGCATGCTTTGAGAGATTTCTGAATTTACTTATTCGAATATTTAAATATATTAAATATTTCAAATAAATTATATTCTTTGAGAGGTCCTTTAAGTGTGTTCATGTTTTCAAGGTACAAATGGCGTTTTGAGGGCAAGACCAGAAACAAAATTTGTCTCCTTTAAATATTTATTTATTAATTTTAGGGACTTTCGTGTATCTTTTGGTTTATTTATTCCATTTGACATTGTATATTGAGTTTAGATTATATACGTCTATTAAATATAAGCGGTGCTTGTTTTAGACATTAATTTAATTCTAAAAGTTTTTTTGAATAAAAAATTTTTTAAATTAAAATTGTAGAAGATAAACATATATTAATTTGTTTCAATATTCAAACTTTGTTATATTTCTTCTATCAAGTAAAAGGCCTTTCTATTTTATTTAGACAGAATCTAATCTAAGCGGGAGAGATATGAGTTGAGAGAATGGCTAAATTGACAGTATAGGTTTATAAGATATAGGGATTCCCCACATTTCGTGACGCAGAGTGTCGGGATGTGGGTATCGAAAAAATGACGAAATTAGACAAGGTCCATATCAGCCTTATATACAGCGATACATGACATAGAAGGTGAGCTTAGAGGTGACTTCTTTTCTCAAGGCGACCCTCTAAGTGAGCCTTACTCGAGGTGACTTCTTTCCTCAAGGCGACCCTCTAAGTGAGCCTTACTCAAAATAACGCTTAAACAAATCCTTCAGTTCGGTGAAATGTGCTAATACGAATTCCGACTGGGATTTGGTAAGGCGGTTGGATGGTTGGTATAGGAAGGTTTCCAGTTCTGCACGGATCAGTGATCGCTCGATCACTGATGCATCCAGAAAGCTGGTAGGGTTAGATGCGGGTGCAATAACTGGGTCGGTTACTGCTACAGAAGGGAGGGGGGAGGTTTGCGGAAGAGGATTGCAGTCTAGTCTTGTGTCTAGACTGCGGGGTATTTGAGGAGGGCTCCTCGAGGATGTGATTGGTTCATTTATTGAACCAAGAAGGAAAGTGGGGTCGATAACGGTCTCCAGTTGGTCTACAACCCGAGCAATCTCGCCCCTACCGGCCTTGCAGATCCTGCTGCTGAGCGGTAAGTTTTATTTTCTAGGTTCATAATTTCATAGAAAACTTTTGGGACTCACTTTGCTCAGCATCACTACATCTCTGTTCCATCCGGATAAATCTAGGGTGCTCAATAAAAAAAAAATAATTTTTATAAGTACTGTCCTAATTTCCCGATGGGATATCTTAGGAATATCTGAATATCTTCGGATCCCACATTACAGATTGTTCTACGTTCAACCAACGGGGCAGACTTGATAGAGGTGTCGAGGGTTGCGTAAAATGTTCGACAACACTTCTTCTATTTAGTATTATACTTCCTTGCTGGTCGCTCATTTTGGGGATCCTTTGTCTTCCTAAGGATAATTTTGATTTTAAAAACCTCATATTTCCATTTTTCTCTATTTTGTTTTCTATAGTTTTGTTGTTGTATACTCGATTGTATTTTATCACTTCGTTATGAATTTTTTGCCTAGTTCTTTATACGTACGGGAGTCTCTGGGGATTTTGTTCCTTTGTTCCAAGATATTCATTGTTTCCAGCCGCAACCTGACATCTCGGAAGGTTCTTGGTTTCGCACAAATCTTTTTGACTGCCGTGCAGATAGCAGTGGCGATTTAATGGTTGAGTTGGTTCATACTATCAAGAGTGTTTGTTGATCCTAATTTCTTTTCTAGTTCTAGTTTATATTCGGTAGTTTTTTGTTTAAGATTTTCAACTGTAGGAAGTTTGCCTTTGTGTATTAATTTATTCCTTTCAATTTTAAGTATAAAACAAAGACATGCCCTGAAAAATCTATAATTACTGTTTGTGTCGAACCTATTCAGTACGGAAACGTCTGTGCATATTTTCCTGTTGTTGGGGAATATGTAGTCAATCTCATTTTTGGTCTGATCGTAAGGGATTTTCCTTGTGCACTTTCTCTGCAAAGGTTTCTCAAATAATGTCTTCAGACAATAAAAGTTTTTTTTATTTAGATGGTTAACCAAGCATATCTTCCCTTTGGTTTCTTATGCCGAGGCCGAAGTTTCCTACGAAATCCGAGTTAGTTGCTTTTCTATGACTAATTTTGCATTAAAATCACCACTCATTATCTTATAGTGTGACCATGTAGCCTTGCTTGTTGGTGCATATTCGTGAATAAGTTGTACACTGTACTAATTTAGGTATCAAGTGGAGAACCTTGTCAGAGGCTCTCAACAAGTTTTTTCACTAATCTATTCGCCCATTCGAAAATTTTCGAAAGTCGAAATCTTAATGGGGATTAGCTCTATATTCGCTGAAACCTTGATTCGTTCCTTTTTATATCAAATTTATTCGCGAGAATATATATAGTTACATGTTGAATTGAATCAGTCCTTACTTGGTGAAAATCCATATTAAATATTATATAAATAAGGTTATTCTGATTTTCACAAATGTTTATTGTTATGTTTACAACAATCTTTTCGCTATCACAGTAGCATCATCAGGCAGGTTTACATTTTGAATAAGTTATTATTCATATTATTTATATTATTTATTATTTATAAAATATGTAGTTACTGAATCAATACATTTTGAAGCAGTTTTGTCAATAATAAATGGTCCGATTGTATAATTTTCTACAATATCGGCCTAAACACTGAGTTTTTAGGGTAGTTGATAGTGATTTTCGTTGTTTGCATATTGATTTGTGGGCAGTTCCTACATATGTGCCTATTTAGTTCTTCGTTCAATATAAATATGCAGAAAAACCTGCCATTTCTTTTGATTTCTTCGTTAAATATTTCGGTAATTCAGGTTCATGGTCATCTTCATCAATGTTATGCAATAATCGAATCTTTTATGGATATCATTTATATCATTTTATAATAGAGTCGAACACCAGTGTTAGGAGCAACATTTTTTATGGCTGTGTTCTTACACAGATACGTAGATGTCCTTAGACTTCGATCTCTCTACATCCTCAATCCGGACTGGAACTTGAAATTCACATTTTATTTTTCATAGGATTTTTTATGTTGTTGAATTACCTATTACGTTCGTATCTGGATGATGTATTTTACATGTGGCTAGGTTCTAGTAGACCATTAGACATGTTTCCGAATTTTTTAAATTCATTTTTCAATTCTGTCAAATTCACAATTGAAATCGAAAATTCCCAAAAATCAATAATTATTTTAGATATTCAGATCACAAGAAATATTAATTCGCTTGAATTTGACATATTCAGAAAATCCACGTACACAGATTCATTAATACATAATAACAGTTCCCACCCTCATAAATTAAAATGTCTCTTTTTCACGCCTTTATGCATAGGATATTATCAACCCCTCTCTCAATAGAAAACTTTAACAAAGAAATTAAAGATTTGAAGTCATTAGCGTCGTACAATACGAAAGTAATAGATAAATTAATATTTAATAAACAGCATAAAAAATCTCTATCTTCTCTTTAGCTTATTCCTCAGGACAAAGAAAAGGAAAAACTCCATAGTATAAACTTCATACCACAAATTAGTAATTAAATTTTCAGTAGACTAAAACAAAATAATATTAATATTATTTGTACAAATAAGAAAAACTTAAGTGAAACAGTGAAAAAATGGGTATATACAAATTATATTGTAATGAATGCCCTGCATTTTACATAGGTCAGACAGGACGATCCATAAAGATAAGGGTAGAAGAACATGAAAAAAGTATATTACATAATAAAATAACAACTGGTTTTTCGGAACATTGTATAAATACCAACCTTTTCATAGATTTCAGTGGAACTGAGAATTTACACATAGGTAATAAAAGCAGAAGAATGGACTTTTCAGAAAGTTTGGAAATTTGTTTAGCACATGGAAAGAAGCTACCAATCACAAATGAACAATTCAATTTAATTTATCACCATTGCTCTTATCGGTAAAAGATTAGGACCGAACTAACACCCTATTTTTACACTCTTCAAGATTTTACCTACTCTACCATTAAAAATAGGATTTTAAGTTTTGTTTTCTTCAGTTTTGAAAATGGGCTAAAAACCCCAAACATATATATCAACAGACATCAAATAAACAGTGAAACTTAAGTCAAGTTGTTTTCATTTACTTCAATATCGATTTTTATAAAATGTTATTCACAACATTCAGTAAGCAAGATCGAAAAATAATAATAAAAGCCTTAACAAATTTCTGATAACATTAAATACGTTTAGCTATCCCGTATTCTACGAAATACTCTTAAGAGATCTGGAATTTTAAGGAGTAATCAAAAAGATCTGGGGTTTTACGGAGTACTCTAAACAATCTGCAATTATACGGAGTACTCTGAAGAGCGCTAACCTTTTTATCGTGATCGTCTAGTGGCAGGAGAATAGAACGTTACGTTGTTTAGACAAGCCAAATTACACTCAACGAGAGCAAGTAAATAGTGACGGGAGGTTCAAATATTCAAAACACAGTAATGCCAGAATAATATATTTCTATTAGTGATGTTAAAAAGAAACAACCCTTAATGAATGGAAACACATTTATCAGCCTGTGGTTAAATCTACTCTACGCAGTGGTTCGCACAGTGCCGCCCCGGGTCTAAATGACTTATTACTACATATCGTTAGGTCGGTAACTTGTTCAAATCGGATATCATTCTTATGCAACGAAAGGGGTTAGAATGGACAGGATACAGCCAGCAATCGCACCTACAACTGCACTTCCGGTAACCAGTGTACAACCTAACCGTTACAAGGGGTTAGTTTAAATGGACAGTAAGTTGAGTGTAACTGTGATATGACCAGGAGATCTCCTTGAAGAGGGGATCTAACATAATTCGAGTTGACCGAAAAAGTTACTATCAAATGGAGTGTACCTGGCCTCCTCGGGATGGCCAAAGCCCAGGTTGGCTCAGATATTAGATATTGAGAAGGGTAATAGAACACACTAAAATCAATTCGAAAATAGATATATTGAAAAAATCTGAAAATAAGACCAAAGCCACCTGGACACTTATCAATAATGCTACAAAAAAGTTTGAAGACAGGAACACCTTGTTCAAGTCATTTCCTAACAAAAATGAAATAACCATATTGAATGAGATAAATTCTAACTTTTTGAAATTCACTAAGAATAATGACAAACAAATATCCAACACATTTTCAAAGATTAGCTCATGTGATAGAAGCATTTTTCTGAGCCCTGTCATCGAGCAAGAAATGTATAATTACATTAGGCAGTTGAAGAACAAAAAATTAGAAGGATATAATGAGATTCCTGTTGATGTGCTGAAAATTAGTGGATCATTATTAACAAAACCATAACCAAAAAATTGAAACAAATTGTAGAAATTACTATGTTTTACTACCAATAAAAATATATTTTACACATTTTCTTGTGACTCGAGTTTCGGGAAATGAACTATCCCATCATCAGACAACTGAAGACCTAACAGTGGTACAGGAGTATTTAAACAAAAGTGATAAATATTTCGAATATTTCAATAGATAACACCTAAAAGTGGTACAGAGGTTGACAAGCGGAACGTGATAAAAACCCGGTTAAAAAAGAGGGGCCTTTTAACAGATATCGGAACGTCGGCAATCGACTAAGAATGTTATTAAACAGATGGTACCCAAATATCTCAAATAATTTTTTGGGGTTACATAGCTCCGTACAGTTATTCATTATTTTCAAGTTATTTTGTTGTACATCTCAAATAGTTGGATTAACATAGCTCCATACAGTCATTCATTATCTTTTGAATTATTTTTATTGTGAACGAATTTGAAAATTTTAATAATTTGAATCTACATGTAGAATTTTTTCTTAAGATTTTCTTTTGTCGAAAGGAATTACTAATTTCTAACGAATGAGTGTCATAAGTTGAATTTTTGTTTACTTTTCATTAAATTAATTTTATGTTCGTTGAAAAAGGTTTTAAACAGATGTTACTTTTTGAATATCTTAAATATTTTCGATTTACACAGCTCCGTACAGTCATTCATTATTTTTACATTATTGTTATTGTGAACTAATTTGAAAATTTCAACAGATTCTCGATAATCGTGTTTCCTCCCTTTTGATTGTACCTGTAAAATTTTAAGATTATCTATTGTGGGAAAGGAATGACCGTTTTCTAGACAATGAGTGGCAAAAGTAGAATTCTGTTTATTTTTTATGAAACTCATTTTATGTTCGTTGAACCTCGTCTTGAAGGAACGTCCTGTTTGTTTTAATTATGATCAACTACCAAATAGTAACGGCTGAAACAATTCAGTATCTGAAAACCATAACTTTTTATAATTAATTTGATATTGGAAATAGAAAAATATTCACAAGTCCTCAAAGAAGCTTGGATAAAACCAATACATAAGAAGGGAGATATGAACAATTATCATAATTATCGTCCAATATCCCTTCTATCTAATATAAATAAAATTTTTGAGAGAATTATTTTTCATAATGTAATAATATATTCTTGAGTCAAATAATATTTTGGTAGAACAACAATGTAGTTATAGACGAGGAAGATTAACAATAAATACCATATATCGAGCATTAAATTCAGCTATAAAATCACTGAATAAAAATCAAATAACAGTGGATTTATCAAAGGCCTTTGATAGAGTGAATCATGACAAATTACTAGAGAAAATGGAAAAATATGGCATAAGAGGCACTGCATCAAAGCTTTTCAAGACAATCCTAAGCAATCGAATACAAAGGACGGTAGAAAAGAGAATAAATGGAAGACAAATAAGGTCAGATGCCATACAAATAGAGAGAGGTGTGCCGCAAGGACCGATACTAGGCCCATTACTATATTTACTCAAAACCAATGACTTAATTCAAGTACCAACAGGGAATGTTGTGATGTTTGCCGATGATGTTTCGGTTATATGTACAGGTATCACTGCTGATGAGTGCAGGGCTAGATTCGAAGATGATTTGGAATTTCACTAGCAATGACCTCGATATTAATATTGCTAAAACAAAGCTGCTTGTCTTCAAAGATAAAAATCAACATGAAATTTCCAATATTACTTACAACAATAGAAATATCACAGTTGAAAGAACCATATCATTCTTAGGAATGTACATCGATCAAAACTTAAATTAGATTTCACAAATTGAACATATAGCCACGGGACTGCCAGGATATTGTTATGCATTGAGAATTCTGACGGGAACAATTGGAGTAGATGCGGCCCTGACAGCATACCATCCAATGTGCCGCTAGGGTTAGATATGGAATAATATTCTGGGCGAATTCCGTTGGAGCTTGAGGAATATCTTTAAATTAAAATACAATGAGACATGTGAAAAAGTTTTTATTTAGCATAAAATACTAACCCTGTATTCCCTATTCATGTATGAATGTGTGATGTATATAATTAATAATTATAAGTATTTATATAGAATATAATACTAGGGGCAAAACTTATTCGAGTGCTGAAAAAACAAGTTATACATATATACAGAAAAATATTACACATTTCATACTAATAATCTGGAATAAATTACCTAAAGATTTTAAAAGTAGGCACACTCTAACACATAAGAAATCTTCAAAATGTTTTTCAATTAGAAAATGTTATTACAGAGTTCATAAATGATGAGGATTTTAATGAACTTCAAAATGATAGATGATGTGTAGGATCCTTTTGGGGTGTTGTTGGTATATCGATGGGTAGTTATAAGAGCTCATACATTTTGAAATTTTTTCTTGTGACGTGATCTACATCTGTAGAGGTTTAATGGATCAAATAAATGAATTATTTTTATTATTATTATTACTGAAGAACGAACTGAACACTACCTGAAGGATCACGCAAACTAATCCCTGGGGATATCACAACACGTCGAAACAATGATCTAACAATCACTCACACATTCTCACAATAGTGTTAGATATCCGAAGCTATTTACTGTCTCTATACGATATGTCGTCCTCCTCCAGGACTACTCAGCGATTTACCCTAAACAACGCCACTGGTTCACAAGAAATACAATCTCTTGAAGTAAGCGGGTATGAGTATATGGCAAATATCAAACACAAACTGACTAGGTTATTATAAAATATATACAGGCGTGTTAATGAACGTTGCAATGAGAACAAACAAAGCAATAGTGGGACAAGAGTCCATGCAAATCAGTTACATATCCAGCAGTTCAATTAGTAAGAACCGATAATAAAAATCCCTAATTAACAATTATAACGCAGATAAAGAACCACTATTCACAAGTGGCAAACAGTAACCAGGCACCGAGAGAAAGTATACTATACAAATAGATAACTTGTGAGGGTTTTGCCGCTTTAGTTATATACAAAGGCAATGCATTTTGGTTGAAACATTCCGGTTGGATTTGAAGCTCTCGATGAGATTACGGTATTGTGAGGGAGCTTCCACCTTTCAATTCGGGTTACGGCGTTTCGTTCGGAATCTGCGCATCTTAAACTCATCAGACAGGCGTGATGCGCAGCTGTGACGCCAGTGACCATGTGTTCCACTAGGAATGGTCGTCGACACTGTATGCCTTGACCTATTTGAACTCGGCGGGGACGGTTAGTCATGAATCTTCAGACGAGTCATGTCCTTTATTGATACGCCGGTCAAGCTGGAACAAAGCAACGCAGGTTTCTGGACGAGGAGCGAAAAAGTTCTTCGCTACACGCTCCCACTCCAGTGAGCGTCGATGAAGGTCACGAATAGGGCGTGGGGATCCGGCAAGGAGACAGACCGCCACTAGCCTGGATGCGGTGCCATCTCCAGCGGAGATCTGCGGAACGAAAGGAAAGGCTGTCTCGGAATGATGGATAGGGGGCAATTGGGGCCCTTAAATGAATGGTTCATTTTTGAAGCAAACCCCCTAAATCACGTCGGGCTCACCAATGAAGCAGTCGAAGGAATGCGAACCTGTGAGGGAGCTTCCACCTCTTAATTCGAAAGACGGCGTTTCGTTCGGAGTCTGCGCATCTGAAACTCCTCAGACAGGCGGAATGCGCAGCTCTGCCTGTGACGCTAGTGACCATGTGTCCCGCTTGGAAAGGTGGTCGTCAAACGCTATATCTTCCCCTATTTGAACTCGATGGGGACGGTTAATCACGAATCTTTAGACAGGTCGGGTCCTCTATTGATACGCCGGTCAAGCTGCGACAGAGCAAGGCAGGTTTCTGGACGAGGAGCCAAGAAGTTGTTCGCTACAGATTGAATAACACTGAAGCAAAAATACAAGAATGAAAAGCGATGAATGGAAGTACAATGAACGAGCGTGCAATCACTAATCACTAATGTAAAGCATGCAATTAATCAGAATTCAGAAATTTTTCCATAAAATCAATTATATTTCAGTTATCCTCATACCTTTATCATGTTTGACCACATATCTAAAAACGGCATTAAATTTGCTACAAGATAAGAAGTCCTATGTGCAAAAAATCTTTATCGCGGGCGTCGTAAGGAGATGAATATCACGATTCTGAAGAGAACAAAATTAGTCATATTTTTCCAATGGTTTTATCGATGAAAAATTATTGATTATCGACATGTTTTCTTTTCAGCAAAACATACCTTATTTAGTGTGCTCTTGAATGACATATCAACTTTGGTGCTAGCTGCTTGTCCTCTGCCATAATATCAATAACATCATGGTAGGGGACAGGGCAAGATATCTGGGTTTTTTCGGAGTGTTAAGAACCTGATTTTTTTCTTGTTTGTGGTGTTTTGTGAGTTTTTCCTTTATCCTGGTCAGTTTATTTTATCTATAGAGAGTGCTGAACATTTTCTTTAGAAATTGCGGCCCTAGGCTATTGTTTTTCACAGATAGTTTTTTCTCTAACTTTTTTCAGAGTTGTTATTAATTTTTTTACATATTGGGGTACAAGCTCGTTATCTCTCATAGTTTTTCAATATGAGTCGAACAGATCCCGAGGCTTGGCCTCGGGTTCTGGATGCTTTATCTCCGAGAGCTAAATCTGCCCTTTCGCAGTTGGAAGGAGAGATTTGGAACTCTATATATATTGTACTATTGAAGCAAGAATTTGTGGATATCAGAGCTGAGGTTCAGCGTAGAAATAATGAGTTGATAGTAAGCAAGATTGATGATATTTTATATAGGATTAGCCAAGGAGGCTCAGAAATTAAAAAAGTTCATTTTTATTATTTATCTAAGGATAAAGGTCCATTTGAGGTGATAATTGAGAGCTCTTGTAGTGAAATCTTTATTTCACTTAATCTTAATCCCCTAAACATTGGTAAAATAATATTTAATAGTAAAGATCATAAGGATTATAATATTGTTAATATTAACAGAAAGGACCTTGAAGAAGTAGGAGAAAGATTCTCTTCTGCGGAACAGGCAAATTGCTTTGTCAAATATAATAAGTTCAACCCAAATGAGTATGAAGTTTATATTCCGGGCAGATTTGTTTCGGTGATGGGTATTGTGAAAGATGTTGGACAGGAGATTACAGACGAGGAAATTTTGAGCCTGGGAAGAGGTTTAAATCCTGATGTCAGGGTAATTAGAGTAAGGGTTCAGTAGGAAAAGGGCCACTGAAGGTGGTAATATTTTCATCAAAACTAACACATGTGCAATAACTTTTGAGGGTACAGTACTTCTGAAATCCTTTGAATTATACCACGTTATATCTATTGTAGTAAATCTCACGTTGCTACGGATAGGGTTTGTCCTGAATATACCAGACAAGTAAAAATGAGGGAATTAATGGCCTTACGTAATATTTCTCTGTATGAAGCTGATAAAGCCTGTAGCAAGCAAATTTCTCCATCTTCTTCAGACTTTTCGTCTTTGAAAAATAAGGTAGCTGAAAGGAATGCAATTGGAACTCGATCCTATGCAAACTCAGTTTCTCGTCCATCAAATATTTCCGCTTCCGCTCGCAGTAGACAGAATATTAAAAGAAAAGCTTCTTCACAATCTGGTTATGATAAAGATGTACACAATGCGTATCTTATTCCTTATAGATGCAACTCTCCTTTAATAGATGCCCCTATAACATCATCTCCACATGAAATGGAGGCACACTCCCTGCCTTGATTCTGAGACAGCCAATAGTCAGTATTTTTCTCAGTCTGAGTTTCTCTCTCAGGATAGTGCATGTGCATATTCACCAAGTTGGAACGAACGGTCATTTTCACATGAAGTGAATACAACAATAAAGATAATTATATATAATGAGGATTATATTCAATATAAGTAATCCTTCAACTTTTTTATTGTATTAATATTTCTTGCTAGTTTTATACGTCCCTTTCCTTCTCACTTGATCGGTTTGGGTATTATAGATAATGCTTAAGATTCTTCAATGAAATATAAGATCTTTGTTTGCAAATTTTAATGATCTCAAAATTTTAATTAAAAATTTGGAACCGGATATAATATGTTTAAATGAAACATGGTTGAGCACTTATCAAAGCTTCACGTTCGTGAGGTTGGATAGAGCGGATGGATATGGAGGAATCGCTATGGTGGTTCGTGAAGGTTTGACTTTTCGGGAAATGGATTTGTGTACTTTAAACCTTCCACTTGGAATGCAAGCCATGGGCCTCAACTGCTCTGAATATAAAATTATATGTATATAAGTTCCACCAGATGTTTTCCTCTCAGTTCCTATCCTCGAGCAGTTCATCATGTATACTGGTAGAACACGTCTCTTACTGGGTGATTTCAACGCCCAGAATCCCCAATCGGGATCTGGGATCCTTGATCGGAATGGTAGTACTGTTCAAGTGTTTTTGGGAGACAATGATTTCGTTTTGCTCAATGATGGTTCCCCAACAAGGTTAACCCCTCCCCAAGCAAATCCTAGTGCGCCAGATTTGACAAAGTGTACTGGAGATGTGTCTGTTTTTTGCAAGTGGGCGACAGTTAAGGACACAGGACCCAGTGACCATTTTCCTATAGTTGTCAAGATTGAGAAGGGCTCTGAGGAGACCCCAGTAGAAAAAGCACCCCTTCGAAAATATAAAACTAAACATGCTGATTGGAATTTGTTTTATAGACGGGTCATTGATCAATTTGACAGCTGACAGGTGGATAATGTGGCGGAATTCGTAAATGTCATTCAGAGGGCTGCGGACTCCTCTCTGTCCAAACATAAAAGACACAATTCAACATATAAGGTTTATTGGTGAGATAAGGAGGTTGCAAAGGAAGTCAACTTGAGAAGATCTCTTCTCTCAAAATATAGGTGCTCCTCTAGTATGGCAAATTACTTAGGGTACAAGAGACCGGTTGCGAAGGTCAGAAAATTAATTAGGGGTACGAAAAGAGAATCGTTTAAGCAGTTTTGCGAGAACCTTTCTTTGGAACAGACAAATCTCTTCTAAGGCATAATTAAAAAGTTCTCTGGTCGGTCTTCTGGGAGTGGTTTTCAAGCGGTCTCAGATTCATGCTCCGGGGAGATCCTTCGTAGATTCGCGAAGCCGGTCTCATGCTCTTGTGTAGAGATGAGATATCAGGACAACACGAGAGAGTTTTCTCTTAATGAATTGATGTTTTCCTTGAGGTTGAAAAAGGAATCAGCCCCAGGCTTTGATGGTATTGATTATAGAATTTCCTTTCACCTTCCATTATCTATAAAAATAAGCCTCTTAAGTCTGTTCAATCAACTCTTACGTTTTGGCTTTCCTCATCTTAATATGAAAACATCAGTCATAGTTCTCATCTTGAAGGATGGAGCTTCGGTAAATATGGGCAACGGTTATAGACCTATTTCAATTTAACCATGCAGTACAAAAGTTCTGGAAAGAATGTTAAAGGAAAGAATAGAGAGGAGAATAGAAGAACAACTAAGACCCTTGAGCTTTGGTGTTCGAAGGGGCAGGTCCATTTCGGACTGCCATACTCTTCTTACTGCGCAGGTTTATTTGGCCTTTGATAGAGGAGAGGACATTTTTCCATATGTGATTTCTTGGATATAGCGGAAGCATTTGATAGTGTGGATTTAAATATGTTGTGGAGAGAGATGATTGCTTGCAAAATCCTCACAATGAGGCTAATTTAATATATGAGCTCTTATTTGGACGTAAGGTGACATTACAGGGCGATTCAGGGGCTGAGTTTGAGGAAGTCCTTTCAGTGGTCTCTTGCAGGGCTCTGTCCTGAGTTACTTGTATACGCGAGTTTCACAGACTTTGCTGGATCACAGGGTTCTTCTCTTTCAATATGCGGATGATTTTTCGATGTTTTGCTCCGTAGAAGATATAGAGCAAATAGTTGAATACCTCAATATTAATCTAGACCGATTTAACAAGTGGCTCCTAGAGTGCAATCTGAAAATTAATGTCCAGAAATCGGCGGCAGTGATCTTTGCAAAACATATTCTCCCTTCTTCGTCATCACAGGTGGCTTTAGATGGACAAACAATTCCCTGGAAACAACAGGTCAAGTATTTGGGAGTGGTATTTGATCAGAAACTTAAATGGAGAGTGCATATACATCTCATGTGCTCAAAAGCCATCAGTCAGTGTAAGACCATTAAAGCCATCTGTAGACCATAGTGGGGCTCCCATCCATCTACGCTACTTAGTGTGTATAAGGGCTTAGTTAGACCTTACCTTGATTTTGGCGGAATGTTATATGGTAGATGCGCGAAGGCAAATCTTAGAAAATTGGATGTGGCGCAATTCTCCGCTTTACGAATTCGCTTGGGACTTCTGAAATCAACGCCTACAAATATTGTTCTGTCTGAGAGTGGAGAGCTTCCGCTGGAGTATAGAAGAAGATGGCTAGCTTTTAAGTTTGTGACAAAGATATATAGATTTTCTTGCCATCGCATGCTTGAGGTTTTTCAAAACCCCTCAAAATATGATCATCTATGGTACAATAACACGGTTCCAGGCTATGTTCAGGCACTGAAGTTGGTTCGTAATTACAAATCGCAAATATGGAGATCAACTAACCTTCCCTATTTCATGACAGATATTAAGATTAGATCAGAGAGGAGATCAGTGTACAAATCTAATCTCACTAAGAGTTCTTTGACCAACACCTTAGAATTCAATTGCTTGATGGAGAGGGAGTTTTCGGGTTCCATTCAAGTATATACAGATGCCTCTAAGTCTGCTTATCCAGATTCAGTGGGCTATTCAGTCTGGATACCTTCTGAGGGGCTAAAGGTCTGTGGCAAATTGCCAGACCATTGGTCAATCTTCTCAGCAGAGATGTACGCGATCTATAGAGTTCTCTAAGTCATTATGGAGAAAAAATGTTGAACTCAGTCATAATTACGGATTCTATGAGAACGGTTGATTGGTTGGGTGATGGGAAGTTGGATGCCAGATTAGACATAGGGGCAGCCAGTACAGTAATCATTTTATCGAGGGTTAAATCGTCGGGTTTTCATATTACCCTGATGTGGGTGCCTAGTCAATTTTATATTGTCCATAACGATATGGCGGATATGTAGGCTAATCGGGGTAGACTCTCGCCGGGAGTATCAGTGCTCAGGGGGTGATCCTCGTGAACTTTGGTCTCGGTATAGAAAGGAACTTTGGAGAGAGTGGGATAGAGACTGTTGTCGACTGGGTCAGAACAAGGGCAGGATTTGCTCGGAAATGGTGCAGCCGAGTCGTTATAGAAAGGGTACTTGGTTTGGGAGGTTGAAATTGCCCAGGAGAAAGATAGTGACGATCATTCGCCTGAGGTCTGGTAATTGTTGTTTTCCTGCTCACATGGCTAGAATTGGGATCCAAGAATCCCCCTCCTGTATTTATGGGGAATATGGGGATCTGAGACATCTCTTTTTTTCGTGCAGACTTAATGGACATAACTTGGATGAATTATAAGCGCACCTTCTTTCCTACAATTCTCGAAACCACTAAATTTGTACGATTTTCTATTTTCTACTGATGAGAAGGTGATGAGCTTGTTGCTGTAATTCCTTAGTTCCTCCAATCTAGCTTTGTAGAATATGCTTTGGTTGTGAAAGAGCTTTATTTTTGCGTGTTCAGCATTTAATTTTCCAAATTCCTGTCCTTTCAGAGTCAACCATTATATGTGTCCTTCCTGTGTACTCCATAGGTATGAGTAGTTGTTGTTAACAAGCCTAAATTTAATTTATTGAGTTAAAGCATCACTGATACCAGAAGAATTCGTCGCAGTCTGGTATAGATACGATCTAGACTCCTGCACCCCCAGGAACCAGGCTGTTAGCTGTTAATCTGTTACAACGAGACTGGATGCATAGCCCATTGTCTGTTCCATGGTTTTCAGCATCCTCATCTAGGGGGGTAGCCTAAGAGGAAGCTGTTTTACTGAGAAGAAGAAAAAGAAGAATAACATCGAAAAGTTGAAATATTCCAAACCTAAATTTACTCTATTTTGAAGCTTTTCATGATTGAATATTAAAGTAATTCTTATGGAAATCATTAATTTATCTGTTGGATCCGAATAATACATACGAATAAATCACCTTTTAATACTACAGATTTTATGAAGAAATATAGAGGAAACAGACTACTTATAACACTTGTTCGAAATGTCCACCGCCATGTCCACTACAATACATTTCACACATCGTTTTCGCACTATTTCACACATCGTTTTCGAATCTATAACACTGCGAAGTTCACAACGTTTCTGACGCATTTCTGCACAAGACAATTTTTTTCTTGCGATCAAATTTTCTCGAGTCTGAACGCGAATGTCATATACTTTTTCTTTGTTAGTCCCGTCTCAGCATCTATAGGTAACAGATCCTACACCTTTTTCAAATGATATGGATGTAATTTTTTTTTTTTTTGAGTTCTCGGTTTACTGTAGAATAATGAATCCTCAATGTACAACCAATACGTCGAGTTATTATTGTGGGGTTCCCCCAGACAGCTTGAACTATAGCAGGTGCATGGTAGCCTTGCTGACTATTTCGACCACCTTGTCTAATTCGGTAAGCACCAAATGCCTGTTCCACCTAAGCGCCTGAAAACTTGTACAAACGTCAGTGGTCAGAGGTGACAAGTGCATACGGCCTTAGAGAATTAAAGTTTGAATAGAGTTTCTCCTTTTTATTTTTATTGTGCATATATTATTTTTTGTGGATTTATTTTGATTTCTGGTATTTGGTTATAAATTTGTGGAATATCTTGCATATGGAATATTGCTGCACGTGTTTCATTTATCGGGACATAAATAATAGCGTTTGAAGTACGTAGGGAGTTCATAAGGATTCAATTAGCCTTGTGATCCTTCAAAGCGTTAGTTTTTGACCGCTTGTGTACAGGTGGGCTCCCATCCAGCATTTTCTATTTATTCTCCTGCAGCCCTCTTGTGTGTCTGCGAGTCATCGGCTATCAGCCCGACCGTACTGAATTGTATCTCAGTTTTGTTCCTTTGCATCATCAATACACGACAGGGTTATTGATTCAGAAGACTTCATCATGTCATGTATTAAGTTCCGCAAAACGGTAAAAGGAGAGACGGATAAGTTCTTGCCTTGTGATGGCTGCAATAGACCATTACACATTTCATGCTCGTAGCTGACTTCAGCAGAGTTGAATTGCTTTTAATTGCATCCAAACAATTAGCGCGGAATCAAGTATATTTGTAAAGAATGCGAGCAGAAATTCCTGAAATATTGAAACTCATAACTTACCTAAAAGAGGAGAAATTTGAGCTGAAGCAGGTGAGAGCTGTTGATTTAGGTACTATTTGTCCGCCTGCAGAGCCTTTACAGCAGATGGTAGCTAATGAGCATATCATCACTGAGAAGTTTGAGGGAACTAAAAGATCTCATAACATCATTATGTACAGAAGTGTTGAGGTAGGTTAAAGTAAACAGGATCAGGTTGACAAGGATACACTTTTGTGCAGGACATTTTGAAGGAGAGTGATATCTCTGTTCAGGAAATGGGACCTCTTAGACTGGGAAAGTTCAACCCAACAAGGGTGCGTCCTCCTCCTGTTAAGGTGCGTTTAACATCGTCTGATTACTTTCCTGTTATTTTACTCAAGTTCAGAAAACTGAACTCTCAGGCAAAGTTTTCACACATATCTGACAGGACGCCTCAACAGGTATCTTTGTTTAAGTATGTAAAGACCGAGCTGGACCGGCACTTGGTTACTGGTGAGTTAAACCTGAGGATAAGACACATTAATGGAATTCCGACAATAGTTGAATGAAATTCGGAAAACTAGATGGTACCAATAGGTTTACTTCGATTAATAATTCCACTAATAATAAAACAGTTTCATTATATTACCAAAATACTAGAGGACTAAATACGAAACTGACGTTCTTTTTCAAGTCAGTGTGTGATTATATCTATTATAAAGTTTTTATAAGTCAAACTTGGCTTGGTGAGTGGGTGATGGATGGTGAACTGGGACCACCTGGCTATAGTATAGTGCGTTGCGATAGTCCATTTCTTAGTGTGAATAGATCCCGTGGTGGTGGTGTTTTGATTGCCTTATCTCATAGTATTCGTTTGAAGCTCCTAGATAATAAGTTTTTGATAAACCTACTTCGTTTAATAGATATAGTATTGTGTAGGTGTACTGCACCCGTCAGTTCCAACATTTGTCTGGTCCATGTACCACCTGACATATTTTCCTTCCAGTTCCAGTGAAGTATTCACATCACCAACTTGTCCCAACAGCTCAAATAATGTTTCCACCAGTTTCACTTTTACTGACCGAGAAGATGCTTCATGACGACTCAAAACTGCTTTATTTTTGCGAACTATGACTGCAAAATTTTAACCATATTTATAGTGAATTTTAATGCTTTAAATGCTTTGTTGAAGTGTGCACCTTCCATTTTTACTAATGAAAGACTTGTCAAATGTCAAAAGATGACAGCTTCAAAAGCGACAGCTGCCCAGATAGCGGGCTGTTCAAAATGGAACCTCTTATTGGAAAACCATTTACTTACTTGAAGATATAACTTA
This sequence comes from Megalocaria dilatata, assembly GCA_034642435.1. Taxonomy (NCBI): domain Eukaryota; kingdom Metazoa; phylum Arthropoda; class Insecta; order Coleoptera; family Coccinellidae; genus Megalocaria; species Megalocaria dilatata. The sequence continues at coordinate 70,542,245 of CM067857.1, read as the reverse complement.
TCGATTTAAAAAATTCTTTTTATCAGTAGAAACACATCTCTGAAGCATATCCCCCGCATATTATGCCATTGGGTTTAGATCTGACGATTAATAGTGTCATATCTTGGTAAATTTAATTTTTGAAGAATGCTTATCAAGATTCTTGCTCTGTTTACCGGGTCATTGTCATGCATGAAACAGATCTCTGTCCAACAAAATTTCTGAACTGAAGCATCAAGAACATGCCTTATATAATTGATGGCAGTCAAAGTGGATTCTTCTAGAATCTGGATACAATTCAAACCGAGATTCGTCGGTAAATGAAATGTTACCGTATTAAATCTGGTCTTACATTTCATTTTCTTTATTAACATGAATGCAGTATGCGGTTGGCACTAGATGAAACATTATAACACTTTTATTTAATACACACAGTTTTTATGTTTCACAATTTATTCAGAATCCTGACACGTGTTTCGGTCTTCCGACCACCTTCAAATAAGGACAAAAAGAAGTTCCTTTTTGGCGTCATATGGTTCCAAACAGAAAATATTTGGATCCACTAGGGGTAGAATCTGCATTGATAATATATTCACTAACTTTGACACAAAGAATAAATTTGCGGAAGTAATACAGACAGAGTTCTCGGATCATGATGAGCAGGTTTGACATACAAAAAGCTTAGGTATGTACTCAAATTATGTTCACAATGCAATAACACAAAGAGGATTCAATAATATGCATCGTGAACTTGAGAAAATTAGTTGGGATTTTATAGATGTTGATTCAGATAACCATGAATGGTTTGAGAGATTTCTTGAAATAATGGTACATATATTTACATTATCTTTTCCTAAATAGACAAAAAGAACGAAATATACACATAAAAAATAGAGGATGGTTTTCTCAGGAACATCGAGAAATGAGGCAATCGCTCATTTTAGTACGAGAATTGTATGCAAAATATAAAACAAACAATCTTCTCAATATAAGAAATAATTTAACGAGGAAATATAGAAATAAAGATTCAAAAAAATTTCATACTATGATGAAAAAATCAAAGCGTCTAATAATAAATGTAAGACGGCTTGACGGTTGGTAAATGGGCATTTACCGAAAAACATAGTTTCACGTCCTCTAGATATTGCTCCTCATGAATTAAATGAACATTTCTTCACGATATCGGTGACGCCCCCTATGGCATTATAGCTTGACGCGCTAGGGGCGCTTGTCTTGACTAGGACCCTAGCTTTATCCCAGTCATAGATTAACAATAATATATAGATTGGACACTTCCCTAACCCCACCTAAAACTAAGTTTTTAGTTGATGCATCAGTCAATAGTTAGCGCTAACCATCAACTTATATTTTTTGATTTGGCCGCTAGGTACCGCTACCATCAGCCGTTAGCCATAGTTGTAATAATGGTCATATATTTCGAAAAGAAGAGGCGGTTTTGTTTACGTTTTGTTATGGTCCAACCTCGGGTACATCTCATATTTCTTTTTGATTAAATTTCGTAAGTTCAAAACAATTTAGTGCATCTAAACTAGTGTAAAACAAGTGTTCAGAAATTATTATTATATAATATGTTTTATTACCAAAAAATTGAAATGTATTTATTGTAGAGTTGTGTGGATGTAAGCATTTCAATATTTTGGTAGTAAGACATAGTCATTTCTGAACACTTGTTTAATTTTAACCCTAGGAAAAACTGAAAGAAGATTCAAATATTCGCGCCAAGCGTTGATAGTGAAGTATTCTAAAAGCAGAGGTAATGCAGTTCTCTTGAGAGTTGGTAACACAGTTTTCTTTAGTTGGATTTGTTTCATGCACCAGTCGCTACAAAAAAAGCGACAAACTTGATTCAGACTTTTCACTGTGAGTGTTCCATCTATATAGTCTTGTTGATCTATGATTCCAGTGAAATGGAGGGTCAAGTCTTAGTGCCTAAAGTAATACCATTCGCGCCAGTCATTGGAGCCGTGTGGCGGAAAATCGACCGAATGGGACCCTAGGTTCACTGTAAAGGTGGAATGAAGAGCTGAGCCGCGTTGATCAACTAAGTGACAAGGGAGTCCGTCGCAGCACAGGGCCTCTCCCTTAAAACTAACGTACTCTACCCTATTGCAGTACATCTCCGGATTTTTCTGTTCAACGGCCGAGTGGGTTATGTAGCAGACTGCGTTACCTCGGGAGGATTGAGGCCCTCGGTAAGTATTCGTACGACCTGGCCACCCAATTGGTGTTGGACTCGAGAGAGCAGTGGTTGGGAGTCCGCATGCTGGACTAGGAGGATATTCCTTCTATTTGTTCGCATGTTCAGGATATCTCAAGAAACGCTTCAGGGTTAAGCGGGCCTTGACGGTTTGACCGGCTTCGTTCGGAATCAAAATCGATTGCGAGGAGTTTGTAGATCTCGACGATACGGCTAAACCATTGGTGTTTGAAGCCAGGACCCATTGAAAGGCTTCACAACGGTTCGTGGGTCTTGACGTATAGGCTGGATTGACGGTGCTCGTATCAGGATCGATTGAGGCATCAATCTTGAGACTATCTTCGTTCATGGGACTGAGTTCGGATGAATGGATAAGAAACCCCTTCGGCGTGTGAGTTACGTCCCAAATAACTCGGGTACTGACCTTGCAGGGCCAGTAGAGGTTGGATAGTGCTTCGCTGCTACCAGTCATACGGTGTAGGTTTTCGAACTGAAGCCGAAACTGGAAGCTGGTGGGTTCGGCTCTTCGGAGTAGTTCTCGCCATGCGCTATGATAAGGTGTAACCCTTAGCACACTTTCTGCTTTTAGGGGCAGGTTGTGGAGACTTCTAATAGTCACTTGATGAAAGAGCTACGCTCATATGCCAATACACTAACTGGTAGAATTCACGATATCCGAGAAAATCCTAACAGAGATGCCCATATCAGAGCTACCTTTCAATTTATCATTCAAAAAACAGATTCCACTCAGTCTACAATTCATATTGTGTGAAGTAGAATTTATTGAGGTACGAGAAATAATAAAAAGTCTTAGGAATACGAAGTGTACCGACTACTATGCAAATAATTAAACTGAATATAAACACTATCCTTCTGCCTCTTACTAAATCAATTCAAAAATATTCGATAACAGCTAAGTTTTCCAAATTGCTTGAAAATATCTGAAGTAATCCCAATTCACAAAAAGGGGATCGTGAAGATAAGAAAAATTACAGACCCATTTCAGTTGTTCCAAGTTTTTCTAAGATTATTGAAAACGTAATATCTGAACAAGCAGTATATTACTTTGAGGAAAATGACCTTTTTTCATCAGTCAATATGGATGCAGGAAAGGTAGAAGTACTGTAGAAGCCATTATCAATTTCATTAATTTTACAATAAATTGTTATGAGCAGGAAAAACATCGCATAGCCTCATTCATTAACGAAGGCATTCGACTGCGTTGCTCAGGACAGGCTGCTCTATGAGCTGAAAAGCCACGGTTTCCATACAACTTCATTGAAACTCATTAGAGCATTTTCATGTAATACGATACAACGTCTGAGGTTGGATCTGATGACCTTGAAGGTTTGAACAAGCTGGCGAGGGTGGCTTTGACGAAGGGTATGATTAGTTTACGGCGAACGGTCTTAGCATGAATTAAATTAAGACACGGTTAAATTTGATTATAAGATTGGGGTGTGGTACAGATACCTCAGTAAGATTTCTAGGAGTGCATCTAGACGCTTCACTTACCTGGGGTGCGCATCTGGATGAACTAATAACAGCACTCAGCAAAAAATATATTTGCTTTGAGGGTTCTTTCACGACCACTATACGCGACAACACTGAAATCAATTTATTTTGTTCTGGTGGAGTCAAAACTCGTGTCATATTGTGGGGCAACTCATTTTTGAAGACTTAGATTATATACATAATAATAGTAAAAGTTATCATTTGCAATCGGATATACACGAGCATAACACCAGGAATAAATCACTTATTAGGAAAACCTTTTTACGACGTCTCTGTAAAATAGACTACTAGTTGAACTTAAAAGGTTACCAGCTGTTAAGTTCAAAAAACAAATAAAGAAAATACCGATCGATAATGTCTGTTTCTCAACCAATGAATACGTATCATTATGGAGAAAATAAATTCACGTCTGTATTGGTTTCATTCATATTTACATTTAATGTATACTTTATTATTTTTTAATTTTAGTTTGTAAATATAGCGTTTATCTATAAAATTTAATTTATATATATTTATTATTTCTTATTCATTAATTTTAGTTTGTAAATGTTGTTTTTATCTATACACCAATTTAATACTATTGTATTAAATATGATTACCTGTATTTTTTTTAAATTTTGAGGTTCAAATATTCTTTTGTCTTTACTCACTATGTAAGTGTTTATGTGTATGTGTTTGGTTATTTTGATTTTTAAATATGACTCAGCAGGTGATCACTAAGCAGTCTCCACAACGACTAGGTTGCATAATAAGTATGCGCCTTTTCATAACTCAAAGTAAGAAATGCCAAAATTAAGTTGAATTATACCCGATTCCAGCTTCGGCTTCAGTTCGGAAAACAATATCATCACTGTTAGCATTATCTAACCGCTACTAGTTTTGTAGGTCAGTACCCGAGTTGTTTGAGATGCAGCTAACACGCTGAAGTGGTTTGATTTCGACTACCCAGCCGCAAACCCAAGATCAAGAAAAATTTCAATAATAGAGGTTTCAATCTATTCTGACTCAGGCACAGTCAAACGATCGTACCATCAAGAATCACGAACCCTTGTGAAGTATTTCAATCGATCCTGATTCGAAGTCCAACGTTCTGAAACTGTATCATCAAGAACCAAATTCTACAGAAATGTTTCGCAAACAATTCTGGTTTGAGACATGATCGATCTTACCATCAAGTCCCGCTAAACCTCTGAAACTCTTCTCGAGCAATCCTCAGTCATGAAATACACGCCACCAGATGAATGAAATACCCTTTAGTCCAGCATGCATAATTTCAACCACTGGCCCCTCGAGTCCAACACCAATTGGGTGACCAGAGTTGCGAATATTTCCCTGGGCATCCACCCTCCCGAATTAACGCAGTAAACTATGTAACTCACTCGGTCTGTGGACAGAAAAATCTGCAAGATTAATTTGAAATTGGGTAGAGTGACACTAGTTTTAAAAGGAAGAGGGAGGCCTTGTGCTACAACAGACACTCGTGCCTCCGAGTTAACGACTAAGCCCTCCCTTTCTACCCAGTCAAACTAGGGCCCGAGTGATGACAACGTCCGGAATCAAGGGAGAGGGCTATGGTAAACACGTGAATTCTACCATTTGTAGTATTGACATGTGAGCGTAGCTCTTTCACCAAGTGACTAGTTAGCAGTCGCCACAGTCTGCCCCAGTAGGCAGAAAGTGTGATAAGGGTTATCTTCGCACATGGAGAGAACCACTGCGAAGAGCTGAACCCACCAGCTTCCAGTTTGGGCTTCAGTTCTATGACTGGTAGCAGTGAAGCACTATCCAACCACTACTGGATCTGCACGGTCAGTACTCGAGTTGTTTGGGACGCAATGCACACACCGAAGGGGCTTCTTATCCGTACATTTGAAAGCAGTCCCATAAACCAAGATAGTCACAAGATTGATGCCTCAATTGATCCTGGTACGAGCACCGTCAATCCGGCCTGTACGTCAAGATCCACGAATCCTTGTGAAATATTGGATGGCCAGGTTTTCCCAGGGCCCCACCCTCCCGAGGTAACGCCGTATGCTACATAACGCACTCGGCCATTGGACAGAAAAATCCGGAAATTTACTGCAATAGGGTAGAGTGTTTTAAGGAAGAGGCCCTGTGCTGCCACGGACTCGCTTGTCACCGAGTTGATTAACGCGATTCAGCTCTCCATTCCACCTTTACGGTGAAACTAGGACCCCATTCGACCGATCTTCCACCACACGGGTCCACTGATTGGCGCAAATGCGTTACTTTAGGCATCAAGAATTAACCCTGCATTTTACCGGGAAGAAACAAGGGTCTTAGTCAAGGCAAGCTTCTTTTAGCGCGTCAAGCTATAATGCCATGGAGGGCGGGGCTGTTTTACAGTTCAAAACTCAAATACAGCCAAATAGATTTTGTTGATCGCCGGGCATCAACAGCAGACATTCATGTTTCAATGTTTTCTGGCATATATTTAGTGCAATGATGTAATACCGATGAATGTGACACAGTGAAGAGATCCGGATCTTCTAAGGATCATACGAATCACAAAGTTCCTGATAGATTATATAAATTCCACCATTATGTCATTGTATTTAACCGCTTTATTTTCTGTGTCAAAATACTCTGTGGCGCTGTAACTTGACACGTACGTGATTAGTGAGAATAAGAAAAGGAGAACAATGTCCTTATAGCGTCCACATTGTATTTGAAAGGATTCGAGAGGGAGGTTCTTGGAAATAAACCTCCTGAGCAATTTAGTAGCCTACTCGAGGTAATGGTACTTATAACAGTCCCCCTTGGTAACTCTTAGTAAGTAAACTTCTTTCAAATGCTTCTGATTAATTGCATGCTTTACATTTTTGAATACCACCTTTGTTTTAATGTGAAATTAATGACTGCACGCTCGTTCATTGTACTTCGCTTTCCATTCTTGTATTTTTGGCCTAGGTGATGGGGTACTGTATCTATTTTATTATGTCCTAGTCAGTTTGTCTTACATATTTGTCATATGCATGTGCCCGCCTACTTTGAGAGATTGTATTCCATGTGAACACGTGGCGTTCTTTAGGGTTAATTGCTGGGTAGACCTGGTAGAGGACAACATATCGTATAGAGAAAGTAAATAACTCTAGATATCCAGCGCTACTGTGAGAATGTGTGAGTGATTGCTAGATAATTGTTCCGATATCACAGGGATTAGTTTACGTGACCCTTCAGGTAGTGTTCGGTTCGTTCTTCAGTAATATCTGAGCCTTCCTGGGCCTTGACCACCCCGAGGAGGCCAGATACAGTTCCTTTGATAGTAACTTTTCCGGTCGACTCGAATTATGTTAGATCCCCTCTTCAAGGAGATCTCCTAGGCATGCCACAATTACCTTTACCTTACTGTCCATTTAAACTTACCCCTTGTAATTGAGGTTCAGCACTGATTACCGGAAGTACAGTTGAAGGTGCGCATGCTGGCTGTATCCCCTTTTCCTGCATAACTTTACCCTTTCCGCTGCATAAGAATGATATCTGATTTGAGCGAGTACCGAACTAACAATATGTAGTAATAACTCATTTAGACCCGGGGCGCTATTGGTTTCACTGGGGCGCTTTGCGAACCATTGCGTACAGTAGATTTAACCACAGGCTGATGAATGTGTTTCCATTTACTGAGGGTTGTTGCTTTTGAACATTTTTAATAAAAATATATTATTCTGGTATTATTGTGTTTCGAATATTTGAACCTCCGGTCTCTCGTTTAGGTGTAATTTGGGTTGCCTACACAACGTAACGTCCTATTCGCCAGCCACTAGACGATCACGATAAAAAGGTTTCGCTCTTTAGATTACTTCGTATAATTCCAGATATTTAAGAGTACTCCGTAAACCCCTAGATCTTTTAGAGTACTCCGTAAAACCCCAGATCTCAGAGTACTCCATAACACCCTAGATCTTTTAGAGTACTCCGTAATGTACGGGATAGCTCAACAGCCACGCACCTATGTTCGTCCCGCATAGGGACACCAATGTTTTACCAAATTATAGCAGTACTTAATGCTCGCCAATGCAGCATTTTTATGAAGCTAATTCAAGAGTAAAACTGTATTCCCGATTACTTCAAGCGTTACGGACGAATAAGAATTATTATTTTATTAAGCCAATATGCAAATATATATAAGCAAAGCTGAAGGACTCAAGGTCGATGGCCATTTACGATGGCAATAAATAAACGTTATTATTATTAGTATTTCTCTCCTAATGAATTAATATATTCGTATGGCGCGATTCTTTTGGTTCAGGAACTAACACCTCTATGATCGTCTCTTGAATAGATGAGCTTCCCACAATATTCTATAGATGGAATGCCTCTGAACTCGCACATTATGAACCCATTAAACAAACTAGTCAGTTGAGATGCGGTAGAAACGTTATTTCTTTGAAGAAATTTGTCTATTCAATAGATTGCATAGAATTGGCGCTTGTTCATATCACCTTCGATCCCCACGAAATTTTGCATTAGCCTTCTTGTATATTCTACTTCTAAATATTGCACTTTAGATCCATAGGATCTGTAGTTTTGAAAATGTTGGAAAAAATCGGAAAATTTTCAACTGAGAACTTTTCCGGAACCATTAGACCGACTTTACCTATTAATTAGCCTTACCGAGGTATTTAGATTCCAAATCAATCCTGAAAGTTTCAATTCTCTAGTTTTTTCCTTTAGAAATTCAGAACGAACCAAGAGAATTATTTTTGATTTTCCATCACTGAGTCCAATTTTGTTTTTAAGACCATTTTCGGCTTAAAACTCGAAAATCACAAACACTTGGGTAAAACGATAGCCTGTTGTTCGCCTGAAAAAGCGCGCAAAAAGTCATGGATTGAGTTTACTGAAATGTCACCTAAATAGTATTATATAGGTTGAACGCAAAAATCGAATTTATATATCCAAATTTCAATTCCTATATCGCGAATAAATCAATCCTTGTATATTTTCCCATTTATTCAGGAATTTAAATGACGACAGTGGAATCTTCATAAAAGACTTGAAATTCCTGTTGAGATGAGGAAGTTGCAAAGAATCAGGACCGTTTATCGAAAAACTTGAAAACCAGAAAAAATCAATTTCTTTATGAACCTAACCTTGATATTTCACGGTGGTAGTCATTCCGAGTATTCAAATGAATTTACGAAATAATTCTTCACATGATTCTGAAGGTTTATTATTAGGAAATGATCATACATAATCGCTACATCGAAAAATTATATTTTTTATATATTCGCTGAATAAACTTGACCTCCAATTTCAGGTTGTCACCGACGAGGTTGAAAACAAATTTTTCATTTGTTTGGGATTCTTTTTTTTTCTATACTAATACTTCTAGTTTTCCTGTGAAGGTCCCAAGGAAGCTTTATCTAACTTGTGTAAGTTTGGACATCAGTTGTGTTCTGGTTAGGCTCTGTTACTGTTCCTAACGCCACCTTAGGTACAGCTTTGTTAATTTTTGGCACAACAGTGAAATGGTGGCACTATGGCGAAACATTTTCTCTCCCTAAGAAGATGCGAACCGAAAAAAAATATAAAAGTTGAGTTTACCTCTTATCAGAACAAGTTCGCAATACACCAGGCATCTGAAGAGATCCTCAATAAGAATCGTACGAGACCTTACTGAACAACAAAAATCAGAAGAAAAAATCTTGAGAAGACATTTTTAATCAGCCAAATAAAGAGAGGAAAACAATTGTTTCAGTAAGAGTGACAGACTTTATTTGGACGATCGCGTCTTCACACCAGCGGTTCTCAAACGTCTGGAGGAAGAAGATAAAGATTGATTTTCAAACAGACCGCATAGCCATTCAGGTACACCAGCTCCCAAAGCTCAGGCTTTCGTAGAAGAAGAAGGAAACGCAGGTCAGATTGAATCTATAGCAATACAACCACCGTCATCCCACCATCAAACAACGCTTCCGAAAGTGGAACTTCTATCACACCACAACCAGGTATTATTAAAAACTCTTTTAGGAATTTGGCACAGGATCGACCTAAGACTAGAAAAAACTCGGCTAGAACGGCCCTCAGAGACTAGTACTTTAGGTACTCCGTTTCGGTGTGGGGGTGTTTGTGGAACTACAAGAAAACTTCGTGAGATTTTCTCGATTTGTTTTCACCTTGCCCGAATAGCTGTATTATTTCAATTTGTTTTTGTTTTTTGTCAACTCCTGAACTGTCTAGTTCAGGAGATGGTCAGTACATTAGATATTTTGAACACCAGTTGTTCGAGTCAACTGAAGTGGGTGATGATTAGGGCTATAGAATGATTGCAGAAGCATCAAATAGTTCAGGATTCGCGATTTTTCAAGCGAACATAAGGAGCGTCAGCAAAAACTTCAATGAAATATCTATATTTTTGAGGGTGTTTGATTACCAGTTCGATGTTGTTGTTTTCACTGAAACGTGGCATATTCCAGAATTTTTTCAAGATACCAGATTATGAGGTTACTCACAATTCGGGAAATTATAATCAGAACGATGGAGTTGTTGTGTATGTAAAGAGCAATTTAGTATTCGATTCTGACTCTTGGTTTCATGAAGGTTTTTCGCCTCTTACTCAAAGAGGTTGACAAAAATATAATAATTGATGCCCTTTATCGTTCACCCTCATCGTGTCCATATATATTCAATGAACATCTCTCTGATTACTTGAAAAGCTTTTGTGTGGACAAAAACATACATTTTTTTGCTGGTGATGTTAACATAGATATAACATCAGATTCGGACTATTGCCATGATTACCTGAACATGTTAGGAGAATTATAATTTCAGTCGCTGATTGATAAATACACTGGAGTTCAAAATTCGTCCAATAAATTATTAGATCACATAATTATTAAAGATTCGATGCACCCTATGAGTTGCAAATCACTGCGATATTACCATTTTCCCACAGTTGCCTGCCACATATCCAATATCCACTTGCAGAAAACAGCGGCCGCCTATAAAAAATCTAGCAATATTGGTTCGGGTCAACTCAACGGGTCAATGGCAGTAGAAGACTGGAGTGATTATTTCTGTTTGGACGAGGTGAATCTTATTTCTAAATGTCCAGTTACAAAGATTACAAATGCTGTGGAATCATCTAGTAAATAAAAAATAGAGTAATCTGAAGTAAAGAGAAAGCCCTGCATAACCAGGTCAGCTGATAAGAAGCAAAACATTTATAGCTTGGTGCTGTGGAACCCGAATAACAATGAATTATTGAAAAAGTACAAAGAATATAGGACTAAGTGCACAAGTCTAATAAAAACGGCTAAAAAAGATTACGACTCCGTGCAAATTGGAAAGAGCAGAGATGGTTAAAAAAAACTGTGGGATAACATCAGGGGCCTAACAGGCAGTAAGAAAGCCCAAATTGGGATTAGTGAAATCGTGGAAATAGATTCCTCGCTCAACACTTGGTGGAACATATTGATTAACATAAAATACAAAAATAACACTGGACTAAGTTCGCACGAATTTATTAAAATAAAACAAAACATTCAGTTTACATGCATGTTTCGGGTTTTATCCCATTCTCAAAACTGACAAGAAAACACACAATACTACATAATTATAATCAAATGACAGCTGTTAAAATTGGAGATAAGCGGAACTCCAGCTGATCGTTCACAATCGGTAATTGGCGTTTATGTGCTGAGGATATTTCTAAAAATTCTAAAAAGTCTAATCGTTTACTTTTTTCCCCCTCGTGTAAAATTTTTGTTTTACCGAAATCTATAAAGTGATTGCAATTGATACAATGAGCAGAAAATCCTGTAGTCACTTTGTTCTGTAATATCGACTTTCTATGTTCATCAACCCTAACCTTTAGAGAACGACCAGTCTGGCCTATGTAGAATGCAGGACATTCATCACAGTACAGTTTATAAACCCCACTCTTTTCCGAATCAGTTAATCGGTCCTTGCCGTTTAGAAACATTGATCTTAAGTTCTTCTTATTTGTGCATATTACTTCAATTTTATTCTGTCTTAATCTACTACAAATTTTATCGCTTAATTTTGGGATGTAGTTAATGTAGACAAATTTTTTCCGGTCTTTAGGTTGAGGTGGATAGATACATGTTAACAGTTTAGAATATTGCTTTTTGAAAATCAACCTATCTATCATGTCAGGAGAGTAGCCGTTGTTATTGGATAGTAATTTTAACATTTCGATTTCTTTTTTGAAGTTATTTTCTGACAGTGGAATTGAAATTGATCGTTGTACAAGAGAGTGGAACGCTGACATTTTAATTCTATATGGGTGGGAACTGCTGTTATGAATAAGAACGTCCGAAAAAGTGGGTTTTCTGAATATATCGAATTCAAGATGGTCATTTACCCTCTTTATCTGAATATCCAAAAAATTGAGTGAATGGTTTACATTCTCTACTTCCAAAGTGAACTGAACGGATTCGTAAAATGAATTCATTAGTTTCAAAAACGACTCTAGTTCTAAATTTGAGCCAGTCCAAACACAAAATACGTCATCTACATAGCGTTTCCAATATAGTACATATACAGTCAGATTAATGTTTACTGGCGAGAATATTTTCTTCTCCAAATGTGTCATGAAAATTTCACTGAAAAGGGTGGAAGATGGGGAACCCATTGGCAGACCTTCTAGTTGTTGATAAAATTTACCATTAAACTTAAAATAACTCTGTCCGAGACATATTTCTAGCAGTTTCAATGTTTCCTCTATTATATCCGTAGGGAGTGAAAGATTGTCGTGAAGTTGTTCGTTGACCAGATGTTTTATTTCTTTAGTTGGTATGGATGGAAATAAATTAACTACATCGAAAGAAATAAATCTGGCATTTGGGGGAATTCTGAAGGTTTTCAATTCTTCTGTTAACTGGATGGTATTTTTGATGGAATAAATCGGATTATGTTGAATCATACTTGGTAAAATGGAATTAAGATGTTTACAGAATTTTGATGCTGGTGCATGAGTATATGAAACAATAGGCCTCATGGGGCAATTCTCCTTGTGTATTTTAGGGAGTGCGTATAAAGAAGGTATTCTGGGGTTCATAATGGTAACAGGAAAACACGCTTGAGGTATCAAGTTAGGGCAGTTCTAAAAAACTATCAAGAACTGCCCTAACTTGATACCTCAAGCGTGTTTTCCTGTTACCATTATGAACCCTAGAATACCTTCTTTATACGCACTCCCTAAAATACACAAGGAGAATTGCCCCATGAGGCCTATTGTTTCATATACTCATGCACCAGCATCAAAACTCTGTAAACATCTTAATTCCATTTTACCAAGTATGATTCAACATAATCCGATTTATTCCATCAAAAATACCATCCAGTTAACAGAAGAATTGAAAACCTTCAGAATTCCCCCAAATGCCAGATTAATTTCTTTCGATGTAGTTAATTTATTTCCATCCATACCAACTAAAGAAATAAAACATCTGGTCAACGAACAACTTCACGACAATCTTTCACTCCCTACGGATATAATAGAGGAAACATTGAAACTGCTAGAAATATGTCTCGGACAGAGTTATTTTAAGTTTAATGGTAAATTTTATCAACAACTAGAAGGTCTGCCAATGGGTTCCCCATCCTCCACCCTTTTCAGTGAAATTTTCATGACACATTTGGAGAAGAAAATATTCTCGCCAGTAAACATTAATCTGACTGTATATGTACTATATTGGAAACGCTATGTAGATGACGTATTTTGTGTTTGGACTGGCTCAAATTTAGAACTAGAGTCGTTTTTGAAACTAATTAATTCATTTTACGAATCCGTTCAGTTCACTTTGGAAGTAGAGAATGTAAACCATTCACTCAATTTTTTGGATATTCAGATAAAGAGGGTAAATGACCATCTTGAATTCGATATATTCAGAAAACCCACTTTTTCGGACGTTCTTATTCATAACAGCAGTTCCCACCCATATAGAATTAAAATGTCAGCGTTCCACTCTCTTGTACAACGATCAATTTCAATTCCACTGTCAGAAAATAACTTCAAAAAAGAAATCGAAATGTTAAAATTACTATCCAATAACAACGGCTACTCTCCTGACATGATAGATAGGTTGATTTTCAAAAAGCAATATTCTAAACTGTTAACATGTATCTATCCACCTCAACCTAAAGACCGGAAAAAATTTGTCTACATTAACTACATCCCAAAATTAAGCGATAAAATTTGTAGTAGATTAAGACAGAATAAAATTGAAGTAATATGCACAAATAAGAAGAACTTAAGATCAATGTTTCTAAACGGCAAGGACCGATTAACTGATTCGGAAAAGAGTGGGGTTTATACACTGTACTGTGATGAATGTCCTGCATTCTACACAGGCCAGACTGGTCGTTCTCTAAAGGTTAGGGTTGATGAACATAGAAAGTCGATATTACAGAACAAATCGACTACTGGATTTTCTGCTCATTGTATCAATTGCAATCACTTTATAGATTTCGGTAAAACAAAAATTTTACACGAGGGGGAAAAAAAGTAAACGATTAGACTTTTTAGAATTCTTAGAAATATCCTCAGCACATAAACGCCAATTACCGATTGTGAACGATCAGCTGGAGTTCCGCTTATCTCCAATTTTAACAGCTGTCATTTGATTATAATTATGTAGTATTGTGTGTTTTCTTGTCAGTTTTGAGAATGGGATAAAACCCGAAACATGCATGTAAACTGAATGTTTTGTTTTATTTTTTAATAAATTCGTGCGAACTTAGTCCAGTATTATTTTTGTATTTTATGTTAGTGAAATCGATTACCAAAATGGCATTATAACAGACACGGAAAAAATTGCTGAGGTATTCAATTCGCACTTTGTGAATATCGGTATTGAGTTAGCCGGACGGATCAATAAACCATCGATCTCTATCTCAGAAAGAAATATAGAGGATAAAACAATGTTTTTGAGACCAACGAAAGAACGAGAAATACTTGCCATTATAAACGGACCAAAAATCAGAAGTGTCTTGGAGTTGATGGAATCACATAGGAACATTTGAAGGTAATAGGTGAGCTCATAAAGGGTCATCTAGCTTACCTAATGAATATTATATTTACACAAGGAAAATTTCCAGAGAATCTTAAGATAGCTCTAATAAGGCCATGGTTCAAGAGAGGTGATCGCAAGAATATTTCCAACTACAGGCCGATATTGCTGATGAGCACAATAACGAAAAATGTAGAAAAAGTAATCAAAGTATGACTGGTTAAATTTTTGTAAAAGAAAAATTTGCTTTCCACAAGGCAGTTCGGATTCATAGATCCACAGAGGATGCTGTTGTTTATCTTACAAATAGTATCTTTCGATGAGGAGAAATGCCCAGTGGGAGTCTTCTTAGACTTAGCTAAGGCTTTTGACACAGTTAACCACCAAAAACTGTTGGACGTCATGGAGGACCTTGGCATAAGAGGAGTTGCTGGTGATTTGTTCCGGTCGTATCTAGAGGATAGTGAAAATTGACGCAGATAAAAGTGAACTACAAAAAATTTCAACCAGCGTGGAGTCCTAGATCCTGTTTTCTTTTTGTTATATATTGGTGGATTACTGTCTTTGAGGGTAGATGCCGACAGGTCATCTTTGGCAGATGATACTGTGGTTCTTTTCACTGGTTCCAGTTGTGACGAAATTTTGAGCAAGGTGGAGGAGAATATGAAGTTGATGAGGTATTGGCTGAGTAAAATGGACTGACTCTAAACATGGAGAAGTCGAAATGCATGGCATTCTCCTGTAGTTAACAGAGGTGAGTTATTTAAATCTATTTGTTGGTTAAGTGATATTCCAATTTTATTATGCTTATTTATCTTTAGGGATTCTAACAGATTTAAGGCATAACTTTTGCTTTCTATATGTAGAATTTCAAAATTATGGTTGAAAGTATGACCTGTTTCTAATAGAGGTAATTCTACATATTCCAACCATTTGTTAGAAACAGGACATACTTTCAACCATAATTTTGAAATTCTACATAAAGAAAGCAAAAGTTATGCCTTAAATCTGTTAGAATCCCTAGAGATAAATAAGCATAATAAAATTGGAATATTACTTAACGAACAAATAGATTTAAATAACTCACCTCTGTTGAATATATTCAGATGAGCTGGAATTTGCAGAGACCCTTTTTTGGATTTTAGTGCTCCATAAAAATTTATTGTACTTCTGTAATATAAATAACAACGGATTTCGGAAACAAGCTTAGTTATTCAAAATGTAATCTTGCCTGATGATGCTACTGTGATAGCGAAACGATTGTTGTAAACATAACAATAAAAATTTGTGAAAATAAGAATAACCTTATTCAAATATTAACTAATTTGTTTTACTCTTTCGGCTTAGAAAGGAGTTTTCACGAAACATCTAGGAAAAGTAAAATCGCGGAAACTTCTATAGACAATATATTTTTAAACATCAAATATCAAAATTGTATTACATAAGAAGTTCACATGTCTAATCACCTGGCATAGTTTTTGAGATTTTCGGCTTCGGTTAAAGAATCCGAAAATGAAAGCCAAATTATTAGGAGAAAATATATCACAAAAAAAATTATTAGTTCAATAAGGAATGAATTATCTCAAATATCTTGGGAGAATTTTTTCGACCAAATAAATGCAAAAAAAGCTTTTTCAGCTTCATAAATATCTGTTGCAAATAATCGACCAAGCAATACCTTTGGAGGAAAAAAGATTAAAGTAAATGAAAAGAAACTCATCTCGAAAACGCAAGAAATAGTAGAAATGAAAAACACATTAAACGCGTTAGATACTTTAAAGTAAAAAGAGATCAAATATCCTTATCAGAAGAATGAAGAATACGTAAATAGAGCCGAAAATGAACAGAAAGCGTTATAAAAGTTTTTTAAGAAATGAAAATTAAAAAAAAATAAAGGACAGTATGACCACAGAACTCAATCACAATATACTAAATAACTGTAATATTTTGCAAGCATTGGCAAAAATATTGGAGAAGAATTAATAATAAAATCCTAAAGCCACAAATTACCAAAAACCTTGGCATCAAATAGTGAAAAATCTTGTTTTCTTTTTGACTGCACCGTAAACGAAAAATATCATCTTTGAAATCAAAAGGCTCGTCAGATGTTCTCAATATTAAACCTGAAATTTTGAAAGTCTTGAGTTAGGATATTAGTTATCCAATTTCAATACTAATCAATAAATGCTTCCAGGAAGGCTATTTTCTGAATCAGCTGAAAACTGCGAAAGTTATTACCATTTATAAAGAAAATGGAGATGAAAATGAATGTACCAACTACAGACCAATAGCAGTTCCACCTTGCCTATCAAAATTTTTTGAGATAGCTATAAAAGACAGAGTGCTAAAAGGGGTGGAGAAAAAGAATTTATCGAATAAATTTCAGCACGGATACAGAAAAGGTCGAAGTACAACTGCAGCGCTGATGGAAGCAATTAACACAATTACTGAAGCCATGGATAATGATGAGTTTGTTGAGATGCTGAATTTCGACTTGAGTAAGGCTTTTGATGTTGTATCACATGAAATATTGGCTGAGAAACTCAAATTGTGTGGTGTCAGAGGAACTCTGACTCAAAATGTTACAGTCGTTTTTAGAGGGCAGATATCAAAGTGTTCATTGGAATGGAATAATGTCTACTGAACAAAAAATTGATTGTGGAGTACCTCAGGGGTCGGTACTGGGACCTATTCTCTTTTTAATATACATAAATGATATAAGCTTTCAGTGTTGCAGCAGCTTATGCATCTATTGTGCTGATACTTCTATGGTAATAAGCTAAAAAGACTTTTTGAATAAAATAGAATGTGCTACGGAGGAATTTGAGAGATGGTTCACAATGTACTCGCTTAAGTTGAATTAGGATAAAACAATAAAATTGAGATTTAGAATAAGCAGAGTAAGGCGAGTGCCAAATTTTAGGAATCATCTTAGACAACAGACTGAATTGGGCCTCGCATATTGATTACATCTGTGAGAAACTATCAAAGAGTCTATATTTGATGAGAAAACTGAAGAAAAGTGGTACTCACGAAATGATGAAAACTGCATATTTTGCAACTTTTCAAAGAGTATTGCAGTATGGTATATTCTTATGGGGTAATGCATCTGATGTTTCCAGAGTCTTCATTCCACAGAAGAGGGCTATTCGAATCATACATAGAATGAAGAATACAGACTCCTGTAAGCCAATATTTGTAAATTATGGTACTCACCTTTCCATCACTTTATATCAAGGAATGCTTGAGATATACGCATCATTATTATTATGTATCGGGTGTTTTTTTTTTAGAAAGATAGAACTTTAAATTGAAATAAAACACATTTAAATTAAGATTGAAGCCAAATTTTTTTTCATTTGAAAGATAATCTTATGACATTTATGTTTTAAAAATAATTTCCGGCATGTGCCCATCACGAATAGCTCTGAGGAATCACATTCGACCAGACCAATTTTGGACCACTGTTTCGAGTAATTCAGGCCTTATTTCATAAATAACACGAGTTATGTAGGGTTCCAAAGCGTCTATATGGTTTATCAGCATAAACCGATGACTTGTCATAACCCCAAAAAAATAATCCAGTGGAGTTAGGTCGCAGGATCTTGGAGGCCAATTAATTGGACCATTTTTCGAAATAATGTTATCGCCAAATCTTTCCTTCAATAAACCAATTGTTACGGCAGCAGCATGAGGTGTAGCACCATCTTGTTGGAACAAAAACACTTCTGGGTCGAAAACATTCAAATTTTGAAACAAATAATAATTGATCATCGATCTTTAACGAGCACCATTCACTCAAACATTAGCTCCAGCATCGTTTTCAAAGAAATAAGGACCAATGATGCCTCCAGCGTGTAAAGCACACCATACAGTGCATATTTCAGGATACAATGGAAGCTACAGGACTCCATATACGGAAATTTGGCTTGTTTGCATAGCCGTTCAACAAAAAATGAGCTTCATCATTAAACACAATTTTAGGATAAAAAAGTGGATCAACTTCAAGCTGTTCTAGGGCCCAATCAGCAAACCAACGATGTTTCTTATGGTCAAGTGCCTTTAGTTCTTGAACCAGTTGGATCTTGTATGGGTGTAGACCAAGATCTTTACGCAAATTTTTCCATGTGGTGGATGCACAAAGTCCAACTTGTTGTGAACGTCGACGAATAGACAAATTTGGATCATCATTAACACTATGACGTACAGCAGCGATATTTTCTTCTGTACGTACAGTTCTTTATCTTGTTGTTGTTGTTGCATCGAGAAAATGTTGTCCGAAATCTATCGATAGTACGACGAATAAGCTGCTCTGATGGACGAATATGTAAACAATAAATTTCACGAAGTGCTTTATAAGTTTGGCGAATAGAACACTGATTTTGAAAATAAATTTCAACAATTTTTGAACGTTGTTGCGGTGTGAGTCTTTCCATGATAATTTGTCAATGCTTACTGAACAGAAATGTCAAAACAACATGGCTTCTACTTTTTGTCATTTTATCAAATCACAGTTATCCCTATCGAAAGTTCTATCGCTCTAAAAAAAAACATCCGATATTTAGTCACTATATTTCGCTTTCCCTCCCCATGAAGGCATTTAGGTGCAATATTATTTAGACTTTCTTCCAGAGAAACTTACTTCTAAGATCTAAGAGTGTTAAATAATGACATAATTGCGACAAGGATAGAATTTAACTAGTGTACCTCGAGAGGAGTTATACATGTGAATTAATTAGCGAAAATCTTTTAATCAACGAGTCAATAATAGAACAATTTAATTCATTCCATGACAAGTCTATATTTCTATTACTCATTGTTGGGGGCTGTTGAAATTCATCTTAATCTTCGATCATTCTCCTAAGTTTCATTCCTTTCTTACGGTGAGAATCAGAGTTCGAATAGAAATATCCTCACCCAAACTCTACCAGTATTCGGTATTCATTTGTCTGCAAGTGTTTACAGAGATGAAGATGATGAAAAAATTTTACTTTCGTGTAATCTATTAGCTAACAGATTAAATCTGTTTCGATATTCAAAGATTGTAATAATCGTTCTATCAAGTAAAAAACCGATTCTTATTATTTTATTTTATATATAATACATACTTTTATAAGGTTCTTCAAATAAAAATTAATTATATAAATATCAAGTGGTTTAACTAAGACCATATAGTGCCTTACTGACTTTGTGTGATTTTTGTGGTGAGCATAGAACATAGAGTACCTTGGATTTTAAATGTACCTAATTTTAATGTTGATCAAACATATATTCCAGGAGGTCGTATGGGTGAGTTATTTATTTATAATTGATTTTATCTTTTAAATGTGAAGTTGGACTGACCTTATCTGAATTCTAATTATTTTTTGAGGATGTGTTACAGATTGTTTGAAGTAACTTATTTAAATATATTAAATATTTAAAATAAATTAGTTTCAGAGAAGTTCTTACAATTATGTTGTGTATTTTTGAAAAAGTATTAGTTTTTATAAATATAAGATCAGAAACAAAACATTTTGTCACAGGCAGAACTGCGTACCGCCTGTCTGAACAGTACAGGTGCGCATGCTTGGAACGAAACATGTATTTATTTATTAAATATTGGATGGAGTAGTCCGTTACTTTGCGATAGTTCATTTCAATGGAATAAAATAAGAAATCACTTTGTTTTCTATCACTTTTTTATTATAACTGATATACAGTGACTCGAGTTTCCTAGTTTTTACTACATTTTCAAACTGAATGAACAAATTAGATCTCAACTATTATATATGCTGATTGTAGGCTTCGGAAGAGCTTCGAAGAGAGAGGTTTTCCAAAGTTCCGTCTGTTCGTTTAGTAGTTTTATTATTGGTACGTGCCTCTTATATTTTTCAATTTCTATGGATTCCAGGATATCAGGTTTTTTCCCTTTCGTTTCCACGTGCAAGATAACAAGGTTGTTCAATTCTGGGAACGTGTGATCTGTATTGAAGAAATGGTTCGCAAAATTGGAATTATTCTTCCGGTTCCTAAAAGCAGATTGATGCTCTTTGTACCTTTTATGGAACGGTCGGCCCGTTTGTCCTATATACACACTATTACACTGTTGCAACTTTATTTATAGACTCTAAAATTATTCAGTCGGTTATCTTTGTTTTTCGGATTAAAAAAGAGATTAGAAATTTTATGGGAGGGTGTGAAAGCTTTTGCTATGTTTATTTTTCACAAAATTTGAGCTATTTTTTGTGAAATTGGTCCAAAATATGTAAGTTTTATGAATTTATTGTTGTTATGACCTGATTTGGAAATGGGGTAAATTTGTTTACGAATTAGTTGCTTTTGTTTTTTGTTGATGATAGAATTTATAGTTTTGGTTTCGAACTGATTTTTTGTGGCTATTCATCTGATTGTATTCAATTCCCTCTTTAACGTAATATTATCTAAAAGAATTGAGCTCTATGTACCATTGATCTATAAGCAGCTAGTTCATGATTGATCGGATGGTTTAAACATTTTTTTTCCGATCAATCATAAACTAGCTGCTTATAGATCAATGGTATATAGAGCTCAATTCTTTTAGATAATATTACGTTAAAGAGGGAATTGAATAAAATCAGACAAATAGCCACAAAAAATCAGTTCGAAACCAATACTATAAATTCCATCATGAACAAAAAACAAAAGCAACTAATTCTTAAACAAATCTACTCCATTTCCAAATCAGATCATAATGAAAATAAATTCATAAAACTTACATATTTTGGACCAATTTCACAAAAAATAGCTCAAATCTTGTCAAAAATTAACATAGTAACAGCTATACGGGTCGACCGTTCCATAAAAGGTACAAAGAGCATCAATCTGCTTTTAGGAACCGGAAGAATAATTCCAATTTTGCGAACCATTTCTTCCATACAGATCACACGTTCCGAGAATTGAACAACCTTGTTATCTTGCACGTGGAAGCGAAAGAGAAAAAACTTGACATCCTGGAATTCATAGAAATTGAAAAATATAAGAGGCACGTACCAATAATAAAACTACTAAACGAACAGACGGAACTTTGGAAAACCTCTCTCTTCGAAGCTCTTCCGAAGCCTACAATCAGCATATATAATAGTTGAGATCTAATTTGTTCATTCAGTTTGAAAATGTAGTAAAAACTAGGAAACTCGAGTCACTGTATATCAGTTATAATAAAAAAGTGATAGAAAACAAAATAATTTCTTATTTCCTTAATTTCATTTATTTATTGATTTCAATTGACAATTTATATTTGTTGGGTTTTCTATTCCATTTGTTATTGTATAATGAGTTTTGATTTTATACGTCTATTATATATAAGCAGTGTTCATAAGACATTAATTAAATTCTAAAACTTTTTGAATAAAATTGTTTTTAATCAAAATTGTAGGAGACTAACAGATGGAATCTGTTTTGATATTCAAAGGTAATATATTATATAAAAACACACTGTTGTCTATTATTTACTCTATTGGCTGTCGATTTCAGTCCATATAAACCATCTTCAGGCCAGCTTAAATTATAGAAAAAACAATTTTGAAAAATAAAATGAAATATAAAGATGAGAATAATATTCATGTGGGGTCAGCTTTAAGTTGTGTTTAACTTAGCGTCAAAATTACTATACTTTCTATTTTCATGGAAAAATTGAATTGTTATCATCTAAATTATGTATAAAAATTAAATTGAAGTCTAGGGTAGTACAAATTTACAACACTGATCCACATGATATTGAATGATGGGGAGATGAATTAAAAAGAAAACGTGAAAACATAAGACTTGAAGGTGACGCAGATTTTCAGATTTTGGCGGTTTTTTTTCAAATTATACTTATTATAAAATAGTTTGTTAATGAATCTTGAATTTTTATTTATTCTCCTTGTCACAAAATTTCAAGATTCATTAACAAACTATTTTATAATAAGTATAATTTGAAAAAAAAACCGCCAAAATCTGACAATCTGCGTCACCTTTAAGTTTTATGTTTTCACGTTTTCTTTTTAATTCATCTCCCCATCATTCAATATCATGTGGATCAGTGTTGTTAATTGGTACTACCCTAGACTTCAATTTAATTTTTATAACTGTTATATTTATTGATAGACTTAGTTATAGATCCAATTTTTCAATTTAGAATTCTTCAGAGTTAATAGACAGTACGAGATCACTTGAATTTAGATTTAAGATGACGAGAATTTCAAGAAACTTTGTAGACCAATTACTAAACAGAATTCTTTTACTTGGAATTGTCATTATAAAATAAAACACTTGTTTACATTTTCTACTTTATTTTTGGTATTGACGTACGTTTCGTCTTTGCTAGAAAGACTTCATCAGAATACGAAGTAACAGTTGTTGTACAATGAATTTATAAGATTTTTTACAGGAGGTGTACATGTGTTTTTAATTGTTCGTCGGGTTGGTTTTCTCAAAGAATATTCCCTTCAGAATCGTGTTCACTCGATCCCTTGTAAATATTGAATAGAGGGGTGTAATAAAAATCTATTTGTTCATTTACTAGGTTATTGCTGTTTTTATGTTTATTTATTTCGTAAATTTCCCATAAGTTCAATTTTAGACCTCTATTTTCAACATGTAGAATTTCTATTTCTTTTGTGAAAGAATGGTTATTTTCAAGAAGGTGTTTAGCATAATGTGAATCTTTTTTATTTTTATCGAAACTTCTTTTATGTTCTGTTAGGCGTGTACCGAAATTTCTACCTGTTCTACCAATATAAATCTTTGGGCAATCTGGGCAAGTGAGTTTGTATACACCTGATAATTGAAGTTTATCCATACTGTTTTTATTGTTTTTGATGTATTTGCTAATAGGATTGTTTGTCTTGAAAGAGACTTTAATATTTTCTTTTTTGAGTAGGTTTTTTAGTTGAATACTAATGTTTCCGAGATATGTGAGGCTAACGTATTTGTGTTCAGATAGATCAGATGTTACTGGATAAATTTCTTTTATTGTGTTTTTGTGTATACGTTGGTAAATTAAATTATCTATTAGAGATGTATTATATCCATTGTTGTAAGCTATTTGTTTAATTATACATTTTTCTTTTTGGAAATTGACTTGGTTTAGTGGAATGTTCAATAAACGGTATATCATACTATGGAGAGCTGCTAGTTTGTGTTGGAATGGATGAAAAGAATTACGGTGTATAATGGTATCTGTTTGTGATGGTTTATGATAAATTGCGAAGTTATGTTTATTGTTTTCTCTAGTTATCGTGAGGTCAAGAAAGTTGATGGATTCATTATGTTCTATTTCTGAAGTGAAAACTATTTTTGGGTGGAGATTATTTATAAAATTCTCAAATGTTGATATTTGTCTGTTAGTACCTACGAAACATGCAATTATATCATCCACATACCTATACCAATAAAGGATGTATTTTTTGAACGGATGTTTATGAATTTTGTTTTCTAGGAAATCCATGAAGATTTCCGCAAGTAAAGAGCTTAGTGGATTTCCCATGATTAAACCTTCTTCGCTAGTATATAAAGTATTGTTAAATTTGAAGAAATTTTGGTTTATACAAATATTTAATAAGTGTATTATTTCTGATTTTATGACGGGGTTTACTTTGTTATAATTTAAAAGTTCTTCTATCAGTTTTAATGTTTCCATTGGGGGGACACTAGGAAAAAGGTTTTTAACATCCCACGAAATCAATTTTGCATTGTTAGGTAAAGTTATATCTTTAATTTTTTTAGTTAGTTCTGCTGAGTTTTTTATGGAACATTTAGATGAAAATTTGGTGTGTTTTTTTATTATTTCAATGAGGTGTCTAGATAATTTGAAGGCCGGTGCTGTACAGTATGGAACTACGGGTCTGATGGGATAATTTTCTTTATGTAATTTAATGAAAGAGTATAATTCTGGTGGTTGGGGATTACTATTAATCAATCTATATTTTTCTCTATCTGTTATAATGACTTGTGTATCTTTTAATGCATTTTTTTTGGCTCAAAAAGCCATAAAAAATGCATTAAAAGATACACAAGTCATTATAACAGATAGAGAAAAATATAGATTGATTAATAGTAATCCCCAACCACCAGAATTATACTCTTTCATTAAATTACATAAAGAAAATTATCCCATCAGACCCGTAGTTCCATACTGTACAGCACCGGCCTTCAAATTATCTAGACACCTCATTGAAATAATAAAAAAACACACCAAATTTTCATCTAAATGTTCCATAAAAAACTCAGCAGAACTAACTAAAAAAATTAAAGATATAACTTTACCTAACAATGCAAAATTGATTTCGTGGGATGTTAAAAACCTTTTTCCTAGTGTCCCCCCAATGGAAACATTAAAACTGATAGAAGAACTTTTAAATTATAACAAAGTAAACCCCGTCATAAAATCAGAAATAATACACTTATTAAATATTTGTATAAACCAAAATTTCTTCAAATTTAACAATACTTTATATACTAGCGAAGAAGGTTTAATCATGGGAAATCCACTAAGCTCTTTACTTGCGGAAATCTTCATGGATTTCCTAGAAAACAAAATTCATAAACATCCGTTCAAAAAATACATCCTTTATTGGTATAGGTATGTGGATGATATAATTGCATGTTTCGTAGGTACTAACAGACAAATATCAACATTTGAGAATTTTATAAATAATCTCCACCCAAAAATAGTTTTCACTTCAGAAATAGAACATAATGAATCCATCAACTTTCTTGACCTCACGATAACTAGAGAAAACAATAAACATAACTTCGCAATTTATCATAAACCATCACAAACAGATACCATTATACACCGTAATTCTTTTCATCCATTCCAACACAAACTAGCAGCTCTCCATAGTATGATATACCGTTTATTGAACATTCCACTAAACCAAGTCAATTTCCAAAAAGAAAAATGTATAATTAAACAAATAGCTTACAACAATGGATATAATACATCTCTAATAGATAATTTAATTTACCAACGTATACACAAAAACACAATAAAAGAAATTTATCCAGTAACATCTGATCTATCTGAACACAAATACGTTAGCCTCACATATCTCGGAAACATTAGTATTCAACTAAAAAACCTACTCAAAAAAGAAAATATTAAAGTCTCTTTCAAGACAAACAATCCTATTAGCAAATACATCAAAAACAATAAAAACAGTATGGATAAACTTCAATTATCAGGTGTATACAAACTCACTTGCCCAGATTGCCCAAAGATTTATATTGGTAGAACAGGTAGAAATTTCGGTACACGCCTAACAGAACATAAAAGAAGTTTCGATAAAAATAAAAAAGATTCACATTATGCTAAACACCTTCTTGAAAATAACCATTCTTTCACAAAAGAAATAGAAATTCTACATGTTGAAAATAGAGGTCTAAAATTGAACTTATGGGAAATTTACGAAATAAATAAACATAAAAACAGCAATAACCTAGTAAATGAACAAATAGATTTTTATTACACCCCTCTATTCAATATTTACAAGGGATCGAGTGAACACGATTCTGAAGGGAATATTCTTTGAGAAAACCAACCCGACGAACAATTAAAAACACATGTACACCTTCTGTAAAAAATCTTATAAATTCATTGTACAACAACTGTTACTTCGTATTCTGATGAGGTCTTTCTAGCAAAGACGAAACGTACGTCAATACCAAAAATAAAGTAGAAAATGTAAACAAGCGTTTTATTTTATAATGACAATTACAACTGATTTCTACCAAGCAACGGCCCAATCTATCATAAATCTTTTACTTGGGTTCTCCATCCAGTGGGTTGATGGTTGATTTATATGTAGATCATGTGGAAAGACAAACAATGTGTTTGCCAGGTAAACACAACAAGAGAGTGTAAAGTTGTGGAAAAGATATGTTGACGATATTTTCTATACAGTGTTCTACAACAGTGCGTTTTCTTCGAAAACAGGTTTCATGTATTTCTATTTCTGTCATGAAAAATTTTATTTGAATATGAACAGATAACTGAAGGAATTCAAAAAAATGATCATAACCATGTAACCTTCTATTAAAATCATTAAGGCTATATTCGCTACAGAATCACTCAATCATAGGCATCTCCACTATACAGATATTGGATGGAGTAGTCCGTTACTTTGTGGTAGTTCATTTTAATGGAATGAAATAAGGAATTACTTTGTTTTCTATCACTTTTTATTATAACTGATATACAGTGACTCGAGTTTCGTAGTGTTTACTACATTTTCAAACTATATATATATACAGGCTGTCCGAAGTCAGTTGATAAATGGGTAGCATTTCGCCTGGATATTTCTCGATATTTTCTGATGTAACATCCTGTAGTTCTTGTTATTATCTGAATTCTCAAAATATAAATAGTTCTAGAAATGATTCGAAAGATTTTGTCACCTATGATCCTACCTGTCATAAATCCTCAGTACTGCGTCGGGTATCCAAATTCAAGTTCAAGTTGCCAGGATTTTTCGACGAGCATTTCGTTTCGATTCTAAATTTTTATTTCAACATAGCTGGTAAAATGAAATGTATATTCTACACCAAATTATTTCCATTGAGTGTTATTACAAACTTAAGGTATAAATAAGTTATTGCATATATTAAGAATATTCGCGAAATCATAATATAGGTGTGAGAATATCGTTGATACGAAATGATATGTTTTTCCGATTACTCATCACATATTGATCAAATAGTCGAAAATTAAAAAAAAAACAGGATTACATCTGTATTTAACCGATATTGATTTCGGAATTATCATTGTTTATAGGCATTTCAAACATTGTATTTTAAATAGGAACTGTTTTAGTGCACAAAGGCGCGATTTGGATAAATCAGGATGAATTTTAATAAAATTGAGATGATTGATATGATTTTCATGTTAAGGCAGTGCCACAGAAACTGTTTATTAGCAAGTAGAACTTATGCTGCAGAATATCCTGAGAGAAGACATTCAAAAGAATCCAGTTTTCGGAGGCTTCTAAACAGATTTGTACAGATAGGAAACGTGGAATACAAAACACAATAAAGGACAAAGCGGCCACAAGCAAAGACAAAGAGCTTGAGGTATTACTAAGCGTAACAAAAGATCCACACACAAGCCAGTCTACGGTATTAGTGAGCGTTCAGTTCAAAGAATCCTCAGAAAACATAAGTTTCATGCCTACCACATTCAGATGCACCGAGTACTTTTAGATGATGATTTTGAAAACCATCTAAAGTTCTGCATCTGGGCAAGTTCACAAATTGAACAGAATTCATAATTTTTTTAATTCAGTTTTATTCAAAGATGAAGCGACTTTCCACAATTCTGGTTTTGTCAATAGGCATAATTTCCATTACTATTCAATAGAAAATCCGATAATTATAAGAGAAGTTGACCATCCGCACAAGTGGTCACTAAATGTTTGGGGAGGAGTTATCGACAATCATCTGATATGTCCTCATTTTCTCGAATGACATCTCAACGATGTTGCTTATTTGGCTTTCCTTCAGAACATTCTGCCTAGATTATTAGTGGTGCCACCTTCGCAGATAATTAACGGAATGGGGTTGCAGCACGATGGAGCACCCGCTCATTATTTTTGTCCTGTGACAGAATAGATAACCAGTTTTCCAATAGATGAATTGGTAGGGGTGGACCGACAAGATACCTCTAGATCACCAGATCTCAACAAATTAGATTTTTTTCTGTTGGCATACATAGCTCTCAATACGCCGAAGAGTATAGTATCATATTCAAGATGGCGCCGCGTAACAATATTAGTGCTGAAGTTGTGTGCAATAAATGCTTAAAAGAAGTGAAAAATTATATCTCCTGTTTCAAATGTAATAAGACATACCACCCTAGCTGTATTCTGAAAATTTTCGGAATCTACGTGAATGGAAATGGAGAAGTGATCTGCTGTGAAAATATAACCTCAAAAAAATGCCAGTGCGACGAGAAAGATCTGGAATTACAAAAGCAGAAAAGCCAATGCGAGGTAAAAGACTCAGAAATACAGAGTCTTAGATGTCGTCTCTCTGATCTAAATGAATTATGCTTCGAACAATCTGTAAGTCAACAGCAAATTTCAATGGTAAAGGAAGATTTGGAGCAATGCAGTGATGATGACCTGATGAATGTAAGAAAAAGACAATTAGAGGTAGTTTATTTAAACAGAATGTTGGATGAAAAATCAAACTTAATAGCAGAATTACATGATAAAATAAAAATTTTAAAAAAGCACATATAATTACTCGAAAAAATTGCGGGAAACAATCAGACAGAACCACCTTTGGAAAGAATATCGAATGAATTATCTGCAAAAAAAAAATTTCGTGTCCAGTTATAAATTTCCTGCCGTCACGGAGGAATCTGTAAAAACAATCTTAGCAGATGAAAATGTTAAAGCGGCAAGGAAGAAAACTGTAGAGAAAACAGAAAACTACTCTGTTAGCAAAGTAATTGCGAATATAAACAGAAGAAGTTTAGATGCTGTAGATTCCCAACAAAATAATTTCAGTGGAGGAAGAAGTCTTTCGAAAAAAAAAGGAAATAGGGGTGACTGGGGCTAATGCTGGTACGTCAAATTTCTTGGGTGCACCGAGACGTGCTGGTATGTACATTCTGTCAAGAAAGTACCGGGAATTATCGATTTAAATCTGGCGGGGCAAAAAATTTGTTTTCCTAGGTTGGTACCACTGTCCTTAATTACTATGCCAAGCTTGAGCGGGATCTGTCAACTAGTGTGTTTGCAACAGCTGATTCAGTCAGTCGATGTCAGAGTGCGTGCCAATTTTTACTATGGGTGATTACGTTGAGCAAAGAATTTGTTTAAAGTTTTGTGTTGCAAATAAATTTTCGTCTGCCGACGCATTGAAAATGTTGCAAAAGGCCTTTGGTGATAATTCTCTATCGAAAACTCGTGCATATCAGTGGTACAGAGCCTTCAAGGACGGTCGTGAAGTGGTCGAAGACTTGCCTCGTTCCGGACGCCCATCGACGGCTTCGATCGAAGATAACGTCGATAAAATTAAGGAAAGGGTGCTGGAAAACCGTCGTACCAGCTTGAGAGAGATAGCACATGATCTTAAGATATCCCATGAGTCCGCACGTACGATTTTGATTGATATTTTGGGCATGAAAAAGGTGGCCGCACGACTCGTACCGAAAGACCTGAATTTTTTTCAAAAACGTCATCGCGAACAGGTTGCTTCAGACATGCTGGATCGCTGTAATTCCGATTCTACATTCATGGAACGCATTATAACTGGTGATGAGTCTACGAGTACGATATGCAAACAAGCCAGCAATCATCGGAATGGGTGGCAAAAAATGAGCCGAAACCGAAAAAAACACGCCAAAGCCGCTCGAAAATGAAGGTGATGCTCATTGTTTTCTTCGATATCCGTGGCGTGGTGCACTACGAATTCGTTCCAGAGGGTCAGACGGTAAACAAGGAGTATTACCTAGGCGTTATGAAACGTTTGCGTGAGCGTATCCGTAAGAAGCGGCCAAATTTGTGGGCGAACAACTCATGGATTTTGCTTGACGATAACGTGCCTTCTCACCGAGCTACGATTGTGACTGACTTTCTCGCCAAAAACTCAACAAACGTGCTTCAGCAACCACCGTATTCGCCGGATTTGGCTCCCTGCGACTTTGCCCTCTTCCCAAAACTAAAATTGCCCCTTCGTGGCACCCGTTTTGAGTCGATTGAAGCCATAAAATAAAATTCGGCGCGAGAGCTAAAGTCCATCCCGGAAAGCGCCTATAAAAAATGTTTCGATAATTGGAAGTGCCGTTGGCATAGATGTATTGGAGCAAATGGAGCCTATTTTGAAGGCGACCCAATAAATTTTGACGATTAAATGTAAAAATGTTGTTTTAGTTGAAAATTCACAAATTTGAATCGTTCCTCCTATAACAATAAATTATCATTTATCGGATCATCTGGCGCAAAGACTCGACATGCAGATAGTAAACATTCCTGAAAAACAAAAATATAAAACGACTCGTATATTGAATAAAGAAAATACTAGCCTGTTTCAGGAACAATTGCAGAATGTAGATTGGGGTTCTGTACGTATGGGCACAATACGAGATTGTTTCAGGAACTTTCACCAAACTTTGATACATTCTTTCAATCAGTGCTTTCCCGAAAATAAAAGTGGAAGTAGTCAATACTAAAACTAAATGCTGGGAAAAACCAGAAATAATTGAAATTAAAAAGAAAATAGACGCAGCCCACACAATATATGAGGTAAAAAAAGATGAGAACTCGAAGAAGCTATATACGACATTCAAACAACAATTTAATCAACTTGTGAATGATATAATCACATCAGATATGAAAATTTAAAATTCATGAACGAAGCGGAGGATAAGAGCCGGGCGATATGGCAGATCATAAATTCCAAAATAAAAACAAAAAAGCGGCATTATATCCTTCGTCATTATCAGAAGAAACATTCAACCTGTATTTTTCAACAATCGGAGAAAAGTTAACTGGACCTAATACCAATCCAGAGTTGAGTGAAAAACTGTTGAAAAAAAAAAGATTAAAATTTCACGCTCCTTTTTTTTTGACCCCAACGACACCGGAGGAAGTTATAAAGTTTGTGGCGGTGATGAAAAATAAATCTTCACAAGATATATATGGTTTCACGGTAAAAATGCTGAAAAACGTCATCAATTAGCAGATACTATTTCAGACCTTATAAATGATTGCTTCCAGCAGGGCTACTTTCCCGATGAATTGAAAGTCGCAAGAGTGATACCTGTATACAAGAAGGGAGATCAAGAAGTATATGAAAACTATAGGCCAATCTCGATACTGCCAGTTATTTCAAAAATTTTCGAGTCCCTCCTCAAAAAGAGGTTGAAATCATTTCTGGAGAGCAATTCGTTGCTAGGAAATTACCAGCATGGCTTTATCACTTATCACTTCTTTGGTCCACATTATCGAATTCATCATAGAGGCATTGGACGATGCAGATGACGTGATGTTCAGGTGCATGGATTTGACTAGAGCATTCGATTGTGTCAATCATGAAAAGCTTCTGCGCAAGTTGGAATGTATGGGCATAAGAGGCACAGCTTTGGATCTGATGAGGTCCTACCTTGAAGATCGCTACCAGATAATAGATTTGGAACGCAAGCGGTCTTCAAGAATGAAATTTAGTACAGGAGTGCCCCAGGGATCGGTGCTGGGACTGACTTTATTAATAGTTTATATAGATGATCTGGTGTGTAATACTGCTGCAGATGATGAAACCCTCTTTGCTGATGACACATCATTCCCGAATAAAGCGAAGTATAGAAATTTGCTACTGAATAAGTGAAGAGCGCTGTAGAGTGGTTCAATGTAAATAACATGAAAGTGAATCTAGAGAAAACACAACAGCTGGTTGTGATCACAAAGTACCAAAACCTGGAAAGCATTTTAATGCTCGGAGTGTCAATTAGTGCAAATTTAACTTGGAAGAAACATATAAATGAAGTATGCCACAAGCTCTCTACGGCATTATTCGCAATACGGCGAATAAAAAGCATACTCACAGAAAAAGAGGCGGTACTTGCTTATTATGCACAATTTCACTGCAGAATGACCTACGGCATAATCCTATGGGGCGCATCTTCAGATGTTTGAGGAGTTTTTCTGAAACAGAAAAAGGCCATAGGATTGATAGCAGGAGTGGGCCAGACCACCAGCTGTAGACCTCTTTTCAAGGAATATGGTATACTTACCTTTACATGGTGCTATATCCTTGAATGCCTTATGTATATACACAAGAATAAGAACACTTTCCAAAAACACTCGGCGGTTCACAATCATGAAACAAGATCAAGGAATAAGTTCATGGCTCCACGTCATAGACTGAAGAGTACACAAAACACACATATATTCAATGGTATGAAAATGAATAATAAACTTCCTCAGCACCCGAAGTCGCTGCATTGTACAGCATTCGAACGGAAAGTTAAGATGATTCTTGCTGATTGTAGTTTTTATTCAATGGATGAATTTCTGACGTACCAATTCTAGTCATCAATTAATTTTTGTAATTGTTTATAATCGTGGTTATATTAATGTCCAATAATTTTTATATTTTGACTTTAAGAAATTTTAAATTTGACCTAATATCATTTATTGTTATTAATTAACTTTTATTCTGTTCATATATATTGCTTTTATTCATACATATATGTATATCATCATATATATATATATATATATATATATATATATATATATATATATATATATATATATATATATATATATATATATATACATGACATTCCCTGTAAAATTTTGAGAGTAATTAATAAATTACTATTATTATTATAGTTTATGCTTTTCGACGCATTAATCCAGCCATGCTAAGGAAGGTCAGTAGATCGTTTCAGGATCGAATGACTTTAAATTCAAGAGAAGGCGGACGACACTTTGAACATTTCATCAAGCCTTAAAATTAATTTCATTATTTTCTTCGTTTTTGGTACTCAATGAACATCGTTTAGTGTTTTCAAATAGTTTTCTCAAGATTGGATACCCCTCTCATTACAGGTAGGTACCCCAATTCGACTTATGATATTTTAACGGCACGCGAAGTATTCAAATCGGTGATTTTTTCATCACTTTCTTACTTCGTCTGTTGAAATATTTTCCAGAAATACAAGGATTGAAATCCAGTTCTCAAACGAAGGTCTCAAGTTGTCTGATTCAGCTGCCCTGAAAGCCCGAGCCACCATTGAGGATTTATGACAAGCGGGACCAGGGGTGAAATAAATTTGCCAAACTATTTTCAGAACCTATCAAGCATTTCAATATTTAGTTCAGCATAAAAGAACCAATTGTTAGATCGGTAAATGTCCGTGCAAAATTCTACCCATTTTGCGATCAATTTTGGACACCTTGTATATTGGAGCGATGGAATGATGCTCTATAAAGTAAACCTTGAATAATTTTTACTGCAGAGTTCATTGTTTTGACTATCTAAACGTCCGTAAGAAATCAGTCCAATATTCAAATGATATTGTCAGTTGTTTCATTGTCCTGTAGGCAAAAAAATCACCCCAAGGTTGCTTCTGGAAAAATGTAAAGCATTCAATTCTCCGCATTATAGTAAAAAACTGAATAGGGCTTTACATTTGGAAAAATCAAGAAATATCAATTTCAAGTGCATCATATTTGGCAATCAATAACGGACACCTGTGTATGGTAGATTAATCTTTTTGTTGTGATGACTCTATGATTGGAAAATAAAATTCAGGATTATATAACTTCACAATATATATTGAAACTATATACACAAACTATTAAATTGATATCCTTATATGTAATCAATTTATATTTTTTTAAAATTTAAATTTCACTTCTATCAAATATTGACTCACTTTCAAATTGACTCTATGAATCTTTCAGTAACCAAGCATTCGTATCACATTTGTGTTACGTCTTATTTTTGCAACCGTTTTAGGTCTTTTAGCGGAGGGCTGTGCGCTCAACTTTTTAGTTTTCTCTGAATAAGATCTGTACCGTTAGAAAAATATTTTTAAGATTTTGCATTTTAATAGAGATGACGAAGGTCATTGAAAACACATCAAAATATACAGGGCAATCCATTAAAAAAATCACCCGTTTTTTTGAATATCTTTTTTTTTGGAAGACCCTGTATATCGGAAAATGGTTTCTTGAGATGCAGAAATATAAATACAAGAAACCTGTTTTCGAACGAAATTTCTAAGATGTCTGGTTCGGCATCTATGGAAGAAGAGCGCACGATTGCAGGACCCTGTATATGGTCGGGAACAAACGAACAGCTGAAAAGTCTTCTTTAGTGAAATGAACACAAAATTTAAAATAAAGTTTACCCTAGAAAGATCCATTCTGGATTTGACCAATTTTCTCGTTTTAAAGATGATTCTGAACGTAGATAAGACTTTCTCTTTCAATATTTAAAGAAAAACTACACAAATAAACTCTATTATATCTGAACTGTTTCAGCCGTTACTATTTGGTAGTTGATCATAATTAAAACAAGTTGAAGAAGTTACTATGTTTTTCGAGTTTTACTCGAAATACACAATAAAAAATTTCATAGAATTAACAACGAAATTAAAAAATAATTCTTACCTAGTATGCATGGATGTAGTCAATATGTTTCCAAACATATCGAGAAATAATCACATTCATTTAGCTTCAGAAATTCTTGAAAAATCACATGTAAATCCCGTGATACACAGTGATTTCGTCACCCTTTTAGAACAAAGCCTCCATAAAAATTATTTTTAATTTAACAATAAAATATACTCACAATTAAACGACCTAGCTATGGGCTCACCACTGAGTCCAATACTTGCCGATATATTTATGTTCGAAATAGAAAATAAAACCTTCAATTCAAAATAACCTGTGAATATTCAGTTCTGGTACAGATACGTAGACGATATACTCACGCTCATTTCCGGAACATCCAGACAACTGAGTCAATTTTTTAATATCTTAAATAATATTCACCCAAAAATTAAATTCATATCGGAAAAGGAATCAAACAATAAAATTACATTTTTAGACCTCTCGATATCACACTCGAATAGTAAATTAGAATTAAACGTGTTCAGAAAACCCACATCCACTGATATATGTATTCCTATTGACACTATATTCATAGAAAATGTCAGAATATCAATCGATGATCCATAGAGCTTTCGCATTACCCTTATCTAAAAATAACCGCGAAGCTGAAGTTCAAACTATTAAATCCATAGCCGCGAACAAAAGTTTCAACCCCAATATATTAGATAATCTAATTCAACAGAAACAATCTGAAATAGCTATAAACGAAATTTATCCCATTGTTTGATTTCGAATCTCGAGAAAAGGACTTGAGAGGATTTGCTGCAATATTTCCATCTCTTCTGGATTCCTTCTGTTCCTCACCCCTCCACCTTCTTACCACACTTGCTCTTCGCATTTCGAGAAGAACGTGACATACAATTTTTAACGGCTCATCGCTTTCTCACGCGGAAAATTTGCACGATATTCATCGAAAATCCACAATAGACTTTCAAGTTCTGTACAAGAAACTTCAGTATTTAGGTTTAAGTTAAGTGTTAGTTTTAAGAAGAAGACAATTCAGTTGGCGAATTCTCGAATATCACCATTGCCCATGTGGTGTAAAACCCAGAAGTCAGTGAAACCAAGGCCCTTTCCTCCACATGTTTCTTTTCTTGTTTCAGTTATTTTCCATCCCAAGCATTTTCTCTAAAGTCTCGGGTATTTGATACTTATTTATTGTGTGGAGGTTCAGTCCAAATTTCGTCTTTTGAATAAGTACAGTCCACTAAAAAAAAATCTATAATTAACACCAAGCAATTGAAATTTGGTTTAATCCCCTACACCCATAATAAATACTAAAGAAAGCAAAAATTCATTTCCTTATCGTACTTCGGTAGCATAAGTCAAAAAGTGGCAATAGTTTTTTCAAAATTAGATGTTAATATTGCTTTCAAAATACAAAATAAATTATCAAACGTATTATTTAATGCAAAGGACCCAACTCCAAACAAACATAAATCGGGAGTTTATGAGTTATCTTGTTCGACGTACCGTATTAAATATATAGGACAGACGGGACGTTCCTTCCAG
This sequence comes from Megalocaria dilatata, assembly GCA_034642435.1. Classification (NCBI taxonomy): domain Eukaryota; kingdom Metazoa; phylum Arthropoda; class Insecta; order Coleoptera; family Coccinellidae; genus Megalocaria; species Megalocaria dilatata. The sequence continues at coordinate 70,505,886 of CM067857.1, read as the reverse complement.
ACGAGGTTCAACGAATATAAAATGAATTTCATTAAAAATAAACAAACTTTTACTTTTGCCACTCATTGTTTAGAAAACGGTCATTCTTTTCCGACAATAGATAAACTTAAAGTTTTACATGTAGAATCAAAAGGAAAGAAACTTGATTATTAAGAATCTGTTGAGCTTTTCAAACTAGTTCACAATAAAAATAATGAATGACAATACGGATCTATGTAAATCCAAAATTTTTGAGATATTTAAATAAGTTTGTTTATGAATCTTCTTCGACGTGCCGACTTTCTAATAGTTGTTAAGCGTCCTCTCATTTTAAACCTTTTTCAAACTGTTTTTATTACCTCTTTTACCTCTGTATATTCATAAATACCCTTTTTTGCTTGTTGAGTCTTCAGTTGTCTAAATATGGGATAGTTAATTCCCGAAACTCGAGTCACAATTAAATGTATAAAATATCAATTTTTTGGTAGTAAAATATAGCAACTTAGTACCATACTCGAGATAATAGTACCTATAGCAGTCCCCCTTGGTAACTCTTAGTAAGTAAACCCCTTTTAAATACTTCTGATTAATTGCATGCTGTACATTTTTGAATACCACCTTCTTGTTAATGTGAAATTAGTGATTGTATGCTCGTTCATTGTACTTCCATTCAGCGCTTTTCATTCTTGTATTTTTGCTTCACTGTTATTTAATCCGACCGAAATGTTTTAACTAAAATGCATTGCTTTTGTATATAACTAAAGTGGCCCTCACAAGATATCTGTTTGTATTGTATACTTTTTCTTAGTGTCTGGTTCTTTATTTTGCTGTATTTGTAAATAATGGTTTTTTATCTGCGTAATACTTCCTTATAGGGATTTTATATTATATGTTCTTAATAATTGCGTTGCTTGATATGTAACTGATTTGGATGTCCTCTTGTGTGATCTCACAGTTACCTATTTCTCTGTTTGTTCTTATTGTAACGTTCGTAAACACGCCTAGGTGATGGGGTACTGTAAATATTTTATAATGTCCTAGTCAGTTGTATTACTTATTTGCCATATGCACGTGCCCGCTTACTTTGAGAGAATGTATTCCATGTGAACTGGTGGCGTTCTTTAGGGTAAATTGCTGAGTAGTCCTGTTAGAGGACAACATATCGTATAGAGACAGTAAATAGCTCCGGATATCCAACGATACTGCGAGAAAGTGTGAGTGATTGCTAGATAATTGTTCCGAGGTATTGTGATATCCCTAGGGATTAGTTTGCGTGACCTTTCAGGTTTGGTTCGTTCTTCAGTAACATCTGAGCCTTCCTGGGCCTTGTCACTCCGAGAAGGCCAGATACAGTTTCTTTGGTAATGACTTTCTTGGTAATGACGATATTCTCTAGTCGACTCGAATTATGTTAGATCTGCTCTTCAAGAAGATCTTCTGGGCATGCCACAGTTACCCGTACCTTACTGTCCATTTATACTTACCCCTTGTAACGGAAGGTTCAGCACTGGTTACTGGAAGTACAGTTGAAGGTGCGAATGCTGACTGTATCCCCTTTTCCTGCATAACTCTAACCTCTTCCGCTGCATAAGAATAATATCTGATTTGAGCGAGTTACCGACCTAACGATATGTAGTAATAAGTCATTTGGACCCGGGGCGCTATTAGGTTCACTGTGGAACTATGTGAACTACTGCGTAGAGTAGATTTAACCGCAGGCTGATAAATGTGTTTCCATTCATTGAGGGTCGTTGCTTTTTAACATTACTGATAGAAATATATTATTCTGGTATTACTGTGTTTTGAATATTTGAACCTCCCGTCACTGTTTCCTTGCTCTCGTTAGGTGTAATTTGGGTTGCCTACACAACGTAAACGTCCTATTCGCCCGCCACTAGACGATCAAGATAAAAGGGTTAGCGCTCTTAAGAGTACTCCGTAAACCCCCAGATCTTTAAGAGGACTCCGTAAACTTCCGGATCTTTTAGAGTACTCCGTATAACACGGGATAGCTCAATAGGCTCCTCAACATCTCTTTATCTACTGGAGACCAAAATAAAGAACTAAAGAGCATCAAATCGGAAAAAATCACCAATACTCGAATAAGTTTATAAACGATATTCTAAAATCCATGAAAAGAAAATCAATAATCGCCTATTTCATTCATTTAGCCTATAAACAACATATAACTATAGAAAAAATATTACTTAAAAAACAATAACAAGAACCGAACGCGAACAATGAAGTGATGTTTACAAAATTACTTGAACAAACTGCCAATCCTCCTATATGGGAATGATAACACGAACTGTAAAGAAGAGATTCACAGAACATCAAAATAACCGACCTAGCTTTAGGTAAACATCTGAGAGAATTTGAACACAAAATCTCTTTTGAAAATCTTGAAATATTTCATACATAAAGAAAATAATTGATATAAAATAATTTTGCTTGCATAATATGAATTGAGAAGAAACAAAATAATCAATTTGTCCTGAATGAAATATCCGAATTCACTTGTAAAAACATATTCAAACCTATAGACGTTATCACGTAATCATAATCGTTTGAAATAACCCGCCAAAATCTGACAATCTGCGTCACATTTCAGTTTCATGTATTTACGTTTCCCTTTTAATTCGTCTTCCCATCATTCAGTGTCATGTGGATCAGTGTTGTTTTTTTATTATCGTAGACTTCAATTTTGATTCAATACGTAACTTAGATGTTGTCATTGTATGTCAATTTTGAATAACTTAGCATTTCTGTATAAAAAGTGATAAATTTTCTATGTAAATAAAACAGCTGTATTTACCCAACATAAAAAATCATAACCCACTGAAACTGAAACAAACAAAATTCATCTTGAATCCATATCTGAACAAAATGAATAAAGCAAGGAGTCTGGTATTTGATTAGAACAATTAAAACTTTGAAAATCTGAACTGAAAGATAAAATCAATTCAAAACGAAAAAAAATTTCAAATTTTGATAGTTTCCGTTTACCAATATTTTAACCAATCCGACGGATACTCATTCTCCTATACTTTCAATATATTCTTATTTGTGGAAAATAAAAATTCATTATGTTCAAAATCTCTGTATTAAATAAAATCCAAAATTTGTCGTAAAGTATTTCATACCAACAATAAACAGAAATTTATTTTTCTATATCAATATCACACTTAAATGAAAAAAAAAACAAATCTCAACTTTCAAATGGATACATACAACAAGTGTTAGTGATGTTATTCTACTCTTCTACCATCCAAAGCGATCCTAAAAATCTTCATTCACGTGAGTTTCAAATAATCAACCTGGAATTTTCAATCCAGAAAACTATCTTCTAATGTCCTTTGTTCACTTCTGTTTCAACTTGTAAAAATAAATGTTCTGTGAGTCTTGAAGTCATCCTGTACCAATAATTCACGAATGGCTGACGTTAATGAGACGAACAAATTACCCAATAAAATAACCAACAGAATACTATTTTCGTTTTTTCACATGAACGTTAATCCTCGTTATTCAAAATCTGTTCATATCATACATTTTTTCATGAAAGTCTCATTTTACTATGAACAAATGATCACTGACTCTACCAATTTAATCTTGAAGAAAATATATCTCCCTTTCATCTAGAAAAAATCTAATTCAAATCAAATATATTTCAACAAATTAATACAATACATACAAAGATATCTTTACTAATACACTAAATCTATACTATACTTTATATGGAGAACAATAAAGCAAGAAAACTGAAAGTGGAGAATATATCACATCACATCCAGATCATCCAATTCCAAGTGAAATACATTTATTAATACCTACAACCTTGTGAAAGATTCGAAAATTTTTTAGAGAAAGAAGCAGGCGTACGGAATGAGAATCAAGAACTCGACATTGTTGAGTATTTATGGTGTTATGAAATGAACAGCTACCACTAATTAAATTGCTCGAAATGGCCACCATTATTTAATATACATAGTTCATATCGTTTTCTCATGTTAGTTAGTCTATTTGGGATACCATTATTATGGTTCTGATTGAATTCATGAATTAATGCTTCAATTTTGTTTTTAAGGATCTCAATACTTTCATTATTATCAGAATAAACTTTGAACGGCCATAAAAACGTGTCCAACGGTGTTAAATCCCGACTATTCGATGACCATGAAATAGGTACACCATAATCGATCCAGAGATCAAACAACTTTATTATAAACAATAACACAGCAAATGTTAACAGACTTTCCATATTTTCTAATTTAAAATTTTAACTTGTATAGCCTATAATTGTTCTTTTTTAACACTATATGAATCTTCGAACAGCTGATGCTTCCTTTAAACCATTTTCTGGATTTTCTTTAACAATTTTTATGAAGTTGTGCGGTTGATTTCAAATCCAAGGATATTTCAGTTCCGGCATTAATCAACAATTAATTATAGTAACATTACCTTCAAAATAAAGCAATATGTCGAGTTCTTGATTCTCATTGCGTAAGACGCTACGTCTCATTCTCTTGAAACTTTAAGCATCTCTTACACGGTTTTAAGTATTGAGGAATGTAATTTCATTTGCAATCACATGGATGTAATGCCATATAATCTTTGCTTGCAGCTTTCTTGCTTTTATTGTTATTCAAATAAGGTAAAAATATTTCAGAATTTTTCGTTTCTGTGTTTCAGAAATAATTTTATTGAATATCAACGTGTATCATATTGTTAGCAAAAAAGTTTTTGTTGATTTATCACAGCCTACCACTTGACAACCGATTAATGAGCCTGCCAGGTGGTTCTTCGAATTTGAGACTCTCTAGTTCTCAAAATAAGAGAGGTCGAGAAACACATGCGTATATATTCGTAAACAAGAAAGAAATAAAATAATATTTAAATAAGGTTATTCTGATTTTCACAAATTTTTATTGTTATGTTTACAACAATCGTTTCGCTATCACAGCATCATCAGGCAAGATTACATTTTGAATAACTAAGCTTGTTTCCGAAATCAGTTGCTATTTATATTACAGTAAGTACAATAAATTTTTATTGAGCACTAAAACCCAAAAAAAGGTCTCTGCAAATTCTAGCTTATCTGAATATATTTAACAGGTGAGTTATATAAATCTATTTGTTCGTTAAGTAATATTCCAGTTGTATTACGTTCATTTATCTCTAGGGATTCTAACATATTTAAGGCATAACTTTTACTTTCTATATGTAGAATTTCAAAATTATGGTGGAATGTATGTCCTGTTTCTAACAAATGGTTGGAATATGTAGAATTACTCTTATTATTGAGGAAACTCTTCAAATGTTCGCAAATTATATGTCGGAAAGTTCTTCCAGTCTGTCCTATGTAAACTTTAGGGCAATCACCATAGGTTAACTTATAAACCCCCGATTTATCATCTTTATGTGTACAGTCTTTATTATTTTTAATAAATTTACTCAAGTATATCAGAATAACCTCATTTAAATATTATTTAATATGGATTTTCACCAAGTCAGGACCGATTCAATTCAATATATAAGAAAGAAATAGCTAGCTAATAGTAAAAAAATATGTAGGGTGCTCCATTTGAAAAAATTAAGTTGCATTCAATATCTTGTCGCCCTGTATATATTCCATTTTGTGAAATCATTTTGGGAACATTCAGTTGATTTCGTTCCACTTTTTCGAATAACTTTTTTTGTATCTCTATTTGGAACAAAGTTGAAGGTAGGGTCAAATTATCGTGAAAAACCTGGTGCATAAATTGTTTTTATGGTAAAAAAGTGAGCTGAAAATGTTTTGACTTCAGATATATGATCAGGAAGTTAATTCGGTTAGTATAAAATAAAATTTTTTGCAATATATGGTGCCTCCAAAAGTAAAAATATTTTCCAGAAACCAAAGATCTAGAGTTTCGTCAGGAGAATCCAATGATCCATAATATCCAATGTACGTAAGAAATTCACCGGGCTTTCATCATCCAAACTTTCCATGATATTCTGCGAGGTTAGTCACTGTAGATTTTCCTCGAATGAGTTTGTGTTGCTCTTTAGGTCAATATGAACTCATATGGTATCGACTCGATCCTTGCTTGATAGAATATTAATTCATTGAAAAAATAATGAGGTCAAATTTCCACAACTTCGTTACCAAAATAACAATGCAATTTGCTAATTTTGATGTAGAGCGTCACCAAAGTTTCAGGATGAAGAATTAAAAAAAGGCACGATAAATATCCATCACAAATACAAGAGTAACTAGCTAAAACACTTGGAGTCACTCAACTAGCCATTTGCCATCTTTTAAAAACAATGGGAGTGATCTGAATGTAAGAAATTGGGTGCCTTATGAACTGAAACCAAGACATCGAACGCTGTTTTTTCATGTGCGAACAAATGCTCCAGCGTCAAAGAAGAAAGGAGTTTTTGCATCGAAATGTAACTGCGATGAAAAGTGGGTCCAGAACGTCGAGCAACGTACTTATGCCTCATAATCAACTGTCAAGTCGAATATTCATGGCGAGAAGATCAATGCCAATGCACGGTCACGTGTTGGGTCTCCCGTTAAAACGTACTTAGAAACGTTTAAATAGGAAGTCCGATTCCATTCGCCGTACAGCCCAAGCATTGTTCCTTCCGATTACCATCTCTTCCGATCAATGTAACATGGCCTGGCTGAACAGCACTTCGCTAATTACGATGAAGTCAAAAAATAGTTCATTCACGATGGCACCCGTCAACTGCCAGAAACATTACAAATAGATGTTGCTAACGACGGACAATACTTCGAACTTCGAACGTATAACAAATTTTTCGAAATAAGGCTTCGTTTTTGACAAAAAATCGCACGAACTTATTTATACTGATGATTTGAATTTGATTGAATCGGTCCTCGCTTGATGGAAACTCATTCAAATCAAATTAAATAATAAATAATATTCCCACAATTTATTAATTAACATCAATTATTCCGCTTAAACTGTGGCTTCTTCAGATTTTTCATTTTGCCAATCCATAAATTGTGGAAATATTATTTGTTGCCTTATTCAATTGAAATATGCGATCAGTAATGTACATAATTTCGTCAGTTTTTCATGAAATATGTTAAAATGATAGTAGAGGTTCTAGATTATCATTTTCGATGTTCAACTGAAGTTGGCAGGTGAAATTTTCAATGAATTCTTTTCGGTGAACACATAGACGTGTTGTTCTATGAAAATGAAAGAGGAGTCAACAAGAACTTGAACCGATTTTCCTTCAGATATATTGGGATTTCAGTCTTGAACACGTCTTTCATTTTTCCGTATGCAGCCCATCCCAAAGTTATCCTTCTACAAAACTCACAAGTTTGATTGTCTCTGTGAATTTGGAGCTCATGGCCCAGATATATATTTGTGAACTATATCTATAACTTCTATGTGGATTGGTTTACTAGACACCAGATTGGTCATCATTTTGGTTTTAAAAAAGTTTATCCTTAACCCTACTTCTTGCATGGAATGATGAAGTTTCCGTACCATATCTTCAGCTTCTGCTATGTTCTCCGCTATAATAACATTATCGTCTGCAAAACGGTTGGTTATTCCTTCACGTTCCCAAGGCAATTTCTTAAAAACGTTTTCAAGATAGGTGATGAACAGCTTAGGTGACATAGTGTGGCCTTGTCTAATTCCTCTTTTAATTTGAAGTTTTATAATAGGAGAGTGAAGATTTATAGTTGTTGTCGCCATTTCGTGTATATTCTTAATGATCCCACAATATCGGTGGTCAATTCTACTCTCCTGTAGTGATTCTAGAATAGCAGGGATTTCCACGGTATCAAACTCTGTTTTAAAATCAACGAACACCAGCACAAGAGAACGGTTGTATGCTATATTCGCTTCTATTAGGGTTTTCAGAAATTGGAGATGGTCGTTGGTACCAAACCCCGAGCAAAAGCCAGCCTGTTCTCGAAGCTGATAGTCCAATTTAGCTTGCACTCAAGTGTATAATTTGTAAAGATGATTAAGTAAGCTAATTGGTCTGTAATTCTCAAGATCTGTTCTATCACCCTTCGTATATAGTAAGACCATAACTGAGTTGTTCCAAATATGGGGAATGCTGTGGCTGTGCAGACTAAGATTGAAAAGAGTACGAACTCCATCGACCAGTATAGCTCCTCCCATTTTTATGACCTCCATTTTCTCCAGAAGCTCTATTATTACTCATTTTCTTCAGAGCATTATTAATTTCATCTAAAGAAATATCCGGAATATCTTCTAACCCCTGATTCTGAACTTTCCTTCGGAAATATTTCGTCTAATTTAAAGTCTGCTAATTCTTGTAGAGAGTTCCGTAGAACATCTCAACTATTTTGATAATTTTTCCCCTGTTGGCCGTCGTTTATCCAGCTTCGTCCCTGAGGTTGAAGATTTCCTGTTTTCCACTTGCAAAGTTCATCCTCATAAGTTTCATGCTCTTATTCTCTTCAATGGTCCGTATGATCTCGTTGTTCTTGAGCTGTCTTATATCCTTCCTTATGGCCCTGAAGATCTATCTATTAAGTGTGTTGATGTTCTGTGTACTGGTATGACTGTCGCTTCTTAATGTTCTTCTCTTTTCTATTTTAGATTTTGTTTCTAGACTGAGTTTTTGTTCTTCAAGTTTTGTAGGCATAATTTTTGTTGGGCTTCAGTTATTGTTTGGCTTATTTTATCACTCAGTATGTTAATGTCGTTAGTTGTTGGATTTTCTTGTATTTATTTACTGGTGTTACTTCCAAACTCTATTTTATCCACTGGAAGCGCCCACTTCTTTGGTTTTTCCTTGTCAATCAGTGTTTGACGATCTTTATGGATGTCAATTCGGATTTTTGCTCTAACCCAGTGGTGAATGTTTATTTAACACGGTTACATGCTGAAATATGTGCCTTCTTTCGGTGATGAAATAATTTATTTCATTTTTTATTCTATCATCTGGACTTTTCTATGTCATCTTCCGTTTTTATAAAAGAAACTGTTCATTTGGAAAAGATTTTTCTCCAACAGAAAACTCAGAAGAGTGACTACGAAACGCACCAAGAGCAACCTCGGCTGTATCAGCTTTCAAGCCAAGTTTAGCGTTGAAGTCACCACATATTATTTTGAAATGTGCGTGATCTTCTGTGAGAGCTCTATCAACATCATCGTAGAAATTTTCTACCTCTTCATCGTTATGGTCTGAGGTTGGTGCACAGATTTGGACAACTTCAAACTGTATCGTGTGTCAAGACGGATAGTTGCATAAATTACTCTAGTGGATGCAGCCTTGACAACCACAACATCGTTTGATAGCTTTTCATGAATGAGAAGGCCAACACCTCCCAATGATTTATTTTCTTCTATTATTATAGTAAAATAGATGACCAGGTTTTAGTGTCCCGAAGCATTTTCCTCCTCTTCTCACCTCGCAATGTTCCAATTCAACAATATTTTAGGGTGACAATAAAGTTCTAACGTTTAAGATTGCTACTTTCAGAACACCATTATCTCTTGGTTTTTTCCTTTGTTCGTTAATCAATCCATTGCCCTCCTCAGAATCCATAGGGCTGACTGATCAGTGTGGGATTCAAAATGCTTAGCGCCACCCACCTTGGGTAGTTCTGTTTTATTAATTGACATTTTCGTTTATTTAGTTTTGAGGTTAATTGGCCGTAATTCGCCACGCTGGCCTGGCGGGTTGGCGAATGGGTAGCTTTTGGGTTTGGTAGGATTCCTGTTAGGTTTGGGTATGATTTCCCTCAAAACTGTGTGTAGGAGAAATCATGGTTCGCGAGGGCACGGTCGCTTCCCTGAAGTAGGTCTAGTCTCTCACTGGGATTTTGCGAGCGTACCTACACGCTACCCGCTACACCACATTGTTTAAAAGTTCCAAATGCAATAAAAATTATTGGCTTCCTAACAATGTGATTAGGTTTCCTCAGATACATGTTATAAGGGGCTTTATTTCGAACTTTAAATAAATTTACATTTGACATATTTTCGATTATGCTCATAGGAAAATCTTTAATTTGAAACGATATCCTGTTCTTCAAACTCTCTTAGGGTACCAAAGAGTCTATTACGATTCTCAAATGATTGCCATAATCTTCGACAGTAAATTTGAAAATCATGTTTAAAATTAGTTTATTGAACAATAAGAATGTAGTTATTAAATCCCGAGATGAGAGAATTAGTGGGTATATAGGATCTTATGTGTGAAAGGAAGAGGCTATAAAACCTTTATATTTGTAGGGATAATTAAGATTGATTTGTTTCTCCCGAGAAATCAATTGCCTAATCTTGTGGGAATTCCAAACAGAAAATTTAGTTATAATCGCAGTATGACGTATTCTATTAATATATTTAGATAGTAAGTGAATAATAAGCCCATTATGTATAAAATAAAATAGAAGAAGGCTTTTTTTGAAATTAAAATTGTAGAAGACTGACAGATTAAATCTGTTTTGATATTCAAATTTTGTTATATTTCTTCTATCAAGTAAAAGGCCCTTTTTTATTTTATTTTATACATAATATATAATTATATTTAGCCTTGAATAAATCTCATTATGGAATGTCAATGGTTTAAAGAAAACTTTATAATTCCTTACAGTTTTCTGTGATTTTGTGACAAAAATAGACTATCTGGATATTTAAATTTAGTCTGTTTAAGCAAGTTCCGGTTACACTTTAAGATAAGATATACTGATTGTTAGTTGATTTTGATATTTTAAATATTATCTAGGGCCGATGAAGACATTATCGGAATTCTAATTGTTTTTTGGAGATATAGTGCATGTTTTGAGAGATTTTTCAATTAACGTATTTGAATATTTAAATATATGAAATATTTCAAATGAATTATATTTTTTGAGAAATCCACAAGTTGTGTTTTATGATTTTGAAAAACATTTAGTGTTCATAATGGTAAGATAAGAAACAAAATTTCGTCTCCTTCAAATATTTATTTAATAATTTTAACAAAAGTTGAATATTAAAACAAATTGATATATGTTTATCTTCTACAATTTTAATTTCAAAAAAATTTTATTCGAAAAACTTTTAGAATTGAATTAATGTCTAAAACAAGCACCGCTTACATTTAATAGACTTATATAATCAAAACTCAATATACATTCTGTCAAGAAAGTACCGGGAATTATTGATTTAAATCTGGCGGGGCAATGAGGCAGGTAAAATTTTTTTTTCCTAGGTTGGTACCACTGTCCTTAATTACTATGCCAACTATTTTGGCATAGCGGGATCTGTCAACTAGTGTGTTTGCAACAGCTGATTAAGTCAGTCGATGTCAGAGTGCGTGCCGATTTTTACTATGGGTGATTACGTTGAGCGATAACGCGCCTTCTCACCGAGCTACGATTGTGACTGACTTTCTCGCCAAAAACTCAACAAACGTGCTTCAGCAACCACCGTATTCGCCGGATTTGGCTCCCTGCGACTTTTTCCTCTTCCCAAAACTAAAATTGCCCCTTCGTGGCATAAAATAAAATAGAAAGGCTTTTTACTTGATAGAAGAAATATAACAAAATTTGAATATTAAAACAAATTGATATATGTTTATCTTCTACAATTTTAATTTCAAAAAAATTTTTTTCAAAAAACTTTTAGAATTAAATTAATGTCTAAAACAAGCACCGCTTACATTTAATAGACGTATATAATCAAAACTCAATATATAATGTCAAATGGAAATAAATAAACCAACAGATATACGAAAGTTATTAATTTAATTCTAAAAGTTTTTTGACTAAAATTTTTTTGAAATTAAAATTGTAGAAGATAAACATATATCAATTTGTTTTAATATTCAAATTTTGTTATATTTCTTCTATCAAGTAGAAATCCTTTCTATTTCATTTTATATCCCTACTTAATATTATAAATGCTTGAAGGTATTAGAAGTAACATAGGGTACTTTATATTTAAAAAAAAAAATTTTTTACGAAATTATGTAGCCTGTTCACGTGTATCTAATGCCAGGAATTTACACAACTTTGCACGCGACTGGAAAACTTATAACATTGTCTACAAAAATATCTTAAATTAATACTTTGTATTTTATTTTTTTAAATTGTTAGAATTCAGAATTATTCATTTGTGTTACGGTGAAATATATTTTAACATTTGTTGATGCATTTCAATAAGCATATATTAAAGTGTTGAAACTTCTGTCTGTAGTAGATTTTAAAAATTGTTGATCTCAGCCAAACAATAAAATTTAGTTATCATATTGACTCATTACTATTAATATACCCTTACCCTTTATCTTTCATACTTATTTAATGACTCCACTGCGGGCGAAGCCGCGGGTAAAAAGCTATCCCTACTATCCCTACTTCCCTACTTTATAATATTATAAATGCGAATGTAAGTTTGTTTGTTACGCTTTCACGCAAAAACTACTGAACCGATCATCATGAAACTTTGTACATATACTCTTGAAGGTATTAGAAGTAACATAGGGTACTTTATATTTAAAAAAAAAAATTTTTTTACGAAAGATAAAACAATTGTTTGTCAAAAAATCGTCAAATTTAGCTACTTCAGTAATGAAGTTTTACTATTATTATACCCTTACCCTTTATCTTTCATACTTATTTAATGACTCCACTGCGGGCGAAGCCGCGGGTAAAAAGCTAGTAATATTATAAATGCGAATGTAAGTTTGTTTGTTACGCTTTCACGCAAAAACTACTGAACCGATCATCATGAAACTTTGTACATATACTCTTGAAGGTATTAGAAGTAACATAGGGTACTTTATATTTAAAAAAAAAATTTTTTTACGAAAGATAAAACAATTGTTTGTCAAAAAATCGTCAAATTTAGCTACTTCAGTAATGAAGTTTTACTATTATTATACCCTTACCCTTTATCTTTCATACTTATTTAATGACTCCACTGCGGGCGAAGCCGCGGGTAAAAAGCTAGTATAATATATAATTATATTTTGGCTTCAATAAATCTCATTATGGAAATGTCATTGAATTTAAATAAGCCTTAAAAATAACTCACACTGTTCTTTGATTTTGTTAGAACATAGATCAATCTTGATTTATAAAGTTGATCTGTGTTTCCAAGCATTAGTCTAGTCCTTGTGGACGTCGTGAGTTGTTTGTGATATAGGTTATGTTTTTTGATTTTGATATTTGGAATATTATTGAGGGCTGAAGACGGGATTGCTTAGAATTCTATTTGTTTTTTGAAGATATAGTGCATTTTTTAGAGATTTCTGAATTAACTTATTCGAATATTTAAATATATTGAATATTTCAAATGAATTATATTCTTTGAGAAGTCCTTTAAGTGTGTTCATGTTTTTAAAAGGCAATTGGTGTTCTTAAAGGTAAGACCAGAAACAAAATTTCGTCTCCTTTAAATATTTATTTATTAATTTCAATAACTTTCGTATCTCTGTTGGTTTATTTATTTTCATTTGACATTATATATTGAGTTTTGATTATATACGTCTATTAAATGTAAGCGGTGCTTGTTTTGGACATTAATTTAATTCTAAAAGTTTTTTGAATAAAATGTTTTTGAAATTAAAATTGTAGAGGATAAACATATATCAATTTGTTTTAATATTCAAATTTTGTTATATTTCTATTATCAAGTAAAAAGTTTTTCTATTTTAATCAATAATTTCAAATGACTTTTTTATATTCATTGGTTTATTTATTCCATTTGACATTGTATATTGAGTTTTGATTATATTCGTCTATTAAATATGAGCGGTGCTTATTTACACATTGATTTAATTCTAAAAGTTTTTTGAATGATTTTTTTTTAAATTAAAATTGTAGAAGACTGACAGATTAAATCTGTTCTGATATTAGAAAAATAAACCAATTAACGAAAATTGGGGTACTGAAAAAAATTATGGATTATTTTGGAGAGTTTTTTGAGAAATAGGAATGTAGTCGATAAAAATAGTTAATTGTTTCTTTGGTGTATGATTCAGATTTAAATTATTACTTTTTGGAAAACGGTTCGGAAATATAGTTGTTTTTGAGTTATCACTGAAATTCGTAGGCGAAAAAATAATTTTAGCAACTAGGTCGTGTTCCTTTTATTTGATTTGGATTATTCTGGAAATCTGGATAGGTCTGTTGAAAAGATTTATTTTTAGGGAACTGATTTATTTGCATATTGTTCGTCCTGATGAAAGAAATTGTTATTATATAGATGTATCTTATCCAGATTTGTTAGTTTTTCTGATATTAACTTGAAATTACCCGTATTCCTTTCGACAAAAAGCAAAACATAATCAATTTATTCTTGATATATTTGAGATATACTTTTATGGATGTTGATTGATTTCAAATTCAGTTCAGAAGAAAAAGTTGGAATGTCATTACTTTCATTTTGAAACTTGAACAATTTAAGGAGTTAATGTTGCTATCTTTCATGTAGATAGTCTCCGACTTCTTTAAATATTTGACTGATTCAGTCGTTACTATTTGGTAGTTGATCATAATTGAAAAACAAGTTTTGTGTAATGTACTATATTAACTACCAAAAATTATTGTTGAATGATGTTACTGCAGTTTCGAACTCTAGTCAGACGATGAATGGAAGTTCGAAACTGCAGTAACATGTAATCAGCCAACAACATTTTTTGGTAGTATATACATACTAATTTCCACAGAACTTGCATTTCAATTCTGGTTCCTTTATCTGAATGAATCTAGAAATTGGTGAATTAATATTTTTTTACAATTTTCCTTTATCCTAAGTACAGAAAGGATCCGATCTTTTTGCATTAGGCCTAATCTATGCTTTACTTTAAAACAAGCGCGGATCCAGGGGGGATCATGGAGGTCATGAGCCTCTGGACTGGGTCTAGGTTGACTAGTGATAATTTTTCTATTCTTATTGATTAAACTAACGCAACATACATCAGCAAAACTGTTCAAAATGTCTTGATTGATGGTTGCAAAGAAATCATTCAGGAAACAATATTACAGAAAATGAAGGAAGCTAAATACTTTTCAATTTTATTCGATGAAACAACAGATATATAACATATCTCATAGCTCTGCCCATAATTTAGATCTTCTCAATGGTACCATAAAGGAAGATTTTCTGACTTTTGTGATACATACGATACTTTTAGATGTGATGAAGTGGATAACAATAAAGACATTATAGAGCCTTGGTTGACAGGTGTAGCACTGGCAAAAATCGTTTAAAATCTCTGTCTCAAATTTAATATAGATTTAACATACTACTCTGTCAAGAAAGTACCGGGAATTTTCAATTTTAAATAGTTACTCATTAATATTTCCGTACTCTCTGATTTTGTCCTGATATTTTTCAGGTATTTATTTAAGGAATTCTTAAATGATTTTACACCGTTTTCTGCAAAACCGTTTATTGACGGATGATACGGTGGGGATCTAATATGAACAATATCATTAAAATTACAAAATTTTTCAAATTCTTCGGAAACTAATTGTGGACCATTATCTGATACAATTGTATTCGGTAAGTCAAACCTAGCAAAACAATCACGTAATTTGTTTGTAGTGGTAAAAGAATCTAATTTTTGCATTTCATAAATTTCAAGCCATCTCGAAAATGAATCTATAATGATCAAATATTTTTTATTATGGTAAGGCCCCAGAAAGTCGATATGAATCCTATCATACTACTCTGTCAAGAAAGTACCGGGAATTTTCAATTAAAACAACATTTTTACATTTAATCGTCAAAATTTATTTGGTCGCCTTCAAAATAGGCTCCATTTGCTCCAGTACATCTATGCCAACGGAACTTCCAATTATCGAAACATTTTTTATAGGCGCTTTCCGGGATGGACTTTAGCTCTCGCGCCGAATTTTGTTTTATTGCTCTCAAAACGGGTGCCACGAAGGGGCAATTTTAGTTTTGGGAAGAGGAAAAAGTCGCAGGGAGCCAAATCCGGCGAATACGGTGGTTGCTGAAGCACGTTTGTTGAGTTTTTGGCGAGAAAGTCAGTCACAATCGTAGTTCGGTGAGAAGGCGCGTTATCGTCATGCAAAATCCATGAGTTATTCACCCACAAATTTGACCGCTTCTTACGGATACGCTCACGCAAACGTTTCATAACGCCGTAATACTCCTTGTTTACCGTATGACCCTCTGGAACGAATTCGTAGTGCACCACGCCACGAATATCGAAGAAAACAATGAGCATCACTTTCATTTTCGAGCGGCTTTGTCGTGGTTTTTTCGGTTTCGGCTCATTTTTTGCCACTCATTCCGATGATTGCTGGCTTGTTTGCATATCGTACTCGTAGACCCAGGTCTCATCACCAGTTATAATGCGTTCCATGAATGTAGAATCGGAATTACAGCGATCCAGCATGTCTGAAGCAACGTGTTCGCGATGACGTTTTTGAAGAAAATTCAGGTCTTTCGGTACGAGTCGTGCGGCCACCTTTCTCATGCCCAAAATATCAATCAAAATCGTACGTGCGGACTCGTGGGATATCTTAAGATCATGTGCTATCTCTCTCAAGCTGGTACGATGGTTTTCCAGCACCCTTTCCTTAATTTTATCGACGTTATCTTCGATCGAAGCCGTCGATAGGCAACCACTTCACGACCGTCCTTGAAGGCTCTGTATCACTGATATGCACGAGTTTTCGATAGAGCATTATCACCAAAGGCCTTTTGCAACATTTTCAATGCATCGGCACACGAAAATTCATTTGCAACACAAAACTTTAAACAAATTCTTTGCTCAACGTAATCACCCATAGTAAAAATCGGCACGCACTCTGACATCGACTGACTTAATCAGCTGTTGCAAACACACTAGTTGACAGATCCCGCTCAAGCTTGGCATAGTAATTAAGGACAGTGGTACCAACCTAGGAAAAAAAATTTTTACCTGCCTCATCGCCCCGCCAGATTTAAATCGATAATTCCCGGTACTTTCTTGACAGAATGTAGTTTGTGGGTATTGGGATTCACAACTGCTCAGTTATGGCCTCAGATACAAGGGGTGGTGTACAGGAGTTGCCAAAAAAAGATCTATATGCCAAACGTTGCCCGTGCAGCAATTACGTTCTTAATAATACATCAGCTATGTCATCCAAAGTTATTTCTTGCCGCACGATGAGAAACGTAAATTTGCCAATGCATCTGCTAAGAGATATTAAGTTTTTAAAAAAGAACTTGGAGTTAAAATGCAAAGTATCTGTGAAACGTGCTGGGTCAACAGGAATGATGAGTATCTACATTTCAGGAGGACAACTTAGTGAAAATTTGTAGCGCTCTGTAAAAGATTTCTACTCAGCAAGACTACAAAACTGCCAATGACGCTCATTACTATCAGCTAACGTTGCGCAGTTCGGACTTCATCATATCATAAATCTGCTTGAGTGATGTTTTGTTTTCTATTTTTAGATACTAATGCATGAAAGTAAGATCTGAATAATTCATTTTATTAGTAACTTTTGAGCATTTCAGCAGAGCCAGTTCAAATTATTTTTTTGAATAACTTTTTTTGTATCTCTGTTTGGAACAGAGTTGAAGGTGGGGTCAAATTATCGGGAAAAACCCGGTGCATAAATTGTTTTTATGGTGAAAAAATGAATATTTCGCAGTCGGTTTTTCATCTTATAGAAAATTGTGATACTGAAATGAATCCTAATGTAAGAGAATTTTTATGTATTCTTACTACACTACCAGTTAGTGTAGCCACAGCAAAAAGGCACTTTTCCACTCTTAGGAGACTCAAAACAAAGCTAAGAGCTTCAATGGTAAAAGACCGCCTAACTGGATTGGCACTTCTCCAACTTCACAAATCTATACCCATTCAAATGGAGGAAGTCATAACTCGTTTCTCGAGACGACAAAAGGGAAAAATTGATTTTATTTGATTAAAATTATTTTGACGTATAAAAATAAAATACTTTTTCTTTGTGATTAGATTTATTACTATTTTATATATATATATATATATATATATATATATATATATATATATATATAGATATATATATATATATATATATATATATATATATATATAGATATATATATATATATATATATATATATATATATATATATAGATATATATATATATATATATATATATATATATATATATAGTAAAGCTCAGAAGGAGGTGATCCTCTGGACAACAAGAATTGTTAGAATGTTCCTTACAGCTGCCTAGAAGGTCCTTAAGACCCGGACCTTCTAGAGGAAACTCCCATAATGGTGGTTAATAAAAAAAAAAAAAAAAAAAAAAAAAAAAAAAAAAAAAAAAAAAAAAAAAAAAAAAAAAATATATATATATATATATATATATATATATATATATATAGATATATATATATATATATATATATAGATATATATATATATATATATAGATATATATATATATATATATATATATATATATATATATATATATATCCTGAGTTGAACGCTGGATCCGCCCTTGCTTTAAAAGTAGGAAATATAGAAAGTTTCACAGTTTCTTGGGCTATCCAGAGTTTATATTTAAAAAAATTATAACCCTGTGTGGTACTGACAGATGAATGAGTTAGCGCCTTGACTTTATTCGAGTACTGGGGCCGTGTAGCCATTGGAGCCTCTGGAACGAACAGCCAGGCGAATAGATTGAGTGCGATGACAGATCTATGTTTTTAGATGGAAACCAGAGAGCGGTTTCTTGATTAATAGATTTATCTGAAGTGGGTAGCGTTGGAGAATGAATCTCGATGAGTGTCAACGAATGTCTGATGTCGAGGACTGTGTGTTGTAAGTCCTATCATTTATTTCGATCAGAAATATTCTCATAATGAAATAGAGTCCACATCGTCTACTCTCTAAATGTTTATTTTTTTGCGATTTCTCTATACTCACATTTGAATATACAGTGTGTCCAGATTCAACATTCATATATTTCAGAGTGTGATTCTGGAGGTCAAAATATGAAGAAAACTTTACATCAATTTAGGTCCTAAAATGCACCCCATGGACGCTAGAGCTTCTTCAACCTGACCTCCAAAATCCAGTAAACTAGCGATATCTTTGTCAAAATTTGGTGGATCCAAATGAAATTCAGTACATGGAAGGTTTTGCATAAACTGAATTTGATTATATACGTCTATCAAACGTAAGCGGTGCTTATTTTAGACATTAATTCAATTCTAAAAGTTTTTTGAATAAAATTTTTTTGAAATTAAAATTGTAGAAGACAAACATATTTTAATTTGTTTTGATATTCAAATTTTGTTATATTTCTTGTATCATGTAAAAAGCCTTTTTCTATTTTATTTTATACATAATATATAATTATATTTTGGCTTCAATAAATCTCATTTTGGAATGTCAATGAATTTAAATAGCCTTAAAAATAACTTACACTGTTCTGTGATTTTGTTAGAATATAGATCAATCTTGAATTCTAAAGTTGATCTGGTTTCGAATCATTCATTCTTAAGCACGTGTGCGTTGTGATATAGGTTAGTTTTTTGATTTTGATATTTTGAATATTATCTAGGTACCGATGAAGGGATTACTTAGAATTATATTTGTTTTTTGAAGATATAGTGCATGTTTTGAGATATTTCTGAATTAACTTATTCGAATATTTGAATATATTAAATATTTCAAATAAATTATATTCTTTGAGAAGTCCTTAAGGTGTGTTCATGTTTTTAAAAGGCAATTGATGTTCTTATAAAGGTAAGATCAGAAACAAAATTTTGTCTCGTTTTAATATTTATTTATTAATTTCAATGACTTTCGTATATCTGTTGGTTTATATACTCCATTTGACATTATATTTGAGTTTTGATTATATACGTCTATCAAACGTAAGCGGTGCTTATTTTAGACATTAATTTAATTCTAAAAGTTTTTTGAATAAAATTTTTTTGAAATTAAAATTATATTGACAAACATTTTAATTTGTTTTGATATGCAAATTTTAATAAACTGAATCATCTGGTGATTTAAGAACTTACAGATTCTCATCAGTGGCAGATATAATAGGGGGCCTTTCATAAAATTACTTATTATTTTTGACTGTGTGATCTAATTTAAATTTTAATCGAAAAAATAGACTCCTCATACATTTAAAAAAAAGGTACCCCTTGTTGAAAGCGTTACGAAGCACCATCCTCGAGAAAAAGTGATTTTGTGATGATACGCATTCCAACTGAGCCATGGACGAATGTCGAAGTGACACCTATTATGTCTTTCGAAATAAGCAGCCCGTGGCTCAATTAGAATGCATATCATCACAAAATCACTTTTTTCTCGAGAATGGTGCTCCGTAACGCTTTCAACGAAGGGTATTTTCTTTCTTAGAAAATGTCTGAGGAGCCAATTTCTTTTATTAAAATTTCAATTTGATCACTCAGTCAAAAATGAAAAGTAATTTTATGAGAGTTCCTCTGTTATCTCTACCACTGATGCATATATGATTTTATTTCATCATCTTTACTTTTAATCGAAACTGATGTGCCTTAACGAGACTCATAAGCACGTGTTTTTGATAACGTCGAGATGAACTAATCAAATGGAGCATTGTAAATGAACTGAATAACATATGACGCTCAAACCCAGCATGAGTATAGAAGTCACTTGCGCCAAATCGGCGACAAAAAGAACTTTTTTAAGCGGGCTTTCAAAATTATCAGTTCTCGATACTTCTTAAATTTTGTTGTGTTTAAAAAGATATATAAAGTGTTTTTACTCAGACGTGAACCTGAAGAATTCACAATGTGGCCATACAATTGATGATATTCTGTGGAAATAAGTGATGCAAATGCTTCTCGTGAATTTATCGTGGATAATCCTCACACCAAAGAGGCTATTTTTGCACCCAGCGTGTTTTGTCTAAATATCGTTCAAGCCAACCGGTCTAGCAGTCCATAAACATCCTCACTTTCGAACGGAAAGAGCTACAGACTTGGAAATTTCAAAAAAGGTTTGAGGCCTAAATATTTTGTTTGTTAATGGGTGAAATTAGTCCAGTGATTCTGCAGTTATTCACATAGAAACTTTCTACTTATTTTCCATAATAGTTCCGAAACGATAGATACGATCGAGAACAAATTTGGCATTGTAAAATATTAGTCCAGTTCATATGTGAAACAATGTCACAAAGGCTTATGCGAAGATAAATGACGAACATTTTTTAACTTTCACATCTTTAAAAATGGACTATTGAAATCTGAAATATATCTATAGAGAAATCGACAAATTCTAATAGCGTAGGTAGCCCTTTGGCTAATGCGTCCTATTTCCAAATTTCGAACCAGTGTTTGTATCCATTATTTATCATATGTAGCTTCTTGAAGAAGTAATTCACAAATTTGAAGGTTTTACGGGAAATGGACTCAACAAGCGCGCTTGAGCTTCAGACTTTACGTCAATGCTTTTCACCATTTTTAACCAAGAAATAACATTTGAAATTTTTTTTTAACTGAATCGCTCTATTGCTTAGTGAAACCGATGCTTACAAAAAGAAGCAAGTATTAAATTGTTTAGTTATCTAACTTGTTTGCTGATATCGTGTATAGTTGAATACTCTTCGAAGGGCGATTATATGTAAGATCATTCTATAATATTTTTGGATAAAAATGCAATATTGGAGCGCGTATTTAGCCACTTAGGTGTAGATAAAATTTGAATAGTTTTCAAACGGAAAAATACTGAACCATTTCATAGAATGTGAAGCATAATTCAGGTTTAATACACTCAATTTTGAAGAGAGTTGTTATCCTCGAACCGAATCGAAATTATCTCGGTATTTATAATATAAAGCATCTTGTGCATCTTTAACCTTGTTTTAAATCTACTAGTAGTAATAGTTTAATTCCTTCCTGTTTAGATCTTTCGATTAATGGGAAACTATGATCAGCGATTATTTAATTTGATTATGCATATACGTAAACATATTTCCATTAAAAAGGAGATATCCTCGAATAAGTAATTTAAAATTATTAATTATTGGAGTTCCCAAAGAGAATTTTAAGAGAAATCGGAGATATGAGTGAATTTTTATATTATTATTTATTATTATTATACTGATACTCCTAGATCTTCTGTGAAGATTCCTCAGAAGTTTTTCAGCTTGTGTGAGTTAGGAGTTCAGTTGTATTCTGGGTAGGTTTTATTACTGGGAAATTGCGCCACTTTAGGTCACAGCACTGTTAATTTTTGACCCAACAGTGAATTGGTGGCCGACACCCGTCCAACTAGACATTTTTTTCCGCCTGAACAAGATTCGAACCCGGACCTTCCGGTCACGAGCCTGATGCTCTTCTACCACTAAGCTGTCCACACTGAAATTGAAATGCAGGATACAGGTTTGTGCTCCAAGGACCAATTTGGTATTAGCAGGAAATTATAAAATAAACTCAACAAAAAAGATCCAGATATTTACCATGGAGAGGAGAGTTCGACAGAATGAAATTATTCAGGAGCAAGAGATAGATAAGTTCAAAAAATCAGGTTCCTCATTATCGAATATATAATTTAATTTAAAATATATTGCGACCATCTTAGAAGCTTTCAAACAGCTATTATTTCGGTTACATACTTATTCAAAACTTATACTGGGTGGTCGATATAAAAGGATCTAGTCGGATATTTCCGTAAATATGAGTTTTTTCGGAAAACGCCGAGACAGGTCAGGTTTTATTTGGAGTATCGTCAACCCCCTCAAGAATCTCATAAGTCACGGTCGAGTAATACATCATTTTGAAGATTTTGGAATTTATGTTGAACTATCCCGTACATTACAGAGTACTCTAAAAGATCCGGGATGTTACGTAGTACTCTAAGATCTGGGGGTTTACGGAGTACTCTAAAAGATCTAGGGGTTTACGGAGTACTCTTAACGATCTTGAATTATACGAAGTAATCTAAAGAGCGCTAACCTTTTTATCGTGATTGTCTAGTGGCGGGCGAATAGGACGTTACGTTGTGTAGGCAACCCAAATTACACCTAACGAGAGCAAGGAAACAGTGACGGGGGGTTCAAATATTCGAAACACAATAATACCAGAATAATATATTTTTATTTATAACGTTCAAAAGCAACAACCCTCAATAAATGGGAACACATTTATCAGCCTGCGGTTAAATCTACTCTACGCAGTGGTTCGCAAAGCGGCCCTGTGAAAACAATAGCGCCCCGGGTCTAAATGACTTATTACTACATATTGTTAGGTCGGTATTCGCTCAAATCAGATATCATTCTTACGCAGCGGAAAGGGTAAAGTTATGCAGGAAATGGGGGATACAGCCAGCATGCGCACCTTCGACTGTACTTCCGGTAATCAGTGCTGAACCTCAACTACAAGGGGTAAGTCTAAATGGACAGTAACGTAAGGGTAATTGTGGTATTCCCTGGAGATCTCCTTGAAGAAGGGATCTAACCTGATTCGAGTCGACCGGAGAAGTTACTATCAAAGGAACTGTATCTGACCTCCTCGGGCCCAGGAAGGCTCAGATATTACTGAAGAACGAACCGAACACTACCTGAAGGGTCACGTGAACTAATCCCTGGGGATATCACAATACCTCGGAACAATTATCTAGCAATCAGGATATCTGGAGTTATTTACTTTCTCTATACGATATGTTGTCCTCTACCAGGACTCCCCAGCAATTTACCCTAAAGAACGCCACTGGTTCACATGGAATACAATCTCTCAAAGTAAGCGAGCACATGCATATGACAAATAGGTAACACAAACTGACCAGGACATTATAAAATAGATACAGTACCCCATTACCCAGGCGTGTTAATGAACGTTACAATAAGAACAAAGAAATGGGTATCCGGGGGATCACACAAGAGTACATACAAATCAGTTACATATCAAGCACCGCAATTAGTAAGGAAAGATAATACGAATCCCTATTGGCAAGTATTACGCAGATAAAGAACCACTATTTATAAATACAGCAAAAAGCAATCAGGCACCGAGAGAAAGTATACAATACAAACAGAAAACTTGTGAGGGTTGCTTAAGTTATGTACAAAGGCAATGCAATTTAGTTAAAACATTCCGGTTGGATTAAATAACGGCAAAGCGAAAATAGAAAAATGGAAAGCGAAGAACAATGAACGAGCGTGCAGCCATTAATTTCACATTAACACAAAGGTGGTATTTAAACATGTAAAGCATGCAATTAATCAGAAGCATTTAAAGAAGTTTACTTACTAAGAGTTACCAAGGGACACTGTTATAAATACTATTATCTCGAGTAGACTACTAAGTTGGTCAAGAGGTTTATTTCCAAGAACCTCTCTCTCGAATGAATTCAAATACAATCGGGGCGCTATAAGGAACTTGTTCTCCTTTGTTATTCTCACTAATCATTTACTAGTCAAGTCACCGCAACATAGAGTATTTTGACACAGAAAATAAAGCGGGTAGATACAATGACATAATGGTGGAATTTATATAATCTATCAGGGACTCTGTGACTCGTATGATCCTTAGAGGATCCGGATCTCTTCAATGTAGATATTCATACCCTCTATTCATTTCAGTGTAAAAAACTCTTTAGGAGTGATGGATAAAGTGCATTAAGTAGTTGAGTTTCTGGACGAATTTTAGTAAAAAAGATGTTCATATTTCCTACCACTATTTCTGAACAGTGATAAAATCTTTTTTCAACATTTTCTCTCGCATTATTTAACATAACAGGTGTTATTCAGTATATCTCATGAAGACATTTAGAATTAAATTTTTAAAAAACATGTTCTAGATAACACTATATTTTTATAGACATATATATTATTATCAAATGTGGTGAAAATTAACTAATAAAGAATCAAAAGAAATATAAAATAATGACCAGTATATGCAAACACTATTCTCTGGCGAACATCTTTCGTAGGTTACGAACTGTAAGAGAGAATGTCGATCAAAAACTTTAATGAAATGAACGGTAGGCAACTTGAACATCTTATTGATTAAAATTTGTTCAATATCTCGACCATTTAATGCACTTCACCAGCCACTCCCAACCAGTATTCTACACCGAAACGAACGTCAAAATAAATTTTTCAGTATGGTCGTGAAAAATATTCGAGAGCCTTCAATATGATGTGACACTCGAATCATATTTCCGTTTAAGTTTCTTGAGAATATTGTCAACCCGCTTAGAAAGATGATCATATACCAACGACTGTGTAATTTTATGTCAATTTACCCCCCCTCCAACTACAAATTGATATCTCTCGGCGTTTTCCAGAGGAACCTACTACTGGTAGTAGGTTCCGTTCAAACATGACGTTATGGATCCCGCCTATCCATGTTGTTTTTGGTCTTTCTCTTTTTCTTCTTTTCGTTGGCGTCCACTTTGAGACTAGTTTGGGAATACGATCTTCTCGCATTCTTTCTACATGCCCATACCATACTAATTGCCATCTTTGTATTTCGTCGCTTTCTGTATTCTCGACCTTCATAATATTCATTATTTCTTCGTTTCTAATTCGGTTCAGTCTCGACTTACCAGCAGATTTATGACTTATGCCAAAAATCCATCTCTAAGATCATTAGTCGACGTTCTAGATTTTTAAGTGAAAATAATATAAAAATGGTTATAATATTAATTTTGTGCAGAAGTTCAAAATATCACATTCTTAGATTACCACGATTCTTTTTCCAATTCCAAAAAGGAGCACGAGGCAGTAAACTTATATAAAATCAGTCTCCTAGATCAACTGAATCATAATATGTTCCTATTTCAAAATTAATCCCACTATTAAGCAATAACCAATCATTCTACTATATATTAAAAAAGTAAAGCGGACCACAGATCGTCGTGACGTCACGTAGTTTTTTATTAAAACGCAAATGAAATAAATATACTTCTGCACCTAAACTCCTGATTTGTTACCGCACATTATGCTCCAGAAGAAATTTTTTCAGCGTTTATCTTAAATAGGCAAGATCCTAGACTTTTCAACGATGAAGGTATCTGGTTGTGAACAAAATAAATATTGTATGAACAAGATAACATTCAATGTATGAAAATCTGACCGAAAACAAATATATAATATCGGATAGTCGATATGTTTGTGTATGGACTGTTCCTCTTGTATATTGAATTGTATTGCTACATTTGCTGTTTGAGTTGGTATTTGTTTTAATGTACATACAGAACTGTTGATGCTGAATAAGGTCATGAATGTGCAGGTTCACAGTGGCAAACACAGCATCCTAGAATTTCACACTTGGGACTACCGCCTCTTTCACCCGACTGCAATCCTATTGAACACATTCGGGACCAGCTACAACGAGCATTAGATTTGCGTCCGCCATCCCTACAGGCTATTTGAGAACTCGGGAAGAGCAGAAATCGATAACCTGGTCAAAGAGTTGTATGACTATAATTGACGTTCGAGGAAGTCTTATTTATTATATTGAGAGAGGAACAAACAGAGCACTTACATAAAATAGTGAAGATTCTTCTATCATACTTGATGACTAAAAATCTTCTTTCAAAAATTTTCGCAAATTTTATGAAGTTTCTCAACCAGTGTATAATGACTTGGCAATCATGCGGTTACATAATGACTTATGAATAATTCACTAGTCCAAAGAGTACATTATGTACTTTCATTATGTGACCTTGTGAGTCATTATAAAGGTCTTCAAATAATCCATATACAGGTATGAAAATGACAGTCGAAAAGATACAAAACTCAATGTTAATGACGGCGACCAGTGTCCAGTGGAGCAGTGGAAGAATCAAAACCTCAGCGCGATGCAATGACGAATAAGACTCTCTATTGAGCAGTGGCTAGTGGGAATCGAAAGGCTCTGTAGTCTGTTTCGATTGGCACTTCAAACGTGAGATGCGTTAGACCATATCGATTGAAAATAAAGTAAATCGAAATAATCAGTGTACAAGAAAAAATTCGGATCATAAAATGGTACTTTGGTGGTCCAACAATACAAGATATAATGAATTCATTTATGTTGCCTTTGAGGATAGGCCGATTGCCGAAGTGCGGCTATTTCCAAAAAAATTAAAAAATTAGATGAATGTGGGTGTTTACGATTATGCAGCCATTGCAAGATTGATAAACCACCAAAAACCATTAGTGAAAATCGTCTGAAAAAACCGATGTTATAAGGTTCAAACAAACCAAGAAATTTTTCCAGAAGACCATATCAAACAAATGGAATTTTGTGAAACTATGATGGAAAAAGTGAATGAAAATATTTCATTCCTTGACAATATATTATTCACTAACGAGTCATTGTTCTCCTTGAATAGAAAACATAACCCATCAGTAGTACAATATTGGTCTGGAAGAATAAGCATCTGAGTATTCCTGTGCGTACTCAGTATCCCCAAAAACTTAATGTTTGAACAGAAATACTGGGAAACTACATCATTTGGTCCTTTTTTATCGATGGTAACCTAAACGCTGCCAAATATTTGGAGCCTTTAGAGAATCAAATTATTCCGACAGTTCGACAGCTAGCAATTAATTTCGATGTCTGGTTTCAACAAAATGAGTGTCCAAGTTACA
Organism: Megalocaria dilatata; assembly: GCA_034642435.1. Lineage (NCBI taxonomy): Eukaryota > Metazoa > Arthropoda > Insecta > Coleoptera > Coccinellidae > Megalocaria > Megalocaria dilatata. The sequence continues at coordinate 70,478,364 of CM067857.1, read as the reverse complement.
ACGAAATAATAGTCACACAATATCAAAGGACGACTTTTTCGGACCGCATCATTTCTTCAAATTGCGCGATCAAATGGCCCCCCAGATCACCAGATTTATCTCACAATGATTTTTTTCTTTGGGGATATCTGAAAAAATTGGTTTTTGGGCATGAAATTTATAGAGCGACGACTATTAATGAATTGAGGTCTTCGATGTTAATGAATTTTCTCTGTGATAATGAAAATGGAAATGTAACTTAATTATTGATTTTCAGAAGTATAATGATAAAGTGTGCCAAAATACAATACGGTTTCATCATTATCTCATCAGATCCTACTTGGAGGATAGAATAAATTATGTCTTCTACAATGGTTATAAATCATTTGAGTATGTTCTTCCATGTGGAGTGCCTCAAGGATCAAATTTGGGACCATAATTTTTTATCATGTATATAAATGATCTTCTCACTTCTCTTAGGTGTCCTATTTTAGCGTTTGCCGATGACTTGAAGATTTACAAGAGAATACGCAGTCCTGATGATTTGCTGCTGCTCCAGTCAAGCTTGGAGTATATTCATAGTTGGTGTTTATGCAACAAACTCATGCTGAATATGGAAAGTGAAAGTGTTTTAAAGTTACATTCAGTAGAAGGTCACATCGGTTGACGTATAGCTATCATATAGCTGACAACTATGTTGGCGATAAAGATCAAATAATGACCTTGGAGTCCTCTTTGATTCCACGTTCAGTTTGATCCCACATGTTGAAGAGTTGTGTGCGTCTCTTAGCAGCACTTTGGGCTTTGTGTTGAGGTGTGGCAGGAACTTCAGTGATCTTTCAATTTTGAGGAGTTTGTATTTCACGCTGATCATCAGTAAGTTGGAGTATGTACAGTTGATATGGTTTCCTATTTTCGACTGTCATTTGATATCACTGGAGCGCATTCACAGAAAGTTTTTCAGGTTTGTTGGTTAGGCGGACTGGCATATATCCCGATCGTGGTACTGATCTGTCTTTTATCATGGATGAAATGAAGATATCATCGTTGCTTGCTAGGCATGAGAATCAGTGTGCAAAGTTTGCTCAGAGACTGTTGACCGGAAGGATCGACTGACCTTATCTGATATCGAAAATAAATTTCAATGTTCCAAGATTGGCAGCGAGGTCTACATTTACTTTTTATTTGCGTACAGCTCGTACTAACTTGTCGGAGCGGGCACCAGAAATCTTGAGTAACGTACGTGAATGTTTTCAGCAAAACTCACATTACTACATGGAAGTGAATGGAACCCATTTCCAGCATTCAATAAACTAATCACAGAAGTAAGTTCCATTATTTTACCTATCATTTCTCTATCGATAGAAAGTTTGAAGCGAAATTTCAGGATTAGATAGTACTCAATAAGATCTTCAAAATGAGGTATCGCAACACCCCTTATCCCTATTCAAAATCAAGGAGTTGTACTCACCTCCGTTAGGGCAGTAACGGGGATGCGAAGAGCGAAAAAGTTGTTTCCCCTTCAACCAGAAATTGACGGGTCGGAACGATTTTCCACATTTTCATTTTAAAGCCGGAAGATCGAGGTGTTAAATTTTCGTTGGACTACACTGTATATATAATTCTTAATTCTTTTTAAATTCTTCAAACACAATAATTACGAAGAGATATGTCAACCTACCACCTTGTCCTTAATTTTTTGACTCAACTTGAATTATATGATTTCAGCATGAATAATATACAAAATTCTTAGATACTTCTTACTCCTAGGCTCCAATTCAGATCAAAACCGGGCACACGAACTGGTACAAGAACTGGCCCATTTCACAGGAACAATAAACGACTACTGGTACTCTGTTCAATTTCTCTAATTCTTCTGACTCAATTCTTAAACTTCTAAAAAATAAAAACTAATATCACTCAATATAATTATTATAATGCTGAATTCTGAGACCAATTCGAGCCTCGCACAACGATCCTTTCTCGAAGATCTTTTCAGTTTTTCCGGCGTGTCAAGACCCCCCCGAAAACCCTCTTTTGGCCCTTTAAATACTTCGCACGAGTCGGTTTTCTCCTTCCAAATTTTTAGTTATATCACCCGTTCAAAATTCCAACTTAGCACTTCTCGAAAGCTTCGGACCTTGTCGAGCCACACGTGTTAATTCCGACGTCAGTGTTGATCTCCCAAACTTTCCGTTCAGTAACTCATCTGAAGGAATATATTTACGTTTTGCACAATCCGCTCTTATGAACTTTTTAATCTGTATTTTATAATACATTTGGATTTTCAACATAAAGTCCTTCAGCAGGATAAACAACATCTTTCAAGGTTCCATTAAGAAAGGCAGATTTTATATCTAACTGACATACCATTAAGTCTAATTCAACATATAATGGCAAAAGCATTCTGATGCTTGCCATTCTAGCTACAGGAGCGTACACATCCTCATTTATTACACTTTGCTTAAATCCTCTTTTCACTAACCATGCCTTCTTTTTCACTTGTCCTTTTACTATTTTCTCACTAAACACCCACTTTGAGTCAATTATTTCTGCATTTCTTGGTGGCGATACTAACTTTCAGGTTTTATTTTTTTCCAAAGCAGTTAACTCTTCCTCAATTGCACTTTTCAATTCATGACCTTGCTCAATTGCTCCTCAATAGGATTTTAGCACTTCACCAAACAAATTTCCAGCTGTTAGCGCTGCAAAGAAATTCATCATCAAGTTTATAATCATGTGAATATCTAGGTGTACTTCTTTTTCTGACATTTCTTCCTTTTCAATCGTTCTCCACTTTATCCGGTCTCTCAGTTTGCTCAGTTTACTCCTTTTGACTCCCATTTTCTTCCTTTTCTTGTATCTTTTCAGATTTATTTTTGTCATTCCCGTTAATTATGGGCATAATCTGGTTGTTCATTTCTGACTTTTTTCTTCAAAAATAATACTCCTTCCATGTACAATCTTTCTCTCTTTCTCATTCCATATTATAATTATTATTAGGTGTAAGCATGTAATTATCATGTTGCTGTTCGTAGAGTGAATAGAAAGGTGAATAAATAAATGAGATTTTTCATTTTCTATGCTTTTGATATTGATCAGCGAATAGTAATTATTTAAATTATGCATTGATGGTACTTCATAACGGTTATGAATTTGACAGATGAGAAAGCATGAGAGTCAAAATAACTTTCACTTTTTATTATAACTGATATACAGTGACTCGAGTTTCGTAGTGTTTACTAAATTTTCAAACTGAATGAACAAATTAGATCTCAACTATTATATATGCTGATTGTAGGCTTCGGCAGAGCTACGAAGAGAGGGGCTTTCCAATGTTCCGTCTGTTCGTTAAGTAGTTTTATTATTGGTACGTGCCTCTTATATTTTTCAATTTCTTTGGATTCCAGGATGACACTATCCAAAAGACAAAGAGAACCGACTGAATAATTCTGGAGTCTATAAATTAAGTTGTCAAGAGTGTAGTGTGTATATAGGACAAACGGGCCGACCTTTCCATAAAAGGTACAAAAAGCATCAATCTGCCGGAACCTGAAGAATAATTCCAATTCTGCGAACCATTTCTTGAATACAGTTCACACGTTCCCAGAATTGAACAACCTTGTTATCTTGCACGTGGAAGCGCAAGGGAAAAAACTTGACATCCTGGAATCCATAGAAATTGAAAAACATAAGAGGCACGTACCAATAATAAAACTACTAAACGAACAGACGGAACTTTGGAAAACCCCTCTCTTCGAAGCTCTGCCGAAGCCTACAATCAGCATATATAATAGTTGAGATCTAATTTGTTCATTCAGTTTGAAAATATAGTAAACACTACGAAACTCGAGTCGAGTGATAGAAAACAAAGTAATTTCTTATTTCATTCCATTAAAATGAACTATCACAAAGTAACGGACTACTCCATCCAATAGTCAAAATAACTATTAGGAAATATTTCAGATAACTGTTTGAGCAAAACGAAAACGAATATTATATATAATATTGATTATCCGATCCTAATTCAGTCGACGTACAAAGACTTTCATTCCTGAGTACTATTCGGTGAAGAATTCATATTATATTACAAATCCCGTTTGAATCCTAGGAAAAGAAATAAATACCTTTTTTACACGAAAATTGTTTTAAATGAGATAAAAATTAATAATTTGGGGACTTTCCCTGTCTAGAGGATAGGGAAATAAAAAAAAACTGTTTGGTGGGTTTAATAACATATTAGATTGAAATAAAAATATGATATAATAAATATAAAAAATAGAAATTCTCATAAAATCACAAATAAATTTTAAATTGAGCTTCAGCTCATGAACAAAAGATTATGATACAAATATATACAATTATAAATAAAAAATAATATCCTATACAACAAATAAAAGTATTCAGAAAAGTTCTTCATATGTACTTCGAACCGCATCTATGCAATTCTACACCATTTTTATGAATCATTACAAGAACATACCACAAAAATTACAACAAAATCAACAGATAAATATTGGTGAGCCAGATATAGAGTATTTTTGTTCTTATATTATACACAGCAAGTAAGAAATCCAAAAATCCCATGGATTTTATATTTTTATAGATGTTCAAATTAAATTAATTCAATATTGAGAAATATAATGAAATTGAAATTATTTTACTGATTGAATATTTTTTCAGCGAATTCTTTAGCAGAGAACTTGAAAATTATTGATTTCATATTGACCTCTGACATGTGAACGTTAATCCCGTAGCTGGTGACTTGGATTTTATGAACCTCGACAGAAATGCGATATTGTAAGAAAACATACCACCTTACATGGTACTATATCATAACATCTCTCACCCAAACAATATCATGTTCAACATGATGCCATCATGCCAGTAAAATAGATGTTTATAATGCGGAAGATAATACTCATATGGGTCCTCCTATTCAGCCATTAAGGGCATTTGATAGAAATCAAAATTGAGTGCAGTGTTATTCAATGTAAATACAAAAAAATATATAAAGTACGCAGCAGAGGGAGTTCTTTTCATTCAATACGCGGACGATAGTCATGTTTGTAGCTGAAAACATTGCATACATATATCTACGAGAGTTTGACCCCAGACATTGGATACGATAGAAGTATGGTTGCTGTCGCGAAACTAAATAATATCTGCAGAAAGAAATCTAGTATAATGTTAACCAGAGATGAAACGCCCCTCCCAATTTCAGGCTTGAGTATTAGACAGGAGAACATTGAATGAAAAAAATAAATCCAATATTTGGTAGTCCTCTAGAACCTTAATTGACTTTGACTACACAAATAGACCATGTCATCAGTAAAATAGAGAAGGGTATTAAAATTATAAGGAGTTTGTGTAAAACATAGTGAGGAGCACAACTAAAAAACATACTTATCTTCTACAGAGTCATGGTTAGACCACACTTAGATTACGGGACGATAGAGTACGAAAACTGTGATAAAACAATAATTAACATTCTAAAATCAGTTTATTACCAGAAATGAAGCATGGCTATGGATTTTATGCGATCAACTTCAATTAATGTTATATTAGCTGAAAGCGAAAACTTCTATTAAAAAGGAAAAGAATGATATTGAATATTTTACAGAAAACTACAAAAGCACAGCATAATTGAGCAAATATCAAATTTAAACCCGGCATCTACAATTTTGGAAAAACAAATAAAATCCGGCTTTTTGGCAAGCACATTCATTAGGTCATCAATGGTTTACACAGATGCATCACTGAAAATGAACTCCGAGGTTATCATAGGAATATATTGCCCTACATTAGGATACTATCGAAAACTAGGCAGTCCTGGATAACTTACGCTGCAGAAATGCTATCATTAGAGGAGTCCCTCATCTTCATTCAAAATGAGGATATTTAAAAAGCAGTTATTTTTTGGATTCTTTGAGTGTGATGTCCCATTTCAAGCTTTGAATTCTACTGTAGACGTCATCACAATAAACTTTAAAGAGAGGGGAGGAAAGAAATCTGTTATGAAAAAATTTACTGATAAATTGAACTCTGAAATATTGGGAAATTATAAAGGAGACAAACTAGGCAATAAGGAAAAGAAAGAAGTGGAACTTTTGGATTGCAGCGGCAGTCCTCAACTTTATTTTGTAGAGTATTATTTCGAAAAAGAAAAGAATGAGAAACGAAAATTCTACAGTCGCAATAGGGAAAGAACCTACAGCAAACAAAACAAATTCACCCTATTAATGCCTAATTCAGATTTTTTACGTAACAAACCTACGTAAACAACTTACAAAATTTGAATATCAAAACAGATTTAATCTGCTAGTTTCCTATAATTTAAATTAAAAAAAAATTTTATTCAAAATTTTTAGAATTAAAGTAATGTTTCATAAGCACAGCTTACATTCAATAGACGTATAAGCTGTGCTAATGAGACATTACTTCAATTCTAAAAGTTTTGAATAAAATGTATTTGAAATTAATATTAATGGAGACTAACAGATTAATTCTATTTTGATATTCAAATTTTGTAATATTCCTTCTATCAAATGAAAAACTTATTTTCATTTTATTTAAACAACTTACTACAACAACGAGGCTGAGATCGGGTTAATTTATATCAACAGAGTAAATTTAATGAATGTGGTGACTTAGGTTTAGAATCATATATTCAATGAACTTTCAGTGGGGACAACTAAAGAATAGTTTACGATAAATTGAAAGATCGCAAATAAATACGAATTAACCTTCCCATCAAACATGAATTTATTGAGATCATTAGTAAATTTTTATTCAAATCAATTATTAAACTCTAATAATGGTAATATTTATTAAAAAAAACATATTGTTTATTTGATATAATTTTACTAAGACCTGAATGTTCAATTGTAGGAAAAATATATCTGTTTGGTAGATATATCCTTAATGATTATTTATCAGGGAAGGCGAAAGAGGGATCAGCAAAATATACTAATAGACGAAGAAGAAGAAACCTGCGTCGACTTGTACGAAGTCAAAAAAAAAGGTCATGAAGCAAGTAAACCAAGTCATGAAGAATTGCCCATCATCATGTATCGGTAAGTAACGCTTTACTAATTAAACCTTTCTCGTCACAGATCGCCTTTCGGAATGCAAACGCTGTACGGGAAGGGAGAAACAAACTGGAACAATTCATTCCTGGCAAGAATCCACATGTCATCCTAGTTGGTGGACCATATTTCAACCTTTCCATCCCGGACCCTCGCATCCAGGACTACACAATGCACCGATCTGACTGTATCAACGGTTCTGGCGAAGGAAGAGTTATCCACGTTAGATATATAATCATAAAGCGTTCAAACACCGAAACAGCAACAGCTAGAATACAATTGTTCCTACGAAAAATGGACCCCTTCTCGGATATTCTTGTGCTACAATGAACCCGGCAATAGACCACTGCTTAAAGATCTGCTTCAAGCAATCTTCACCGATTCTGTTTCCATAAACGGACCGGCGATTTCAATGCAAAAAGAATGGAATGGGACAGTCAAAGAAGGAACCAAAACTATCGAATACTAGAGGATTTCACCCACCAAAATCCAGACATAGGATTTATGGCACCGGTCGAATCAACTCATCATAATTATGTCACCGGCAGTTCCGATTTCCTGAACATTGGCATCATGAAGAACATTAATCGAGAAGTTCGATTAACTGCGATCAACGCAATAAGTTCAGACCACCGACCTGTACTAATGGAAGTCGGAGATAAAGCTTTAAGGATAGAAATGAAGCGACAAAACCCCGTGGAATGGAAGAAATTCTCCAACATTGTAGAGTAAATATTCAAAGAGATCACAAAGATCGAGAATGAAGTCGAGGCTGTTGCAAAATTCGAGAAAAACGTCAGCAACTCTGTTGCTACCGCAACTGTGAGACCACGCCATGAAAACCCGATTAAGAGACGGACGATTCCTCTCAGAATCGTAAAGCCAATCAGGGAGAAAAACCGTGCGGGAAAAAAGATTCACCGGTATGGTCTCGAAACCTAACGGCGAACAAACTCCAATAGGAAGTCCGGAAAGCACCGCAAACGTTCAGGGAAAAACGATGACAGCTGAAACTGTAGAATTTTCACACCTTAGCCAGCTCACTGTTTAAAATGTTAAATGTCGTGAAGTCCGACCCAAAGCCACTCCCATCCATACACGGTTTTGCTGGTAATATCGTGTAAAGGGAGGAGGGAAAAACAATTAGTCTACAACTTCAATGTAGACATAACAGTGTCATAGCCGTCTTCGACAACATGGACAGGGTCGAAAAAGCTGTGAGTGAAATTATCGAATCCGTACCAGCAGAGACGACTACACCATCAAAAATCTACAAGATAATTTCGAGCTTCGAATCTGCCTGCAGCATCGTGGGGTGGATTGAGTAGCTCCAGGATGTTGTTGCCGATCCCAAGCCCGAATGAAAGAGGAGGGTCTTTAGGCAAGGTTAGCAACCTACCCATTTAAAAAAAAAATCTCGCTCACAGACCTTATGTTATGCCTCGGAACGGAACGTATAAACGAATGATGATATTGGCGAGAAAAAGGAAAATGATTAAGTACAAGAGATGAAAAGTTTGAAGAATAGCAACGTGAAATATGAGAACACTAAAAAATAAGGATCAGAAAATTCAAAACGAATAAGGGGATAAGAAAATAAATATATACGCAATACAGGAAACAAAAAACAAGGCTAGAGGACAAATGTGGCTTGGCGAATACCTGCTGATATGAAGTGAAGTTGAAAGGCAAATCAGAGTAAAGGAGGGTGTGGCTGTGATAATTCATGAAAAATACGTATCTAATAGAATAGTAGTGACAAATATTAAATCAGAAAACCAAAATATTAATATTGTCGGAATATATAAACCTGAAAATTGAAAACCGGAACATAAAAGAAAGAAATTTTATGATACATTGCAGGAGACGATCGACAGAGTACCTAAAAACAAAATCATTAATTGGGAGATTTCAATGCACATATAAGAAATACGATAATACCTGTAGTGAAACAGAAATTCAATGAGGGGATCACTAATGAGAATGGTGAATTATTTATTGACCTAAATCGAGTTCAGACTGAATAACACCTTCTTCAGACATAAAGAACAGCGCAAGTATACACTTCAGAATACAAGGGGAGATAGATCAATGATGGAATACATCTTGACGAACAATAAAATACATTACACACAAATATTGAACATAAGATGTTTGTGTTCTGCAAATATAGATAGTGATCAAAATCTTGTATTGGGTAAATAAGGATGACGATGAAGAAATCACAAAAGAGACCTAATAATATGTGATACAAAGAAAAAAGATGAAATCCTACAAAACGAATCAATTAGAAATCTCTACATGTCTAAACTAGAGAACGGAATTGATAGAAACCCAGCGACAGAGGTAGAAGGCATAGAAGATAGCTGGAGAAAGATTAAGGACAACATTATAAAGGCAGCAAAGGAAGAACTTGGGGAGCGGAAAATATGCAGAACATCAAGAAAACCGAAAAATACACCTTGCTTTTGTGGAGAAGTAAGTGAGTGCCAGGAGAAAACGAAGGCTTACATTAAGTATAGGTCTACAAGAACTGAAGAAGACCACGAGGAATATAAGACGATTCAGAAAGAAACATATAGGTTAGTGATAGCAAAGAAAATAGGATACTGGGTCCAATTCTCAAAAGAGATGAAACATGACTTTTATGGTGTTCAGAAAGAGATTTGGAGAATTATACGAGCACAAAGAAAAAAAATTAAAGAACTAATTGAGGTTAAACACATTGAAAAAGATACGTAGAGGAACCATCTAAAATAACTACACAATAAAAAAGGAAATTTAGTTCCTGAAACACCGGAAATCATAGTGGATTAAGCTACACATGTAGAAGAAGAAAAGGTAGAACAGGCTCTCAAAAAATTGAAGAACAGGAAATCAAGTGACAAGAACGAAATACAAAACGAACTATTGAAATATGGTGGTACTAAGCTAACTAAAAAATTAACAATGTTTATAAACAAGTTAATACAGGGATCACAGATACCAGAAGAATGGAGAACCAGCATTATGATACTAATGCATAAAAGGGGTAACAAAGCGGATGCGAATAATTATTGAGCAATCAATCTCTTGTATACAACATTGAAATTAACAACAAACATAAATAGCCAGAAAATAATTTCACTTCTACAAATTTCTAAAGAACAAGGTTTTAGGAGTGGAAGATCATGAAACGACGAAACAGTTGTTATTAGACAAATCACTGAAAAATCGATTGAGTATAATAAACTTGCATTCATGTACTTCATAAATTTGAAAAAGGTATTCGGCAGAGTTCAACTGCATGACGTAATACACATACTTTACAACTGGAATGTTCCATATAATATTCCATAGAGATAATAACAAGAGTTAGATAGGAATCTAATTAAGCTCATTGTTATTTACTATAAGCTCAGAAGAAATAATCAGACAATTCAAAACCAAAAAAGGGAATAAAATGGGTAATAGAGAGATAAAAATATCATGCTATGATGATGATTCGATCCTGATAGCTGAAAATGAAGATGACCTACAGATATTACTTCACATGTTCAACATCCCCGCAAAGAAATTCCACATGAAAATTTCTGCAGAGAAAACGAAATCTATTCCTAACATTTGAAACTCTTATATGGGAATAGAATGAACTGGGATCGATACTAGATGGTATGTCATTTGTTATAACTTTTTCCATCAAAATATAATAATGTTTTTACTGCATTAGAAACCATAGAAAATGTCGAATTTGATTTTGTAAAAGCAAGATTATTATATGAAGAACTTGAGTTAAACACTGTTTCAATAATTATGAATCTAGTTTCAAGGCATCGACCTCAGCATCAAATGGTTGCTTTAAATGTGGGAGTCAACAGCATTGGTACTTAACATGTCCCAAAAGAGGCAGAGGTAGCTATAGTAGAAGACAAGGAGGAAAAAATATGGTGGAATAGCTAGAGAAAATAAACAAAACTCAGGGCAAGCTCATATGACGGAAGATAATGAAGTTCAACTATATACAGCAAATTTGTGTTCTGAAATAGATGACAAAATATCATTGTTATTAGAGTCGGGAGCAAGTAATCATTTTCTCAAAGAAGATTTGGAAAACTATATGGTAAAAAAAGATAAGACTACTACTATAAGTGGTAAAAATTTTGAATTAACATGCCAATTCAGAAATGGCTTATATTTATTGAAGATAGACAAGAGTAGAAACTTGATTAAACATTGCAATATAAATAAAGTAGAAGAATTATAGATCATCCTGGAAATGGAGCAATCCTGATGCAATTGGAATTACCTACAGAAAATAATGTTCAATATGCATGCAAAGGAGTCAGAAATCCATTTAAAGACATTGAAATGAAAACTACAGACATAGGAGAACTAATCCACACAGATATTTGTGGTCCATTTAATCCAATAGCTTATGATGGTTCAAAGTATTTCCAAACAATAATAGATGATTATTCACATTTCTTGGTAATGAAAACATTAAAAAACAAGAATAAGGCTGAAAGAAAACAGAACAGAAGAATGAATGAACAGGACTCTACTTGATAAAATCAGAACACAAATAATTGAATCTCAAATACCAAAAGATTTTTGGTGTGAAGCACTAAAAACTTCTGTGTATGAATTAAATCGTTTTCCAACAAGAGGGAACACACATCTATGTTATGGATTAATGAAATCATTTATGCAAGCTTAGAATTTTTGGCAGTTGTTCATGGTATACAATGTTACCGAAAGGTAATAAGCTAGAAGCAGGAGCAAAGAAAAGTGAAAATTAATAAGATCAAGATATGTGAAATATCCGTAATGGAGACAAAATTCAAGAAAGTGAACAAAATCACAAGGGAATACATTTTCCAAATGAAGAAACAAAGGATCAAACATTGAAGAAAATATAGCAAAAGAACAACATGAAAATGTACCAGAAGTGCAAGAAGAAGAGACTGCTGAAACAACAGGGTTAGGAAGAATTGTAAGAAAACCAGGATATTTAAAGGATTATGAACTACATGTAGCATATTGTCTTCTTCCAAAAACATACCAGAAAGCAATTGAACAACCAGAACGGTAAGAAGCGGTACAAAAATAATTAAATTTATGAGAAAAATTGCAAACTTGGAGGCATTTAAATTTAGCAGAAAATATAACTGTAGTTGAAACACGATGCATATTCCAATTGATAGAGGATGGAACTGAAAAGGCAAGGTTAGTCGCAAAAGGATTTCAAGTACTATATAGAAGATTAATTTGCAGTTTAATGTATATATCATTAACAATAAGACTAGATATATGTCATAGTGTCTCATTATTAAGCAGATATTTGGCAAGTCTACTATGAGTATTTGGAATGCAGCAAAGAGAGTATTGTGTTATCTAAATAGTATAAAAGAATATGGATTACTATTTACCAGGGGAAACACAGGATTAGTGGCAATGTTTGATGGAGATTTTGGGGCGGAGATAAGCAAACCTGAACAAAATTTGTGGATTTATAGCATTCCATAACAACAATCCCATCGCATGGTTTTCAAGAAAACAAACTTGTGGTGCACTCAGTTTCATGGAGTCAGAATATGTTGCAGGAGCATTAGCAGCACAGGAAATAGTGAATATAAAAGGAATATTAACTGAATTCTGTTATTCGAAGGACTTTTAAAATCCGATAACTTGAGTGCTATTGGTACAGTGGAAAATTTTGAAAATTTTAAGAGGACCAAACATGTGGAAATCAAGTATCACTTTGTTTTAAGACTTATGTTTCAAAACAGTGTTTTTCAAATTGCAATATGTAACTTCTCAAAATTAAGCTGATATGTTTACCAAATATTTGCCTAAAGATAAATTTGCTAATTTTGGAAATATTTTTTTATCGAAATAATTTGCTCTTAGGTTTATTTATTAAGAAATTTATTTTCCATTATACAGGATGCTCCTTAAAAAGATATTCAACAAACGGTTCATATTTCAAATGGATTGCCTGTATATTTTCATGTATTTTCTAGGACCTTCACCATCTCTATTAAAATGCAAAATCTTAGCAATATTTTTCTAAGGGTACAGATCATATTCAGAGAGATGGAAAAAGCACTCCGCTAAAAGACCTAAAACGGTTGCAAAAACAAGGCGTAACACGAATGTGATATGAATTCTTGGTTAATGAAAGATTCATAGTCATCATAACAAAAAGATTAATCTGCCATACACAGGTGTCCGTTATTGATTGCCAAATGTGATGAACTTGAAATTGATATTTCTCGATTATTTCAATTATTACTCCCTATTTACTTTTTTACTATAATGCAGAGAATTGAATCCAATATCAATATAGGTATGAAAATGTCTATAGGACACTGAAACAATTGACAATATCATTTGAATTTTGGACGGATTTCCCACGGACGTTAAGATAGCCAAAACGATGAAACCTGCAGTAAAAATTATTCAAGGTTTAATTTGTAGAGCATCATTCCTTTACTCCAATATACAAGTTGTTCGAAATTAATTGCAAAATGGGTAGAATTTTGCAGGGATATTTACCGATCTAACATTCGGTTCTTTTCCGCTGAACTAAATATTGAAAAGCTTGAAAATAGTTTTAGTAAATTTATTTTACCCCTGGTCCCGCCTGTCATAAATCCTGAATGGTGTCTTGGGCTTTCAGTGCAGCCGAATCAGACAACCTGAGAACTGGACTTTAATCCTTGCATTTCTGGTAAATATTTCAACAGACGAAGTAAAAAAGTGTTAAAAAAAATCTCCCATTTGAATACTTCACGTGTCGTTAAAACATCATTAGTCGAAATCGGGCATCTACCTGTAATGAGCGCGGTATCCAAATCTTAAGACAACTATTTGAAACCACTTAATGATGTTTATTGAGTAAAAAATAATGAAATAAATTTTAAGGCTAGAGATGTTCGAAGTGTCGTCCGCCTTCTCTCGAACATAAAGCAGTCCGATCCTGAAACGATCTACTAACACTTGTTAGTATGGCTGGATTAATGCTTCGAAGGGTATTAACTACGCATGTTGAGAGCTGTGATTAGATCATCATCGTATACGATTCCCTATGTGTATCCCAACAGAAAAAAAAAACTAATTTGTTGGGATCTGGTGATCTAGCAGACCATCTTATCGGTACGCCCGTACCAATTTATTGGGAAAGTGGTTATCCTGAAATTCTGACGGCGGTTTCATGAAAGGAAATTATTTTACTCTGGCCTATATATTATAATAACAAACTACAGATTAAAAAGTTCATAAGAGCTGATAGTACGAAACGTAAGCATATTCCTTCAAATAAGTTTAGGAACGGAATGTTCCAGAGTAAAACGATGACGTCGAAGTTAACACGTGTGGCTCGACAAAGAGCTGAAATTTTGCTAAGTTGCAATTTTGAGCGGGTGAACGGATCAAAAAATTTGGAAGGAGAAAACCAACGCGTACTAGGTATTATAATGGCCAAAAAAAGGAGTTTGTTGGGGAGTCTTGACAGGTTGGAAAAACTAGTAAGATTGTCGAGAAAAGATCGCGGTGCGAGGCTTGAATTGGTATCAGAATTTAGCTTTATTAAAATTATATAGAGAGAAATTAGTAATTATTTTTGAAAGTTTAAGAATCGACTCAGAAGAATTAGAGAAATTGAATATAGTGCTAAGTTCTGGGATCAAGGAATTGAAAAGAACCGGTCGTCGTTCTTTATCGTTTAGTTTTCGTGTTAAATAGGTCGTTTCTTGTAGAAAATCGCGTATACCCAGTTTTGTTTTGAATCTATGGTCTTGGAGTCGGGGGTAGGAAGTATCTAAAATGTTTGGTATATTATTCAGGTTGAAATTGTCTAATTAAAGTAGTCGACATATCTCTTCGTAATTATTATGTTTGAAGAATTTAAACAGAATTGAGAATTATGTAAATGATTCGTAGTACTTGAGGGATCCGCATCGCCCTCTCCTTAATTATTCTGTGTGTTATCTTCACTTAAATTTTATTGAGTCTAGGATTGATAAAACTATTGTAATTTGGCACACTTTATCGTTATACTTCTTAAAATCCATAATTGAGTTTCATTTTCACAGAAAAAATTTATTAACATCAAAGACCTTACATTTTTGGGAAGGCCGTACCCTTCTTAGGACCGCTCGACTAGGATTGGTTTGCACCCCAATCGTAAATAAGTCAATTTAGTAATATTTTCCATCCAACCACCTCCCACAAAGAGGTTGCTTATTACACTTGGTCTCTGGTGTGGGGTCACCTTTTTTTCTCATTGTAGTGAATTTTTTTTAAGTATTACGCGTATATGGTTGATATATTTTTGAAGGAGAGTCGCAAATTAGCAAGGATGAGGAACCGGAAGATGGCGAAATTGAGGAAGAAGAGATGGAACCAGAGACAAATTTAAGAGGGTTATCTCGGATTAGACGTGTAGCGAACAACTTCTTCGCTCCTTGTCCAGAAACCTGCCTTGCTCTGTCGTAGTTTGATCGGCGTACCAATAGAGGACCCGACCAGTCAACGGATTCGTGACTAACCGTCCCCGCCAGGTTCAAATAGAACAAGGCACCGCGTTTGACGGTCAGCGTTCCAAGTGGACCTATGGTCACAGACAGAGCTGCGCCTCACGCCTTGCCTGATGAGTTTCAGATGCGCATGCTCGGAAACGAAACACCGTCTCCCGAACTAAGAGGTGGAAGCTCCCTCGCAACACCACATTTCACCCTAGAGCTTCAGACGACCCCCAGATCGATTGGGACTTATTATTGAGTAGCAAGTACACGGGTAGCAGCGGGAACGTCTAAGACGGTCCTGCGAGGAGAAGTGAATCAACTCCTGCCCATATGTAGATTCCACGTGCTCACTGACTCGGAGAGCCGTCACCTGAAGAGAGTCCCTATCCTGGGATATAAACAATAGTAGTTAGTAAACCCGATGAATAGTTTAACCTACCATATAACATGTGCATGAGAGTAATATCTTACTCGGTTAGCAAATACATGTTAGGACTCTTCTGTCAGAGGACCGGTCTTGGCTAGTACGTTAGTGATTTTCCGTGAAAAAGGGTGAAGAGATCCACATATTTTTATAAAGGAAGATTAGGCGGGAAGAACCACCTAGGGAATTGTATGCCTACTTGTCACTGTCGATGCCAGGAGTAAGAGTCTCTGGTCGCTTCCATAGACTCATATATCATATATTCTTTATCCATGGGTGGATTTTACTGTATTGATGCTCTAGCTAGGGGCGACCTGTTTGCTTTAATCTGAATTGACCATTTAACATATTTCATACATGTAAGCGTCTTTAGCTTCATTTCATTTATTGGGATCTAAGAGGAGGTTAACAATGGTATTTTGTTTGAGAATTCAGAGTGTTTAGAGTGAATGAAATGTGGATCCGCAATTAGATACTGACACTACAACCATGTGTCTTCAGAAAGAGCCGCAACAAGGCCTTCTTGAACAACTATTATTATATATAAATATTATAATGAATAGATACTTAAATCGAAGACACCACAACCCCTGTGTCTTCAGAATGTCGCAACAAGACATTCCTGAACAACGATATTATGCGCCCAGATTATAATAATCTAATTAGATAGTAGGTGTGTGAATGGGGAATTCCTGACCAAAGGGTTATTGTTAAACTACCTCGAAGATCTTTGTTACATGTTCCTATTGCCAGGTTATCTGCGTGTTCACTCAATTGATTGCTGTATTTACCTTTGCATGCACACTAATTATGTTTTTGGGTGTTAGAAAGGTTGTCGATCTCTGGAACCTTGATTTATGAATAAAGGGAAGAACAGGGTTGAAGAATGTATGGGAGCTGAAGAGAGGTCAAGGTTTTTTTATCCCTGACTCTTTTTTTGTCCCAAAGTATAACCTCGCTCTCATACACCGAGTCAGATGCGGGACCCTGCCTTCCGAAAACAAATATTGATTTATACTTATCATTGCATTCTGAACTTCCCGTCACTGTTTCCTCGTTCTCGTTCAAGTGTAACTTGGGTTGTCTACACAACGTAGCGTTCTATTCTCCCGTCACTAGATAATCACGATAAAAAGTTTAGCGTTCCTAAGAGTAATCCGTAAAATCCCAGATATCTAAGAGTACTCCGTAAGATCACGGATATTTTAGAGTACTCTCAAAAGGTTGGGACTTTAAGAGTACTTTTTAAACTTTTGTTCAAATACCTCTGTACCACTGTTAGGTCTTCAGTTGTCTGATGATGGGATAGTTCACTTCCAGAAACTCGAGTCACAAGAAAATGTGTAATATATATTTTTATTGGTAGTAAAACATAGTAATTTCTACAATTTGTTTTAATTAACATCATCTTTTTCAAATAATTATCCTCTTTATATTGTAATAATTAACAATGATATTTTAAGTAATTTTTGTTCTATCGAAGTAACAAATACCCAATACTCTTTATGTACACCTTGTATAAGAAATCGATTCAATATGCTGGATAGGTTTTCCTCCGTTTCAACATATTTCTCAGAATACTACACTTACGAGTGTTTCCTGAAACAGTATATTTTGGAATATTTCATAATAAACTTTAACTATTTAATTAATCTTCATTATTTCTTTTTTACATTCTTCAGTTGGCCGCTTCGGTATTTTTTATTGGTTTTCCATTTCCTCATTTTCACCGTATAGGTCTCTTTTTTGCTCTATGATTGTCACAATATTTTAGCAACAATATTTGAATAGAGGACGAGAGGTGCATCTTATTTTCGTCGACCTAACTGAGGCGTATGACAACGTACCAGTAACTAAGCTCTGGAATTTACTCGAACAAACAGCCATAAACAGCACACTTATAAAAGACCTACAAAACTTACTATATGGAAATTTGACATCAATAATTCAATTTTTTATTGTCTCGGTCTTTACTTGACGGAAATTCGTTGTTACTTCATCTGGAAAAATTATGTTCTACACTAAATGGTCCCTTAGCTCAAATCGAAGAAGGGCTAAGTAAATATCAGAAATACTTATTTTTTTATGGGCGTCACCAGATTTTCAGTACTCTTAGGGATATCTCTTTAGATGATTCCTACACTATGCTGCACATTTAGTGGTGCCACCTGTCCTCAGGTGCAGCGTTACCATCTTTTTTTCAAGAAATCTACTAACTATCCGCCAAAAATCTACCGAAAATTAGTAAACAACTTTCAGAATCTACCAAAAAATCTACCGAGTCATTCAAAAACTCAGATTGACTGAAATAAAAAAAATGTGATCTATTAATGGAAATTAGGCACTTTAGAATTACTTCTAGTAACCTTTGTAAAAAAATATATCGGTAACCTATATCTACTATAATTTCATTACGTTACAGAGTTCTACACCAAATTAACATACCAAATTCAGAAGAAATATAAGTTAGTTCTACTAGATGGCAACAGCTGCATTACACAAGCAGACCAGTAGAAGGAGAATTTTAGCTGGAAGCAGGAATTCATGAAATTTTAAAATCGGAGTATGAATGAAATAATAGATTAAACACACAGACTCTGTGGTTAGTGGTCCACATACCACAGACTGTGGTTCACATAACACAGACTCTGTGGTCGGGACATTATTTAGCATTTTCATCAGGAGCTAAAATCTACTATAAAAAGTTGACTACTAAATTTTGGACAGATTTACCGAAAATCTACCAAAAAAGTAGAAATCTACAAATGTGGTAACGCTCCTCAGGTGTTACTTGTACCACCTGGCCACCCCATTGGTGTTGGACTCGAAAGGGCAGTGGTTGAAAGTCTGCATGCTGGACTAGGGAGGTATTTCATTTATCTGTTCGCAGACCCCCATGTTCGGGATATTCTCATGAAATGACTCGGGATTTAACGGGACTTGACGGTACGACCGGTTTTTCCTGGCCCCGGATCAATGCGTAACTTTTTAGGATTTGTGGATCTAGACGAAATGGCTTAGCCGTGAGTGCTTGATGCCAGGATCAATCAAATGACTTCACATGGGTTCGGTGGGTCAGGACATACAGGCCGTTAGACGGTGCTCGTACCAGGATCAATAGAAGTAATCAATCCTGAGATTATTTTACTTCATGAGACTGCGTTCGGATGCTTGGATAAAAATTCCTTCCGGCGGGTGAGTTGCGTCACAAACCAACTCGGGTACTGAACTGCAGAGCCGGTAGAGGCTGGCTTTCGAGTCAGGGCCCAAACTGGAAGCTGGTGGGTTCATCTCTTCGGAGGGGGGGTTCTCGTTTCGCGCGATGATATGACGTAATCCTTATCACACTTTTTACCTCTAGGTGTGGACTGTGAAGACTGCTGAGTAGTCACTTGGTGAAAGAGCTATGCTCGTATGCCAATACGAAAACCTGGTAGAATTCACGTGTCGCCACACTCGCCCCCCGGGCATTATATCTTTCGTGATGGGGGCGCTTGTCTTGACTAGGATCCTAGTTTAGTTCCGGCGAAATGGAGGGTTAAGTCTCGATACCTAAAGTAATGCCATTCGCGCCAGTCACTGGACCTGTGTACTGGAAGATCTCCGAATGGAGCCCTAGCTTTGTCATTCTGGTGTAATGGAGGGCTGAGCCGGTAGATTAACTTCGTGAGAGGGTTTGTGGGTCACACATGGGTTCGTGGGTCATGACGTACAGGCCGTGTTGACGGTGCTCGTGCCAGGATCAATTGAGTCATCAATCTTAGGTTTATCTTGGTTCATGGGACTGCGTCCCATTAACTTGGATAAGAAGCCCTCCCAGTAGAGGTTAGATAGTGCTTCGCTGCTACCAGTCAGATGAATTTGGCTTTCAAGCCGAGGCCCAAACTGGAAGCTAATGAGTTAATCTCTTTGGAGGGGTTCTCGCTTCGCGCGATGATATGGAGTAATCCTTATCACACTTTCTGCCTCTGGGGGCAGACTGGGGAGACTGCTGAGTAGTCACTTGGTGAAAAAGCCATGCTCACATGCCAATATGAAAACCTGGTAGAATTCACGCCGCCACACACTCCCCTTCAAGTCGATGGTGAAAGTCTTTTCATTACGTTTTATCACCCGGAAGGGTCCGTCGTATGGTAGTTGCAGACAATATGTTGGGCTGCCAGACAAAAACATAGTCCGTGGATTTTAGCTCTTTGAAGACTAAACTTTTTCGCTCTCCATGACTTGTGCCATTCGTGGGGCTGACTCGCTTCTTCTGTAGCCGTTGGTTTCTTACAAATTCCTCCGAATCATTGGTTTTGCTTATCTCTTCTCTCCCTGATAGAAATTTGCCAGGTACTCGAAGCGGCTCTCCGCAAACTAGTTCCGCGGAGGTAGTTTTCAGATCTTCGTGCCATGCTGTTCGAATTCCGAGGAGGACTGTCGATGGTGACTCTGTCCATTGGCTGTTTTGGTGGCATTTGATCGCTGCCTTCAGTTGACGATGACTGCGTTGCACCATACCGTTGGCGGCTTGATGATACGCTGGTTCGAAGGTGTTTGGTACCCGTTAACTTGCCAAGTGCGTCAAACAGGCACGATTAGAACTATCTTCCTCGGTCTGTAGTGACGCGTAGAGGAGTGCCAAATCGAGATATCCAATGTCTATGGAATTCTTGGGCTACGTTTTTTGCTTCTTGATCTTGTAGCGGGATTGCCTTTGGCCATCGTGTGTATCGGTCGACACATGTGAGACAATATTGGAAACCTTCCGAATGTGGCATTATTATTATGTCGAGGTGTACATGTTCAAACCTTCTCGATGGTTGGGTGAACGAACCTAGGGATGCAACTACATGTCGAGTAACTTTGGCTAGTTGGCATTCTAGGTAGCTTCGTGTCCATTTTATGCAGTCGGCTTTGATAGAAGGCCATATGAATCTTTGTTTAGTTAGTTTGACAGTTGCATTGCTGCCTGGGTGAGAAAGTCGATGGACGGTGTCAAAAACTGCTTTTCGGAAGGATTTAGTGATGAATAGTTTTGCAGTTTTTTATTAGAGATGGGTTAAAGAAAGTCGAAATTTGAACCATGCTTATATATCAAACAGAATAGGGGTAAATTATCTATAATAGCCCTTTATGTAGATGATTTTCTTATCCTCTCAGCTGATCAGAAAGAAATTGAGTTTATCAATGAAAATCCTGATACCAAATTAAAAGTAAAAAATCTAGGTGAAGCAAAGCAATTCTTAGGAATTAGAATTAACAGAACAAATAATTGTATAGCTATTGATCAAGAAGAGTACATTGATAATTTATTGAAAAGATTCGGAATGTCAGACTGTAAAGCTGTTTGTACTCCTCTAGATAGTAATATATCTCTATGTGATTTGGATAATGAGACATGTGACCCAAAAATTCCATATCAAGAATTGATAGAGAGTTTGATGTATTCGACTGTTATGACTCGACCAGATATCTCACATGCTATTAGTCTTTTAAGTCAATATAATTCATGTTACACTAAACTTCATTGGCAATGTGCTAAGCGTGTTCTGAGATATCTAAAAGGAACTAAACATGTGTATATGAAATTCCAGAAAGATCAATATGATTTAGTTGGATTTGCAGATGCTGACTGGGGTTTGGACAGAGGAGATCGTAATTCATTTTCCGGATATGTCTTCAAGTTTTCAGGAGCATCCATTTCTTGGAAAATCTGCAAGCAGAAGACTGTTGCATTATCTTCAACAGAAGCTGAGTACATGGCCCTATGTGAAGCAGCAAAAGAAGCCATTTATTTGAATAATGTCTTATGTGAGCTGACAGGAACACTGAATTGTATAAGCATATACAACGACAATCAGAGTGCCCAGAAATTAGCGACGAATCCAGTTTTCCATGATAGAACGAAACATATAGACATTCGGTACCATTTTTTAAGAGATGCAGTACATGAAAACAAAATCGATTTTATCTATATATTTTATCTATATTTAGGTCTCTGCGAAGACTGATATATTGTTTTTATGTAAACTTTTGTTAAGTGGGGGTATTGTGAATATATACCAAAAGTTTAAGAAGAATACCCAACTCTATGTATAATATTTTTTTTCTATGATCAAGAGTTAAGGTCTATGAACGACTCAGTAAACTCTGTCTCTTTTAGTTCGGTCTGTGTAACAAGCAGGTTGTAAGTATCTTTTCTATTATACAGTTCATCGTTAAACCAAGTGTTGTTTTATTACAGAGTGTTAGTTGTTGCAACTAAACTGCCAACGATATTAATCTACAACAAAACTAAACGAAATCAAGAAATGACTTGACAACAAAAACCGTAAACGGTTGTCTATTAACTTCGCAGTGCGTGAAAAAAGATGGGAATTGCGTTAATTTTACACCTACCCAGAATATGTACGGAAGATAGAATAAAGTCGATATGTATTCTTCCACCTCTAGTATCGATGTTGATGAAGATAAGTTTGTTATTGAAACTTTGATTATAGCTTTTTTGTATAATAAATATACCAGTTCGTTATACATTTATATTGTTTACTTAATATCCTGATATTGAGGGGTTAGGAAAATTTTTAGGTTATGTTTGACCACAGAATAGTAAGAATTGTTTCTTTCTTTTTCTTCTTCTTCTATTCCTTTATATGTGAATTTTCCTACTGATTACATTATGAATGGGTCGTGACATCGTCAGTAACCAGCAGGGTTTAATTTCATCCTTTACGAGTTACTGATATGAACTTTGCTTTGACGTATATGTCCATTATTTTGTCCATGACCAGTTGTTGAGGTTATGCACGTCTTAGGCTCCAAGGAAAAGAAGTTGACAATACAAGGACTTTAAGTACACAAATGAACAAACATCAATCAGAACTTTTACAGATGATGCAGATAAAAAATTTATTATTAATTTTACTACTGAAATATCGTCGATAAATAAAACTTCCCAAACATGAAGGGGAAATTGTAACCGCTTTAGCAATAGCGATATCAGGTCCGAATATAGGTTCTCCATATTAATTTGGTTATCCTAACAGGTTAGAAAGATATTAAATAGGTCTCCTATCTGTACACAATGACACAAAGGTGATTGCGACACCCCTATTTTATATAGATGAGTAGGACTACAACAATGTAGTGATCTTATTCTGGATATCGTGGTGGTATACATTCTTGGAAGAAGCATCGGATCAAACCAAGGTTTGGACAGAGAAATGCATTTTCCCTGCATTTCCACATAGAGTGTCCCCTTTTGCAAACCTTCCTTCAAAAAAAGATTTTCCATCTCTCACCCAGATTAATTTAATCGAGTATCCATCCTGCTGCATCTGATATAAATCCGTCCAAATGTGCAATGTCAAAAAATCATTTGAAGAGTATGGTCGCCGATTCGTAATCCTTTCCAAGGCACTTTTGGAATCTGATATTATCACTATCTTGTGGAAATTCTTTGTTCTAATAAGGGTTATTGCTTTTTGGATAGCTTCCAATTCTGCCGAACAGATGGAAAAAATTTGGGAAACGTTTCACGAATGAAATAATTTCATCAGAAAATATACCAAGATCCATTCTATCATTACCTTTTGATGCATCTGTAAATATTCTCTTATAATCTGGAAATAATTCACTGCATCTACTTTGAAAGAGTTGGTCATTAGATTGATTCTTATTTAAACCAAGTTCAGGGAAGTCAATCTTGAAATAGTGAACATTAATGTCGTGGAGGTAACAAGGGAGAAGGGAGTTAGAACTAATGAATTCTGGATTCGAAATTATCTGATATGGTTCAACGGGAGGAGGCTTGTACGAGCCTATCCAAAAATGGTGAAGAGACATTAGAAACTCCAATATAGGTATTAAAGGATTTCCCACAATTCTGGTTCGACAGAAATTTTGAAGCCAACCAACACCTTCTCAGATGGAGGGGAATTTCCTTAGATTCCGCAATATATTAGCGGGAGTCAACTTCATGAAACCTAGCGAAGAGCGCAGGGCCGCGTATTGAACCGTATCCAATTTTTTCAGAATCCGTTTAGAACATCTTGCATAAAAAATGATACCGAAATCTAGATGGGACTGGATTAGGGATATATACAAAATCATAAGAGTTGATGGGTGTGATCCCCACCAAGTTCTAGTTAAAAACCTAGTAACTTTTATACCTTGGAAAGCTTTTTTGCAAATATTCTCAATATAATCGGACCAATTCATGTTTCGCTGAAGAGTGACTCCCAAGTACTTTATAGAATCTAACCAAGGAATACTGTTGTTGAAAAATTGTAATGATGGAAGATTGATCCACTTTTTAGTTATATGACAACAAAGCCTAAATGATTTCTCTGGGGATATGCGCATTCCTTTCTTGAACGACCACTCCTCCAAGTGTAACAAGGCAGAGGAAAGACCTGATGTACAAAGAGGAATTATGAACCTTTCCTTAAAGGAACCGGGAATCTCTGGATTATGAAGATTAGTGTTGAGTATATAGAGAAGTGCAGTTTTGGCATTCAGAGGTAGATTCTTAAGTATTCCTCACCTGGAGAGGAATCTTTTCTTTCGTCTAAAACTCGAACCGGTTCATCCAAGGAAACATTCTCAAAGAGAGTGGATCCCACACAAAAAGAAGGTAGCGATGATGTAGGGACAATAGGAGGACAAAGGATATCTAGAATTGCCCGACCACATGGGACAGTAGGCTTATGAGTGAATTTATAGTATGCCCCAGATTTGAATTCATTAATGTCCCTCCACACTTGGGAGCTATTCTTGGGAGAAAGATTTTCACAGAATAATCGAAAATCTGATTTCTTTGCCTGTTTAATCTTCATTTTGGCGTAGGCTTAAGCTTTTTTTGCGATCAGAAAATTTTCTGGAGATATATTTAATAAATAATTCCGAAATGCGCAGGTTCTTAACTTTACAACCTCTGATAAGGTTTCATCCCACCACTGAACAGAATAGGGAGAGTTAGATTTGGAGAACTCCTTCTTAAGGGGGGTAGTTTGTTCTGTTGCCTTAACTTTTATTCGCTGAAAAGATTCTAGATCGTGGGGAATGAGATGTTCCATTAATTCAGAGATCTTCTCCTTGAAATGCAACCAATTTGCTTTCTTGATATTAAATTTCCGAGTGCTAAATTTGCCAGAGAAGAAGGGGGGAGAAGTAATTTTATTATTTGTAATGAGAATGGAAAGATGATCGATATTACCTGGATCCTGACATATAGACCATTCCATTTTCAACTTTAATTCGTTTAAACAAAAAGACGATCCTTGTGGGTGACCCATCATTAAGTATGCATAGATCATTTTCTAAGAGGAAATCTTGAAGATTGAGTCCATAAGGATTTGCACAACTAGACCTCCAAAGAGGACTCTGTGCGTTGAGATCTCCGCATATGATGAAAGAGGAGGTAACTTATTTACAATGTTCACCCATGTAGTCTTCCTGGGTCGAAACTGGGGAAGGCAATAAACATTAATAATGGAATGATTATGGATCTTTATCCCTTGTATTTGGAAACTTTCACTTACAAAATTATTTGAGGAAAGTATTGGGGAATAATTAAAGTGATCTTTAATTAAGATTGCAATCCCTCCACCCCTGGAAGTTCTATCCTGCCGTAAAATTGAGTATCCTTTTATTCTTAGATTAAAGTTAGGGTATAGCTAGATTTCCGATAGTAATAATACAGAGGACTTTAATTCGTCAATTTTCATTTTTAAATTTTCTAAATTGGATCTTATGGATCCTAATTTTCCATTGTGAAATACTCAACATTAAAAGTATATGTTAGTTTATAAAAATTACCAGGGAAATAGATATGTAGCATCTGAACAAAACCCGATACAGTGAGTATGAGGGATATATTATTTCGTGGAGGATGGAGGAGACTTTTGTAGAAAAGGATCTAATGAGTTAGCTAATTTAGTTAGTAATTTTTCAATTCAAAATAATTTCCTGACGAAAGACTCTTCAAAATCATGTTGACGATATTTTTCGGTTGAAGTACATCCGGTGTAAAATTATAACCGATATCTTGGATTGAAGGAGAAGAAGATGGAATATTTCTTGGAATTGGAGTGAACGATCTAGTTCAATATGAAATAAGTTGTTCTTTATGAGCTGTAATAGCATAGCCAGGAGGACATAGTAACCTCCTTTTTTGGATATTTCAGAGTACCGAGACATCTTTTTGTTAGATTCTAATCGAGATCTTCGGTTTTGGACTGTGATAATATTTTGTTGGGTATTAGAATTAGATGAACGGGGGGATCGAAGAGGGGGATATTCCTAGGGATGTTTGTAGGGGCTGGAATTTCCCATCGTAGGGGAAATATCTTTGAAAGTGTATGCTTTTAGTACAAGTTATACTGCATCAAAATATGAAATATTTTCAATTGCAATTAGATAATCTTTTTTTGTCTACTAAATTCCGGGCAACTGCGATCTATAGATGCGTGCTTTCTTTTTTGGGGCATTCATCTTCCATATGATGATCTCCACATTTTCTTACCATTTCAGCTGGACAAAATGTGTCCATATCTCAAACAATTATAACACTGAATAATTGGCCGAACATACAATGGTAATCTGCGAAATTATTCAGGGAGATTTTTACCTTCGAAGGTTACCACCCACGAATTGGAAGGAATATATTTTATACTTTCATCTGTATTTGTTCTTTTCTTAAGTTTTCTTACGGATAGAATTTTCACTCTTCAATCAGTATGTTCTATAAAATTTTGTTTTGAGATTTCATTACCTATATTTTTAATTAAGCCTCTACATGTAACCATTCTAGAGGGGATATAAATGTCAATATCCTGATCGGATGAAAATGGGTTTTTGTTAACAAATGAATTGGCACAGGGAGCAGTCAAAAATTAAAAGCATATTCTATTCTTTCCCTTTTTTGTTATGTTTTTATTCCAGAGATTTCTTTTTGGAATAGGTTTTTCCCAAGTTCATGGGATGTATATTCCCTATATTGTTGTTTGATTTAGATTCTAAAATTATCATAAATGGGCCCGAGGATGTGATAGGATAGATTAAATTCAATCTTTTTTCTGAATTGTTATTTTTTGTCGTAAATTGATTATTTTTGTTTTCATCTAATAAATTAGAGATTTTTTGTGACATATTTGAAGCTTCATTAACTAACTCTACATCATCACCAAATTGAGATTTAATTGCATCTCTTGATAGAAGTAAAATACTGGCTGGAGAAAAAGGAGAAGTTACCTCATCTGTGTTCCTCACAATATTTGAGAGTGTATTCTTTGAAGTAGGAGTTAAATGATTAACTATAATTTTCAGAATAAGCCGTTAAGGAACCACTAGGATCCTTGTCAATGTCCCAATCCATCCACTCACTTAATTCATTAAAGGGAGGAGATGGACATTATCAAAACCCAAATAAAAAAAATCAAATAAAGTAAAAATTAATTCTGATTCACTTTGGACTATCACGTGGAACTTACCCTTGACAAGTAACTAAAAGAATGGATATTGTAATATATATTTAAGGAAAAATCTCAGGATAAGCAAAGAGACGTATAGCTCGTGCAACGATTCCACATCCTCTTGTTTCTTTCTCTCTTTATGAAGTTCTGTGGTACGGTGTACGGTAAAAGTGTTCCAAATGCCATAATTTCTCGTCTCTGATACGCTAATCTCAGGATTTTCGGTTAGCAACGCTGGCTTCACTGTATTCTCCTATTGCTCGGTTCCCCTTAAGACTCCTTTTTGTTTGATTGTCAAATTTGCCTCTGAAGTGGGCACTCCTGGGTCTGGAAGACCCGTCAATATTATTAGTGTTATCAATAGTATTTTTTTTCAATGACAGGTATGTATTGTTCTTTTTTTTATCATTTGATTCCTTCTCAAATATTTTCATTATTTATTTTATAATATCGTACATAATTACAATCTGGACAACATTGCAATAAATATATCCTATAATTTTAATGTTTCTTGTTCGACATGGTACAGAACAACTACAAATCCTTAACTGAGAAATAATTAGTGGAATTTTTCCTGAATTTTGGATCGATGACTCAGGCGGTATCACCGAAGAGAGCAATATTGAATCTAAAGATGCATGGTATAGAGAGCAAATGCGAGAATTGATGCATTAGACGACAAAAGAACAGCCGCATTTAATTCTCATATTTTGAATCCCACTTCCCGACGAACGCAATGTTGGCCCATGGTTATTTTCCATGCAATTTTGAATATTGCAGGAATAAACAGCCGGGTATTATACCAGTTTTCATTAGGAACTGAAAAACAACACTTTCAGTATTCGAAAGAGCTCGGAGTTGCCCTATGCACACCTCATATGAGACGCCGAGTATACAAACTTTTCACATAGGTACTCCGCAAACTACGAAGTTTAGCTGCAGACCTATCCATAAGTGATTTACACATCGAATAGGTGATGTTCGGTTTACGGTCCTTTTTACTTGGACATATTGAACATATTTTACTTTTCGATGTTTATTCGTTATTCGCAGATATCAAACTTGTTTCCATCGAAATTCCAAGTATCGGGTGTTTTTTTTAGAGTGATAGAACTTTAAATTAAAATAAAATACATTTAAATTAAGATTGAAGGCAATTTTTTTTTATTTGAAAGATAATTTATTGATATTTATGTTTTAAAAATAATTTCCGGCATTTTTCCACCACGACTAGCTCTGAGGAACCGCATTCGACCAGACCAATTTCGGACCACTTTTTTGAGTAATTCAGGACTTATTTCACCAATAACACGAGTTATGTTGGCTTCCAAACCGTCTATGGTTTCTGGTTTATCAGCATAAACCAATGACTTCATATAACCCCAAAGAAAATAATCCAGCGGAGTTATGCCGCATAATTTTGGAGGCTAATTAATTGAACCATTTCTCGAAATAATGTTATCGCTAATTCTTTCTTCCAATAAATCAATTCTTACGGTAGCAGAATGAGGTGTAGTACCATATTGTTGGAACCAAAATACTTCTGGGTCGATACCATTCAAATTTTGAAACAAATAATCATTGATCATCGACCTGTAACGAGCACCAGTAACATTAGCTCCAGCATCGTTTTTAAAGAAATATGAACTGATGATGCCTCCAGCGTGTAAAGCATACCATACAGTGCATTTTACAGGATGTGATAGGAAGTAGAACTTCTTGAGGATTGTTTTCACTCCATATATGGCAATTTTGCTTGTGTACATAGCCGTTCAACCAGAAATGAGCTTCATCACTAAACACAATTTTACTATAAAAAAGTGGATCAACTTCAAACTATTCTTGGGCCCAATCAGCAAACAAACGACGCTTATTGTGGTCAAGTGGATTTAGTTCTTGAACCAGTTGGATCTTGTATGGGTGTAGACCAAGATGTTTACGCAAAATGTTCCATGTGGTGGATGCACAGAATCCAACTTGTTGTGAAAGTCGACAAGTAGACAAATCTGGATCATCATTAACACTTTGACTTACAGCAGCGATATTTTCTTCTGTGCGTACAGTTCTTTGTCTTGTTGTTGTTGCATCGAGTAGAGAAAATGTTGTCCGAAATCTATCGATAGTTGGACGAATAAGCTGCTCTGATGTACAATTATGTAAATCATGAATTTCACGAAGTGCTCTATAGGTTTGGCGAATAGAACACTGATTTTGAAAATAAATTTCAACAATTTTTGAACGTTGTTGCGGTGTGAGTCTTTCCATGTTAATTTATCAATGCTTACTAAACAGAAATGTCAAAACAACATGGCTTCTATCTTCTGTCAAATTACAGTTATACTTATCGAAAGTTCTATCACTCTAAGAGAACACCCGATGCTTGAAGGATACATAACGTTCGTTTCGTAGCGATGTATTATGAAAACCAAATACCTCTCGAAAAATGCACAACATAAATTCAAGAATTTCTTCGAAAATAACTCTCTTTTAAAAAGTTCCTTCAAAAAACTACAAAAACACACACCTTTTCAAAAAGGCATCACTATTATTATTATTACATAAATGATGAAAATTGCTCAATTCTGACATATTTTGTGATTCACCAAGAAAAAAAATGATAATCTAGCAAAAATATTTTAGCTGGTATGCATTTTTTCTTGTTTTTATATATCTCTTGGTCAGTATTGATCCAAAGAAGAATTTGTAAATTTTTTTCCTGAAAAAATTGATTGATGGTCACAGTAGAAACTGAAATTTTATTTTCAGAAACCAATGATAACCCGAGGTTACTTCCAGAGGCTGCTGATACTGCAGCTGAGTTTATTTGGTTTTCAGATCAATTCTTTGATTCTTTGAATGTGACCAGGAAGAAGTCAACAGCAAAAGTGTTGAACAGACTAGTAAGCAGAAATCCTGAACACAATCCTGAACCAAGGCGTCTTACTTCGGCTTTTCTTGTGCTGCTGTAACTATGATCAGGTCATTTCTTTCATTGCGTACCCAGAGGATAAGGGCGGGTGGAAGACTCTCAGATTCAGCTCGGGTTTGTGCGGGAGTACCCCAGGGGTCTGTTCTCGGCCCTTTGTTATTTATTATTTACACCTCCGACTTGTTATCTGGTCTTAAATATTGTAAACCTGTGACTTATGCGGATGATACCGAACTTATTTATTGTTGCCCTGTCGAAGATATCCATCTAGCATCTTCAAGAGTAAATGACGATCTAAAGGTTTTATTATCGTGTGCTACTGCGCATAATCTTTCGATAAATGCATCTAAATCCAGGCTTCTGGTTTATTCGAAAAAACGATGTAGGGCTTCGATTTCATCCATGCTGGATATTCAGGTCGGTGGTGTTCGCATAAATGTGGTGAATTCGGCTAGAAATCTTGGTCTCATGTTGGATGACGAGCTTTGCTTTTCTCAACATGTAATGGAATTGGTGAGGAGTGCGCATTATAGGTTGAAGGCTCTTTATTCTGCTAGACGTTTGCTCACATTCAATATGCGTAGAAATCTTGTTGAGTCCTTAGTTCTTTCGAGGTTTAATTATTGCGATGTAGTGTTTGGCCCATGTTTGAACTCGTTCTTCCGGCGTCGTATTCAGCTTGTTCAAAATTAATGCTGTAGGTTTGTCTTCGGTTTACGTAAGTTCGATCATATTTCCCATAAAATTAACGAGTTGGGATGGCTACGTATGGAGAACAGAGTGAAACTACATCTTGCTTGTTTCGTTTTCAAAATTCAGAATACGCCGTCTCCTACAGTGCTGAAGGACAAACTCGTGCCTAGATCGGTCGCACACGATAGAGTGGTTCGTAATAGGGGTGAACTCACTGTTCCTTTGCATAGAACTGCCAGATTTCAAAAATGTTTTTCCTACATTGCTGTCAAGGTGTCCAACCAATTTCAGTCCGGTCTCCATTTGGTCAACTTTTATCAGTATAGGTCATATGTGAGAGGTCTCCTTTTTTGTAGTCAAATTCTTTAAGTGTTGCTTTATTCAAACTTGTTTTACTTTTATTTTTTCGCTTTTCTTATCTGATAGTTCGTACTATATATATATATTTTTTATTAAGTTTCAATGAATCGATCGAAACCTTTGTATACCTATTATTTTTTTTTTTTTTTTAATTCATTCAAGTACTTAGTTATTCTCAATTTTTGATTTTTATTTTGTTTAGGTTAAGTATTATATTTTTAGGGAGCGGATATTCGTTTTTTTTTTTTTGTAAGTCCACATGCGACATGAATGGGTACATTCTGTGAGTTAAGTGTAAGAATAGTCCTCGACTAAACTTCGCTCCAGATTGGTCCTTGTAAGATCTACAAATTTGTTTTCAAATCTATGTATGCACATACTTTTTTTTTTGAAATAAAGACGATTATTATTATATTATTATAAAATTTTCTGCGAGCTTGCTATTGACATTCTTAATAGGAGAACAACCTTTTACTGTAAAAAACTATTTGCTGTTGTAACTTATATCAAAAATTTAATTCAATCTTTGAGATTCATATATTTGCAAGATACATTTTTGGATCAAAAGAATTATAGCCTTGACTGCGGCTCTTAATCAAAATTATCTTGAGAATTTTGTCAGCTATATTCATTCAAATTTTTATTCAATAATCCAGGAAAAGAATTTATTGACCTAATTAAAATAAAAGCTGAAGTTATTTTGAAACTGAAAGAAGATCTCGTAAATATCATCAAGTATTTAGTCCCACTTCCTGTAACACCTGTCAATACATACATATATAAGAACCTATGAATGTTTTCACAAAGTATCAGCGAAAGAATTGTTATTCAGCAATAAAAAAAATTTTGGAAATTGAATTTTATTTATTACTAGAATAAACAAAATTCTACTTTTGCCACTCATTGTCTAGAAAACGGTCATTCCTTTGCCACAATAGATAATATTAAAATTTTACATGTAGAATCAAAAGGGAAGAAACTCGATTATCTAGAATCTGTTGAACTTTTCAAATTAGTTCACAATAACAATAATGTAAAAATAATGAATGACTGTACGGAGCTATGTAAATCGAAAATGCTTGAGATATTTAAAAAGTAACATCTGTTTGAAACCTTTTTCAACGAATATAAAATTAATTTAATGAAAAGAAAACAAAAATTCAACTCTTGCCACTCATTCTTTAGAAAACAGTAATTTCTTTCGACAAAAAAAATTCTTAAGAAAATTTTACATGTAGATTCAAAAGAAAAGAAACTTGATTATTGAAATTTTCAAATTCGTTCACAATAAAAATAATGTATTATAAAAAATAATGAATGACTGTATGGAGCTTTGTAAATCGAAATATTTGAGATATACAACAAAATAATGTAAAAATATTGAATGACTGTACGGAGCTATGTAACCACAAAAATTATTTGAGATATTCAAACCCCTCTTTTTTAACCCGGTTTTTCATCATGTTCCGATTGTAAACCTCTGTACCACTATGAGGTGTTACCGAGAATCTGTTGAGGTATTCAAAATATTTAATACTTTTGTTTAAATACCACTGTACCACTGTTAGGTCTTCAGTTGTCTGATGATGCTGATGATGGGATAGTTCATTTCCCGAAACTCGAGTCACAAGAAAATGTGTAATATATATTTTTTGTTAGTAAAACATAGTAATTTCTACAATTTGTAGAACTACCAAATAGTAACGGCTGAAACAATTCAGTTCCTTATTAAGTGTCAGAGTTAGTCAAGTTTTATTAGACTACTAACTCTGCGTATTTTTGCCCTAAAGTAAATCTATTATGTAAATGTAGGGAGAACAATTTAAGATTAAACCTTTAAGCTCAAATAAAAGCTACAATAATTGGGATCAAATTTATTCAGTCTAAATAAACTACATTAAATATAAAACTCATGTTGTATACAAAGTCTAACATACATTATCACCTCTGCTACATTAAATAATCGGTTGACGTTTTATATATATATACACTACTTGTGATGTCCAATAAATCAAATTAAGTGAAATTTTTCAATGTCTGACATTAAAATTTTCGCAGGGCTTTTTTCCGACAAAT
This sequence comes from Megalocaria dilatata, assembly GCA_034642435.1. Classification (NCBI taxonomy): domain Eukaryota; kingdom Metazoa; phylum Arthropoda; class Insecta; order Coleoptera; family Coccinellidae; genus Megalocaria; species Megalocaria dilatata. The sequence goes on along the minus strand of CM067857.1, from coordinate 70,444,849 downwards.
TAACTTCGTGGAATATTCCTTTATATAAAAAACCTAATAGACTAACAATAACAGAAATTTCTGGTGGACAGGGTTGTTTTATATTATTGACGGTATAATAATAACAGCCATTCCTCTTATTCTGGCGGGGCTAGTAGATAACAATGAAGAATCTTGTTTGCGAAAGTGGTTATTGAAAAAAATGTTTACTATTCTGTAAGAATAAAATGGGCCTGCATTAGATTGCGTTTCATACTGATTGTTATTACTGCATTACTAAATAATTCTTTGGTTTTCCCTTCCCTCTTTCCGATGAATTTATGATCCTCTACCAAGAGACAACTCACAACTGAGGGTTTTCCAACTTCAACATATACATATAGGAAACATGGGTGGAAATTGAGTATAGAAAATTTTATACAGATACTATGAATCAGCTGTGGTGATGGTATTGATAAACGCTCTGTTTCTGAGGGTATTATCATCTGAAGTTTTGTAACCTTTCTTGATCTTCTTTAAGCTCTCATCATCATCATAAAGCGATGTTTGTGTTGCGAAACAAATGCCAATATTGAATCTCCTTTCATCGTTTTCGTGCATTTCTTCAAATTCCTCATCCAAAAGTTCTTCTTCTGTTTTATCCTGGAAGAAATAAATAACATTTTCATTTGAAGATCATCGAATCCAGTTCTTTGAGATGTGAGATATTTTCAATAGGATGCAGATCATATGAATAATAATCCAAAAAGAATGAAGTAATCAACAACTGAAATTTCTTTCATTCATTACTTGTATGAATCGAGTTAGAATAGATTACATTTTCCATATTATCCACGACATTTATGAAATGATTAAGTTTTTTTTTATACCTTGAGAATATAGTGAATGAATGGTATGAAGATTTATGTCAAATTCATGAGGGGAAGTAAAAATACTAAAATCCGAATGAAAAGACCGAGACTTGAAATTTTCAGGCCAATGTAAGAATCGAAATATGTTCAGTAATTATTAAAAATCTAGAAGTGCAAGTCGGAGAGTGCTTGTTTGACAGTCCATTTTCCCTGAAAATTTTCAATGTTTGAATTGCTTCTTGAAGAGGCTACATGCGATGAATGAATATTTAGGCCCTAAACTTTTCCTAATAGTTACAAGTCTCTTTCCTTTCGAAAGTTTTAGTGTTTAAGGTAGCGTACGACGCCGCTCCGCTCAGAATTAATTTTGTGAACTTCAAATCATACGATCTTCACGAAATTTTGCACGAACATGCATCCTATTATTCTTCTTCCAACTACCAAATTACAAATCTATCACTTGTGTAGTTTAGAAAATATAGAAAAAATAAAAGAAAATTCTGAATCTGTTTCTTGTTTTCGAAATCCGTTGCTATTTATATTACAGTAAGTACAATAAATTTTTATTGAGCACTAAAACCCAAAAAAGGGTCTGTGCAAATTTCAGCTTATCTGAATATACTATATTTAACAGAGGTGAGTTATTTAAATCTATTTGTTCGTTAAGTAATATTCCAATTCTATTGGGGTTATGTATCTCTAGGGATTCTAACAGATTTAAGGCATAACTTCCACTTTCTACGTGTAGAATTTCAAAATTATGGTTGAAAGTATGTCATGTCTAACTCTTCAAATTTTCACAAATTCTATGTCGGAAAGTTCATCCAGTCTGTCCTATGTAAACTTTAGGAAATCACTGCAGGTTAACTCATAAACCCCCGATTTATCTTCTTTATGTGTACAGTCTTATTATTATTAATAAATTTACTCAAGTTTGAATTGGTTTTGAATGAAGTTCTTAAATTATATTTTTTTAGCAGAAATATTCATGGACAATATTGAAACTAAAATTCACCAAAATCTCCTTAAGAAATACTTTGTATATTGGTATAGATATGTAGATGATATTTTCTGTTGCTTCACAGGTACAGACAGACTTTTAAAACAATTTTTTTTATTCATCAGTGAAATACATCCTTCAATAACATTCGCTATGGACACCAAATATAACAATTCTATTGATTTTCTTGATTAAACTGTTACTCGAATAAATAACTCACATGATTTTTCAATATTTCACCAATCAACGGATTCTATTATACACAATAAATAAAACCATCCTTTAAATCAAAAATTATCAGCATTCAATTGTATGATCCATAGATTAGTTAATATTCCCATGAATCGAGAAAATTATATTTCAGAACTTAACATAATTAAACAAATAGCTATTAATAGTGACTATGATCCTAAGTTGATGTACAATAATAAAATAGCGTTAAATATAGTGTATCCTAATATAAAAGAAGATTTTAAATACATTTCCTTGAAGGTATTTCTGAGAAAATTGCTACATACTTCAAAATTAAATATAATTTAAGAACTTAATTTTAAACCAATTCAAACTCGAGTAAATTCATTAAAAATACTAAAGACTGTACACATAAAGATGATAAATCGGGGGTTTATAAGTTAACCTGCGGTGATTGCCCTAAAGTTTACATAGGACAGACTGGAAGAACTTTCCGATATAGAATTTGTGAAAATTTGAAGAGTTTCCTCAATAATAAAAATAAGTCTACATATTCTAACCATTTGTTGGAAACAGGACATACTTTCAACCATATTGAAATTCTACATATAGAAAGTAAAAGTTTTGCCTTAAATCTGTTAGAATCCCTAGAGATAAATAAACACAATAAAATTGAAATATTACATAACGAACAAATAGATTCAAATAACTCACCTCTATTAAATATATTCAGATAAGCTAGAATTTGCAGAGAACCTTTTTTGGGTTTTAGTGCTCAATAAAAATTTATTGTACTTACTGTAATATAAATAGCAACGGATTTCGGAAACAAGCTTATTTATTCAAAATGTTAGCCTGCCTGATGATTGTGATAGCGAAATAGATATATATATATATATATCTATATATATATATATATATCTATTCTGGTTATACGATTCGCATGATTTTTGCATTAGACTTTGACATCTAAATAGTAAATTTTAACTCGATCGTAGGACTGTTGCTATTGTTTTGGTAGCCCTAAACCCTGCTCCGCTTGCAAAATGCTTTTTTTTATTTAGAATCTTCTTATTGATTAATGCTCACGAAATTCTTCACGGACATGCGCGTATTTAGAAGCAGAATTGTTTTCAAATAACAAATTCTGGATCGATGGGGTTTGCAGCTTGGAAAAAATTGAGAAAAATAAAAGAACATTTCAATTGTGAAACACTGCGGAACCAATAACGAACTCAACCGAGATATTTAGACCCCAAACCTAGCTTGGAAGTTTCAAAACTCTAGCCCCTTGCGTTCGAAAGATGAGTGCTTATCATTGCTCTGCTTACAATTTTCATGAGTTCTTACTCATATGATTCACACGGAATTTTGCGCGGACATGCGCGTCATTATTATACAACTAAGTAACAAATTTCATTTATCGTGGCCACAAATTCGGAACTATTGAAAAATAAGAAAAAGTTTGAAATTTCAGTAACTGCGGAACCATTCGACCAATTTTGCTTACTTATTATTCGCATTAATCGAGATATTTAAGCTCCAAACCTATCTTGAAAGTTTCAAATCTCTAGCTTCTTCTGTTCGAAAGTTAAGAGTGTTGATGGATGGCCGAATGGATCGGCCGGAAAAAATTTTTTAAGACTTCGGAATCTTCATAAATGAGTGAGTCAGTCCAATCTAGTCATTTGAGTCGGCTCAAAATTCGAAAATAGTAGACATTTGGGTGAAACGATAGCAAGAGGTTCGCTGTAACAAACTCGCAACAATGGACAGGTTCTTCTCGATGGTTCCTGAGTTATTCTCATGTGAAATTCTTTTTTCTTATATTTTCGAGAGTACAAATCCATTCGAATTCAAATTTAGTGTTTAAGTGTGAAATAATGACATGAAGGCTCATGTGCAATTTCGTGAAGATAAACCACGAGAATTTCCTTTAACTTGCAAATATTTGAAAAGAGTTTGAAAAGTGTAAATAAAATTCTAAAATCTCAGGTAATTAGATGACCAACACGTTGTTCGAATTCAGGTTCAGTGTTCGAATTCAGGAGCAGCGTGATTTTGAAGATTTGAAATTTTCGGGAAAGGCGAACTATTGAATGAGGGCGCAAAAGCTTTCCACTTCACGTCAGTACTAATCGTTAACTAACTCAGCCAAAATCATCGGAAATATTTCTCTCATTGACGAATTAATCGGAGACCTCAACCCTGAAAGTTTCAACACTCTACCTCTTTTCGTTCGAAAGTTTGCACGTTTACTGACGGACCAGCCAACTGGCCAGACATAAATACTTTTGACCTTGGTTTTTCCATCAGCGAGTAAAACCGGATCGTTTAAGACCATTTTTGGCACGAAAGTTTAAAATTTCAGACATTTGGACCAAACGACAGTTTGCTGTTTCCAGGACATTTCTAATTTGGTAAATATTTTTCAAATCCCAATATATTTCAAAGCTCTATTAGATGCCCTTTCGTGTACTCCTACCATAGTGCTTATTGTTCCGTCACGATATTAATATTTTCAGAATTTTGCATGGAAAATAGCCTTCTACGATTAAAATACAGGAACCAAATTAGCTGTCTAATTCAATTGCTTTTGTCCGGTCGTTTGTAAATATCTTCGAAGCAACTATCTTTGAGATTTCATAGCTGCAGCTGCTTTGAATCAAAATAAGATAAAACCTTATCGACTGTGCAGACGCGCCAGTAATAAATTTTAGTTTTCCAAAATCTTAAGAAACATAATTACTGATCAGAGAGAATACAGAAAGTCATTATAGACGGTGAATAAACATTATTATAATATTATCATAACATTATGTCTATGAAAGACAACACAATTTTCAGATAGCGAGTGAACATATGTTCAACTTGATCGGACACTGAGTGGAAATAAAAGTTGATAACATTAATACATTCAAAGAGCAAAATTTTCACCATTAGAGTTATAAGATTCAACAGTAATTTCATGTTTTCCGCAGCTTAAAAAAAGCAGAAATCTGGTTAAAATAACTAAAGTGTCATATACATACCTCAACTTTCAACTTTGGTTTCTTGTTCTGGTCATCTTTGTAGGTTTCTTTGTAGAATCTGGAGAAAAGCACATAAAACATTACAGCATGTCCTCCAATCCACCATACAAATGCCTTGGGGTAGTCGCATTGTATGAAGATCAATTGGAAGGCATGGACGATAACGAGGACAAATTGTATCTAGAAGAAAAATTCAATGAATTATATTTTTATTTGTCTATTTGTTGATAATACTCTTATTCAAATTCATTAATCGAATGCGTCGAAGAGATCCAGATCCTTATATGGCACTACGTACCATATAAGCAACGAAACAATCGTAATTTTGCAAGAAAAGTTTCCTGGCCGTGCTATTTCTCGAAGAGGTGATCAGAATTGGCCACCGAGATCTTGTGATTTAACACCTTTAGACTTTTTTCTTTCAGGCTATGTGGGAGATAAGGTCTATGCCAATGCTCCACAATCGATTCAAGACCTTGAATATGGAATTCGTGGAGTAATCGAAGACATACAGCCGACATGGAAAATTTCATGAAAAGGATATGATGCTGCAACCGTAGCCGTGGCGGTCATTTGGCAATATTGGTGGCATACCTTCTTCTTTACAATGAAATGAATGTTCATTGATTTCTCTCAAAATATACTCGTTTTTTTTTCAATATAAAAGTAAAACCTCTCATTAGAAAACCCTTTTAGTTATTGGATATCTGTAGGCCCATTCCTGTGATTTATCTACCTAGTTATTTGTATACAGGAGACTGGTTAAAATATTTCAAAATGTAATTCTAAAGGTCGATATATAAAAAAAATTTCATATCAACCCACCTCCTAATATCCTCCCCTGGGGACTAATAACCCCTTCGTTGACTCCCAAATACCAAGAGTTTTACGAACGTTTCATTAAAATTTGGTAGATTTAAAAAAAATGAGTAGGCGGAGGTTTTTCGATAAACGAAATATTCCAAATGCATTTAAAAAAGGGTTTTGTGATGTGATGCATTCAAATTATTGTTGAAATAATTATAAACTAAAACGACTTTAAGCAGTTACATAAGACAAACCAAAAACTCTCATTTGCGTCTGTACGTTGCTGTTTTACCAGAGATAATAAAATTTCATAGAAATCACACGATCAGATGGTTTTGTGTGTAGCATTCCAACCAACGACTCATTGCAATGAAATTCATTTTATATCTAAAGTATCAATTTGAATATTATGCTGGCTTCCTCAAAAATTATCAAAGATATCATTACCTTCGCAAAATTTAGAATACTGAATTTTATAAATATTTAAATGAATCAAGAAAGAAAAACACTGAAATTTCTTCAATCAGTAATGTAAAAACTCCTTGAAGCAACCCACTTAGAGTCATTGCTTCTAAAACAACCGAATTTTTCAATATTCAACCATCATATTGATCAATTGAATTGATTTCGTTCGAGACATTTTTTCTTCATGATGAAAAATTTATAACATACGATAATGGTGTGACAATTTTCCATCAAACGAGACTTTCCACTAAAATTATAAAATGTATTATTTCCATCCTGTACACTGAAAAATTTTAATGATATCAAATTTAGAAAAAGATTAGTTTAGTGCTTGTTCGTTTCGATCATAAAAGAAGTGTGTGTCTGTGGATCGAACACTAATTCTCATGAAGTAAAATGAAAATGAATTTTAATTTTCGAAAGGCGTAATATGTCACGGACGAAAACATGCAGTATTTGGACACGGAGTTCAATTAATTGAAAACAAATGTAAAGTTCGAAAAGATAATATATTTCATCAGTAAGTAAAATTATCATGTTACTTAAGGTCGCCCTGTAGCTTTAAATGTATAAATAATTATTCAAAATAAAAATATTTGTAAACAGAAATCTCAGCAAATATCAATTTGAACCGCTTTATAGAACAACTTGCACAATGAATAAATAAATATCCAAATAGAGAAGTCATTGACTGCTTTTGTTGTTTTATAATTTATCCACATAATGGTATTACACTGCCAAAGGAAATATTTTATGAAGATTCGAAAACCATTACAGACAGAAGTAGTATATTTTCTTTCATGTATATTTCTGTGATAAATCCTAATTTTCGTATAGGCCATGCTTATCTAAAAATTGGGTAGTTGTTGCAGAAATGTCTGGTGAAAAAACGTATTTTTATATATAATAATAATAATAATAATAAGTTTATTTTTTCGAAAATTTACAAAAACAAAATTTAATTCATTTTATATACCTACATGTTCATCAAAGAAAAAAAATAAACGTCCGTCACTGAAGTAGACTAGCTACTTGTATGTGACCTAGTGTGCTAACTCTAACATCTCTATGACATGCGATCCGGATGATACCAAAATACACAGATTTCACATCACAAACAGCAATGAGAAAAAGAACAAAAGAGATCAACATTTTCTATACCCGTGGATCAAGGAATTTACTTGTTGTTAATCAAGTTATGAATTATTCCCCGTTCTGTGTTCTGAAGCCACTTCTTCATTCTTGCTTTAAAATTCCTCCCATAAAGATTACGTTTCTCTTCCTCTGGTAGAATGTTGAATATTTTGGGCGCAAGGTATTGTGCGCTCCTCTGCCCGACTGTCTTGAGAGTTCTCGGCACGGCTACACAATCTTCCCTCGTTCTCGTATCGTGCCGATGTTTGATACGGTTTAATCTGATCTTTCTCCTACTTACGTTCATCAGAAGGTTCAGTGCGTAGAGTTGTCTTACATCCAATATCCCGGTCTCTGTATAAAGTTGGTCAGTTGGGTATCCGATTTCCTTATTGAAGATGATTTTTATAACCCACTTCTGCAGAGTCTCCAAACTTTTCAGGTGACAATCATTAATACCTCCCCAAGCAGATATCCCATAGAGCAACTGTGACTGCACCAACGCGCAGTAAAGGATTCTAAGATGTTCAAGCTCCAAAAATTCTCTCAGATATCTAAATCTCTGCAAAAGTCCCCTCATCTTTCCCTTAAGATCTCTCACGTGTATGTCCCATCTGAGATGTCTATCTATGACAACTCCGAGGTATTTCACTGACTCGGCAGATGGAATCTCAGTGTCTGATCCTATCTTAAGAGCTGCTTCATCAGGTAAGTTGTTGGCGTAAGATGTAAAAGCCAAATATTTAGTTTTCCCACAGTTCAGAGCCAGTTTATTGTTTTGTAACCAGAGTTGAATCCTGGTTAGGTCTTCCTCAGCTTTTAATTTCAGAGACCTCCAACAGTTAGAAGTGTATAGTATGGCCGTGTCGTCTGCAAAACTTATCATTCTTCCCGCTGTATTCTGCTGCAAAAGACTGTTCATGTATATGATAAATAGAATTGGACCCAGAACTGTGCCTTGTGGAACTCCCGATTTAACAACTACGGGGTCACTGGTTATGCCATCGATGTCAACAATCTGTGTTCGTTTAGACAAGTAGCTCTTTATCAATTAATAATAATATAATAATATAATAATAATTTATTCACTGACTACATTACAACATATATACACAGTAAGAAAATACAAAACATGAGTGGAGAACATAAATGCTCACATAATAATAAAATCATGTATTATAACAAATAAAGGAGTGAATAAAGTGTTAATCACAGAAGCTTTAGCTACGAAAGCTATTGCTTGTACGTGATATAATCAACCTAGATTTAACTATCCTTTATTGACAAGTGAACGAACAAACTCAAAATACACAACAAAACGAGAAATATTTCTGCTTCCTGTAGTTCCACCTAGAACAGCCTTTGGCTGATCAGAGCAATCAATCCTGATCTTCCGATAGATACTATCCACTTCCTTGACATCTTTCTGAACAAACTTAAACTGTTGAGTTTCTCCATGTACGAGGGTAGCTGATTGAAAATTTTCGGAGCAAGGTAGTTACAGCAGCGCTGTCCTATATTCTTTTCACAACGGGGTATGCTTAAGGAGCTTGATCTATTTCTGGTGTTATAACAGTGGTCAACTGGATCGGAAGTAATTTTCGACTTTTTCATATTTATTAGCATACTGAGACAGAAGAGTTGTCTTATATCAAGCATCCCGGACTCCCTGTACAAACTATCGTTGGAGAACATGAGTGGTTTACCGTAAATAATTCTAAGTATCCATCTTTGCATTACATTTAAGTTCTCCAAATGATTATCATTCACGCCGCCCCAACCAATAATTCCATACGACAATTGTGGCTGCACTAATGCAAAGTACAGCAATTTCAGGTGTTTCAAGTCGAGGTAGTCTTTTAAATATTTAATTTTATATAAAATGCCTCTTAGCTTGTTGACGATACTTTTGATATGCATGTCCCATTTAAGGTGTCTATCGATCGTTATACCCAAATATTTGATGGAGTCCGCTTCCGGGATATGTAAGTTCGGTGTGACCATCAGGGGTCCAATATGTGGTAATCCACTCGAGTACGATGCGAATGGTAAATATCTCGTTTTCTCCAAATTTATCGTCAATTTATTGTACCTGAACCACATATCCAGATTACTGAAGTCCTTCTCGGCCTCAGCTTTCAGGGTGTTCCAAGAATCTGACTCACAAAACAACGCCACGTCGTCTGCAAAACAGAGAACTCTGCCTCTTACTCTGACACTCAACAAACCGTTTATATACAGTGTGAATAAAAGGGGTCCAAGAACCGTGCCCTGAGGCACCCCGTAATTTACATACATTGCTTCACTTAACTCTCCATTTACACTTACTTTTTGTTCCCGATCCATCAAATAACTTCTCATCATGTTGTAAATTTTACCTCTGAAACCGTATTTTTCCAATTTATTGAGTAGTTTTTCATGGGAGACCGTATCAAAGGCCTTAGAGAGATCGACAAATACACATAAGGATTGTTTTTTCTTATCTAGTGAGTTGTAAATACAGGATGTCAGGTGTCTGATTGCATCTTCGGTTGATTTTTCTTCTACAAAGCCATATTGAAATTGTGAGATAATTTTATGTTTCGTGCAAAATTTTATGATCCTCTTTTTCAATATTTTTTCCATAACTTTTGCTATATTGCTGATCAACGATATTGGCCTGTAGTTCTTCATTTCCAATCTACTACCTTTTTTGAATAGAGGTTTTATAATACCTGTTTTTAAACTTTTCGGGAAATATCCTTCATCAAAGCAACAGTTTATTAGGTGAGTCAGAGGTGCCTTTATCTCGTCAGATATATTCTTTAGAGTTTCCGCTCTTATGCCATCATATCCCGGTGCTGCTCCCTGCCGCAGTTTCACAATCGTCTCGTGGACCTCCTCGATGTTCGCAGGGGTGAGAAACAAGGAGCTTCTTACTGTTTTTTCATGTTCTCTATAGTTTTCCGGAACACTTATTTTTTCTGCATACGTCTGACCTAAGTTAGAGTAGTATGCATTAAAACTGTCACAGATCCGTTTCCCAGACTCCACCATTGTTCCATCTGCCGATACAATCTTTTCAATCTTTGTCTCAGGCTTCGAACGATTGCATATGTTATTTACACTGTCCCAGAGTGCCTTGGACTGGTTAACATTGTCCTTTATTAGCTTTCGTGCATAATTCTTCTTCGCAACTTTGATTAACTTTGCCAACTTACCTTTATAAACGTGGTATTCTGTCTTCAGAAGTGAATTATTCGGATCCTTTTGTAAATTTTTATACAGGTGCTGTTTTCTATTTATCGATGTGAGGAGCGCGGAAGTAATCCACTTCTTTTTAATATTTTTTTGTTTTTTTAACCTTATATTTTTAGTTGTTTTTTCGATATATGCACTTATTCTGTCAACAAATTCATCAGCCATTTCATCTATATTATGGACAGAATAAAATTTTTCCCACCTCTCCTCTCTCAAGTTTGTCTTTAGTGCTGCGTAATCTATATATTTTTTATTTCTAGAATCGGAATTGGGCTGTCTCGTTGATGTTGCATCCAAGTCCACAGTTAATGCAATAGGATAGTGATCGGTAATAATATGTTGAAAGACGTACGATTGAATTGGAATAGAAACATTTTCTTTCACATAGAAATGATCTATGCAAGTTTTACTTTCTGGTCGAGTGTAGTCATTTATGTGCGATTCATATCCGTATGTGTTCAAGATATTCTTGTATTCCTCAGAAAAATCTGAATTCGACATAAGATCTATATTTATATCTCCTGTTATAACATGCATATCGCTCCTTTCAACCGTTTGAATATATTGCTGCAAATCAATGTTGAATTTTTTTGGACATGTACTTGGGGGTCTATAGACGGCTGTTAAAATAGCTTTCTTAGATCCAAACTGTGTTGAAACTTCCAGAATGTTTATATTTCCTAGTTTCTTTATTTCGTGTGAAAAACTGATTTCATTCCTAATATAAACCAACACTCCATCGTTCTTATTGAGTGAACCCTCATTGTATAAAATGGTATACCCTTCAATCTGCAGCAAATTCAGGTCATAGACGAAATACGTTTCGGTGAGTACAATAATTTGAATATCGAGCGCAAGTTCATTCAGAAACAAAACAAATTCGTCCATATTTTTCATCGCACTTCTAATATTAAGATGTAAGATATTAAGTGGTGTTTGTATAGGTGGCAAAAAATGATCTATGTCAGGTATAATCCTAGCAATGATTGGTTCGTTCTTATATTCTCTAATGAATGGATCCATTTTGTAGCAGAAAACCCACAGAAAAAGCCAAACAACTTAATAGCCCAACGCAACAAAAATAAACAACAGGACAAAATACAACAAAATCAACTATTTCAAATCCTTTCTTTGTACGTTCAAGCGCAATCTGGTTACTCTTTCTGGCTTTACAATTTTTCTAGCAGTGTTTTCAGCTACTGGTGTGCTTTGCAATCGGTCGAGAACCGAGATCTCCTCGATATTTTCAGGAGGTTGAGCCTGAGTTCGTACTTCTTCCGGGTTATGTATTAGGGACTGAGTCGGGGTCGCCGGGTTGCTGTTAGTCCGGCGGACAGTGGGATGTTTTCGAGCTTCTTCTAAATCGTGGAGTGTATACTCTTTATTGTTGACTACAAGTTTATTTCCTCTAATATGACAAGTTTCTCCTTTTTCTCTTTGCTCGATCAAATATCCCCTAAGCACTCGATACTCGTTCCGCTGCTGTTCCGTCAGATCGTCTCTGATGGCAATACCACTGCCTCTCAATTTTTTGCAATGTCTGATAACCTCAATTTTCTTGAGATAGGAAACAAACTCAATTTTTACTGGGCGATTCGACTTTTTTCCTAGGCAATAAAAATTATTTATATCGCTTCTACCAATTTCTACCCCTAGCAGGTTATTCAGCTCATTGCAAATGAAATCCGAAGTAATATCATCATTGGGCTCTGTCCATCCAAAAACCACGATGCTATTTTCGTTAGATTTTCTTTCCAGTCGGTCTACTTTATCCCTCAGAGACACATTCTCCCGCTCAAGTGTACGAATCTTGAATTTCAAGTTTTCAAGTTCAAGTAATATATTAGATTCCGAAGCTTGTATGCTGCTTTTAATTTCAGTTTTACTGTTCTCAATTTTTTCTAAAATATTTTGTACGGTTTTATCATCCATTATGTTCAATTGATAGAAAAAATTTTATGTAATAGTTCTGTATTAGGCAACTACCATAGCAGGGACACAAACCGAAACAAAAAATGAGGACGTAAGGGGAGACTCACTTCACTTCCTTGGGCCTTTAAGGAAGACTTGTAGCACAGAAGGTAGGCCACGGAAAAGTTGGAATCGGGAAATTTGGTGCGATATGGAAGGTCAGATTATTCTGTTTTCTCGTCCCGATAACGATTCATGCAGCGAACATACTACACCTGCCGAACGTACGCTGGCCGTCTAGACTTAAGCAAAAAAGACTCGATATCGAGAATGTATAAACAATTATCCGTTTTATAAACTATTCAGTTAGCTTCTTTTCCAAAAATATTAGTGTCTATGATGACCAGTTTTATTCTGTTTTCAACAATATCAATCTTTATCGAAATTTATCAATAACTCACTGAATTCCCTCACTTAATCGGAGCACTCAACAACACACGTTCACCCGCTCAATAGAATTGGACAAAAGTGATTGATTTGAAACTCCCCTTATTCCACAGTCCTCCAGCCTTTCCAGCAATATATTGTGGCTGATGGTGTCAAATGCCTTCGTAATATCAAGAAATATACAGGCAGCCTGTAATTTTTTATCCATTGCTTCATAAATATCCGTGGTTAACTTTAGAATGGCATCACTTGTCGATCTTCCTTCCCTGAATCCATACTGGTTATTCGAAATGATGTTATTTTTCTCCAGAAATTGAACTATCCTCCTTTTAATAATTTTTTCAAAAATCTTTGCCACATTCGATATCAAAGTAATCGGCCTGTAGTTATTCACTTCATTTCTTGAGCCCCCTTTATATATTGGCTTGATTATACCTAATTTCAAGATGTTCGGAAATCTGCCTTTCACAAAGCATAAGTTTGCAATATGGACCAGTGGTGAACATATTTTATCCGATATCTCCTTTAAAGTTTTCGATTGAATATTATCTTTACCGGCACACCCACCCGATTTCAGCTGTTTGATGACTAATGAAACCTCGGATTCATCTGTAGGCCACATGAATAATGATTCTGCATTAAAATTTCTCTTCTCCGTGCGTTCAACAGCATTCCCTAATCGGTTAGTAATTTTCTCGCCAATTTTCCCGAAAAAATTCGTTCATTTCATTTGCTATATCCTTTTTCTCCGTTGTTACCTCACCGTTTTCCATCTGCATGCATTGAATATTCGTTTTCAGTTTAGTTTTCCCACAAATTTTATTAACATTCCTCCACAGGTTTTCCGACTTGTATGCATTCATTTGTATGTTATCCTGAATATATTTTATCTTTGTCACCCTAATCAATTTCGCCAGTGTCGACTTATATTTTCTGTATTCGTCCTTTAACAATTCATCGCTTTTATCCTTCTGTATGAGCATAAAGAGATGGTTTTTTTTGTTTATCGATCTAAGGAGTGATGGTGTAATCCACTCTTTAATTGTTGTATTCCTTCTATTGCTCCTGATCTTTCTTGTACGCTGTTCTATATGGAATTGAAGTCTTTCGACAAGTGCTGAGGTGGCCGTGTCAACATCGTCCGACGCATATACAGACTCCCAAGTCTCCGAACCCAAATCCACTTTGAGTTTGGCGTGATCAACATAGATTTTCGTTTTTCTATTTTCTCCATCTTGCAGTGTCTTCTTCTTTGCTGAGAAATTGAACAAGAGGGCAATAGGAAAGTGGTCTGTTATGTCTCTCTGTAGAATAAATGATCTTATATTACCAAAATCAGGCCGACATGACAATTTCACAAAAAAGTGATCTAAACAAGTTTTACTACTAAATCTTGTACACTTATTAATGTAAGACGAAAATTTGAAATATCCAAGGATGTTCTTGTATTCCTCCACATGGTCAGCTTCCGATAAAAGGTTTATGTTTAAATCACCAACAATAACGTGGTCTCGGATACGATTCCTGCATTCTAGGTATTGAAAAAAATCCGAATTAAACAACTGGGGATCCAGACTGGGCGATCTATAAATACAAGTGACCAATATTTTTCTATCGTTTTCAACAATTTCTATCTCTACGCACTTGATGGGACCCAAGCTAATCACTTTCTGAGAAAATCTCAAGCTGTTTTTAACATAGACAACTACTCCATCACACTTATTAATATTTCCTTCATTATAAAAACATTCGTATCCCTCAACTCCATAAACACTCAAGTCATCAGTTCGATTTGTTTCAGTCAGAACTATCACATCGAATCTACTGGAGAAACCCTGTAGAAAACATACTAGCTCATCATAATTCTTTCGAAGACTCCTTATATTTAAATGAATGATCTTGAATTGCTCTACTCCCACAATATATCTATCAAATTCCGAGCAATCTGTGGCAATCAAAGTGTCTACGACTGTTTCCCGGTAATCTCTAATGTATTGATTCATCCTGATGAATTACAAAAAAAAAAAAAAAAAAACAACAAAATAAACACAATGAAGCATAAAACAACACGAAAAAAAAAATCCCAATTATAATACACCAAAAAGGTTTCTACTTTACCAGCTTTTTTGCTGTCTTGGACGATGAAGAAGCTGTGCTTGGGGATGCTCTTTCTTTACTCGAGGAATTAAGCCTGGTTTTACGTTTTTGCTCCAAATCAGATGTGCTTTTTAATACTTTTTCTATGCCCTTTATTTCCTTTTGAATTTCTGACTGCTCGAGAAACTGGATATGTGTGTTTTCCCTGAGTAATTGCTGACCTCTAGTGACAGGAAATGGAGAGCTTGGTGCGCTTCTTTGTTCGACCTCTGTTTCATTCACATCAATGTCTTCTCGCATATTCTGATCCCCAAACTCAACCAGATCATTCAAAGTGTATTTCTCTCCGTTTATATAAATATTCCACCCTTTTCTGTAGGCTCTATAATTTTTCTGTCTTGCTTCCTTTAGATGTTTTATCAAAATTCTCTCCTTTTGCCTATCTTCCTCACACAAATCATCGTTTATGTAAACATTAGTGCCCTTCAGTCTAGATCTCTTGGAAGTTACTTCTGACTTGGTCAAGTATGATTTAAACTCAATCTTGATTGGGGCAGTTTTAGATTTTCCCAACTTATATATATTATCAATATTTTCCAACTTTACGTCGGTTTGCAGTATATCGTTTAATGCCACAATAGAGGAATTGACAACATCGTCATCATCTAGATCCAACCCATTGATCACAACATTATTTTTTCTTGACCTTCTCTTCAATTCGAGTATATCCCCCTCAATAATCTCGACACGCTTCTCTACCTCGAAGATTTTCTGCTGCGTCCTTTTACATATCTCTTTTATCTCCCTCTTTAGTTCCTCCAATTCCTTTTTGAATACAGCAGTCTGCTTCGCCAATTCTCCTTTGATTACAGCTACAAGATCTGATCCAGGCATATCAAACAAGTTCTGGTGAGTATGGAGAACTTTAAGATGGGAATTCCAGCTGAATACTGATAACAATATTTATCAGACCACAAGATTAGACGATGATTCACACCAACATTAAGTCTTTTTCTGTTTTAGAACTGTAAAAGGAATTTACCATTCCCACACATGTATCCTATTTCACTAACGTTCACTATTGAACGAGAAAAAAAAATTTTTCGTTGTTTGGGTCCAATGTAAATCAAAAATCCTTGAGAACTTCTCCGATTGCATCCGTTCGCACGCACGATGCTCAACATATTTCTAAAGATTATTTTGTTTATTCAAATAATTCCTTACTGAAGGGATTTGGGTTCGAATTTATCAGTCTCTTTCTCTGGAGAATGTGCTATATATTTTTTTGAAAGGAAAATAAAAAAATGGCTTTTTGAATTATATGTTGAACATTTTTTGGTGATAGAACTTGTAATTCTTTAACATCCAATCGAAACATGTATGTATCAGGCGATGTCTAAATAATTTGGTTATTATTTTGTATTTCTTTTGATTCTTTATTAGTTAATTTCCACCACATGCTGAAAATCTATATGTCTATAAAGCAATACAGTGTAACTAGGACATTTAAAAAAAAATTAATTCTGAATGTTTTCATGAGATTTATTTAGATTTAAATCTGAAGAGGTTTGGAGAATTCCAGCTATTATCTGTAACATGATAACAATATTTGAAATCTAGGCAAACAATGACGTCAAATGAAAACCTTTTGTGCACTTATGTAACAGTACATTTCAAAACTTTGAATTACCTACTGTTTGAAGAAGTTAATCAACTCAATAATAATATTTTAGCCCTTCACCTACTCTGAATGGTTTCAAGTTACTATCTTTCTCCGTTCGAGAGTTACAGTGCTTAAGGGAGCGCTGGTCTACCCTGAACATTTTTTAAAATTTATAATCATACAAATTTCAGGCAATTTCTCAGAAATATGTCTGTTACTATTCTATTTCCAAATACTAGATTTCTGATCGATTGCATTTGTAGTTTAGAAATTATTGAGAAAATCAAAGGAGAATTTCGAATATGAATAACTGCGAAACCATTGAATCGAGATAGATTACAAAACTACCCTAGCTTTTTTCGTTCGAAAGTAAATGCGTTCACGGTCGTCCGTCTGGCCCGACAGAAATACTTTTGGAATCAGATTCTTCATCATTGAATGCAGCCTACTCGTTCAAGATCCTTTTTAGCTCAAAATTCAATTAGCACTGATATTTAGGCGAAACGATAATACACCGTTTCCTGCAAGAAGCGCAAAAAAAATTAATATTGAGAACAGAACAGCGTTGACCGCTTCTGAAAGCAGTGTAGGGACCACCTTCTTCGCTCTTTGTACATAATTCTGCTTTACTCAGCTGCAGCTTGTCGGCATATCATATTGAGAACACGACTAGTATTAAAATACCTGACTGACCGTCCCCGCCGAGTTCAAGTAGAGCAAGGCACACAGCGTTCGACGGCCGCTCTGACGTGGAACACAAGATCACTGGTGTCACAGGCAGACATGCGCACTATGTCTGTCTGAAGAGTTCAGGTGCCCATGCTCAGAACGAAACGCCGCCTCCAAAATTAAGAGGTAGAAACTCCCTCGCGGCACCGCAGCTTCACCATAAACTATAGCCCTACGATCGATACTAAGTTTACCATTTACATCTCAGAGAACGGCACAAAGACGAATGCAAAATTTTATGAGGATCATATAAAGATATAAAAAAGTGAAAGGTACTGACGTGAAGTCAAAGGATTTTGAGCGCTAGTTCATATCACCCTCGATCCTGACAAAATAATATTTTTTTGATCTTCTAATTACATCTTCACGAAATTTTGTACTGGCCTTCTTGTCGTATTTTACATGTAAATGCTAAATTTAAACCTGATCGTGGGACTGTTGCTATGGTTTCTTTACCGCCCAACGCTGTTCCGCCCACAAATTTTTTTCTTTGTTTCGAATCTTTCATTCATACAATTCCCATGGAATTTTGCAAGAATATGTGCGTTACCATTATTCT
Source organism: Megalocaria dilatata (assembly GCA_034642435.1). Classification (NCBI taxonomy): domain Eukaryota; kingdom Metazoa; phylum Arthropoda; class Insecta; order Coleoptera; family Coccinellidae; genus Megalocaria; species Megalocaria dilatata. Next base: position 70,426,743 of record CM067857.1, on the reverse strand, counting down.
TCAAAGTTTGAAATTTCAAAACAATCGGATTAGTAATTTGGAAAATATCTTTAAAAATAAGAAAAAATTTCAAATGTGAATAACTGCAAAACGATTTTACCCAATTATAAAATTATCCGGAGCATTCAGGTACAAAGCTACTCCAAAAGTTTTAAGCTTTTATCTTTTTTCGTCCGAAAGTTATAGTGTTTAAGATAGCGCTTAACGATGATCCGCTCACAAAATATTTTTTTGAAACTTGTAATCATACGATCCTCACGAAATTCCGCACGAACATGCACGATATTATTCTACTTCTGAATGCTGAATTTCACATCGATCGAATTGTTGTTTTGAAAAGACTGAGAAAAATATGGAAAATTTTCAAATGACAGCTATCTGTTTCCTGGAAATAGTGCGTAAACAATATATTTTTAGAGCAACGTTGAGCTCTACCGAAATTATATCAACAGTCCTACGATTGAGTTTAAATTTACCATTTATATGTAAAATAACGACAAGAAGCTTGTGAAAAATTTTGTAAAGAACGTGGGTGACATGGGCGAGCGCGCAGAAGTTTCTGACTTCAGAACTTCCATCGTTTTTTATAGCGAGGGCGTGGCAATCCTTGTTTGTTTATAATAATAAATAAACTCGAATAATTTCTGTGAAATAACATTTCAGCCCTATATTCTAGTTATGAAATGAATAATTTTTTGAATAAATATTTCAAAGCAGCATCAAAACATATCTCATCAAAAAATATGGGTAATATGCGAAACGAAATATGTTGATGATCTTCCGCTCAGATCAATGCCATATGCTTTGGTGAACTCAAAATACAAAATTACCAACCCTGCATCATATATCTAATTGAATAGTATTTAAACAACAATACAATATTGATAACCTAGCATTGCCATTAAAAGTGTGATGGCAGAAGATCATAAATTTATCAGTACATATAAGTATTTTACGCGCAATCATGATCACTTTACTCTACTTTTAATTTTTGTGATTAATAGAAAATCTCGGATATTCACTAATGGAAAAGTATAAAACAAAAATTATATTCAACGTTTATCATAATTTTACAACTGGGTGAGGTGAGCAGAAATTAATTAAAAGAAAACTAATAGGTACTTTGCTATATCGATTATCTAGCGCCCATACATAGCAAATACGGCAGATTTGTAGATACTGTACCTACGTAGCCAATATAAAGCTCACATACAGGTATGGAAAAGACAGTCGGAAACATAGGAAAGTCAGTGTTAATCATGAATGCAGTGGAGCAATGGAAGAATCAAAACCTCAGCACGATACGATGACGACTAAAAGATTATTATCTCAATTGCACGTGAATTCTTCCAGAATAGTTATTGGCTATTTGAGGATACCTCTTTTCCAAGTAACTACACAGCAGTCTCCACAGTCCACCCCTAGAGGTAGAAAGTGTGATAAGGATTACGCCATATCATCGCGCGTGCCGAGAACCCCTCCGAAGAGATGAACACACCAGTTTCCTGTTTGGGCCCCGACTCGAAAGCCAGAACCGTCTGAACTATCCAACCCCTACTGGCTCAGCAGGTCAGTACCCGAGTTAGTTTGAGACGCAACTCACCCGCCGGAGGGAATTCTTATCCATCCACCCGAACGCAGTCCCATGAACTAAGATAAACTCAAGATTGACGACTACAATTGATCCTGGTACGAGCACCGTCTAGCGGCCTATACGTCCTGACTCAACGAAGCCATGTGAGGTCATTTGATTGATCCTGGCGTCAAGCACTAATGGCGGAGCCATTTCGTCGAGATCTACAAACCCTAAATCGTTACGCATTGATCCAGGGGCCAGGACAGGCCGGTCGAACCGTCAAGTCCCGCTAAACCCGAGTCGTTTCATGAGAATATCCCGAACATGGGGGTCTGCGAACAGATAAATGAAATACCCCCCTAGTCCAGCATGCGGACTTTCAACCACTGCCCCCTCGAGTCCAACACCACTGGGGTGGCCAGGTGGTACAAGTAACACCTGTGGGCAAACCACCCCCCGAGGTAACGCAGTATGCTACATAACGCACTCGGCCATTACACAGAATCCAGAGATTCATACTGCGATAGGGTAGAGTACGCCAGTTTTAAGGGAGAAGCCCTGTGCTCTGACAGACTCCCTTGTCACTGAGTTAATCAGCCGGCTCAGCCCTCCATTTCACCTGAACGGCAAAACTAGGGCCCCATTCGGAGATCTTCCACCATACAGATCCAGTGACTGGCGCGAAATGGCATTACGTTAGACACCAAGACTTAACCCTCCATTTCGCCGGGACGAAACTAGGGTCCTAGTCATGACAAGTGCCCCTGTCACGTCAAGATCTAATGCCTGGGAAGCGTATCTCAATGGCAGTGTGTAGTGTTAATGCTTCGATCGAAAGGTTTTCACTCCTCACTACCATTGAGAGAGATCACTCATTTGTTCGTCATCGTATGGCGCTGAGTTTTTGATTCTTCCACTGTTCCACTGCATTCTTGATTAACACTAATTTTCTATGTTTACTGTCTTTTCCATACCCGTATGTGCTCTTGTTCGGGACGGCACAAGAAGTGGATCACATAATTATATATACCTTTTCAGTGTTATGCCTGATTACACTGGCTAACAAAAAAATTTAATGTTACAATATCTGATGAATATTGAAAAAAACGATTTCAGAATTTTTCAACCGTAAATGGTCGACTTCGTTTAGTTTAAGACCTACTAAACGTACCTTACATTTAAGAAAACTACAAAGATTAAAAATATTGACCTAAATTTTTTCCTCTTATGAGGGGTCATATCTTCTCTCTTCAAGAAGGCTGGTTCTTTACTACTGAGTGATCATCTTTCATGGCTGGATCCCATCGTTTTTGATAGCGAATTTCCATTGTGGAATCTTTTACCCTACTTGTCACTGGCAGCTCCCAAATTTTCAGGAAAAAATGACAGATGTGAACGGAGAAAATGAATTTTTAATGACATTCGAGCACCAAGCGCTTTGTAGGCATCTAATAGTTCATCAACTAACTGTTGGTAGTTAGCATCCATATTGTTGCCATATAATCCTCTTACTACACTAACAAATGAGTTTCATGCTCTGAATTCTTGCCTCCTGCATCTCTGTAAAATTAACGTCGTCCAGCAATTTTCTGATTTGTGCTCCAATAAAAGTATATTCCTTTATTTGGAATCAGTTTACTTGGAAAAGACTTCTTTTAAGTATTTGAATCTATTACCATCTTTATTCATAGCCTTCACAAAGATTTCCATCAGCCCAAGTTTGATGTGAAGAGGAGGCAGAAGGACATTTTTGGGTTCTACAAGAGGTTTAAACTTAACATTTTGAGATCCCGGTTGAAATACCTTTCTTGCTGGCCAAATTCTTGTTATATAATGCTGATTCACTGCACGATTGTCCCATAGATCAAGAAAACAGCAATATTTTCTAAATCCTCCCTGAAGTTTCACTAAAATTCCTATAACTTTTAGGTACCCACATATCTGTCATTTATAGGTATTGTGGTTTATTTGATCCAAAAGAGTGCGCATATTTTCATAACTTTCTTTCATCGTCATTGAATGGGCGTAGAGGGTTTTAAATTTACATTATACAATAACACAGCTTTCAAACTGTATTTAGACGAATCTGTAAATAAATTCCACTCAGAGGGGTCATGCTCAATATCAAGTTCCTGCATTAAACCATCATTATCAGTACACGCACTAAACGAATTTTCCATACTGTAGGACAATTCCACTCCTCTTAGATGTAATACATTATTGGAACCAAATCTATTAGGTTTGTACGTTTCATTGATTCTGCTATTTTTTTCTGTTATTCCCATATTTCCAGTAATGACCCCTCAGAAGTTTCACGTAGCACTGTAAATTTATGACTCAACAGTAGAATAGTAGTTAATCAACCCATCAAGAAAATGTCTTCTTTCACCAAGATGTTAACCCGCTCCGAAAAGGATACTTCGTTTACCGGTCGGCTAAATCAATACACTATCGACGAAATAATTACATATTTAGTTAGAAACCTTATATTCTGATAAAAAATATTTTCTTTTGAATAATATGTCGCAGTCATCTTGATCTGAATTCTCAATTATTACTCACCATTTGGATAGTTGTAAGGTACCGCTTCCACCAGAGGTATTTTTGATATTTGTCTCCCATAGCTGCTAAAAGGTAGTAACTGTACATGATGATATGGACGAAAGTATTCAGGAAGCCAAAGAATGAAGAATGGCCCCCAGGAGTGAATTTGACTCCGAACCATACTGATATCGGCATAATTCCATGATGTATGATGTGAAGAGTTGAGATTTGACGATTTTTCTTACGAAGTACGAAGAAAAGCTGAAAAAAAAAACACTGAAAAGCATTCAATTCATAAATATTAAAAACTTATTCTGGAGGTCAGTGTATTATTTTTTATTTTTGTTCGAACTCTAGCGGGATAATTTAATAAGATTTCAAGGTTGAGACATTTTTTTCAATAGAAGATAGAACTCATCAAAGTAAACTCTGTTACCAAAAATCATCATCATCATTTATTCACACAAAATATTTCAATTTGCTTTACAAGACTATATTATGTAAATTTACATATGGAAATCCATAGAAGCAACACATACTGCTTGTACGTGGTGATCGCTTTTCAGGAGGACAAGGTCAAAAAAACTGTCAGGTTCAAATTGAACTTTAGAAATTTAAGAAAATTTCGAGTCCGATTCTGCTATTTAGGACATTAAATCATAGGAATATTTTCTCTTCTTTAAACATAATTTTGTCAACTTTCAGTTCAGAGTAAACAATCATGTGATAGTAGCAAATGGTTTTTGACTTTCCTGAATTCATTGAAAGGCACCGCATATTTATTCAAATATTGAAGATTCAAGCAGAGTGCAGCAGAAAAATATCCGTTGGAGAATCCTCGATAAACGCGAGGACCTATGAAATGGGTGTAGATATAAATGATTTTAATGAGGTTTGTATAATTAGCGAGTAATTGAACTCAATTATTTTCAGTTTCAATAAACTGATGTTTTCAAAGGTTACTTTTTCTGCCAGGGGGTATAACTCGTCAAAATGAAACACTTCAGAAAAAATCATCCAAAGGCAGCTACAAGCATTTTATAAGATTTTCTTATACACTGTTACAAGATAAGAAAAATATATTTATTCAAGTTTGCAAATAATTTTGATTTGCATTCAAATATCGAATAAGTGAATATTCTAAAGGAAACCATATGGCAAATTGGCGAGATGAAGTAAAATGTATAATATTCTTCCTGATTTACTTAGACACGTATGTATCACTCCTTTGCATTTAAATACATATGCGGCATCTTTCACAAATTAACGAAAGTGAGTAATTAATGCACGAGTTTCTTGAGCGTTTGAATCGACATTAGCGTTTGAAATGACACATGCTGTTAATTCAAGCCGCATGCTCACTGATGTTGCCAGAACAGAACGGGACTTAATTGCTGAGAATCAAATTTTATAAAAATGCCTTCAAGCTCTGTACCCTTAAATTGAATAGGTATTTTTGCTTGAATGGTTTATTTTGTTTGTATAAGTTTCAAGTTCTATTGAAAATAAGTTTCAACTTTTAAAACACACTCTATAAGTACCAGTCTCTGGATTCTGGAGCAATGAGAATTAATTTAACCCAGTATCTTCCTCTTAGTGCTCCATCAAAAAAGGTAGACTCTCGAGTAGAAAGAAGTTTGAAGACAAAAAAGCCATTCATCATCACAACCTGGTTACCGTGGTTTTCCGGATTTTTGCCCAAATTTTGTTTCTATCTAAATATGTATATGGTGCAATCAAAAGAAAAATGAAGAATGGACACATAGAAAAATGAAGCAATGAATTTTGTGCGACAATTGTGAGTACAAGTTTTCGGATTTAAACAGAACATGAAAAGGTATATAAGATAATTAGAAAATTTTAATTATTTTGGTTCTTAAGTGATGTATATCGATCTTGATAAACAGTAGAGTGTTTTACTTCAAATCTTGATTATCAGTATTTTTGAAACTATAAGTTTGAGAAAGTTCCTGAATTTGAAATTTACCTCTTTGAGAATGAATAACTCTTATGAGCCAAAAAAATGCAATCATTCAAAACTATGAATTATTCTTCAAATTTTTTTCATATCTAAGTAAATATCGCTCCTATAAAAATATAAGCTGATAATGAGGCACCATTGGACAATGAAGTGTATACCAAGTTACGAACAGAAATTTTACCCTGTATTTTGAAAATAAACAGAACTGATTTCAAGGCATCTTAGACAACTTCAATATAGCTGATAATCAAAAATTTGAATAAAAAAAGTACTGTATCATACATACGATAAAGTTGTTCGGCGAATTGAAGATTAATCAATGAATTAACGGGTAACACTACATTTTTTTGAAAAATTATTTATCAACCCTTATTTGTGATCAGAGAAACTATATTCTTCGTTTTATTGTGACATATTTTTCGTTTTATTGTGACATAAGATTTAGTCAATCTATTTATTGTGTACTTCCTATCATCGGAAATTGAAGTTGACTTGAATTGCTAGAGTCTCTTTAATTTTGGGCTGGTCAATGTTTAATATGTTGTTTATCAGTCACAGATGACAGATCACTTTGACAAGTTACAGGTCTGAGCATAACATCCAAATGATAAAACTTTGTTATTAAAATAAAAGTGCTCTTTAAAGTCGACTTTTCAACATTTGGTAGACAAGTTCGAGAAAACCGGTTCGGTAAATAATAACACAACAGCCATACGTTAAAGGAGCGCTAGGTCGACCCAGAAAATTTCCGCAGTGCTTGAAATTGTGCGGGAGAACTCGAAGTAGTCAATTCTTCGCCGTCCACAGGAACTGGGCTTTCCGCGAGTATTGCGTCGGGAACTGCCAGCGGTAATGTTCACAAAGAACGCTGTTGGTTTGCTGACTATGCTTTGGGACGATTAAAATAGAATCCTAATTTATATCAAAACATAATTTTTTCAGACGAGGTGCATTTTTAGATGAATGGCTGTGTTAGTAGGCACAACTGCCCTATATGCGAGAACGCCAAACCACACGGAATTCACCATTCATAAATATTTATCGCGAATTTTGGAGCGTCAACGTCATTGGTCTGTGCGTTAGTGAGGCCGTCACCGTCAACGGCGATAGCTTGAAGATAACTGATTTCTTTTAATCAAAATTCAACAATATGGACGTAGAAGATATGTGGGTAGAGAAGGATGGTGCTACGTGCCATACAGCGCACACCCATGGCATTAGAGCTTGGCGCGCTGGGGGCGCTTGTCAAGACTAGGACCCTAGTTTCATCCCGATGAAATGGAGGGTTCAGTGTTGGTGCCTAACGTAATGCAATCCGCGCCAGTCACTGCACCCGTGTGGTGGAAGATCGACCGAATGGGGCCCTAGTTTCACCGTAAGGTGGAACGGAGGACTGAGCCACGTTGATCAACTCAGTGGCAAGGGAGTATGTCACAGCACGGGGCCTCTCCCTTAAAACTAGCGTTCTCTTCCGTATTGCAGTAAATGTCCGGATTTTTCTGTCCAATGGCCGAGTGCGTTATGTAGCATACTGTGTTACCTCGGGAGGGTGGATGCCCACAGGTAGTACTTGTACTACCTGGCCAGCCAATTGCTGGACTAGGCGGGTATTTCGTTTATCTGTTCGCAGACACTGATGTTCGGAATATTCTCATGAAAGGTCTCAGGGTTAAGCGGTTCGACCGTCCCCGTCCTGTTCCTGGATCTATTGTGAGACGTTTCTGGGTTTTGTGGATCTCGACGAAACGGCTAGTCCATTGGTGCTTGACGCCAGGATCAATTGAAATACTTTATATGGGTTCGTGGTTCTTGACGTAAGGCCTGATTGACGGTGCTCGTACCAGGATCAATTGAGGCATCAATCTTGAGATTATCTTAGTTCATGAGTCTCCGTTCGGATGAATGAATGAGAAGCCCCTCCGGCGTGTGAGTTGCGTCCCAAAAAACTCGGCTACTGACAATGCAGAGGTTGGATAGTGCTTCGCTGCTACCAGTCAGACGGTTGTAGGTTTTCGAACTGAAGCCCAAACTGGAAGCTGGTGGGTTTATCTCTTAGGAGGGGTTCTCACCACGCCCGATGATATGGTGATATGGCGTAACCCTTATCACACTTTCTGCCTCTGGGGGCAGACTGTGGAGACTGCTAACTAGTCACTTGGTGAAAGAGCTACGCTCACATGCCAATAAACTAACTGGTAGAATTCACGTGCAACACAGCGGACGCCACGATTTACATTCTGCTAGAACGATTTGAAGGTATGCTTATTTCTCGCAAAGGTTACATGAGAGGATCACTTAGGTCAAACGAATCGGCCCTGCTACACTTTTTATTGTAAAGTTTTCCGAAGTCACAGGTCTGTGCATATAGGTATCACACGACCGATGACCTTAAAGTAAACATAACATTACCCGAATTCAGCTAGGTTCAAGTGGCTGAAAAATAGACCACGCAAATCCGTACCACCAAGAGAAGTCACGGTAGACATTTTAGCGATATATACTTTATACATAATGGTGTACATGTATCTTTTACAACATATTCCATTTCAACATATATCGGGTGTTTTTTTTTAGAGTGATAGAACTTTCGATAGGGATAACTGTGATTTGACAGAAGATAGAACCCATGTTGTTTTGATATTTCTGTTCAGTAAGCATTGACAAATTATCATAGAAAGACTCACACCGCAACAACATTTACAAATTGTTGAAATTTATTTTCAAAATCAGTGTTCTATTCGCCAACCCTATAGAGCCACTTCGTGAAATTTATCGTTTATATAATCGTCCATCAGAGCAGTTTATTCGTCGAACTTATCGATAGATCTCGGACAACATTTTCTCTACTCGTTGCAACAACAACAAGACAAGGAACTGTACGTACAGAAGAAAATATCGCTGCTGTAAGTCATAATGTTAATGATGATCCAGATTTGTCTATTTGTCGACGTTCACAACTAGTTGGACTCTGTGCATCCACCACATAGAAAATTTTGCCTTAAGATCTTGGTCGACACCCATACAAGATCCAACTGGTTCAAGAACTAAAGCCTCTTGATCATAATAAGCGTCGTTTGTTTGATGATGGGGCCCTAGAACAGCTTGAAATTGATCCACTTTTTTATCGTAAAATTGTGTTTAGGGATGAAGCTCATTTCTGGTTGAACGGCCATGTAAACCAGCAAAATTGCCGTATATGCAGTGAAAACAATCCTCAAGAAGTTCTGCAGGTTCCATTGCATCCTGTAAAATGCACGGTATGGTTTGCTTTACGCGCTGGAGGCATCATCGGTTCAAATTTTTTTTAAAACGATGCTGGAGCCAATGTTACGGTGAATGGTGCTAGTTACAGATCGATGAACAATGATTTTCAAAATTTGAATGGTATCGACCCAGAAGTGTTTTGGTTCCAACAAGATGGTGCTTCACCTTATGCTGCTACCGTTACAATTCATTCATTGAAAGAAAGATTTGGCAATAATATTATTTCGAGAAATGGTCCAATTAATTGGCCTCTAAGATCATGCGATATAAATCCACTGGATTATTTTCAAGGTTATGTCAAGTCATTAGTTTATACTGATAAACCAGAAACAATAGACGCTTTGGAAGCCGACATAACTCGTGTTATTTATGAAATAAGGTCTGAATTACTCGAAAAAGTGGCCCAAAATCGATCTGGTGGAATGCGGTTCCTCAGCGCTAGTCGTGGTTGACATATGCCAGAAATTATTTCCAAAACATAAATGTCATAAAATTATCTTTCAAATAAAAAAAAATTGGCTTCAATCTTAATTTAAATGTGTTTTATTTTAATTTGAATTTGTATCACTTTGAAAAAAAACACCCGATACCAGTTCCTATTGAAAAACCCTTCATAAAAATTCCAGAGATTCTTTATTTCTATTTCATTAAAATTCAAACAACAATTCAGAAGTAGCTGGAAATATCTGAAATATTCCATAATCTTTTTAAAGCATTAGGTCAAGAAACTTCCGAATAAATAACTGTTTTCATTCAGAATAAATGACATCATTAAATGATAGAACGAACTTGAATATCTCTCATTCCGAGTGATAATCTGTTAAAATATTCCATAAATTCGATACAAGGTGAATCATTTTCTTACAAAAGTCAGAATGAATAACTTCATCTGAAATCGCTAATATAAAAGTTTCATGAAAGCGAATTACAAAAAATACCAAAAAAATTTCTGCTACGGTTGTAATTTACCAGGCATGATGTTGTTAGACAACTTTAAGTAACTCGAACTAATGTTTTCTATCATAATTTTGACCCTACGGTTGAGCCGAGAGCCAAACTGAAATTTATTGAAGGATCTTCCCCGAAAAAAATTACGTGAAGAATTTGAAAGAATTGTAGGTTTGTGTCTAATACATAAATATAATTTTTATATACTTTTTCGTATAACAACATATAAAAAATTTATGAGATATACATTCTGTCAAGAAAGTACCGGGAATTATCGATTTAAATCTGGCGGGGCAATGAGGCAGGTAAAAATTTTTTTCCTAGGTTGGTACCACTGTCCTTAATTACTATGCCAAGCTTGAGCTAGATCTGTCTACTAGTGTGTTTGCAACAGCTGATTAAGTCAGTCGATGTCAGAGTGCGTGCCGATTTTTACTATGGGTGATTACGTTGAGCAAAGAATTTGTTTAAAGTTTTGTGTTGCAAATGAATTTTCGTGTGCCGATGCATTGAAAATGTTGCAAAAGGCCTTTGGTGATAATGCTCTATCGAAAACTCGTGCATATCAGTGGTACAGAGCCTTCAAGGACGGTCGTGAAGTGGTCGTCCATCGACGGCTGCGATCGAAGATAACGTCTATAAAATTAAGGAAAAGGTGCTGGAAAACCGTCGTACCAGCTTGAGAGATAGCACATGATCTTAAGATATCCCACGAGTCCGCACGTACGATGTTGATTGATATTTTGGGCATGAGAAAGGTGGCCGCACGACTCGTACCGAAAGACCTGAATTTTCTTCAAAAACGTCATCGCGAACAGGTTGCTTCAGACATGCTGGATCGCTGTAATTCCGATTCTACATTCATGGAACGCATTATAACTGGTGATGAGACCTGGGTCTACGAGTACGATATGCAAACAAGCCAGCAATCATCGGAATGGGTGGCAAAAAATGAGCCGAAACCGAAAAAACCACGCCAAAGCCGCTCAAAATGAAGGTGACGCTCATTGTTTTCTTCGATATCCGTGGCGTGGTGCACTACGAATTTATTACAGAGGGTCAGACGGTAAACAAGGAGTATTACCTAGGCGTTATGAAACGTTTGCGTGAGCGTATCCGTAAGAAGCGGCCAAATTTATGGGCGAACAACTCATGGATTTTGCATGACGATAACGCGCCTTCTCACCGAGCTACGATTGTGACTGACTTTCTCGCCAAAAACTCAACAAACGTGCTTCAGCAACCACCGTATTCGCCGGATTTGGCTCCCTGCGACTTTTTCCTCTTCCCAAAACTAAAATTGCCCCTTCGTGGCACCCGTTTTGAGTCGATTGAAGCCATAAAACAAAATTCGGCGCGAGAGCTAAAGTCCATCCCGGAAAGCGCCTATAAAAAATGTTTCGATAATTGGAAGTGCCGTTGGCATAGATGTATTGGAGCAAATGGAGCCTATTTTGAAGGCGACCCAATAAATTTTGACGATTAAATGTAAAAATGTTGTTTTAATTGAAAATTCCCGGTTCTTTCTTGACAGAGTAGTATATTATTTCCAAATTTTCAATTTTCTGCAAAACAGCTCTGTTTACAACAAAAATGATAGTTTTCCAAAAGGTGTTTCGTATAATGGGAGTTTTCTGTTATGACCTATCAGAGAAAAACAGCATATTTTTTTCGAAAACAATTAATTCAAAATAAAAACTCTATATGGTGTATTCTGACGAAGTCTTTTGAAATGGACGAAACGTACGTTAGTTCCATAAAATAAAGTACAAATAAAAACATGTGATTCGCTAATAAATAAATAACATTTGACGCGTTCACATAATTTCAATTTATCTTCATCTTTCAATGTTTTTAGGTTTTTATTTTAACGTAGTTTCACTGAGAAATAATCACAGAGGAGTATTATTTATGTAAGATAAACAATGAAGAATTATAAATCACTAAATAATATATATCAATTTAGGTAAAATCTTACCGTGTCGAAGAATTCAGAGAACTTTGACATGTAATACCACCAACAACCTCTGGCCATCTGAAAAAAATATGATGACTGGTTAGCTTTGAAAATTGAATGAAAATTGCGTAAAAGCCAAAGCTTTCCAAAAATGCACTTACTCTCAAAGCCATTGGATTATTTGAATAGTCGACAGTTTGACAACGAAAACTGTAATGGGTCATCCAACCCGCTACACAACTCTGAAAAGAGAGAAAAATGCATTAAAACATTTCATGAAAAACGCAATCAATACAATAACAATGATAGAACATTTCAACTTAACCTATTCTGAATATGTGTTCAATTATTTATTATGGAAGAGATGATTTTTGTGATAAATAACAATAATATAAAATAAACTTTAAAACAGACTTATATCTCAGAATGTTCTAAATTAGGAATAATAATAATAATTTTATTTCACGCATTTCGATCCTCAAAAAACTAGCCAAAAACTACTGCGTAGAATTAATTGAACTTTTTCACGTACAAGCCTTGCTATATCAGCTCTCAAAACATATAATGATTATGCGGCTTAAGTATAGAGTTGGGCTCGAAAAATACAATTGAATCCTTTGTCGGGAAAAAACGAAATTACTTTCCGAGCAATCTTATGTTTCGACCTGGGAAATTTCTAGGTGTGAAAATGGCAGGGAAGATTTATGCTGTCTCCGAGGATCTTTGGACTGCGTCTTTGTCGAATTTTCGTATGAGTTTTTGGTATACACTACGATTTAACTAGGATGTAACGCAATAATAATAATAATTATCAATCTTAAGTCTATCGTAGTTACGGCTGGATTCTAAATTGAATATAAAGAATTATGAATACGTTAGATGAAGAATTAATTATGAAAGTCCTTAAATATCGAAATTTATAAATAAATTTCATAAATTTGAGATGGTTTCAGTCGTTGTCATCTAAGTTTATAATAATCAAAAACAAGTTTTGGTGAATAGGGTCTTGTGACCAAAAAATGTGAGAAGTTTAAATTTCTGGATCAATACCGGCTTACAAAAACATGAACTTCCAATTGTGAAGTGGTGAAACATCAATTATTGAATATAATTTTGTACATATGACACAATAAAATATTCGAAGGATTAAACTACGAATGAAAACTTGACCCCCCAGAACTCAGAAACGAAGAATTTTCGAAGATTTAAAAAAATCAGGTCAACTTCTGTTTTGAGCGGGACGAATTTCCATCATGAGTTTATTCCGAAAGAACCCTTCCCATGAAGGTGGCATCAACCCCCAACATTTTTTGAATAGGAAAGAGATATCGAGTGTTAGTTAGTTTGAAAGTTATTCATGTTTTGTACACAACCCAGTTAAAATTTTCAAAATCGATTCATTATTCACGAAATAATGTAATATTGAAGTTACCGTTAAAAGGTGATGTTGAACAGACAGTTGAACCGCCCAAACTCAAGAGCCTATGAATTCTGAAGAATCCAAAAATAATTTTCAAGTTCTGCATTAGGATGAAAGAATTCCTATGACGACATTGTTCCGAAAAAAACACCTTAGGATGGCAACAACCCCCAACATTTTTGAATAGGGAGATGTTAGATGTGATTGGTTGAGAAGTTTTTTCTGTTCTCTAAACATCGTAGTTGAAATTTTCAGATTTTTTTATTTGATGGCAGAACAATTACAGTTTTTGAATGTTTTAACTTTAAAAACAACTTATTTGAATTTATTATACGACATTATTGATCCAATGACTACTGACGTTCTGGAAAAGGACGACAACCTATTAGAAAATGAACTCCCATTTCAGTAGAATGGTGCACATTTCGAAATAGAAAATAAAATCTTCAATTCGAAACTACCTGTAAATATTCATTTATAGATACGTAGACGATATTCTCACGTGTATCTCCGGAACATCCAGACAACTGAGTCAATTTTTGAATTTCTTGAATAATATTCACCCAAAAATTAAATTCAAATTAGAAAAAGAATCGAAGAAGAGTATTTCATTTTCAGACCTCTCGATATCACACTCAAATAGAAAAATAGAATTCAACGTGTTCAGAAAACCCACATCCACTGATATATGTATTCCTATTGATTCCAATCACTCATTTTCACAAAAAATATCAGCGTATCAATCGATGATCCATAGAGCCTTCGCATTACCATTATCAAAAAATGAACGCGAAGCTGAAGTCCAAATTATAAAATAAATAGCCGCGAACAACGGTTTCAACCCCAATATAATAGATAATCTAATTCGACAAAAACTATCTAAAATAGCTATAAGCCAAATTTATCCTATCATAAAAACTGAAGAGAATAAAAAATTCATTTCTCTATCGTACTTTGGTAGCATAAGTCAAAAAGTGGCCAATAGTTTTGCAAAATCAGATGTCAATATTGCCTTCAAAACGCAAAACAAGTTATCATCGGTATTTTTTAACGCAAAGAACCCTACACTAAACATACACAAATCAGGAGATTATGAGTTATCTTCTTCTACGTGCAGTAATAAATATATAGGACAAACAGGACGTTCCTTCAAAACGAGGTTCAACATAAAATGAGTTTCATAAAAAATAAACAGAATTCTACTTTTGCCACTCATTGTCTAGAAAACGGTCATTCCTTTCCCACGATAGATAATCTTAAAATTTTACATGTAGAATCAAAAGGGAAAAAACTCGATTATCTAGAATCTGTTGAAATTTTCGAATTAGTTCACAATAACAATAACGTAAAAATAATGAATGACTGTACGGAGCTATGTAAATCGAAAATATTTGAGATATTCAAAAAGTAACATCTGTTTAAAACCTTTTTCAACGAACATAAAATTAATTTAATCAAAAGTAAACAAAAATTCAACTTTTGCCACTCATTCTTTAGAAATTAGTAATTCCTTTCGACAAAAAAAAATCTTAAGAAAATTTTGCATGTAGATTCAAATGAAAAGAAACTTGATTATTAAAATTTTCATATTCGTTCACAATAAAAATAATTTAAAAAATAATGAATGTCGGTATGGAGCAATGTAAATTCAAATATTTGAGATGTACAACAAAATAACGTAAAAATAATGAATAACTGTACGGAGCTATGTAACCCCAAAAAATTATTTGAGATATTTGGGTACCATCTGTTTAATAACCTTCTTTGTCGATTGCCGACATTCCGATATCTGTTAGAAGGCCCTTCTTTTTTAACCGGTATTTTATCACGTTCCGCTTGTAAACCTCTGTACCACCATTAAGTGTTATCTATTGAAATATTCAAAATATTTATCACTTTTGTTTAAATACCTCTGTACCACTGTTAGGTCTTCAGTTGTCTGATGATAGGATAGTTCATTTCCCGAAACTCGAGTCACAAGAAAATGTGTCATATATATTTTTATTGGTAGTAAAACATAGAAATTTCTACAATTTGTTTTAATTATGATCAACTACCAAATAGTAACGGCTGAAACAATTCAGTATTAGATTTTTATGTAGGGACATTTGAAATCCAAAGTCTATGCAACTCTACCTGAACATCTTGCAGGACTACGACAAAGAATCATTACGGAATGCCGATTACTGACACCAGACATTTTAGAAAATGCTAGAGAAGGATTTGAAAGTAGACTGTATCATTGTATGGAAGTTGGTGGTGAACAATACATATGTTAGTTCTTTAGATAGTTTACTTTTTGTTCTGGATGTTCCCTATCATTACTTACAGATCTGGTGTATTTGAATGTATTGGATTTCTGTTTGAGTTACTCTTCTGAAAAAATTCAATATAAAATTGCTTAAAAAAAACATCGGATCTGAAAATTTCAACTAGGATGTTTCGAAAATATGAAAAGCTTTTTAACTAAAATACATCCGCCATCTCTTTCCTATTAAGAAAAAATGGGGGTTCTTGCCACCAGGTGGTGTGTTCGGAACAATGTCGTCATAGGAATTCTTTCTTCCTAATTCAGAACTTGAAAAATATTTTTGGATTCTTCAAAACTCTCAGGTTCTTGAGTTTGGGCGGTTTGACTATCTGTTCAACATCACCTTTTGACGGTAAGTTCAATATTACATTATTTCGTGAATAGTGAACGGATTTTGAAAATTTTAACTGGGTTGTGCACAGAAAATAAGTAATTTTCAAATTAACTAACACTCGACATCTCTTACCTATTCAAAAAATTTTGTGGGTCGATACCACCTTCATGTTGTGATTTTTTCGGAACAAACTCATAATGGAAATTCAAAGCAGAAGTTGACCTGTTTTTTTTAATCTTCGGGAATTCTTCGTTTCTGAGTTCTGGAGGGAATCAAATTTTCGTTCGGACACCCCGTATGTGATAACCGTAGCATCAAATTTCAAGTCCTTACTGAATAGAATCGCAAAGACATTGATATCTACGGAACGTTCAAACGAAAACATGAATATTCAGCTCAAATACGGATCTATAATTACTGAAGTATTTATGTAAATGATGGCACTAATAATCGACTGACATTTTATCGACATTCTTGGGTGTGATTTAAAGTCAGTTCAACTATTGAAAATTTCTGTATGCTTCTGATTATATGAATCCGCGTCTTATGGTAAATGAAAGACCCTGAAGAATTTTTCAGATCCATACTTTTAAAGAATATGAAATTTTTGTTAACCAAAATAATGAAAAATATTTCTACAATTTAATAATTTACAACAATTGTTTCGCCAACACTGTGGTTTGTTGAAGTTGAAATTAAATATTACTTCTTATATAGCTATGGCTTAGAAAAAAACTAGAAAAAGGTTAAATACAAATAACTTACAATTTGCGGAAATGCAGATAATAATATTTCCGAAAATTGCTGGATATTAGTAGACCTCCCTTTATTGAAAAATTTGCGAAAAAAATACAAATAATCATCAATTTTCGAAAATACAGATAAAGAATAATATGCAAAAAAGTAATACAAATAACCATTAAATATAAAGGTGACAGTCGGAAATACCTCACTAATGAACAACAAGGGAGATCTGGCGGCTTCTTTTTGATCGCTGAGAAGAATTTTAAAGTTTTCGACCTATCAATTTCTACTGGTTCCTAAAGTGTGTGTCTATTAATTTAATCAAGAATAATTTCATAGTTGTTGTTGAAATTATGTCCATATTCTTTCAAAAGAATTCTTGACAAGGTCCAAAGTGTTTTTGGAATTTTACAGATTTTTCACTCTTAATCAATACTCATCAGATAATAAAAGTCTTTACTATCGTTCATTTGTGATTTTTAGCTCCTCACGAACAAGTTAAGTCAGCATGATTCACACGAGTGCAGAGAGAGTAGAAATAGTCGCTCTTTCTCTAAAAAATAATTACAATGCTAGAAAAACAAATATAATTTTCAACGGAGGAAATGACAAGGATGGCAGTCAATCGGTTGTGATTAATTTTCTATTATATTTTCACTGAGGGCAAATCATTTCTGCAGGTGTTTTCTATTTGATGTTCTTTTAAGAATTACATTTTGCCCTGTCTGAAAAAACGATCGAATACAGAAAAAATTATCAAATGTTAAATGCTGATTATTAATGAATGGTAATTTCAACAGACATAATTGTAAATACAGGAGCGATTCAAATCCTAGAATTTCGAGAGAACAGCACATACAGTATCCAGAAAAGTTGAATGTCTGGGCTGGAATTTTAGAAAATAGCATCGTGAGTCCCTTTTTCTTTCTCATAATTGGTGAATCTTATCTCAACCACCTCTAATATCCCTTTTTGCGTTTTATTGATCCAAAAAAAGATGATCGGATAAAAAACGTATTTTGCCAACAAAATGGTGATTAGCCACACTATGCAGTCCTACAAGGTGATTTCCTGAATAGTGATTCTCCCGAGAATTGGATTGAAAGGAGAGGTCCTATTGAATGGCCTTCAGGATCTTCTGATTTGGTACCTCCCGACTTTTTCGTAAGGTCATTTTAAGAGTGTCGTGCTAAAGATAGCACCTTAATCTCTAGAAGATCTTCGATAGACAATAGTGTTAGCGTGTACTGAATAACATGTGAAATGTTACAGAATGTAAGAAAATTGTTTAACAAAGATGATATGAAAGAAATAAAAGGAAGGGAAATTGAAAATTTCATTAATTAAAACTCGTTCAGAAACTCAATCACTTAATGCACTTAAACAATCAGTTCCAGAGAGGTTTTTACACCAAAATAAACGCCAAACAGAAGTTTTTTAGCATACTCATGAAAAGAATTTATTCATTTATTTATTGCGAATAGAATACACACAGGTATGACAACCCAGATGAGTACCACATATTTCAGTTTTATACCATCATAAATATAAATTAAAGTGAAAATGGAATTGTTTACAATAGAAAAACTATTGCCAAATAAACACAATATTCAGAAAAACAAAACAAAAATTCAATCCTAGTTAATAATCATATCTGCTCAGCAAACTAAAATTTCAACAGTTTTTTAAATTGAGTAAGGTATACATTGAAAGGGTCAACATTAAAGGAACTCGAATTGAATGTCGACAAAATCCCACATATCGGTGAATTATTGGTAACGTTCAATTTACGAAAAGGTATGGAAAACAACTCCCAAGATCTCAAACTCCTCTCAGGAACTTTGAGAGATACAGACTGAAGAATTAAAGGAGCCGAAAGGACATTATTTAAAATTGTATATAAAAGGCACATATCATATATGTTACTTATTCTGCTTTATATTTAAAATATTAAAAACATCCTTTTTGAAGTAATATTCCCTTTCAAAATAATTGAACCCGAAAGACTTGTGTAATTAGGAAAGCTAGATAAAGAAGGTGCATACATTTTCTCCATCAAATTTTTTAGAAAGATATGTTGTACCATGGATTTTGAATCGCACTGTATATTACGCGGGAAAATCAGGTATTTCAATTTTGTAAATCTGTTGCACCTCAAGCTTTATAATTAATATGCATCTGAATAAGGCTTGGATATAATTTTCGAAACCATTTATACAACAAAAATTCACAACCATTGTAAAAATCATGAAAAAGGATCATATTATGGCTTTCGAAAGAAGTAACACACGGTTCAAAATTTGAGGTTTTTCGCATTAACTGAAAACCCAGTGTAAGATTAAATGTTGAATAGTCTACTTTGAATTACTCTCGTGTGTTATTGATGAAAGGAGTAGGATGATCGGTCACATAATTTTTAAGAAATTCGTAAGATATCTTAGTAAATTTTCTACAAGGTATTATTCGAGGAAAGGCCTAAACTTCCTGAACAGATGAAAAATATAATCTGTGTTCAATATCACTCTCACACAGCAATAAATTAATTTGATCAAAGTTTTAATTTTCCACTTCCATCAATGCTTTCACTGAATCCAAATAACTTCCGGGGCGTTTGCCCCCTTGAACACGCGAAAAATTGTCAAGTGAAGAAGGTTAAGCCGTCTTAATTCTGAAGGAGATACTGTTGTTAAAGTTTCCGTTTTCGAGAAAATCAATTTTGAGCGCCATTTGTTTGTTGTGTCAGTTGAACTCATTATATGCATAAGCATGAATAAAGTTACTGAATTTTTTCAGCCGTTACTATTTGGTAGTTAATCATAATTAAAACAAATTGTAAAAATTACTATGTTTTACTACCAATAAAAATATATTTTACACATTTTCTTGTGACTCGAGTTTCGGGAAATGAACTATTCCATCATCAGACAACTGAAGACCTAACAGTGGTACAGAGGTATTTAAACAAAAGTGATAAATGTGTTGAATATTTCAATAGATTCTAACACCTAATAGTGGTACAGAGGTTTACAAGCGGAACGTGATTCTAACAGATATCGGAATGTCGGCAATCGACAAAGAAGGTTATTAAACAGATGGTACCCATTTAAATATCTCAAATAATTTTTGGGGTTACATAGCTCCGTACAGTCATTCATTATTTTTACGCTATTTTGTTATACATCTCAAATATTTGGATTTACATAGCTCCATAGAGTCATTCATTATTTTTTAAATTATTTTTATTGTGAACGAATTTGAAAATTTCAATAATCAAGTTTCTTTTCATTTGAATCTACATGTAAAATTTTCTTAAGACTGAATTTACGTTTATCCATCCTTTAAACAAGTGAGCTCACAAGTCAATTGTTGAAATAACTTTGTAAGATCTAGTGACATTATTATACTTCAAGCGATTTAATATTCTCTTTTATTTTCGAATAACATGGAAACGTAAATATAACTTATAAAATGAAATAGCGCTAGCTGGTAACATCCTTTCAAATGAAATTTTGGTTACAACAGACTTATTAGTTGAATTTCCCTCTAAAACCGTGTGCAAAAGTCTTTGGATATGTTGGATATTACGATCATGAAAAGAACTCTAAATGGTGAAGATGGGTGGGTACATACCAAATATGAAAATAATGAGCAAAAATAGAAGAAACAAGACCAAAGTCGCTCCAAAGTCAAGGCTAGGCTCTAGTTCTCTCCAGAATTCGAGATCGTGAGATCTTTTCAGGTGAACAAATGGTATTCTTGATTGTTTCGGTCTTTTGTTCAAGGAAAAATTGTTTCATCAATTACATTTTGACTTCAACAAGTGAGTATGGTAACTAACTACTCTTACAAAATCAATCTCCTTAAATAAAAGTTTGAGTAAAAAGAAACATGATAACATGAAGGTTTGTAGGAATTTATTCAAATAGTGTCAGCAGCGAGGATCGGTTTAAATCTTATTATATTATCATTAGTATCAATTAATTATTTTTGTGAAACACACGTGAAATCCATTATACCAATCAAAATATAAAAATATGAATAAAACCATTTTAAATGAGAAGATCTTTGAAAAAACTTGATTGGACGGCTTTAGAAGCTAGTGGTTTTGAGTTCCTGAAGAGAAATATTCATGAATACACGTTCTCCTCTAAACAGAACGTCTTTCACGAAGTTGAATTTTGAGACCGGAAATTGGAAAATGTCATATGGTGCTAAATCATTAACATATCGTGGGTGGTATTGCATTGAGTTTGGACTAGGAATGAATATTCAAAATTATAGCCGGGTGTGATAGCACGTTATCCTCCTATTAAAACTTTGAAATATTTTCTCATTTCTTGAACTTTTACAAGCAGATATTGGAACACGTTGAGAGGAAATTTTCATTTACCATTGTTTCATATATGATTTAAAATAAAACACTTTATTTCCGCTAATATATATTGTTCTCACAACAATTGTATCGTCAATTACATTTTGACTTTATCAGGTGAGTATGGTAACCAACTGCTGTTACAAAATCGGTCTTCTCAAATACAAGTTTGAGCAAAAATGAACTTGATACCATGAAGGTTTGTTTGGGAAATTTTCAGAATTCATTCAAAAAGTTTCAGCCACGGAGATCGGTTTAAATCTGTCTGGTCGTTAAATAGCATGTGTTTCTAATGATGCCAGTTTATTTCTAGCGCTTCTAAAAAGTCCAGTCTATTATTGCACTTGTTCTCCATATGGAGAAATTCAAAATTATGGTCAAAATCATCTTTGGCCAATGCATACATAAGGACACGTACTGCAGGTTAACAATATACTTTTTCTCATTGACAATATGACAATATCTTCATTATTTTTTATCGATTTACCTAAATAATTTATGGTGTCATATGAAATATTGAGATTTCGATTCTTTTAAATATCTATATAGGACGAAAATCTGAACCCATAGCTAGGTATTTAAAAAACTCTCAATATTTCATACGGAACCATAAATCATTTGGGTGAATCGATAGGAAATAATGAAGATATTGTCAATAAGAAAAAGGAATCGGAAGATATGGTTAACCTGCAGTACATGTCTTTATGTATACATTGGCCCAACAGGCAGAGCTTTCGAAAATAGGATGAAAGAACATCAGAATTCATTCTTTGAAAATAAATCAAATATGCCAACTACCTTTCAGAAACAGGACATGATTTTGACCATAATTTTGAAGTTCTGCATTTAGAGAACAAATGCACTAGACTGGACCTTTTAGAAGCACTAGAAATAAACTAGCATCATTAGAAATACATGACAGACCAGACAGATTTAAACCGATCCCTGCGGCTGAAACTTTTTGAATAAATTCTGAAAATTTCCCAAGCAAACCTTCATGTTATCAAGTTTCTTTCTGCTCAAACTTGTATTTAAGGAGACCTATTTTGTGAGAGCAGTTAGTTACCATACTCGCCTGATTAAGTCAAAATGTAATTGACGAAGCAACTGTCCTGTAAACAATAAATATTAGCGGAAATAAAGTGTTCTTTAAATCATGTATGACAAAATGGTGAATGAAAATTTTCCTGTCAACATGTTCCAACATCTGCGTGTAGAAGTTCAAGAAATGGAAAAAAAATCTTGGGAAAATAATTAAAAGTTTTAATAGGATGATACTGCGCTATCCCACTCAGCTATAGTTTTAAATATTGATTCCTGATCCAAACTAATGCAATACCACCCGTGATATTTTAATGATTAAGCACCATTTAGACAATCGAACATTCTGCAATTATCGGTCTCTAACTTCAATTTCGTGAAAGACGTTCTGTCTAGAGGAGAAAGTGTTTTTATGAAGATTTCTGAACTAAATCAGTATCCGGATCTTTTATTACCATAAGAATAATAACCATATTCATTTAAAATTTTCTTTGAGATACCTAACAACAAAATAAATCATTTCCTTATATTTTAAATTTGTTGTTGCATTCGCACATGGATGCTGTTTTCTATTACATGGTGCGACCTTCACAATTAAGTATTTATCATTTCCAATTAGAGGTTTTTCAGCAGGAATTCTCAGAAACGAGGCTATTAATTCTCGTGAAATATGGGAATATATTGAATTAAATGTCAACTGTTTTCTGGTTTATTTGAGTTGAAACGTGGAAAAAGACATAGGAAATATTACAAATACCTGGTGCTCTACTTCCGAGTTACGGAAAGTAGAAATGCTGAGTAAAAATATATTTTTTTTAAAATTTAGTACCATAAACGGCATTTTCGAATTCATTCTGTATTTTCTGTATTCTTCAAATGAGTTAACTCATTTTTTTTTGCGAACAATGGGTTAGATGATTTTATAAGGAAACTGAGTTGTTTGAAAAATTTGACTTTTGTATTCGACAACTTTCGAACAATTGGTGAAATTATCAATTGAGCGTTAACAGTGAATTAATTACATGAAAGTTAGTGCGATGTTTTCTGATTTTTATTCTTTCGTAATTCTTCATGAACATTAGATCATTATCAGTGCTTATGAAAAACTAAATTGAAGATCTAGTTACTGAATAAAAAATAAAAATCAAATATTGAGTTTCAAAGGATGATACACGAGTATCTACAACGAGTATGAAAAAGGTTTATGGAAAGACGAAATCCACAAAACTTTAACATGAGGAAGGTTTCTACGTTTGTAATGCTTCAAGTAATCAGGAATGCACTTCTGTTCTTGAATAAGCTTCGTGGCGTATGCAGCTTATATGTATTTACGTGCATTAGATGGCGCTATTGTTTGGTAAAACTTTAATGTCCCTACAGCGCGCCCCCCATGGCATTAGAGCTTAGAGCGTTGGGGGTGTTTGTCAAGACTAGTTTCATCTCGGTGAAATGGAGGGTTCAGTGTTGGTGCCTACTGTAATGTCACTTGCGCTAAACACTGAACCCGTGTAGTGGAAGGTCGACCGAATGGCGCCCTAGTTTCACCGTAAGGTATAATGGGGGGCTGCGCCGCGTTGATCAACTCATTGACAAGGGAATCCATCGCAGCATAGGGCCTCTCCCTTAAAATTAGCGTGCTCTACACTATTGCAGTAAATCTCCGCATTTTTCTGTCTAATGGCCGAGTGCGTTATGTAGCATACTACGTTACCTCGGGAGGGTCGATGCCCAGGTGGTACAAGTACCACCTGGCCACTCAATTAGTGTTGGACTCGAGGGGGTAGTGGTTGAAAGTCTGCATGTTGGACTAGGGAGGTATTTCGTTTATCTGTTCGCAGACACTCATGTTCGGGATATTCTCATGAAATGTCTTAGAGTTTAGCGGTACTTGACGGTTCGACCCGTCTCGATCTACTGTGTGACGTTTCAGGGTTTATGGATCTCGACAAAATGGCTAGTCTGTTGGTGCTTGATGCCAGGATCAATCAAAAGTCTTCTTATGGATTCATGGGTCTTGATGTCAAGCCGGATTGACAATGCTCGTACCAGGATCAATTGAGGCATCAATTTTGAGATGATTTCAATTCATGAGACTGCGTTCGGAGGGATGGATAAGAAACCCTTTCGGCATATGAGTTGCGTCCCAAACAACTCGGCTACTGACAATGCATACCCAGTAGAGGTTGTATAGTGCTTTGCTGCTACCAGTCAGACGGTTATAAGTTTTCGAACTGAATCCCAAACTGAAATCTGGTGGGTTCATCCCTTTGGAGAGGTTCTCACTTCGCGCGATGATATGGCGTAATCCTTATATCACACTTTCTGCCTCTGGGGGCGGACCGTGGAGACTGCTGAGTAGTCAATTGGTGAAAGAACTACGCTCACATGCCAATTCAACTAACTGGTAGAATTCACGTGTTACCATATATCCCTGCCCCCACGACATTACAGCTTGACGCGCTGGGGGCGCTGGTCTTGACTAGTACCCTAGTTTCATCTCGGTGAAATGGAGATTTAAGTCTTGATGCTTAAAGTAGTGCCATTAGCGCCAGTCACTGGACCCGTGTGGTAAAATATCGACCGAATTGGCCCTAGTTTCACCGTGAGGTGCAATGGAGGGCTGAGCCCTGATCAACTCAGTGGCAAGGGAGTCCGTCGCAGCACACGGCCTCTCCCTTAAAACTAACGTACTCTACCCTATTGCAGTGAATTTCCGATTTTTCTGTGCAATGGCCGATTGCGTTATGTAGCGTACTGTGTTACCTCGGGAGGGTGGAGGCCCTCGGGAAGTATTCACCCAATTGGTGTTGAACTCGAGGGGGCAGTGGTTGACAGTCCGCATGCTGGACTAGGAGGATATTCCTTTTATCTGTTCGCAGACACTCATGTTCGGGAAATCTAGAGAAATACTTCAGGGTTTAGCGGGACCTGACGGCCTCGTCCTGAACTTGGATCGATTGCGAAACGTTTCTAGGGTTAATGTATCTCGACGATACGGCCTCTCCGTTGGTGCTTGACGCCAGGATCAACTGAAAGACTTCAAAAGGGTTTATGGGTCTTGACGTACAGGCCAGATTAACGGTGCTCGTACTAGGATCAACTGAGGCATCAATGTTGATACTCATATCAGTTCATTAGACTGCGTTTGGATGAATGGGTAAGAAGCCCCTCCAGCGTATTAGTTACGTTCCAATCAACTCGGGTACTGACTATGCAGAGCCAGTAGAGGTGGGATAATGCTTCGCTGCTACCTGTCATACGGTTATAGGTTTTCGAACTGAAGCCCAAACTGGAAGCTAGTGAATTCATCTCTTCGGAGGGGTTCTCGCTACGCCTTGACGTGGTGGGGGTGCTTGTCATGACTGAAATCCTAATTTCATGAGAATGAAATGGAGGATAAAAAAATGATGCCTAAAGCAGAGATTTCCTATACCTAACTTTACTTAGTTTATTTCTTTATTGCATACCATTCCATCACGTTGTCCCACAAATATTCATATCCATTAACAAAGCTGCGGGCGTAGTTGTGGCTCTTAATGCAGGATGGAGTCATGCTATTCCGCGACCGATTAGAGTTTTGTAATCCATACTTGTCGCTACTGGAACGTGCATTTGGGAGGAGAATCGCGATTGGGACCCGTCGTTTTCTCTTGTCTCATTGTTCGAACTGGGAGCAAAACACTCACCTCACTGGCGAAGGCAAAAATGCTGAATATCGACATGAGCTTTCCAACCTTCGTCATTTTTCCGCTGCGGGGTTCGAAAAGGTCCGCTGGAGGAAAAAGTGAGACTCACAACGTTTTGACCTGGGTGGGTTTCCTCTTTGCTCGTCTCCAACTCTATGCCACCCCCGTTTCAGTCCTTGAATAGTCTGCGCTTCAGAAGACTTACGACTCTTTGTGGTAGCGGACTCTCTGTTGCTCTCCTATTCTTGGCGGCCAAGGAACGGTGTGCGCTGGCTAGAGGACAAGGGGATACATAGGACGCTTTCTATCTGGAAAGACTTGCCCTCTGCTTACCCCCAACTTTTTCCTTAAGCGACTCCTCTACGATGCCTCGGAGCCTCGCTTTTAACAGTCAAACTGCAGCACCGGTCACCTTGGGGAGGGGGATACCTGCTGGAAAGCTGTTATTTGTGTTGTTTCTGTGCATGGGCTTTCATAACCAAATAGAGATATTTTGCTCTTGAAACTGAGTGCTGGGATCGGCACGGCGATCCCTTTTGGAGGAGGGGGATCCCTGCTGGTTACTCCTCGGTTGTACTGACGCAGGTTCTCTATTATTTCTTCCAGGCATCCTTTTCTTTCTTTTTCAGCTGATCGAAGGTCTACTGGAGTGTCAAAACTGGAGTGTCAAAACTTATTTTGGACAGTTCCACCTTTCAGATTGAGTGATCTTATGTCTTTCAAACCGAATTAGGGAATATTCTCAACTTTCCGTTTTGAATCGTCTCAAATGTACAAATATTCACTTATATTATATTTATTATTTATATTATATTTGCCGTAGTATGATGATTACTGCTTCAAAAACATAGATCAGATTATTCGTTGTTGTTATCAGGCCTAAGACTGAATCTGCTTTCGTTAAAAAATGAGACATTTTGCCATTTCGCTCTCCTCCAGTGTCGGCTATCCAAACACCATACCAATGGATCGGTTTTGTTTTATCTGGATATATTTACTGTTACTTCTCTTCATGTTAATAATTGTGGAACACTATATCAATCCTTAATTTTGATACGATAAATTTCTGTCGCATGTGTGAATTGAAATTCTGGATGAGATACTGTTGAATTTCTCCAGATATTCGAGCAAAATTTTATCGTGTGCCTGGTAGGAACCCTCTGATGACTTCATCTTAGTCAATTAACAGAGCTTCTAATTCATTGATTATTGCATCGATTTTCGGAGTAACTCTGTATAGAACACCCACCTTATGGTAAATGGCCAGATATCGCTATTAGCTTATTATTTCATTGTTTCATCTGGCAACACCTTCATTCTGAAGTGTCATCATTAGGTTTGCATTATCTGTCTTTTAGTTGAAGTGTAAACAACATATTATCTGTGTGCTCTAAAAATATCAACTTTTATACCGAATAATGTATTTTTGCGGAGAGTTTTAGTTCATTACTAGAAGAAAAAGGCTGCCAAAAGTCATCGTATTTCAGTGGATGTTTATGGTGGCCATGTTCTAGCTGAACGAATATATCAGACGTGGTTTGTTCGATTTGAAAGTAGGAATTTTAATTTGGAAGACGAAGAGCGGTAGGAGCGCCACCTGAATTGAAGGATCAAGAATAAGAGGCAATGCTCGATAAAGATCCATCGCAATTGCAAGAAGAACTCGCAAAAACAGTTGGAGTCACTCAACCCGCCATTTGCGATCGTTTAAAAACAATGGGAATGATCCTAAAGGTAGAAAATTTGGTGCTGTATGAAATTAAGCCAAGAGACGTCGAACGCCTTTTTTTCACGTGTGAATAACTGTTCCAACGCCCAAAAACAAACATATTTTGTCATCGAATTGTGACTGGCGATGAGAAGTGATTCATTATGATGAACTAAAACGTTAGGCAATGTATGGATACCTCATAATCTACTGTCAAGTCGAATATTCAAGGCAAGAAGAATATGCTCTGTATTTGGTGGGACCATGTGGTGTACTATGAGCTACTACAATCTAACGAAAGGAGCTCAGGAGAGGTCTACCGATGACAATTGAAGTGACTGGAGCCGATAATTGCGAGAAAAACGGTTGCATTACGCTGAAAGACGCGACAAAGTTATTATGCAGCATGAAAATTTACGGCCACATGTTTCATCACTCGTTAAAACGTACTAAGGAACATTAAAATGGGAAGTTCTACCCGCCGTACAGCCCCGACATTGCTCCGTCAGTTGCCAGAAAAATGGGAAAAAGTAGTGACGGACAATACTTTGAACTTTGAATGTATAACCAATTTTTAAAATTGATGCTTCAATATACGACAAAAAATCGCGTTCTTAATATCATTCAAAACTTTGATGCAAGCCAGTTCACTCTAATTTGGTCTTATTTTTTTTAGCAATCTAATGGATTTATCTGTGTTGTTATTGGGTGCATTTATGTCTTTGTTCTGTCGTTCATTCACAGTAGAGAACTGTTAGAATGAAGAACTGTACGAAGAGATGGCAAAACACATTAAGCATTGCAGGTGAGCCACCAATTCAAATTCGAAAATTTATAGAAGTGAAAGCAGAATTATATGAACATTCGTCTAAAATTTTGATTGAATTCTGAACAAAGTTGTTTAACTGTTTATATTTACAATTTATACCCTAAATGCAGAATATGTTAGTTTTCTTATCGAAATGCTTGAAACTTCAAATTGTTTTAGGTCATATAAGTAACGGCATCCAAATAAGGCCAAAACTGAATCAGAAACTCATCCTTGTTAAAAAAAGGGACCGTTTTTCAAATAGATATAAAGATGTACAATTTGACCCCATTTTGCATAAGTTGAAAAGTAATGAAGTGATAGTTCATTAATTTTTTTAATTTCAATGGTTATCAGAAAAATATGAAACAGGTTTCATGAAATTTGTATCATATGATGATATGATACAACTTTCCTATTCTGTAATCGATACTGATCTGCCGCCGTTTTTGAAATACTAATTATGGGCTTGTACAACTTCATCTCTTCTTCATTTTCGATTCTCGTAAAATTCAGAAAGGAATTAATCATTGAATTATTGAAAATAATAAATATCAGGGTAATCGACTAGAGAAGAGAACGGCAAATATCCTTTTTTCTAGATCGAAAGGCTTCTTTCCAGCGAGGTTTGCAAGAAAAATGAGGATTTGTATCGAATGTCGATAGACCGATCTAACCAATAAAAGTTTTTGCATTCCCGTAAGATTTTCCGTTTATTCGTTGCAAGCGAAAGAAACTGAGAAGTTCCTCAATTTTTTCCGATTTTCGGATATCGCAGGCAATTCGACGTTAAATGTCATACGATTTCATTTGAACTACGCGAAAAAATTTGTTCAATCGATGATATCGATTAATCGAATACACTAATATAAATTGAACTGTGTTGTTATGATGTTGATTTACCTCATAAAATAACCATGTACTGATGCAAACTTGTAAAAAGTTATAAATAATAAGAACTCTTCGTAGTTGGAATGGTTTTCTGTTTTCCATCAATTTTGGGCCAACTACTTTCATTGCATAAGCGTAAATGATACAAATCAACATTGTGGGAAATGGAGAACTCATCATTAACCAGTCTTTTACTCGTGGATCTGAAAGAAGAAAATTGATTGGAGAAAAATTGCGTAATATTTTCTTCTAAGTAAACTCACCACTTTTATTTTCCATTAGATCGTGATAAACATTCGCTATACCATGCAGTAAGATTGCCATTGTGCTGTAATAAGAAAGAATATAAATTAATGAATGCTATTTATTGTCTGCTTCCATGTTTACTGATTCATTTTGATGAATCAAGATATATAGCTTCACTACCTTAGTATTAATTTACGGCTCATACAAAACTGAACTTCATTGATTTGTAAACTTGTAAACTCGTTTTCGTCGAAGGCATCAAGAATTCAGGTAAGAATTTGAAAAAAAACTATGAAAAAGTAGCAATCGAAAAATCACATAACACGTTTGCTTGTAAGTTACCGTTCAAATAAAGGAAACACAACTATTTTCATAGATTCTGACTTCATTAATCTAGTTAGTTTCCTTCGAAAGCGATACATTTCAGAGCTTGTCTAACCTTTCTTTTTGCACCCTTGTTCTAGAGAATAGCGCCCTATGATTTAGCACAAATGTTTGTATTTTCCAAATTTTGAGCCTAAATTTTCAACTGTCTTGGTTGGGCTCACTGGTGAAGAATCCGAGATCTTACCTTTCCAACGGAAAGAGTTACAGACTTGAAACTTTAGAGCAGTTTGGGGCCTAAATACCTCGGTTAAGTTCGTTAATGCAAAAAAATCAGTCAGAGAGTTTTGCGCATATTCAACTGAAACATTTGTCATTTTCATATTAGTTTCGAAATTTGGTAAAAATCGGCCGCCCGGACTGACGACTTAAGGTAAAAATGCTTATTTTCGATCGATGAGACCTAGAGACTTGAAATTTCCAGGATACCTTAAATATATTAGTCATACTCAAAAATAGAATCAGTTCAATGTTTTCTGAGCTATTTTATTTGAAAGTATATGTCCGATCGAAATTATATGTCGTATTTAGATGTGAAATAATGACACGAAGGCTCGTGCATAATTTCGCGAAGATAAATTAGTAGAATTTTCGATTTCGGAAAAAAGCAAATGAAATTTAGTTCAATATAATCCTTTTTCACATTTTCTTCCCAATTTGTAACAATGCTCTTAACCACGTACTTTTCATTTCCATGAAATTTTCCATTTTTTTAGGAAAACAGTTCTAAAATTTGAAAATATTACGTTTCTTTGACTTTCAGATGACAAAACAAAGGACTTTGTGTTTTTAAGAATCACTTTAGTTTTTGCAAGAAGTAATTCACAGATTTGAAATTTTCAGGGAAAATGGACATAAAATCAACTGTGCAAAAGCTTTTTTCTGCTTTAAGTCAGTGATTGTCCCCATATTTTTGAAAAACTATTTATCTTGGCCTCGAAAGGGGCGTTTGTTTCGACCTCTTCGTTCGAGCCATAAATCTTTCCGGCGAGCACTTCTTCAGGTCTGCGAACAGGTTTTAATCCGATTTAACGGATTTTTCCTTATTCGGACTGTAAAATTTTGCCAATTTTTTCCGGAAGTCGTCTGATTTCAGGGATTTTCACCAGAGAGATTTCAATACTGGGAACCAAATGTGAATAGAAGGGTGAGTACTGAAGCAATTCGAATTGTAATTCATGATATTTTCACATCGTAGCCAACTATTCGTGACACGTTGCATTTTTTTGGTGAAGTATAATTTTTTTCCCTGCCATTTCTATGAAATTGCAAATTGAACGATCCATTTGGGCCATGTAGCGATCGCTTATGACTGTTTTGCCCTTTTCAAGGAAGTCGATGAGCAAAATACCGTACGCATCATACAACACAGAAGTCATAGTCTTGCCAGCAGTCTGTTACGCTTTTGACCACTTTGAGCTAGGTTCACCAACTGCCGTCCAATTAGCTGTAGATCTTTATAACACAGACGTATATTATAGAATATATCTATCGTTTTTTAAACCAAGATTCTTGTTTATTCCGTTTGAGCAACTCCAAAAAGAGCTCGGAATTATCGATTCCTTATTGTTTTCGGTTAACTGAGCATTTACTTCAAAACACCTCTTTTGGGCAATCAGAGTAACATACGAAATTCTTTTTTATTGTTTCGAAAATTATAAGAGTTGTTCCACTAAAACTACTGTAACTTTTAGAAGAAACGACAGATGATCAGGAAATTTTTACTATCTATCTTTGGAAAGTTTGTACCTCCTGACAAAAGTTTAATTTTATATTTGTAGCGACATCCTTGCGCCACACTGGAAACTTATTAGCCGACTCTATAAGTTATTTTATGTTTTCAGTAAAACATTTGAGAGTTTATTTTACATTCAATTTTTGAAATCCAAGTATTTCAAATCATGTATTTCATAAGACATTGTGAAGGAAATTTACAGATCCAGTGGGAGGATTCCACATTCACCAATCTGATTTTATCAGCATAATATGGAATCTATTAAAAATTACAATTTGATTAATTCTGAAAATCATTGTGTTTACACACTGTCGGCTGAAGGAATGGGCGGAAGTGAATGTGACCACAAATTTTTATTTAATTGTTAATCCAGAAGTCTAATGTGAATGATTGAGATTATTTTTGGCTCAAGATTTTCAAAAAAGAGATATTCGTATAACGATATTGTGCAAGTTATAGATAGCGCACATTGAAATACTAAACGTATGCCAGAAAGAAATTTCGGCCATTTGTAAGGTAATTCAACTCGTTGTTGAAACCTCTAAGCATATTATTATTATCCTGACACTCCTAGATCTTCTGCGAAAATAAGTAGCTTTTTCAGCTTGTGCGAGTTAGGAGTTTTAGTTGTGTTCTAGGTAGTCTTTGGTACTGCGATCTTTTGCCACTTTAGGTCACAGCACTGTTAATTTTTGACCCAACAGTGAAATGGTGGCCGACACCCGTCCAACTGAAAAATTTCTTTTCCATCTGAACAGGATTCGAACCCGGATCTTCCGGTCACGAGCCCAATACTCTACCTCTGAGCTGTCCGCACTCCTACTTATAGATATTTATATACCAAGTATATGAAAAGATTTTTATAACCTAAAGGCTACGATCGTGTTAACCCGAGGATTTTTGAGCCCTCTGAGAAAATAAATCTCTCTTTATTACCGAGGTTTATACAGACTTTATTGTTATACTTGTTCGTTATTGCATCCATAACAATTTCAATCAAATTGTCATTTTATCAATATATTTTTGATGTTCAATTCAAATACCTATGATTTGTTTTCCTATGTGTTCAACTTGAAAATTCAAAATGGTTAGTAATAATATAAAAATAATATAGTTTATTCTGAGAAGCTATCTACAGACATTAACAAATTAATGAACATTCATTTTGCTTTCTGACGAAATTGTGGAAAAAACATTTCAACATTTACCACCAAAGAAATCCTACGATGGTGAATACAAATATTTTTTATTAGATGACAAGAAATGTATGTTAAAACATACAAAAAACTGAGCTATTGAAATACTTTAGCGATCTAGCCAAAACGTTCTCTCCAAATCGTCAATTCTCATGAATTAACTGAATATTCGAAGCGGATGTCAAAGGATACCAGCCAAAAGAGAGTGAAATTCTCTTAAAACATTATGTTTTAAAATTGCTTCATGAGATAAAGAGTGAATGTTTTTAATGATTCCAGTTGTATTAATATTTGATATGATTAGCGGATGTCGAAGCCAAGAACTTGTGTATATGCTAGTTACTCATGTAGAGCATATAAAATCAGTGTTCGTGGTAATCACACCAGAAAAAAAAAGTAGAAATATATTTTACCGTTATTGACGAAACAAATATTAATAAAGCTGATAAGGGACTACCTTCCTTGAGGACCATATTGTTAGTCAGAAAAAAAAAACACTTTGTGACCTATAGAGCAGATCGATACGGTCACTTGTGAAAGAATATTTGCACAAATCCCATTCCTTAATTTCAAAGCATGCAAGTCATTACATGTGTGAAACATTGGAAATTTTTCTGGTGAAAGTTAGAATCAATATGAGGTCAAAATAACATAGTGGATGGAAAACTGCGTTGGTTGCTCAAGTATATTTGGAGTACGGTATATTTTCAAGACACAACGTAACAAGACTGTTGACAGATATACCTTTTTGATCTGATTTTTCCAAACAAAAATTTTATACTTCGATAAGAAAACGTCAATCGATTGTTGCAGGCAATGTCACAAGATTTTTTGAAAACTGCCGATTATGCGATCTTGATTAACTAATATTGAGTAAATATTCTCACAGTATTTAATTATATGATATATGAATTTCAAATATAAGTTATTAAAAAGTATTACTATTTGTTGGCTTCATGCCATCGCGTTCCAGCGTTCCATAGAGAGAGCACGTAATGCTAGTGCTGACATAAAGTACACAGTTATGTAGTTGGTGCAATAAAATCATTATTATGAATTATTATGACACTGAAAATGCAAAGCATTGGCGCAACTCATACTCATTTTATTGGGAAGCATGGAACTGAAAACGGAAGATACCAGAATAAACACACAATATTCTGAAGGAGCGTTATTAATGTTGCAAAAGAATTTTCTATCAGTGGTTTGAAATAAATGGCTTCCTGAAATACCACCCAAATGTTTGATTCATGTGCTCGCAAGGAATGCTTAGTAATACTTGAAATTTTGCGCCCTTATTCATCCATTTGATATAAATGTGGAAAACATCTATTGTGTTGTAAATTGCCATTTTTAATGACACTTCATTAAAATGATTCTAGTCTTTAGTCAAGAATATCTTCAATAATTCCATGTGAGAATTTCGTTCGGAAGTAGTCTTCAAAAACTTGGTGGCTCGTACTCCGAGAAATACCAATACTAAGAGGAACATTCTTACTTGTTTTGGCAGTGTTCTAATTGTAAATATCTAAGACTCCCTTCTTCCTATCTCTACGTTCTCATTTTGCAATGTGAACATTGACTCTCATGTTTTTTATAATTCACAAAATCAATTATTTTCCTGAATTTTCTCTCCAACTTCGTAATATTTTGAGGATAAAAATTCCATTCCAATGTGAACACCACGATGCATAATTTCGATAAATTTTTGAAATATTTTTATTCGATTTAAATAAAAAGGCATCCTTCTTCTTTCGATCTGCATCGAAATATTTCGATCTTACATTGGATCGAAATATTTCGATGCAGATCGAAAGAAGAAGGATGCTTTTTTAGTTGTCATTTTCATGAGATTGTCCCTTCCTTTACAGGAATAGTTATTCAGTTGCAAAAATGACCTTTATTTGATTTGCGGATAACACCTCAAAGAAATTTGTGCTTTTATTCATCATTTGTAACTTCTTCGAAAAGTAATTCACATATTGGAAATTTCAGGAGAAATTGACAAGCACGTAAAAGCTCCTAAGTTTACGCCAGTTTTTTCCATTGTTTTCATTTCTGGCTGTTCAGCGATTAGAACTGATAGGAAATCGAAAGTTGATTCATAATAACATTAAGTAGATGTAAAACTAAGCAGATGTCGACAAAAATTATTGTTTTCTTGTGAACAAGCGTCGAGATTCTTCTTTGAAAGTATTTATAGTGCCAATAAATTAGTGAAAAAGTGTTATATTTATTCTTTTATGATTTATTTCCATGTTTTATATCAGCTGATAAGTTTACGATTGGACACATAATATATATATATATATATTTGTTAGAAAGTTCAAATGAACCGAAAACAACTACGAGCCGATGAGCCCAGCGGTTTCTGGAACTGCTCAAGCAAAATAAACAGCTTTTTTGCGTCGATATTTATCAATGGATGAAATATGAATCCAGTGCTATACGCCCGAATAAAAAAAAATCAACTGTATGAATAGCAGCCATTGAACCTCTCCCAAAGCGACCAAAAGCGCAAAAGACTGCTTAAAAGCTTATTTATTTCGGAATTTGAATTTCATTTCTTTTGAACAAGGAAATTTCGAAGAAATGGTCCCATATGTAAAGAAGAAAGTTTGTATGGTAAAATTGCGTGAAAAACAGTTTGAATTGCTCTACGCATTCATTAGATTCTTCAGATTCTTCCCCTCAAGTGATTTTTTCTGTCCACAGACCTAACAAAATATTTTCCATGGGGAAATAAACGCCCGTTTTAAGGCTTAAGATGATTCGTATTATTATTAATATCCTAGAGTCTCTGTGTATAGCGAATATAGATATTTCACAGATTTGGAGTCACTAGCATACATTGCACTGATGAAAACGATTCAGTTTGAAACGGTCGAAGAGCTGCAATTTGCCTCTATGATCTACAAAACCTTGTCGAGTTTGTTTGAGTATAGAATTTTTCTACAGATGTATGTTTCACTGTCTCGATTTCTAGAACTTTCTATTACCATAGCTAATACTTTTTATTAATGATTTTTGGTACAAATCAGCCGAATTGATTTATTTTAATATGAATATGCTAATTATGAGCATTACGGCAAATTATGGTCTGATTGGAGCCTGAGGAAAGTTTATTCTGCGTTAGTAATGTGAAAATATCGAGAATCCATTTCTTTACTTGAATTAACTCGCAAAGATATGTCTTGTATGTATTTTGCATACACTAGATGGCACTTGTGTATTATTAATATCCTAGAGTCCTAGAATATAGATACTTGACAGATTTGGAGCCACTAGCATAAACTGACGAAAACCAACCAGTTTGAAACGTGCGCATGTTTTCAATTTGCCTCTGTGGTCTACAAAACGTTGTCGAGTTTGTTTGAGTATAGAACTGTTATATAGATGTATGTTTTACAGTCTCGATTTCTAGAACTCTCTATTACCATAGCTTATTCTTCTTTTTCTGTTGGTGCCTATCCATTCTGGATGTTGGCTAACATGATGGCGACACGGACCTTATCAATTGCTGCCCGAAATAGACCTGTGGTTGTTGAGTTGAACCAAACTCTCAAATTCTTCAATCACGATATTCTTCGTCGTCCAATGCTTCTCTTTCCCTGAATTTTTCCCTGTATTATCAGTTGTAGAAGTCGATACCTCTCCGGATTTCTCATAACGTGACCTAGGTATTCAAGTTTTCGTTTTTTCACTTGGTACAAGATCTCCTTCTCCTTGTTGAATCTGCAGAGAACTTCTGCATTCGTGATGTGGTCAACCCATGAGATCTTCAGAATACGACGGTACAACCACATCTCAAACACCTCTAATTTCTTGTAGGACGCTTCTGTAAATGTCCATGCTTCGACACCATACAAAAGCACTGGAAAGATATAGCACCCCAGTAGTCTTATTTTGGTCTTCATAGCTAAGGTACTCGTAAAAAGCTTTTTCATTTTGAGGAAGGCACTTCGAGCTTTCTCGATTCTACATTTCACCTCAATGGAGTGATCCCAATCCTCGTCATAGCTCATACTCTTTATTAATGATTTTTGGTACAGATCAGCCGAATGAATTTATTTTATCAAAGAAGTTGTGTTTTCTTCATTAAATCTGGAACTTATCTAATGTGACACTTCCTAAAGAAGAGAATATCTAGAGTGAATTCTTTAACTTTCGTGAATTATCGAGGACAATATCCTTCAATAATTTCTTCAGAGTCTTCATTATTGTTTATAATCAAAGCATAAAAACACCTGAAAGACCACATACAGATTCAACTTCATACTGTTCTTTTAAAACTAGTATTTTTAATTTCAATATCAAAGCTAAGAATTAACTGACATTTCACATAACTTGTCTAGCAAAGAAATATTTACGTAGAAAGCTATTCGGCTCAGTGAACACTCCTAATATCTAAATCAGACAACAAAAAGTTAATCAGGAACAAGAATAGGTAATGTCGATGTCGGAATATATTTTTTAAGGAAGTGGGCTTTGAAGGAGTTCTTGGTCCAAATACACTTTCTGGTTCATTATCGTCTCACATAAATTATCTCTTAATAATCCAAACACATAATCATAAAAACTGCTTGATAGCAACATCAATAAATATGGTAATTTTAATTCTTATTTTTGAATTTAGAAACGAATTTTCAAAAACTTGATGCAGAAATCAAATATTACCCAGCCTGTAATATTTTAAATTATTTTAGGATATTAAAAGTAGAAAGTAAATACAATAAAACATTTATATCGATTTTTATAAAGTTGAATGAAGAGTTCAAATATCATCCAATATTGATTTTCAATTTTTATGTCAGATCGATTCATGAGAAAGTAGAAAATAGAGGACTGAAATTTTTATGAAATTTCAGCTGAACTAAGTTACAACATTGATAGTCTGAATTTAAATATTTTGGTGTGTACATTATCAACAAACTTTCATTCAAAAATTGTGTATAGTGTAGCTGTTATCATTTCAGATAGATGAATAACATTATTGAGTCGAACGAAAATTTAGAATTGAACTGAAACTTTTCGCTGGATTTTCTTCAAATCGTGATTAAAAATTTAAATTTTCGATATTTATTTTTTGAATATTTTATTTGGGTCGATCCAGCCCAAAAATAATTGCAAAGTAGTAGAGAAAT
This sequence comes from Megalocaria dilatata, assembly GCA_034642435.1. Classification (NCBI taxonomy): domain Eukaryota; kingdom Metazoa; phylum Arthropoda; class Insecta; order Coleoptera; family Coccinellidae; genus Megalocaria; species Megalocaria dilatata. Next base: position 70,388,453 of record CM067857.1, on the reverse strand, counting down.
GACCACAGATGAAGTTAATATTCGAGAATCATATTCCTCAGAATTTCAAGTCAGGTAATGAATAGCGTTTTATGGAAAGTTTTAACCTGTCATCTATACGAAGAGATTCACGGTGAGTGATCATCCATTTTCGGAAGAATAATGAGACTGTATTCTTGAATAAACCATTCAAATAAACTAAATGTTATCATTTCAACCTGAACCAAATTTTGGTATCATAACAAAGTATCACTGACTTCGCAGATATCAACATTTCTGAAGAATATATAAGAAAAACAAATGTTAACTTCCGCTATTTTATTGATTTTCACAACAATTGTTTCGTCATACCATGACTTCATCAGGTGAGTATTTAAACTGAGGTATACAATGCAAAACATGACCTTAAATACACAGCTCTGGTACAAAAATAGAGGGGTGGAAAGAGATGGTATACAATTAATGAAAAATATTAAGTAGGGGGGATCTATTTAAATCTATTTGATCATTCAATAAAATTTGTCTTTTATTATATCTATTGATTTCTAAAGTTTCTAAGAGATTTAGTTTCTGACTTTTGTTTTCAATATGTGATATTTCATAGTTCATATTAAAATTATGGCCAGTCTCTAACAAATGGTTGGCATTAGTTGAATTCGGTTTATTATTAATGTAACATTTTTCATGTTCTCGTATCCTTGTTTGGTATGAACGGCCTGTCTGTCCCACATATACACATGGGCAATCACTACATGTTAACTTGTGAACTCCTGATTTTTTGTTTTTAGGAATGTAGTCTTTATTATTTTTTATAAAGCTGCCTAAAGAATTAATAGTTTAAAAAGAGATGTTATAGCTTTCTTTTTTCTTTAAATATCTAGCAATTTTTTCAGATTTTTGGCCTATATATATATATATATATATATATTTAAAGAAAAAAAAATATAACATCTCTTTTAAAACTATTAATTCTTTAGGTACGAAACAATTGTTGTGAAAATCAATAAAATCGCGGAAGTTAACATTTGTTTTTCTTATATTGAAGATGAATTTCCGTCAAGTAAAGACCGAGACAATCAAAAATTTCTGAAGAATTTCAAATCTTTAGACAGAAATATAATAACAAAATATTTTTAAATATCATATCATAAAAAATTTAATTAATCTTTATTCGGAAAACGGTTAAATTTAGTTGGGTTTTGAAAAGTATGGCGAAAAAGTGTCCAAAAATTTATGAAAAATGATTGTGCCTATATAAACCAAGATTTCTATGAGAGAGGCATTATAAAGCTTTATTTAAAATGCCAACAAATTATTGAACAAAACGGTGCATATTTTACCTGAATCAGATAATGGGAAACATGTTCTGATTTAACTATATTTCGTTTATTATGAGGATTTTTATATAGCTCGAATTCTTGCTATCATATAATACCTGAATCTTTCATACTCTGTAACTTTTGTTAAGTGTTTACTTGTCTCAAAATGAATTGATACTTCGAGAGTGTAATCACAAAAATGTGTGAAAATTTTAGTTTTTTGATAACAAAATATTCATTTTCTGAAAACCTCTTTTAAAATATGATCAAACGCCACAAAATTTCAATTTAAACATTTCAGTGATTGTATAATTACCTTCAATTGCCCATATTTGTACCGATAAAAAATATTTTCAGATGTATTCACGTGTTAAAGTCACAGAGAAGAATTGAAAATCTATTTATTCTTGACCGATTTAACTTCTATCAGTTTTAGGTGTAACAAATCAGTGGAACTCAGTTGACTGAGACCAATTATGTTTTCCTTATTCATTTATTCTCTATAAAAAGCTGTTATTCTGTCTTTGTAGGTATTGAAAACTAAACGTTCTCAGATGTTTCACCATAAGAGGTTATGTTTTTAAATATTTTTTTGTTACCGTCAAATATTAAAATTCTTTGAGGCGGCTTATTACGAAAATAGTCAATAGATACTAGTTAAATAGAAATTTTACCATAAAGGTAAATGAACCTTTTTCAAATAAAGAAAACTCCATTTTTCATGCTTGACCGCAGAGGAAAGGAAAAACTATGTAATCTATTTGGTGCCCTGAGCAAAAAGTTGTGTCCTGTTTACTTTCGTCTTGAACTGTTGAATATTGTAGAGTGAAGGGAACACATCAGCTGGTAGCGTGTTCTACAATTGGCCTCGGAGTTGTTAATTACACTGTATAGGGACGTGCTCGTTGCACAGCTCTAGTGCTGCGTGCGAATATGGTCGCAGCTGGTATCATATCCTTCAGTTGAATGGAGCATCGACGTGATAGTATCTATAGGATGGATGGAATAGAAAAGCTGCAACGAATTCTCGAGTGCTGAGCTCCTAACAAGAGAGCAGTATTCGAGTCCAGGTCTGATTTTGGCTTTACGTAGTAGGAGAACCTGATCTTCGCAATGTCAGTCATGTGTTCCCTCCACAAGATCAAAGAGTTGGCAGTCAAGAAGATGCATGGAATCACTTGGCTGAAGCACCTGGTTTTTCAGCATGAATTCAGAAGTCACGAATTGAGTTTTTCGAGAAAAAATTATTGTTCGGATCTTCGAGGCATTTAATTAAATCAGAATCCGTTGACACCATTCATTTATCTTATTGAGATCTTCATTTAGGCAATCGAGTTGCTGCCATGTATGGATGTGAGACTCAGCGGTACTCAAAGGTTTGTCAATGGAGAAAGGAGACATCAGCTCAGTCCTACCCTCGTATTAGCGAATATATCATATTGAAATTCTCGGGTCATCGGAACACACCAAATGCTGCAAATTGACGAGTTTGCTAAAAGTTATTTTCACGATCTGTGTTTCTGTCATCTTGAAGCTAGAAAAGTAGATTTGCATAGTGATCAGAATTCATTTCAAATTCTCAGTAATGGTTATTAAAAATATACTCGGACAATTATTACAGACTTGATAGTCGGTGGTGTAGGGGTTCTAAACGTGCGACTAGTAAGCAGAGGTATCTCTTCGGTGTGGGTTCGCATCTTGGCTAGGGAAGAAAGTCTTCACTGAAATGGCTGGTCACCATTTCACTGCTTGGTCAAATATTAATAGTGCAATGTCTGGGGTGCCGTAAAAATACAATTACGATGCCTAACCATAACGCAACTGATCTCCTAATTCGCGCAAGCTACAGATTTTGAGATATTTCCATAGAAGATCAAGAAATATCAAAATGAAATATAAAAAATTATTAAATGCAATGATCGATTATCAACAGCAATATATCAGTAAACATATACAAATATCCTAGTTCATATTAGTGGCTTTCATTCAACAAATGGTTAATGTATGAGTGGACTAAAACTACTGGTTTCAGAAGGTATCTGCTTTAAGAAACTTGGATTCATATTATGAATTTTTTAATTCATATTCCTTGAATTTTTGAAACAGTATTATCCTACATTTTTAAGATGGCATAAAGGATCCTGTTTTGGAAAGTACAGAAAAATGATACCTTCAAAATTTTAACATTTCCGAAATTATAACTTCACAATTGTCGTAAGGCGTTAATATTCTTCATGTCACAGAATATTTCACGAAATTGTTACAAAATTTTTTAAATGTTTCGCGCATTTAAGGCTTATAAAAATGGCTCAATTAAATTAGCAATTGATTTTTTAGTAGTTAAAAATTTTATAGAATATGTTCTAAATATTTTGTCATGAAAATCATGTCTTATCGATAATACAAACTCAAACAGAGTCTTTTACTTGATTATAAATGTTTATACATCGACAAATACACCCTTGGAGTTTTCATTTTCCGAGTTCAAGGTAAAAAATAATCTATCCAGATTTTTTCATCTAGTATTATATTGAATTAATTCACTTCAAATGGCACATTATTGTGTTTTATTTAGAAGTAGAAAAAAGTTTGTGAGGTTATGATAACAGATGTCTCTACAAGTTTATTATTATTATTATTTAAGGATGAAGAAATAAAAGCAAGGCTCGATGAAGAACCATCACAAACTCAAAATAAACTCGCAAAAATACTTGGAGTCACTAATCTAGCCATTTGCCATCGTTTAAAGGCAAAACGTACTCAGAAAGGCTTGAATGAGAAGTCCTACCCCACGCGCCGTACAGCCCAGACATTGCTTCCGATTACCATCTCTTCCGATCGATGCAATATGGCCTGGCTGATCAGCACTAATTCAATTACGAAGTGAGAAAATGGATCGATGCAATGGAAAGCTGGCCTTTTGACTCGATGGGATCTATCAATTTCCCAAAAAAGTAGTGACTAGCGACGACAATACATTTAATGTTACCAATTTTTTACAATCAAGCTTCAATTTTCGGAAAAAACGAAAGAAATGATTCAAACTTATAATAGATTTTCGGTTTTCTCAATTTAATTCTCCAAAATAAGTAAATTATATCATTCTTAAGATTTAACCAGCCGAATATTATCTACACTGGAAAGATTCCCTTATAAAGTCCACTTTCCATGCACAGAATTCATGCTATCAAAAATCAATCAAGTTACGTCCGCAAGCATCATTTGTGGTAGTTAGCAGGCTATCAATATCGTATAATCGTTCACATGTTCCTTCAATATTCTACTTTACACATACCAAAAAACTTCAACATTTCGTCGAAACAAATAAACGGATGTAATACATAAATAGTATTTAAGATAATTTCGTCATCTACATGAAGTAAGTACTAGTACATACCTACTTCAGAATTTTTCAAGAGAATTTCATACAACCAAGTTGCGAAATCGACATTAGCGATAAGTATACTATTAATAATAATATTTATTCTCTTACAGAATCGTTAAGTGTTTGAGAATTTTTGTGGGTTAAAAGATACTTGAGGGTGACTTTGTATACACTTTATTTACCCAATAACAAGAGTTCTTGCATATTAGGAAATTCTAGTTTGCATTTTTTTCTCTTGTTTCGTAACATTCACGAAGAACTTTGACGATTCATTAAAATCTGGTTCTTATAAATCGAAGTTATGGTCTTTTAGAAAGTAGTTGAAATGAAGTGATTACCAACTTGTTCATAAAATTCTTTCTGTCGTTTGCATTACAGGAATGTATGTTTACTGTGTGGGATTTGGGACCAGAGGACTTGTATCATGTTGAACAATATTTTGAAGCTGGTTTCGAGATGTTAATTTACAAACTATTTGTTCGGTGCAATCATAGGAAATATTGCGAGCTAGAAGTGGAAAATATTAATTATATATATTATATCGGGTGAGCTTGGCTCGGAAATGTTTTTGATTGACGTGGATTGGCATCATCTATTTGGGTTTCAGTTTGAGAGGGAGAATTTCCTTCTAATTTTTTGTAATCCACTTCTCAGAAAAAATTATTCCACAGCTCTATACTTGGGTAAATGTCTTACAGAATCCTTCCTTTTTTCCGGTCTTTTTTTGATAGAAACTATTGCAGACTAACTAAATAATACATATAGGGTGTCTACTTTTGAAGAGGTCAAACTTCAAGAGGAGATTTATTTGCAACAAAAAATGTCATATAGCACATGGTTGAAATGTTTCTGGTTATTCCTCAATTTAACGTTTCTTGATTTCACGAAATATTTCAAGTTTTTCCATAAAATCAATTATACTTCAGTTATTCTTGCAGTCTCATCAAATTTGACCACATATCTGAAAACGGCATTACATTTGATTTGAGTATTTTTTTAAATGTATTAATTATTATATTCTTAAGGCCTCTTCAACAAATTTACAAAAGTGATTTTTGGCCATTATTTAATACTTCATATTCACTTCAGAAAAAAATAATGAGAATATTATGCTCTAATGCCATCATTATGCTCTAGTGTCATCAAATGCAAAGCTTCGTATCAAATTCCTCCCTGCATTGGTACTCCAAATTCTTACCAAGCAGTGACACCATCTAATTCACGCGAATACACTTCTCGAATTAGCTTGATGGGGTATGCTGATTATGTGTATTCACTTGCATTGAATGGCGCTATCGTTTGTAAAAATTTTGGTGTTTATATACAGGGCGAGTATAGGTACCTGACATTTGTTGTACTTAGAGCACTGCACTAAGAGATCTAACAAGCACTGAAACATGCATGTCTTTTGCTTATGCCCCGGCAACCAACAAAACCTATGTGACTGTATCTGAGTCTTAAAATGTTAAACAGATGCAAATTGCACAGCCTGGATTCAAAGAACTTTCTGTTTACCCTAGTTCATACTCCTCATTGTAAAATTAATAAATAGAGACTAGGAGAACTACATTATTTCTCTTCTTAGAACTGGGCATATGGGCCCGGTTGCACAATGTTCATCGAATTTATATAATTATATTTTTCTTCGAAATATTCGATTGAGTGCTCTTTGTATCAACCTAATCGAAGAATTAAAATATTTGCGACGAAAAGGGAACTCGTCAAGAAACACTTTGGTTTTCCTAATTAGAATGCTGAGGATCGTAAATAAATGGTGCATTTATTTATTCATTATGTTACAGAAGTAGATCACTGCGCAACGGAATCATTCTATCTCAAAACTTGTAACTACTAATGAATATATTCATTATATAAGAAGTATTATTCACGAAAATTTTCCTCGATAGCCCCGAATAATATTTTCAAACAGTTTTTTTTTTAATTTTTATGCAGAAAACGATTACATGAAATATATTCTGCAGAATATATTATTTCCGGTTATAAAAGAAGATTATCCTAATTAATATATTGTGAAAATTGGGTAAGCTGAGCATCATATTCCACCTTGAAAAAATTAAAAAAAACTATTAATTTAGCTTTTTTTTAGCTCGCTCGTATATAAATATTGTTATGAATTTACTTTCTTTAAAATTTGCTTTCAACTATCACAAGTTGAAATCACTTAAAATATACAGAAAACCAGTTTTTTGAAAACTTCATATTTATCACGTGTAAACGTAGATATTGAAAATCTACCTCATTTCAGCTCAACTGGAACTGTATTTCTTTGAATATTCAGAAAATCATATTTCAAATTGGCATTGTTGAATTATTAAAATCATATTTTGTTCATATTCTACAATTAACTCTTATAATACATCAAAGTTGAAGATTATCTGTGATTGCGCTAGGTCCTTACATTTGGCCCGTTACAGAAATTTAACTTATTCTATTTACGTATAACTCGATGGGAGTGATCGAACCACATGAAGAATACATACAAGTTTTGGCTAAGTATTTTTGTATTATATTTGAGGAACGGTTTTTTCCTTGAAAACTCCGTGAATTTTTCAGAATGATAGTTTCTCCGAAGAAGCTTCGATAAATATTACACTTCTAGGTTGCATCCACTAAATGGTTGGGATCATAAAATTTCCTATATGTTACTCATAAACTTTACGATCGAAGTTTTCATTTCACTCTGCTTTTCTGTAACAATCATCTAAATAAGACATAGTATAAACATAGTATTTTCTAGTAAGAAAATACTATGTTTTATTCCCAAAAATTCAAATATTTGCACCTTGTGTGTTTACGATTTTTATGACTGTAGTTTTGAAGTATTAATTCAGCTTCAGATGAATGAAAACTCATCAGGAGATACAAAGTATTCAAGTAGGTTCAGATACAAATAATGCTAACAAGAATATGAAATAACATTAAAGAATATCAGTTCAGTACAGAGAATTGATATATGATAGATATTAATTAAATATATAGATTCCTATCATCATTCATTTTCAATTTCAAGCGTCTTTATATAGTGGAACTGTCTTTCTACATGTAAAATTTTCATAGTGTCTATTGTAAGGAAAGTTTATATATATTCTACAAACGAATTACAAAAAAAGAAGTTTTGTTTATATTTATTGTATCCCATTTTGAATAAACAAATAAACAAAAATTTGCAATTGTGAGTTAAACTTGTTAACTCATAATATCCTGATTTATGAATATTTGAGGTTGGCATTTCTGTATTGAATTATAAAGATGATATTATTGCAAACTATGAATAGTTGATATTGACTACGGATGTTTCTAGTAATTGATTTCGTACCAAAAACTTCAAGGTATCTGGAGAGCTTCACCTAAATTAGTAAGCATTGTTGCAAACATTTGATGAAAAACTCAAATATTTTCCTCAGGTTCCACCCTCAATTGGATTTCGAAGCCATCCTTCTGCACTATGATCTATAAAATATTCGATCAAGAAAATTCTATTTTCGATTCGGCTTGAAGTCTTCTTCCTCTTATTCGCAAGTGTCAGTTTTATTATGCCTCAAGTATCATTTGTGTTGAAGCTGTATACTTGCCAAGTATGTAACAGCTTCATGCTTATAAATCAATAAATACCAGACTCATCTTCATTATCACTATCCTAATCAGCATTTTATTTAATATTGAAAGAAATCATGCTAAAGCTTTTTTGCGGATGCCAGCATGCTTGATTATATGGACTTTGCATACATATCCTGAGCTATTTAACATATCATACATTCACTTTACTCGTGCATTAACACTCAACTGAATTCAATTGATTTATGACACATTGAATTGCGAGTAGTTCACAAGAAATCGATAAAGGATTCAGGAAGAATATTAGAAAAAGTGAATGTCTATCAGGCTAGGGATTTACAAAAACTACGTCAAACTTTCGTCATGGTATGACGAAACAATTGTCGTGTAAATCAATAAAAAAGCGAAAGTTAACATTTGTTTTTCTTATATTGAAGATGAATTTCCGTCAAGTAAAGACCGAGACAATCAAAAATTAAATTTCTTCTTATAGTAAATATGATTATTAAGCCTCGGTGAATACAATTACTCAACCTCGAAAGCAGAAATCAAACCCTTTTTTATGGCGGGTACATTTTTAGTAGTACTGCTCTCTAATTGTCGCCTAATATCCGTCTACGAAAAATAATATTGCAGCGATATGAATTGAAATATAAGTAAATCGTCTGAATATTTTTTGATGGTGAAGTATAATACATACTCGTAATAATTGTATATTATTCTAATGGATTGTAGTATTGCTTTTGAAATTTTCGTCCCTTAATATTTAGGATAAATATGACTTGATTTCAAATATTTTCTAACATCTACATTGTCACAAAGTTATTCAAATCAGAAAGGAAATAATATAGACTCTCTAGAACTTTGCAAGCTGACCAATCCAATCAAACACCACCTATAAATAATCCATTCAATGTTTTAATTATATCTTATGACGATCAGCTCTTTCAGTTTAACCTTATATACTATGGTGATGAAACAACTATGAATCTAATTTTTTGCAAACTCATTTTATCGGCGTCCTATATATTTATATAAAATTCCAGCTATACCCTATTGTTTTCGAGACCTTTGAACTTGTTTTAAATTATTTTTTACTTTGCTTATAGTGCAATTACCTCCGTGAAGATTTGCAACATCGTTCAAATCAATATTCTGCATTTGAAGGCTCAAGTTCCACACAGTCGAATATTCATATTCTCGGATACAAAAGAAATTCTAGTATGCTGCACTGATGAATTTCGCAGCTTCAATCGATCTTCCTATCTGGGTTTAAAAAAATTCTATTGATTTCAATTACACAAGTTATTTGTTGTGGAAGTTGTCGTACATATAAATAGCCGAACGGACGAATTATACTGTTTGGATCGACGTTGAAATCCAGAAAGTTTTTAAATTATTGGTAGTTTGCCTGATTTCATTGAAATACATGTTTATGTTTCTACCTATTTTAGTGGTACTGAAGCAGGTTTCGTGTATACTTTAGGGGTCTCATTAGAGAACAGTTTTTGATATGTGAACTTTAAATTTTGTAATTTGTAAAACAATAAGAGTGACGCTCATATAACTCATTCTTTCTGATCTTAAGCAATTATAGTATCATTTTCAAATCTCTCTTTCGAAAACTATGAGAGAATTATCTGAAATTGTACACCTTGCACTAAGATACATATTCCTCATTAATAATGAGATCTTTTCAATTGATCTAAGATAACAAAATTTGAATATCAGAACAGATTTAATCTGTTAGTCTTCTACAATTTTAATTTAAAAAAAATTTTTTATTCAAAAAACTTTTAGAATTAAATTAATGTCTACAATAAGCACCGCTTATATTTAATAGACGTATAAAATCAGAACTCAATATATAATGTCAACTGGAATAAATAAACCAACAGACATAAAGAAGGTCATTAAAATTAATAAATGAATATTTAAAGGATACAAAATTTTGTTTCTGATCTTACCATTATGAATACCAATTCCTTTTCAAAAACATGAAACTCAACTCAAGGACTTCTCAAAGAATATAATTTATTCGAAATATTCAATATATTTAAATATTCAAATAATTTAATTCAAAAATCTCTCAAAACATGCACTATATCTTCAAAAAACAATTAGAATTTTGATAATCTCTTCATCAGCCCTAAATAATATTCCAAATATCAAAATCAAATAAAAATCACTATATCATACCTTCACGTGGTAACCGAATAAATTGCTTTAAAGAGACCAACTTTAAAATTCAAGATAGTCTATGTTCTTCACAATATCACAGAAAAGTGTAAGGTACTATAACGTTTTCTTTAAACCATTGACATTCCATAATGAGATTTATTCAAGACTAAATATAATTATATATTATGTATAAAATAAAATAGAAGATAGAAGATCTAAGATAATTTTATTGATTCCATCAAATACATAGTTGGAAGTACATAATAAACCCAAAAATAAAATAGTCCTCATACAAATTTGAAAAAAATTTACCACGTACAAGGAAAAATCTCTTTCTAGTGAATATTTTCCAAATTCAAATTGGGAATTGTCTTAAAAGATTGTACATTGTACCTAAAAATAAATAATTTGTCATTGAATTTGATTCTGGCTATTCTTCAGTGTTTATTAGCATAACGATTATTTTGGAATAAAACTATTTGAGACTAATAGAAAAATTGCTGAAGCTAGAAAAATTTTTTGATTAAATAGGTTTATTATTTGAATATAGTTATCAACGTGATTACAATATATGCCCTGAAATGTTCCCATGGAAAGTTAGAGGATTGTTTCGTCAAAATTTTACAGGTTCAAATTGAATTCAGAATGCGGAGATTTTTGGATGCTGGTTTCATTGAATTTTCAATAAACAAATAATACACTCTAAACGTTGCCATAGAAAAAAGGAACACTTGGTTGAAAGCGTTTTGAAGCACTAATATGGAAAAAGGGGTTTCTTGATGTGATACATTCTAATCATCAACGTAGACAATTACTCTCAGATTCTTATAGAGCTTTTTATCACAAAAAAGGTTCTTCGAATTATCTCTCTCAATGGCAGGAATAAATATTTTTTGTTTTCAACAAACAATTTATCTTATTGAAAAAAGCCCTCATCGTGAATTTCAAATGTTTCTGCCAAATTTTGACGAAATAGGCAAAAATATACGATTGCATTTAAGGAAATTGGTTAATAGGAAGAACCAACGTCCTAAAATTTATTAAAGTTTAATCCTTATAGAGTGTAGAAACCACTTAAGGAATACAATTATTTGTGTCCTTATATCAAAAAATTCTATAAAACACGTCAACTTTTTAATTCGATTGTGCGCCCTTTAAACATAAATTCAAATATAAAGTGTGATTCGCGCAAGTCCAGTGTAGTCCTCTTTATTTTAAATGGAACACTGCATATTTTGATATTTTTTACAGCCCCTCAATAACCTGCTTTCAACAGACTTTATCATGTATGGTCTATTATGAATAATACGGGATGAAATTTCGAAAGTATTTATAATCGGTTTCAAGAAACTAAATACTTAAATAACATGATATAATTGATTTCAATACATCAAAATAAATGCTCAAAATGTTCTCCATCTCGTTATTGGCAATAACACAGTCTCCTATAAAACTCGCTTCCAACTTTCTTTAAAGTTTGAGTTGAAATATTCCGCATTTCTGTAGTTATCCTTTCTTTGAGGTCTGCTGTCGGCTGTGTTGCATAAACTTTGTTCTTGAAAAACCCCACAGAAAAAATCCAACGGCGTAAGTTCTGGACTGGACGAAGAGATACAATTGAGTGGCCAGCTAGATCGCCAAATCTTACGCCATTGGATTTTTTTCTGTGGGGTTATCTCAAGAACAAAGTTTATGCAACTCAGCCAAGAGGCATCGTAGACCTCAAAGAAAAGATAACTACAGAAATGCGGAGTATTTCAACTCAAACTTCAAACAAAGTTAGGAACGAGTTTCACAGGAGACTGTGTTATTGCCAAGAATTAGGTGGAGAACAATTTCAGCATTTTTTTGATGTATTAAAATCAATTACATCATGTGATTTAAGTCGTCGGTTTTTTGAAACCAATTATGGATACTTTCGAAATTTCATCCGGTATTATTCAAAATAGACCATACATGGTATTGATCGTTGAAATGAGGTTATTAAGGAGCTTTAAAAAATTTAAAAAATATACAGGATGTTTCATTTAAAATAAAGAGGACGGACTATGCTGGACTTGCGCGAATCACCCTGAATATTAATAATAATAATGCTTTATTAATCCCTACACAAAAGAATACAAAATAGTATTATATATTATTTCAATAATTCTGCGAAAACAAGATTTTTCTTCCCAAATAAAAATTTATACATTCTTCACAATATTTGATTGATATAATTTCTTTCTGCCGGATAATAATGAAGACCATTTGGAACTAACTGTAATTGTTTGTTATTAATATTCACCCTGTAAACATTTAAGACGAATCTTGTGAATGGTTATTTGAACTTAAAAATATTTCTTGATTGTAGTTGTTCTAATACAATTTAACAGAAATCGAGGAGTCCACCAATATGTTCAGTTTCATCTAATCTGAGCGTTTTTCACATAAAACTGAGCTGTACGCTGTCGGGACTGGGAAAAAAGCCATTGTCTTGTTTTCTTGAAGAGCTGTTCTGAAGTTATTGCCTGTACATCCTGAGGTATTTTGTTATATGTCCTTGGAGCAAGAAACGCGAAGGATCTTTGACCGATTGTTTTACGCATTCTTGGTATTTTATAAAATAACTTCCGTGTTCCGTAGCTGTGGGATACTAGGTCTTGGTTACTCTTAGTTTTGAAATGGTACTGAAGAATACGAGCACAGTACAGCTGTCTAGGATCGAACAAATTAGATTCTTCATAGAGATCATCTGATGGGTAGGTAAAATCTTTTCTCATAAGTATCCTAAGAAATCTCTTTTGGATCAGTTCAATTTTTTTTATGTGAACATTAGTGGCACCCCCCAGACCAAAATATCATACGAGAGCAAAGACTGAACGAGTGCTACATATAAAACATTCATCTGCTTAGCATCACAAAATCTAGAGCACAATCGATACAAAGGTAGCAAGTTTCTGGGTTTTTCTGTTAATGCATCGATGTGGTAATTCCATCTTAAATAATAGTCTATGAAGATACCCAAATATTTAGTTTTAGTTACCATACTCACAGTATTGATGCTAGCTTCTCGAAGTATGGAGAGCCCTGTGTATTCCAGAAGCCCAGATGGGACATTAAAAAAAGGGCATATAGACTGTCTTTTCCAGATTGTAGGTTAACAGCTTAGAGTCGAAGTAGTTTAGCACTTTTTTGAGATCTTCTTCTACAATTTTTTTCAGTACCCACCAATCTTCCCTTCTATAGAAGATAGCTGTATCGTCAGCAAATGCCGTGATCTCTCCGAATATCGGTAATGGAAAAAGGTCATTCAAGTAAATTAAAAAGAGTAGAGGGCCAAGGACAGTACCCTGGGGTACTCCATACTCCAACTTAGTAATGAAGCTTCTGACCCCGCTCAGCACCACCTCTTGCCCTCTATTATTTAAGTAATCTTCAATTAATTTGTATGCGTTTCCTCTGAATCCAAAATTTTCTAGAGATGAGAACAAACCACGATGGGGAACGGTATCAAAAGCCTTTGCCAAATCTAAGGAGATGCACATAGCTGGCACTCCATCATTTAGTGCTTTATATATCCGGGACATGAGATCTGCCATGGCATCCTCCGTAGACTTTTCAGGGATGAATCTATATTGTTGACGAGATAATAGTTCATATTTTTCCAAGTAAGACGTTATTCTGCTCTTCAATATTTTCTCGAGAACTTTACCCAAGGAAGAGATTACTGATATCGGCCGATAATTGCTAGTTAGATGTTTTTTACCGTTTTTATAGACTGGAGTTATTACTGCCTTTTTGGATGGTAATGGAAACGAACCCTCTTGTATACACTTATTTATAACGCACGTGAGAGGTGGGGTTATGAAATCTACTAAGCGTTTTAAAATTTCAGATGTAATTCCATCTCCCCTAGGGGCTTTTCCGCACTTCAATGTTCTGATAACACTTTCGACTTCTTCATCATGAGTTTCAATAAGGCCAAAGGAGTTAATAAGCTTGTTTTGGTAGTTCACTTTAGTCTTCGATTGCCTTTTATTAGCAGCAAGCTCTTTACCAATCTCTGAGAAGTATTTCGCAAAACAATCAGCAATATCTTTTTGTCTGTTAGTGTTTTATTACTAATTTTGAGAAAATCGATGTCTGACTTATGTTTGCTTCTGCCACTCATCTCTCTGACAGTTTTCCATAAGTTTTTTGTATTTTCCATGTTCTCATTCATCTGGCTTCTCATATAATCGTTTTGTGTTTTTTTGATTAGATCGTTCTAGGAATTTCTGTATTTCTTGAAAGTAAGTTTTAAATCTTCATCTTCTGGGTGTTTCAACATTTGTCTGTGTAGTGAATTTCTAGTCATAATAGACTTCATAAGACCATTCGTCATCCGTCTTTCTTATATTTTTCGTGCAGCGTCTAACTCAATCGGACAATCTACTCACTAGTATGTTAGACATTTCTTCCGCGTTTTTTCCGTCGTAAACCTTGTTCCACCTTTTTTTCTTTACTTCCTCCTCGAGTTGTTCATAATCTATAATTTTTCTATAATTCTCAATTTTTTTCCGCTTATTTTGTTTTTCTGAGAACTGGTGAATCGCACGAGAACTGGGTTATGATCAGTTATATTGATTCACCAGGGAAAGGGAGTAAATCGCTCTAAACATTTGCTTCTAATGAAAATGGGGTCCAGACAACTCAATGTGTTACCCTGTTTTCTAGGGAATATGATATTCATTCGAAATTTCGTTTTCCTGATCAAGAAGATTGATATTTATGTCGCCAACAAAAAATGAGACTTCACAATTAGTTTTACATTGGTCCAGAAAACTTCCCAGGCCATCCAGAAATTCCGTCTCGGGCTGTGATGGGGACCGTTATAGACTATTACCTGTATTATTTTTCCATCACACAATGTAATGCTCAATTTTAGAGCCTTAATATTATTCAATTTTCTTGTTCAATTATTTTTATTTGATCCTTCATTTTGATAATTTTAGATGATTTTGGAATAGTGGATTTTCTGGTATTTGTATGTTAATATACATACTTATATAGTTTTTGTTAATACATTTCAAGTCGGGTTGTAAAAAGGTTTTTTCCGAGACATTGACAAATATTTTATATTGATTATATATAAGGATATCAATTTGATAGTTTTTGTATATAGTTTCAATATATATTGTAGATGTTAGAATATATAATTCTTAATTTAAAGCCATTTAAATTTTACTTCTATCAAGTATTGACTCACATTCAAATTGTTTTTTAAATTATGAAATAATTTCATATAGAGTCTTTATATCCACAATATATTCCTCAATTATTTATTATTTTTGAAATTCTGGTTATTTTTCTTATCATGGGACATTATTTGAGGTGAATAAGTTTTGTTATTGTTTTTCTGTGTTCCGAGTACAAATAGTTATAGGTTATACGTAACAATACGTTGATCATTTCTGTTTTATTTTGGACACTTTAAAGCTTACTTCAAGTTTATTCGTTCCATGTTTTTTCTTATTTTGGTAAGTTGCATTTTGATCTTGTTATATATTTGAATCTGAATTCAATACATTTCTGATTAGGTCAGATAGGCCGAAATAGCTATCAAATGTTCGAGTTCTTGTTCAATTATTTTTATTTGATCCTTTATTTTGATAATTTTAGATAATTTTGGAATAGTGGATTTTCTTGTATTTTTATGTTAATATACATACTTATATAGTTTTTGTTAATACATTTGTATTAATACATTTCAAGTCGGGATGTAAAATGTTTTTTCCGAGACATTGAAGAATATTTTATATTGATTATATATAAGGATATCAATTTGATAGTTTTTGTATATAGTTTCAATATATATTGTAGAAGTTAGAATATATAATTGTGAATTTGAAGTCATTTAATGTTTAAAAAGCCCGCTATTGAATTTAAAAGTGGACGTGTCCCAGTGTTTTTTTCATTATAATTTTCCAACATACGGACATAAATAATTTTTTCCATAAGTGGTTTCCACACTGTATGTGAAAATAAGTAGGAACTTATAAAACTCCTTTATTTACAGCCAACTGTCAGATAATAATTGATTTCTCGCTTTTCGATGCATTTACTGGAAACATTAATCATCGTCTAGTTCACATAAAATTCAGGGAAACTTCAATAAATACCACGCTCGAAAGAGAAAAGAGAACAAAGGCAAGAAGATGAATGAATTGATTAGATGCCAAAGGCGCGTATTACTACACATCCGACATTAAGTTGCAATCCAGTCTACAGCAATGAATTCGATGACCGACTGACTACTCACTTTCGATTTCGTTTACGGCTTGTATGCATTTTATCTCATTAAATCATTTCATATTCGGTGTAGTTTGAACGAGTGAGTTGGAACTGCTGACACACTTTTGCTGAAGTATTCGTTTTCTTTGTCTCGTATCGACTTAGATTAAATGATCATGTAATCGTATTCCAATTTAGGTGAGAGGTGAGAATTTTTGATGGCAGATTCACTATTCAGACCACTTTGAGTCATCTCAACTTAATAAATTCTAATGATAATAATAGTGATAAAAATGATTATGTCAATAAATGCACATTCTAATAAAATAGAAAGGCCTTTTACTTGATAGAAGAAATATAACAAAATTTGAATATTAAAACAAATTGAAATATGTTTATCTTCTACAATTTTAATTTCAAAAAAATTTTTTTATTCAAAAAACTTTTAGTATTAAATTAATGTCTAAAACAAGCACCGCTTACATTTAATAGACGAATATAATCAAAACTCAATATATAATGTCAAATGGAATAAATAAACCAACAGATATACGAAAGTCATTAAAATTAATAAATAAATATTTAAAGAAGACAAAATTTTGTTTCTGGTCTTACCTTTAAGAACACCAATTGCCTTTTAAAAGGGTGTTCTTAAAGGTAAGACCAGAAACAAAATTTTGTCTCCTTTAAATATTTATTTATTAATTTTAATGACTTTCGTATATCTGTTGGTTTATTTATTCCATTTGACATTATATATTGAGTTTTGATTATATTCGTCTATTAAATGTAACCGGTGCTTGTTTTAGACATTGATTTAATACTCCATTTGACATTATATATTGAGTTTTGATTATATACTTCAACTTCAAAACCTGTGCTGAAAATTCCTACAGATTGGCGGTTTTTACCTAGAATAGAAACTCTTCAATTTCTCGGTTAAATATCAGTTCATTGATCTTTCTTAAAATATCCTGGTTGTGTGGTTTCAGTGAAATCACGTTTGGGATTTTCAAACCCACGGAAAAAAGGATTTAGTGTGATTAAAAATATTACATTTTGATGAAAAAACAGCATTAAAACAAACGCTTGGCTTGATAAGTATTATCTGGATTCTGCAAAAGGAGAATCGACCATTATCGACTGGTTTGTTAATATGAACGTAATCATACGAACACCGATAAAGCACGTCGCTGTGATCATCTTAAGTTTTTAGAATAAAACAGTAGTATCAATTTTTTATAGTTAACCATCACAAAAATTGATAATATACATGATTTTTCCATATACCAGAATCAACTCATACTGACAACACAATTCATTTCACTTCAAATCACCCATTTTCCCAAAAATTGGCAGAAATAGTATGTTATATTGATTAGCCAACATAACTATGACACATGAGAATACAAAGAGTACAATAATATCAAATAGATCGCGTTGAACAACGTTTTCAATGTTATAGTTTTCGAAAATAAAACTAGCTTTGTTATAAGTATACCCTAAAATATTGAATTGAATTAGTCCTTACTTGCTGAAAATCCATATTAAATAATATTTAAATAAGGTTATTCTGATTTTCACAAACTTTTATTGTTATGTTTACAACAATCGTTTCAAAATGTAATCTTGCCTGATGATGCTATTGTGATAGCGAAACGATTGTTGTAAACATAACAATAAAAGTTTGTGAAAATCAGAATAACCTTGTTTAAATATTATACCCTAAAAAGATTAATTTAATAGAAATTGAATATATTTCATTAGGATCAAAAACAGAAAAGGTAGCTAGATATATAAAGATGAATCATACATAAGAGGATATAAATGTATTTTATTTTTGTCTTAGAATAAAGCTTTTATTTCATAAACTGTGCAGAGTAAATATTCTAGAATATTTAACTCAACAGTATTATAGAATTTCTTTTTATAGATCTGAATAAACTCTTATTACTATTATCATAACTCCAACATGAACTCCTATGAAACCAATGATTCATTAGGAAAATCAATAAAGAACGATAAAGATAAAATATGTAAGAACAAGAAATCAGCTGTTTATAAGCTAACTTGCGGTACTTGCCAGTTTGTATATGGTGGTCAAAGAGGAAGATCTTTCCAGACAAGACTAAGGGAAAACATTATTGCAATAACAAAAGAAATTCAACTCATGCAGAAAACATATTGGACACAGGACATATTTTTCATAGTAATTTTGAAATTTGACACGTAGAAAACAAACATCTCAGAATGAACCTATTAGAAACATCAGAAATTAAGAGGTATCATAAAAAAAAATTTAATAAATGAACAAACAAAATTAAGCAGATCTCTTCTATTGAATCTTTTTTCAAATATTTTCGGAATTCCCAAAGAATTTTAAAACTACCTTCATCCCCTCTATTTTGTGTTAAAGAACCTGCACTATATATAGACATTTTCCAGCATTGTTTGATCAGGATCTAGTAGTACCCACCTGATGAAATCATGGTATGACGAGACAATTTTTGGAAATAAAATAGTGGAAATAGAATTTTGTTCTCTATTCATGATTTCAAGATGAATTTCCGTCATGTAAAGACCGAAAAAATCATAGAAGTCCAAGACGGTTAAAAGCGATGGCTACATGTCCCAACTGGATCGACTGTAGAAAATATCGAAGGAACAGACCCATACGCAAGGAAAAAAGTAATCTTTCACAATGAAAATGAACCTTATCACAGGTAGTTAGCTGCGATGAGAAATCTACACGAAAAACACGTGGAATTTCCTCCGTACTCTATTCTCCAGATTTGCCCCCCCAGTCAATTTTTCTCGTTCACAGATTCGAAAGAATGGAAAGCAACTTGGCTAGAATGAGAAAATGGAGGCCAAAACAAGTGCCTAACTGATACATTATATCTAAATCATTATTATTATTTTTTATTATTATCCTAATACTCATAGATCTTCTGTGAAGATCCGTCGGAATGTTTTTCAGCTTGTGCGAGTTAGAAGTTCAGTTATGTTCTGGGTAGGCTTTGTTACTGCGATCTTGCGCTACTTTAGGGTCAAGTGTTTCAACGGGAGTAGACACGAGTATCATAGTGAACTTTCTTTCTGAATGTTGAGGTGTTTACTCCAATGGTTTTCCTAGCTGGATATCTTGCAGATTTGTTTATTAACATTACTGTTTAAGCAAAAAAAACCTGTCGCTAAACGTGACAGTAAAATGAAAAGAGTTCAGTCAATTGCTGTATTACTAAAGCAACAAAACTGAAGTAGCAACTATAATGACTGGGTTTCAGTTTTTGAATTATTAGTAGTAGAAATAAGTTCGTGGGATTTTGATAAGAGATGTCGCTACTAGTTTATTATTTCAATGTTTCATCCGGCAACACCTTCATTTTTAAGTATCATTATAAGGATTCCTTTTCAGTATCTTTCATTTCGCTGAAGTGTAAACAACATAGTTTCTGTGTGCTCTGAAAATGTCAACTTTCGTACCGAATAATGTGTTTTGACGGGGAGTCCTACTTCATTACATAAATATGAAGATAAAGGCTGCCGAAAGCTATTTTGTTTCAACGGATGTTTATGGTGAGCATGCTCTAGTTGAACGAACGTGTCAGAAATGGTTTTCCTTATATAAAAGTGGAAATTTTGATTCGGAAGACGAAGAAAGACCCAGGGCGCGACCAAAATTTAAGGATGAAGAATTAGAGTCAAGGCTCGATGAAGATCCATCATAAACGCAAAAGGAATTCGCAAAAACACTTTGAGTCACTTAATCAGTCATTTAACTTCGCTTCAAAGCAATAGAGATTATCCAAAAGGTAGTAAATTGATTGCCGTTTGAACTTAAGGCAAGAGACGTCGAATGCCGTTTTTTTTCCACGTGTGAATACTGCTTAACAGCAAAAAACAAATTGTGACTGGGGATGAAAAGTGGATTCACTACGACAATCCAAAACGTCGGGCAACATATGGATGCTTCATCATCAACTGTCAAGCTTAATATTTATGGGGAGAAGATCAAGATGTCTGTTTGGTGGGACCAGCTGAGTGTGGGGTATTATGAGCTGATACAATCGAACTAAAGCTTCACAGAGGAAGTCTACCGTCCATATATGATGCGTTTGAGCCTTTCGTTGCGAGTAAAACGGCCCCAATGTACCGACAGACACGAAAAAGTTATTTTGCAGCGAGACTCATTTTGCGTCGTCTTTTACTTAGAAATGCTCAAATGGGATGTCTTACCTCACCCACCGAAAATCCTCCAAGTTGATCCTTATATCAGTTCCAATCACCGAGAACGACGTCCTAGACAAATTTAGATTATCTTGCATACTGCCTCACAGTTTCAATATTGTGTGCATTTTTCAGGTTTATGGTTTTTCAAAAACCTGTATCAGTTTATTTCTATTTATTGGCGAAAATTTCTTATTAATGTATGATAAACCACGTTACCATGTGTCCAGAATAGCCACAGATTATATTATAGAATTCGAATTTTTTGTCAATCCAATAGAAAACACGGTGGACAATTTCAAAACACAAGTTTAATCAAGAATATTTCAAGGGACTATAGGGAATCACAGAGCGGCTGTAGAATGGCAAAATTTTCCTCAATTGGATATTCATAACATAACGAAAGGACTAACAAAAATACTTCAGGAAATTATTAGAGGTCGAGGTAATTATACATTATTAGACATTAAAATATAATTGAATTATTTAAGGAAAATCAACTGCATGACTTGAAAAAAATTCATAAATGTCGCTCCCAGTAATAAATTCAACTGAATTAATGTCTAATTTTCTAATCCATTAAACAGCAGCAACTACCATAGACTTTTGTTGAAATCAACATTATCGAATGAAATCTACAAAAAATGATTAATTAGGTCGATGAGGGTAGATCATTTCAAATGTTTCATTCTTTTCAATCTTGAAATCTGATTGTTCATAATGGAAAACCTCAAATTTTTGTAATTATCAAGAAACAGCTCCCATAGCGTTATAGGTAACATACACATTCAATTCGTTTTTCTCTTATTTTATAAAGTTAATTGTTAGTGATTGTCTATTGAAGACAACCTATTATGTGTGTTTCGTCTCATTAGAGATGGCCCTGTCGTTCGAAATTAGTTTGTCATTTGATACTTATGTCTTTCAAGTTGATACTTCGATCTAGCAGTTTCGAGAATTGCGGTTGGAACTGTTTACACTTCAGATTATTGGTTTTTTAATGATCATATATGGCATTAGAGAATATGGAAAGTCATTTTGGAGATTTTGATATATTTATGCCTCTTAATTTCACATGATGCAGCATTCGGGATTATAAACTGATTTTATCCTTCTTTTCTTGCATTTATCTCATAATTCTTCTGTAGCCAATAAGAAGGTTTATTTTGTTCATTCAGTCCACCTCCAAATGGACCTTCCAATCAATTACGTTAATTTCCCTCTTTTGGTTAGAAGGGGTGCATCGAGCAACTCTAACGTTGAGTCTTTGAAAAGACTGTAAAATTATTATTATTCGTTATCATGAATAATCGAAGTGTTCGCATGTAGCCCTTGCTACATCATGCATTATTATTCGTAATAGTCAAAGTGGTCGGTCGCATGTAGCCTTTGCTACATCATGCATTATTATTCGAGTAATAGTCAAAGTTGTCGTATGTAGCCGTAACTACATTATGCATTATTCTCCGAATAGTCAAGAAATTCGTCTGTAATTGTACAAGCTTAACGCGATATCTGTAATTAGCAATCCACCTTACACTTGTTTGTAGTATAATTGTCATCACATTAGCTTGGTGTTATATACAGTGATACCAAAAAATATATGTGTGTTTTTTTTATAAGTGTTTTACTTCAGTTCCTCATCATCGTGGTGGTTTATCATTATTAGATAAAGGAAGCTGTAGACCACCGCACATAGCGTGTTCTTTGTAAAAAACTCACCGTCACAGGTCAAAATCACCGCTAGTAATCAAAAATACAGTCCACTAGAAGCCATTGGAATAAATAATCGAGATTAATTAATTTGCAATTGTCTATTGTTTCAAAATACTGAAATAATAGGCAAATACTCCGGTAAACTAACCGTGGTACGAAACAATGTGCCTATGAATAACAGATGATTCTAAAGGTTACCTCATTTTTAGAAAGTACCAAGAATTAATGATTTGAAAAGTCGCTCTAGGAGGTGGTTATAGTACTCTATTTTGTCAGGTTATATCAAGTATATTTTGAGATTCTCGCTATTAGTTGAAATGTCGAACACAGAATATGTTTTAAACTTTGCATTGCAAATGGAATTGTATGTGCGAAGGCGCTGAGACTTTTGTATGAGGCTTACGCTGAATTAATTCCATCAAAAGCATGTGCGGAAAAATTTCAATCTGCCGTATTTTTTATCAAATTCAATTGATGAACAACACAAATTAAAACGGCTCAAACAGGCATTTGCGAGGAATATGTCCGATATGGTTTTACATAATAACTTCTTTTTACTTCAACAGAAATATTTGTACAATAAAGGAAATTCCGCAGCTAGTCAGTGCAGAAATTCCTGAAATCCAAACTACAACGCATATTGAATCAAAAGGGAAATGTGTCAAGAGCGGAGGAAAGAATAGAAAATAGCATATAACTAGCATGTATTTAGTTGTAGAGCGGCGTACTAGGAACCGAAAATTCCGAGTTTGATTTCCGCCTGTAAGAAGAACAATTTTCTTGTCGGACGGTTTTGCCCACAATTTCAATACTGGGTGAAAAATTAGCAGTGCTGTCCAAGATGGCGTAAGTACTCAATAAGACCGCCAAATCAGAACACATTTGAACTCCTAACTCGTACAAGCTATATAAAGCTTCTGAGAGATCTTTACAGAAGGTCTAGGAATACTACGACAGTATCAATAAAAAAAACCTGAGTTTTCAGGTACAGAGATTGAAAAAGCGGAATAACTGAATATATTCAGCCTACTCATGACTAAAATTGGTTGCAAATTTCACAAAGCTCATTGCTTCTGTTTTGTGTAATCGGATTATTGAAAGCACTCGTCTAAAAACATGTGCATGTTTTTAATATTATAAGTTTATAATTCAGTATTATACGACGCTAGGTAACTTCAATATTTTTCATATAATATATTATATGAATATATAATATGTATAATAGTTCTACATACACTTTCCATTGTAGATTTCAGGGACTATGAGAATATTACAAGAATCGGATTATTTACTGAATAAATTCGTTTTATTAAAGTGATCAAAACATGAAACAAAAGCTTTGAGACAAACTGGTTTCAAATAATCATCTGACTATAATATGCAAATATAAATTAGCGAGTTCTAAATTAACGAGAAATTGCATAAATGCATAAGAAATATAAATTTTCAACGTTAGTATCTACGAATATTTTGCTGAAAATTATGGATTTTTTTTGCAATTTTACGACTTCCTTATAGTAAATATATCGAGAAAATATTAATTTACTCTGAAAATTCCATTTTAGACCAAGAATTCATGCAAATAGAGGTGAACTGGTTATTAACAGATATTAGAATGATTAAAATAAGATTTTTTGACTCGATATATGCGATGTATCATGAGCTAAAAAAAATGTTGAAGAATTAGGGAAATGGAATTCGTAATATTCATTCCAATATTCAGATCCATTTGTTGACTATCTCAGTCAATTTTTGCGACAAAGGTTATTTTTACAATAAAATAGAAAAATGCTTTTTACTTGATAAAAGAATATAACAAAATTTTAATATCAAAACAGATTTAATCTGTCAGTCTTCCACAATTTTAATTTCAAAAAAAAATTACATGTTTTGAGAAATTAGTTGAGTTGTGTTCATGTTTTTAAAGGGCAATTGGTGTTTTTAATGGTAAGATCAGAAACAAAATTTTGTATCCTTTAAATATTTATTTATTAATTTTAATGACTTGTTTTATATGTTGATATATTTCTTCCTTTTGACATTATAAAGTGCGTTTTGATTATATACGTCTATTAAATATAAGCGGTGCTTATTGTAGACATTAATTTAATTCTAAAAGTTTTTTGAATAAAAATTTTTTTTTAAATTAAAATTGTAGAAGACTAACAGAATAAATCTGTTTTGATATTCAAATTTTGTTATCTTTACATTTTGTCAACAATCTATCTGCATCTAGGATACTTACAATATTACTTTTTCTAGAGAGACATTATTTATCTAGTGGTTGCTGATTTTTCAAATGCTTCATTCTATTGAATCTCATACTATACTAATTTTAAGCTGAATTAAATCTAAAATTATATAAAAGTCTGAATAATTTTTTGCAATGCTTCAATTCCCATGAAATTATGGATATATAGTCAAATTCTCATAATGTATCTAATTTCAATTCGAATTTAAAGTTGGAATTTCGTTTCAAGACATAATGAAAAGAATATTCAAGCAGGTATCCACGGACAGATTGCGCTCATTTACGAACTTGAACTCGAATTTGAACTTCTTTCAAAAATTATCATTTTTGAGAACCTAAAACAATAATTAGTCGTCTGTTGATCCAGTGTAAGACCAATTCACCTCGAAATTCTATAGATACAGATATTTCAATGAAATGTTGAGCGTTCTGATACTAGCGTGATAAAATGCAAATGAATGGGATAACTCTCGGGATATTAGTATAACACATTGTAGATTATGGTTATTATGATTATGCAATTGAATAATTTATTCAAAATATAACACTGAAGGAGCTTCGGTGTTATCGACACAATAAGAAATTAATATGTGGAATTTTTTTCTGCATACCACATGTCTCGATTGTTTCGACTGTGTAAAATTCAAACGGTTGCCAAGACATCGATCCAATATTAATTATAGTTTTCATTGAAAAGAAGATCTGTAGTAGAGTTTCGGGAAAAACTATTACTTTTATTACTTACTGCATGTATACACTGAACATGTTGACGTTACGTTCGAGTTCTTGCCCGCGCTTTGCAGAGCACTCTAATTTCTGTATACTTGAAACTTTGGTCTCAAACAATTTAATCGGAAATATATATGCAGTATTCTTGCTCACATTCAATTCTGTCCGTTTGTTCGGTCAGCTGCTTTTACACACTATATCAATCGAAACAACTCAGAATTGAAATTTGTAGTTTTAAGTCTGAAATAAATGGACGACAAAACTGCTGAATAGACGTAATGCGCGGAAGTTGTCTGGAAATATACTCAGTAGAAATTTTCTTTCTTCAAAATCTAAAAAAGTAAGTTTATTATTTATCTTTTAAATTCGTATTGTGTTTTATCTATTAATAATTCACTATTAATAATTTACAATGTATTAGAGAGCTACAGCTACCTAACCATTTGCTTGTGTGTTGCTGCGGTTCATATACAAGAATAATGATTTTTGCTGCATGTTATCTATGATACAATGCAGGTGGACATGATATGAAAAATTTAAATGAGAAGAACAAGAAGACAAAGCGGAAACAGATTTGAAAATTATGAATTTGAATTGGTTCAAATATTATTTAGTTATTAAGGAGTACAAATAAGTTTCCGCCGTTTTTAACACAAATTAAATATTTATTATAGAAGAACGGTAATATAAATTTATTTAAAATATTGCCCATCACTTGCAATCACTTGTTCCCATCTCTCAGGCAGCATTCGAATCCCACGTCTGAAGAACTCCTTGTCTTTTGAGGCTATCCTCGAATCAACCCAATTTTTGGTATCCTCATAAGATGTGAACAGCTGCGCCGTCAGAGCATGTGACATGGACTGAACAGGTGATAATCGGACGGTGCAATGTCTGGTGAATACGGCGGGTGGGGTAACACTTCCCAATCAAGTGTTTCCAAGTACTTTTTCACGGGAGCCGCAACATGTGGACGAGCATTGTCATGCAGAAGAATAATTTTTTCGTGTCTAGAATAGTATTGAGGGCGTTTTTCCTTCAGAGCTCGGCTCAATCTCATCAATTGTGTTCGATAGAGGGCTCCAGTAATTGTTTCGCTCGGATTAAGCAACTCATAATACACTACACCTAGCTGATCCCACCAAATACACAGCATAAGTTTTTTTCCGTGAAAATTCGGTTTTGCTGTTGATGTTGACGCGTGGTCAGGTAATCCCCATGATTTTTTTGGATTGTCATAATGTATCCACTTCTCATCACCAGTTACGATACGATGTAAAAAACCCCTTTTTATGTCCAGCTAGCAGCATTTCATTTAAGTATAATCAGCGTTCAATATCTCTCGGCTTTAATTCGTACGGAACCCAATTTCCTTGTTTATGAATAATTCCTAGTGATTTTAAACGATCTGAGACTGCTTGCTGAGTGACTTCTAATGTTAGAGCAAGTTTTTTTTGTGTTTGAGATGAATCTTCCTCCAATAATTCCTCCAATTCTGCATCCTCGTAAATTTTTGGCCTTCCACTGCGATCTTTGTCTTCTACGTCGAAATCACCGTTTTTAAACTTTTGAAACCACTCTCGACACGTTCTCTCACTCAAAGCACCCTCACCATATGCTTCTACGAGCAATTGATGCGCCTCAGCAGCAGATTTCTTCAAATTAAAGAAGTAAACTAATATTTCCCGCAAATGACGCTTACTTGGCTCAAATTTTGACATTTTCAACTTATAAAAATTATATTTTACCAATATAAAATCAATGATATTAATAGGTTATGTTGTTCTTGAATGTCCAAACTATTTTTTAAGCCGGTTATCATCTGCGAAAGCTAACCCAAACTCCGTGCCGCGCCATCTACAATAAAACAGCGGAAACTTATTTGTACTCCTAATACTATTATGGGCTGAAGAGAACACGGTAAAAATATAGATTATGGGAGAGACCAGGTTTATTTCGTTTTCTACTTTCTCGACTATGTTTAATATTTAATGTTAATGCGTTATGGTATATATTTACTATTTACACTGTTCGTCTCTGAAAGGGAACACAAAAAATCACTTTATTCAGTTGTCTTATATCACGAATCTAGAAATAGATTACAATTGCTTGTTACAACGAAAAATTCATTGAGCAACTTATATAAAATAAATTGATATTAGTCATTTGCAGAGGACATTTCAACTGAAGTATGGCAAATTTTTCTTAGACATGTGTCTAAAGATAATTAAAGACGATGTTATTTCTGAAGGCAGGAAATCTCAGAAATTTATTTTGTTTCCCTTCAACTCTGTCCTCATAATTGTTTTATTATGTTGGAAAGACCTGCAGTGACGAACGATTTACCAAAGTGATAATACATCACAAACGAAAGAGGAACTCGCAAAATCACTTGAAGTCACTCAACTAGCCACTAGCCATCGTTTAAAAGAAATAGGAATGATCTGAATGGTAGGAAATTGAATGCCGTATGCACTGGAACGAATAGACATCGAACACCGTTTTTCCACTTGTGAACAACTGCTCCAACCACAAAAAACAGAAAGGCTTTTGCATAGAGTTGTGACTGGCGATGAAAAGTGCGTCATTACGATAATTCAAAATGTCTGGCAACGTATGGATGCCTCATCATCAACTGTCAAGCCGAATATTCATGGCGGGAAGATAATTCTGTGTATTTGGTGGCATCAGTTGAACGTGGTTTATTATGAGGTGCTACTACAATTGCACGAAAAGATCACAGAGGAGGTTCACGGACAACAATTGATGCAAGAAAAACGGCCGCAAAACGCCGACAAACACGAAAAAATTGTTGAAAATGCACGGTCACATGCTGCGTCGCCCGTTAAAACGAACTAAGAAACCCTAAAATGTGAATGTGGTACCCCACCCTTTGTACAGTCCAGACATTGCTCCCATCTTTTCCGATCGATGCAACATGGTCCAACTGACCAGCACTTCTCCAATTATGATAAAGTCAAAAAATGAATCGATGCATGAATGTCGGCCAAAGGGCCACCTTTTTTCGCGATGAGATCCGTCAGTTGTCAGAAAGATATTATAAGTAGTGATAATACTTTATACTTTGAACGTATAACTAATTTTACCCAATTTTCGGCAAAAAGCTCCACGAACTTATATTATATTCTAATATTGATGATACTCCTAGATTTTTCGAGAAGATGTGTCGGAAGCACTAGTGTTTTTCCCACTTAGATTTGACATTGTTTCATTGAACTGCCTTCTTTGTTAGGGTGCCTCTTATTACTAGAATGGGATAGTGCCTTAATCACTACAACACCGACACTCTTACTTGCACGTAAATAAAAATTTCTAAATTTTGATAAATTTGCAATTAACTGATAATTGTTGTGAAAAACCTTCATAAACTGCCGGGAATAAAATTGGGGTCATTTCTTAATTTGCATTTATTTTAGGTATAACATAAATAGAGGTCAATTCTTGATAGAAGGTATATAAAATTATTTAAATATTTTAAAAATTTTAAAATTAACCTTCTACATATTTAATTCCAAAAGATTATATTTAATGATTATAACTTCTGAAAATAAATCAAAATAATGTCGTATAAGTACCACTTATATCATGACATATAAAATAAACATTCATTATAAGACATCCGAATGATATAACAAAATCCAATAAATAAAAATTATTAACCAAAATCCCATAAATTAAATATTTTGAATAGACAAAATTTCGTTTCTGCTGATCAATCTTATGAAAACCAATATCTTTCAAGAATATCCAACATAATCTTAAGAATTTCATCGTAAAACTATCTTACTTAAACTATTCAATATTATTGGATATCTAACCAAGGTACTTTATATAAAAACTCAAGATATGTAAAACATTACTGAAAAACAAGTTTTAAGATCAACTTTGCTGCTTCAGTATTCAAATAATTCATATTCAAAAAATATAACATCAATTAACAACAAATATTCACTTACCCTTCAAGGGTAAGGGGATCAAGGGTAAACCACAGATATATTTTTGTATTTAGTGAACCGTTGCTCACCACATTTAAAGGTTTCATTTCGGTAGAACTATTTCTAGAAGATTGAAGGGTAAGTGAATATTTGTTGTTAATTGATGTTATATTTTTTGAATATGAATTATTTGAATACTGAAGAAGCAAAGTTGATCTTAAAACTTGTTTTTCAGTAATGTTTTACATATCTTGAGTTTTTATATAAAGTACCTTGGTTAGATATCCAATAATATTGAATAGTCTAAGTAAGATAGTTTTACGATGAAATTCTTAAGATTATGTTGGGTATTCTTGAAAGATATTGGTTTTCATAAGATTGATCAGCAGAAACAAAATTTTGTCTATTCAAAATATTTAATTTATAGGATTTTGGTTAATAATTTTTATTTATTGGATTTTGTTATACCATTCGGATGTCTTATAATGAATGTTTATTTTATATGTCATGATATAAGTGGTACTTATACGACATTATTTTAATTTATTTTCAGAAGTTATAATCATTAAATATAATCTTTTGGAATTAAATATGTAGAAGGCTAATTTTAAAATATTTAATTAATAATAAATAATATTTTAGGTATTTTTTTTTCATATTTTTTTGATTGTAGATTGTACACGAACTTTGTGCGATGATTTTGTCGTCATTGCTTGAATGAAAAGGTTTTTGTGAATATTTTGAAAGCTCACTGAACATTATGAGAAAAAGACCCTATTTGATATGCTTTTAGATCAAACAGAAAAAAAAGAAGCTAGCGAGTATTTCCCCCCTAGTAGTAACATCAGCAGGTAAACAACACTGCATGCTTTGGATCATAATTTAGTACACATGGTGATTGAATTAGTGTCCCATTTCTGCACCACTATAAGTGACTCTTCGTTGTGAAGTACTTATCGAAATAACAACTTTTTATTCAAGCAATGACGATAAAATAATCGCATCCAGGTAGTTAACCCTCGTATAACCGAAGAAACTAAGGTTTTCTAGAGATCATTTTGTCAAGAAATTACCGGGAATTATCGATTTAAATCTGGCGGGGCAATGAGGCTGGTAAACATTTTTTTTCCTAGGTTGGTACCACTGTCCTTAATTACTGTGCCAAGCTTGAGCGGGATCGGTCAACTAGTGTGTTTGCAACAGCTGATTAAGTCAGTCGATGTCAGAGTGCGTGCCGATTTTTACTATGGGTGATTACATTGCGCCTTCTCACCGAGCTACGATTGTGACTGACTTTCTCGCCAAAAACTCAACAAACGTGCTTCAGCAACCACCGTATTCGGCGGATTTGGCTCCCTGCGACTTTTTCCTCTTCCCAAAACTAAAATTGCCCCTTCGTGGCACCCGTTTTGAGTCGATTGAAGCCATAAAACAAAATTCGGCGCGAGAGCTAAAGTCCATCCCGAAAAGCGCCTATAAAAAATGTTTCGATAATTGGAAGTGCCATTGGCATAGATGTATTGGAGCAAATGGAGCCTATTTTGAAGGCGACCCAATGAATGTTGACGATTAAATGTAAAAATGTTGTTTTAATTGAAAATTCCCGGTACTTTCTTGACAGAGTAGTATATACTACTTTGTATGCTTTTCCTCGGAAGAGAGTATAAAATATCTTATTACATTTCATACGTATTTAAGTGTCTACCTTCATCTTGAACGTAATTATGAGCCAACAAACAATTAATCAACACTTAACTCATTTTTGAAAACTTTTATAACTTTTACCCAGTGGTTATTAACATAATCTCTGTAAATGCCTTCATATTGTGTGAAAACCAAAATAAATTATGAACTCATACACAAGGCTATTCTTCATGCAACATTTTACAGGTGCAACCCTCAAAAGTAACAATGGTCACATTCCGAGATCTGGTTGTTCAAGTGTTAACCAAGACCAGATTTCGCTCAAGACTCTGATGGAAGTCGATCCGAAATCAAGTACTAGGACTGAAATAGCTGGTTAATTGTTCGCCGCGCCTCCCATATCGGTGAGGCTGCAATGATAAATATATTCATTTACGAGACGTTTTACTTGAATTTAAAACGCATTCAAGCGCAGATGATTTCAAATGGATCGAAAAATTATAAATTCGTCTTACTACTCACGCTGTATGATTTCCCGTTATTATTTCAATGCAGAAATATTCGTCCTTCAGAAATAAGTGCAAACACAAAGAATGATGCCGAGTAATATCAATAATATATATTTATTCATAAATGCTCCCAGCAGCCAAACGTTTACTCGTCAACAAATTCATCGTTTCCTATTCAACTTGAGGGACCACACAAAATTGCGTGATTGCAACATTTATACGAATCAATCAGGAGTCCGTTATTGTCATTGATTTTGCTAATTTTCGATCAGATCACAGATACGACATTGGTGTGAATTTATTCAACAGACCTGCTGACAACCTGATTCGCCTCTAGATCGACGAAACCATGAAAGTTATAGGTACAGCTTTTTATAACTTCGCATTATTTTCAAATTTAGGTAAATTATGTGGAGTAACAGTTGCTTAAAATTCATAACTGAACTCGAGCACGATGATTATAGAAATTTGCAAAGAAATATCAGCTTATTAAAGCATCATCTTATTTATATAAGTAATTAGTTTATAACATTCGAATTAGTCAGGCCTCGTATTTCTATAAAATTTTATTGAATTAGGCTGGTTTCTCAAGAATCCGACTATAATTCTTTTTTCAGTCGTCAAAGACTCGAAGAAAGTGCAGAAGTCGTATTTTAAAAGCTGGATATCCTTAATATCATCTTTTTCATATTTTCAACTAACACTTCATTGTTCGCCTATCCATGAAAGAATAGTCGATAATCTGCGCATGCTAACACGCCGCAATACACATAGAGTCGACTAATAATTGTTTTTTAAATGGCGAATTTTACTTTATCATACATGAACGTTTGATGAACAAAATTAGAAACTTTCAATAACTTTAAAATTACCTTAAAAACCGTTTTTACGGTAGTTATTCTAAGGATAATAAGTATTATTAATAGAAAAATGTATATGAGACAGTAATTTATTTCCACAAAAATGTTTGTACTACAACAATTGTTTCACCACTTTGTGGCTTCTGCAGGTACTACATTGTACTGTCTGATGGTAGTCATTGTAACCGAGTTTAAATACATTTTTAGGTACGTGACCAAATAATGGAAGCACAAGTCATAAAAACTCTAGGTGTTTATTGGAGTTTGCCGCTAAAACTGCCATTAAGGAAAATTGTTCAGTAATTGAGACTTATCACCATCTGTTTTTACGGGAATTACACCTGTTGATTTCAAGAAATTCTAAAAGTGTTAATCTAGAACTTTTGCTTTCAACGTGGATAATTTCATAATTATTGTTGAAATTATGCCTGAATTCCTTAAAATGATTAGCATATGTCGAATGTACAGAATTGGATATATAACCCCTTTGGTGTTCTTGGACACGTTTCTTGAATGATCTACCAGTCTGGCCAATGTATACTAAAGGGCAATCTTTGCAAGTCAACTTGTAGACTCCAGATTTATTTTCTTTATTTGTTCGATCTTTATTGTTTTTATGTATTATAGGTACGAAGGTGATTCTAATCGTTGTTTGACGCTATTTGTTTGATAATATTAAATTCTTTCAAAAGGTTTTCTGAATTCAAAGGGACATTCAATAATCTATAAATAAAACTATTATTTGCTGACATCTTTTGGTTGGTGGGGTGGTTTGAAGTTTTATGTATTGTGATGTCTGTATGTGTTGGTTTGTGAAAAATACTAAAATCATGTAAATTATTTAGTCTTGTTATAATGAGGTCAAGAAAATTAATACTTTGATTCTTTTCTTCTTCAATTGTGAATTTGATTTTTGGGTGGAGTTTATTAATGAAATTCGTGAAGATATGTAGTTGTCGGTCGGTGCCTTTGAAAAAACAAAAAATGTCATCTACATATCTATACCAATTAAGGAAATATTTGCTTATCGGATTCAGGTGTATTTTTGATTCCAGATCGTCCATGAATATTTCAGCTAAAATTGAACTGAGTGGATTTCCCATTATTAAACCATTGTCATAAATATAAACGGTTCCGTTAAATTGAAAGTAGTTTTGTTCAAGACATATTTCCAGGCTATTAAGTATATCATTCATTTTGATGGGATTGGTATTATTTTTAATTAATAGTTTTTTTACAATTTGTATTGTTTCAATTGGAGGTATACTAGGAAATAAATTTTGTACATCAAAAGAAATTAATCTACAATTTTTGACAATTGGATGGATTTAATATTATAACATAAATAGAGGTTAATTCTTGATAGAAGGTATATAAAATTATTTAAATATTTTAATATTAGCCTTCTACATATTTAATTACAAAAATTATATTTAATGAATATAACTTCCGAAAATAAATCAAAATAATGTCATATAAGTACCACTTATATCAATTGACATATAAAATAAACATTCATTATGAGACATCCGAATGGTATAACAAAATCCAATAAATGAATAAATAGGATTTAATATTGTCTATAACTTGGATGCTATTTTTAATAGCGTATTTAGCTAAAAAATTTGTTTCGGTTTGAATAATAGAAATTAAAACTCTAGATAATTTTATGCTTGGTGATGTGACGAATGAAACTACTGGTCTAATTGGATTATTTTCTTTATGAAGTTTTATTAATGAATAAAATTTTGGGATTTGTGGGTTCATTAAACTGAGCAAATGTTTTTAACGGCAAACTCCAGTAAACACCTAGAGTTTTTATGACTTGTACTTCCATTATTTGGTCACGTACCTAAAAATGTATTTAAACTCGGTTACACTGAATACCATCAGACAGTACAATGTAATACCTGAAGAAGTCACATCGTGGTGAAACAATTGTTGTAGTACAAACATTTTTATGGAAATAAATTACTGTCTCATACACATTTTTTTAATTAAAATGAGTTCCCACCCAGTAAAGTCTGAATCAATCAAATATTTATAATTAATGGTCTATCAAAATAGGCAAGTAACGAAACTGAATTTCTAAACCAAGATTCGTTATTTCGGAAAGATGTTCGTTTCTGATTATTTGGAAAAAACAAACTTCTAATGGGAATTCTACTTTCAGACCTTATTAGTTTAGATTTTGACCATTAAAAACTTACTCTAGCTGAAATCTTTAAGGCGTTTCATTCGTACGTTATCGTGCTTAAAAATGCCTAAAGAACGGACAGTTTTGAATCGTCCATAAATTTTTCATCCGTTTGTCGGATTCGTTTATTTAAGACCAAATTCACCTCAAAATTCATAAAATATAGATATTTTAACGAAATGACACCGTTCTAGTATCAGCGGTAATAATGGAATTATTCCAGGAAGTCTTCAAAGCATGGAAAATATACTGAAGGTTTATTTTCTTTTCGATATGAATCTATTCATAATTATACTCTATCATTCGATTGTAGGCAACGCATAAAGATGTCTGATGTGAAGGTTGTTTAATGAATATCATAAACAAATTAGAGAAGTAATGGAAAGATATTAACCTGTATCTTTACACTAAGGTGGAATCAAATCCCGAAGATAATAATTGAATGAATAATAGCCGATTGAAATTACTTGTTGAAAGGTCTAGGATACAATATAAATTTTCAATTCATCATTCTTCAAACTGAAAAACATAATAAAAATATGACATTTTACTATTGTAGAATGCTTAAACGTGGTCAATTTGAAGAAAATTGAGTGGTTTAGTTTCGCATTAGCTGAAAAGAATATTTTAATGCCTATCTAGTTAGCGGAACACTTTCAGAAATAGGAAAACTGATTATTGCATAGTATATGACTTAATTGTGTCGAAACTAATTTACACATTCCAAAATGATGCATCCAACTAATATAATATGAGCCATAACGCAAATAATTAATAATTTTACCCCAATTTGTGTCGAAAGAAAATCATGTGTATTCCTTCGGTGGAAAAATATCTGGGTATCTAAGGTACTTCATATAATATCATTGAACAATTAAGCAAATTGGCACAACTGTGAAATCGAAAACAATATGTGAATAATATCCAATTTTCAAAAAGAGAAATTCTCTTCAGATTCTAAAATAAATACTCTTTCAAACAAGCCTATTAGGATCAATGGCACACGTCGCATCATAATTTTATGAACCATTGAATATTAGGAATTTTCAATTTATAGTAAACACGGACCTGTAAATCTCCGAATAATGCGTCTATTCATATCGAATCGATTGGAATTCCTAGTAACATGGCCTTAGGTATTATGCTGCATCTTATTCCATCCAATACATGAATGTAGGGGTAACATCAAATATTTTTTGCAAAACTAAATTTAACCGAAAACTAGAATTAATAACATTGAACATTCAATTGGACTATTATAAAATAGACTTAATAATAAAAATATAAAATGTGTCTTATAAACATGTGTGGAACTGAAAAAAATTGATAATAAATAAGAGAAAAAATTATAACTTGCTTTCGAAAATATCGAAAATACCCCCTCTCTCTTCTAAACATTTTCAAGCTCTTGTGATCAAATGAGCTACAGCTTTTTTCAAAATTTCCGGTCGATTTAGTATTGCTTCACATGCGGCTTGAACACGATTAATTAGATGCTCCCTGTCTAAGATTTCTTCAGAGTAATCTACATTTTTTGAGTGCTCCCAGAGAAAATAATCCAAGCATGTAAGATCTGGGGATCTTGCAGGCCAGTCATGAGGTCACCTTCTACCAAACCAATGATCTGTGTGAACTTCATTCAAATGCGCTATAATTTCACGGGTAAAATGTGATGAGCTCCATCATGTTGGAAGTACATTCCTCTTGGAATATTGCTTACATCATTCAAGAGCCCTGGCAAATGCTCAATTAAAAATTGTAGATATATCACTCCATTCAGCCTGTGTGAAAGAATATATGGTTCGATTAGGCGATTATTGTAAATTTCACACCAAATATTGACTAAAAAACCATGTTGTGAATTGCGCTTCCTACTCACATTCAGATTTACTCTGGACTAAATATGGACATTGCGAACATTCAAAATGCTATCTTTTGTGAAGGTCGCGTCATCAGTAAGAAGCGTTCTGAAGATAGCTCGCTGGTTCCGCAAAACCCATCTGCAAAATCGCATCCTCGGTAGTTCATCGCCTGGCTCCAAGGTTTGGACGGATTGTAAATGAAATGGATGCCACTTTTCACGGTGCAGAACTCGCCAGACCTGACAATGTGGCAAACCGAAAACTGAACCAAGACGCCGAGTGCTGGTTGAGGGATTTTCTTGGACAGCTTCTATTATCTCTTCATGGTTTACCATCGAACTAGCTCTTTATCGTTTACTCACTGACGGAAAGTCCACGAAGTGAGGCTAACGGAAAACTGGAGAATATTCAATACAAGAGCTAGCAGGTGTCAAAAAGCAATAGGGAATTTTTGAGAACAAATCACATACGAAAATTGATGGGGAAAGGGGCTTAAAAGAATTTATTTGCCAAAGTGTAAATAAGATGTCGAAAAGTATTTCGTTTTGTATGCGTGTGTCTATGAATCGAAAATTCCAGATATTCAATAGCTCACAAAATATTGATGCGACGTGTGCCATTATTGCAAAAAAGCTTGTTTGAAAGAGTATTCATGTTTAACAAGATGTGGGATGAAGAATGTAATTTTCTCAGTCCGGACCTGCGCTATCGACAAGTGATTAGGTGCAGGTATTAGACATTGGCCTATACTCATTCCCCCAAATTTTCATGAAGATCCATGCAGGCGTTCAAGAGTTATGCCGATTGACAGTTTTTTATAAAATACATAAAACATACTGTATCTCTCAAACTGATATAGTTAGGACATATTTTGAGCACTGATTCAGACTCACCAAAATGTCCTGCATTTGCACTGAAAGCCTGTACAATCATTAGTGAAACACCCTGTATATATCGGTGGATATATAATTAATTTCAATTTAATCAGTCAAACGTGAAATTGTTATTGTTTCATTTGATTTCTTTACGAATTCGAATTTAATTTTCAGGTAAGTGTTATTTGAGTGATTCAGAAATTGACTTAGGTATTTTGGAAAGTCAAATTATTCATTCTTCAAACAATATTTACCCTAAAATTAAATCAGAATTTGAAAAACAATCTAATGAAAAATTATTTCTAGATCTCTCATACATTTAAGCAATAAAATTGAATTAAACGTATTCCGAAAACCTTAATCCATCAAACATGTATTCCCATAGACTCAGACCATCCTCATTCACAAAAGTTTCAACATTTCGATCACTATTCATAGATCTCATTCAAGAGATTATCAAACAGGATTGTAATAAAAAATTTCCACGGAATTGTAATCAAAACTCTAAAATCAATAGTAACGAACAATAGTTCCAATCATAATGTAATAGACAAATTGTTTTAACGAAAAAAATTTGAAATAACTTCCAATCAAATAAAAACTAAAAACAACAAAAAAGCATTTCTTAATCGTGGTTCGGTAAAACAAATGAAAAACAAGCTAATAGTTTCTCAAAATTAGATATTCATATCATCTTCAAAGCGCAAAACAAAATACGAATATGTATATAATAAAAATAATATAAATGACCGTACAGATCTATGTCAATCCAATGTTTCATCACATCTATATAATAGGTGTTGAGAACCTCTTTGACCTGTGCCGATATTTTATGAAACTTGCATTCCTGCTATCATGTTCTGTATATGCCTATTTTAAATACCTTATACCTTTTATGTTCAGTTTCAACTAGTCTGAAGATAAGGTGAATACCTGAAACTAACTTGCACTAAGCTGTTCAAAGATTCATAGAGTGTTAAAAAGGAACAATTATAGGCCATACAATTTAGTGTCAGCACAACTCGTCATTGAAGACTAAAAGTGGAAACGCTTAGAATACTGACAACATATGCTGCAGAGACTGGAGGAAGATCCTAATTCATTAAATTTTATAATGTGAACGTATGAATCATCGTTGTCCACAGCAGGTATATTCAACAGAAAAAAAGACATTCTTGGGAAAACAAAAATCGAAGACAACGCACAGAATTTCAAATTAGAAAATCTGAAAAGTCTGTTAATGTTTGTTGTGACATTATACTACTCTGTCGAGAAAGTACCGGGAATTTTCAATTAAAACAACATTTTTACATTCAATCGTCAAAATTTATTGGGTCGCCTTCAAAATAGGCTCCATTTGCTCCAATACATCTATGCCAACGGCACTTCCAATTATCGAAACATTTTTTATAGGCGCTTTCCGGGATGGACTTTAGCTCTCGCGCCGAATTTTGTTTTATGGCTTCAATCGACTCAAAACGGGTGCCACGAAGGGGCAATTTTAGTTTTGGGAAGAGGAAAAAGTCGCAGGGAGCCAAATCCGGCGAATACGGTGGTTGCTGAAGCACGTTTGTTGAGTTTTTGGCGAGAAAGTCAGTCACAATCGTAGCTCGGTGAGAAGGCGCGTTATCGTCATGCAAAATCCATGAGTTGTTCGCCCACAAATTTGGCCGCTTCTTACGGATACGCTCACGCAAACGTTTCATAACGCCTAGGTAGTACTCCTTGTTTACCGTCTGACCCTCTGGAACGAATTCGTAGTGCACCACGCCACGGATATCGAAGAAAACAATGAGCATCACCTTCATTTTCGAGCGGCTTTGGCGTGGTTTTTTCGGTTTCGGCTCATTTTTTGCCACCCATTCCGATGATTGATGGCTTGTTTGCATATCGTACTCGTAGACCCAGGTCTCTTCACCAGTTATAATGCGTTCCATGAATGTAGAATCGGAATTACAGCGATCCAGCATGTCTGAAGCAACCTGTTCGCGATGACGTTTTTGAAGAAAATTCAGGTCTTTCGGTACGAGTCGTGCGGCCACCTTTCTCATGCCCAAAATATCAATCAAAATCGTACATGCGGACTCGTGGGATATCTTAAGATCATGTGCTATCTCTCTCAAGCTGGTACGACGGTTTTCCAGCACCCTTTCCTTAATTTTATCGACGTTATCTTCGATCGAAGCCGTCGATGGGCGACCACTTCACGACCGTCCTTGAAGGCTCTGTACCACTGATATGCACGAGTTTTCGATAGAGCATTATCACCAAAGGCCTTTTGCAACACAAAACTTTAAACAAATTCTTTGCTCAACGTAATCACCCATAGTAAAAATCGGCACGCACTCTGACATCGACTGACTTAATCAGCTGTTGCAAACACACTAGTTGACAGATCCCGCTCAAGCTTGGCATAGTAATTAAGGACAGTGGTACCAACCTAGGAAAAAAAATTTTTACCTGCCTCATTGCCCCGCCAGATTTAAATCGATAATTCCCGGTACTTTCTTGACAGAATGTATATAATAAACTTTTGATGCCTATAGTTTTGGATTACACATTAACACGTGAAGCATATACAGAAAACAGTGCTGCCAGAAGTAGCTCAACTTTTGGAGCTGCTGAAGAATTGGAGCAAATAATTTGTCAACAGGACGGAGCACCTCCGCACAGAGATTTGGAAGTTCGAGAACATTTGTGTATTCAATTTGATCTCTGGGTCGGTTATGGTGCACCTATTTCATGGCCATGGAATAGTCCGGATCAAACACTGTTGGACACGTTTTTATAACCGTTCCTGAAGGAAAAAAAATTACTCTAATAATAATGGAAGTATTGAGATCATTAAAAATGAGATCATTAAAAACAAAATATATTAAATAATGGTGGCCATTTCGAGCAATTTCATTAGTTGTAACTGTTCATTTCATACCACCATAAATACTCGACAATGTCGAGTTGTTGATTCCCATTCCGTACGCCCGCTTCTTTCTCTAAAAACTTTTCGAATCTTTTGCAAGGTTGAAAGTATTAATAAATGTATTTTCACTTGGAATTAGATGATCTGGATGTTTTAGTTTTCTGTTTTTTTATTGTTCTCCACATAAAATATAGGATAGATTTATTGTATTAGTAATGATATCTTCTTATGTATTAATTGCCAGGTGGTTCTTCGAATTAGAGAGTCTGTAGTTCCCAAAATAAGATAGATTGACCAATGCATGCAATATATTCTTAGTCAGGAGACAAAGAGGTAGCCAAAAATAAGAAAATATACAATGATCCATTTGAAAAAATAAAGTTGCGCTCAATATCTTATCCATCCCGTATATATTCCATTTTGTGAAACCATTTTGAAAAAATTCAGTTGATTTCGTACAACTTTTGTGAATAACTTTTTTTCGTTTCTTCATTTGTAACATAGTTAAAGGGGGGTCAAATTATAGTGAAAAACCTGGTACATAGTATTTGAATAATTATATTCATTTCAGATTTGATGATAATTTTACATATACAAGACAAACTTAATATATCCATAATAAATCGAAAGTCATATTTGAAGTAACGGAAAAGCATTTAGACCAAAAAAATATTCTCTCACTACCACAATTTTTTCAATAATCCTTTTAAAAACTGACCAATAATTTGGAATATGTATATTTGGAAAAATTCAAAGATTTTGAATCATTGAAGTTATATGAAAATAAATAATTTCAACTGTAGAAAATTCACTATTTCACGTAAACTAAAATTTATTTTTTCAATTGGTGTATATCAACCAAAAGAAAACACGGAATTTCACATATTGTTCGCAAGTTACATGAACATAAATAACGCGAAACGCACAGTACAAAGTAAATTATACCGACTATTGGACTTTTCGAAACAAGAAATTCACATTCTTCTGACCCACAAGACCTATAG
Source organism: Megalocaria dilatata (assembly GCA_034642435.1). Classification (NCBI taxonomy): domain Eukaryota; kingdom Metazoa; phylum Arthropoda; class Insecta; order Coleoptera; family Coccinellidae; genus Megalocaria; species Megalocaria dilatata. Next base: position 70,347,005 of record CM067857.1, on the reverse strand, counting down.
TCCGTCTAGAAAGTATCCGAATATTATTATTCTTCATAATTTCAATATACTTCCTTTTTGTAACATTCTAAGACGAAAGTAATGTATAAAATAGGTTGTGCAGATTATCGGCTATGGCCAAAGTTGTATGGAAACACTATTTATCAAATATTCTTGATTGTCAACAGGTATACCATTTATGAAATAATGTCGCAACTAGAAAAAAATAGGTAGAATGTTTGTATAGAAAAGGTTTTCGGAACGTTAACAAATTAGTGCAATTGACTGAACTGGGAAAAAGTGCTGTATATGAAACAATAAAGAGAATAAAAACTGCCATGGATATGAGGCATAGACCAGTTTCAGGAAGACCGCGTAAGATTAAAGAAAATCATTCTAAAGGTTTATTGTCCCTATGACGACACAAATTTGGAAATCAACGAAATTTAAAAGTATGCCCAGAAACCGTCCGTATGTCACTCAAAAGACAAGGCTACATATCAAGGAAACCAAAAAAATCCTTATAATGACACCTTTACAAAAGTAACGAAGAATAAAATTTTGTCAATGTTTTCAAGAAGATAATTTTAATAAAGTCTTCATATCTGATGAAAGTTGTTTCCAACTTGGTGAAAATCACTTAAAAATCAAAACAACCTGTTACCATTCAAATTTCCCACCAAAATAATGGTTTGAGTAGCAATAGATGAGCCTGATGCTACGCCTCTCTGTAAAGTTGATGGCACCATTAATAGTGAAAAGTATTGTGCCATTCTGAACAATTTCCTCCATGAAACGGCGCATACTTTACATCCAGAGGGGTGAGGTTTTCAGCAGGATAATGCAAGATGTTATACTTCGGCCTATATTCAAGCTTGGATGCAAGAACACCAAGTGACAACCATTTAATGGCCAGCAGCATCAGCAGATCTTAGTTCCATTGAAAACAAATGGGGTCTAATTAAGATTGTAGTTGAACGAGCAGCACCATGAAATAAACATGATTTAATTCAGTCAGTTTTACATTCCTGGACTACCATTATGGGTTGATCTATTCGGGTATATCTCGACGTTTAGTCAAGTGCTTACAGTTAAATGGAGGTTGTATAAGTAAATAAGATGAATATTTTGTTATAATTTTCTAATTCGAGAATTATAAATATATACGAAATAATTACATTTGAGTTTTGTTTTTTCCGGATACTTTCTAGACGGACTGTATTTTTGCTTGAAAAATTTTTTATAGAACGTTCAATTTCTGTTGGTCCAACATAAACATGAAAATTTTGAAAATTTTCCGTTTCATTTTGGTTGAATTCTTTAATTAATTTTCATTGATTGATAAAATTTATTTATTAAGGCAATATATGGCTTAATACATCCTTCATTCGAGGAAGTGTAGTATGTGGATATGATCGATGTTAATCGAGGTATCCTTGAATATATGAAAGAATATAGAACCAAAAATAATAATTATTGGATGACCTAATCTGGAAAATAATATTAGAGCTGGTAATCTGTACAATCTACAATTTAAAAGTTCAATAGGTCGAGTAACCTTGAACAAGCTATGCCGAATGGTCAAGGTCAAAATCTGGGTAAACCCAATGTTTTTGGTTAACTTTTTATAAGGTTACATATTTTTCCATTTTTCAAGTTTGAATTAATGTAAGGATCCGAGGCGCAATTCGCTTTGATGATTCAATAGACACACGTTTAGGTAATCAAAAATAATATAAAAAAACAGCTAACCTTCGCAATTTATTGAACTGAGGATGGCCATCTTTTTCCTATGAAGTAGTGATAATTTGAAATCTGTTGAAAGTTTCAAATAAGTTCATAATAAAAAACTCATCATATTTGAATAAAACCTATTTTTCATTCAAATGCAGTCATTTTATAATTTAACATTGTTCTAAGTTTTTATCTGAATCAGCATACATACGGTGTAAGTTTTATTAGTTGCAGTTGTCTGAATTTGAAGCAATGGTTTGAAACTCTATTCTCAAAAATCTGTGAACATTTCAATTTTTCGATGGAGAAACATGGTAATTTGATTGAATATTAAAACTGAATTATATTAAAATTGCAAAATATTTTGCAACTCAATTCTGAAACCGTGTTTTGGTTAATACCAACTACAAAATTTTATTATCTGAAACAGTTCACTTTATAATATTCCTTTTAAAATTTTGGAGTCTGTTTCGAAAATATTTTTCTGAACACATCATAATGGTTAAGTGGTTTTTTCAATAGAATTCATAATATAAAACAATCTGTAGATTTCCTACCACATTGATTCTTTTGTTTCGTGAACATCTCTAATGTGTAATCTTGAGAACTAGTAAATTGTCTCGACTACATTGGATATTTGAAATTTATTGCAGAATAATTGATGTCCATTTAATTAATTAACGTCTTCCATTAAATTAATGATGGTGATGGTTTTGATCAATTTTAAATAAGAGGGAATTAGAATAAGCAAATAATTCCAGAGGAAGATCATAAATGAATACTCCCGATTCTTCCTGTCATTCTTGATTTCGACAGATTCTCTCCATAAAATGATTGTACTAAATATGGTGTAAATAATTTGAAATTGAATTAACTTAATTCAAATGTATGAAGCAGAAAAATGGTGAAAAATGACATATAGTCAGAGGCTCTTGTGTGCTTGTTTAACAGTCTATTTTCCCTGAAAACTGAAAGTATGTGAATACCTTCCTGAAAGAAACACATATAATGAATAAAAACACATTATTCTTCGTTTTTTCATCCGAATGTAGAATAAACGTAATTTTCCGCAATTTTAGCATTGAACTCTGAGAAACCATTACAATGAATTAAAAATAGTTAAATGGCTCCACCCTTCTCCTTTCGATCGGTATCGTTACATATTGACAAGAAAGATTGGAAAAACAGTGTCTTGAAGAAAACTGCATATATTTTTCATGTTCTACTACTTTGAACAGTTTAAAAAAGATACTGAACTGTTTCAGCCGTTACTATTTGGTAGTTGATCATAATTAAAACAAATTGTTCATTACTATGTTTTACTACCAATAATTTTATGATGTTTTACAATATGTAAGGTTCACATTTTTGCAACTAGTCTCGAACTTTCGTTCATCTTCAGGCAACCGACTCCTAAACATATTGTAAAACATCCAAAAATTGTTGGCAGTAAAACATTGTAATAAAAAATTTTGTTTTTGTTTAAAAAAGTATGAGTACACAGAAAAGAGAATTTAGGAATAGTTTTCGACGTAGACATTAATTGAAGAAGTAAGAAAAATGAAAAATGGTTATGGAGAAATCCTTAAAAAAACCAAAAGCATCCAGGAAAATTAGAATGATCCGGAATGTGAGTATAACCAGATATGGGAAACGAATAATTATCACGAATAAGGACAACGTATACTCTGAGAATTTTTCTGTATATCTCTAAATTCATTATGTGAAGCATAGAAATATTTATTCGAGTTGATTGATCTCGCGTGTTTTCATTTTCATTGGATGCACATGTAGTTGAGGATTGATTTCTTTTTTCTATGACGAACCCAGTCAAATCAGTACATTTTCTTCAATTGTTTTGAGTTTGCATCAGTTTCTCTGTTCGCTTGTGACCATTTTACGAGTAATATTATTTTTTGTCTCAACTCAAAAAGAAGAAACTTGACGATTTAAAGTCGGAAAAATTTTTGAAGACTAATATCTCCAATATTTGCTAGGAGTGTCGTGAAAAACAGAGCATTAGAAAATAAAAGAAGTTTTTCTAGAGTTTTTAATATATTAAGAATTATTGAATTGTATATTTATTAAACACCAATTAATAAAGGTGAAAGGTTTTGTTATAGAAGAATTGAATTTATGTCATTTTCTCAATTATTTCGGTCTTACTTGATGAAAATTCATTTTAATTGAATAAAAAAATAGGGACCAGCTCCCACGAATTTATTAAATGAAATTAATTGCTTCGCCAACACTGTCATTTTTTAGGTTCACACATTGAACCGACTCCAAGAAGTAACATCACTTCTTATTTAGGCTTGACTCATACAAAAACTTGAAAATGATAAACAAATGAAATACTTAAATACATTAGGGTCAGCTATTGGTAATTTCTTAATTGAGTTCAAATATTCAGCAAGGAAAATCTGTTAACATCTATTTGCCCATTCAGAAAAATACTAATAGATTTGACCCTTTAATCACAAGGTATCCTAACACCTTCGGCGTTAATACTTGCAATTCTATTTTTGTAAGGAACAGGAATAATGTATTTTTGAGTCAAATCTTTTACAACGGCATACAAAATATGCAATGAAATTCTTTTTTGAGTTTACATTTTTTCTACAAATGAGTGAGCTATAGCCGCTGAATTCAACAATCAGACACCTCACATTTAAAATGCTTCAGTCATTTTAAAGAAGTTTCGGATAATTTCAATAACATTGAAATTATTTAAAATGTGGTCAAAAGTATCAGACTGAAATATTACAAAACTCTTGATTTTAACTGGTAGAAAGCCCTAAAATTTTTTTGAGAGAGGAAACCGATGTTGAAGGATATTGCCTCCTGAATATTTTCACTTAGTATTGGAATTCTCAATAATTTACCCCAATATACTGTTTTACTCGCCTAAACCACATCTATATAAGACGTGTTGTGATTTTTCTTGAAATAGTTCAAAATGTAAACCTGCAGAAACCACAGTGTTGGCGCAATAATTCTTCTTTATTTTATCTCTTCATCAGTTTATTGAAAAAGGTGAATTCAACTATCAATATACCTAAAATTTAATCGAATATGTCCTTACTTGATGGAAATTCATTTTAATTAAATAAAATAATATAAATTATTTCCACAAATTATTATTAAGGAAAATTGTTTCGCCCACACTCTGGCTTTGTCGTATTTACATTTAGTGCAAGATGGAAATAATCACTATTGTTGAACTTGCTTAAAATGTGAACTTGACAAAGACAGAATATTGGCGAAACAATTGTCGTTAAAAATAAATTCTGGAAATAATCTATACTGTTTTATTCAATTACCTTAAAGTGGGGGTATATAGAATCAAAAAGAGTAAATGAAAAAATTTATATATATATATATATATATATATATATATATATATATATATATATAAATGTAGCTATACTTACGTATGAATTGTGGAGAAAATGAATTTCACAAAATTTTCACTACATAGCTGATATACCACAGATCAAATTGAAGGAAAGATATTTATTGATTTAATTACAAGAGTTGTCACAAAATATAAAGAACCTATTCGAAAATATCACAAGGAAAATTTGAACAATTAAATTAACTTCCAAATCTTGTGAAATTTAAGATAAGAGAACGTTTGAATATTCAACAAAACTATCAATGTAAGAGCGCGCTAAAGTCACTATTTCTATTTTTGTGTTTGTGAAAATTTTATTACATCATTCGTTTGAGTTTATCGGTCGGAAACAATGGGATAATATTATTTGAAAATAATGAAAAAAATGTTTTCACTCTTCAATGATGAATATCCAAAATACAAGGTAACCATTTTATTAATTTTATGCTTGCGCCCATCAAATTACCACTAAACTTGAAAGCAAAAAAAAATCATATTTGTGAAATTTAGGAACGAGGTATATATAATCATTCATTTGTCACTGATAATTGATGATAATGAAAGTTTTGCAATTAGAACCCATTAAATTATGGTTGACAGTGACATATAGTTATTTTTTATTTTTCATATATGAGCATAAAAATAATTATGCAACATTTTTAAAACAATACAATTCACCTTCAGCTCCAATTGATAATATTCTTATACGTTGATGACTCACAACAGCCATGTAAATAAGTTTATAATAATGTGTATAAAAAATATCTTTACCAGTGGGTAGAAGAAATTCTTCGGAATTCCCATCGAATTTTTAATGCAACCACGAAGTCTGAGATTTATTTTGTTACCTTGAAATATTTCTGACCATGTGATATTGGGAAGGTGAGATTCGTAAATAAATATCACAATAATTTTAGCAGCGATCTTTGTGAATGTTTTTAGGGTTGATATGAAATGTTTTATTTGTCCGCTTTATATAAACACCTCATTCAGCATTGTTGTATAGTTTATATTGAATATAATATTCAATTTATTGAATATCCATTTGAAATTTATAAATGAAACTTCCTGTACATTCTTTGAGATTCTGTTGGATCTTGAATGAGGCAAAATAAAAGAATATCTTGAAAGCGCTTACTCAACGCATCTTTAGAACACTTCTTCATTAATATCTACCTATTTATCTCCATTAATATATATTTGATTATATTTTATTCCATTTCAAAATCTAACTGACATTATTGAAAAACCCTGTAAATATCTTATTGAAGATTTTGAAAAATAACATTTCTAATGTTTCATAACCTCAAAGTCCACAGACAGAGTACATTAGCAGACATGATTGTCCTCTTTTGGCTTTCAACCTATGCTGTATACTACTCTGTCAAGAAAGTACCGGGAATTTTCAATTAAAACAACATTTTTACATTTAATCGTCAAAATTTATTGGGTCGCCTTCAAAATAGGCTCCATTTGTTCCAATACATCTATGCCAACGGCACTTCCAATTATCGAAACATTTTTTATAGGGGCTTTCCGGGATGGACTTTAGCTCTCGCGCCGAATTTTGTTTTATGGCTTCAATCGACTCAAAACGGGTGCCACGAAGGGGCAATTTTAGTTTTGGGAAGAGGAAAAAGTCGCAGGGAGCCAAATCCGGCGAATACGGTGGTCGCTGAAGCACGTTTGTTGAGTTTTTGGCGAGAAAGTCAGTCACAATCGTAGCTCGGTGAGAAGGCGCGTTATCGTCATGCAAAATCCATGAGTTGTTCGCCCACAAATTTGGCCGCTTCTTACGGATACGCTCACGCAAACGTTTCATAACGCCTAGGTAATACTCCTTGTTTACCGTCTGACCCTCTGGAACGAATTCGTAGTGCACCACGCCACGGATATCGAAGAAAACAATGAGCATCACCTTCATTTTCGAGCGGCTTTGGCGTGGTTTTTTCGGTTTCGGCTCATTTTTTGCCACCCATTCCGATGATTGCTGGCTTGTTTGCATATCGTACTCGTAGACCCCGGTCTCATCACCAGTTATAATGCGTTCCATGAATGTAGAATCGGAATTACAGCGATCCATCATGTCTGAAGCAACCTGTTCGCGATGACGTTTTTGAAGAAAATTCAGGTCTTACGGTACGAGTCGTGCGGCCACCTTTCTCATGCCCAAAATATCAATCAAAATCGTACGTGCGGACTCGTGGGATATCTTAAGAGCATGTGCTATCTCTCTCAAGCTGGTACGACGGTTTTCCAGCACCCTTTCCTTAATTTTATCGACGTTATCTTCGATCGAAGCCGTCGATGGGCGACCACTTCACGACCGTCCTTGAAGGCTCTGTACCACTGATATGCACGAGTTTTCGATAGAGCATTATCACCAAAGGCCTTTTGCAACATTTTCAATGCATCGGCACACGAAAATTCATTTGCAACACAAAACTTTAAACAAATTCTTTGTAATCACCCATAGTAAAAATCGGCACGCACTCTGACATCGACTGACTTAATCAGCTGTTGCAAACACACTAGTTGACAGATCCCGCTCAAGCTCGGCATAGTAATTAAGGACAGTGGTACCAACCTAGGAAAAAAAAATTTACCTGCCTCATTGCCCCGCCAGATTTAAATCGATAATTCCCGGTACTTTCTTGACAGAATGTATTTTAGATACTGAATTGTTTCAGCCGTTACTATTTGTTAGTTGATCATAATTAAAACAAATTGTAGAAATTACTATGTTTTACTACCAAAAAATATATATTACACATTTTCTTGTGACTCGAGTTTCGGGAAATGAACTATCCCATCATCAGACAACTTGTCTGATGTGGTAAAACACCACTTCTCATTATTTAAAAATTACTTTGTTTTCTATCACTTTTTTATTAACTGAATATAAAGTGACTCGAGTTTCGTAGTGTTTACTACATTTTCGAACTGAATGAAAATAAATTGTATCTTGACCATTATATATATGTTGGCTTTAGATGGTGCAAAACTTCGAGAAGTTGGGTGTGCCAGAGGTCCGTCTGCTCATTTAATAGTTTTATTTTTTTGTTGTTGAAACGTGATGTTTGTGTTTAAATATTTCGATGGATGTCTAGTTTTTTTCCTTCGCTTCCAGGTGTAATATTTCAAAATTGTCCAATTCTGAGAATAAGTAATTGGTTTCAAAAATGTTTCGAAAACGTAGAGGATCTTTATGGTTCTTAAATGAAGATTTTCTTTGAACCTTTCATGGAAAGATCTCCTGGTTTCTGCTATATATACGCTACTGCACCATTGACAACTTAATTTATGAACTCCAGAATTTTATTGAGCCGGTTGTTTCGTCTTTTGCATTAAAAAAGAGGTTAGAAATTTTATGTGAGGGTGTATCCAGAACTTCTTTTTCAAATTTTTGAAATGTAAATATTGGTCGAATCACACACAATAACTGCAGTTCTAAATTTCAAAGAACAAAAATTGTTACGCTTCTTCGATTATCTGTTGTCATTCTTGATTCGTAAGCAAGATATATTCAACCAACCCTTAAGGAAAACTATGAATAACTTTCTTGGCTATACTAGATCCGTTTTATATAATAAGTTAATATCGGCTTATATCATTAATGTTTTTCGATATTTTGTAATAAACGATGTGCGTAATATCCGCTGAAAATTAACTGAAAAATTGTAGTGAGTACAGTGGAGAACACTAATTCATTTTGGAATGAAAAGTTCAGATATGTAAAATGAAATCAAATGCCAAACAGCTGAAAATTTCAACAAAACGAAAGTTTATCACCAATATGTTAACAAATTAATGGGAAAATTTCGAAATAAGAATTATGTGGATATCATTAATAAGGAGTATGAGCTATGGTAAGAAAAATTTCTAGAAATCGAGACAGTGTAACATACATCTGTATAACAATTCTAAACTCAAACAAACTTGACAAGGTTTTGTAGAGCATAGAGGCAAATTGCAGACATGCGCAGTTTCAAACTGATTGGTTTTCGTCAGTGCAATGTATCCTAGTGACTCCAAATCTATCAAGTATCTATATTAGCTATACACAGAGACTCTGAGGTATCAATAATACACTAGCGCCATCTAGGGTATACAAAATACATACAAGAACATACCTTTGCGAGTTAATTCAAGTAAAGAAATGTATTCTGGATATTTTCACGTTACCAACGCAGGATAAACTTTCCTCATTCTCAAATCAGACCATAATTTACCGTAATGCTCATAATTTGCATATTCGTATTCAAATAAATTAATTCGGCTGATCTGTACCAAAAATCACTAATAAGGAGTATGAGGTATGGTAATAGAAAGTTCTAGAAATCCTTATTAATGATTTTTGGTACAAATCAGCAGTATATTATTGAAGATGTTTTTGAAGAAGATTGAATTTTAATGAACACTTACAGTACCATCAGGAATAGCATTTTACCCTGAATTTAATTTTTTATTTTACTCTGAAAGCATGTTTTATTGATTTGAATTGAATAGTGAATAGAAACAATAGCAGCTGCTGGGGCATTGCGCACAAACATTTACGAATATGTGACGAAAGTCACACCAGTATGAATATCTATATTTTGCCAGTATATTTGAAATTCATTTTCTATTGATGGAAATTTGAGTGTTTACAATTATTTGAGCTTCATCGAAGTTATAATGAAAAACGACTACTATTTGTAAGAAATCCAATTTCAGTTTCAACACTACAGATTACCTGCCTATATGTCTATTTTGACATATTGCGAGATCAGAAAGTTCTAGCGGGCACATTTTTGGTTTCTTTAATGGGAAGATCTTGCATATTAGTGTACTTGATCTTAATGATTACAATTGGCATTAGAGTACCCTGTGAATATCAAGTTTTTAAATTCATTTGGTGAGTTAGCTCAGCGGGAGAGCATCGGACTCGTGACCGGGAGGTCCAGGGTTCGAATCCTATTCAGGTAGAAAAGAAATTTTCTAGTTGGACGGGTATCTGCCACCATTTCACTGTTGGGTCAAAAATTAACAGTGCTGTGACCTAAAAGTGGCGCAAGATCGCAGTAACAAAGCCTACACAGAACACAACTGAACTCCTAACTCGTACAAGCTGAAAAAGCTTCTGAGGGATCTTCACAGAAGATCTAGGAGTATCAGGATAATAATAATAATAATAATAATAATAAAGTTATTATGCTTGGTAACAGCCAAATGGATGGAAGAAATTCAATTTGACCAAAGTGATTTCATTTTTAGATTCAAGATAATAATTCGTGAATATGCTTATGATGATAGATGTATACGTGGGAAAATACCTGTTCCAAAATAACAAATTCAGTATTTTGCTTCAATTCTTGTTTATTGAAATTACTTAACCCAGCACATTCTTATGATGAAAGAATATATGTGCATGGAGCATGAAAACTCTCACTCAGGCCCTGAATCAAATACAAGTTTATTGAATTATTGATATAAAAAAAATTAAATGAATTTTACTGTTTTGTTACACCTAATACTGGTTGTTGATCGATCCAAACAGGCCAAAACGTGAAAACGTGAAAAGAAAGGGGAAAATTGAAGAATTAAACTTAAGTTTTTAACTCAAAAGTGATTATGCGCTTCCACAATTAGTGGAAAATTTCAATTTTTACTGAGCAGCCAATGACTGACTTAGTATCTTTGCTATAAATCAATTTATTTCAATGTAATAGTTATATGATTAAGCATGTCGAAGACCCGGGAATTGAAAATTGAAGATTTCTTATTAGAAACTATTGAAATTTTTTTTCTGTCAACAGTTGTTTTAACCTTGAAAACAAAAAATATATCGTATGCTGCTGCTCTATTTCATATTAGGAGTACATCTTCCTTTATTTTCAGAATGGTATGCGATTTCAGTTTTGAATTCAAATCTCTACATGCTTTACATTTCGGAATGCACTTTTCCTATTGCGGTTGTTTCCACCTTATATTAAATAAAACTACTGATATACAAGAACTAACCTCTCCACTATACATAATATTGTGAAAATAACAGAAAAACAATTATAATCAACTTCAGATAATCTTCATCAATTTTTCATACCGAAATATTTTATATACCATTACACAGAAATATTTTTCGTTATCTTATGTTAATGGATTATCTGAAAATATTGCTAAATATTTCAAAACAATTTTCAATTACAACTCACCTTTAAAAACATTAATAATCTGAGTACCTACGTAAAAAACAATAAGGATGTAACAAATAAAGATAATAAATCTGGAGTCTACAAGTTGACTTGCAACGATTGCCCTTCAGTCTACATTAGTCAGACAGGTAAATCATTCAAGAAAAGAATACAAGAACACCAAAGGAGTTATATATCTGATTCCATATAATCGATGTACGCTAATCATCTGAAGGAATTCAAGCAGAATTTCAACAATAACTATAAAATTATTCACGTTGAAAGCAAAAGTTCTAGATTAACACATTCAGAATTTCTTGAAATCAAGAGGTACAATGCATGTAAAATTTTTTTGAACGAACAAACAGATGTTGACAAGTCTCCATTACTGAATATTTTTCCCTAAAGGGAATTTTAAGAGGCAAACTCTAATAAATACCGTGAGTTATTTGAAGTCAAGATTAATTGAACTATGAAATTTCACTAATGAGGGAATGTTTACTGATCACCTCGTATGACGGTGCCAAGCAGAGATTTAGTATTTTTATTATGAATGAATTCTTTGTGGTTACGAAAATGAAAAAAAACAAAATGCTCACGTACAGGGTAATCCAATATTCACGAAAATAGAAAAGGTCTAAGATTTTTCTAGTCCGGATCTGATTTATTCAATTTTAGAAATATTGAAGGAAGGCGATAGTGAAGGATGACAAAATTTAAAATCATTCGGTCGAGTAGTTCGAAAGTTATTGCAATGTGAAATTTCATCCATAAAATGAACATGAATATCCCAAACGAAGGTCTCAGGCGATTGAAACCTCTTGATGTAAGTCCTCCATGATGATATTGTTTCATCGTATCCGTTTGTCACATTCCCGGGAAACCCTATGTCCTAAAAAGAACGTCATCTAGAGTAGGAACTTTGATTTTAGAAGTTGTTTCAATATAGTTTTGATGGGTAACTCCTTTAGATAATCTTATTTTTTCGAAATGAAGTGTAAGCACGACAATGCTCATTTGAAAAGACTTTTGAGTTGAGTTGTCACCCGGTCCACATATTCAAAAATTGACGGATCCAACATATTCTTGAAATAAAATAGAAAGGCCTTTTACTTGATAGAAGAAATATAACAAAATTTGAATATCAAAACAAATTAAAATATGTTTATCTTCTACAATTTTAATTTCAAAAAATTTTTATTCAAAAAAACTTTTAGAATTATTTTAATGTCTAAAACAAGCAAAAAAAATATTCTTGAAAAATCAGTGAATTGTCGAAAAGAAAATTGTGTTTTAGTAGGATACCCCGTATTAAAACTAACAGAAGCAAAAACTAATAGGTAAATAATTACCGGATCTAGTTTCATATTCAATCGAAGAGAATGAACAACGGCAAGTTTAAGTCAGTTCATCGTGGCATACTCGTTTTGTCTGTGTGAAGGTCCAAATCTTAGATTTTGCCTTCTGTACTTACACAAGAACGGCATATTTTGTTGTGGAAAAAACCATGCAATAACGAGCAAAAAATAGACCAATTAACTAACAAACCATTCTTGAAACCCAACAAAATGCTGACCTAATCTTTACCTGCCATTATTGTCTAATTACATGATTTAGGTGTTAGTGTTAAACAATAATGATAGAGAGAGAATTATCCAATTTGTCACGGTCAAATCTAGCCCCAGGAGAAATTTGATGAACAGATTAAGGTTGACGAACGAAATAATCCTCTGCTCTTACAAATTGCTTGTTATCAAGTGTGTCCAAAGTTTGTTATTCAACCATTATTGTCAGAATTTTCACCTTAAATAGAGAAAGGAAAATAAATAGTTCATGATCAATGAGTGATTGAATTAAGATGGGAATTTCGGCATATTCCAATTATAAAATCTATACTATAAATTCATATTTCAATCTACGTAGGCATTTTATGCTCATTTTATTGAACGAGTTCACAGTACCTTCTTTTGTAATTTTCATGGTACAAACAATATTTTTTTCGAACCCACATAATTTTTTATCATTCGGTGGTGTCTATTATTGAAATATATTGTGAGGAACTATCATGTTTGGAGAGTCTCGATGAGATGAAACGATATAATGATAATAGAAATATAATTCCAACATTTTCATCACAACAATTTTTATTTTCAAGCAATTTTTTATGATGAAACTTATTCAGTATACTCCAGCAAAAATTCCAAAACTGATCAATTTCAGATCTTGAACGACACACTTCGAGTGGAAGTGTCAATTCTTCAAATACTCAATTGCAAAATTTAACGTTCAATGATTGATTTGAAATGATTTTTAGTTTTTTGTACAGATCTATACTCAATTTAAGTATTGCTAATACTGATAAGTATTAATTAATTTTGATTATGATATTTTCCTAATAAACTGAAAACTTTCAAGTAATTCATGTAAACTAAAAAAAATATATTAACATAAGTGTAGGAGGATAATAATAAATAGTATTGATATATTTTTTATAATATTTAAATCAATTTTCATTGAAATATGAGATTATATGTAATCTCGTCGATATTCCTATATTAGTACAACCAATTTGTAAATTTTTTTTCAACGCGTCCAATCTATGAACATTCATCTCAGCAGCATATAATAATTTTTTTCAATAAAATTCAGCTAACAAATGATCGATATCAGCAAGCTAATTGTCAGTAAATACTTTATCATTTAACAAACAGATATTTAAATAAATAAATAATAACTTATTTATTGACCGCTGCATAGGCTTCAATAGGTATACTTAGCTCTTCTCCTCTTTTGCCATGTGTAATTCGTCATGATTTCATATAATACGTGTTCTCCTCAGGTGCAGAGAACATTTAATGGAGAAAACACATCCAACATCGTTTTAAACATCCATGAAATTGAAACTGAGAAGGCAGAAATTGTTTTCTTCACTAAATACCTATACCTTTTCTATAAAACGATTAATTTTAACAATACGCACGCACTTAGAAGAAAAACGTTAACTTCATGGCATATATATTTATAGACAACGTAAAAGTGAATGTTTCAGGATGTCATAGTGAAAGGTTTTAAGCTCTTTAGGGATACATTCAGGACGTAGGTTTTATGAAGTTTTTGCCATATTTTGACCTCTAGAATTTCATACTGAAATATATTGATGTTCTAGTTGGACACCCTAATCACTTTTTGTCGTATACATAAGTTGTCCAATTTCTTTGATAGTACATCGTTTCGACTTTACCAAGTATAACCAGAGAGTACTAATGTACAAAATCATCTAATTGTGCAAAACTCAAAACAAGCCCGAAATAAAGGAACGAATTTCCGAAAAAACCGATCAATTAGAATGAGAACAAATATCGATAAAAGTAAATTTGAATTTCTGAATCGATTAATCCCATCTGAAGGGAGCTATCTTTCGAGGAAAAAAGTTAAAACGAAATCCTTAAATGTTTTTAAGTCAGTGATTGGTGCATTATGATTTCAAATATCTTACGCATATAAGACGGTAAATCGACTTCGTTTTATCCGGTTATTCCAGAATTGAGAATCGAGTGTAGAAAACTACCTTTAGAGGACTCGAAATTATTGTTTGAATTATTCTTCTATTCTTGTATGAGAGAAAGTATAACTCCCAGGAAAAGGTTAGCGTTAACCTTGAGAAACTTGATGACTGGAAGTAAATTTGAAGGTTTGGAAATTTCTTTCACAATGTCTTCCGGAAATATCCGGAAAGCTGATAAGAACATGTTAAACCACTATACTATCCTACGAGAAAGGAGAGACCTTTCAGTGAAAGACAAGGATATTCCAGTATAACTTTTATACCAGTGATTAAAGCTTAATCGTGTCGTACAGAGGCACTTTTCATTGCGTCAAAAAATAAGGATTTTATTATTATTGAAGACGGTAGTGTTTTTAAAAGAACTACATTGGGCGTGCAGATGAAGAAATCTTATTTCAATCCAATTCTTTCCGGTGGCATTTCATGTGTATAATTAGAGAATTTGTAGAATTGGTATAAGACCAAATTAGAAGAAAATTTTTTTCATGAAATTCAAGAAGAACATAATTACACAATAGAAACAATACACTAGGGAACATAATAATATTCATCTTCGTATTTTGTGGATTATGTCATTCATATGAACTACTGAAAAAACTTTCTACTTATTCCAATCAGGAGCTATCAAAAATAGAAGTTTACTATGAAAATTACAATTAACCCTGTGGCCCCATTGAAAACGTCGAAAAGACTGATGTGAAAACCATAAATATCAATGCTCAAGTGTGCACAGATTCTTACATAGTAGGTAAGGTTTTCATGAGTAATCGATTTATGGACAAGGTATTTTCTACTTTCTGTCGATATTTCGTTTCGTCATATTCTCACGTCAAATCACATGAAATTTTCCGAGTAAACCCTACTGAAAAAATTATGGAGTAAGGTTTAATCAGGACAAAGGAATCTTCGAAATTTCTTTAAAAATTCTACAGCCGAAAAAACACATAAAAGAAATCTGGAAAAGATGGTCAGATTCATGAAAAGGTTAATTTGAAAAAAAAATATTTTCTGAATAGGAAGTTGTGACGATTTTTTGATCCTGTGGCAATGTATTTTCATTGTCGAAATGAAAATATATTCTTATGAATGAATCCATAATCTCTGAAAGAACGAAGTATAATCTATATACCGAACTTCTGAATTCTCCCCGAAAAAATAATATTTCTAACTGGCTTAGTTTCGTAGCCCTTCGATGGATTTTATACATTTGCAAACTTGATATTCCTACGCTGCCAATTTTATGTCACGAAGTTGTTTATTGCAGAAACTGTCGTGCGAATGGACGAAAATTTTCCACGAATTAATCATCTGAAATTCCAATATAATCATTCAAGAATTTTTTTGGCTCAAATTTCCACAAATGTAGATACTGGACGAAATAATAAGTATTAGTATGCAAAAACAATCGAATACATAATTTGCTAAAGGGTAACTTTCGACTAGAAATATCTTCAAGTTCAAATAGATAAAATAAATGCAATGGTAAACTCAGTCGCTTGAAGATATTTTGCACAAAAGGTAGGAATGAGCGTGTGAATGGAAACAGCTTCATATCAATGATAAAACTCTATAACCAAATCTTTCCAAAGATTTATAAGGACTTTTCAGTCTTGTCTTGAGTGAAACTATAATCAGAAAATTCTGATGAACCTTCACTTGATCAATTGAAAGAAATTTCCGAGACACAGTTCTGATGTAATAAATAATCAAGTAAATATTCAGCAGAATTTACTAATTGAAATTTATTTGTGACTTCATATTAGATAATTATTTAGTAGGAAACAACTGACAATACTACAGCTATCCAAACGAAAGAAATTTTATTGTTGAACTGTTTCAACCGTAACTATTTTATTGTAGTCATAAATGAAACTACTTTACACAGGTCACAATGATTAAAAATTTATGTGGCTGCAGTTTTTCTTTACAAAAGATTACAAATTGTCTGAAGATTAAGTAATGCTTACACAAAATGTGTGAACATTAGAATTTGTTTGATAGTAATACATAGTTTTATCTGAAAATTTGCTAGTCGATCATAACTAAACCAAGTTTTTAGAAATTTCTATGTTTTGCTTTAAAAAAATTTAAAACTTTACACAGTTTTTCACTGCGGTTTCTACGTATTACCTCATCAGACAACTGGAAACAATAATAGATATAGAGTAGTTATGTATATCAGAAACGAATGTTATCACGCTTAAAATATTATGAAGAGATACTCAGTATCAACCATTTTAGGACTGGATCTTTCATAAAAAAGGAATATTGAATTAGTTAGTATTTAATGGGATTTTCATTTGAGAATCAAGGAAGTTGAAACGCAAAGCAAATTAAAGTAGATGTTGAATATGACCTGTTTTCACACAAGCAGTTACCCGTCGCTTCAGATTTTCCTCAACTCCCTGAAGCTTTGTTATTTTGTGAATTGACATAAATGTACGTCGAAGACTTTGTTTGATTTGTTCGAAAACTAAAAATGTCAAGTTGTGCTCAGTGACGAATTTCTTTCAATTCCTGTATTATTTTGATCTATCAGAATAGCCCATTGTCTTCAAATATCCAAATTAATTGTTGTGTTATCCGGTAAATGATAAAAATTTTTGGTGTGATTTCTTTAAAATCACATCAAACATACAGCAATACCTTTTTTAGATGGATATTGGCCTTCGAAATGCTATGAGCCGGTTCACCTTATATTTATCCATGATCTCTAGCATTTGGCATTGTTATATACAACCCATTTTTCGTCCTTAGTAATGATGCGCTTCAGAAATGGATAATTTTCGCGACGTTTGAGAAATGAATCGCAGATGTCAACTCGACGACACAAATTTCTCTCCCTAAGAACCCATATATCGAGCTTTAAGATTAAATCCAGGCCTTTCTATTGGTCATAAACGGTTGATTTCGATCTCACGTGTTGTAATTCGCCGATTTGTATCAGCTAATGCCTTTATCATGTCTTTGTCAGCTTCAACCGGCCTTCGGAACGTGGTGCATCTTCGACATCAAAATTGGCGGATCTGAATTTTGCTAACCAGTTCTGTCACTTTCTGTTTCTTTACACATTGGTTAATTTCTTTCTGGCTGGAACAGCAGTTTTATCTTTTCCAGAGTAAAAAAGTAAAATATGACGAAAATGCTACTTATTGCTCTTCATATTCGAAAGGGCACCAACCAAAAACTACTTCGTTGATTTAATTGAACTTTTTCACACACAAGCCTTGCTATATTAGCTCACAAAAAATATTATTATTATGAACTCTTCTTGAAAGCAATCGAATAGGTTGCCAATAGAGTCAAAATAATGTTGGAATATTTCAATATGTTAGGGAGAATTTGAGACGGAAGGTAATTGCTTTTATCAAAAACGATGCGGGTCATAGTGAACATATCTACTTTAATTCACTTTCTGCTTCAACTCCCTTATTTTCTCAATAAAAATGTCGTTACTTTCCAAATATTCGTTTTTTATGCAAAAACAAATCTTGAAACGTTTGAGGCCGATTTTTTCGACAATGGTGGGGCTTCGGTCTTTCGACTAGGAGAACCATTTTAGAGGAAGGATTTTCAAGAATTTCAGGTCCCTCAAAAAATTCGCGAAAATGTCAGAGCCGTTCAAGTTGAGGAAGTTTTTTCATCGAATAACCCTTTTTTTACGTAAGCCACTGAAAATGTTTGAAACCTCCAAAAACCATTGAAAGTTTACTTTAAGCATTTTACAGCCATTTTGGAATTATTGCAAAAAGTTCCAACTTTAACAACTATGTCTCGGTGAAGAGAGTTAGGATTCATTTAGCAGTAAATTTGTTCTTATTTTCATTAGTGCAGTATTCTATAAGTTTCTGGGAGACTCTGTATAAGTTTTTGTGTAATAGGATGTTACGAGTTCGTGAAATGCGATAAGGTCACTTGTAGTTCGTACAACTTCACTTCTTGCCTAGTTCTAATTTCAATTTTCTAATTTCAATTTTAAATTTGAAAATAACAAAAGATGATTCTTTCATTACATTGGTTTACTGTGATATTGTTTTATCAAATGTTATGCGGAATTTTTATTCATTAGTGTTCCATATTTGAGTATGTACTGAATAATTTGGAGGTCATAATTCAATTATATTCTAATCTCAGTTTTGAAATTTTGGCTAATGGAAAATCATAGAAATACCACTCTTACTCTCATTGCTCATTATAACTGTGTCAATTAAATTCAAGGAGAATGAAACAACATTCCGGAAAGTATAAGCTTCTTCCTTCACTACGCACTTCTGTCTGGTAAATGGAATATTTTATCGATGCGGCGATCAAAACATCCATTTCTATTGGGAACAATAACCGAAGGATGGAAAGTGAACAGCAATGTTTTTATTTTAAGGTTCTTATATTATGCTTTGTCTGCAAATTGATTTTAATTTCGAGGTAATGTGAATGTATTTTCAATGAGATGAGAACAAAATATTTAATTATATTTGTATTATATAAATTATATGAATACTGACTGCTCGAAAAAAGCTTCAGTCACCTATAACATCAATATATGAATGAATTTCGCTCATTGTCATAATAAATTTTCATTAGAATGTTCAAAAAACTTTATAATTCAGAATTGAAACTTTCCTGAAGTATTAACTAGAAGATCTCATCTATGAATTTTTCACGCAGTCATTTATGATCTTGTGTGATTTCAGGTAAATTTTATTTTTTCTCTTGTTGTATCGCTGTTATTCAGCCGTATTTCCAAATAACTAGTTTGGTTGGCATATCTACTTCTGAACAGAATTTTTGTCGAAATGTCAGATTGGTTGAAAGAAGTTTTTCCGTGACTCCAGTTGATCTAATATTCATATAATTTTGCATAAATATTCTAACCTTATCATTCAAAGTGTTTGGATTCGAATTAAAAAAAAAAAATTGAATGAATTTATTGCAGATTTTAAAAGTTAACGGTTTTTGCCCTAAAATTGGGAAATTGCACCCACATGGATGAACTGATTATACTGTTTGGGAAAATAATAAAATGACTTTCTTCTGCAAAAATTTGATACACGACATTTTCTGAATGTATTGGTGTGCTCTAGACTCTCATCAACAATTTATTATTATTTATGGCGAGCGGGCGTCTGTCCACTCTACCACTGCGTCCGCACGGACTATAGTAGTTCACCCCTAATTTATATCTCCTCGACGAGATCCAGTTTTTGAATAAAACCGATAATCTTGTTCAGAGGTAATTTTTCAGTTCGCTGTGGGCTATAAAAGCCTGACCAAAGACCTCGAATCTGATGCTACTCACCGCTGGGCACTCTGAGACGATGTGCATGGCTGTTTCTCATCAGCAATAGTATTTCTTCGAAACAGTTTGAAATGCTGTGTGAAATTGAAAATTCCCACATTTTTCTTCGCATGAAACATGAATTTGTGGTAATCTGAAGGTAGAATAATTTAAAAACGGGAAAAAATCACGAATAATAGGCGATATTTTTCAGAGATCTTGGAGGACTCGCCAATGAAAAACGGAAAAAGGTTGTAGCTGGACATAAATAGTAAGAAATTGATATAAACAGTTTCGAGATAATCTTAGGAAAAATGTTGAGATTTATTGAAAAAAAATCAAAATGATCGTTGGAATCAAATGAGAAATTACTTTGTTTTCTATCAAAATGATCGTTGTTGTGTTTTGATGATATATTATGGCGAGTATCTCTTCTTTAAAGTCAATAAGAATAATTACCTCGCATTCCATGTATGCTGACACAAAAACAATTATTAATAATATTCATTCGGTTATTTTCTTCGATTGCACATATGTTCAGTTTTATGTTCCGATATGAAAAACATCTAAACAGTTGAAATCCACGAGTGAATATGGACCAATTTTTTTCTTAGAATACTTACAGAAATTAAAAGATTGCCACAATCACCGAAAACACCACGGTCCGTTTTTCAAAAAACAAAAATCACAAAAACCTCCGCCAAATTGGGACACTTGTTATTATACCCAGCTCACACAAGGTACATTTAAGTGAACAACAGGTGGTGCCGTACCGCTCAGAGACGAAGAAGTTAGAAGGTGCTCTCACCTATCGTTATCGACTCGGCTTATAAAATCTCGAGCGAACTGGAATTGCATATAGATATATCGGTGCCCCCTCTTTTATTTATTGGTACTTAGCACTCGGTAATGATCTTTTACCTGTTAGAAGAAGCTGATGATTGATTCGTTAAATTGACATTAGGAATTGGAATTTGGATTTTGCTGTCTTCCTTCCTTGAGAACATTTCAGTATAGTATTAATTTAAATCAATGTTAGAGTGTTGGCCTGAAGAGCAACCGGATCAAATTTGGTTATATCAAATTCCATACCCACTGAATAATTTATTCATTTTCTAATACTTAATCTACAAATACATTTTTCAAAGTATAACATATGTCTCGTAACTTATTAAACCAACGGGCTGTTGGTAGTACCGGAGGGGATATTTTTCAATAGAAACAGTAAAGATTTTTAAATGACTTTAAATTCAGAATTATATATTCTAACTTTAACATTATATATTGAAAATATATACAAAAACTATCAAATTGGTATCCTTATATAAAAATATTTGAAATATTTTTCAATATCTCGAAAAAACCTTTTTACATCCCGACTTGAAATGTATTAATACAAATGTATTAATACAAATGTGTTAACAAAAACTATATAAGTATGTATATTAACATACAAATACATGAAAATCCACTATTCCAAAATTATCTAAAATTATCAAAATAAAGGATCAAATAAAAATAATTGAACGAGAACTCGAACTTTGATAGATATTTCGGCCTATATGACCTCATCAGAAATGTATTGAATTAAGATTCAAATATATAACAAGATCAAAATTCAACTTACCAAAATAGGATAAAACATGGAACGGATAAACTTGAATTAAGCTTTGAAGTATCCAAAATAAAACAGAAGTGATCAACGTATTGTTACGTATAACGTATAACTATTTGTACTCGGAACACAGAACAACAATATCAAAACTTATTCACCCTAAATAATCTCCCATGGTAAGAAAAATAACCAGAATTTCAAAAATAATAAATAATTGAGGAATATATTGTGGATATAAAGACTCTATATGAAATTATTTTATAATTCAGAAAACCAATTTTAATGTGAGTGAATACTTGATAGAAGTAAAATTTGAATGACTTTAAATTCAGAATTATATATTCTAACTTCTACATTATATATTGAAACTATATACAAAAACTATCAAATTGATATCCCTATATATAATCAATATAAAATATTTTTCAATGTCTCGGAAAAAACCTTTTTACATCCCGACTTGAAATGTGGCAACAAAAACCATATAAGTATATATATTAACATACAAATACAAGAAAATCCACTATTCCAAAATTATCTAAAATTATCAAAATAAAGGATCAAATAAAAATGATAACGAGAACTCGAACATTTGATAGCTATTTCGTTCAATCATTTTTATTTGATCCTTTATTTTGATAATTTTGGAATAGTGGATTTTCTTGTATTTGTATGTTAATATACATACTCATATAGTTTTTGTTAATACATTTGTATTAATACATTTCAAGTCGGGATGTAAACAGGTTTGTTCCGAGACATTAAAACATATTTTATATGGATTATATATAAGGATATCAATTTGATAGTTTCTGTATATAGTTTTAATATATAATGTAGAAGTTAGAATATATAATTCTGAATTTAAAGTCATTTAAATTTTACTCCTATCAAGTATTCACTCACATTAAAATTGGTTTGATAGTTTTAATATATAATGTAGAAGTTAAAATATATAATTCTGAATTTAAAGTCATTTAAATTTTACTTCTATTAAGTATTGACTCACATTAAAATTGGTAAAGGTTTTTGTCGCCGAATGTCTGAAATTTTCGTGTTTTGAACAGAAAAAGGTCTCAAACGAAAAGGTTGAACTCACTTATGAAGAATCCGATTTCAAAAATAATTCTGTCCGACCGGTACGGCCCAGATCACTCAGTTGAATTTGTTAAGGGACAAAATGCGTCCAATGGTTTCGTAGTTATTCAAATTTGAAACTTTTTCTCATTCTTAATTTTCTAATAGTTTCGAAAGTATCGATTGGATTTACTTTGGTATTTAAGTGTATAATACTGATAGAAAAATTTACGCCAAATTTCGTGAGAATTGGCCGTACAGGGGGCGACAGGAGGTAAAAATGCTAAATTTCTAGTGAAAAGGCCTGGAGACCTGAATTTTTTGGAATCAAGAAGTCAAAATATAATTTTTTGATTCTAAACCTACCAAGAAAATGTTTTGGAAGGTACAAATATGATCTTGTTCAAATTTAGTGTTCAGATGTGAAATAACGACACGAAATCTCATGCATAATATCGTGAAGATAATAAATGAGAATTTCATGAATATTTTCTTATCTGATTACCTGAAAAGTTCATGACGTTTAATTATTATTATTATTATCTTGATACTCCTAGATCTTCTGTGGAGATTCCTCAGAAGCTTTTTCAGCTTGTGCGAGTTAGGAGTTCAGTTGTGTTCTGGGTAGGTTTTATTGCTGCGATCTTGCGCCACTTTAGGTCACAGCACTGTTAATTTTTGACCCAACAGTGAAATGGTGGACGACACCCGTCCAACTAGAAAATTTCTTTTCCACCTGAACAGGATTTGAACCTGGACCTTTCGATCATGAGCCCAATGCTCTACCAGTGAGCTGTCCGTGCTCATAAATATTAACTATAGTCCGTCTAGAAAGCATCCGGAATTTATTAGTTTTCATTATTTAAATATACTCCTTATTTGTAACATTCTAAGACAAAAGTAATGTTATTCAAATATTTCAATATTAGCCTTCTACATATTCAGTTTCAAAAAATTATATTTAATAATTATAACTTCGGGAATTAAATTAAATTAATGTCATATAAGTACCACTTATATCAAACGACATATAAAATAAAAATTCATTATAAGACATCCAAATGATATAACAAAATCCAATAAATAAAAATTGTTAACCAAAATCCTATAAATTAAATATTTTGAGTAGACAAAATTTTGTTTCTGCTCATCAATCTTATGAAAATAGATATCTTTCAAGAATGTTTAACATAATCTTAGGAAATTCATCACAAAACTATCTTACTTACAAGTTTTAAGAGAGACTTTGTTTCGTCAGTACACAATTATATTCATTCATATTCAGTAATATACAACATCAATCAACAAAAATATTTCCTCACCTTTTAAGCATTCATAAAGCTTCTGGTAAATGAATACTGAAAATTTAAATGGAGTGGAATGTTAACTGAAATAAATAATTCTGTGGTTTACCATTGATCTAAAAGATTGAAAGGCAATTATATATTATTATCTGTTATAGCACAAGGACTAACTGTTAAATAATGTTAAGAAAACCAAATAATTATATATTATGAGTAAACTAAAATAAATAAAGGTTCATACTTGATAGAAGGTATATAAAATTATTTAAATATTTGCCTTCTACATATTTCATTTCAAAAAATTATATTTAATAATTATAACTTCAAGAATTAAGTTAAATTAATGTCATATAAGTACCACTTATATCAAACGACAACGTTTTAATGAATGTTTATTTTATATGTCGTTTGATATAAATGGTACTTATATGACATTAATTTAATTTAATTTCTGAAGTTATAATTATTAAATATAATTTTTTGAAATTAAATATGTAGAAGGCTAATATCGAAATACTCAATTCATATACCTTCTATCAAGTATAAACCTCTATTTAATTTATCGAAAGTAATGTATGAAATAGGTTGTGCAGATGTTCGGCTATGGCCAAAGTTGCATGGCAACACTATTTGTTAAATATTATTGATTGTCAACAGGTATACAATTCATTAAATAATATCGCAACTAGAAAAAAGAAAACAGGTAGAATATTTGTATAAAAAAGGTTTTCGAAATGTTAAAAAATTAGTGGTATTGACTGAACTGGGAAAAAGTGCTGTATATGAGACAATAAAGAGGATAAAAATGGCATAGACCAGTTTCAGGAATTCCGCCTAAGATTGAAGGAAACAATTTGAACGCTTTGTTGGCCTTAGGACGACACAATCCGAGCCTGGGGTTTCGCAAATTGGCTTACAGATTTGGAAATCAACGAAATATAAAAGTATGTTCAGAAACCGTACGTAGGTCACTGAAAAGACAAGACTACATACCAAGGAAATAAAAAAAAACCCCTATAATGACACCATTGACACCTTTACAAAAGAAACGAAGGATAGAATTTGGTCAACGTTTTCCAGAAGATAATTTTAATAATGTCTTTATTCTGATGAAAATTGTTTCCAACTTGGTGAAAATCACTTAAAAATCACATCAAAACAACCTGCAATATCTCAGCGTGGTGCTATGCCTCTCTGTATAGCTGATGGTACCATTAATAATGAAAAGTATTGTGGCATTCTGAACGATTTTCTCCTTGAAACGGCGTTTTAATTTAATTTTTAAATATAGTCCGTCTCGAAAGTACCCGGAATTTATTAATTTTCATAATTTAAATATACTCCTTATTTGTAACATTCTAAGACAAAAGTAATGTTATTCAAATATTTTAATATTAGCCCTCTACATATTCAATTTCAAAAAATTATATTATAATTATAACTTCAGGAATTAAATTAAAATAATGTCATATAAGTACCACTTATATCATGACATATAAAATAACATTCATTATAAGACATCCAAATGATATAACAAAATCTAATAAATAAAAATTTAAACAAATTGTAGAAATTACTATGTTTTACTACCAAAAAATAGTTGTCTGATGAGGGGATAGTTCATTTCCCGAAACTTGAGTCACAAGATAATGTGTAATATATATTTTTTGGTAGTAAAACATAGTAATTTCTACAATTTGTTTCAATTATGATCAACTACCAAATAGTAACGGCTGAAACAATTCAGCAACAATAAATAAATATTGTTAACCAAAATCCTATAAATTAAATATTTTGAGTAGACAAAATTTTGTTTCTGCTGATCAATCTTATGAAAACAAATATCTTTCAAAAATATTTAACATAATCTCAAGAATGTCATCATAAATTGTCTTTCAATCTTTTAGATCAAGGGTAAACTACAGAATTATTTATTTGTAGTTAACCTCACACTCCATTTAAATTTTTCAGTATTCATTTACCAGAAGTTTTCTAAACTGTTGAAGGGTGAATAACTATTTGTTCTTGATTGATGTTACATTTTATTGAATATAAATTATTTGAGTACTGACGGAGCAAAGTCTCTCTTGAAACTTGTTTTTCAGTAATTTTTTTACATATCTTGAGATTTTATAGAAAGTAACTTAGAAAGATATCCAATAATATTGAATATTCTGAGTAAGATAGTTTTATGATGAAATTCTCAAGATTATGTTGAACAATTTTGAAAGATATTTTGTTTTCATAAGATTTATCAGCAGAAACAAAATTTTGTCTACTCAAAATATTCAATTTATAGGATTTTGGTTAACAATTTTTATTTATTGGATGATATATTTTGTTATATCATTTGGATGTCTTATAATGATTTTTTTTTATATGTCGTTTGATATAAGTGGTACTTATATGACTTTAATTTAATTCCTGAAGTTATAATCATTGAAAATATTTTTTTAAAATTAAATATGTGGAAGGCTAATATTAAAATATTTATTATTATTTTAAATAAGTCGAAACTAGAGTAAACAGGAAACAAATTTTTGCTTGGGGCACAAACTAGGTCCCTTTCCTCGGACGATTAAATATAAAAAAAACAAAAATTCTCACCTGCGGTGATTACCCAAAAGCTTCATAGGACAGACTGGAAGAATTTTCCGACATATAATTTGTGAACATTTAGAGAATTTCCTCAATAACAAAAATAATTCCACATATTCGAACCATTTTTTGGAAACAGGACATACTTTCAACCATAATTTTGAAATTTTACCATATAAAAAGTGGAAGTTATGTCTTAATTCTATAAGAGTCACAATAATTATTGGTAAATTATGGTCTGATTTGAGCATGAAGGAAGTTTTTTCGCCATTATTAACGTGAAAATAGCGAGAATACATTTCTTTATTTGAATTAACTCGCAAAGGTGTGCCTTATATGTATATTTGTGAACTCTAGATGACGCTAGTGTATGATTAATATCTTAGAGTCTCTGTGTATAGCGAATAGAGATACTTCACAGATTTGGAGTCACTAATCACATTGCACTGACGAAAACCAATCAGTTTGAAACGTGCGCATGCGTTCAATTTGCCTCTGTGATCAATAAAACCTTGTTGAGTTTGTTTGAGTATAGAATTGTTATACAGATGTATGTTACACTATCTCGATTTTTAGAACTTTCTATTACCATAGCTCACACTCCTTATTAATAATTATTGGTACAGATCAGCCCAATTAATTTATTTGAATTTGATTATGCTACTTATTAGCATTGCGGCAAATAATGGTCTGATTTGAGCATGAGGAAAGTTTTTTCTGCGTTATTAACGTGAAAATATCGAGAATACAATTCTTTACTTGAATTAACTCGCGAAGGTATGTCTTGTATGTACTACTCTGTCAAGAAAGTACCGGGAATTTTCAATTAAAACAACATTTTTACATTTAATCGTCAAAATTTATTGGGTCGCCTTCAAAATAGGCTCCATTTGCTCCAATACATCTATGCCAACGGCACTTCCAATTATCGAAACATTTTTTATAGGCGCTTTCCGGGATGGACTTTAGCTCTCGCGCCGAATTTTGTTTTATGGCTTCAATCGACTCAAAACAAGTGCCACGAAGGGGCAATTTTAGTTTTGGGAAGAGGAAAACGTCGCAGGGAGCCAAATCCGGCGAATACGGTGGTTGCTGAAGCACATTTGTTGAGTTTTTGGCGAGAAAGTCAGTCACAATCGTAGCTCGGTGAGAAGGCGCGTTATCGTCCCATAGTAATCACCCATAGTAAAAATCGGCACGCACTCTGATATCGACTGACTTAATCAACTGTTGCAAACACACTAGTTGACAGATCCCGCTCAAGCTTGGCATAGTAATTAAGGACAGTGGTACCAACCTAGGAAAAAAAATTTTTACCTACCTCATTGCCCCGCCAGATTTAAATCGATAATTCCCGGTGCTTTCTTGCAGAATGTATGTTTGCATATTCTAGATGGCGCTTGTGTATGATTAATACCTAAGAGTCTCTGTGTATAGCGAATATACATTCTGTCAAGAAAGTACCGGGAATTATCGATTTAAATCTGGCGGGGCAATGAGGCAGGTAACAATTTTTTTTCCTAGGTTGGTACCACTGTCCTTAATTACTATGCCAAGCTTGAGCGGGATCCGTCAACTAGTGTGTTTGCAATAGCTGATTAAGTCAGTCGATGTCAGAGTGCGTGCCGATTTTTACTATGGGTGATTACGTTGAGCAAAGAATTTGTTTAAAGTTTTGTGTTGCAAATGCATTTTCGTGTGCCGATGCATTGAAAATGTTGCAAAAGGCCTTTGGTGATAATGCTCTATCGAAAACTCGTGCATATCAGTGGTACAGAGCCTTCAAGGACGGTCGTGAAGTGGTCGCCCATCGACGGCTTCGATCGGCTTCGCCTATAAAAAATAATAGTGCAATAGTGTGTTGCGCTGCCATAGCTGCTGAATCAGAGATACAAATTTCGTTAGAAAGCAGGCTCCTTGTGCTTTCATTTCTACATCTCAGGAAATTATTTCGTAATATACAGGATAAACAGGTATTCCAAAAATAATTTTAGATAAATGGCTGGTTTTTGAAATGGATCAACCCATATATTTTCATGTATTTTCAATGGCCTTCAATATCTTTATGATGGTGCAAAATATTAGTGATATTTTTCCAACGGAACATATCTCATTCAGAGAAAACTGCAAAAAGTTGAGAGAACAGTAGTTCGCTAAAAGTGCTCTACCGATTGCTATAAACTATTGTAACACGAATTTGGCCAAAATATTTTTTTAACTGAAAGATTTGCCAAGTCGTTATTCTTAAACAATCAGCCTATCTTATGCAGGGTGTCGTTAATAATGGCCAAATATGTAGAACTTCAAATTGCTATTACTCGTTTTTTTTTAGATAAAACTTCCTGTATTTTTTTACGATTACATAAAGAATTGAATGCCTCAAGTTTTCCCAAAAGTGAACTCTTTTCAGGCGTTCAGCAGAAACGAAAAATGACATCACAACTGAAAATTTCATGTGAACAATGAACATAATAACTAACATTTTTTCAAATGTTTGTCAAGGGCAAAACATACGTACCACGTGCCTTTCTGACGAGTTCAGGTGCGTAGGTTTGGAACAAAACTTCGCTATTACTTATTTTTAATTTTAATTTATAATTTATTTTTTGGGTTTTTTTATTCCATTTGATATTGTATAGTGAACTTCGATTTTTATACGTCTATTAAATATAAGCAGTGTTCATTTAAGACATTAATTTAATTCTAAAATTTTCTTTAAAAAATGTTTTGAAATTAAAATTGTAGAAGACTAACAGATTAAATCTGTTTTGATATTCAAAGTTTGTAATTATTCTTCTAGCAAGTAAAAACCGCATCTTATCATTTAATTTTATATATAATATATAATTATATTAGGTTTTTGAATAATGAAATTTATTATACAGTTTCCAGTGGTTTAATTAAGGCCATAAAAAGCCTTACAATCTTTGTGTGATTTCTGTACTCAACATAAAACATTGTCTGGTAAGATTACAAGTTTATTTATTTTTAATTGAATTTATATTATAAATGTAAGGTTGAACTAACCTTATCTGAATTTTTTTTTGCGAGGATGTGCTATGTGATTTTGAGAGTTTTTGAAGTAACTTATTCAAATATTTAAACATATTAAATATAGTTTTCATAAATATAAGACCAGAAACTGAACATGTTTTCAAATGTTTGTCAAGGGCAAAACATACGTACCACATGCCTTTCTGATGAGTTCAGGTGCGTATGTTTGGAATGAAACATTCGATATTACTTATTTTCAATTTTAATTATAATAATAATATATTTTTTGGGTTTTTTTATTCCATTTGATATTATATAGTGAATTTCGATTTTTATACGTCTATTGAATATAAACAGTGCTTATTTAAGACATTAATTTAATTCTAAAAGTTTTTTCAAAAAATTTTTTGATATTCAAAGTTAATAACTAACGGATTAAAAATTACCAATTTGTGGAATAATGTATACTAGAAAATTATTCCCTGACATACAGAAATGAAAATACAAGGAGTCCGCTTTCAAACGAAATTTGAAAGATGTTTGGTTCGGCAGCTCTGAAAGCATAACGCACTATTACAGGATCCTATATATTCGTATGCAGTACCGTAAGTACGGAATCAACAGGTTCAAAGTTATACAGGAGGTTTTTTCCTCACAAGGACAGTAAAATTCATTATCCTAAGTTCTGAAATTTCGAAGTGGTGATTTAAGCGAGCTTGTGTTAGGTAACAGCGTGTTATCCTTTTTCCCAAATGTCTGTAATTCTCGATTTTTGAACCAAGTGGTCTCGAACGACTAGGTTGAACTTACTGATGAAGAATCCTAAGTCAGAATCAATTCAATTTGACTCTAACTTTCAGATGGAAAGAGCTATAGACCTTGAGAGAAGATTTTGGACCTAAATATCTCGAATGACCTCACTATGGGACATAATTTATACTTCCCACAATTATTCACTTTGAAATTTTTTCTCATTTTCCACATAATTCCCAAACTGCCGATCAGATCGGAAACAAATTTGGTATTTAGATTCAAAATAAGGACACGTAGATT
Organism: Megalocaria dilatata; assembly: GCA_034642435.1. Taxonomy (NCBI): domain Eukaryota; kingdom Metazoa; phylum Arthropoda; class Insecta; order Coleoptera; family Coccinellidae; genus Megalocaria; species Megalocaria dilatata. Next base: position 70,316,241 of record CM067857.1, on the reverse strand, counting down.
CTGGAAAAATTTATCGAGGATGAAACTGAAGATTAAAAATGTTAACTTCCGAACGAAAAGGCCTAGAAACTCAAACTTTTCAGGTGAGTTTTGAAGGTAAAGTTACGTTACGTTTACAAAATAACAAAATCGGTCTTGTGGTTCCCGAGAAATTCTGACATAGGAAAAAAGTATGAAAAGTATATAAAGTTTGGTTCAATATAATGAATATTTTTTCTTCCGTTCCTTCTTGTCATTGTATAACGATGCAGATAATTTGCTGATGGTTAGAGCATTTCGAACATGAATTTTGCATTTTCATGAGGTTTTCAGTTGTTTCAGGAGAACAGTTATAAAAATACGAAATAGACGTTTATTAGAGTTTCGGATGACGGCATATAGAATCCTGTATGTTTGTTCACCATATATAGCTTTCTCAAGAATTTATTCATAGATTTGAAATTTCCAGAAAAACTGTTGAACTGTTGACTGTTGAACAAGCGCACAGTAGCTTCAGGCTTCCCGACAATGAAGAATGAAACAAATTAATTTTTAACCTTTGTTGAATATAATATTTGAAAGGATCTGTTATAAAAAATGAAAGCTTTGTGGAATTTTATTTTAAAATTACCAACATCCTATACTGAAGAGAAAAATGTATAATTCTGTGGTTCAAAGTATTCAAAAAATATTTTAACTATAGCTATGAAGCTCTCGGTAGGATAATGCGGATGTTGCGGGGGAACTTCCACCTCTTAGTTCGGGAGATGGTGTTTCGTTTCCGAGTCTGCGCATCTGGAACTCATCAGATAGGCGTAATGCATAGGCTCTGCCTGTGACGCCGGTGACCATGCGTTTCGCTTGGAACGCTGATCGTCAAACGCTGTGCCTTGCTCTATTTGAACCTGGCGGAGACGGTTAGTCACGAATCTTTTGACTGGTCGGGTCCTCTATTGGTACGCCGGTCAAGCTACGACAGAGCAAGGCAGGTTTCTGGACGAGGAAGAAAGAAGTTGTTCGCTACACACTTCCCCTTCAGTGAGCGTCGATAAAGGTCATGTAATAGGGCGTTAGCAGCACGCAAGGATACAGTCCGCCGCTGGGCTGGTCGCGGTGCTATCTCCAGCGGGAATCTGTAGAACGAAGGTAGAGGCTGTCTCGGAATTATGGATAGGGGCAATTAGGGCTTCTAAATGATTGGGTTGGTTCACTCTTGAAGCAAATCCCTCCCAATCATGTCGGGGGCACCAATGAAGCTCTCGAAGGAAATTTGGTGTATTGCGAGGGAGCTTCCACCTCTTGATTCGAGGGACGGCGTTTCGTTTCCGAGTCTGCGCATCTGAAACTCGTCAGACAGGCGTGATGCGCAGGCTCTGCCTGTGACGCCGGTGACCATGTGTTCTGCTTGGAAGATCACAAAAAACGCCACACATTCTCTGATTATTAGGAGTACAAATAAGTTTTCGCCGTTTTTTAACACAAATTAAATATTTATTATAGAAGAACGGTAATATAAATTTATTTAAAATATTGCCCATTACTTGCAACCACTTTTTCCCATCTCTCAGGCAGCATTCGAATCCCACGTCTGAAGAACTCCTTGTCTTTTGAGGCTATCCACGAATCAACCCAATTTTTGGTATCCTCATAAGATGTGAACCGCTGCGCCGTCAGAGCATGTGCCATGGACCGGAACAGGTGATAATCGGACGGTGCAATGTCTGGTGAATACGGCGGGTGGGGTAACACTTTCCAATTAAGTGTTTCCAAGTACTTTTTCACGGGAGCCGCAACATGTGGACGAGCATTGTCATGCAGAAGAATAATTTATTCGTATCGAAAATAGTATTGAAGGCGTTTTTCCTTCAGAGCTCGGCTCAATCTCATCAATTGTGTTCGATAGAGGGCTCCAGCAATTCTTTCGCTCGGATTAAGCAACTCATAATACACTACACCTAGCTGATCCCGCCAAATACACAGCATAAGTTTTTTTCCGTGAATATTCGATTTTGCTGTTGAAGTTGACGCGTGGCCAGGTAATCCCCATGATTTTCTTCTTTTTGGATTGTCATAATGTATCCACTTCTCATCACCAGTTACGATACGATGTGAAAAACCCTCTTTTTTATGTCTACCTAGCAGCATTTCACTTAAGCATAATCGGCGTTCAATATCTCTCGGCTTTAATTCGTACGGAACCCAATTTCCTTGTTTATGAATCATTCCTAATGATTTTAAACGATGTGAGACTGCTTGCTGAGTGACTTCTAATGTTAGAGCAAGTTCTTTTTGTGTTTGAGATGAATCTTCCTCCAATAATTCCTCCAATTCTGCATCCTCGTAAATTTTTGGCCTTCCAATGCGATCTTTGTCTTCTACGTCGAAATCACCGTTTTTAAGCTTTTGAAACCACTCTTGACACGTTCTCTCACTCAAAGCACCCTCACCATATGCTTCTACGAGCAATTGATGCGCCTCAGCAGCAGATTTCTTCAAATTAAAGAACTAAACTAATATTTCCGGCAAATTACGCTTACTTGGCTCAAATTTTGATATTTTCAACTTATAAAAATTATATTTTATCAATATAAAATCAATGATATCAATAGGTTATGTTGTTCTTGTCCTTGTCATGTCCAAACTATTTTTTAAGCCGGTTATCATCTGCGAAAGCTAACCGAAACTCCGTGCTGCGCCATCTACAATAAAACGGCGGAAACTTATTTGTACTCCTAATAGTTTCTAGAAATGCATGAACAAGCTCAGGATTCTTTCAACAGAATTATTCTGAGCGATAAGGTCAATTTTCATCTTTCTGGATATGTAGTAGTGTCAGTTTAGTGCGGTTGTTTGGTTGACAGATTAATTGGACCTTATTTCTTAGAAATTGATGCTGGTGCGAGTGTAATAGTGAATAGGTTACTTTACCCAATTATGTTTATTGATTATTTTAGATCGAAATTGATGCCACCAATGTGGACAACTTTAATTTTCAGCGGGATAGCGCAACTTATTATATTGCTCATAAAACAATAACTCTACTGCATGAAGAATTTCCTTGGAGCATGTTTTCTCGAAATGGAAACATCAATTGGCCATCGAGATCGTGCGATTTAATACCATCAGTTTTTTTTCTTTATGCTATTATTAAAGATAAGGTCTACGCCAATAATCTAGCAACGATTCGAACGCTGAAAGACAACATTAGAGTTGTTATTGGCAAAATAGAGCTACAATAATACGAAAACGTGATGGAAAATTCCATCAAAATAATGAATGTCTGTAATAACTGTCGAGATGACGTTCGGCAGGTATTATGTTTCATCACTAACCTCAGTTTACATATTTGACTGAAATACAAATAGGTATCTCACGAAAATACAACGTTTGTTTGAATTTTCAAATGAAAATCTCATGTTAAAGGAAGAGAAGAAAACACTGATTTCAGCATTATTGTATGAATACTTCGAGTGTGCAGCAATTGCTCCCGACTAACTTAACTTTTATAGTGGAGCTTGGCATTTTTCTTTCGAACAAGGCTGGTGTGGAGTGTATGGTTCATCTAATACTGAACTTGGAGCACAAAACGGAGTTGATTTGATCGTTGTTTTGTTGAGTTCATGATAGTTCTTTCGGTTTGTTTGTCTACAAATTCCGACGACACGTGTAGGAATTCCCATTTGAATTTTATCTATAAAACGTCTGGTGTAATAAGGAGAATGTTGGACAAAACCAGTTTTCCAATTTACAAATTTGCTGCATATTTCATCGCAATATAATGACGGATACACAACAACTGATGGAAGAACTGAGAAAACTTAGAATAGAACTAAAAAATAGTATAATGGCAAGTGAGGCCAATATATTGTTGAAGTTGCAGAAGTTGAAATGCAAAGTGGATTTACTGGATCGTGAAAACGGGGTATTGAGGAACGAAAACGAACAACTACAGTAGTAGATGTTGTAGATGAAAGAGATATTGACGATTTATATCGTATGGGTAAATCTGTAAGCTGTCCAATTAAAATCGAATTTACGTGTTATAAAAAAGAGGAAAATTATTGCAAATTGCAAAAAACTTAAGGGAAATCAAATATCTATCTCACACGATTTCACGTAGAAATAGAGAGAAGACCATAAAATTTTAAAAAAATTTTTATTTAAATATTTTAATATAAGTCTTCTACATATTTAATTTCAAAAAATTATATTCAATAATTATAACTTCAGGAATTAAATTGAAATAATGAAATAATATCCTATAAGTACCACTTATATCAAACGACAAATAAAATAAACATTCATTATAAGAGATCCAAATGATATAACAAAATCCAATAAATGAAAATTGTTAACCAAAATTTTATAAATTAAATATTTTGAATAGACAAAATTTTGTTTCTGCTGATCAATCTCAGGAAAACAAATATCTTTCGAAAATGTTCAACATAATATCAAGAATTTCATCATTAAACTATCTTACTTAAAATATTAAATATTATTGGATATCTAACTAAGTTACTTTCGACAAAATCTCAAGATATGTAAAAACATTACTGAAAAACAAGTTTCAAGAGAGAGTTTGCTTCGTCAGTATTCAAATAATTCACATTCAATAAAATATAACATCAATGAACAACAAATATTTACTCACCCTTCAACAATTTAGAAAACTTCTGGTAAATGAGTACTGAAAATTTTGAATGTAGTGTAAGGTTATCTTACAAATAAATAATTCTGTGGTTTACCCTTGATCTAAAAGATTGAAAGACAATTTAATTCCTGAAGTTATAATTATTAATTATAATTTTTTTGAAATTAAATATGTAGAAGGCTAATATTAAAATAATTTTATATACCTTCTATCTAATATTAATCTCTATTTATGTTATTTTATTCATAATATATAATTATTTGGTTTCCTTAACATTCTTCATACAGATAGTCCTTGTGTTATAACAGAGGCCGTTAAATTGTCTTTTAATCTTTTATATCAAGGGTAAATTACATAATTATTTATTTGTAGGATAATCTTACACTATATTTAAATTTTTCAATACTCATTTACCAGAAGTTCAGAAGTTTTCTAAATTGTTAAAGGGTAAATAAATATTATATTTGTTGTTGATTGATGATATATTTTATTGAATATGAATTATTTGAATACTGACGAAGCAAAGTCTCTCTTAAAACTTGTTTTACAGTAATGTTTTTACATATCTTGATATTTTATAGAAAGTATAATAACTTAGTTAGATATCCAATAATATTGAATAGAATAGTTTTATGGTAAAATTCTTAAGATTATGTTAAACATTTTTGAAAGATATTTGTTTTCATAAGATTGATCAGCAGAAACAAAATTTTGTCTATTCAAAATATTTAATTTATAGAATTTTGGTTAACAATTTTTATTTATTGGATTTTGTTATATCATTGGATGTCTTACAATGAATGTTTATTTTATATGTCGTTTGATATAAGTGATACTTATATGACATTATTTCAATTTAATTCCTGAAGTTATAATTATTAAATATAATTTTTTGAAATTAAATATGTAGAAGTCTAATATTAAAATATTCAAATAATTTTATATACTTTCCATCAAGTATTAACCTCTATATATGCTAAGAAATTTTTAGATATAGAAAAACGAAAAGGACAATTTTGCTACATCAGATGAAACAAATTAGTTGTGGATGACATTGAATACACCTCCATGAATTACTCAATAGCGGAGTAGTTCGAAGACAGGCAAACAGCGCTCCATCGACACCCATTCATGCGTCCTCAGGGGCTCCCCGCTGATAACACGGAGTTTAAAAACGGAGCTGCCGTACAGACTGTCCAGACTTTCCAAGAAAATCATTGGCGACTCGAAACTGGAAAACTCAAAACGTGAAACTGCAGACTCAAAACGTGGAACTGCAGATTCAAAACGTGAGACTGCGGACACTAAACGTGGGACTGCGGACACAAAATGTGGAACTGCAGACTCAAAACTTGAAAACCAGGCTGTCCAGATCGTCCTGGCAGAAGCTAAAGTAACTCTTAAGAGCATTATAGAAAAACAAACTGACACTTCAGCGGTTGAAGATTCCGGGAGGCCAAGTAAATCAAGGTCAATCTTCCAATATACTAGGTCAAGAACTAACACCCTGAAGGAAAAAGAAAGCTTCAATATTAGTGCTTGATGTTTAGTAATTTTTGGAGAGAATATAATATAGGTTAAATCAAGAAAAATTGTGAAGGGTCGAAAAAAAGCGAAAGAAAAACCGAATAAAAATGGACTAGTTTATTAGAAATGTAGAATATGTCCCTTTGGAAACATTAGAGGTTGATTCGGTTGTTACACTGAATTATATGCTCAGTCGTCTCTTTGACAACGGCAATTTCAGAATACTCCATCAGAACATAAGAAGTGTGGCAAAAATTATGATGAGCTGAGGATTCACTTACAGCAACTTTCCTTCTCATATGACTGTATTGTATTGGCTGAAACTTTCAACATTTCTGACCCATGTTTGTATCGTTTGCCTGAAAACTGTTTGTTGTATAATAAGGAACATTTTAATAAAGATCATGGTGTTACTGTATACTTGAAAAAAGGTTTTTATTAACGTAGTTGTTGGAATAGGTGATGTTGAAGCATTTCAAGTAAGGACTAAATCTAGTAATATAGTAATAATTGTTATTTCATGATAACTGCTCTGCATAGGTCACCGGCTTCAGATGAGAAATTTTTCAAGAAAAACTTGTAGAATTATTTGAAAAAAACACAAAAGATACCGATGGAGAGCCATTTGCTTGTTGGCTATATGAATTTGTGCATTCTGAAAGATAACGATGTTGTGTCAGACTATTTAGATACACTAGGCGAATCTAATTTCGTTTCATTGATTAATAAGTTCACAGGAATCTACAATGATCCAGTTGTATAAATCAAAGTTGTATAAAACAAAGGCGATGAAAAATCTATTGGATTGTAAGTATATTGTCTTTAAAGCTAATATAATAGATCACATGAAGTGTCCTTATTCTTCACCATGTATCTCAATAATTAGTTGAAGACTGACACGTGAGATCATTAGCTTTGCTGATGACACAACAATGGTTTATCACTCTGATTCCTGGGAAAATTCGAAATTAAAAGTTGAAAATGACCTAGTGCAGATAATCTATTGGTCCACGCACCGACTCCTGACGGTAAAACCGAAAAAAACTATTTTTATGCCCTTTGCTTGCCGCAAGTCCGGCCTACCGATGTATTGCGAACTAGAAATCTGTAGCGATCAGAAAACTTTTATAGGATCTGAAACTTCTATAACTTACCTCGGTTTGTAATATTCACATCTACGTTGGGACCATCATAAATATGCTGTCACGAAGACAGTAAGACTCCTACTGCATAAGTTCAAGTTCATGAAGGATATACTTAATGTCAAGAATTTGAAGTTATAGAGTGAACAAAATATACAATTCAGTACCACACGTACAGAGGACATATGTATTCAGGATCATTTCGATGCCGATGTTGAAAAAGTTAATAAATCTTATGTTGATAAGTTGGAGAGACGATATGTTCATGGGCTAGTGGTCTGAGTGGGTGATGGTATCTCTAAGATGAAAGAAGATGGGGGCAATGGTTCAGGCGTTGTTTTTTTATTTCGTTTTTTTATGTGATCAGGGTCGGTTTGCTATGCTCTGGTTATCCCACCGTTTCAATATTGGGGGATCACCTGGTACTACTGCAGAGGGTGGTTCTGTGAGACGTTGCAAACATACCTGATGAAGGACCACATGTGAGATTCCATGGTTGTTCACATCGGCCTGGATGGCTCCAAATCTCCTGTGCCGACGAGGAGAGTGTGAGACTACTCCCTCACACAAACCATGGGAAGAAGTGGACCTCGAGTTCGTAAAGGGCGGAGACCTTCCCAAACCTAATATCTGTTCGGTCTTCATCGTAGATGAGTACCCAGAAAACAGATTTCAGTTTAGGGAGATCCTCAACAGACTGAGGAAAATGAATCATACCCTGAGGACTCGTGCGTGCAGTATTTTACGTAGCTAGTTTTCAGGGCCAGGCCAATTATGGACAGTGGTCCTGGAGTTATGGAAGCTCTGAAGGACCTGGACTACAAACCCTTCTTTGGGTTCGGAAAAGTCTGGTTTTGGACGACCAAGGCCATTTAGGTGGCACAAAAAATCGACTTGGAGCAGGCGGAGAGGGAGACGGGGCGTCTCTCAAAACTCTTGTCTGGGGTACGAAATGCCTCGGTCAGGGTGGAGAGGAGGGTCGCGTCCTCTTCAAAGCAACTGTCCAGGTCGTTAAGAGCAAAAACCAAAAGGGACTCATAGGAGGGCTGGACAACAACAACAAGACAGGAAAGGATTCCAAGGTAAGGGTAAATGCGTCCCGGGAAAACCCCCCCTTAAGAAGTCGGCTAAGGGGAAGGTGGCAAAAAGTCGCCCCCCTAGAACACACCTGGGCCGGCCTAGAAAAGGAGGCCATACGCTATATACAGGCCAATCTCCAACATGAATCGTTCACCCCTGACAGGATATGCACAGAGGAGCAGATAGACATTGCACTAATCCAGGAATCCTGGATATCATCCTCGGGTAAGGTAAGTGGACTCGTAGAAATTCCAGGAGCTATTATAAACGGGGTCTTAGGTGGAAAACTGAGATCCTGTATAGTTATTATTATTATTATTATACCATGATGAGAGTTGAGACAAAGCCTATAAACTCACAAAAAATATACAAGATATTGAAAAACAAAAAGTGCTTCGAAGAGAAAAAAACAGAAAAAAAAGGTGTTATTCACAAGTGGTAAAAAAGTGACAGACTGCCGCGATCACAACACTGCTGCCTCAGTGATCCATCGTAGAAGTTTTTGAACGCGTTCACCGAATCGGAACAAACAACACTCTCAGGCAGTTCTAAGAAAAAATATAGACTATTTCGTTCTTTCAGAGTTCTGCACAGGGGACCTGACATCTATTCATGTTCGCTACCAGGGGGTAAGTAATGCAACGGAGTTTATCGTCTGTTCTGCGTACTTCCCTAGAGACAGAGCTACTGGAGGACCCTCACCAACAGCTGTGCAGGATTTAGTCCGCTACTGTAGAAAGGGAAACATCCAGCTGATAATTGGATGTGAATGCAATTCCCATCACACAGTATGGGAGAGCACGGACATCAACCATAGAGGTGATTCACTTCTGAAATCTTTACTGCAAGAGTGATTAATGGTAGTAAAGAAAGGTAAGAAACCAATTTTTGGTACCCCTTACAAACAAGAGGTATTAGACCTCACTAAAAGTACTAACTTCATTAGCAATCATATTTCCGATTGGACAGTAACGAATGAACCATCATGTTCAGGTCACAGGCATATACATTTCAGTATAAGACCAGGTGTTAGATCATTAGAATACTTGGAAAATGCTAAGAAAACATACTGGATTGGTTATGTAGAAACCCGTTGAGCTAACTTTGGTACGTGAATATCTATAATACTAAAACAGAATCACTTGGAGATCATGGCGAAGCAAATCAAAACCTCCATGGTCTCCGCTTATCACGAAAACAGCCTCTAAGATGTAAAAAGGATAATCGAAATTCATCTTAGTGAAATAACAACCTGAATGAACAGAGAAAGATGGTTCGAAGATTATTCAACCGAGCCAAAGTGATCGGCCACATACAAAGAAGCTTTAACCCTCTATATTAAGAACATTAGAAGTGTCAGGAGGGACTTGTGGGGCCAGTTTTGTGGGGGTATGAACGATACCCCTGGAACTGCCAGAATAAACAAGATTCTCTCAAGAGAACCAGTGAGAACAGTCGGTTCGCTCAAACGACCGAAGGGTTATTTCACTGGTACCAAAGAAGAAACATTGGGGCTTCCCTGGATGTCAATCCTGGGAACGCTCCTGAAACGCCAAATCCAACCCTGACTATTCAATCTGGTCCGGGAGAGGCAACTAGCGAATATCCAAAAATATAGCCAAGGCTCAAGCGGTCAGAGACGCAATAAAGTCCTTCAAACCTTTCAAAACACCGGGGGTAGACGGAATCTTTCCAGCCCTACTTCAAAAGGGCATGGATGTGTTGATTCCGCATCTGCTAAAATTATCAATAACAAGTCTGGCTTGGGGATTATCCCTCCAAGCTGGACATTAACTAAAGTGGTCTTTATACCAAAGGTGGGACGAGCAGAACCGGAACCCTCATCGTTCAGACCAATAAGTTCGATATCATTCTTGCTGAAGAGTCTGGAAAAGGTGATTTTTGTCCATATCAGGGGGAAGATACTAATTGGCAGTCCTCCTGGCACAACTATTTGCCACTGAGACTGCAACAGATCTGCTGATAAATCGGCAAATCCACCAGGTCAAAATCAAAATATTTACTGATAGTCAGTCAGTACTAAAAGCTCTTGAATCCAGCTGTTTTACATCGAAAACATTTTGGAGTTGCCGCACGTCTTTAAACAGGCTCGGTATGTATAACAGAATCTCTCTTGTTTGGATACCGACCACTAAAACTATTTAGGTAACGCAGACGCATATCGGCTTGCGTTTGATGGACCTGCGCTGCCTCTGGTAGGCCCGAAACCATTCCTGGGAATGCCACATAACGTTGCTAAGCGGACGGTAACAAACAGAATGAACTCAAGACTAGAGTCTTTCTCACTGAGCCATCCTGGCCTGAAACATTCAAAGATGTTCATTATAACAGCGTCGAACAAAAAGATGGCGGCCTAGCGCTACGTCTGGATATTGTCAAACTAAGAACACTTGTCGGAATTATAACAGGTCACTGCAGGTTTAAAGTGCATTTGCTCAAAATCGGTCTGGCTGAAGACGATGAATGAAGGCTGTGTCTTGAGGACACTGAAACAGCCACGCACATCGTCTCAGAGTGCCCAGCGGTGAGTCGCATCAGATTCGAGATTCTTTGATCAGGCTTTTGTAGCCCACTGCGAACTGAAAAAATTACCCCGAGCAAGATTATTGATTTTAATATAATTATAATACGACCATTTCAATCAACATTTACAAAATCAGTACTTGGAACTACAATGTCGTGGAAGAGTAGACGATAAACTTCAAAGTTTCCGTTAGATAATATCTACTCTTATAACCCAGATTTGAAGAACATCCTGTATTTCAACCTTAAACTGAATAACCATCAAACCTTGAAATTTGTAAGAAATTTAAAAATGGTTATATATGGAGAATATTAACAAATGAACAACAAATAATATAGAAAGAGGAAGACTGAATGAGAAAGTAATTATTATATGAAATTAAAAAAATGCGTTTCAATTTCATTTACTTGTACCACTGAAAATAATCAGATAACACATAATTAATAGATAATAGGTTAAACACTCAACATAAATATTTCTTTTCAAAAAGAAATAGTCTAATAAATGAGAACCACAGTAACTTATCATTTAAATAAATTAAGAGCATGAACTATGGTAACAGAAAGCTATTCGAATGGGGACACTGCAACTTACATCGGTGTAACATTTCACAACTCAAATCGACTCTAATAGGTACGCCGATCTTTGGAACGTAAGCAGCAGCATGCATGTTTCGAAGCTAGTTGGATTCATCATTAGTGCCAGCTCTAGGACGCAACGAATGCCACGCAACTATATCAAGTCTATGTAGTAATACTAATGCCATCTAATGCACGTGAAAACACATAAGCAGCAATCCCCGCCTAGTTTATTTAAGTAGTGATCTGTTGGAATTAAAGCTGGCACTGATAATGAAGACAACATTCACATTAGCTGCTCACATCCCGACGATTGACATGTGTGATTACCACCCTCATTGTTTTCCTATAGCACAACTTTACTTGCAGTTTTCCTTCAATTGACATAAGAGAAAACTTTTTCGAGAAATTCTGATTTCAGCCATCAAAATATGAAAAACAACAGGAATCATCTGTAAACCTAGCTTTCTGTATTGTTCCTTTTACGCTGCTGAGTGTATTGTTTGACTGAAATATTTCCAAATGGCAAATTTAATACTTTTATTTGGACTTAAAACTATTTCTGCAAAATTTTTCGCTACGAAATCTTTATTCAATCATTTTAGGCTTATACATCTCAAAATTGATGAAATATTTGGACAAGGTACTACAGCTCTGATGAGAGTACGCAAAAATAGTGACTTACTGGAAGAATCTGTATATTGCGATCAATGTAATTGTTCTTACAGTGGATAAAAAATTTTCATGGTGTTAGTGTGCATATTTTATTATGTGGAATTTAGAATGAGTTTTTTGGGTGTTATCTAAAGTTTTAATTGTTTTTTTTGTGGGGGTTTCTTGTAGTACTTTTATACCAATCCGGTTTAACATGTTTGAAATCAACCATTATATTTCAGGTCTATCAACTTCGTTTACGGCTCGACTCTTGCATATGTTTAATTTCAAATTGTTACATTATCTTCATTTAGAACGTCTTCTGATATATTCACAGTTTTCGTTTTCATAAAATTATTATGGAATTATAGAATGAAAAAATTCAGAAAGTATTAACGTGGCTGTTGCAAATTCAGTATACTCCTGAATTTTAAGCGTCTTTCATGTGAATTTTTACTTTTTACCACTGTGAATTCATTGAAATATTTAATGAATACATACATTACTTCAATAACTGCGTGAAACCATTTAGTTATGTATGAGCATTCGAAAATGTGAGGAAATGAGGTTGTTTATTATATTTCTCAGTAATAAACCTTTCTAGATGAATAAAAATAAATTTCAAGTCCTCTTGAAAATTCCACTCTTTTCGTCAAAATATATATAAAATTTGGCAATTAGATAGAAGAACCCGTACATCCCTCGTCTACTTTTATTCAAAAACTAACGATCATGCAAGATTTTCAATCAAATGAATTTTACCTAACGGTTGAAAATGAACGTTTCAAATTAAGGACATCCACACTAAAAATTTTCCCTTTCTTATTGTGAAATAATATCGTCGTTTAAAATTTGCAGTGCCTTTGATACAATTTTCTCAAAAGTTATCAAATCTATGATCAAAACAAATTTTCAAAAATTACTATATTTTTCTACCAGAAATCCAAAACTGTGTGAACGTTTGAATTTTAAGATAGTAAAACATGGTAACTGCCGAAATGTGTTCTAATTATGATCCACTACCAAAGAGTAACTGCCGACATAGTTCAAAATCCCTGATTACCAATACTTGTGCTCTCCAGAAAAAAATATCTCTTATTATGTTGAAGAATTTTTCATATTTTCCTGTGGTTGCTAAAACCCTTTTTTACATAACAATCACTCTTATCAAATTACTTCAAATTTCTCCCTGGTCCATATTGTCTTTCCAATATTCCATGAATATCTCTTATAATAATAATAACAGTCATTTATTACTTTCGCAAATGGCCATCGACTTTGGGTCCTTCAGCCAATTACATTTTACAATAATATAATTATATTGAAAATTTTAACAATCAACCTTTCTGTAACAAATCTCTTTTCAAGTATCTGGCGGTTATCTAATGTAGAGCCTAAGTCGTATCTTCTTTCATTGTATATTTCTGTGATATAACCTAATTTTCGTTTAGACCATGCTGGCCATGCCTACCCCAAAAATTGGTTAGTTGTTGCAGAAATTTGTTGTGTTAAAGGTTTTGTTATATATTTTTAAATGATTATTTTGTTTATTCAAATTACTTCTTACTGATGTGATTTTGCATTCAAATGTATCAGGTTCTTTCTCTGGAGAATGTGCTTAAAAAATGAAAATAAAAGAGGCCTTTTTTGAATTATATGTAGAACATTTTTTGTTTGAAAAAATGTATATGAGACAGTAATTTATTTTCACAAAAATGTTTGTACTACTACAACAATTGTTTCACCACGATGTGGCTTCTTCAGGTATTACATTTTACTGTCTGATGGTATTCAGTGTAACCGAGTTTAAATACATTTTAAGGTACGTGACCAAATAATGGAAGCACAAGTCATGAAAACTCTAGGTGTTCATTGGAGTTTGCCGCTAAAAATTCCATTAAGGAAAAATATTCAGTAATGGAGACTTATCAACATCTGTTTGTTCGTTCAAAAGGATTTTACGGGCATTATACCTGTTGATTTTAAGAAATTCTAAAAGTGTTAATCCAGAACTTTTGCTTTCAACGTGGATAATTTCATAATTATTGTTGAAATTATGCCTGAATTCCTTAAGATGATTAGCATATGTCGAATGTACAGAATTGGATATATAACCCTTGGGTGTTCTTGGGCACGTTTCTTGAACGATCTACCAGTCTGGCCAATGTATACTAAAGGGCAATCTTTGCAAGTCAACTTGTAGACTCCGGATTTATTTTCTCTATTTGTTCGATCTTTATTGTTTTTTATGTAGGTACTAAGGTTATTAATTGTCTTAAAAGCCGCGTTATAATTGAAACAACTTTTGAAATATTTAGCAATATTTTCAGATAATACATTGACATAAGATAACGAGAAATATTTCTGTGTATTGTCCTCTTTGATGATTGGGTACCCGAGATTTATTGCCATTTTCTTTTGTTTATTGGATACCATTTTGTCTATAAGAAAGTGATTGTAACCGTTGTTTGACGCTATTTGTTTAATAAAATTCAATTCTTTCAAAAAGTTTTTTGAATTCAAAGGGACATGCAATAATCTATGAATAAAACTATTATGTGCTGACATCTTTTGGTTGGTGGGGTGGTTTGAAGTTTTATGTATTGTGATGTCTGTATGTGTTGGTTTGTGAAAGATACTAAAATCATGTACATTATTTATTCTTTCTGACAATGGTTTAATAATGGGAAATCCACTCAGTTCAATTTTAGCTGAAATATTCATGGACGATCTGGAATCAAAAATACACTTGAATCAATATTTTCTTTATTGGTATAGATATGTAGATGAAATTTTTCGTTCTTTCAAAGGCACCGACCGACAGCTACATATCTTCACGAATTTCATTAATAAACTCCACCCAAAAATCAAATTCACAATCGAAGACGAAAAGAATCAAAGTATTAATTTTCTTGACTTCACTATAACAAGAATAAATAATTTACATGATTTTAGTATTTTTCACAAACCAACACATACAGACATCACAATACATAAAACTTCACACCACCCCACCAAAAGATGTCAGCATATAATAGTTTTATTCATAAATTATTGAATGTCCCTTTGAATTCAGAAAACTTTTTGAAAGAATTAAATATTATTAAACAAATAGCGTCAAACAACGGTTACAATCCCTTTCTTATAGACAAAATGGTATCCAATAAACAAAAGAAAATGGCATTTAATCTCGTGTACCCAATCATAAAAGAGGACAATACACAGAAATATTTTTCGTTATCTTATGTCAATGAATTATCTGAAAATATTGCTAAATATTTCAAAAGTTGTTTCAATTATAACGCGGCTTTTAAGACAATTAATAACCTTAGTACCTACATAGAAAACAATAAAGATCGAACAAATAGAGAAAATAAATCCGGAGTCTACAAGTTGACTTGCAAAGATTTCCCTTTAGTATACATTGGCCAGACTGGTAGATCATTCAAGAAACGTGTCGAAGAACACCAAAGGGGTTATACATTCTGTCAAGAAAGTACCGGGAATTATCGATTTAAATCTGGCGGGGCAATGAGGCAGGTAAAAATTTTTTTTCCTAGGTTGGTACCACTGTCCTTAATTACTATGCCAAGTTTGAGCGGGATCTGTCAACCAGTGTGTTTGCAACAGCTGATTAAGTCAGTCGATGTCAGAGTGCGTGCCGATTTTTACTATGGGTGATTACGTTGAGCAAAGAATTTGTTTGAAGTTTTGTGTGCAAATGAATTTTCGTGTGCCGATGCATTGAAAATGTTGCAGAAGGCCTTTGGTGATAATGCTCTATCGAAAACTCGTGCATATCAATGAGCCGAAACCGAAAAAACCACGCCAAAGCCGCTCGAAAATGAAGGTGATGCTCATTGTTTTCTTCGATATCCGTGGCGTGGTGCACTACGAATTCGTTCCAGAGGGTCAGACGGTAAACAAGGAGTATTACCTAGGCGTTATGAAACGTTTTCGTGAGCGTATCCGTAAGAAGCGGCCAAATTTGTGGGCGAACAACTCATGGATTTTGCATGACGATAACGCGCCTTCTCACCGAGCTACGATTGTGACTGACTTTCTCGCCAAAAACGCAACAAACGTGCTTCAGCAACCACCGTATTCGCTGGATTTGGCTCCCTGCGACTTTTTCCTCTTCCCAAAACTAAAATTGCCCCTTCGTGGCACCCGTTTTGAGTCGATTGAAGCCATAAAACAAAATTCGGCGCGAGAGCTAAAGTCCATCCCGGAAAGCGCCTATAAAAAATGTTTCGATAATTGGAAGTGCCGTTGGCATAGATGTATTGGAGCAAATGGAGTCTATTTTGAAGGCGACCCAATAAATTTTGAGGATTAAATGTAAAAATGTTGTTTTAATTGAAAATTCCCGGTACTTTCTTGACAGAGTAGTATATCCAATTCTGTACATTCGACATATGCTAATCATCTTAAGGAATTCAGGCATAATTGCAATAATAATTATGAAATTATCCACGTTGAAAGCAAAAGTTCTAGATTAACACTTTTAGAATTTCTTAAAATCAACAGGTATAATGCCCGTAAAATCCTTTTGAACGAACAAACAGATGTTGATAAGTCTCCATTACTGAATATTTTTCCTTAATGGAATTTTTAGCGGCAAACTCCAATAAACACCTAGAGTTTTTATGACTTGTGCTTCCATTATTTGGTCACGTACCTAAAAAAGTATTTAAACTCGGTTACACTGAATACCATCAGACAGTACAATGTAATACCTGAAGAAGCCACATCGTGGTGAAACAATTATTGTAGTAGTACAAACATTTTTGTGGAAATAAATTACTGTCTCATATACATTTTTTTAATTAAAATGAGTTTCCACCAAGTAAAGACCGAATCAATCAAATATTTTTTGGTGATTCTTTAGTATCCATTCGAAACATATATATGTATAAGGTGATGTCTGAATAATTTCATTATTATTTTATATTTATTTTGATTCCTTATTAGTTGATTTCCACCACATGTGATGATTATATATATGTCTATAAAGTTATAGTGTATTTAAAACATGTTTTAAAATTCAATTTTAAATGTTTGCATGAGATTTATTTAGATTGAAATCTGTAGAGGTTCTGGTGAATTAACTTCAGCTATTATTCTGTAATATGCAAATAGTTCTTCGTAGTAGTTTTCAATTTATATCCTTCACATGTCGTTAAAAAATCATAAGTCGAAGTGGAGTACCTACCTGTAATGAGCGGGGTATACAAGTCTAAAGAAAACTATTTTAACATAACATAAATAGAGGTTAATACTGGATAGAAGGTATATAAAATTATTTGAATATTTAAAGTATTTAAAATATTGAAATAATAAATAATAAAAAATAAAACTATTTTAGACCTCCAAATGATGTTTATTGAATAAAAAAAAAACAAAGGAAATAATGAAATAAATTTTAAGACTTGATGAGATGTTCAAAGTGTCGTCCGCTTTCTCTCGAACATAAATCAATCCGATCCTGAAATGATCTACTGACCTTCGTTAGCATGGCTGGATTAATGCTTCGAAAAGCATTAACTATTCTCTTCTATTGAGAGCTGTGGTTGGAGCATCATCGTATACGATTCTCTTTATGTATCTCCACACAAAAAAACTAATTTGTTGAGATCTGGTGATCTAGCAGGCCAACTTGTCGGTCCGCGCCTCTACCAATCCATCTATTGGGAAACTAATTATCCAGAAATTCTCTCACAGGTAGAGAATAATGAGCCGGTGCTCCATCAGTCCGTTCCTCATTCTCGAAGGTAGCAGTGTTAATAATCCAGGCAGAATGTTCTGAAGGAAATCCAAATAAGCAACACCGTCGAGATGTCCTTTGAAGACCTATCACATGATTGTCGATAACTCGTGTTTGTGTTTATGGTTTATGTGCTTGTGTTTATGGTCAACTTCTCTTATTATTCTCGGATTTTCTATTTAATAGTAATGGAAATTATGCCTATTGACAAAACCAGTATTATGGAAAGTCGCTTCATCACTGAATTAAAAAATGATAATTCTTTTCACTTTGTGATCTTGCCCAGTTGCAGAAATTCCAAAAGCGCTTGGTACCTCTAAATGTAGTAGGCGTGAAACTTGGTTTTTGAGGATTCTTTGAACTGAACGTTCACTAATACCGCAAGCTTCAACAACTTTCCTCGGCTTGTGTGTGGATCTCAGTAATACCTCAAGCTTTTTGTCCTCGATTGTTGACGACTTTGTCCTATCTTGTTTTTTGTATTCCACGTTTCCTTCTCTTCTTCTTCTAGACCTAAGGTCTGTTCACTGTGAAGGTCTCTCCCTTAGGAAGCGGCTTCCTTTCCTAAACTCCAGCTATCCTTCCATCGTTTGGGTGGTCTTCCTAATGGCCTTCTGCTTGCTGGTTTTCCGTCCTTAGCGATGTATGCTACTCTATTGTGGTCCATTCTTTCTACGTGGTCTCGCCAACATCTTCTCCTCTTCCTTCCCCATCTCACTATATCTTCAACTTTACAGAGAGATCTTATATCGCTGTTTCTAACTCTGTCTCTTAATGTTTTTCCTGCGAGAGTTTTCATCTCCGCTGTTCTTAGGATGTTCTTCGTCTTATTCGTGTCAGCTCGAGCCTCGATACCATAGGTCAGGACCGGCCTAACACAAGGTTTATATATTCGCACTTTTTCATCGACATGCATGTGCTTGTTTGCCCAAACAACTTCTCTTAGACAGCCGGATATTACTGAGGCCTTGTTGACCTGTGACTTGATGTCCTCTATCGGATTATGATTGCTGGCTATGTCCGCTCCTAGGTAACGGAACTTCATCACTTGTTCCACTATCTTACCATCTATAACTATTTTACATCTTGATGGTTCCTTCGAAAATGTCATACATTTCGTTTTTTCAATAGATATGTAATTTCTGCTGATCTGATAAAACTTTTGTATTTGTCTTTGTAAATCGTCTTCAGTTTCCGCTAGAATAACTGCGTCATCCGCAAAGCATATCATGCCGATTGGTTCGCCGCTCAATCTGTATCCCATCTTCATAGATATTATTTCTTGTATGATTTCATCCATGACAAGATTAAAAAGGAATGGGCTGAGGCTATCCCCTTGCCTAATACCGGCTGGTGTTGGTATATCTTCAGCTGTTTGGTTGTTAACTCTTATTCTTGTTGTATTGTCTATATTCAGATTCCTGATGACGTTTATTATCGCGTTTGGTATTCGTTTTTGCCTCAATATTTGGATAACATGCTGAAGTTTTTTTCTGTCAAATGCCTTTGTCAAGTCAATGAAACATACATATGTTGGATAGCTGTACTCGATGGCCTTCTCTTTCACCTGTCTCAAAATGAACAGTGCGTCGGTTGTCGATCTATTTTTCCTAAATCCCTGTTGCTCATCTCTATTCTCTATGGCATCCTGAAGGATATCTTTGATTATGCTGGTGAACAGTTTCATGCTGGTGCAGAGTAGGCTAATTCCTCTGTAATTCTCCGGTTTGGTTTTTTGTCCCTTTTTGAAGATCGGTATCGTGATGCTCTTCTTCCATTCTGTTGGTATATCAGATATAGCCATTATCTTGTCGAATAGTTCGGTTAGCTCTTTTGCTAGTTCTTGTCCGCCATATTTCAAAAGTTCGTTGGGTATCTCATCAACTCCTGGTGACTTTCGGTTTTTCAGTTTTTTCTTCTTCATCTCAATGTTCTCCTGAGTAATCCTCACTTCATCTGTCGTCTCTTCCTCGGGTGCATTTCTCCGAGCCTCTTGATCATCGCTTCCGTAAAATTTTATAAAATATGTTTCCCATTCATGCAAAGGAACGTTTTTAGTTTGGATGTACTCGTTTACGGGCTTTTTTCTGTTCTTGTGCATTTTCCAGACTTTTCTTTGTGCTCCATATATATCATGTTCCATGTCGACAGTGAACTTCTCCCAATGTTCTCTTTTTATTTTCCTGATCTCAAAATTGACCCTATTCCTTGTTTCTCTATATATGGTATAATTCTCTTCGGTTGGGGCACTTTTATAACGTAAATAACTTTTCTTCTTTTCCTCCGCAAGTACCTTCACATGATGACTGAGCCAGGGTTTGGTGTTATTTCTCGAATTCAGATTGACCTTCCTTTTTCCTATCGCTTCTTCGGCCGCTTCGTGTATGCATCTTTTAATAATATTCCAGATACCCTCCACGCTTTCTCCTATTGTGGTCTCTGCCCTAAGTTTTTGATTTAGCCTGCATTGATACAAATTTCTAGTGGTATCGTAGTCAAATGATTCCATGTTATATTTTTCGACTATGATTGGTATCTGCTTCGTTTTGCGATGGTTTTCCAAAAAGAATTTTCCGAGAACTAGGTTGTGATCTGTTCCAGTGTTGGCAGAGGTTAGAACCCTTACATCCTGTAGCTCATCCAGTGTGAAACATCTATTAGTTATTATAAAGTCTATTATAGACTTCTGTCCCCTAGTGTTGTTTTAATGTTGTAATGTTGATCTCTGTGTGGAAAATACGTGTTGTTTATTCTCATCTCGTTTCTTGCACAGAAATCGTTCAGTAGGTCTCCATTTTCATTCAACACGGATTCATTAAATCGTTGTTTCACTCCAGCAATTTCCTCCGATCCGATCCTCGCATTGAAGTCACCGAGAAGTATTATTCTTCCGTTGTTGTCAATTTTGTTGATGGTGTTTTCTAGCTCTCTATAGAAACTATCTGATTCTTCTCTTGGCTTTGACATATCCGGAGCGTAGATGCTCACAAGATGTAGATGTCCCTTGGGGAAGATAAGTGTCACCCTTAGTATTCTGTCACTTACGTAGTCGATGGTTTCTATTAAATCAACGTATTTTTCATGTAGAAGTATACCAACTCCCGAGTGGGCTCGTTCGTATTTTGGCTTTCCACTATAACACAGTATGTCGTTTTCATATTTTGTAGTACCCTGACCTTTACGTTTTGCCTCAGAAAGTCCACATATGCCCACCTTATGCTTATTCATCTCTAAAAGAATTTCCTGATCCCTTCCATTCCATGAAGTAATATTCCAGCAAGCTATTCTAGTGATTTTCCGTTTTCGTTTATTCCTTTTTCGCGCTTGTTTCGTCTCCAAAATCCGTCCAGTATCCGAGGCTTGACCTTCATTTCTGTGAGCAATAGGCGATTTTACCTTAGGCAGGAAGCTCACCTTACCTAAGAACCCTCCTCCTTTATCCGGGCTTGGGACCGGCAGCAACTTCAACTGAACTACTCAATCCGCCCAGTTTCCATTGCTGGCGGAATTTCCTGTCTGTACAAATCTGTTTAAACGCCTCCGAAAACTCGAATGTTTTGGATGTCTTTCCACAGGATATTCTATAGCAGCTAATAAACAGTTTCTGTGGCACTGCCCTAACATGAAAATCATATCAATCATTTCATTTCTATTAAAATTCATCTTGCCTTATCTAAATCGAGACTCTGTGCACTAAAACAGTTCTTATTTAAAATACAATGTTTGAAAGTTTGCAATGCCTATAACCAATGATATATCTGAAATTAATATCTGTTAAATACAGATAAAATCCTGTTTTTTTTACTTCTCGAGTATTTGATCCATTAGTGATACGTAATCGGAAAAACATATCATTTTATATTAACGGTATTCTCACACCAATATTATGACTTTGAGAATAATATGTAATAACTTAATTATGTTTTTCGTTTGTAATAACACTCAATGGAAATAATTTGGTGCTTTAGAATACATTTTTCATTTTAACAGCTATGTTGAAATAAAAATTGAGAGAAACGAAATTCCCGTTTCAAAATCTGGGCAACTTGAACTTAAATTTTGATACCTGGCACAGTACTGAGGATTTATGCCAGGTAGGATCAGCGGTGAAAAAATCTTTCAAAGTATTTCTAGAACTATCTAATTTTTGATAATAATAATAATTTATTGCCCTCAATTTTACATGGTTCGTCAATAATAAATCATTTAAAGGAAAAATTCAAAATTTCTTCTACTGAATAATATGCATTTTTAAGCAAGATATCATGAATCCTATTTTTAAAAACACGTTCTGGTAAATCTTTCACGTCTGTAGGAAATTTATTGAACATTATGATTCCCCAGTAGTGCGAGAAATTTTGCGTATTTTTCTTCCTGTGCAATGGTGTGATAAAATCGTTCCTACATTCTGTCAAGAAAGTACCGGGAATTATCGATTTAAATCTGGCGGGGCAATGAGGCAGGTAAAATTTTTTTTCCTAGGTTGGTACCACTGTCCTTAATTACTACGCCAAGCTTGAGCGGGATCTGTCAACTAGTGTGTTTGCAACAGCTGATTAAGTCAGTCGATGTCAGAGTGCGTGCCGATTTTTACTATGGTTGATTACGTTGAGCAAAGAATTTGTTTAAAGTTTTGTGTTGCAAATGAATTTTCGTGTGCCGATGCATTGAAAATGTTGCAAAAGGCCTTTGGTGATAATGCTCTATCGAAAACTCGTGCATATCAGTGGTACAGAGCCTTCAAGGACGGTCGTGAAGTGGTCGCCCATCGACGGCTTCGATCGAAGATAACGTCGATAAAATTAAGGAAAGGGTGCTGGAAAACCGTCGTACCAGCTTGAGAGAAATAGCACATGATCTTAAGATGTCCCACGAGTCCGCACGTACGATTTTGATTGATATTTTGGGCATGAGAAAGGTGGCCGCACGACTCGTACCGAAAGACCTGAATTTTCTTCAAAAACGTCATCGCGAACAGGTTGCTTCAGACATGCTGAATCGCTTTAATTCCGATTCTACATTCATGGAACGCATTATAACTGGTGATGAGACCTGGGTCTACGAGTACGATATGCAAACAAGCCAGCAATCATCGGAATGGGTGGCAAAAAATGAGCCGAAACCGAAAAAACCACGCCAAATCCGCTCGAAAATGAAGGTGATGCTCATTGTTTTCTTCGATATCCGTGGCGTGGTGCACTACGAATTCGTTCCAGAGGGTTAGACGGTAAACAAGGAGTATTACCTAGGCGTTATAAAACGTTTGCGTGAGCGTATCCGTAAGAAGCGGCCAAATTTGTGGGCGAACAACTCATGGATTTTGCATGACGATAACGCGCCTTCTCACCGAGCTACGATTGTGACTGACTTTCTCGCCAAAAACTCAACAAACGTGCTTCAGTTACCACCGTATTCGCCGGATTTGGCTTCCTGCGACTTTTTCCTCTTCCCAAAACTAAAATTGCTCCTTCGTGGCACCCGTTTTGAGTCGATTGAAGCCATAAAACAAAATTCGGCGCAAGACCTAAAGTCCATCCCGGAAAGCACCTATAAAAAATGTTTCGATAATTGGAAGTGCCGTTGGCATAGATGTATTGGGGCAAATGGAGCCTATTTTGAAGGCGACCCAATAAATTTTGACGATTAAATGTAAAAATGTTGTTTCAATTGAAAATTCCCGGTACTTTCTTGACAGAGTAGTATATCGGGTGTTAAATAAGTGATGTGTCCCATTTTTTGGTATGTTGGATCTGTTGTAGTGCAAGCATTTGAGATACTCCTTTATATAAGGGGATGGAAAGGTAAGTATCCCACCATTCATGAAAGTCGGCCTGCAAGATTCTCAGTGACTTATTCCATAAATAATTCGGAGAGCTTTTTCTTGTAGAAGAAAAATCCTGGTAGCATCAGATGCGTTTCCCCACAGAAGTATCCCATATAATAGCAAACCTTGAAAGTTCCAAAATATGCAGTTCTGCTCATTTCGAGAGTACCACATTTTTCCAATCTCCTAAGAAGATATAGCACACTGGACAATTTGTTGCAAGTGTAATCAATATGAGCGGCCCAACTCAATTTATTATCTAGGATTACACCCAAAAATCTGGCGTTCGCTGGGTTCCCTTTACTTTCAAATTGCTAACTCAACTGTTTTCTCTGTATTCAATTTGAGCCCATTCAAGGAGAACCAATTTTCAACTTCAATCAGTTCGAGCTCTAACCTGACTGTGAAATCTTTTCCATCCTTCGATTTTACTATTATGGAGGCGTCATCGCAGTACAAGCATAGACAGTTACAATTTTCTATAATGATATCATTCAAGTACACCAAGAACAATTTAGGTCCCAGTATCGAACCCTGAGGTACTCCATACCTTAATTCTTTTTCTATTGACATAACGTCATTCCAGTGTACTTTCTGAAATCTTTTTTCTATGTATGATTTCTAGAGTTTTAGGATGTTTCCCCTGAAACGGCAGGCGTTCAGTTTCTTAAGCAGGGTCACATGTGAGACTGCATCGAAAGCTTTACTTAAGTCAAAATTTAGCATCTCTACAAAATCTCCTTCATCCATAGCTTCTATCACATTATTCAACAATTCCAGTAGTGCAGTAGTTGTACTTCGACCTTTTCTGTATCCATGCTGGTTATTGTTTAAAATATTTTTCTTCTCCATCCATTCCAACATTCTGTTTTTAATCACAGTCTCAAATATTTTCGATACACAGGGAAGAATTGCGATGGGTCGATAATTATTACAGTCGTTTTTGTCTCCTTTTCCTTTGTAGATTGGAATAACTTTTGCAATTTTCAGTTCTTCTGGAAAATAACCTTCTCGGAAACATTTATTTATTGTGATTGAAATGGGATTGGTAATTTCTTCACTAATATTTTTCAGAATGTCTACGGTAGTGTTGTAAATATCAACTGTTGTTTTGGGTTTAAAAGATGTTATTATTTTTTTACTTCATTTACAGTGCACTCAAAGAAAAAGCATGATTTTTCATTATTCAAAAATTTATTTTGTGGTGTCTTACTAGATTCATAACTTTCAGTTCCTAACTCTTCACAGATTTTTTGGCCAACACTTGCAAAATGGTTGTTTAGTGAATCAGCATGAAGTTATGTGCTTGCATTTTCCTTTGTTGTTTTCGAGTTGTTGCTTCTTATAATTTCCCATAGTGCTTTCTGCTTATTTTCCGCCTTGTTCAAGTAGTCTTCATTTTTTCTTTTATTGTTTTTTCTATTTCAATACAATATTGTTTCTTATACGATTTATAAGCTCTAAAAGATGAGTCGCCCCCTTTTACTTTTGCTACTGTGTCTAGTGCCTCAAGGGTATTTTTCATTTAAATGATTTTTTGGGTTTTCCATAACCTTTTTCTGCCGAAAGAGTTTTTCACGTTCTTCTTTAAATATTTATATTTATATAATTTTGATAATTATAAGAACGTCAGGATGTTACATCAGAGAATATCGAGAAATATCCGAGCGAAATGCTACTACCCATTTATCAATTAACTTTGAGTGATTCTGTAGCGATTATAACCTGAATAATTTTATGAATGGAGTATGCGGTTGGCTCTAGATGAAATATTATAACAATATTATTTAAAATAATTCACACAGTTTTTATGTTTCGCAATTTATTCAGAATCCTGACACGTGTTTCGGTCTTTCGAATATCTTCAAAGGAGTACACGAAGGAACTAAACTTAAAATTGCAAAAGGTTCTTTTATTACACTTAGGACATCTGTGTTTTTTTATGGCACATGGAAATAACAGCATCCAATAAACTTCACTTGGTGAAGTAAAGATGAGACCACTAAATTTATTTAGGCTAAAGATCGTATCCGCTAAGTATTTATTGTATCTATTGCTCGATGAATGCCATTATGTGAGTAATTGGTGATTTATTATCGAATTAATACATTTCCTCCCTCTTTCAATTAACCAATTTCCCAACCTATTCTTCTGATCGAGCCCTCCTCCACATTTCAGATCTTCAGATACAACGGCATATATTCGCGGGGCCAAGTAAGCGAAGCATCTCTATCCTATAGGCTTATCTGCTCTAGGCGTAATGTATTGGCTCATTTTATTTCTCGTATCATATTCTGACTTCGTCATTCTGTGCGTATATGTCAAATATGTATGTATATGTAAAACCTGCAGCACAAACAGTTGGGTGGGATTCATAATCTTGGAAATAGAAAATTGATCATCTGACAAAAACAAGAGATGAGTCGAAGCAACCATTTTTGAATCACTTCGACCCTCTTCATATGATAGCTGTAGGTTCCCCCAACCCACTATCCCATATTTTATTTGGGACTGACATAAAGCCGCGCGTATAATCTTCAGCTCTAATACACCCAAGTATTTTCTGAGATACTTAAACCTGACTAGTAAACACCTCAATTTATTCACCAAAATATCTTTATGTTTGTCCCATTTCAGATGAAGATAAATCCTTAAACCCAGATATTTCACCTGGTCAGCTTTCGGGATAGATGTTAACTCATCAATGCCCAAATTTCCCATTTGTGGGAGGCCTAATTTATATGGAGCAAATAGTAGATACTTTGTCTTATCAGTATTCATGGTTCGTTTATTTTTTTTCAACCATAGACTCACGTTTCTAAGATCTTCTTCAGCTTCCTCTTTTAGTTTATCCCAAGTGTTACTCTCGTATATGATAACAGTATCGTCAAAAAAGCTTTATTTTTCATTATTAAACGACTGTTCATATAAACAATGAACAATATAGGCCCCAACACTTTATCCTGTGGTTCTTCATACTTTACCAGTTTAGAAAATTTTTTGAATATCAAAACAGATTTAATCTGTTGTCTTCTACAATTTTAATTTCAGAAAATTCTTTGAAGAAACTTTAAGAATTAAATTAATGTCTTTATAAGCACTGCTCATATTTAATAGACGTATAAAGTCAAAATTCATCATACAATATCAAATGGAATTAAGAAAAACCAACGAATATAAATTGTCAATTCAATTCAATTCAAGAACTTCTCAAGAGAAGTTCTTTAAATTATGTTTTATAGGTCCCCCTGTTTGACCCCTTTTCTGACTTTAAGGTCGGCAAGTTCCTCACCCTCCAAGAACAGCGTAGTCGACTGGTCTTCAAAGTTATAGTTTTGAGAAAGAGTTATTTTTCATTAATATGGGATCAGAAAACAATACATTTTGTAACAAACAGGGCTTCGTAAGTTTGTCTGAAGAGTCCATTACGCATGCCTCGAACGAAACAAAAAATGTTTGCTTATTTATATTTTAATTTCAATTGACAATTTATATTCGTTGGTTTTTCTTAATTCCATTTGATATTGTATGATGCATTTTGACTTTATACGTCTATTAAATATGAGCAGTGCTTATAAAGACATTGATTTAATTCTTAAAGTTTCTTCAAAGAATTTTTTGAAATTAAAATTGTAGAAGACAACAGATTAAATCTGTTTTGATATTCAAATTTTGTAATAATCCTTCTATCAAGTTAAAAATCGTTCCTTCTTACCATATTTTACCAGTTTAGCACTGCTTCTAATGCCCTGTATCTCTACCCTTTGTTTTCTATTAGACAGATAACTCTTTATGAGCTCATAAGAGTTACCCTGAACCCACTGCAATAGAGTTTTCGTAGTAACTAATCATGTGATACTGTATTAAAGGCTTTCGTGAGATCTATAAAAACGCATAAACTAACCTTGCTCTTGTCTAAACAGCTATACGTTCTTTCTAATAGTTTTCTCATTGCATCCTCAGTGGACATGCCTGTCCTGAATCCAAACTGATTTCTTGATATTATTTTATATTTCTCTAAAAAATTTACAATACAAACCTAGATTAATTTTTCTATAATTTTAGCTACCTTTGATATCAAACATATTGGTCTATAATTAGTCATGTCAGTTTTATCTCCTGACTCAAATATGGGTTTAATGACACGTATCTTGAGTGTTTCCGGAAATCCACCAGTTTCGAAACATTTATTGGCCAAGAATGCAATTGGTTTAGCCAATTCTCCACTGATATTTGTTATAAGTTCAGTGCTCAAACCACCCTCGCCTGGATTTCCCCAAGTTTTTAATTCTGAAATAATTTTTTCCACATCATTTTCACAAGTTGGAAACGAAAATAGTTTTTTTCTATTGAACTTTCACCTTTCTCCTTTTCTGTAATCTATTTTATAAGCAAGTTGCTCTCCTATCTCAGTAAATTATTTACATAGCTCTTCCACTATTTACTCCCTTGAATTAATTATCTGTCCATCAGGTGTCCTAATCACTTCTATTTTTGTCACTGGCCTGGATCTTCCACATAGGTCATCTACCTAAGACCAAAGTGATTTAGTTTTAGATTTATTTTGCCTGATAAAGTTGTTGTTGTGATCTTTTTTCGCATTTTTGATGAGTTTATTTGTTATATTCCGATATACAGTGTAAGCATTTTTTAATTTTATATTTTACGGATCTTTCATAATTCTTTTGTACAAAATATATTTTTGATTCATGGACTTCAACAGGCCGGGAGTAAGCCAATCCTTTTTCGCGCATTTCCTGTATGATAACCATATTTCTGTAGTATTTTTCCGTATAAAGTGATTCAACATATCGAGAAAGCCTTCCGTAAAAGTATCTACATTTATACTTATACCTCTAATCACAATATCCCAATCAATTTTCTTCAAATTGTCTTTCAGTTTATGAAAATTCGTATATTTTTTATATCTGACTTCTTTTTCTCTACGCCCATTCTCGTAATTATACCCAACTTTTCAAATCATCCAAACTCTCCTGAACTCGCTGCTTTTAGATCAATTATAAAAAAGAATTTTCCATTTTCTTAGACAATATTGTTCTAATAAGGCGATTGAAAATAATGAACCGAAAAATTATTATGAAACAAAAATCATGAATTCTATTATAAACAAAAAGGAAAACAACCCATTTGTTCTAAAAAATTTACCCCGTTTCCAATACAGAAAATATCAGAAAATTTTTCGAACTAACATACTTTGGACCAATCTCACAAGAGTCAGCTGAAATGATTTCAATAAATAATACAAAAATAGCTTCCAGACCCTGATTTCCAACCTATATTTTATTGTATAATACAAGAAAAACTGCGCCAATAATTCAGGAGTTCATAAATTAAGTTGTGTATGGTGGCTTAAATGTAGGATATAGCGGAACAGCTTTCACAAAAAGGTTCAAAGAACGTCGAGCATCATTTAAACATTTTTTTTCTATTACTCCTAGATCTTCTGTGAAGATCTCTCGGAAGTTCGTTCAGCTTGTGCGAGTTAAGAGTTCAGTTGTTTTCTGGGTAGGCTTTGTTACTGCGATCTTGCGCTACTTTAGGTCACAGCACTGTTAATTTTTGACCCAACAGTGAAATGGTGGCCGATACCCGTCCAAATAGAAAATGTATTTTCTACCTGAACAGGATTCGAACCCTGACCTTCCGGTCACGAGCCCAATGCTCTTCCGCACTTAATTTGAAGGATAGCTCTTATTTTACGAAACAGCAGTAGAACTATCAAAACAGCAGATTGACATGTGTTATTTTTCACATTTAGTAGTAAGACTACGAGATTCAAGTCACTATGAAAAAATGGTAAACAATGGAGTAATTTCTCATTCATTTCATTCTTAAAATGAGCTATCACAAAGTAACGGACGAGTCCAGCCAACATAAGATGTCATCAGTACCAGAAATCAGATAAATTAGTTTATTCAAACAACATTAAAGAAATTATTGGTTTTAACAACTCAAGTGTCGTTAGTAAATATTTAATATATGAAATGAACTGTAATTCGAAAGTATTGTGTACATTACATATCAAATTACCCTTACATTAAGTTGAAACTGTCTCATGGAAAGATCTTATTCCAGACTGCAGTTCCGAAAAAAAAATTTTTCTGGTAAAAGTGCTGAAGTGTGAGATCTCTTGATTTTTGTATGAAAAAGTATTAGAATATATGAGTCTTAGAGATTATTTGCTTCATTTCAGTAGCTTTAGTTTAGAGTTTATGATTTTCTCAAATTGCATAATTTATTGATTTTCGCATCCAGAATTATTGGTTTGTTATACTCAATTAATTATTACAAATCCAAAATTTTAAACCTGATAATTTGCACAAATCCGTGCGAGAATGTAGTATTTACACAAATCTTGTAAAAACAATAATTCATGCCCCAAAATATAAAACTAAAATTAACTATAATCTGAACAAATGGAACATTATTCAGTCATTCTGTTTTGAAATTTTTCACATTTCAACTGCATACTAATATAATATTTCATATATACCTGATGTTTCTAAATTCGTGCTTTGATCTTCAAGAGGAATTAATGTGGGTCTTTCATGTAATTTTTTATTTGGAACTCCTTCCCATCCATGTTGCTACCAATTGCAAATACAGGAGAACCTTTTTTTGTATTGAATATCTTCCATTTGGAATAATAAAGAAGAATGAACTTTGAAGTTTAACTAATTCCAATTAAATGTCATTTTTCGGCAGTTTTTTCCCAAAAAGATATAACAAAGGGTTGAAGAAACCAATACCTATAATATTTTGCATCAGAACCATCTGACGCTTTAAAAATTTTTCGGATTAAAAAATTGATCTAAGAACACAAACTCCATAGCAAACTTTCTTGTATCATGATTAGACTTTTTCCATATAATTTCAGAAATGTTATAATTTGTTTTTATTTATTATTCAACAGGATATTAACAGGCATAAGCCCAAAATGAAATCTGCGGCAAAATACAAAAACTTTTAAAATATGTGGACACCTTATGTCTCCAAGCTGGTAGGGTGTGTCTGGAGGTAGCTCCCGGAAATTATAAATTATGGGTGATTATTTGACATTTTGAAAAAAATTTAAATACCTTCGGGAGTGCCTTTTTCATCAACAGGAAAAGATCAACAAAACAGAATACTGGATCATCCAAGGAGGTGATTATTGTGGACTTTCAGCAGGAGTTATAGAGACTGGAGGAGGCATGAAAAGGAAAGTGAAGGAATTGAAATGTTTGATAACTTCAAACACTTCTGAATTTGAGGCCGCTGATCCAAATGACAAAACTCTGATTACGTTATTACAACAAAAAATATTAAAATTCGAAACAAAAACTCAAAACTCCATTGATGCTCTACGATCTGAAATCGCTAAGATGGAACACCAATTATCAATGAGCGTGAAGAAGATGGATGATTACAGTCCCGATTACTAAATGGTCTCATCATCAGTGGAATTGAAGAGCAATCAGACAAAGATAATCTGTATGATGTTGTTATAAACGTCATAAATTCCAAGATGCCGAATATTTTGATAATTTCTAACGATATAAAGTACTGCTATCGTATGGGAAAGAAAGAGGGTCGCCGTTCAACAAAACCAAGGCCAGTGTCGGTAATGTTTGTAAATAGGTGGAGAAGAAATCAGATTTTTAATTTGACAAAGTGTCTTAAAGGAAATTGAAGCGTTATAAGTGAATGGTTAACCAGTGCTAAGCTGGAATTATATAAGAAAACTTGTGAAACTGTTGGTGTTAGGTGCACTTGGTCAAGAAATGGAAACATTTTTGGGCTTGTTAATGATCAGAAACTTAACATCTTATCTGAAAATGACTTGAACCTTCAAAAGTGAGTAATTACATTTTTGCTAATAATGACTTTCACGGGGAGATGACCTTGAGTGTGGTTTCATTGGATATATTTCTAATATTCTGTTTTGGAAATCTGTTTATTTGTTTTTAGGTTCATTTTATCGTGAAAAGGTATACCCAACAACATCTTTGCGGAATCTATTATAATCAATAAGGAAAATTCTAACATTATTCTAACTTTTAACATAGCATAAACTTTTATTTTCTATATATATTTTGCTTGTCGCTTGCGGTATTTTCCTGTTTGTTTTTTCGAGTGATTAATAAATACAATTTAATTTTCATTAATAAATATGAATCTTTGATCTTCACATTAACATATAGGTATTGGTCTCTCATTTATAATGTGAAGTAGCGCGGGTAAATGCGGTAGGTGATATAATAATTTTTTTTTTTGATATCATGGTCAAGGACTTAAAATGTGCTCATCTCAATGTGCGGTCACTTGAAGCCCACTCCAACGATTTCAGGGGTGTTTTGTTGATCGATGAATGTGATATCGTTTGCGTCTGCGAGACGTGGTTAGGTGACAATATTTCCAGTAGTGCTATCCATATATAATAGATGGGTATGATTTTATTAGACGTGACAGGGGGAGTCGTGGGGGTGGAGTTGGCATATATGTGAGGAATAATTTACATTATGTGGTCTTAGGGCGAAGTAGTGAGATTGAGCAGTTGTGGATGGAACTGACGCTATCTGGCTCTAAAGTCACGTATTATTTATAGACCACCTACTCATGTGTCTTTGTAACAAACAGGGCTTCGTACGTTTGTCTGAAGAGTTCAGTACGCATGCCTGGAACGAAACAAAAAATGTTTGCTTATTTATATTTTAATTTCAATTGACAATTTATATTCGTTGGTTTTTCTTAATTCTTTAATTCTTAAAGTTTCTTCAAAGAATTTTTTGAAATTAAAATTGTAGAAGACAACAGATAAAATCTGTTTTGATATTCAAATTTTGTAGTAATCCTTCTATCAAGTAAAAAACCGTTCCTTCTTATTTTATTTTATATATAATATATAATTATATTACGTTTTTTAAATGAAGAAATTTAATATACAGTGTTGAATGGTTTTAACTAAGGTCAAGTGCCTTATAAGCTTTGTATGATTTTCTGTGAACATGGAACATAGAGTACCTTGGATATAAAGGTACCTACTTATATGGTTGTTGAGGATCATGCATTTCTAAGATGGCACTGGGTAAGTCTATACATTGTTTAATTGATTTTATTATTTTTTTATATGTAAAGTTGAACTGATCAGGGTCAGCTGACTGTTCTGATGCTGCTTGATTATTTAAAGCCTTTGACTCCCTGAGTCATAAGGTTCTGGTGGCTATTCTGCATCATACAGGCTTGCGGATTCCGCACGAGATATTTTGTCGGATTTTTTGGCATCCAGGTCTCAAACTGTGGTCTATCGGGGTAAAGAGTCAAGGCCTCTTAATGTAACCACTAGTGTACCGCAAGGGTGCATTTTATCTCCTCTACTTTTCAGTATTTATATAGCGATGTTTCCTGCTGTTTTCCACTCCTGCATTCAGCACTATTATGCTGACGATATTCAACTGCTATTATCATTTTACCCAGATGAGTATCGGCAGGCTATTGCTGCTATGAATAGCGACTTGAATAATCTACTACAGTTTTTCTCAAACATTCCCTGAAGCTGAACCCTCAGAAGACCACGGATATTGTCTTTGATACGAGAGTACTTCATTAATAACTACAGCCAACAGTTGATGATGAATAATAGTGGTATTAAGTTTCTAGGTGTCATTAGGGATCTTGGTCTTTTCATTGATGAAGATTTAAGATTTTCCTATCACGTTGAGGAGAGCATACATGAGTCTAAAACTGATATTTCAGAATAGATATTTTCTCGGTGCAGAATTGAAGGATATGCTGTGCGACAGATTGGTGCTTTCGCACCTGAATTATTGCGACATTGTCTATGGCCCGTGTTTAACAATCTCAGTTGCTCAGAGAATTAAAAAATTGTAAAATTCAAGTTTGAGAATAATATATATGGAATTCGAAGATATGAGCACATCAGTCACAAACTGAGGGAAATTTGTTGGTTGAACATGGGGTGCAGACGGAGGCTTCTGCATGCCAATTCTTTTCGGTGGTTAGCCAAAGGATACCTTTATAATAAAATAGGGTTTCGCAGTGATGTGCACAACATCAATGTTCGCTTAAAGGGTAAGATCATCATACCACCTCATTCAATGAAACTTTTCAAGCGTTCATTTTCGTACAACATTGCAAAGTGTTTGAATGAATTTTCTATGGACTATACGAGCGTTGATGAGACATTTTCGAGAAGAAGATTCAGAAAGATTGCATTGAGAAGGATCTTGAGTGACTGACCGCAAGTCTTATACAGTAAATAAGTTCTTAAATTTCGTGTATACCTTTCTATTTCTATTTCTGTTTTTTTCTCTCTATTTTTGTATTCATCTTTCAGTTTGAAACTGTTTGAACAGATGTTGGGTATTGCAAAATACTCAAACGAACTGAACCTCGCCCACCATAAGTACTAAAATATCTGTAAAAATTGTGATGTTGAATAAAATGCCTTATTATTATTATTATTATTATATGCAACATCAGATCAACTCAAAATCAACACATTCCACCAATTCAAGAAAATCAAACTTATCAATACGTGAGAAACTTGACAAAATATAACATCTTAATTTAACAGTTTAATTTTTCTCTTGAATGAACTAATTGACAGGAAGAATATATCATTGATTCTGTGGACAAAAGAGTGCTTTTTCAAATTCGTTCTACGAAACGTAACTTCAGAACAGCATGACCTCTTAACGGTCTAGATGGAACATGAATGCTTACGTACGAGAGCAAAGCTGTAGAGTCAAAGTAACCATTCAACAATTTATGCAAAAACATAACATCGCTATGTTCCCGACAGTTATCCAATGAGACGAATCGATAATTTTTTCTAAGGCTAGTCATACTCGCTATGAAATTGTGACTACTTGTAACATTATAATCTAAATATCTCATATGTGCTTGTAGTCCTCATATTGTAGCGACCAAACAACCGATGCATAAGATAACCTAGTGTAAATGAGAGCAAAATATAACGCCTTTAAGGCCTTAGTGGAAGTGGAATCTCCACAAGATCTCATTACAAATCACAGCACCTGGCTACTTTTGGTCACCACATGTGTGTATCAAGCAACATTTTTGTATCAAATATTACATCCAGATCCCCCACCTCATGCCGACGATATAAACGACTATCACCCAAATAGTAGTCAAAATGTTTGATCTGTAGTTTACGACTAAATGTTATGCAGTTACACTTTTTGAGAAATAGTTTATTTTCGATGCAGAAGTTATTGAATGCATCCAAGTCTTGTTGGAAGTTAAAGCAGTCCAAAGCGTCAGCTATACGGGAAAAGATTTTCACATCGTCCGCAATATAAAAAATTCACCAAATTCGGAACATCAACTTATATCATTAATATAAACTGTAAATTAAAGGGACCCAAGGAGAGACCCCCAAGGTCACACAGAAAGATGATGAAAAATATCTGTTATCGGTAATAATTAGAGATTTATTATTGAGATATGAAGATAACCAACGCAACAAGTCTCCATGAACACCTATCTACGACAATTTTTTCATCAAGATGTTACGATCAACATTTTTGAAGGCCTTCGAAAAATTGGTGTACACAGAATCAACCTGCATCTGACTGTCTATTGCTTCAAGAATTTACGCTGAATAAAGGACCAGATTAGACAAGTGTAGTCAGACCAAACATCTTCTTTGATTTTACAGAAAAAACATGGTAATCGAAACTTCTAGACTTCAACTTCCACCTTTTATGAGTAAAAAACAAATTGTAGAAATTACTGTGTTTTACTACCAAAAAATATATATTACACATTTTCTTGTGACTCGAGGTTCGGGAAATGAACTATCCCATCATCAGACAACTGAAGACCTAACAGTGGTACAGTGGTATTTAAACAAAAGTGATAAATATTTTGAATATTTCAACAGATTCTCGGTAACACCTAACAGTGGAACAGAGGTGTACAATCGGAACGTGATAAAAAACCGGGTTAAAAAAGAGGGGCCTTCTGACAGATACCGGAATGTCGGCAATCGATAAAGAAGGTTGTTAAACATATGGTACCCATTTAAATATCTCAAATAATTTTTGGGGTTACATAGCTCCGTGAAGTCATTCATTATTCTTACATTATTTTGTTGTATATCTCAAATATTTGGATTCACAAAGCTCCATACAGTCATTCATTATTTTTTACATTATTTTAATTGTGAACGAATTTGAAAATTTCAATAATCAAGTTTATTTTCTTTTGAATCTACATGTGAAATTTCCTTAAGATTTTCTTTTGTTGAAGGGAATTACTGTTTTCTAAAGAATGAGTGGCAAAAGTTGAATTTTTGTTTACTTTTCATTAAATTCATGTTATGTTCGTTGAAAAAGGTTTTAAACAGATGTTACCTTTTAAATATCTCAAATATTTTCGAGTTACATAGCTCCGTCAATAGGAATATTTATATATATATATATATATATATATATATATCTATATATTCCTATTGACGGAGCTATGTAACTCGAAATATATATATATATATATATATATATATATATATATATATATATATATATATCAGTGGATGTGGGTTTTCTGAACACGTTGAAATCTATTTTTCTATTCAGTATTACATTTTTAGACCTCTCGATATCACATTCAAATAGAAAAATAGATTTCAACATGTGTATATCGGTGGATGTGGGTTCTCTGAACACGTTGAAATCTATTTTTCTAGTCAGTAATACATTTTTAGACCTCTCGATATCACACTCAAATAGAAAAATAGATTTCAACGTGTTCAGAAAACCCACATCCACTGATATTTGTATTCCTTTTGATTCCAATCACCCATATTCACAAAAAATGTCAGCGTATCAATCGATGATCCATAGAGCCTTCGCATTACCCTTATCAAAAAATGACCGCGGAGCTGAAGTCCAAACTATAGAATCAATAGCCGCGAACAACGGTTTCAACCCTAATATAATACATAATCTAATTCGACAGAAACTATCTAAAATAGCTATGAGCCAAATTTATCCCATCATAAAAACCGAAGAGAATCAAAATTTCATTTCTCTGTCGTACTTTGGTAGCATAAATCAAAAAGTGGCCAATTGTTTTTCAATATCAGATGTCAATATTGCCTTCAAAACGCAAAACAAATTATCATCGGTATTATTTAACGCAAAGGACCCTACTCCAAACATACACAAATCAGGAGTTTATGAGTTATTTTGTTCTACGTGCAGTAATAAATATGTAGGACAAACAGGACGTTCCTTTAAAACGAGGTTCAACGAACATAAAATGAGTTTCAGGAAAAATAAACAAAATTCTACTTTTGCCACTCATTGTCTAGAAAACGGTAATTCCTTTCCCACAATAGATAATCTTGAAATTTTACATGTAGAATCAAAAGGGAAGAAACTCGATTATCTAGAATCTGTTGAAATTTTCAAATTAGTTCACAATAACAATAATGTAAAAATAATGAATGACTGTACGGAGCTATGTAAATCAAAAATATTTGAGATATTCAAAAAGTAACATCTGTTTAAAACCATTTTAACGAACATAAAATGAATTTAGTGAAAAGTAAACAAAAGTTCAACTTTTGCCACTCATTCTTTAGAAAACAGTAATTCCTTTCGACAAAAGAAAATCTTAAGAAAATTTTACATGTAGATTCAAAAGAAAAAAACTTGATTATTGAAATTTTCAAATTCGTTCACAATTAAAATAATGTAAAAAATAATGAATGAGTGTATGCAGCTTTGTTAATCCAAATATTTGAGATATACAATAAAATAATGTAAAAATAATGAATGACTGTACGGAGCTATGTAACCCCAAAAATTATTTGAGATATTTAAATGGGTACCATCTGTTTAACAACCTTCTTTGTTGATTGCCGACATTCCGATATCTGTTAGAAGGCCCCTCTTTTTTAACTCTGTTTTTTATCACGTTTCGTTTGCAAACCTCTGTACCACTATTAGGTGTTACCGAGAATCTGTTGAAATACTAAAATATTTATCACTTTTGTTTAAATACCACTGTACCACTGTTAGGTCTTCAGTTGTCTGATGATGGGAGAGTTCATTTTCGGAAACTCGAGTCGCAAGAAAATGTGTAATATATATTTTTTGGTAGTAAAACATAGTAATTTCTACAATTTGTTTTAATTATGATCAACTACCAAATAGTAACGGCTGAAACAATTCAATACCTTTTATGAGCCTTATTCGTCTCTTTAATAAGTTTTATAGTGCTCTTACGAAGATAAGCAGGATAATTAGTATGAATCTTAATTTTCGAAACATACTTGTCGATGAACTTATAAACTTGTACATAAAATCTATCCAAGCAGCTGTCCAGACAGTTACCGCGAAACACTTCCGCCAGTCAACATTCCCCAATCCAGAATTTATATGGCTACAAAGTCCGCATTTCTAAGACTATAGGAAACTATTCTACCGAAATTCAACGATCTTAACCCCGAAAAAGACACCAAGAACTCGAAACATTTATGATAAGGATCCTTCAATACTAGAGGATGGTTAGATTCCGTAAGCCTAATAATCAATAATACACTACAAAAATGAAATCCAATACTTTTTGGTTGCTGTTTTTCAAATGATTAAACTGCTTGCAGTTTAGAAAACTGAGTAGATACTTCAATACAGTGAATCTATTGTCTTGGTTGAATTTGTTGATATGTCAAATCGATCAAATGGTTTCTGAATAGTTCTCCTATGAATTTTTTTCTTAAATGCACAATATTTTCCAAATTATACAACCAATCGATCTGTCACTTGGTATTCAGGAAAAGAATGGTGAGTCAATTGTTTCTGGAAAATTTCGTTGGGATTGTATGATAAGTAAATTAAAAAAACATATTTTTTAGCAGTAGTAAGCGTAACCGAAACCATAGCAACAGTCCTAACTCCGAAAAAAACATTTTTTCAACATGAATGAAAGAATATAGAGAATTGAAACTTTTTGTAAGCAGCAGTAAGCGTAACCGAAACCATTACAACAGTGCTAACTCAGAAAAAAACGTTTTTTCAACGTGAATGAAAAAATATAGAGAATTGAAACTTTCACAGTAGATTTAGAGCCCAAATATCTCAGTTGAGTTTGTGAGGGGCTGAAATCGGTCCAATGTTTCCACAGATATTCATATTTGAAACTTTTTTGAATATTTTTAATGGATACTTATATCGAAATCAAATTTGGTATTTCGAAGAATAATAATAATAATTATTTATAGTAATTACTACTATTATGATAATAAAAATAATAATAATTTTTTTATCCTTTTAGAGATTTAGACAAATGAATGTATATGATATATAAAATGCAAGATAAGTTTCTGGAGTATGAAAGCCCTGTTAACATCTAAGGAATTTCCCCCTCATTTGAAAATGAATTTTCTTCATGGTATTTCGGTGAAACACGTTAAAAGATGGCCAAAATTCTTTCGAAATAAGATACGAATACCGCCTTTTAACCGCAAAATAAAAAAGCGTCTATATTATTCAACGAGAAAAATCCATCCGCATATAAATATCAATCAGGAGTTTACGAGTTAACATGCAACAACAAGATTATGAGTCAGAGCAGAAGTTCATTCAAAATTACATACCATGAACAGAAAATAAATTTTACGAAGGATAAACCAACTTCTATATTTGTAGCTCTTTGCCTAAAAAATGGTCATTTTTTTTTACAAAAGATGATTTAAAAATCTTGAACATAGAATCAAAAAGCAGAAGATCCAATTATTTCGAGTTTGCTAAAATTTTAAAATTGGTGCATAATAGAGCTGATAATCTTGATATAATAAATTACCATGTAGATTCATATAAATCAAAAATTCTCCATATATTCAAGTAATATCTCTGTATTGTGCCAACATTCTATATTACTTTTATTCTTGTTATTAATATGGGTACCTTATTGTCTAGTGTAAATACGTTGTGACTTGTTCACTCTTCAGATCACCTGATGATGAAGTAAATACCTTGAGAATATTATACATTCACGAAGAATGTAAAAAATGTTTGTCGTTTTTGATAGTAAAACACATCAATTTTAGAAACTTGTTTAAAATATTTCAGTCATGTTGAAAAATTGACTAAATCAGCTTAATGGTTCTGTCCTATAAAATGTCATCTTTCGAATACTTTTGAATACACAAATCCAATCGAGTTCAAATTGAGTATTTAGATATACAATAAGGCCACGGAGGTTCATACATTATATCGAGAAGATAAATTATGAGCATTTCTTCAACCTTCAATTAAAATCTTTTAAGGTGGACGTTTGAAACCTGCCAATATATTTATACAGAAACCAACAAATTCTAATAACTCAGATAGTCTAGCGTGTCGTTTATCGAAAAATCGAGTTTAATTTTAACCCCTAGATGTAAAAAAACAAAGACAAGGCTAATGCAAAATGGAGCTCTCCAGTTATGTCAATGGTTTTCTTGAAATCTTAAGCTTGAGTCTTTAAATTTTGAACTTATCAATAAAATCAAATGAATAGATTTTTCATGAAAGTCTCGTTCCTACAAACAGTTGAGTAATTGCGGTGTCGTGTTTCATTAACTTTTATCATTATATTTTCAATGTACGAATTCCACAATAGAATGAATTCATTCAACAGTATACAGTTCATTTCCACAGACAAATATATTCAAGCGGTTAAAATTTTGCATATCTACGACAATAGAATCGAAAAATGAATACATGTAAATTCTATATTGAGATTTCTGATTATATATTATAATTATTATAATGCTAATTAGATCCTTAAACTGTCTAGACAAATTTTCATAAATGTTAATGTGTTTTTGCAAAAGAATTTCTTAAAGAAAACATTCTTCTTGTTGCCTTCCCTCTTTCACTGATTTTGCTAAATATCAAACAATATAATTCAGAATATAGATTGAATGATTTCAAGACAATAAGCATCCAGGATTTTGCCTCATGAAAAAATTCAGATTTATGATACATATTGCAATTTTAACTGGAATTCTCACAAATTTTTTACGATGAAAATATCTATTAAAATAAGTTATCTTGAGTGAAACCATTTTAAACTTCCATGCAGAAGTTATTCAAAATTGAT
The DNA here is from genome assembly GCA_034642435.1 of Megalocaria dilatata. Taxonomy (NCBI): domain Eukaryota; kingdom Metazoa; phylum Arthropoda; class Insecta; order Coleoptera; family Coccinellidae; genus Megalocaria; species Megalocaria dilatata. The sequence continues at coordinate 70,275,352 of CM067857.1, read as the reverse complement.
TGAACTTTAAGAGAATTTCAAAAACCAGAAGAGCTGTATTAGAACAGAAACCAAGTTTCCGACCTTTTTTGGTGAAAAACAAAATGATGAAAACTGCCAACCTCCTCCGATCCTTATTTTTGACCTATTATCGAAAACTGAAGCTTCGATGATTTCGAGAACTTCAAATTACATATTTGATTTTTAAGCTACTGTTCTTTGATATGGACAGGCAGTTTCATTACATTATTTAAATATTTTAATATTAGCCTTCAACATATTTGATTTCAAAAAATTATATTTAATGATTATAACTTTTGAAAATAAATTAAAATAATGTCATATAAGTACCACTTATATCAATTGACATATAAAATAAACATTCATTATAAGACATCCGAATGGTATAACAAAATCCAATAAATAAAAATTATTGACCAAAATCCTATAAATTAAATATTTTGAATAGACAAAATTTTGTTTCTGCTGATCAATCTTATGAAAACCAATTTCTTTCAAAAATATCCAACATAATCTTAAGAATTTCATCATAAAACTATCTTACTTAGACTATTCAATATTATGGGATATCTAACTAAGGTACTTTATATAAAAACTCAAGATATGTAAAACATTACTGAAAAACAAGTTTTAAGAGAGACTTTGCTTCTTCAGTATTCAAATAATTCATATTCAATAAATATAATATCAATCAACAACAAATATTTACTTACCCTTCAATCTTCTAGAAAAGATTCACTACACACAAAAATATTTCTGTGGTTTACCCTTGATCTAGAAGATTGAAAGACAATTTAACGGCCTCTGCTATAGCACAAGGACTATCTATATTATATAGTTTTATGATGAAATTCTTAAGATTATGTTGGATATTTTTGAAAGATATTGGTTTTCATAAGATTGATCAGCAGAAACAAAATTTTGTCTATTCGAAATATTTAATTTATAGGATTTTTGTTAATAATTTTTATTTATTGGATTTTGTTATACCATTCGGATGTCATATAATGAATGTTTATTTTATATGTAAATTGATATAAGTGGTACTTATATGACATTATTTTAATTCATTTTCAGAAGTTATAATCATTAAATATAATTTTTTTTAATTAAATATGTAGAAGGCTAATATTAAAATATTTAAATAATTTTATATACCTTCTATCAAGAATTAAACTCTATTTATATTACTTTCATTATAATTGAAAAGTGTTCTCAGATGCATACTTGTTCTAGGGAACAGCTTGTTATCGTTCTGCTCAAATGTTCGTTATTTATGAATATCGAGCTGAAAATGTTCTCAAACGGTAAAGAATCCGAGTTCAAAAGTATTTCTAACCGAGCGGCCGGTCCGGTCCAACGGTAAATACTATAACTTTCGAACAGATGAAACTTGAGATATGAAACTATCAGTGTAGGTTTGACAACTAAATATCTCTGTTGAGTTCTTTAATGAGCAACATTGGTCCGAAACTTCCTCAGTTATTCACATGTAAAAGTTTTATTTACCGATTCGTTCCGAAACTACTGGTCCGATCGAAATGCAATATAGAATATGATAAGGATGCGAAGACCCGTATAAAATTTTTTGAGGATCGGTCTTGCGAGCGAACGACTGGAGGTGAAAATGCTCATTTATGAGTGAAACAACCTAGAGACTTGAAATTTTGTAGGTAGTGTTGAAGTCTGAATATATTAGTTATGTTTAATAATAGACGGAATCGACTCAATGGTTGCCGAATTATTTCCATCCGAAATATTATATTTCAAATATTTTCTAACGTACGAATCTGACCGAATTAAAATTCAGTATATATATACGAAATAACAACACAAAGACTCATGCATAATTTCGTGAGGATAAATTACGTGACTTTTTTAAGTGTCTGATTTGGAAGTATAAATAGTATCTATATTAAGTTTTGTTCACTTTTTTCACGCTTTCTTGCCAATAAGAAACGACGCAGACGGAAGAAACGAGGATGGATCATTTTAACCATGGTTTTTTAATTTTCATGAGATTTTCCGTTTTTTTCGAAAGAAAAGTCCTAATTATGTAAAAAATGACGTTCAGTTGGCTTTCGGATGATACAACACAGAAATCTTTGTTTTTATTCTTCGAGAATGAGTTCACAGTTCTGAAATTTCCAGGAGAAATGGATTGATTGTTGAAGAAGTGCGCAAAAGCTTCTTTCTGATTTTGGTTTAGTGTATTTTTATATTTCAGTTGATTTAAAATTGTGAAATGAAGTTCTCTTGTATGAGATTATTTCTGCGATCTTTAAATTCTAAAAAATTACAGATTTCGAAAATACATATTTATGCTAGTCGATTTTGAATGTAAATGAATGAATATAAATAATTTGATTGTTCAAATATATTCGAATAATTTTGAAAAGTCTTTTATCTTATTGATAAAATTGGAATCATAGTTTCACTAATCCGCGTCTAGAACGTTTTGGCTCCGATTTTGGAGCCATTATCGAGAACAATAGTTGAATTTAGTAATTCAACGCCAGGACCTCAATCTGCCTACTCCACAGGTTTCATCACCAGTAGTCCAGGACTGTAAAACTGACTGAACCGAATCATCTTTATTTAGTGGTACTGCTCGTTTAACTTCAATCTTCATTAGTCCTCATATGTTTACAATGAGACTGAGATCTGGTGAAGCTGCTGGCCATGAAATGATTGTCACTTGGTGTTCTTGCATCCAAGCTTGAATATGGGCCTAAGTATGGCATCTTGCATTATCCTGCTGAAAACCCACCCCTCTGGATGGCGCATTCGGAATTTATCGTTTCTTATCTACTTTTTTTATATCTACTCACAATAGTTTCTTGTAGCAATGCAGTCATCCTGAATCGCCAATATAAAGTCTCCTATTTCAGCTTAAAATTGACCTATAGTAAGCCAAATGTAGTTCACTACCAGCATTTCTTAATTTACCAGCGTATTTGCCCTTTAGTGGCATACTCAGCCATCTTTCCTTTACTTCAATGAGTTGTGGTATAATTCCCATCTACGCATTTCGCGGTTTAGTGTTGTCTATCTGTCGGATAGGTATATTAATACGATAGTGTAGATAACGGTCTCATCCTATGAAAATATTTTTTGTTTGTTTATCTCAGACCCATATAAGCGAGTGCTCGTCCGCCTTCTGAACTCAATTTTTATTGTTGTTATTATTATTATTGTAATTATTGTTATTATTATTACAGTTCGTATCGAGCAACAGCCGTGATCACACCTCCACATCTGTTCCAATAAGAAATTATTCCGATGATATTAATTCGCATATTATTCGGATCGGAAGTTAAACATATTTTTGTAAATATATCTACATCGAGGCCTTTCGAACTCGAAATGTCTCAGGCTAGAGGTATTTCATCAACAATCAATTCGGATGTAGAAGAAAGTGCATCGCAAAAGGGTTAACGTAAAAGGAAGGTGGAAAGAACAATCCAGCACCCAAGAAAAAACATGAATGCAAAACACCGGATCATTTTCAAAGAGCCACAAATAATAACAAATAAAAATCAAAACTATGCTGAACAAATGGAGGTCGAAAAATCCAATGAACCACGAAAAACAGGTGATATGAATCGTCAACAACAACCACAACATACAAATTCCACAACAAAAATCGCAAACAAAAACTATTCTGCTAAAATAAATTAAATAAAAAATATCGATTACACAAATTTATTCTATATAAATACGGAAAAAGAAATGGACAGAATCGAAATGGCGTCCCTATGTGGATTTAAATTCTCTAATTCAAAAGATATAATTCTTAAAACTAAATTGGCTTTTGTCTTGAAATCTAACAATGAGAAATGTACACCAGAAATGGACTCGAAGAACTCAAGAAGGAAAACAAAATATTAAAATATAAAGAGACATCTAACCAAAAACAACCAAATGAGCGAAGAGAGCAGCTGCAAACCTACTTGGTGGTGATTGCATCGGTTAATATTAAAGAGGAAAGTATGAGTCAACATCTAACATCCAGTGATATAAAGCACAGATACTGCAAAAAAATAATTTCAAGAAACAATAACAATCCTACCAAATTCATAAGAATTATCACTGGTGAAATCGAATCATTTGAATACCTCCTGAATGGTCTTTTCTACTTGAATCGACACTACTTAGTTCACCCCAGACACCCGCCTGAACCAACCCCAGTACCGTGTGGAAAATGTCTGCAATCATACAACTGAAAATTGCCAAAATTCACGAAAATATTCGGAATGCCAAGGTCCCCACAAAATGTCGATGTGTAAAACTAACAACGCGCCAAAATGTCTGAGTTGTTGTGCAGAGGACCATATGGCCTGGTCCTTAAAGTGTTCGCAACAACCGAAAAAACCTATTGAAGACAAACCTAATACAAATATCAAACCACTAAATAGAAGGAACAAGAAAAATCGAAGATTTATCCAAGAAACTCATACTTAAACTGAAAAAACGTTTCATTAGCCAACAAAACATTGACACTACAGTCGTTTTCTCTGGGAAGAGATTCTATCTACTGATATTTGACTTGGAAGATCCAGACGAGCCTTCGCCCACAGAACTAACAAACAACAAGGTAAATATGCAAATTCGTGTCTAAAATTAAAATACTATACAACAATATCAACAGTTATATCCCAAAGAAACATCTAATCAACTATTTCATAAAACAAAATGATATAACGTGTGCTATGTTTGTTGAGGCGAAAATTGATAAATGCAATAATGTTGACTATAAAGATTGGACTGTAATAAAAAGAATAGGACACAAGGTACAAATTGTGAGAGGGGGAACCATAATTCAATGGCACCCTTTTTTGAAAACCAGTATACACAACCCACCTGTAGCTAACAACCCCTTGAATGAGGTAACACATTTCTCGATCCCATTTAAAAATGACAAGCTCCATAAATTCTTAGTATACTTCCACCCAAACAGCAAAATAGAAAAAACAGTTTTCACAAAAGCCTCATTGTAGAAGTTTGCACTCATTATTGGCGATTTTAATGCTACCACGTCCAAAAAAATAAATTAAATTAATAAATTCCTGAATGGCAGCAACTTCTCTGGGGCTGCGACAGCACCAACTTTTCTGATGAACCAAAATTCCGACAGTACTCCTGACCTTTTACTATTCACAAATAACATCAATCAAAATATTTCAAAAATAGAGTCTCCTGATTTGGGCTCTGACCACCTTGCCTTAATTCTAAGTTTCAACATAACCTTAGATCCAGAAATAACGACACCTAAAATACCATACAATTACAAACTATGGAAAATCAAAAGGGTCAATGAAGAAATGAGTGATTTTATAACAAAAAATGATAACACTATTCTGAATGAGATATACATTCTGTCAAGAAAGTACCGGGAATTATCGATTTAAATCTGGCGGGGCAATGAGGCAGGTAAAAATTTTTTTTCCTAGGTTGGTACCACTGTCCTTAATTACTATGCCAAGCTTGAGCGGGATCTGTCAACTAGTGTGTTTGAAACAGCTGATTAAGTCAGTCGATGTCAGAGTGCGTGCCGATTTTTACTATGGGTGATTACGTTGAGCAAAGAATTTGTTTAAAATTTTGTGTTGCAAATGAATTTTCGTGTGCCGATGCATTGAAAATGTTGCAAAAGGCCTTTGGTGATAATGCTATATCGAAAACTCGTGCATATCAGTGGTACAGAGCCTTCAAGGACGGTCGTGAAGTGGTCGAAGATAACGTCGATAAAGATATCCCACGAGTCCGCACGTACGATTTTGATTGATATTTTGGGCATCAGAAAGGTGGCCGCACGACTCGTACCGAAAGACCTGAATTTTCTTCAAAAACGTCATCGCGAACAGGTTGCTTCAGACATGCTGGATCGCTGTAATTCCGATTCTACATTCATGGAACGCATTATAACTGGTGATGAGACCTGGGTCTACGAGTACGATATGCAAACAAGCCAGCAATCATCGGAATGGGTGGCAAAAAATGAGCCGAAACCGAAAAAATCACGCCAAAGCCGCTCGAAAATGAAGGTGATCCTCATTGTTTTCTTCGATATCCGTGGCGTGGTGCACTACGAATTCGTTCCAGACAGTCAGACGGTAAACAAGGAGTATTACCTAGGCGTTTGCGTGAGCGTATCCGTAAGAAGCGGCCAAATTTGTGGGCGAACAACTCATGGATTTTGCATGACGATAACGCGCCTTCTCACCGAGCTACGATTGTGACTGACTTTCTCGCCAAAAACTCAACAAACGTGCTTCAGCAACCACCGTATTCGCCGGATTTGGCTCCCTGCGACTTTTTCCTCTTCCCAAAACTAAAATTGCCCCTTCGTGGCACCCGTTTTGAGTCGATTGAAGCCATAAAACAAAATTCGGCGCGAGAGCTAAAGTCCATCCCGGAAAGCGCCTATAAAAAATGTTTCTATAATTGGAAGTGCCGTTGGCATAGATGTATTGGAGCAAATGGAGCCTATTTTGAAGGCGACCCAATAAATTTTGACGATTAAATGTATTAAATATTTCGACAAAAAGAACTTGGAACACATAAATGAATGGTATAATGAATATTTCAATAAGCAAGCTGACAGTACTGAACTAATGACAATCAAGCAGATTATTATGAACTATTGAATAGAACAAAAAAACAGCACCCTAGGAGAAGATAATATACCATGGATTATATTGAAAAAACTGGACAGAGACATACATACACACATAATAAAAATCTATGGACACTGTTTGAACGAGTGCATATTCCCAGCGATATGAAAAAATGGACATATAATAAATATTGCAAAATCTTACTTGAATGGACAAAAAGGACAAAACTACAGACCAATTACATTATTACTGTGTTAGGAAAGCTATATGAGAAAATAATAAAAAATATACTGTCACCCTTTATAGATAAACATATCCCACATTTTCAATTCGGCTTCAAGAATAAAAAATCAACAACGCACCCTTATACAATCCTAATTTCAAATATTCAGAATGCAACACTCAAAAACTTTAAGTCTACATTGCTGAGTTTGGATATACAAAAATCTTTTGACTGCATCTGGCATAAGGGATATCTATATAAGTTGAATAAAATAGGTCTTCCAATTCAACTCATCGAGCTCATCAGGCGTTTTCTAGAGAACAGAAAATTGGCAATAAGAATAGGTACCACTACTTCGGAATACTTTTGTCCTCAACAAGGCACTCCTCAGGGATCTCCACTTTCAACCTTACTATTCAACTTTTTTTGCTATGACATTATTATCGATATCACAAAGGATCTATACATTTTACAATTCGCCGACGACACAGCACTGATAGTACATGATAGATTACTAAAAAAATGTATTGAAAAACTACAGTCCCTAGTAGAGGAAGTTTCCAACTGGATCAGAAAGTGAAGAGAATGCAAATAAATCCAGAAAAATCTCAATATGTGATAATAGACCACATATTTTCCCCTACATCACCTACATTACTCATAAACGGAAAGATTATGAAGCCAGTACCTAATATGAAATACCTTAGAGTACATATTGCTAACAAACTAAACTTCAACCTACATACAAAGTCAGCAGAATAAAATACAATTTCAAGAGCGAAACACTTTGCAAAACTGACATACAGGAAACAAGGAATAAGCGTGGAAAATGCGACAAATATTTACAAGACAATATGCCGACCATTACTAGAGTACGCTAATTGTAAAAATCCAGCAATGAGAAATATTGGAGTAGCTGAGACAACAGCACTGTACGAATAATAACCAGAATGAAACATTCCCACAACATCCTACATAATCCATCTAACCAACTGTTGTATTCAAGAACCAATGTTGAACCAATAAAAATGAGACTGTACAACCTAAATGAAAAATTTTTCTAAAAACTTAAAGAAATGGATGACATTCTATCCCTTTACCACAACGATAACGAACACATTACCAGGAGAAAACGCCCGAAGCGCACCCTATTCAAAATACTATAAAACAGAAATATATAACTTTTTTTGTACTCTAAAGAATTCATTACCGTATTTACAATGTATATTATAAAATAACATAAATAGAGGTTAATTCTTGATAGAAGGTATATAAAATTATATAAATATTTTAAAAACTTTTTAAAATTTTTTTAAAATATTTACATAATTTTATATACCTTCTATCAAGAATTAACCTCTATTTATGTTATTTTATTCATAATATATAATTATTTGGTATCCTTAACATTCTTTATACAGATAGTCCTTGTGCTATAGCAGAGGCCGTTAAATTGTCTTTCAATCTTCTAGATCAAGGGTAAACCACAGATATATTTTTAAGTGTAGTGAACTGTTCCTCACGACACTTAAAGGTTCCATTTCGGTAGAACTCTCTCTAGAAGTTTGAAGGTAAGTGAATATTTGTTGTTGATTGATGTTATATTTTTTGAATATGAATTATTTGAATACTGACGAAGCAAAGTTAATCTTAAAACTTGTTTTTCAGTAATGTTTTTACATATCTTGAGTTTTTATATAAGGTAACTTGGTTAGATATCGAATAATATTGAATAGTCTAAGTAAGATAGTTTTGTGATGAAATTCTTAAGATTATGTTGGATATTCTTGAAAGATATTGGTTTTCATAAGATTGATCAGCAGAAACAAAATTTTGTCTATTCAAAATATTTAATTTATAGGATTTTGGTTAATAATTTTTATTCATTGGATTTTGTTATATCATTCGGATGTCTTATAATGAATGTTTATTTTATGTCATGATATAAGTGGTACTTATACGACATTATTTTAATTTATTTTCAGAAGTTATAATCATTAAATATAAACTTTTGGAATTAAATATGAAGAAGGATAATTTAAAAAAATTTTTTAAAAAGTTTTTAGTATATTATAAAGATATGTATTACTATTGATTAACAACATCAGGCTGAAGGACCCAAGGTCGCTGGCTGTTTGCTTGGCAATAAATTACTGTTATTATTATTATTATCGAGGAGCTGCTCACAATCTCAGTATCATTATTATAATCAGTATTGCTTTAGTTCTCATTATTATTATCATTTTTGTTATAATTAGCGCAGAATTATCCCTATAATTATTATAAATAATATTAGAATTATTATTGTTTCACAGTTTTCACATGGTGATGTCTTACAGTGGGACAAAATATCAATCACTGTGAAGGGATTAGTAGTAAGGGTTGATTTTGCACACTCCATCAGGAAACAGAATGGTCAATCTTTAATATTCATTTCTGTTATTCTGCATGTTTCCATTATTAAAAATTTTTGCATGATGGTTGTTATATTTTCATTCTTAATATTGAGTTTCTTAATATTGTTCGTCAAGTTTTTTCCATTATTGCTGTGACTGATATTATGATCGGAACTACTATAACTTTCGTGAGCTAATCCATTATTCTATATTCTTCATGCAGATCATAGTTTTTCCTAGCTTTCGTATTATATGCTTTTTCTGTATTGGGGCCACTTGTACGGGATATATCTAATATAATTTTATGAGGTATGCTTCTTTTTAATTTTATTTACGAATGTGATATCTGGTCTGTTGTTACGGAATAGTCGGCCTGTAATTATAGTGATACTCCAGTTTAGCAAGTGTTTAGTATTTCCAAGCACTATTTTTCCTGTTTATTTTTAGTACGGCATTGTTTCTCTCTCGACACTTTGTTTAATATTCCTGCCGTTAGATCAGAGTAGCTTTGTTTTAGTTATATTAGGTGTAATATTTCTGCCCTAAGAATGTGTTCATATAGATATTCTGTGGTAGCTATTAAACTACAACAAGGTATAGGATTTTTTTCTTATTTCCGACGTGTTTCCACAACGCCGGCATCTATCAGGCACATTCTGTTCTTTCAGAATATATTTTCGGTAGAATTTAATCTTCATTACTCCATCCTCTATGGCTGTAATAAACCCTTCGGTTTCAGCATAACCTCCCCCTTTTGTAAGATGACTATTGTACACTGTACAACTAGCAGTCAGAGTACAAATGAGTTCAATGAAATTTCAAATAAAAAATGAATCGATGAAAGATATACTTGTTTTGATACTTTACTTGTACCGCTTTGCTATACCACGTTTTGTGTAAGTTTTTGAACTTTTGTAGAATATGTTGATAGTTTTGTTGCATTAAGATACTGAATTGTTGCAGCCGTTACTATTTGTTAATTGATCATAATTGAAACAAATTGTAGAAATTACTATGTTTTACTACCAATAAAAAGATATATTACACATTTTCTTGTGACTCGAGTTTCAGGAAATGAACTATCCCATCATCAGACAACTGAAGACCTAACAGTGGTACAGAGGTATTTAAACAAAAGTGATAAATATTTTGAATATTTCAATAGATTCTAGGTAACACCTAATAGTGGTACAGGGGTTTACAAGCGGAACGTGATAAAAAACCGGATTAAAAAAGGGGGGCCTTCTAACAGATATCGGAATATCGGCAATCGACAAAGAAGGTTGTTGAACATATAGTACCCATTTAAATATCTCAAATATTTGGATTTACATAGCTCCGTACAGTCATTCATTATTTTTTACATTATTTTCATCGTGAACCAATTTGAAAATTTCAATAATCAAGTTTCTTTTCTTTTGAATCTTCCTTAAGATTTTCTTTTGTCGAAAGGAATTACTGATTTCTAAAGAATGAGTGGCAAAAGTTTAATTTTTGTTTATTTTTCATTAAATTCATTTTATGTTTATTGGAAAAGGTTTTAAACAGATGTTACGTTTTAAATATCTCAAATATTTTCGATTTACATAGCTCCGTACAGTCATTCATTAGTTTTACATTATTGTTATCATAAAAACTGAAGATAATGAAAAATTAATTTCTCTATCGTACTTTGGTAGCATAAGTCAAAAAGTGGCCAATAGTTTTTCAAAATCAGATGTCAATATTGCCTTCAAAACGCAAAACAAATTATCATCGGTATTATTTAACGCAAAGGACCCTACTCCAAACATACACAAATCAGGAGGTTATGAGTTATCTTGTTCTACGTGCAGTAATAAATATATAGGACAAACAGGACGTTCCTTCAATACGAGGTTCAACGAATATAGAATGAGTTTCATGAAAAATAAACGAAATTCTACTTTTGCCCCTCATTGTCTAGAAAACGGTCATTACTGTCCCACAATAGATAATCTTAAAATTTTACATGTACAATCAAAAGGAAAGAAACTCAATTATCTAGAATCTGCTGAAAGTTTCAAATTAGTTCACAATAACAATAATGTAAAAATAATGAATGACTGTATGGAGCTATGTTAATCGAAAATATTTGAGATATTCAAAAAGTAACATCTGTTTAAAATCTTTTCCAACGAACAAGATTTTAATGAAAAGTAAACAAAAATTCAACTTTTGCCACTCATTCTTCAGAAAACAGTAATTCCTCTCGAGAAAAGAAAATCTTAAGAAAATTGTACATGTAGATTCAAGAGAAAAGAAACTTGATTATTGAAATTTTAAAATTTGTTCACAATAAAAATAATGAATGACTGTACGGAGCTATGTAAATCCAAATATTTGAGATATACAACAAAATAATGTAAAAATAATGAATGATTGTACAAAAATTATTTGAGATATTTAAATGGGTACCATCTGTTTAACAACCTTCTTTGTCGATTGCCGACATTGCGATATCTGTTAGAAGGCCCCTCTTTTTTAACCCGGTTTTTTATCACGTTGCGCTTGTAAACCTCTGTATCACTATTAGGTGTTACCTAGAATCTATTAAAATATTCAAAATTTTTATCACTTTTGTTTAAATACCTCTGTACCACTGTTAGGTCTTCACATGTCCGATAATGGGATAGTTCATTTTCGGAAACTCGAGTCACAGGAAAATGTGTAATATATCTTTTTATTGGCAGTAAAACATAGTAATTTCTTCAATTTGTTTTAATTGTTGCATTAATTTCAAAGGTGTTTATTCATCTTCTTTGATTATCAGATTCTTGAGTTCGATCTTTTCTGGTTGGAAATATGTTTTGAGGCTTAATAGTTGTTTGTCATGGACGTATTGGTGTTCTTGTAAAAGTCTAATAAAGTCGAGTAATGAAGGCGTTGGTATAGGCGTTGTGTATCTGGTTTTTCGTCAATTCGGATCTTTTTCTACGGTTTATCCTCTGAATATCTGTATTCGACCAACCCCTGACCAACATATGACTAAATTATGATTGGTGTGTTGATATATTTGATGATATTCTTTTCATTGCTTATTTTTTCGATTCCGTTCGTTAGTTTCACTTCGTGTATGTTTTCATTCTCACTTCTTCACTTGGCACTGGTTAAAACCAAGTTATTTCTTATGAATTTCAGTCTACTTAACGGAAAGCTCTATATTGTTACTCATATCCCAGCGTTCGTTGGTTTTATTTATTGATTAAGTGAAAAAATAATTAATTCCTTTCGCTAATTTAGAAATTTCCGCACAGTCTGACAAGACTGCAACGCAACGGCTTGTAGTTATCTGCAGATATTTTAAGATATTAGAATCAATATTCTAGAGAAATTAAAAGAATTATAGATAACAACCGGTTTCAAGACTGCACCATTTTCAACATTGAATGAAAAGTATTATCATTCCTAATTTTATGAAGTTCTAGGTATCGACAATTTTAGCCTCGAATTTCTTTCCTTTTGAGTATTATTTTTGGGATTTCTAAAGCAATAATCACTTCCGTTTGAAATGCAATAATTTTTCGTCATGATTTTAGATATCTTGAAAATTAATTCATGCGCAGTTGAAATGTTTGATTTGGGTCGATTTAATTCGATTTAGTTTCCGCATCAGTAATTTAATTTAGAGGTTATTTTTTCAGGAAATTGACTTCAATAATTTCGGAAACAATGGCATGTCTATTGAGTTCATGTGTAACTTGAAATTAACAATTAAAAATAACTCTCTACAACAATAATCAACATATTGCTGAACTACTGAATTGTTTTCTATGGAATTTTTCGATTTTAAAGGGAATTGAATGGGAATTTTCCAATTGAAGGTAATTGTTATTTACTGAAGATGAAAGGACACTGATTTGATGGTTACTCTGCATATTATATACCCATTTTTTTATTAGCCGACGATTATATTTTTTTGGAACTAACATTTAAAGGACAAGAATCTTCAATTCACATATAATTAAAAACTATCATCAATGATGCAATCACGTGGAATATTTTGCTATGTTACCATCTCCTATTTTTTGTGTTCGTTACAGGAACGTTAAAATATCAACCGTAAACTGAACGCAAAGATTTGAATGTTTCTGAAGCATAAAAAAGAGAAAGCCTGTTTGAGACAAATTTTCCATTAAAATCATGTACTAAAATTAGATATATAAGGTACAGGCTTTTGTGCGCTAGTTGGTTTCACGAAATATCTGTAATTTTAGAATTTTAAGCTGAAAATGGTCTTAAACAACTAGGTTGGACTTATGAAAAAAAATTAAAAGCAATTCTGTTCGGTCGACCGTTAACATGCTAACTTTCGAACGGAAACAGTTTTAGGCTTGAAACTTTGAGAAAAAATTTCAAATTTGAATTCCGCCGCTATGTTCGTTAATGGGTAAAACCGGTTTGATTGTTTCTAAGTTATTCACGTTTGAAAAATTTTCCAATTTTTCTAATTTTTTCGAAACTACAGATTCAATCGATCTAAAAATCAAAATTCAAAAGTAAAATGATGAGGCGTATGTTCACGTAAAATTTGCTAGGATCGTATGATTAAAACACCCAAAAAAATTTTAGGAGGATCATGGCTGACGTCAGTGCCTTTCATTTTTTGTGGGGTGGAGTGGCAACTACGAAACATATTTTTGAAATCAATATACACTGCCGAGCATAAAATTTTGGCGATCCAGTAATTTGCATCAATTTTAGAAATCTTTTGTTTTTTGCGTTGTAACATAATTTAAAATGTGATGTTTTTTTTGTGATTGATTGCATAAAGGGAGTTTTTGTTGTTTCGCTTGGAGTTAATTGAAAATGATGGAAAAAATTTTGATTTAATATGCTCTTGGGTTGAACAAAAAAATTAAGAACTACAGTGGAGAGTATTCCCTTCCCTATAGGTGATAAGACCTTGCAAAGGATATGGCTTGTTAAGGATCAGATTTTGGAATCACATCTGCAGAATTTCGTACCTTTCCTAGCTCTATTGAATTTTTGGGAGCAGGCATATGCCTCCGCAAACATGATCTGATCCCGAACATGATTTATCGGATTTAAATCTGGACTTGGGATAGGACAAATGAATCTCGTGATTTAAGCCCAGTCGAGATAAGAAGTATACATCCGAGTAGTGTTAGGGACGTGTATTTTTATGCATTAAGGTTGGGTCTTAAGCAAGAATAATCATGAATAGTACAACATGATCTCATGTAATCTGCCTCGGTACTTTTTAGCAGTAAAAGCCTCATTTTGATAAAAACTAACACCGTGTGCGCTTCAAAAGATATTTCCGTCCATTGCAAACTGAGCCACTATCAAATGGAAGTCACTCGGAAATACTGGCTTGAGCTTACCTTTCGCCTTTACCTAGTACACTCTCACTCGTCTGTCTGAGCCCATAAGACAAAATCGCGATTGGTCGGAAAACAATACGAGACTCCAATTCTTTATTATCCAAACCAAGAATTCTCATACTAAATTCCATCTTTCAATACCGTGAAAGCGGCGGTCTAGTAGTCCTATTTCGAGAAGATCCTGCAGTAAGAATTCACCTCATAACTGTCCACTCACTTACGTTTATATTTCTCACTTCTTGAAGATGTTTCTCAGTTGTCTAGAAATAAGAAGGCGGTAAACTCTAGCTATTGTAGGCCTTCTTTATCCTAAACTGTGTCTTCTAGTGAACAAATCAGTCTCATCGTAACATTGAAATACAAGTTCCATACTGAAGAGTCATACACCCAGGTTTCTCGCAGTTTCGCGCTGACTGCGGCCATCTTCTAAAACCGCAAAAATTGGGACGGCAACAACAATATTCATAGCCATTTCACAATCTACATAACATAATCGAACAATTAGCAAATATAGGAGAAATCACTGAAATGAAATACTTGCTGATAGTAGTTTTTAGAAATTCCAGTGAAAGACTCTCACTCTCAAACGCTTATCGAAGCAACAATAACTTTTTTTTTTTTCAAGAAGTCATGATAAAATCATTGACTCATGTCAAAACCGCAGAAAAGAAGATTTCTAAAATGAATATGAATTCTGGGATTACCCTAATTTTATGCTCGCAGTGTACTTGCATACACTACTAAATAAATATTTACTGTGCTGATGAAAAAAACTCCATTATTACGTCGCCAAATAAGTTGCTGGTCTTACACACAGATTGCGACACAACTGCAAAATTTACTTTTTCATAAAGAACTAACCATCACAAGAGAACTATGAAAATTTCCTGATGATTTGATGCTCGGGAGTACAGTGGTTTCAGTGAAATCATTTTTATTCCGTCCTTAATAATAAAAAAAAAAATCGTGTGTTGTTAAAACCTTGCCTGCAGATGGAAACAACTCCGCTGAAACAAATGCATGCTCGATAAGTGTTATCTGAACTCTGCAATTTCCTGAATTCAAACGTAGTCTTACGAGACCTTTAATGGCACACCTAAAAGAGGAATTTTGCACTATAATATATCAAAAAACTCTACAACATCATTTTGCCAAACCGTAAAGTTGCATGCACATTTGTTTCTTAGACAGATGATTTCAAAGTGTTTGCGTTTGCTAGCAAAAAATAAACAAACAAAAACGAATCAGTAAGTCCGACCGCTATTTGGAGCTTTTAATATTTAATAGACGTATATAATCAAAACTCAATATATAATGTCAAATGGAATAAATAACCCAACAGATATACGAAAGTAATTAGTTATTCCATTTGACATTATATATTGAGTTTTGATTATATACGTCTATTAAATGTAAGCGGTGCTTGTGTAGACATAAATTTATTTCTAAAAGTTTTTTGAATAAAAATTTAAAAATTAAAATTGTAGAAGATAAACATATTTCAATTTGTTTTAATATTCAAATTTTGTTATATTTCTTCTATCAAGTAAAAGGCCTTTCTATTTTATTATATATATAATATATAATTATATTTTGGCTTCAATAAATCTCATTATAGAATGTCAATGAATTTAAATAAACCTTAAAATAACTCACACTGTTCTTTGATTTTGTTAGAACATAGATCAATCTTGAATTATATAGTTGATCTGTATTTCGAAGCTTAAGTCTTTTAACACGTGAGAGATATAGGTTAAGTTTTTGATTTTGATATTTGGAATATTAAATGAGGACTGAAGACGGGATTGTCTAGAATTATATTTGTTTTTTGAAGATATAGTGCACATTTTTTAGAGATTTTTGAAATAATTTATTCGAATATTTAAATATATTAAATATTTCAAATAAATTATATTCTTTGAGAAGTCCTTTGAGTGTGTTCATGTTTTTAAAAGGCAATTGGTGTTCTTAAAGGTAAGACCAGAAACAAAATTTTGTCTCCTTTAAATATTTATTTATTGATTTTAATTACTTTCGTATATCTGTTGGGTTATTTATTCCATTTGACATTATATATTGAGTTTTGATTATATACGTCTATTAAATGTAAGCAATGCTTGTGTAGACATAAATTTATTTCTATAAGTTTTTTGAATAAAAATTTTTTTGAAACTAAAATTGTAGAAGATAAACATATTTCAATTTGTTTTAATATTCAAATTTTGTTATATTTCTTCTATCAAGTAAAAGGCCTTTCTATTTCATTTTACATTGATTATATATAAGGATATCAATTAGATAGTTCTTGTATATAGTTGCAATATATATTGTAGGAGTTAGAATATGTAATTTTGAATTTAAAGTCATTTTAATTTTAGTTCTGTGAAGTATTGACTCACATTTGAATTAATTTTCAAATTATAGTAAAAATAATAATGAAACGTTTATTCTTACAACAGGCATTAGTAAAAAAGGGTTCAGATTTCGCGAAGGAATCTTTTAAGCCTTACATTCAATATAAGTACATCAAAAAATGAAAGCAGCACAAAAGTGCAAATAAACATTTACTCAAATACTAGTAGGAAAGGAATGGTTTTGAGAAGGATGAGGATAGCAGGAAAGGATTAATTCTTTACCATTTTAAAATCAAGATCTAGCTGAGAAAGTGAAAATCTACCTTACAGGTGAATGAGTTCGTTTTTGGATCGACTCCTAAAAGAAGATATCGTCTGTCAAAGATCTATATTACCCAGTGAATTCAAACCGTCAGAAATCGTGTACGAAAAAGATCTTTTGTAAATTTTTTTTCGGTGCTGCGGAGCCGTGACCAGGTATCTATGACGCAGGTTGAGGCTATGAACTTCGTGTCTGTATTGAATCCTTTCATAGAGGTATCTGTTGAAGATAAAGACTACCTCATTATTGTTATTCTATGTTCACTGGGTTGACATTCTCTGTTGATGTATTCTATGTGTATTAGTAGATGTACGAGCTCTCGTTGTTCAAATTGTATCCATTGTTATTGATATACGTTATTCACAATACGCTGAATATACAATATATAATAGAATATCTCCTTGGTTATTCCACGACTCCACATAACCTCATCAGGTTATGGACCCAGGTCGATGTTAAATACCGAAGGAAAAGTTCTCAGTGAGTTATATATTGTACCGTACAGTTCCAGACGTGTGTGAAAGACAAAAATGGCCGACATCAGCGTGGGAAGCAGCATTCAGATGAACAAATTTTCTGGTAATAACTACAGCCAGTGGAAATTTCAGGTGAAGTGTGCCCTTCGTGCTAAAGGTTTACTCAGTATCGCAACCCAAGTAACACCAAAGCCAACTACTGATGCTGAAAAACTCGAAAAATGGAACAGGGACGACGCTACAGCAATGTGTGTGATTGCATCTGCTCTGGATTTAAAGCAGATATGCTTAATTGAAAATTGCGAAACATCTAAGGAGGTATTTGATTAATTGGATGCTATATATGAGCAAAAATCTGAAACAAACAAAATAATGGTTCATGAAAAATTTTATAATTATAGAATGGAACCCACAGATTCAGTTGCTCAGTTTATCTCTAAAGTCGAAAGTATGGCTCAAAAAATAAAGAATTCTGGGGATTCAATAAGTGAGACAGCTGTTGTAACGAAGATACTGTCCTCATTACCCTCAAAGTTTGGCACTTTTCGACAAGCTTAGCTGTCAATGGAAGCACACAGGCAAACATTAGGTAATTTGACAGCAAGACTAATTGATGAAGAGTCAAGTTTAACCTGTAGAGAAGTAGAGGAAAATGCTTTCTTTACTAAAAGTAAGAATAATGTATCAAAGAAAAATCCTGCAGTCAGATGCTTCAACTGCAACAAAAAGGGACATTTTGCCAGAGATTGCCATGCTCCGAAGAAGGCAAGATCAAAGACAGAACAATACAAGGAAAATCCTCACGGAAGAGCTTTCATTACAGAAAATAATGAAGAGGTGGAAGCCCTGATCATGAATAACGATTCAACATGGATCTTAGATAGTGGAGCTTCATGTCACATGACTCCCAACAGAGAGTTCTTTGCTACATTCACAGAAACAAATCGTACAACTGTTAAACTTGGGAACAATGAAACTCTTCAAGTCAAAGGAATTGGAACTATCCATATTGATGAGTGGGTCAACGGAAAATGGTATAGTGGTTCTTTAGAAGAAGTATGGTATATTCCAGGTTTAAGAAGAAACCTATTCTCTGAAGGTGTTATTACGAAAAAAGGATTATCAATCAGCAAATGTAATACAGCCCGTGTGGGGATTTGCTAGTTACCTCTATCGGGTGCGTCCCCATTGGAATTGGGGGAAGCTCGTCGGGTCCACAAGCCAGTGGAATCGAAGGGTAGTGGGGAAATAAAATACTCACCGTGAAACAAAAACTAGACTGGCCCTCCAGGTTGGGGGTTGAGGCATTGGACTGGTTCTCCAATACTCTTAAAAAATTTTCCAATTACCAAAAAGCCTAAACATAGCCTCGGAATTTCGGATAGATTACACGGCAAACGGACTAAGCAGGGAAAAAGGTTGATGAGATTTGCGACATGGAACGTTCAAGGTATTAGACAGAAGGTCGACATTATCGCGTCAGACTTAGATAGATTGAGTTTGGACATAATAGCACTGACCGAAACAAAGAAGAAAGGAACTGGCACCAACATCGTCGGTAACTACATCCACATATTCACTGGAGTACCAAAAGAAAGAAGAGCAGCTAGGGTAGTCTTTTTAATGGTAAAGAAAGAGCTGAAAAATAAAATCACTGACTGGGAATCGATTAATGAAAATATCCTCAAAGTAAATTTCAGGATATACGGACATAACATCACTGTAATAGCAGCATATGCACCATCTGACGATGAAAGGATAGAAATCAAACAAGAATTTTTTGAGAGTATCGAGGAAATACTGATAAAAACTGGAAGTAACAGAGAAGTTATTCTTTTAGGCGACTTCAACAGTAGAACTGGAAGTCAGAGAACTAATGTGATTGTGGGACCATTTGGAGAAGAAACGATAAACGATAATGGACGAAGATTAATCCAAGTCTGTGAGACACAAAATTTGAAAATCAATAATGGATTTTACAACCACAAAAATATTCATCGTTTCACTTGGACACAAAACACACGTAATCTAAAATCGATCATTGACTACGTAATATTCAAACAATCAACAGCCTTAAAATGAAATGACGTGAGGGTTCTTCGGGGAGTTACGTGTGGATCAGATCACCACCTTGTCAGAGCTAAGGTGATTCTTCCTTTCAAAAAGTATAATCACAACAACGAGCTTAGTGAAACCAGTGGGATGGAGACAGTTGAATTACCCATTTACAACTTTGCAAGTTTTATGAACGAGAGTACCAAGAGATTATATCAACAACGTTTGGATGAAAAATTGATGGACCATTATAACCGTTCATATATCGAAGTTTATGATAACATCATCGAAAGTTTACACGAATCTACTAAGGAGGCAGTTGGTGTGAAGGAGAGGAAGATCAGTGAAAAGATCTGGTGGACAAAAGAGATCGAGACGTTGGCTCTGCACAAAAAGCAAAAATACCTAAAATGGTTGAACACAAAAAAAGAAGAAGATCATGAAGAATACAAGAAAACTAAAATAAAGCTGAGAAAGTTAATAAAGACAGAGAAGAACAAAATGTGGGATAAGAAATGCCAGGACATCAATACATATATAGGAGGAAGGAAATGCTCGGAAATATGGGATTTTATTAAAGCGTAAAGCACCCAGGTAAGGATGGAGCAAATTTACAGATAATCAAACCAGAAGAGTGGAAAAACCATTATCAAAACCTGCTTCAGGAGACCAGAACTGAATACCTTGAAAATCCGTCTATACAGCCGATAAATGTGCAAGGAGAACCTGTCAACATTAGCACTGATACTCTCAGAAGGGCAATAACCAAGCTCAAAAATAATAAATCCTGTGGACCAGAGGGGGTATACGCTGAAATGCTCAAGAATGGAACCCCAAAACTCAATGAAAACCTGACTTATGTGATCAATCAATGCCTAAATGGTTCCCCAATTCCGGAACAATGGAGAGTTGCCTACATTACATCAATCCATAAAAAGGGGAATAAACATGATTGCAACAACTATCGCGGACTCTCTGTGACCAGTACACTCAGTAGGTTGTATGGGAGGATTCTTCGGGATTTGATTGAGGATGACTACAGGGAGAACGAAGATGAAGAACAAAGCGGATTTCGAGCAGGGAGATCATGTACCGACAATGTCTTCTGCTTGAAACAAATAATAGAAAAACGGAACGCTAGGAATATGGAAACTCACATAACTTTTGTGGATCTCCGGAAGGCCTATGATACAATCCCAATTTCTAAACTGTGGGAAGTCCTAGAACAATCGAATATAAACCATACATATATAAAAGCTTCACAAGAACTATATAAGAACTCTAAATCAAGAATTGAAATAGGTAAATATGTCACTGAGGAGTTTCCAGTAACCAAAGGTTTGAGACAGGGATGTTGCGTATCACCAACGCTGTTTAAGATATATATTGCCGCGGTTTTGAAAAGATGGAAAAGGATGGTTCGCGACATGGGAATTGATGTTGACGACGCATGCGTGTGCACTCTTCAGTTTGCTGACGATCAGGTGGTGGTTGCTAAGAGCAGGGATGACATGGTGTATATGATGGACAGGTTAATCGAGGAGTACACTATTTGGGGTTCGACAGTTAACATCGATAAAACGAAGTATTTAAGTGTAGGAGCCGAATCCGCAGATCTGGAACTAGAAAATACACAAAAAATATCCTCCAGTAAGAGTTGTGTTTATTTGGGGATAACTTTCGATGAAACCGGTACAGACGCAGAGGAAATTGAAAAACGTATCGTCCAGGCAAAAAAGGTAATTGGCTGTCTCAATGGAATATTGTGGAGTAAGGAAATATTGAGAAGAACTAAATTTAATATTTATGAGACGATGGTCAAGAGTACACTACTATATGGTGCCGAAACATGGAGAATAACGGAAAAACACAAGAAAAAGGTAAAGGTAGTGGAAATTGACGCGATACGACGATCTTTATGTATTTCAAAAAAAGACCACATAAGAAACAAGAACATCAAAGAGATTATGGGAATCGAAGGTAAAATAACACAGGATATAGAAAATAAACAACTAAACAACTAACATGGTACGGACATGTAAGACGTATGCCTGAAACAAGACTCCCGAAACAAGTACAATCATGGCAACCTGCACAATCGAGGAAAAGAGGGAGACCCAAAATTGAGTGGCACAAATCCGTACAAAAATCCATGAGTGCAAGAAACTTAAGAGAAGAAGACTGTGCAGATAGGAAGAAATGGCGATTAGGCGTCGGACAACGTAGAAAAACGTTTTAAACCGACTTATATATATAAATGTAATACGGAAGCAACGATAATGAAAGATGAGCAACCAGTGGGACTTGCCATCTGCGATGAAAACAATCTGTATAAGTTATTGATCCGAGTGAAATCAGATAGTGATGAAGTGAATTGAGTGACTACCGGGACATTGAAAGAATGGCATGAAAGAGTTGGACATCTGAACATTAAATCATTGAAACAGTTACTTTCAAGTGATGCATTTGACAACGTGAAACTGACCCAATGTGAAGACTTTTTCTGCGAAGCGTGCGTGTATGCCAAACAGCACAAATTGAAATTCGCGCACTCGAGATATTAAGCCGGGTGATTTGATCTACAGTAACGTTTGTGGACCTATGAGCACAGAATCGATAGGCGGCTCGATGTACTTCGTTTTGTTCGAGGATGACAGAACAGGGTATTTTGAGGTTAGATTCCTCAAACATAAGTCTGATGTTTACGATCGTTTTCGAGAACACATCGAAATGTGTGAAAAGAAATTTAATCACAAAGTAAAGACTGTTCGAACAGATAATGGAACCGAATTTGTCAATAAAAGATTGACAGAATATTTCCACTCCAAAGGAATTGTAATTGGACACACAGGTATATACTCACCCCAGCACAACGGCAAATGCGAAAGATGAAACCGAACCATAGTTGAAAGTGCCAGGGCTCTTTTATTCACAAAAGATTTACCTAAACAATTGTGGGCAGAAGCTGTTAACACGGCAGTTTATTTGAGGAACAGAACACCCAACAATGAAGGTAAAACTCCATTTGAATTTTGGACAGGTAGGAAGCCAGTACTTAATCACCTGAGAGTTTTTGGCTCTGAAGCCTATCTGTTGATAGATAAAAATTCAAGAAGAAAACTGGACGAAAAGAGTGAGAAACTTATTTTCGTGGGTTACGATGGAATATCTGCCAACTATAGACTTTATAATCCTGATACAAAGAAGATAAAAGTGTCACGACATGTTATTTTTAATGAAAATAAATCCATTGAACAGAGACAAAACTTTATCTTACAGAATATAGACTGTGAGAATGATATAATCAGTGATTTTCCCAACCAAGAAGTTGCAGATCAGGAACAGCTCGGTGCAGACATTAATAATGAAACAAATGTAAATGACACTAATGCAATCAATTCCAATCATGATGAGATGCCTCATGAAACCAGGTATAATCTACGAAAGAGAGAGACGATCAAAATGCCTGCTATGCTGGATGAATTCGTAGTAAATGAAGTGAACTACACAGAAGTAAATATACCTAGCTCATATGAAGAAGCAATGGAAAGCCAAGAAAAGGAACATTGGAAAGCAGCAATTCAAGAGGAACTAGAGAGTTTGGAATCGAACAATACATGGGAGTATGTACACTCACCAAACAATAGAAGAACTGTAGGTTCCAAATGGGTTTTTAAAATTAAGCCACCATCAAATGAGAAGCCAATGATATTCAAAGCAAGACTATGTGCAAAAGGTTTTTCCCAATTGGAAGGAATAGATTACAAGGAAACCTTCTCTCCAACAACTAGGTATGATAGTATTAGACTTCTATTGGCCCTTGCAGCTGGCACAAAATGGAAATGGCACAATTTCATGTAAAGACTGCCTTTCTCTATGGCGAATTAGAAGAAGAAATATTCATGGATAAAAGTTGGAAAGCTGGAATAAAAGTTGAAGAAGGTGTAGTGTGTAAACTAAGAAAATCACTTTATTGACTGAAGCAGTCTCCACGCTGCTGGAACTCGAAATTCAATGGTTGTTTACTAGAAATTGGTCTTCAACAATGCAAATCGGATAAATGTATTTATGTAGGAGAAATAGACAATGAAAGAGTTATTCTTGTGCTCTTATGTTGACGATGGTCTAATACTTTCCAAAAGTAAATTAGTATTAGCAAAAATACTGAAATTACTGGAGATGAGATTCAGAATTACCCGTCAGAAGCCAGATATATTTATTGGACTGGAAATCAAGAAAGATGAAGATTCAAGCATTTCAATAAATGTAAGTAAATTCATTACTAATGTAATTAAACGTTTTGGTCTTACAGACGCAAGTGAACTTAAGATCCCAGCCGATCCAAATGTGTGTCTAACGGATCCACAACATCAACCGATGAAGGAGATGGTTCCCTACAGAGAGCTGGTTGGATCGTTGATATTCATTGCTACCACGAGTCGACCAGACATCTCCTATATTACCAATGTGTTGAGCAGATACATGAATAATCATGGAAAAATTCATTGGAATGCAGCGAAGAGAGTAGTGAGATACCTCAAAGAGACAGCTGATATTGGTATTGTGTACAATCCAATCGAGACAACAGACCTTTGTGGCTATTCAGATTCAGACTTTGCCAGTGACTTGGAAACTCGACGGTCCATTACTGGTTACATCTTCACTCTAAATGGAAGTGTTATTCCTGGAAGTCGCAGCGACAAAAGCATGTAACCACCCCGACCACAGAAGCTGAGTATGTGGTAGCCTCAGAAGCATGTAAAGAAGCTATGTGGTTAAAACAGTTATTGACTGAACTGAAAGAAAGTGTCGGTAAGATTAGTTTGTGCGTGGACAATCAAAGTGCCATAAAACTTATTAAAAACCCTGTATTTCATCACCGTACTAAACATGTAGACTTAAGATATCATTTTGTACGTGAAAAATATGATACCGGCTTACTTGAAGTTAAGTATGTTCAGAGCAGAAATCAATTAGCAGATATTTGTACAAAGGCTTTGCCTTTTTGTGTTTTTGAGAACATAATTGACTTGATGAATTTTAAATAAGCAGAATAAAATACCTTATTAGGGAAATCTTTCATGGGATAAAGATAAAGATTACCTCATTATTGTTATTCTATGTTCACCGGGTTGACATTCTCTGTTGATGTATTCTATGTGTAGTAGTAGATGTACGAGCTCTCGTTGTTCAACTAGTATCCATTGTTATTGATATACGTTATTCACAATATGCTGAATATACAATATATAATAGAACATCTCCTTGGTTGTTCCATGACTCCACATCACCTCATCAGTATCGGGGCGTCCTGAATATCAAAATCTTGAGACCTAACCAAGTTACATGGAGCCTATACCGGGAGAACATATTCAGCCAACAAGAGCGCTCCAAAAAAGAAGTAATATGATCTCTCCTTCTCACTCCATAAATCAGTCTAAACAGCTGTTCTGCATTTTTTGAATTAGGTATCTATCCAGGACATCCAAACACGGGTAGTAAACGCTGAGGCAATGATTGAATTGGGATAAAACAAGTGAGTCACAAAGCAACCTTCTGGTATCTTGAGATAGGCAAAGTCATAGATATAGATACATCTTAGGGAGTTGTAGGCTGAACGAAGTTTACTATTGAGATGTACATTGAATCGTAGCTGTGAGTCCATGAGTAGTCCAAGGTTTTTAGATGTCTTAGAGAAAGCCAGAGATCTTCAATGTTTCTTTAGCTAATTCTGTGTTCTGTTTGCTACCAAATACCACAACTTCTCAGGATTTACTTTGAGTAGGTGATCTTCAGCTATTTTGAAGAATTTGTTTAAATCCGAGTTGACTAATTCTTCGGCTAAGAAGATCTGGCTCAGAAGAGAAGAAAAATACAATTGCGCATCGTCAGCATAACAATGAATCATGCAATTTATTAACCATGTATTAAAATTCAATGTGTATATAATATACAAAAGAGGACGCAGAATGCTTCCCTGAGGGACCCCAACTTTAAACTCTAAAGGAGTCGAATAACGCTCTTGAGATGTCACCCGTTGTGATCTACCAGATAGGAAAGACCGGACCAGATTTCTAGCGCTCTCACCAAAGCCAACATAGTGAAGCACCTCGTACATTAACGTGTGTGGAAAAGAATCAAACGCTTTGCTTAAGTCCAATGTTATTAAGGCCGCAAACATATCATCATCTGCCGCCTTCAACAAATCATCAACTACATTAGCCAGTGCTGTCTCGCAACTGTGATGTGTTGATTCGTAGGTAAGATATTGTACCTCGATAAAAAAGTTCTGATCTGGCCCTCTACAATTTTTCCAAGAATTTTTCAAACCGTAGGCATTATCCGTATAGACCGAAGTTGATTGAAATCGGTAGGGCAATCGACTTTCGGTAAAAGGAACACAAGTGGAGTTTTCCACAAATTGGGAAAATACGACGTTAGAATGCATTCATTAATAATGTGTGTTACATGGGGAATGATGAATGGGCAACACAGTCTGATCATTCTTATATTAATGTCGTCGACATCAGTAGCATTCGACCGAATACTTTCCACTATCCTGCCAAACTCATCAAGATCAACTAACCTAAACTCAAATAGCTCTTCTACCTCCTCGAATATGTTATTTTTATAAAAATTAAACACTGCGTCATTAGGTCTCACATTGTGATTTTTTACAAAATGATTATTTAGTTTATCTGGGTAACTCAAATTTTCAGATAGGATACATTTTTTTCTTTAGAATATTCATTTTCTGTAAAAATTGCCATTTTTCTTTAGTATTAAAGTTTTCAAGTTTCCTTTTAATATAAGCTCTTTTTTCAGATCTTATAGCGTTATTTATTTCTTAGTTGTTCATAATAATCGAAGTGTGCAGGGTCACCTGTCGCCTTGAATCTATTGAGGGCTTTACTTCTCAATTTTTGCATTATTTTGATGTTATCAGTTATCCAAGGTGAACAGGAGGCCCTCATATTTTCACGAAAGAATTTAACCGGTGCATGAGTATCGAAAAGATTAATAGTTAGGTTACTGAAATACAGGAGTTTTTCATCAATCGTAGGAAGTCGTAACAGTTTTTGACAATTGAGTGCCTGAAGGTCCTGGAAGAATAGTTCATAATTAATTTTATTCAAAGGTCTATTGACGAATTCCGTTGGTGCCGCATTGTAATTCTCCAGTTTGATTTTATGAAAGTAAGGAAATGGTCAGCGATACCCAGATCGACAGTTCCCGAATCAGATATATCGTCTATATTAGTAAACATGAGATCAAACATAGATAAATAAGAATATATAGATGGGACACTCACCGAAAAAAGTCTGAATCAAGTTTGTCGCTTTTCTCTAGCGACTGGTGCATGAAACAAATTCAACTAGAGAAAACTGTATTACGAACTCTCAAGAGAACTGCATTATCTCTGCTTTTAGAATACTGCTTTATCGACGCTTGGCGCGAATATTTTAATCTGCGTTCAGTTTTTCCTAGGGCTAAAATTGTTATTATTAAAACGAGTGTTCAGAAATTACTATGTTTTACTACCAAAACATTGAAATGCTTACATTCACACAACTTAACAACAAATACATTTCAATTTCTTGGTAGTAAAACATAGTAATTTCTGAACACTTGATTTAATTTTAGCCCTAGGAAAAACTGAAAGAATATTCAAATATTCGTTTCAATCTTCAAACTCACTATTTGAATTATAGAAACATGTTTGAACTCAATTATTCATTCATTATAAGAAATAAAAACTATTAAATAAAAAAGAAATGAAATTAACATATGTATTTACAATATCTAGTTTAAATTTTTTTGAAGTAAAACATAGTAATATCCAAAAACTTGTTTAAATGTCAAACTCACTATTTTATCACAGAAATATGTTCGAACAATAATTATTTATTGATTATAAAAAAAAAAAACTATTGAAAAAAACAAGAGATGAAATCAACATATTTACAATATTCCTAGGTGTTAGGACAAAAATTAAACCTTGAGAAAATTTATTTATGAGATCTTCCTTAAGATTCGAAATGTCTTTCAGTTTGGACCTTAATCGGGTCGATAAATTCCTTCTCTGGATTACTGAATACAAATGTTGAATCAGTTCTGGTTGCTATTTTGTTCACTTGCTTACAACACCAGAATAAGGAATACCTAATATTTGATCAAGATTATATGATGCACATTTCATAATTTGAATATTCAAATTCTTCAATATAATAATCTCAAGACATTTTGAAATTTTTCTTCTCTCACAAAGTCTTGGAATGAAAGAGATCATTAAAACCCTGATTAAATAAAAAGTAAGTAAAGTGTCCGGGTTTCATCAAATTACCAAATTGATATTTCCTATACTCAATAAAATCTAGATCTTTTAACAACTCACTATGACCAAGTAAATTAATCCTACAGATTGCACAGTTTCTAATAGATAAATCATTTGATATAATCTTTCAAATTGCACCACTCAACCTGAAGAAATTCTTTTCCTCTCAACATTTGGCACCGATCCAGAAACTGGCCCACACCATTTCAATATCTGTTACCTCAGGAAAGTCACCTAGAGAAAAATGAATAGTGTTAGATCATCCAGAGCATTTTGTTGGTGTGTTACATAGCGTTGATTTATATTCTAATTAACCAACTAAACGTAAAAATATTCTAGACTACATAGTAAATCAAAATTAACCAACCTGAAGAAATCATATTTCCTCTCAATATTTGATCATCTGACAATTTGTGCCAATCAGTTGGCTGTATAATTTCAATCCACCTCTTAAATAACTTGGGATCTCTCTAGGGAAAACGATGTCTAGGGCTGGTTAGATCTTGACATCCATGTACACAACATTTCTTAGTATATCCCATTTTCAAGTACTGTATTGAACTGAATATTTGAAAATACACTAGTTTAGATGCACTTAACTGTTTTGAACTTAACCCTCACGAAATTTAATCAAATAGAAATATGAGATGTATCCGAGGTTGGGCCATAACAAAACGTATACACAACCATCATTTCTTTTCGAAATATATGACCATTATTATCACAACTATTGCTAACGGTTGATGGTAGCAGCGGAAGCAAAAAGTATAAGTTAATGGTTAGCGCTATCTATTGACGGGTGCATCAACTAAAAACTTAGTCTAGGTGGGAGTAGGCAAGTGTCCAATCTATATATTTTTTTATCTATGGAGACTGCAAAGGAAAATGAGTCGGTTCTGTAATCACTTGTCTCATACAAAAAGTGAAAAACAAAGAGTCTAGTGAAGTACTGGCTCTTGAGCTTTCGTCTAACAAATTGATGTTAAAGTCACCCAAACAAATTATCCTATCATGCACAAGGTATATTTCGGATAGAGTATCCTCAATATGTCTCATAAAATCATTTATGTTCGAATTAAGAAGCCTATAGACAATGCCCAACACGATAGAATTTTCCTCTATAGATAGTCTTACCCACAAATTTTCTATGTGATCATCACAGTTAGATGACAACATTTCGATCTCAATATAATCCTTAACATAGCAAGCCACCCCACCACCTCACCTGCCCTATCGATTAAGGTAAAAAAATTTATAAGAGTTCCTATTCACCGCTGATTCGTCTCCGTAACACCAACGACATCATAATCCACAGCCAATACATGATCATGGAAAGAATCAAAATTAGCCAAAAGAAATCATATTAGCAATATTCAAACTCATATTGAGTTTCAGGAATTGAGAATAAATGGGAAGGAATAAAGAAATTTAGATAATAAAGAGATAAAGCAGATAAGTAAAGCAAAAAAAACAAAAACGTGCGCCATGCATCCATTAATTATAAAATAAACTCTTGCAGAGTCTAAATATCTACAATATATTCCTTAATTATTTATTATTTTTGAAAATATGAATAAAAACAATATTCTAATTTCCGCTAATATTTTATTGACACTACGATCGTTACGTCATACCATGACTTCTTCAGGTGAGTATTACAAGATACTGTATCTTGTAATACTCACCTGAAGAAGTCATGGTATGACGTAACGATCGTAGTGTCAATAAAATATTAGCGGAAATTAGAATATTGTTTTTATTCATATTTTCAAGATGAATTTCCGTCAAGTAAAGACCGAAACAATCATAGATATTATTTTTGAAATTCTGATTTTTTTTCTCATAATGGGACATTATTTGGGGTGAATAATTTTTGTTATGTTTTTTGTGTTCCGAGTACAAATGGTTATAGGTTATACGTAACAACACGTTGGTCATTTCTGTTTCATTTTGAATACTTTAAAGCTTACTTCGAGTTTATTCGTTCCAGATTTTATTTTATTTGGTGAGTTAAATTTTGATCTTGTGATATATTTGAATCTGAATTCAATACATTTCTGAAAAGATCTAGAGAACGAGATAGCTATCAAATGTAAGCATTCTCGTTCAGTTATTTTTATTTGATCCTTTATTTTGAAAATTTAAGATAACAAAATTTGAATATCAAATCAAATTAAAATATGTTTATCTCCTACAATTTCAATTTGTTATGATATTCAAATTTTGCTATATTTCTTCTATCAAGTAAAAGGCCTTTCTATTTTATTTTAATTTAAGATAATTCTTGTATTTGTATGTTAATATACATACTCATATAGTTTTTGTTAATACATTTGTTTTAATACGTTTCAGAGACAATGAAAAATATTTTATATTGATTATATATAAGGATATCAATTTGATAGTTTTTGTATATTGTTTCAATATATATATTGTAGAAGTTAGAATATATAATTCTGATTTGAAGTCATCGAGCTTTCTTTTGAATCCAGCTTTGAACAAACGGTTTAAAACATGCCTTTATCAGTGTAAAACTGTAAAGTGTACCGAATTTTGTTGAATTTCATTTTTAACACCCTGTAACTCATAACTGGATGGACCAAAAAAAAAACAGCAAAAGAATTTTTCTTGATTAATAACAAGCATATATCTGAAATTCTTTGATCGATACTTCACGAGATATCGATCACTGCCATCTACCGAAAAAATTATGGATTTCTTTTTCCCGAAGCTATCATTTGGTTTACCGAAAAAGGGCAGGGTAGTCAACAGCAATCGCTAGATGCCTCAACTGGATCTATTGAACGAGGGAATTTTGAAGACATGCCTTTATATGCAAAAAAGTGATCTTTTACCGATGCAGTGAACCGTGTCGCAAGTCGTTGGATACGATGGCAAAATTGTACGAATTACACTTCGATTTGCCCTAGCACCCACACAATGACGCCCACCTAATTGCAGGTCAAAGAAAAGTTCGTCGAGAAGAAATTTGGCTACAATGAAGACGTGATCACCGAAGTAAACGTCTATTTTGGGGCTAAAGAAAAATCTTTTTTCAAGAAATGCATCAAAAGGTGACAGAAGCACTGGTATAATGATTGTATTGCTTTTGAAGAATACTATTTTGATGAATAACGCCAAATTCAGTTTAAAAAACATGTTTCCTGATCAAACCTGGAACTCATCATGAAATCAAGTCTGTAGCTGTCAGAAGCTTTAGCTTTCCCTGAAATTATTAGATGTAAATATTTGATTGATTCGGTCTTTACTCGTTTTAATTAAAAAAAAATTTATTGTCTGTTATATATTTATTAGATGCAAGTTTAATTGCCTTCATGTTGATGCCAGCCGTACGATAATGATCCTTCAAACTTCTCATCCAAATAAATCCACTCTAAGAGTTTGAATGAAGAAATTTTTCCTCAAAAACGTCGCAAATTTTTTCAATTAAAAATAATTATGCTTTATACAGGGTTTACAGGCACTTGTGACTCTTTCTCAGGTGTGAATAATGTACCTATATAAAGTCCAGTCAGGAATGCTTTAATTTTTTTCCTACGAAGCCCCCCTGCGAATATATGTGCCTCCAAATGGTAATCCCATAATTAATTTTTTTTGTAACAATTTCCAAACGACTCAAACGATTCTGGTATGAATTTTATTAAAGGAGTACCAATGCAATATGAGAGAAGGCATCGTTTTCGAGTTACAAGCATTTTTATTATTTCATATCAAATTATTTTTTCAGGAATTTTGCAAGTTATTCATTGTTGCTATGGTTACTGAAACTTTTCCTTATGTGATTGTTTTTTTTTTTAAATATCTCCATTGACAAAAAAAATAAAGAATTTATGAATATGAATTCAACGTACAGATTTACATTTTGTAATCCTGTTAGGGCAACGGAGTTTTATGCAGAGTACCTACAAACAGAAATTTGTCAAATAAAAATACATTCAAGGCAATGTATCAAAAACTTCGAGAAACTGGTAAACGATACCATATTGGAAATTCTTACAATGGATATTCGAAGAAACAAACAATGGCGAATGGTAATGAAATATCTTCCAATGAATTTGGTAGTTGTTCGGTGAGATATTCTAAATATCTTGCATTATCAAGTCTCTTGGCAAGAATGAACGGGAAATCAATTGATTTTCAAATGTTTCAGATGTAATTAAAATTCTGCCTCAATTCTTTGTTATTATACAGCAAACTTTACTCTTGAAGGAAAATCTGTTGGACTCATTGAATGAAGTTTTTGAAGATGAAGCGGATGAAGCAGCTGTTCTTTCATAATTAGATGAGCGATAGATCTTGGAATATTAAGCTCAGTCGACAATCGTCGACTCTTTGTTGGATCCTGCTCTATTCTTTACAAAATCTCTTCTTTATAGCTTCTGTCCTAACATTTCTCCCACCTCCTTCACCTCCTCTTTTTAGTGAAATACTCCTTTAAATAGATGTTAGATATAAAAAATATAATACTTATGAAGAAAAATTATGCAATTATTGATGAGTTCCTCGAAATGTTCGATCCACATTGAATGTATTTTTATTTGGCAAATTTATGTTTGAGAAGTGTTCCGCGTTCATCTTCCTTGCTCAGTACGTAAATCACTATCGAAAATGGATGAGCTTGAAGAACTGCTACTGCTGAGAATGTTGGCTGAAGAAGCAGAAAATGAAGAAAAAAGAAAACGCAAATTGTGGGTTTGTAATAGTTTTGGGACCAGTACTTCTTCTCATTTATATTAACCAGATGACGTCCCTGAACATTCCAAATGGCGAGATCTTGTCGTATACAGATGACATTAAGCTGTTATTAAGGGGAAAGTTGGGAATTAATTTACAGAAGCGCAAAAGAGGATCTGAAGTTCATACAAGCATAGCTGACGGACAGTATGCTGAGTCGAAACACAAACAATTTCTCAACACTTCCGTTAAATGATCTTGACTGTGAGAACTCTTCTTGCTCTTTTCCAGAAATAGGAAGGGTTACCTCTGTTAGATATTTGAGTGTTTATATAGATCAACATTTGAAATGTAACGCCCAGGCAGAGTACCTCAAGACTCGTCTTAAAAGTATGATCCATATTTTTTACAGTTACGTGCAATTACAAGTGTTGCCTATATTCTCAAGGTTTATGAGTTTTTGGTGGAGTCAGTATTATAATTATTTGGAAAAGGTCTGTTCGACCATGCTTTGGAGGGGTTGCAAATTATACAAAAATAGATTCTGAAAATAATTTTACATAGTTCAGAAACTTTATTCGCAAAATTTGATAAACTGAATATTTGAGTGTCTGATATATGACACCAAAAAATTCAAGAATTATTATGTAACTCGAAATTATCAAACAAGATATCAATGAGGAGAATCACACAGGGTGCCTCGTTTTCTTAAATACCATTTGCAAAGAAATTTTCGTTTTTTCGGTCCGAAATTTTTAACCTCTTGCCTACAATTTTGAAAAATATTAACACACGAAATAGAAAAGCTAGAAATATTTCGAGGATTCATATTAAACAAAATAAGGGGGAATTTTAAAGCATTGTTAATATTATTATTATTATTTTACAGTTATGTTCTAATAACTCTTATTGTTATCTAAAATGGCTCATCTAAGTTTCTGATACTGGTTACTTCTTACAAACCGAAGTTTCGTATCTCTTCTTTCATAGGTTTCCCTGCTTTTTTCTCTCTTGTGTTTTGGTTTGTGTGCAGTCGAGTTATATTCAGTAACTATGTAAGGCTGTTTTTCTTACTATTTAATTGTGAAGCAACTCTGTAGATTACACTGAATAAATATTATAGTTCGTCTAGAAAGTGTCCGGAATTTATTACTTTACATAATTTTAATATACTTTTTTTGCAACATTCTAATCCAAAAGTAATATATAAAATAGGTTGTGCAGATAGTCGGCTATGGTTGAAGTTGCATTGCAACACTATTTGTCAAATATCGTTCATTGTCAACAGGTATACAATTTATGAAATAATTTCGCAACTATAAAAAACAGGTAGAATATTTGTATAGAAGAGGCTTTCGAAACGTTAAAAAATTAGTGGAATTGACTGAACTGAGAAAAATTACTGTATATGAGACAATAAAGAGGATCAGAAAGGCATGGATATGAGGCATAGACCAGTTTCAGGAAGACCGCCTAGGATTAAGGGAGGCTTTACTGGCATTAAGAGGACACAATCCGCTCCTGGAGTTTCGCAAATTGGCTAACAGATTTGGAAGTCAACGAAATATAAAAATATGTCCAGAAGCAGTCCGTATGTCACTGAAAAGACCAGGCTACCTATAAATGAAAACCTATAATAACACCTTTACAAAAGGAACTTAAGCTCTCGGGTGAATGCGGATGTTGCGAGGGAGCTTCCACCTCTTAGTTCGGGAGACGGCATTTCGTTTCCGTGCATGCGCATCTGAAACTCGTCAGACAGGCTTGATGCGCAGGCTCTGCCTGTTACGCCGGTGACCATGCGTCCGCTTAGAACGCTGACTTTCAAACGCATTGCCTTACTCTATTTGAACCTAGCGGGGACGGTTAATCACGATTCTTATGACTGATCGGGTCCTCTATCGGTACGCCGGTCAAACTACGATAGAGCAAGGCAGGTTTCTGGACGAGGAGCAAAGAAGTTGTTGGCTACAGAACGAAGGATAGAATTTTGTAAACGTTATCAAGAAGATAATTTTAATAATGTCTTAATATCTGATAAAAGTTGTTTCCAACTTGGTGGAAATCACTTAAAAATTCTATCAAAATAACCTGTAATTGTTCAAATTTCCGAATTTCCCACCAAAATAATAGTTTGGGGAGCAATATCTCAGAGAGGTGCTACGCTTCCCTGTATAGTTGATGGTACCATTAATAGTGAAAAGTATTATGGCATTCTAAATGATTTTCTCCTTGAAATGGCGCCTGCTTTATATCCATAGTGGTGGCGTTTTCAGCAGGATAATGCAATAAAATGCCATAATTCGGCCTATACTCAAGCTTGAATGCAAATGACAACCATTTTATGGCCAGCAGCCTCACCAGACCTTAGTCCATTGAAAACATATGGGGACTAATGAAGATTGAAGTTGAACGAGCGGCGCCACGAAATAAAGATGATTTAATTCAGTTAGTTTTACAGTCATGGAATACCATCACCGGAAATTATGGAGGTGATTTAGTTTCGGATATACCTCGATGTTTACTCGAGTGTTTACAGTTAAATGGAGTTGTTCACTTGATGAAACATTTTGGATAATAATAAGGTAAACAAATACACTTGGCTGAGTTTCACAAAAGTTTAATTTATGTTGTTGACATATATATTTCAAAAATGGGTTGAAAACCGAAACATATATGTCAACAACATCAATTAAACTTTAGTGAAACTTAAGCCAAGTGTATTTGTTCACCTCATTAAACTGATTTCTTCTGTGATCGGATTCAAACTATAATAGTTCTTTCTCCCTCGGTACATATTTGAACATTTAGATCTTTTTTACAACAATTCTGTATTCCATTTCGCAAGTTTCATCCTAATTTTTTTTCTCTTTTCGAATTTTTTTTAAGGTTTTGTCCACATTAAGGAATATTATGTACTTGAAGTACAGGAAGTCCGAAATTAAAAATAATGTTCATGCGATTTCAGAGAACTGAACAAAAATCTCTATCCGGTAATTGATCCTCCAAGCATTTCAATCAAGTCAATATACACTTGTAATAATAAGTATATTTGACAATTGATGGATGCAATTGAAAATATATATTTTTCGAAGAATTATCGGTCAATTTTCATGAAATATTATAAGGGAAACGGGTATTATCCGAAACTGAATCACCAAAGTTTTCAACTCGATTGAATTCAGCTTCTAGATTTCAAGAGGAGCAATTATGGATAGGGATAATGAACCTTATGTAAATAACTTTTAGCGATATTTCACGAAGAATAATTTATAGTCTATCGGCTAGCCAGAGCTTTATGGTGATTGGAGAGATCAACAGGGAATTTGATGATATTATGAATTTTTCTCTTAAACTAATCGATGATTTTTCACCAAAATAGCGTTTTAGAGAATTATAGGATTTTTTCATTAAAATCATTTCAGTCCATGGGTTTAAAAGAATCTCAATATTTTATAATCATCAGGTCTGGAACCTTATACTCTTTTTATTACAAATTGGTCTTTGACCTTAACTCGTTGACTCTTGAGTTTG
This sequence comes from Megalocaria dilatata, assembly GCA_034642435.1. Classification (NCBI taxonomy): domain Eukaryota; kingdom Metazoa; phylum Arthropoda; class Insecta; order Coleoptera; family Coccinellidae; genus Megalocaria; species Megalocaria dilatata. Next base: position 70,238,976 of record CM067857.1, on the reverse strand, counting down.
AAGGCGCTGTTTATTATCGCCATTAACAATTTTGTTAAAAGGATGCAATAAAATATCGAATGCTTTATTGCAAACGGTTCACATCTTATTTAAAATATTTATAATGAACCATTTTACCTCTTAGTAAAGGGAAGGAGTATACAGACTACGAATTAGTCGAAACAGATAAATAACGTTACTCAGTTTTCAAAATGAATTATATCCTTCTTTTCTACATACCGTGTAGAAAAATTTTCCTCTTGGTTTCGTGTTATGAATTCGGTTTAATCTGAAAAAATCGTAGATATCTCAAAACTTCTTTGAAGGCGGTAAAATTGAGTCTTTTCGCATTCAAATTTTATTACTTACTACTCTGTCAAGAAAGTACCGGGAATTTTCAATTAAAACAACATTTTTACATTTAATCGTCAAAATTTATTGGGTCGCCTTCAAAATAGGCTCCATTTGCTCCAATACATCTATGCCGACGGCACTTTATTATCGAAACATTTTTTATAGGCGCTTTCTGGGATGGACTTTAGCTCTCGCGCCGAATTTTGTTTTATGGCTTCAATCGACTCAAAACGGGTGCCACGAAGGGGCAATTTTAGTTTTGGGAAGAGGAAAAAGTCGCAGGGAGCCAAATCCGGCGAATACGGTGGTTGCTGAAGCACGTTTGTTGAGTTTTTGGCGAGAAAGTCAGTCACAATCGTAGCTCGGTGAGAAGGCGCGTTATCGTCATGCAAAATCCATGAGTTGTTCGCCCACAAATTTGGCCGCTTCTTACGGATACGCTCACGCAAACGTTTCATAACGCCTAGGTAATACTCCTTGTTTACCGTATGACCCTCTGGAACGAATTCGTAGTGCACCACGCCACGGATATCGAAGAAAACAATGAGCATCACCTTCATTTTCGAGCGGCTTTGGCGTGGTTTTTTCGGTTTCGGCTCATTTTTTGCCACCCATTCCGATGATTGCTGGCTTGTTTGCATATCGTACTCGTAGACCCAGGTCTCATCACCAGTTTTAATGCGTTCCATGAATGTAGAATCGGAATTACAGCGATCCAGCATGTCTGAAGCAACCTGTTCGCGATGACGTTTTTGAAGAAAATTCAGGTCTTTCGGTACGAGTCGTGCGGCCACCTTTCTCATGCCCAAAATATCAATCAAAATCGTACGTGCGGACTCGTGGGATATCTTAAGATCATGTGCTATCTCTCTCAAGCTGGTACGACGGTTTTCCAGCACCCTTTCCTTAATTTTATCGACGTTATCTTCGATCAAAGCCGTCGATGGGCGACCACTTCACGACCGTCCTTGAAGGCTCTGTACCACTGATATGCACGAGTTTTCGATAGAGCATTATCACCAAAGGCCTTTTGCAACATTTTCAATGCATCGGCACACGAAAATTCATTTGCAACACAAAACTTTAAACAAATTCTTTGCTCAACGTAATCACCCATAGTAAAAATCGACACGCAATCTGACATCGACTGACTTAATCAGCTGTTGCAAACACACTAGTTGACAGATCCCGCTCAAGCTTGGCATAGTAATTAAGGACAGTGATACCAACCTAGGAAAAAAAAATGTTTACCTGCCTCATTGCCCCGCCAGATGTAAATCGATAATTCCCGGTACTTTCTTGACAGAATGTATATTCTGGATATTAATTGGATTTGAAATACCACCATCGATTTTAGGTAACCGAGATATTCCATGATTCACTAATCTTTCGGCAATTCTTTGATATTTTATGTATTCAATGCCTTATATAACTGTGCTGAATTTTTTTGGTTTTGATGTGTATCTTATTATTGGATCATAAGAATCTCTGAATTCAGGTTGTTCCATTATCACGTAGCATTTTGAAATGCAGTTCCTTTTAGAGCAATTCATATTGTTATCAAACTTTGTTCCAACGATGCACATATTCTATTTGTTTGTTTTTGTTGAAGCTCTGTTGTGAATGAGGTGTTATGAGGGAGCTTCTACCTCTTGATTCAGAGGTGGCGTTTCGTTCGAAATTTCGTACCTGAACTCTTCAGATAGGCGTGGTGCGCAAGTCTTCCTATGACGCCAGTGAACTGTTCAACGTTGGAACTCGGCTGTCTGAAAGCTCGCACTCTTCTTAAACCGGGCGATGACGGCGAGCTCGGTATTCGATAAGCGATATGGTCCTCTGTATGCTATGCCGGGAAGCTGCAGCAGAGCAGAGTAGAATTCTGAGCGAGAAGCGAGACAGATCGCTACATTGTTATTGAAAATTCTGCAGATTCTCACATGGATCGCTTTCGATCCTGGATTTAGGACTTGGCCTTATTTTTGAGAAAGTCTGAATTTTACTCTCAGATGAAACGAGCCTATGAGAATTTAACTGACAATAATAACTTTATTCAACCAGAATTGGTGACAATCCTACAATTTATCTCACTAGCCATAAGATAAAAATAAATTCTTCTTAAGCAGAATGAATATTAACTGAAATATATAGTGCAAGTAAATGTTACTGTCTATGCCACTGTATCACAAGAATTTTCCTATTTGCTTATTCTCAGAAGCCTTGAGTGTCTTCATCCACGAAGCCAGAGTTTATATCTTTCTTTTGCAGTCTGTGACTGAAAACTATCTGCAGTGTCATTTTGTGAAGCATTCAAGTAGAAGTTGCCCATAGATAACTTGCCTACCCCCACCTTAAACTAAGTTTTTAGTTGATGCACCAGTCAATAGATAGCGCTAACCACCAACTTATAATTTTTGCCTTCGCCACTAGGTACCGCTACCATCAGCCGTTAGCCATAGTTGAAGTAATAATGGTAATATATTTCGAAAAGAAGTAGTGGTTTTGTTTACCTTTTGTTATGGTCCAACATCGGGTACATATCATATTTCTTTTTGATCAAATTTCGTGAGAGTTAAGTTCAAAACAGTTTAGTGCATATAAACTAGGTTAATTAAAAAAATATAAATGAGTCAGTTATTTATTTCCACAAAAATGTTTGTACTACTACAACAATTGTTTCACCATACTGTGGCTTCTTCAGGTATTACATTGTACTGTCTGATGGTATTCAGTGTAACCGAGTTTAAATACATTGTTAGGTATGTGACCAAATAACGGAAGCACAAGTCATCAAAACTCTAGGTGTTTATTGGAGTTGGCCGCTAAAAATGCTATTAAGGAAAGATAGTCAGTAATGGAGACTTAACAACATCTGTTTGTTCGTTCAAAAGGATTTTACGGGCATTAGACCTGTTGATTTCAAGAAATTCTAAAAGTGTTAATCTAGAACTTTTGCTTTCAACGTGGATAATTTCATAATTATTGTTGAAATTATGCCTGAATTCTTCAAGATGATTAGCATATGTCGAATGTACAGAATCGGATATAAAACCCCTTTGGTGTTCTTGGACACGTTTCTTGAATGATCTACCAGTCTGGCCAATGTATACTGAAGGGCAATCTTTGCTACGGAATTATTTAATTTATTTGTTCGATCTTTATTGTTTTTTATGTAGGTACTAAGGTTATTAATGGTTATTGTCAATTGTCATTGCTGATCTGCTGACTGTATTGAACCTCAAATATTTTAACATCTATTGAGGAAGTATAGTTCATATGTGTTATTATTCAATTCTTAGAGAACATTCTTAGAGTATAGATAGATGTTCCAAGTTGTCAAAGAGTTATTTTTGAAATTTGTGTAAATGTATTTTCTTTATGCTATCATTTATATGCTCAAGATTTACCTTCGAAACATATATTCCGAAAATTATATTTTGAATTATTGAATTAGTAATTTGCATATGGCTCACTATGAATGAGGAGTACGATTATATCTATGACGCGAATTATAACGCCCAGATTCGACCTATTACCTGATTAATAGCAAAGGCATATCGATTCTGAAGAATTATATTATTTTTCAAGTTTCAAGATGCGTAAACCTCGCATAAATCAAAGGAACTAGTGCGACACTGATAATTTGGGACCAGCTTTACGAGATGGTGAATCACAGAGAAATGTTCCTAGAAGGTTCAAAATTCCAAGACAAACTTTACGCAGGTTTTTCAAGATATAAAATGCACAAAAATACAGAGTAAAAAAAAGGGCAGGTTTTTTACTTGTAAGAGATTTTCTCAATATCTTAAATATCAAAGTAGTTCTGTTACATCTCGCTACAAATTTTAATTTTAAAAAATTTCTCGTATAATTTTAAGGACTCGTCTTCAACGAAGACAAGCCATTATAGGTCTCAGAAAGTGCACGTGTCGCAAATGGACATATTTAGTCCTGCTTAGGGCACGGCCGATTTGACAGACTCACGCTTCGGGTTTTTCATGATTCTCCGGACATTAGGCAGATAGTGGACCGTCCGTCCAATAGTCATCTACTATTTCAGGCGATTTTAGTTCGCCAGTCAGTACCTTATCGATCTTAACTTTACTCGAATATTCGAAAGCTTTCGACTCTGTAGATCATGAACTTTTAGTTGCTATATTGCATTACATTGGTGTTTCACGGAAAGCTACGGCACTATTGGCTGATTATGTTGAGTGTAGATCTCAGGCAGTAGTCATTGATAATACTACTCTGTCAAGAAAGTACCGGGAATTTTCAATTAAAACAACATTTTTACATTTAATCGTCAAAATTTATTGGGTCGCCTTCAAAATAGGCTCCATTTGCTCCAATACATCTATGCCGACGGCACTTCCAATTATCGAAACATTTTTTATAGGCGCTTTCCGGGATGGACTTTAGCTCTCGCGCCGAATTTTTTTTTATAGCTTCAATCGACTCAAAACGGGTGCCACGAAGGGGCAATTTTAGTTTTGGGAAGAGGAAAAAGTCGCAAGGAGCCAAATCCGGCGAATACGGTGGTTGCTGTAGCACGTTTGTTGAGTTTTTGGCGAGAAAGTCAGTCACAATCATAGCTCGGTGAGAAGGCGCGTTATCGTCATGCAAAATCCATGAGTTGTTCGCCCACAAATTTGGCCGCTTCTTACGGATACGCTCACGCAAACGTTTCATAACGCCTAGGTAATACTCCTTGTTTACCGTCTGACCCTCTGGAACGAATTCGTAGTGCACCACGCCACGGATATCGAAGAAAACAATGAGCATCATCTTCATTTTCGAGCGACTTTGGCTTGGTTTTTTCGGTTTCGGCTCATTTTTTGCCACCCATTCCGATGATTGCTGGCTTGTTTGCATATCGTACTCGTATACCCAGGTCTCATCACCAGTTATAATGCGTTCCATGAATGTAGAATCGGAATTACAGCGATCCAGCATGTCTGAAGCAACCTGTTCGCGATGACGTTTTTGAAGAAAATTCAGGTCTTTCGGTACGAGTCGTGCGGCCACCTTTCTCATGCCCAAAAAATCAATCAAAATCGTACGTGCGGACTCGTGGGATATCTTAAGATCATGTGCTATCTCTCTCAAGCTGGTACGACGGTTTTCCAGCACCCTTTCCTTAATTTTATCCACGATCTCCTTGAAGCCTCTGTACCACTGATATGCACGAGTTTTCGATAGAGCATTATCACCAAAGGCTTTTTGCAACATTTTCAATGCATCGGCACACGAAAATTCATTTGCAACACAAAACTTTAAACAAATTCTTTGCTCAACGTAATCACCCATAGTAAAAATCGGCACGCACTCTGACATCGACTGACTTAATCAGCTGTTGCAAACACACTACTTGACAGATCCCACTCAAGCTTGGCATAGTAATTAAGGACAGTGGTACCAACCTAGGAAAAAAAAATTTCACCTGCCTCATTGCCCCGCCAGATTTAAATCGATAATTTCCGGTACTTTCTTGACAGAATGTAAAACATCAACATACTTGAGATTGAGCGGTGGAATTCCACAGGGATCTATCTTGGGTCCGCAACTTTTTATTATATATATATATATATATATATATATATATATATATATATATATATATATATATATATATATATATATATATATCATGCTTCGCTAATGTCTGCCTTTCAGCCACTTCTTTTTTTTTTACGCTGATGATAGTCAACTAAAACTTTCCTTCAAACCTCATGAATGTCGACGGGCAGTGGCGGCCCTTAATTTCGATTTGAACGTCATATAAGAGATATCAATGCCTTCGTTTGATATCTAATAAATCCATGTGCCAACTCTTTGGGAGAAAAAATCAAAGAAAAATGTTCTTGCAAAATTATGGTCAGAGCATTATAATGACCATTCATTACAAATTTTGCAACAACATTTTCCTTTGATTTTTTCTCCCAACGTTTCCATAAACGTTCTTTTTGTGGATAGTGCCAAGAATTTGGGTTTGACAATTGATACTGACTTACGATTTACGAGGCATATATCCAATTCGCTGAGCAGGGCTTACTTGAACCTAAGACTCTTATATAATATCAATACAGAAACTACCTCAATAGATCGGACAAGATATTGCTTTGTGAATCCCTAGTACTGTCACATATGAATTTTTGTGATGTTGTCTACAGTCCTTGTTTAACAGTCTTTGATAAGAATCGAATACAGAGGCTTCAGAATCATTGTTTGAGATTCATTCACAGAATTCGAAAACGAGATCCAATAACATATACCCTCAAGAAAACAGGATGGCTCAACATGGAAGATAGGCGGAAATTTCATTCTTCGGTTTTGTTTTTAAAGATAATCAAGAAGGGAGTACCGATAACACTTTTCAACAAAGTTTTGTTCCGATCTGGTGTGCATTCTGTGAATATTCGCTCTAAATGTAGTTCAAGAGATCATTTTCCTACCAAGTGGCAAAAATTATGAATGAATTAAAATTTGAGTATAGAAATATCTCACTCGCTGAACTGTTCATCTCACTTTTTTGGCTTCTGGAGTTCTGTTTACTAAAGAGTCTAATAAAGATGTTGTGTGACTGACTATTTCTGGGCTCTGTTTGAGGTGAGGCATACATAAACATTCAATTATATAATCTGCGGCATTGTTGAAGTTGTTATTTCTTAGTTGGGTATGCTCGGATTTCTTTAATTTTCGTTTGTGTTTTAAATTGTAGAGGGTTAGATGGAAGAATAGACGTATGACTTCAGGTGGTTTTCAACAAGTTACTGTATTATTTTCTGGCCTGGGGTCATGCGAACTAAATCTCGCCCTCAGATAAGTAAGTTTTTTGATTTGTATATTTTGGATTGGTAAATAAAGACCATCTATTATTATTATTTTCACTTGTTCTTTCAGCTTTTCTCTCCTTTTTCATTGCAAATTCTTCAAAATGAGTAGAAAAATATTTGATGTCACTAACCCAAGGCACGTGGACGAAATCATGGAGTTATTGAGAAGGGAAGATGACGTGAATCCCACTAGAAATCTCTGAGAAGAAAGTGACTTATCTTCTGTAGATTAAATTGAATAACGGAAAGAGGGATCGGAAAGTGAACAAGAGGCCGATTTCATCTGTTGATAAAATGCCGAGGTAGAAGGTACGCAAGAGTATTTTTGGGACGTGTAACGTTATCATTCCGGCTAATTGGATTTTTATCCTTCTAATTCTATTTGAAATTTATTTGTTATTGTTCACATCGGAAAACTGTTAGGTTAATTGTCATTTTGTTCGCTTTGAGTAATTCTTATTGTTGCGCGGGAAACAAGTGGCCTCTAGAATTCATTTGGAAATTTTTATATGGATGTATACTTTAACTTAAATAAACATCTCTGTTGGTATACTAAGTGAGGTAGACCATCGTTACCGCTTTTAATTATTCAATAAATTTTCGATTCCCGACACTCTTCCTCTTCGTTGTAAAAGATTTCTCTTGACAATTAGCATCTCTGTCAACTTATTGGATGCATATGATATTCTGAAGAAAGAGGTGAATTCCGAGGTCAGGCTCGAAACAGGCAGGTTGTCAAAATTCCTTAAGTGTTTCTAACTAAACTTCTACTGTGTTTTCCTTAGTGGTGAATTTAACATTCAGTTGATGAACTAGATAGTTAAATCAAATCAAAATAATAGAAAATTTACAATGAGGAAATTATTTTTCATTTGTTGATTTAACCTTATTAAATAATGAAATTAATTTGTTGAAAAAACAGTAGTAGGTGACGCAGAACTATTATCACAAAGTCAATCAATAACAAAGACGAAAAATGCGACTAAACAAAAGTTTACATATGCGGTATCTGATAAAGGTCCATTCACAGTATTCATTCAAGGCAAAATTGGTAATATGGGAAATCTTGATCCACTTTCGTTGGGCAAAATATTTTTTGAAAATGAGGATTTTAATTTCGACATGGAGAATATCGCTAGAAAAGGTAAAAATAGAAAAGGCATTGACTTTTTGCTAATGCACGCGAAGCGAATATGTTCGTTGAAAACAAGAATTTCAATGAATATGAAGTTTTTATACCAACACATTTATAATAACGTAGTATGAGACGTAGGAACAGATATTTCAGAAAAGGAAATAATGAATTATGCGAAAACAACTAATGAAATATTGAAAGTACGTAGATTTAAAAGACGAATTATAATAGATAATAAGCCAACATACGTAAATACAAAATCAATCGTTATTACATTTCGTGGAAGAGTATTGCCAAAATATATAACACTATTTCAAAATATAACTGAAGTTGAACAATATATTAGCCCAGTAATACAGTGTTACAATTGTCTGAGATATGGACATACAGCAAATCAATGCAAATGTAAAAAGAAGTGCAGGAATTGCAGCTTTCAACATGACGAAGCAGTGTGCGAAAACAAAATCACTCGTATATTTTGTGCACGAGATCACGCGGCGGTCGACATAATTTGCCCAGAATATCGAAGGCAGAAAAGAATTGAAGAAGTTATGGCAGTTCATAAATACACGTATTTTGAAGCCAATAAAATTTTCAAAAGCAACGATAAAAATCTAATGATAAGTCCGAAGGAATATCCAACCCTACCTAAATACAGATACATAGAAAACTACACATCAACTCCTGCAACCATATCCAGTCAATTGTTCGCACAAAAATTTGCAACAAACAAAGAAAAACAAATACAAATAAATCATCCCACCAACTCACGTAACATTACTTACTCTCAAAGAAAAAGACCTCCCCCACAAATACCAGAATTCGATCAAGAAGAACATAAAAAATGCTTAATTAAGACAAACACCAGTAAGAACAGACTACACGATTGTGAAAAAATCAAAAATAAAACCTAGAAAGTCAACAGTTAACATAACAGATAAAATTTTGAGTGACACAAAAGAAAATATAAACCAGGAAACACAAGATGATTGGTGCTGGAATTCTCAACCAAATATCACATCAAACCAAAATAATAATAAAATAAATATAATTCATGACTACAAAATAGTACAAACTACAGCAATCGTACATAATCAGGAAGCATCACGGAAGATTCGGAAATGATAATTAGCTCAGAAGAGATTTAGATAATATCAATTACAAAAAATTAAAATAAATACTTTTTAGTTCAAAATTTAAAAAACAAAAATATATATTATATATTATATTATAATATATAATATTATATTTAAATATAATATTAAATTTATATATATATATATATATATATATTGTTAGTGCAGCATTCAAGTTTCCCTAATTTATTTCTGAAATTGCGCATATATGCACCACTCATCTTTCAGATGACACTGTGCGCATGCGAGAGATTTTTTCTTCGACCAGAATCTTCTTAATGATCACGGATCGACATTACGTTCGATATTTTTCCGGCTTATGAGTTTTTTAATTCTTTCAAAGCAAAAAGTGTTCAGAATTTCTTATTACAAGAACGATAGTTCAACAAGGTGTTGGTGTCAGAGTTCCAGACAAGGGGATCCCCAACTAACCAGGAATTCAGTGGATGAGGGTGAGTGTCCATCTGAGATTTGTGGTGTATTTCTAATCATTATCAAATTTACACATACAGTCTGCTAATTTTCTACCGAAGTGCTAACATTTTGGTCCTTCGGGCCGGATGACTAGTGATTTCTTATTTTCTTTCTTTTCATTTCGAGATTTCCACGTAGGTCACCATCAAATTATTATTAATTTTCATTCATATCGATTGTAGGAAATCGATAAATCCGTACAAGCAGTATACGCTTATCGCTTCATACAAAAAAACCATATGTTCAACTTAGGTTCACTTCAATCGATATAAACATATTCTTTCATTCCGCATATTTCTTCTTTCAATTCATATTGGAAAATAATTAAAACTCAAATACGATTACAACTTCCCAAGTTTTCGTTGACACCCTTTCTGTTCTAATAAACTTTCTTTATATTATCTTTTCTTCGCATAATTTGGTTCTTTACATATATCACTTTATATTTACATTCATTCAATAAAATATTTCACAAAAAATGAGTAACATCAAAAGATTTGAAAGCAAACGTAAAATATACGTTAGTCGAATTTCGGAATTTTACATTATTGCAAAGCAAAGCTTAACTGATACGTCGAAAAGAGGGCAATTAAAGGCTAGGTATGATGATATTAAAAAATTATTTGAGCGGTTTTCAGAATGTCATAATGAGATTATAATGCTGATTGAGGATGAGGCGGAATTTGATACACATGAGAAAATAAGAAGGGAGACTGAAAACTTTTATTATGAAGGTTTGTCTATTTATCATAACATGAGTAAAAATGATACTTCTAATTCGTCGTCGGTTAGTGTTGAAGCTTCTGCAAAACTCCCACCTCTTAATATACCCACTTTTGACGGTGATCCAAAAATTTGGTCAACTTTTCATGATCTGTTCGAGAAATTAATTCATGATAATTCCAATCTTTCAAATGTTGAAAAGTTCAGATATTTATTTTCCTTCCTAAAAGACGAGCCTTTGAAATTACTAAATGGTATCGCCATAAATAACGACAATTATAACACCGCTTTCAAAAAACTTATTGACAGATATCAAAATAAAAGACTTATAGCTTCGAATGCATTAGATTCAATTTTTTTCATTTCACTAAAAGGCAATACTGCAAAAGATTTTCGTATTCTACTCAATACCTTTTCCGAATCATTGGCAGTTCTTAATGCTTTAAATTTCAATACAGATCAGTGGGATTTTTTACTTTTCTATATACTTCTAGGGAAACTAGATATTGAGACTCGAACTAATTTTGAAATTCAAACTGATTCTAGCAAAATTCCAGAATATAAGGAACTTTATAATTTTGTTGAAATTAAATGCAAGGCCCTAGAATCCGTTCAACATTTGACTACTTCTAAAAATAAAGTATTTGCAGTAAGCAAAGAGAAGTGTAATAATAAATATAATTCCAAGACCAGCAATAGTTTTTCATTACAAACAAAAAATACTCATTATAATTCCAATGTTAAGTGTTACCTTTGCAAAGGTTCACATGGATTATCGAAATGCTCTGATTTCTTGTCAAAATCTCCGAATGATCGTTCTTCTTTCGTCAAACAAAATAAACTGTGTTTGAATTGCTTACATCATTCGCATAATCTAAATAATTGTCTTTCGTCGTACAAATGTCGCACTTGTAATAACCGTCATCACTCTCTGATCCATATTAATAGTTCAACTATCATAGAAAATATTCCACATTCTTCAACTGTATCAGGTAACACCTTTTCCGAACAAAATACAGTATTATTGGCTACTGCGGCGGTAGATATCCGTGATAGATATGGCACATTTCAACGTGTTCGCATTCTTATTGATTCAGGAAGTCAATCAAATTTCATAAGCGAAAAATGTTTTCGTAATCTTGGGTTACAGAGACATCAATTTTCTACAACTATTTTTGGTTTGAACGAAATGACTTCATTTTCTTCAAAAGGTATTACTGCATGCGATATCAAACCTACAAATTCCGACAGCCCTGTACTTTCTTTCGATGCTATTGTTGTTCCAAAATTATGTTCTAATATACCTGCTTTTTCTATTAAAAAGGGACAATGGGACCATTTACAGGGTTTACCTCTCGCAGATGAAAATTATTTTCTCTCAAGTCCAATAGACATTCTGATTGGTGCTGAGCTTTTCACTCATATTTTACTCAATGGACGTATCGTTGGAAAATTAGGCCAGCCTACCGCCCTTGAAACTATTTTCGGTTGGGTTCTTTTGGGTAAAGTTAACAATCCGTCTACAAGTTCAGAAACAAAAACTTTTCTTCTTCAATCCGATGTTCGTGTCGACATCTGTATTCCTAAGTTCTGGGAATTAGAGCAAATTCCTGATAAGCATTTTTACTCCGTCGAAGATGAAAAGTGTGAGACCTTTTTCAAAGAAACGACCACTCGTGATTCCACCGGTCGATTCATAGTTTCGCTTCCTTTCAGAAATTCGAAACCATTTCTAGGAGATACTTATACTCAAGCTTATCGTAGATTTTTCTTACTTGAAAAACGTTTATTAAAAAATCCATCTTTGTATTCTTCTTATTCCGATTTCATGAAAGAATATCTTGACAGTGGACATATGTCTTTAGCCACATCGGAAGCTATACCCAATGATAATTTTTGTTACTTACCCCATCATTGTGTTCTGAAGCCTGAGAGCGTAAGCACAAAACTTCGTGTAGTTTGGGATGGATCGGCAAAAGGCTCGAGAGGTGTGAGCTTAAATGACACTTTACTTCCTGGTCCAAAATTACAAAAGGATATAGTTTCTTTACTTTTACTTTTCCGTTTAGACGCAGTGGTATTCATAGCTGATATAAAGCAAATGTTCAGACAAATTTTAATATCTCCTTCTGATAGAAATTTCCAAAGAATTCTATGGCGTTTTAATCCAAACGATTCACTTTCAGAGTATACCTTAAATACAGTTACTTTCGGACTCAATTGTAGCCCGTATTTGGCAATGCGTACCGTTCGTGAGCTAGCTCTCCTAGAGAGAGAAAACTTTCCAATGGCTAGTAAGATACTAGAGGATCAAACTTATATTGATGATGTGCTGGGTAGTGCATCATCTGATTCTGAAGCTTTGTCTCTTCAAAAGGATTTAATCGATCTGCTTAGTCGCGGAGGTTTTATGTTGAGGAAGTGGGCTAGTAATTCTCCAGCATTGCTTTCTTCCTTAGACCATTCTGACTGTCAGATTCCTTTGTCCTTTGATAAGGATGAACCACCATTTCTGAAGGTTCTAGGTCTTCAGTGGTACCCTTCTCTCGATATATTTTCTTACAAGTGCCAAAATATATCAAAAGACCTCACAAAACGAGGCATCTTGTCCGATATAGGTCGGATTTTCGATCCATTGGGTTTTCTGTGTCCCATTCTTTTAAAGGCAAAATACATTATGCAATGTATTTGGTCCTTGAAAAAGGATTGGGACGAAGAACTTCCCGAGTCCATTAAAAATTCATGGACACAATTGAAGTGTGAACTTTCAGAACTCTCTGGATTACGTCTCCCTAGGCGAATCACCTTTGATCAATATGAGAGATGTGAGTTACATGGATTTTGTGACGCTTCAAGCATAGGTTACGCAGCGGTAATTTACCTCAGATTACAGAGAGGCGATTCTATTCACGTATTTCTAATCTGTTCTAAAGGGAGAGTTGCCCCCTTAAAAACAATTACTCTTCCTAAACTTGAGCTGACTGCTGCAAAGCTTTTGGCTGATTTGGTCAAATTTGTGACTGACACATTTTCTAGTCGACTCTTATTCGATCAAATCACTTGCTGGACTGATTCACAGGTAGTTCTTTCTTGGCTCAATGCTTCACCGAGCCGTTGGAAAACTTTTGTTGCCAATCGAGTACACCATATTCAGGAACTGGTATCTCCCGATTCATGGATGTATATTCCTTCATCTCTAAATGCTGCCGATTGTGCATCTAGAGGAATGAACCCATTGCAATTGATTCGTTTCGAAATGTGGTGGAATGGACCGGAATTCCTATCCAGCCCAAAAACCGAGTGGCCAAATTTTTCTGCTCAAACTTCAGAACTTAATAATGATGTAGTCTCTGCCGAAGAAAAAAGTATATCTTTATATGTAGATATTCCAATGGACGATTTAGATAACCTTTTAAATAAATTTTCCTCTCTTGAAAAAATAAAAAGAATTTTAAGTTACTGTTTACGCTTTTCGAAAATTTCAAAACCCGGTTCCCTTAAACAAACAGGCATTTTAACAATTCATGAGTTGAATGAATCGTTGATGTGTTTAATAAAACATACGCAATATTCGGTATTTTCTGATATCATAGAAATTATTAACAAAAACAAAATTTTACCTAAACCCTTTCGGAAACTTTCACTCTTTCTAGATTCTCTAGGTTTTCTCAGGGTGGGCGGCCGCTTAAAGAAATCCAGTTATATTGAATATGCCGCAAAACACCCTCTTTTGATGCCTAGCTCACATAAATTAACGATTTTGATTGTAGAGTCGGTTCACAAGCAATATTTACATCCCGGTTCAAAAACGTTACATAATTTACTTCTTCAAAAATATTGGATACTATCAGCTCGTCGAACAATAAGAAAAGTTATTTCTAATTGTTTTCAATGTTTTCGTGCCCGTCCAAATACTTACAAACCACCTGAAATGGCTGATCTTCCAAGTTTCAGAATTTCTAAATTAAAGCCATTTTCTCACGTTGCTATTGATTTCTGCGGACCTTTCTTCGTAACTATGCATCGCATAAAGGGTGCAAAATATTTAAAATCTTATATATGCGTTTTTGTGTGCACTACAACCAAAGCTATTCACTTAGAATTAACGCAGGAGCTTTCTACGTGTAGTTTTATCGCGGCATTCCGTCGATTCATTTCTCGACGTGGCATGATTCATGCGTGCTACTCCGATAACGGTCGGAATTTCATTGGAGCTCAAAATGAATTTTTGAAGTTAGCTCAAGAAACTTCTGGAACTCTAAGTTTCCAGTGGCATTTCAATCCCCCTACGGGTGCACATTTTAATGGCCTTGCCGAAGCGGGTGTAAAAATGGTTAAATCTCATTTACTACGAGTGGTAGGAGATCAGCGACTATCCTATGAAGAATTTACAACTTTGATTTGTCAAATCGAAGCTGTTCTGAATTCGAGGCCATTATGTTCTCAGAGCTCAGATCCTAATGATTTAATTCCGCTCACACCAGGGCATTTTCTCACTTTAGAACCCTTGAATTCAACAATTCCTGATGTTGATGTTTCTCATTTGAAATTAAACAGACTGTCTAGATGGCAGCTTATACAGAAAATGCAGCGAGATTTTTGGAAAAGGTACTTCGCGGAATATGTTAATACACTTCAGCAGCGTTTCAAGTGGGCTGAGCCGGCCAAAGAAATTGAGCTCGACGACCTTGTTTTGATCAAAAGCGATGTCGTTTCGCCTTTTAAATGGCCGGTTGGTCGCATTGTGGAATTATTTCCGGGAGAGGATGGACACAATAGGGTAGCTGCGGTGAAAACAGCTAATGGTATTTTCCGTAGACCCGTTGTGAAGCTTTGTCCACTTCCGAGAAATTGATTTTCAAATTATTTTCCTTTATAAAAATAATGTATTTTTATATTTGTTATTATTTTTCTTTTCTATTATTTAAATTTAATTTTCTGGTGACTTACATGGTGTTCTTTTTAAAAGGAGGAAACTTTTTTTTTTCTGTTTTCTTTAGAAAAACCCATAGGGGTTTTTGTGGGCGGCTATGTTAGTGCAGCATTCAAGTTTCCCTAATTTATTTCTGAAATTGCGCATATATGCACCACTCATCTTTCAGATGACACTGTGCGCATGCGAGAGATTTTTTCTTCGACCAGATTCTTAATGATCACGGATCGACATTACGTTCGATATTTTTCCGGCTTATGAGTTTTTTAATTCTTTCAAAGCAAAAAGTGTTCAGAATTTCTTATTACAAGAACGATAGTTCAACAAGGTGTTGGTGTCAGAGTTCCAGACAAGGGGATCCCCAACTAACCAGGAATTCAGTGGATGAGGGTGAGTGTCCATCTGAGATTTGTGGTGTATTTCTAATCATTATCAAATTTACACATACAGTCTGCTAATTTTCTACCGAAGTGCTAACATATATATATATATAAATTTAATATATATATATATATATACATATAGAAATAGAAAATTTGTATATTAATGTTAAAATATTCCATTAATTGATACAATTTAATATTTACCGAAGTAAAAGCCAATAAATTATACGTTATAATAGTCATAAAATACTAAATTAATATAAAATTAAATATAAACTAAAATTAATCCAAATGACAGGATAACTGAAATTATCCAATGGAATATAAGATCAATCAAATCAAATTTCGAAAACGTGGCTTATATAATAGACAACATTAATCCTGACGTGCTTTTGCTCTCAGAAACATTTCTTGATTCGGATACTTCATTTTAACTAGCCGCTCTCATTAAAAATACAATATTATTCAAAAGAACTGATATAGATAAAAATGTAATAGCCGCAAGATCGCAAGGTATGATAATAAAAATAGTACACATCTATAACCCCCCTGATCAAAAACTAAATGCTAACAAACTAAATAGTTTCATAAAATAATTCGATGAACACATAATTATAATAGGTGATCTAAACACACAAAGTCCGATGTGGGGATCAGGTACACTTAACTATAACGGCAAAATTTTAGAAAAAGTTGCGAACAACAATCTCATTATCCTAAACGAAGGATCGCCAACCAGAATTACAAAGCCAGGATATGCTCAACAGCTCTTGTAAATAAGTGTAAATAAGAAGTACGAACCAGGCATGAGCGACCACTTCCCAATAACGGTTAGTGTAGGACTAAAGTTAAAAAACATTCATCAAATATACACAAAAACACGGAAATTTAACACTCGCAGACCAGATTGGCAAAGATTCGGGAATAATGTGTTAGCAGTCTTAATGAATGACACAGTTAAAACAATCACTGAATTTGAAGAGATGATAGAAACTTGTCCAAAAGAAAACATTCCAGCTCTAAAAACCTACATAAGTAATAAATGCAGAAATGTTTGGTGGGACGATAAGTTAACAGAGTTGGTTAGAAATAGAAGAGAGACAACAAGAGATTACATCAAGGAACTAAGCAGACAAAAATTCATATAAGTGAATGAAATCAGAGCTAAAGTTAAACTTAAAATGAAAAAGAAAAAAATAGAATCGTTCCAAAATTTTTGTATTTCGTTCAGGAACGCTGAAAAGGCTTGGCAGGTTATCAAGAAATTTAATGGAAATCAAAGAAAAACGAGTTTAGAAAAACAACCATCTCAACAAATACTAATCCAACTTATGGAGAAATTAACATCTATTAAAAACTCCCGGACGCCAAAAGTTAGAAATAATATTAAAATGCCACCATTCAGTATTCAAGAGTTAGAATTAGCCATCAATGAGAAGAAGGATACAGCACCTGGTTTGAACGCATTAACCTACCCTATTTGTGAGAATCTACCTGAACAAGCAAAGGACAAACTTGTTGACATAATAAATTCTCTATTAGATGAACCCCAGAAGATATAAAAAATCTTAAAAATCATTATATTGCCCCTCATAAAACCTGTTGGCAATATAAACGATATAAATAGAATCAGACCGATAGCACTATCACCTTGCATTGTTAAAATTATCGAAACATTAATAAAAAACCGAATAGAAAATATAATAGAGAAATCGATAGAACTAGATAAACTGATGTATGAATTTAGAAGAGGCAGATCCACATACAACAACCCACATTTAGCCACATTTACAACTCCTACGCAAGAAAGCAATACACAATCATAATTTTTCTTGATATAAAATCAGCTTACAATAATGTAGATGTAAATATATTAGTACGAGATATGCTCGACATCGGAATACCAGTGAAATTAATTAAATTAATAAACGCAACATTAACAAATAGACAGCTATTTATAAAGGATAATAATCAAGGAAAAATATTAGGACCATAGATAACAAGTCGAGGCTTGTTACAAGGATCAACAATTAGTGCACCACTTTTTAATCTATACATTAAAAATATGTCAGAGTGTGTGAAAGAGGAAATGGATATAGGACAGTATGCAGATGATGTCCTTTTGATGATGAACGGATCGAACTTAGGATTAATGAATGAGAAAATGCAACAATCAATCGATGAAATCGAACGTTGGTTAAAAACTCGTAACCTCACGCTATCACCGACAATAAGCGCAGCAATATGATCTTCTCTAAAAAACAAATGCCGATAATACCTTACTTCACTGTTAAGAACCAACCAATCCAGTGGAAACAGGAAATCAAATATTTGGGAATCATATTAGACAATAGACTATCTTGGAAAAAACATATAGAAACAATGTGTTCAAAAGGCTCGAAAGGAATAAACATGATGAGAAGTTTATGCAGAACTTGGTGGAGGCACACCCTAAAATACTACTATCTATATACAAATCTCTGATCCGACCATACTTAGACTTAGGAGCAAAAACGTACGGTGGGTGTTCAAAGAAAATTCTTTGTGACTTGGATATGATACAATATCAGGCACATAGAGTGGTAGGGGGTTTTATGATATCAACAACAACTAACATAATCTTGACCGAGTGTGGAGAAATGCCTTTGGAAAAAAGAAGAATAAAGTTAGCTCAAAACTACATCTGTAAAAGTTATAGATTCTTAAACAACCCAATTATTGCAGAAATCGAGAAAATGACAATATTTAAAGGATACTGGAACAATAAGCATACACCAGCATATCTGAAAGCATACTACAACGTTAAATCAGAATCTAAATGAATATACAAGTCGAAACATCTACCGCTATTCGATTTAAATTACGAAGATCATGCTCATAAAGTAAACTGTCATATAACTCAATTAAAGAAAAAAGTATTAACAACACCTATAGATTTCAAAACCCTTCAGAATAGCATTTATATATACAGATTTATATATACATATGCTTCAGTCAATAATAATACAAATTCAGTAGGAATAGGGTTATACTCCCAATCATTAGACATTAATTATTGAGCTAAACTTCTAAACCATTGGCTAATTTTCGCAGCGGAAATGATGGCAATATGTAAAAGGCACTCTCATTTATAATAAAAAAGAAAACTAATACTGAATTGTTTCAGCCGTTACTATTTGGTAGTTGATCATAATTAAAACAAATTGTAGAAATTACTGTTTTACTACCAATAAAAATATATTCTACACATTTTCTTGTGACTCGAGTTTCGGGAAATGAACTATCCCATCAACAGACAACTGATTAGTACAGAGTGGTGCAGAGGTAGTTAAACAAAAGTGATAAATATTTTGAATATTTCAATAGATTCTAGGTAACACCTTATAGTGATACAGAGGTTTACAAGCGGAACGTGATAAAAACCCGGTTAAAAAAGAAGGGCCTTCTAACAGATATCGGAATGTCGGCAATCGACAAAGAAGGTTGTTAAACAGATGGTACCCATTTAAATATCTCAAATAATTTTTTGGGTTACATAGCTCCGTACAGTCATTCATTATTTTGTTGTACATCTCAAATATTTGAATTTACATAGCTCCATACAGTCATTCATTATTTTTTAAATTATTTTTATTGTGAACGAATTTGAAAATTTCAATAATCAAGTTTCTTTTCATTTGAATTTACATGTAAAATTTTCTTAAGATTTTTTTTGTCGAAAGGAATAACTGTTTTCTAAAGAATGAGTGGCAAAAGTTGAATTTTTGTTTACTTTTCATTAAATTTATCTTATGTTCGTTGAAAAAGGTTTTAAACAGATGTTACTTTTTGAATATCTCAAAATTTTCGATTTACATAGCTCCGTACAGTCATTCATTATTTTTACATTATTGTTATTGTGAACTAATTTGAAAATTTCAACAGATTCTAGATAATCGAGTTTCTTTCCTTTTGATTCTATATGTAAAATTTTAAGATTATCTATTGTGGGAAAGGAATGACCGTTTTCTAGACAATGAGTGGCAAAAGTAGAATTTTGTTTATTTTTTATGAAACTCATTTTATGTTCGTTGAACCTCGTCTTGAACGACGGACAAACGTAGCAAAAGTAGAATTTTCTTTATTTTTTATGAAACTCATTTTATGTTCGTTGAACCTCGTCTTGAACGAAGGACAAACAGGACGTTCCTTCAAGACGGGGTTCAACGAAGATAAAATGAGTTTCATTGTCATCAGTCATTGAAAACTAAATAAATAAAAATCTGGTCAACTAAATATATGTGTTAAAAAAAAAAGTATAAATTAAATTACTAACATTTCTGCCGTCACCCTGTGATCGTTCTATCTTCCTGTCTTCATCCAAACCGAGAGTGGGGTGGTAAACGAAAATAGAGTCTGGGTGCATGATCTTCGATCAAGCCCATTATCCAGCATTAGGGGTTTCTAGAAGAAGAACAAGAAGAAGGAAAAAGGTGATACTGTCATTCTTGGGGGAAAGTTTCTGGAAAAAATTAAACCAAGTTGAGGAATATTGTGATCTAGAATCATTCTTGTTATAAGGGATTACTTCTTCAATTTGAGTGTTTCCTTTGGATATATTTTGATTTGAAATATTGATGGGAACAGCGTTTTATACGCGATCAAAAATTTTTCCACGAGACCGATCTTCAGTCTTCCCTCTGCACATCTAAGAGGTTTAGAATTGTGACGATTCTCGAATTTTGTATGGGACTTCACACAAAGAGTGGAAATTGGATGAGGAAAGGGTCCAAGTGATGGGCAGGGCCGGTATTCGTATCCAAGTGCTGGGGGTAAAGTATTTACGTCCTGGTAGGTTCAGGTAACCAGTGCATTGCACCTTCGTAATCTTTATTGCATAGTTATCTCTAATAATAGTTTATATATTTGACCATGGTGATATATACAGTCGACTCCCGTTAATTCAAACCTGCGATAATTCGAACCTCTCTATAATTCAAAGTTATCACGAGTTCCCTACTAAATCTCTTTATATTTCGAACTAAATCAATACATTTTCATACACTTGGTAATTCGAACGAAAAAATCATTGCTATTTAACAAAACGACGCGTTAATTCGAACTCATCAGCGTCCAACACTCGACAATTCAAAGTTACAGAGAGAAGAGGCGGAAAGATTGTAAGTACATTTTGCGACAAGTTCAAACTTGTATGCGACAAGTTCAAACTTGTATCAAGATACACGAGCCTTTGTTTTTGTTATGATTAGTTTGACTATTTGACGCACACCCTTCTTACGAATTGGTTTGTTTAGTTATTCAGTTACTGTTACTCTTTCGTTGGTATGCAGATTAAAAGTTAGTGTTAGTTATGAGCCCTAGAAAGTATAGATGTTTGACGATTGCTGAAAAGAAAAAGTTAATCGAAAAAGTAAAAGAAGGTGAGAAGAAGACTGATGTTGCAAAAGAATTTAAGATTCCTCTGAGTACTCTCTCAACAATAATAAAGCACAAGGAGAAAATTAATGCTGCTCAAACTGCTGGAGTACGGAAAAGAACTACTAAAGGTGAATTTCCTCGTCTGGAAGAAAGCCTGGTCATTTGGCTAAGACAGTGTAGAGGACAAAAAGTGTCTATTAGCGGGAACTTATTGAAGAAAAAAGCAAAAGAGTTCGCGTCTACTCTAAGCATCAAAAACTTTGCGGCAAGTGAAGGGTGGCTTACAAATTTCAAAAAAAGGAAAGGAAGTTGTTTTTAAAAAAGTTTGTGGGGAAAGTGGAAGTGTTGATGATGCAGTTTGTTTAGATTGGCACGGTAAATTGAAGACCTTGATTGAAAACTATGATGCCCGAGACATTTTTAATACTGATGAAACTGGCCTATTTTTTAAATGTTTACCGGACAAGACGCTTACTTTTAAAGATGAAAAATGTCACGGAGGAAAACATAGTAAAGAGAGGTTGACAGTTTCACTTGCAGTAAATATGGATGGATCGGAAAAACTTAAACCCTTAGTGATAGGAAAAGCAATGAAACCGCGATGTTTCAAAGAAGTGAAATCGTTTCCAACTGATTATCGTGCTAACAAAAAAGCTTGGATGACGACAGAACTTTTTAACAATTGGCTTTCAACAGTTAATGGGGACATGAAACGACAAAAGCGGAAAATTTTACTATTTTTAGACAACTGCACTGTCCACAACAGTCCTCCTACATTGTCTAACGTGGAACTCTACTTCTTTCCGCCAAATACAACTTCCAAATTGCAACCATTGGACCAAGGGATTATCCATAATTTTAAGACGTTCTATCGCAAAGAAATTGTTAACATCGTTTTAGAATCTCGCGACAAACAGCTAACTGCAAATATCACGGTTCTGACAGCTATTTTACTAATTGACAAAGCATCGAGAGCTGTAACACCCCTAACGATTCTCAACTGCTTCAAAAAATCCGGTTTCTTAAAAGAAAATCAAGAAAATCTTCCAATACTTATAGATAATGAAGAACCAGCAATAGAAATATTAGTTGACATCAGCGGTGTGAGTTTTTCTGATTTTGTTCAAGTGGATGAAAATGTTGCTGTCTCAGGTTCACTAACCGATGGCGAAATTTTATCTGCGACAGATACGCAAAGTAACGATGAAGATGAGGACGATACATCGCAACCTTTGGCAGAGGTGTCAGTTAAGGAAGCAAGATCCTCATTTGATACCTTACAAAGCTTCTGTCTACAAAACGAAAGTGATGAAAAAGCATTTCAGGCACTTTTTCTCTTAAAAAAAAGTTATTGAGCAGTGTGAGCAGCAGAATTGTGCTTTAAAGCAAACCAGTATAAGAAAGTTCTTTCGAAAGATTAATTAATTCACATTACGAATACATGTATGTACACGAATGTACCTCTTAATTCTTGTCATTTTTATATTAATAAATAAAAATTAACCAACACTTAATAATTCGAAGTTTTATTTATTTTCTCTCACAAATTTCAAACCATTTGATATTTCAAACACTCGATAATTCGTAATATTTCAAGAGTACCTCGAGTTTCGAATTAACGAGAGTCGATTGTAGTGTGAGCAATCACCTGAGGTGCAACCCACGCATTTGCAATAATAATAATATCACTTTAGGATTTGTGTAAGGTCACATTAAAGTTCTTATTTCAATTGATTCATTTAATCTTTTGTTTGTTTATTTATTAAATTTCTTCATCAAAACTTTGATACAGTTATAGGTTTTATTAGTTGAGAACCTAAGCCAAGTGTAGGCTGATAAGCGATCAAAGTTTGGTGATTCATTTATTGTTGTGTAATTGATTTGATAAGAGATATCGAGTGGTCCATTTGGCTCTCAATATAAGTTTTATATATTTGTAAGAGTATTTATCTATTATTATTATTTTTTTAATATATGATTATTAGTTGCTTATTGGTAGTTTAGGACGTTTTGTATTTTCTTTTGTGTCGTATCGACCACGCATTGCTTGTAATAAACAATTAAAATGAGGTTTTTGGGTGATATTTTTTTCTGCTACTCTGGTAAAGGAGAACGAAGCTAATTTCATTCAGATAGGCAGGCCGATCTCCCCTTTTGATAAACTCCCATTTCCCCTTTTGATAAACTCACGCCCATCTTTTTTTGAGTTATAGCCGCGAACCCATTTGCCTCGTGACTAGCTTCCTCAAAGTCCACGTCACAAATGAGACAAATCTACAAAATGGTATAAGGAACCTCCAATAAAAAGGCGCCGTGGAAAACATAACGTAATCACCCACCTTCTTGGAATAAAAGGAACTGCCAAGACTCCGCTTGAATGTTGAAGGCATTTATTTCCAGATAAATTGCTTGAAATAATTGAGAAGTACACAACTCAGCATATTGATTCGGTGAAAGATAATTTTGGCAGGGAGAGAGACATGAAACACATGAATCTTATCGAACTGACGGCTTTCATTGGATTACTATACTTGGCAGGGGCCTATCAATCGAATCGATTATTTTTTGAAGAACTATGAGGTTAAAATGGTGATGGTCTCGAAAAATTTGGACCTGTCATAAATATTATTATCAGAGATTAAAGTTCTTACTTCGTTGTATTCGTTTCGACGACAAAACTTCAAAGAATGATAGGAAATAGTTTCATCGGTTCACCCCAGTTCTTGATGTTCTTGAAATATTGGTCAAAAACTGCCATTCCTGGAGAAAATGTTACAATCGAAGAAATGCTGCCTGCCTTCCGAGACAGATGCTCCCTTCGCCAATAAGTCCCTTCTAAGCCGAACAAGTATTGCATCAAGTTTTCTGCTCTCGTAGATTTGAGAATGATTTACACCCTTAATTAAGAGGTTTACCTTTGAAAGCAACCAGATGGTCCGAACCAGTTGAGCAATAAGCCGAGTGAAATTGTTATGAGATTGGCAGGACCTGTGTTGGGAACTGGTCGTAACATTGTTGCAGATAATTGGTTCTCTGATTTTTCACTGATCAATGAATTGAAGAAGCAGAAAGTGTCATATGTGGGTACAGTGAGAAAGAATACGAAAGCTTTACCAGCTGCTTTCGTCAAGACAAAGGGGAGAGACCAATATTCCGGTATTTTTGGTTTCAATGAAGGCAGAATGTTGACGGACTATGTCCCACGCAAAAACAAATCGTTTCATCGATGCTCGAAAATAAAGCCAGCAAAGGTATGTCTTGTGTGTATGTTTGCATACTCTAGAGGACGCTATTGTATGATTAATCACTTAGCGTCTCTGTGTATTGCGAATATAAATTTGTAATCGATAGCATTCATAGCACTGATGAAAACCAACAAGTTTGAAACGTGCACATGTCTTCAATTTGCCCCTATTATCAACAAAACCTTATCGAGTTTGTTTCAGTATAGAATTGTTATACAGATGTATGTTTTTTCTCGATTTGTAGAACTTTCTATTACCATAGCTCACACTTATTATTGATATTTGGTACAGATCAGCCGAATTGATTTATTATGATTTATTGATTTTTGTTGATGTTTCCAACGTAGCAGTTTTTGAGCTGTGTTAATGTTTTTATTGCATTTTTTCGCACGGTCATATGGCCCTCAGAAATCATGGAAGTACAAAGCATTTGGAAATATAATATGTTTCATTCTATCCTTATCGACTATCATTGATCTCATTATTTTTATTTTTAAAACCAATGAGAAAATTTATTTCACTCATTCAGTCCACCCCCAAAAATAGGCTTTTCAATCAATCTCGTTGATTTTCCTCTTTTTGTTAGAAGGGATGACAGACACCTCTCTCATTCAGTTTTTGAATATACTATGAAATAATTATCTTTGCGACAGTTAATCTTGTCACTTGTGGTCGTTCTGTCCAAGCTATGGCATTATTGCTTCGGTAAAAATCAGCCTTCGTCGCTTGTGACTTTTCGGTCCAAGATATGGAATTGTCATTTTGATAGTCAATCTTTTCACTTGTGGCCTTTCGGTCCAAGATATTGCATTATTATTTCAGTAATAATCGCCCTTTGTCGTTTTTGGCTTCGACATTATTGCATTATTCTCGTAACAATCAAATTTGTCGCTTCATAGTAATCCACATTGAACCTTCAAACTTGCTTTTATACAGTAAATCGAGAACAATATTGTGGTTTATCATTATAAGACAAACGAATTTGAAAACAACTGAAACTTCAAAGTGCGTTTTGTAGTTTAAATACCCGCCACATCACATTAGATAAATTCCACAAAACCTATCATAATTAATCATTGCGATTAATTGATTTGCTCTTGTTTGTTATGTTTGATTATTGGAACCATAAGCAAAATACCGCGGTAAACTAACCGTGGTACGAAACACATTTCAGGTATGACGATACTGAAATTATAGTTATCATATCGACTGTTATGAACTGATAATGAAACCTTAATACCGATTAGTAATTTCAAGAATTTTTTTTTGAGTCTGTACTTCAAGGAATGATCTTTGCCCACATAGTGTCGTCATTTCATTTTTTTCTGGTCGTATGTCGATTTACTTATATCTATTTGAACACAAGTTTTTTTTTGATCAAACTGATGTTTTATTAGGTCGGTGGATAAGTTGGCACACGCCAAGAATTTGAGAAATTGATATTTTTTTGGAAAGTATTGACTGTCAAAAGAAAACTGAAAATTTTTTTTAAGATCCGAAGTTTGGTCCGAAAATTACAAAATTTTCAGTGATTTCATGATTTTCAAAACAATGGAAAAGAAGAAATATTGCTTTTTAATGTTGGAACGACAGCTTCGTTTGTAGTTTGCTGAATTCAAACGTTGTCGTACGAACATCAATAATACAACACGATCAGGTATGCCGAAAGAGAAAGAAAACATGAGGAAATCTCCAAAATCGTTTCAGGAAACGATAAAGCGACAGTCTAAAGATACAGAAAATCGTGTAGGTCTCATATTGCAAAATCAACAGGATTTTTGCATCGGTACGTGACATTGGATTGGAAATGAATCCATATCTATATTTAACAATCAAAAAGATTGTCAGCTGGTGGACAGCAGCCGCTGAAACTTGTATAGGCGGCCAAAAGCGTTAGAAATAGCACGCAAAGTTATGGGGTCCATATTTTGTGATATATAAAGTATTTAGTAGTAAAGTATTTTTCTTACAGAATAGCATGAAAAGGCCAAGATAGTCAATATCAACTACCACACCAACTGGATCGACTGAATGAGGAAATTTCGAGCAAAACGGAATCTTTCGTCAAGACAATGCACGTATCACAAATTTTTGGCTACGATGGCAGAATTGCACGCATCACATTTTAATAGTTTCCGCATCCCTTGTTCTCCGGATTTGGCCCCCAGTGACTTTTAACTGTTAGCAGATCTAAAAAAAATGCCCACCGGAAAGAATGTTTTTTTTATGAGAAGGTGATCACAGAAGCAAAGTCCTACTTTTAAGCCACAGATAAATCATTCTGCGTAAAAAGTATCAGAAGATTAGAGAAGCTTTTGAATGGGACTATGTTGGTAAACAAATTCAAATTTAATAAAAAGAATTGTGTTTTCTTCATTGAACCTGAAACGATGTGTAATCGCACTTGTAAGGTTGCTTGAACGATCGATGTGTTTTGAGAGTTATGTTCAGTTTCCTTATATTTTCGAATATAAATGTCATCAAAATTGTTTCATCAGTTGACTCATTCGATCAATCAAATGAAGTTGGAAAAATAGTTATTGAAAATACTTCTTCCAATCTATAAGCTGTGAATTATTGAGCAATCAAATTCGTTAAATTTCATTTTCTCTTTCATCAGGAGAACAGTTTTTATATTGTAGAAAATGACGTTTATTTGAATTTCGGATGACAGAATATAAAATTTTGTGTCTTTCATCATACGTTGCTTCTTCAAGAACTATTTATTAGATTTTAAATTTTCAGAGGACATGGACTGTTTAACAAGCACGCAAAGGTTTCCGGTTCCAAGTCAGCGCCTTCTAACATTTTTTTAATTCATTCTGCATTCGTAATTTGTGAACTTGAGGTTTCAGCAAATCAATGATTATCTAGTGTTTCCTTCCTTTTGAAATAATACCCTTTCACATAAGATTATATTCTGCTCCGTGAATTGGTTGCTTCACCCAGTTCTTTAATTTTTTTTTGTTTTCGTGCCTCATGTCAACAATATATCTTCATTTTTTCTTTAATGAAATAATATAGATTATTTCCGCAATTTATCAAGTTTACGTCAATTGTTTTGGCAACACTGTGGTTTCATCAAGTTTACATTTCCAACTCTTGAAGAAACCACAGTGTTGACACAATAAATAGTGGAAATGATCTATGTAATTTTACATGATTAAAATGAATGTCAATCAAGTAGGGACCGTATCAATTAATTTTTTTTCAATTCTTCTTCTTCGTTCATTCTAGGGAGAACACCCAACACTTTTTCACCTATTTTGAAACATTCTGGTTACTTATTATACTAGATCAAATCGTTATTTCATTCACTCAATTCAGCTGTCCGACATTTTTCTGCCTTATGTTTCTCAGATAAATCGGGATTATTTACATAAACTTAAGGCATCGCTGCTGTATTTTAACAGGAAGAAATATTGAATTGAAATAATCAATTTAATATCACGAAAATAAGTCATATAATCTTCGATACATTTACAAACTCAATATGAAGAATATTTTCATTCACAAAACCTTTCGTACATGTTGATTACCTCCATTTTACTAAATTCCCCTCTTGTGTGAAGCAGGTCAAGAAGAATCATGATTATAAGTTACACAGTTCCGACTCTTCCAAAAGATTGTTAGGATTATATGGGAGCATAAAAGTTCCTGCGGTTTTGATAACAGATGTCGCTATTAGTTTATTATTCCATTGTTTCATTTGGCAACACCACCATTTTAAAGTGTCGTCATTAGGCTTTCTATTAAGTATCTGTTATTTCGATAAACTGTAAACAACGTAGTTTCTCTGTGCTCCGAAAATGTCAGTTTTTCTACTGAATAATGTGTTTTTGTGGGAAGTTTTACTTCAATATGAAGGAAAAGTTTTCCGAAAGTCATCATATTTTCGTGCATGTTCATGGTGACCATGCTGTAACTAAACGAACTTGTCCGAAATGGTTGAATCAATACAATATAGTATTCAGATTATGTGTGATATATTGAATTACTTAGCTTACTTTTTATTTTGATGGTTATATTTCAGTTGATTAAATTTAAAAATAGTCATTTTTAGAGCAGTGCTTTTTTGAAAAAAATGTATATCTTAAGATATCAAAATTTTTTAATATATTTTCTAAAGGTGTAATTTTGTGTTTCTGAAAGCCTGTAATAGTGAGACTCATTCCACTTTTTCGAATTCTACATTGAACAAGGAATTTTTAATTTTTACTATGCAGGTACATAACAATTACGTTACCAGTGTCAGGAATCTAGGTCTCCCAAAAATGTCTCATTTTTTCTAGAAACCTGAATGGGACAGTAGAAACCCATTAAAATCGACGCCGTTTCGAGACGACAATAGCCGAATGTCGTTTCAGAATTCTACTTGACCAAATTTCGACCCCTTACAGTTGCTTTTTTTTGAGTTACCCACAAAACACCGTTGAAGACACATTCCCTTAAACTCGTTCGTGTGCACTCGGCCTACAAATACTCGCCGTTTTCGACCAGACCGTCACGCAAACTCTGTACAAATAAGTAAGCTTTAATCAAATTTTCTCTTTGTCTCAACTATCGAGTTATAATCACACATCTCTCTCTCTCTGCTCTTGAATAAGTTTATATTCGCATTCACTTCAACCTCTCAAAGAACACTTATTGTTATTAATTAATAATATAAAAATAAAATAAAATAAAATAAATAATAATATTAATTATTAATAACCCATAACGAATTAAAAGGCTTGGAAGTGAATGTATTATCTACATTATTTGTAATAAGATTGTAATTTGTGAAAAGTGAACCCATCAGTGAAGCCAGTAAAAATAAACCTAATGAACTCAGTGCAATTGAATAACGGTGAAAAGCTCATCGATATACTCCTCCACGAACACGATAGTGTTTTCACGCAATTATAGTTCAAAATACGCCGAAACAATCCCCTCAACTTTTGGATGAAACAATCCCAAATTTGTACATTTGTAATATATGTATTTAGACTGCAAATAAATCATTAAACTCTTATATACGTCCCTCTTTTACACCCCATTTTGAAATATGCTTATCCTGGAATTTGCATTTGAATTGGTTGTCGTTAATCTACTAGGAAGAATTCATAAAGGTATCTCTACATACCAAACAATTCTTTCATCACTTAATTTTGAAATTCATTTTAATCAAATAAAATAATGTTGTTTATTTCTACAATTTATAAAATTAACGACAATTTTTTCGCCACAGCTGTAGCTTTGTCAATTGCACATTTTGAAATAACTCTCAATATTACACATTCACTCTTTATATAGCTGAAAACTTGAAAATATCGGCGATACAACCAACTAGCAATTTTTTTAAATGAAGATGGGAAAAACAAAGCTAAAAGAGGAATACGAATAACCACCTATCCACAGAAATACTAATAAAGAAAAATATGCGAAAAACGGATACTAATTACCATTAAATATATTGGTGGTTCATTATTTGAAATACGTCACTAAGTAAATATATTCAACAATGGTGATCCTACGATATCTGTTTGGTAGTTGAGAAGATTTTTAACATTCTTGTACCTATTAAATTTTTACTACTTTCAAAAGTGTGAGTCTGGTACTTTCATTTTCGTAGTGGATAATTTCATAGTTATTGTTGAAATTATGTCCAAATTCTTTCAAATAACTGGCATATGTTGAACGCGAGATGTCTGATGTGTAATTCCGCTGGTTTTCCCGAATTCTTTTATCACAAGATCTTCCTGCTTGAGCAATACATACCATAGGGCAATCACTTCTAGTCAACTTATAGACTCCAGATTTATTGTCTTTATTTGTTTGATCTCTGTTATTTTTCATATGAATTCCTAAATTATTAACCGTTCTTAAAGCAACATGCAAGGTAAATTTCATTTTAATATAGTTGGCAATATTATCTCAGCACAGCGAGTCCTCTTTATTTCAAATGGAACACTCTGTATATTTATTTATTTTTAAAAGTACCCTAATAACCAGATTTAACGAACTATATCATGAATGGTCTATTATGAATAAAACCGAATGAACTTTCGAAAGTATTTATAGTTGGTTTCAAGAAATCGAATACTTCAATACTTGATGTAATTGATTTTAATACCTTGAAATAAATGTTCGAAATATTCTCCACCTCGTTATTGGCAATAATAGAGTCTTCTGTAAAACTCGTTCGTGCATTTCTTTAAAGTTTCAGTTGAAATATTACGCATTTCTGTAGTAACCCTTTCTTTGAGTTCTGCGATGCTCGTCGGTTGTGTTGCATGAACTTTGTTCCTGATATAACCCCACAGGAAAAACCCAACGGAGTAAGGTCTGGCGATCTAGCTGGCCACTCAATAGTATCTCTTCGTCCAATCCATTTATAGGGGAAGATTACGTTCAAGTAAGTACTGCTTATTGAAGCCTAATGGGATGAGGCTCCATGCTGCTGGAACCAGACATTTTCATTCGGTATGCTTGAATCTATTGGATTAAGAAGTGAGTTGATTAACGCAGGAACAACTTCATCTCTAATCAAACTCAAATATTTTTCGTCTGTGAAAGTACCATATATAAATGTAGGACCAATAATATGGTCACCTATGATACCTGCCAAAACATTCACTTTTTGAGGATACTGCATATGTGTCTCACGCATCCAATGAGGATTTCCTGCTGACCAATATCTACAATTTTGTCGGTTTACTTCCCCGTTCAATATAAATGTTTATTCATCAGGAAAAAGGATTGTACCAACAGCTATTTCTGTTCAGTTTATTCATCATAATTTCGCATAAATGCATTCTACGATCTGGATCGTCTTCTGTTAGCTCCTCCACAAAAGTCCTTTTATATGGATGAAGTTTTTCTTTGTGGAGACACCTTATGACAGTTGTATGACTTACATTATTTTCAAAGGCAGTTTTACCTCTACTCCACGATGGATTCCCTGCAAAACCTAACAAAATACCCAACTTCGCAGTATCTTCAACGAATGATGGTTTTCTTTTCAATTGTTTTGACATGTCCAAGTTCTCTAAATTGTGCAATTCAGAGCTTCAGTTCTGCAATTATGTCCGTAACCTAAAATCATTGAAATCTCAATTCGATCTCATGTCTATATTTAGGTTATTTAAAAAATGTCATTATTTTACGGGGGATAAATTATTAATTTCATTATTTCACCTGATGAAGGTTGAGGAGCTTCAAAAAAATATGAAAATATACAGTATGTTCAACTTAAAAAAAGAGAACGGATTTCTTGGACTTGCGCGAATCACTCTGCATATTTAAATTTATACTTAAAAAGTGGATCATTGAATTTGAAAGTTGAAGTGTCGCAGTGTTTTTTATAATTCTCTAACATAAGGACACAAAGTATTCCATTCCATAATTGGTTTCAATACTGTATACGATAAGACAGGAGACCCGATACTGATACTTCCAAAATATTATTAAAAGTATAAATGGGTTCTTGAGGTTTCGTCGTTACAAGTTCATTATTTCATCTGGCAACATCTACATTTTGAAGTGTCATCCTTAGATTTTTCTCTTCAGTTTCTATCATTTCGTTGAAGTGTAAACAATATAGTTTCTGTGTGCTCTGAAGAAGTCAATTTTTATACCAAATAATATATGTTTTTGAGGGAAGTTTTACTTCATTACTTCAATATGAAGGAAAAGGGTGCTGAAAGTCATCATATTTTAGTGGATATTTATGGTGACCATAAGCTAAAAAAAAAAATAGAAACCGGAGCGCCAACAAATTCAAGGATGAGGAATTAGAGGCAAGGTTCAATGAAGATCCGTCACTAACGCAAGAAGAACTCACGAAAACACTTGGAGTCACTCAACCAGCCATTTGACATCGTTTAAAAGCAAACGGAAGGATCTGAAAGGTAGAAAATTCGATGCCGTATGAATTGAAGCCGTTTTTTCACGTGTGAACAACTTCTTCAATGGAAACGAAAGGAAATTTTTGAATCGAATTGTGACTGCGCCGAAAAGTTTGTCCATTACGATAATCCAAAACGTCGGGTAACTTATGGATATTTTTTTTTTCGTCGTCAGAATGTCAACGAGTGAAGATGTGCCATGCGATCGCGCTGCAAGTCCGAGTATTTCAATTGAAATCTCAGATAAAATTTGCAATTATTGTAATCGGAAAGTCGGAGAATTCCACAAATGTATCAAGTGTGATGATATTTTTCACCCATCTTGCCTAATCAAATCAGCTAACAGGAAAAACACAAGCTGTCTCCATCAACCAACAGAAGAAGGTCAAAATAGTGAAGAATCTTCAACTGAATTGGAGAATAAAGCACTTCGTATTGAAGTTGAGTATTTGAAGTACCTATTGGATGAAACAAGGAGTAAGAATTCAATTTTGATTGAAAATAACAATCTTTTGAGAGAAAAGATCATTGTCCTCGAAAATCAAACTAAATCAGGTAAAAACCCAACAAAAAAATCTGTAAACACTCATCAAGATAAGGTATCTGCACCTGATCCAGATGTAGCTACATCCTCGAAGAAAACATATAGTTCTGTGGTGAATAAGAACTCAAATGGTGCGCATGATCTCCGTCCCCAGGCGCAAATGTCATCCAAACAGCCGAGAAGAATTGTAAACATAAACAATTCTTATCCTGTGATTCCTGAGATAATTGTGGATGACACTGACTCAAGTAAAAACATTACTACTTCTGTAAGTGTAATTAAAGAAACTGATAATACAGAAGGTTGGATTACGATGCAAAAGAAAAACCGGCATTCTAGAAACATTAAAGTTTGTTATGGAACGAAAGAA
The DNA here is from genome assembly GCA_034642435.1 of Megalocaria dilatata. NCBI lineage: Eukaryota > Metazoa > Arthropoda > Insecta > Coleoptera > Coccinellidae > Megalocaria > Megalocaria dilatata. The sequence continues at coordinate 70,205,560 of CM067857.1, read as the reverse complement.
AATAGTTCAGATAACCCAACTATTAAAGGTGCAATTCGACGACGTTGGTTGTATGTAGGTAAAATTGCTGGTAAAGAGGTCTCAGAAACGGATATACTATCTTTCTTGAATGATATTGAAGATAATGAGAATATTATAGTGAAAAAACTTAACACTCTAGGACAAAATTCAGCTTTTAGCATTGGTCTACCGAATGAAGGTGCTTTTAATAAGGTGTTTTGTGAATCTTTCTGGCCTCAGGGAGTTGTCCTGAGAGATTTTTCCTTCGACAGAAATTTTTTCGGAAGAACAGACAAAACCAGATGACGTAATCTCCTCCATCGACGTTAGAAAATCGAAGCCTGCTAGAAGCTTTAGTCTCATCCTCCAAAATGTTAGGTCCTTGGGCACAGCACTGAACGGGCTCCTGTTGATGGCACAGGAAGAAAAAGCTGATATACTTGCAATTACAGAACATTGGAAGTGTAAGGAAGAACTTCAGGTGTATAAACTGGTTGACTATAAGCTAATTTCAAGCTTTTGCCGTATGAAAGGTAGCCATGGTGGAACGGCAATCTACAGTAGGAATGAACTCAACTGCACTGAAAGGTCAGATTACAATTTACTTTCAATACCCAATGTTATCGAGTGTTCCGCTGCTCAAATTTTTCTAGGCAATCAAAAAATTTTGATTATATGTATTTATAGACCTAATTCCCAGCCCCTAGCCGATGTGGATCTATTTCTAGAGAGACTTGGAACTATTCTGGAGCGATGTACACTGGAGAAAGCAGAGTTCATCTTGGTGGGTGATTTTAATTTGAATATCCTTTCAAGTTCCTCAGATGTTAGTGATTTCGTATGACTTCTGAAAAGTTTCAACCTGAAAGTAACAAATCTTCAACCAACACGTCCCTCCTCAGGTAGTTGTTTAGACAATGTGGTGACATCTCTTGTGGGCCAAACTATGGTGGTTGAGTACCATATTTCTGATCACTCAGCTCTCAAGTTTACTACTAGTTTCAGTTCAACTCATGACAATAAAATAAAAACCCTTAAACAAAGAATAATAAATGACGAGTCTATCCAAATTTTCCTTCAAGACTTATCTAGATTAAATTGGGATGATATTTTTACTCATCCAGGCGATCCCAATGAACTTTGGTATGTATTCCACACAAGATTTTCTGATACATTTGAACGTTGTTTTCCTAAAGTAAATATCAATATCTCATCATCAAGTAGAAAGTTTAAAATAACACCTGAATTGATTGATATCAAGAAGCAGCTTGACATCCTGCATATTGTTTCTTTTTCAAGACCGGAATTAATTGTCTCATATAATTCTACTAGAAAACAATATGATCTTCTTCTGTCCAAAGCAAAAAAAGAACACTTCAGTAACCTCATACGGAACTCTGATAATAGATCAAAAGCCTCCTGGAAGATCATAAATTCCCTGACGAAGAGCAGGACTTCTTCACCTGTTTCCAGCGATCAGAACTCCCTACTGCCTGATGAATTAAACAATTTTTTCACTGACTTTCCCTCCACACTGACAGATAGCCTGAATAAAACTGCTCCAACAAGTGGAGAAAGACTTAATAATTCTTTTTTCATGTTTGAAGTTTCACATGAGGAAGTTCTGAAAACTGTAAGGACCTTGAGGAATAAGCAATCGTGGGGTTGTGATGAGATTCCTGTGAGGGTTGTTAAGTCCTCTATTGATATAATTCTGTCACCTCTCAGTTTCATTATAAATCGGTGCTTTAAGGAAGGCATTTTTCCCGACCAATTGAAAATTGCCATGGTGAAACCGCTGTACAAGAAAGGACCTACTGGGGATCCAAATAGCTACAGACCTATCAGCATACTGCCATCGTTCTCAAAAATCTTTGAAAAAATCTTGAACAACAGATTGATGAATTTTTTTCATAAATTTAATGTCATTTCAGTTCAACAACATGGCTTTGTGAAGAATAGAAGTATAGAAACTGCAGTTTATGAGGTGATTAAAGAGGTTTTGGCGACTATTGAGCAGGATGAACTACCTATGGGCTTATTTTTGGACCTGTCAAAGGCCTTCGATTGTGTGGACCATAAGATACTGTTGGAGATTCTGGAAGACTGTGGAATTAGGGACAATCAGTTGAAACTCATCGAGAGTTATTTGTCATCCAGGAGGCAAATGGTTGTCATGGAGGTGGATGGTGAGCTTTTTAGGTCAGATGAGAGAGAGATAACTATGGGCGTACCACAGGGAAGCATTCTAGGACCTGCACTCTTTATTGTGTATATAAACCGGTTGCCAAAGGCTGGAGTTTCAGCAAAGTACTCAATGGGTATGTTCGCAGATGATACCAACTATCAACTAAAGCTCCATAATATTTCTACTGCCACAGAGGAAACCAAAAATTTGCTGACATCTGTAGGAGAATGGTTTAGTAACCATAATCTTCTTTTGAACATTGACAAGACCCAATGTATATTTTTTTATAGCAAAAGATCTAAGATACAATATCCTCTGTCAATTAAAATCTCGGATAATTATGTCGCGGTTGAAGATAGTGTTGTTTTTCTGGGGGTTATAATAGATAAACATCTTAAATGGGGACCTCATACTGAGAAACTTAAAGGAAGATTAAATTCTGTTTGTTACCTGTTATTTATGCTAAGGAAACAGGTAGACCTCGAGCTTTTAAAACTAGTCTATTTTGCTAATTTCCAGTCCATTATGTCATACGGGATAATCTTCTGGGGTAACTCTTCCAACGTGAATGCTCTGTTTGTTATTCAGAAGCGAGCACTTAGGACTATGTTGCATCTTGGATACAGAGAATCATGTAGGGGTCTCTTTAAAAGCAACAACATTCTTACAATTTGTGGGTTGTATATATATAAACTGTTAATTTTTGTCAGTAAACATAGCCATTATTTTGAGCCCTATAGAAATTTAAATAATACAAGAAGAATGTGTCCTTTTACTGTACCAACACATATAACCACCTTAAGAGAAAAAAATGTTGAATATATGGCCATTAGTTTGTATAATGTGTTGCCCTTGAGTGTAAGAAATCTTTCCTGTCACCTTAAATTTAAGAAAGCTCTGTATGCTTTAGTTTTGAATTGTGAGCCATACAGTATTTGTGAATTTAAAGAGAGCTTTTCTAAAGGCTGAGTATTGTTTCTGTCTGACTTGTTCCATTTTTACTCTGTGTGATTCTATGGAATTAATAAATGTTATTATTATTATTATTATTACCTCATCACCAACAGTCACGCCAAAGGTTCACGGCGGGAAGATTATGCTGTGTAATTTGGTGGAACCAGCTGGGTGTGGTGTATTATGAGCTGCTACAATCGAACGAAAGGATCACAGGGGAAGTCTATCGACAATGTTTAATGCATTTGACCCGAGCATTGCGAAAAATACAGCTGCAATACGCTGACTAAGTTATTGAAAATGCACGGCCACATTAAAACGTATAATTAGAAACGCTAAAATGGAAAATTCCTACATGGCTCCTTGATCTCTTCCGATCGATGCAACATGAACTGGTTGACCAGCACTTCTCCAATTACGATTAAGTCAAAAATGGATCAATGTATGGATAGTGATCAAACGGCAGACCTTTTACACGATAGAATGCGTCAAATACCAGGAATATGGAAAAAAGTAGTGACTAGTGACGGATAATACTTTGAACTCTGAATATGTAACCAAAATTATTCACAATAATAACTTCAATTTTCTAAAACAAACCTCGCGATACTCCTGAGACTCACAATATTATCCAATAAACGTCTAGTGATGGCTATTTTTTTGGATAAATGATGGTGGCAATGGGCATAATTAGAATTCCCTCCTCTGTTGAATTGCTCATAGGAGAAAAGATTACATTTATTATATATGTGTAGCGATAATAACACTGTACGACACCATAAATAATATTCAAAATTGGGAGATAAACTTCAGAAATAGAAAAATGCCGCGGAGGGAATTGAGTCAGATCGACTCTTTGTTTCTGTAAATATCTATTAGAAATCAGATAGGGCACGATAGAACATACAAATAGCCCAACAAATAGCAAAAACTGGCTTGGATACAGTCAAAATCAGTCAAAAGAGTATAATTGAAACAAATTGTGGAAATTACTATGTTTTACTACCAAAAAAATATATATTACACATTTTCTTGTGACTCGAGTTTCGGGGAATGAACTATCCCATCATCAGACAACTGAAGAAAAAACAATGAATGATTGTATGGAGCTTTGTAAATCCAAATATTTGAGATATAGCACAAAATAATTTAAAAATAATGAATGACTTTACGGAGCTATGTAACCTAAAAAATTATTTGAGATATTTAAATGGGTACCATCTGTTTAACAACCTTCTTTGTCGATTGCCGACATTCCGATATCTGATAGATTTTAACCCGGTTTTTTATCACGTTCCGATTGTAAACCTCTGTACCACTATTAGTTTTTATCGAGAATCTGTTGAAATATTCAAAATATTTATCACTTTTGTTTGAATACTACTGTACCACTGTGAGGTCTTCAGTTGTCTGATGATGGGATAGTTCATTTCCCGAAACACGAGTCACAAAAAAATGTGTAATATATATTTTTTTTGGTAGTAAAACATAGTAATTTCTACAATTTGTTTTAATTATGATCAACTACCAAATAGTAACGGCTGAAACAATTCAGTATCTCAAAAGAGTATATTTGATTTAGAAGCCTTCCGAATACTAAATCCGTTATACAATATCTTCATTTGGATGAAAGTCACCATGAAAAAATTAACTAACGGGCCCTTTTTTGCCAAAGTATGAAAATAAACTCATAAACAAATAAATCATCAATTTATTAATTGAACTCATAAATTTTTCATATAAATTGCTTTCTTGCAAAATTATCTGTAATTTTCATACAATCCCTGTTAAATTGTTTAAAAGCTACCTAGGAAAAGAGTTACCAACCCGAACAAGGACTTGCAACCTTGTACAAAATTAGAAACTGACGCCCAAAAAAGCAGTCCAAGGAGAAGTAAGCATGGGCATATAATCTCAGTTGAAGGAAAAAGGTCGTCACAATTTAAAGTCTGGAATACTTTTTGATTCAGTTGACAGAGCTGTAAACAGAAAGTGAGGTCATGTGGCATAATAGAATTAATTCAAGTTCAGGCTTATAAATTATATTCACATAATATTAAGTTTTATTCGCAGTTTTAAGGATAAAAGGAAATAAATGAAAAAGAAACGCACCTACTTCTGATTTCAAAGATTCGACATATTGAAGGACGGTCCGGTTCGAAATCATCAATTTCGCATTTTGGGAAATATCTTGAGCAAATTAGCATCGACTCACTTCCGAATCATTATAATTAACGCGCTCGTTTATTAATTGTTGAATATATTTCACTGATTTATAATCCAGCTCACTCGAATTCCTTAATTAATAATTTTATCCGCTTGGGAATAAAATTCTAAGAAAAGAGATTTTCTATGTGATCTAAGCAGAGTTATATTATAACATAACCATTATTCTTGTGGTTCAGCCAAGTTAAGTGTAAAGCTATAATTTTTATATAACTAATTAAATCGGTAGCTTATATGTATCGTTATGCAAATTTTTCAATGTTCTGAATTATTCCCGAAATATTCAGAATATATAACATTTATCCAAATATTTCAGAAATATTGGAATATAATTCTGAATTTAAAGTCATATAAACTTTACTTCTATCAAGTATTGACTCACATTAGAATTCATTTTTAAATTATGAAATAATAGTATATAGAGTCTTTATATCCACAATATATTCCTTAATTATTTATTATTTTTGAAATTCTGGTTATTTTTCTCATCATGGGACATTATTTGGGGTGAATAAGTTTTGTTATTGTTTTTCTGTGTTCCGAGTACAAATAGTTATAGATTATACGTAACAATACGTTGATCATTTCTGTTTTATTTTCGATACTTTAAAGCTTACTTCAAGTTTATTCGTTCGGGGTTTTATCTTATTTTGGTGAGTTAAATCTTGATCTTGTTATATATTTGAATTTGAATTCAATACATTTCTGATGAGGTCAGAAAGGCCGAAATAGCAGCTATCAAATGTTTGAGTTCTCGTTCAGTTATTTTTATTTGATTCATTATTTTGATAATTTTAGATAATTTTGGAATAGTGGATTTTCTTGTATTTGTATGTTAATATTCATACTTATATAGTTTTTTAATACATTTGTATTAATGCATTTCAAGTCGGGATGTAAAAAGGTTTTTTCTCTGTTTCTTATTTTCATGTCTGCAAATTCTTTTATTGCAGCGTCATAATTCAGACTATTAGTTTCGATTAAAAGTATTCCTAAGAATTGCAGTCTACTTTCCTTAATATCAGTTCTACATTTTTTTAGAGTTATTTAAGAAGATGAGCGCTCTTCTCCGCAACTACTTTTAGGTGAAGTTGAAAACAATCTTAGAGCGATATATTAATTTATAAATACTTTCCTTATCGTATATTATCTTAAACCTCTGTGATCAACTCAAGTTATCAGATTTTAGGAGTTTGAGCTATTTTTTGAATTGAGATGTTTTGCTGATAATTCCTTCCTCAAGATCTTTATCAAAACACTCTAAGATCGTTTTGAAGCTATCCCTATCACTGTCTTGTGAGAGGTCCCTTATATCGAATATACATTTGAATTTGGCAAATGTATCTCGACAGACAGAACTGTAACGGTCCGTTTCGCCAATCAAGAAATCCAACAATCTATTTGATACCTCAATCCTAAATATATCTTTTCCCGAAAATATTGGAATTTGATTTTCTGGATCCGCGAACAATTTTTTCTAAGGCTTTTATTTAGACCCGCCTTGACAGAATTCTTGCTCAATATCTTCACTTCACAATAAATAATAAGCATGTTTTATTTAGAAAAAAAATAAAAATACTCACTACAAAATTCGCTAATTTGGTTGTTCTCAATTCAAATCCACCTTAGAAACTTTTATCAACCAGATATAGTGAATTTTGTAGTGTCTATTCTCTTACTTTTTCTAAATAAAACATGCTCATTATATATTTATTTAATTTAATTAATTTTTAATTAATTAAATTATTATATAAGTGTATTCATTTACCTTATCAAAACTACGAACACCAGTTAAGCAAGTATCAAATGTTTTTACAGTGCAGAAAAAGATGATACTTTGGATATTTCTAATTTTGAGAACGATTATGAGTCAGATTTACCAGATACTATAGATAAAATATTTTCAAAAAAACTATCAGATAGTATCAAGGGAGAATTGAAAATTATAGACTTGAAATCGATGTAAATCCCAGAAAAAAGAACACTGCTCGAGTGTCTTCACCAATTGTCTTGTCAATAACGATCTGTTTCAAAAATCATTTTATGATAAATATCACAGTAGCGACGAATAAATGGAAAAAGATCAACTTGAGAAATGTAAAGACAATGACAGTTTTGACATTAATTATAACCTCTTGTTGAAAGGCTGAAAAACAAATATTATATACTAATAATAGTATATGAATAGTTGCGAAAAAATTTAGGGGGTGATTCCTTGCCAAAAAATATGGTGGGTCTTTCTTATAAACTTAATTTTTTGACCCCCCCTGCTTAGTTAAAGCCCCTTAAAGATGGCGCCCGAAAAGCAGTTTTTAATTTTTTTCTCAGAAAACAAAAAGCTAACAAGAATAAAATTAAGCAGACAGTTTATGCGGGCAAGAAGGCACCCAAGAAAAAGTTTGGTGGAGTTCCTCTATGATTTCAAGGGGTAGAAAAAGCCATCCCTAAACCTTCTTTCGCAAGAAACTTTTTTCAATATTCCTATTTTACAATAAAAAATTAATTTTGGGTAGACTGATCCATTCTTAACAAATAAGGGCTCTTGTAATTGCTTGCTAAAATTAAGGTTTTTGAGAAAAATAATAATTTATCAACATGAGTCGTAGAGGCTGTAATTATTTCCGAACTAGAATTTATCTGGTAAGCGGATGTCATTTGGTATGATATCTGACTCGTTTTGATTAACTTTGATTCAGTTACTATTATTTTTTGATCTGGCTTATCATTTTGAGATTTTTGTCATACTCATGGTGGTGTGCACAAACACGGAAATGACCGATATGCATTCTGTTTACAGTCTTTCTGGTGGTTATTCTCTAAAAGCATCTAGAAGATTTGCAACAAATTTGTTGGTTGTGGATGAATATTTCTTTTTTGCCATTTGTGATGTATTGCATTTGGACTTTCGGCGTGTACCTTCTACCTAATTAATATGATACTCAATTTGTGAAAAGTTTAAAATTATTTATTTTATTACATTTATTTAATATTTGTACCTCAATAATGCTCAAACCAAGGTGTCAGCGGTCTGTTTCATGTGTCATGTCTACTTTAACCCCCTTTTTTGACAACCTCTCATTATTGTTTTCATTCAGTTTATACTATCAAAGATATTGCCATCAAACAAAAATTTTTAACTTGTTAGGTGTTTATATCTATTGATGTTACTGGTTTTTGCTTATTTAAGAATTGTTAATTGGATTTTGCAATTGCAGTTAAGATCTGTACAACTCTATATTTGGGTATGTAGTATTTTTACAAGTAAGATGTTCCATGTTTTGACTGCATTATATTGTTGTTCTAGAGTCCTGAGGAAGGTCCCAATCGGGATCGAAACGTCGACTTGATGAAATAAATAAGAGTGATTCTTTACACTTGTTAATTTCCCACACTCCTTATCAATCTTTTTTTTTAATAAATAAATCTTTAAAGAGTCCAATAAATAGTATTCACCTTATAGATCCGAATTAGGGGTTTGAAGTTTGAAAGAAACCTAATCAAAGGGTTCCAGAATTTTTTCCAGATAGCTGTAAGCATTCCGTATTCTAATTTGATAAGCTTTTTGTATAACAAAGGGTTTTCCAGTGAGAAGTTTAATTTTGATTAGTTCGCTATCTAGGCATTTGTCTTTGAATCTGTCAGCTTTTGACAGGTGACAAGTAAAAACTACGCCATTACTGAAAATGAAACGATACATGCATCAACATCAACGTAATGAAATTGTAAAAATTCACTATAAAAATGGTGAAAATTTTGTAGTCACAGTACGCAAAACTGAAGCACTTTTGGTTCGTTGTGAAGCATCTTCTCGGCTGGTAATAGTAACACTGGTGGAAAAAATTTGAGCTGTTGGGAAGAGTAAGTGATGTTAAGAATCGGAACTCTGTGCGTCCCTCAAGAACAACTGAAAATATTGCTACTGTAACCCGAAGTGTTGAGGAAAATCCGGTTTGTCGATTCCTCGTCGATCTTTGGAATTAGGCATTCCACAAACGTTATTACACCGTATTTTGCATCAAGGCTTGTGAAGTTCAGTCAGCACAAGAACTCAAGCCGGTCGCTGAACAGCAACATCGTATTTTCGCTGATTGAGTCCTTGGAATGCATCAAAATGATCCGGATTTTCATCGAAAAATCATTTCGGATGTTACGTTAATAAGCATAATTGTCACATTTGGGTCTAGAAAAATCCATTAATGATTGTTGAAAAGCCTCTCCATCCTCAACGTGTCACTGTTTGGTGCGGTTTTTATGCTGAAGGTGTAATTGGACCTTACTCATATAAAAATGAGGCTGGTGCAACTGTTACGATGAATGGATTGCGCTACAGAGCTATGATTAATGTTTTTTCATGTGCGGAATTGAAAGATATTGATGTGGACAAAATTTATTTTCAACAAGACGGCGTTACGTACCACACAAGTAACAAAACAATAGCAATTTTTCAAGAAAAGTTTCCTGGCCGTGTTGTTTCTCAAAGAAATTATCACCATTGGCCATCGAGATCTTGTGATTCAGCACCTTCAGACTCTTTTCTCTTGCGCCACGTGAAAGATAAGATCCATGCCAATGCTCCACAATTGTTTCAAGATCTCAAAGATGGAGGTTTTTAGGGACATACAACCGTAAATGTGCGAATTGGTCATGGAAAACTTAATAAAACGGATATGGTGCTGCAACCATAGGCGTGGCTGCCATTTGGCTGAATCGTTTTCCATTGTTAATGGAATACCTTCCTCTTTACAATGAAATAAACATCACTGATTTATCTAGAAATATACTAATATTTTCAATATCCGGATGCACCCTTACTGGAAAACTCTTTATTTTTGCTCCGTTACTACAATCTTTATTTTCTGTTTTATCCAAATAAATGCGCTACAAAGCCTTTAAAATAACATTATACCCAAACTTCAATACTTTAATAGCTTCATAATTAGGCCATCTGATAACGCTCAAAGATTTTGAGGTATATTTAAATTTGGCAATATTTAACATTTTATTCCATCTTTGAAAGTTTGCCAGGAGAAATGGACTGTAGAAGCCTTTTATACTTCTAATGTTCAGATTTTGATGCATTTCCTACGAATATTCAAATTGCTTTTCTTCCTTCACCTTTCTTAATCGTTATTGAATTTCAGCTCGATATCTTTGTTTTTGTATATAAAAAAATTCAAATTTTTCTTAGCATCATTTTATTAGAATATGAATAGATTCGGACCGTTTCCGTAGATAGCTCTGAAAACATCAAATTCCGAAATAGTAACAGCTGATTGCCGCGGTTTAAGACAGATTGGACTGCTGTCGGTAACATAGAGTTTGAATTGTTTTGATTTTCATACGAAACATTTTTTGTTACGCTTTTGAAAATGTCAGATTTTTGATAACCAAACAGCATTTCCGAGTTCCAATTTTTTGTTCTAATTGGGTGAAACTCGTCGTGTGCTTGTGAAAGTTTACAATAACAATGCTCCAACTGATCAGTCATGTAGAAAATGGTTTCGGCGCTTTTAAAGTGATGGTTTCAGCATTGAAGATAGACATCGCTAGGGACAGCCAAAAAAATTTCGAAAACGGTGAACTACAGACATTAATCGATGAAGATCCGAATCTAACACTAAAGGAGTTTACTATTACTTTGGGGATGACCCATTAATTCATGTCCATACGTTTTAAATATATGGGACTTATTTAAAAGTAAAGCAAATGGGTTCCTTATCATTTGAAATTCATAGATCTGAAAAAGCGATCATTTTTTTGTGAGCAGCTGCTGCAAAAGCACAGGTGACGAAAAGTGGCAGCTCGAAGAAAAAAAATTCACCTTGCACGGCGTTGCTATCGATCTCTCAGACTATAATTACTTCGATTGAACTGAGCATTACGTGAAAAAGGCCGGAATATAAAGACATACATGTTAAAGTAATTTTTTTTTGTATGATATCGCTCGATACGCTGTCGGAAAAAATGTCAAAAAGTATGAGGTTATTCAGGTGATAATTATGAGCGGAATTCCGTAGATTCCCATGTGGATATTCCATTAGTGGCTGCCGCAACTGATGCTCCTAAACTACGTGACAGTACGTTTGTAGCACAATTTTCAACTGTCCATCCTTCGAGGTAAAAATCTAAAGTACCCAAAAAGTTCACTCTAACCGAGGTTAATCATGCGATAGAACAAGCGCAATTGGTGGATGAAATGGGTGTGATGAGTAAATCTCTTCCACAAACTTAAATCAAATCAAACTCTGACTGGAAAGAAGTCAAAAATAAAAAGCGCCACCCTCGGAAAGCTTTAGTAGTCGGAACAAATTCTGGCGCCGGAGATATAAAGGGCTTGCACAAATTCAAAGCTTTCCATGTATCCAATCTTAAACCTGATACAAAAGTTGAAGATATTTCTGAGGAATAAATTTTCCATTGTAAAATGTGAGGAGTTAAATTCACGCTTCACGTAGATTATATCCTTACTAATGTTGAACCAGATAAATGTAAAGTTGAGGTCTTTGAGCCACATATTAGTCACCACCGGGATATTTTACTGGAGCTTGGCTTTGAGCTGGAACGGAGACGGAAGCCTGAAAAATTTATGTTCACAAATTTTAGCCAACTTAATTTGACAAATTTTTTGGTATCTCTGGCAAAATGCAATTTTTCCAATATCTATGATTGTGACGATAGTGATAAAAATTTTGAAATGTTCATTAAATCCTTTAAATATCATTTTGACCAATGCTGTCTGGTAGGTAAAATATCATCTGCCAATACAATAAAAGGATGGTTAACAGATGAAATAGTCCAAAGCAAACGGAAACTTTCCAACCTGCAGTGGTTATATAAAAATATTTCTATTCCTCAATCATATGAAAACTTCAAAAAAGGTAAACATCAGCACAATATGCTAATAAAAAGTACCAAGTCTCAGTTCTACAGTTCAGTTATAGATAGATCCCTAAATAGAAATGAAACGGGTTGGCGTTTTGTGGGAGATCTCACAGGTAGATTGAGAAGTAACGAAAATGATTTCACCATAGATATTGATGATGGTGAGTGTTCCGATCCAAGTCGAGTAGCAAATGTTTTTCCGAGCATTTTTCCACTGCCGCTGGTCTCAAATTGAAAAATCGTTATGGAGACCAACTATCTCTGTCCTGTACATTATCACCTATGTTGAACAGTAATTTTTTCTTCTATTCTGTCTCTGGCTTTGAAGTTGAGGATGCCATTAGGAGTTTGAAAAATAAAAAAGTGTTGGTGTTGACTCCATATCTGCTAAAATGCTAAAAATATCTAATGAAATTATAAGTGAACATTTCGCACATCTCATCAATATATTATATATCTAAAGTGACCATTTTTTTTTTAACTCAAAACGGGACAAAAAATTTTAAGCTTCAGGTTAAACGTAAGGGTCTGGCGGGTAATTCAAATTTTAAATAGTTTTTTTAAGAATGTATGTAAATATCGATTTAAAATTACGTAAATAAATATTTTTTATTATCGCGAAATCAAAAATCCTCTCTAAGTTTTGCCTAATTTGGCTACAATTCTAAAAAAACTGTTTAAAATTTAAATTTCCTGCCAGACCTTTACATTTAGCCTTCAGGTAGAAATAAACACAACTTTTAATTTTCTTTATTTAGATTGAGTGTAACTTATTGGAATTAGTATTCACTATAATTATTTTCATATTAATTAAGTATAATTATGTTTATAATAAAAAGTAGTGAAAAATAAAAATCAATCACCAGCTATATGAAATCAAGGAACTTTGATCTGTTAATAATTATTAAAATATTATGCAACGCATTTTTTTTAATTGTTTTTGTACTTTTCAGAGGAACAAATTTGCTTTAATAAAGTTTGTGATGACTTTAAATAAGAATAAAATTCTTGGCACGTTTTTCTTACATTAACCTTAGTTATCAACATCGCTTTCAAAACTGGAACCTGTAAATGATTTTTTTCGGATGTCCACAGTTTGTTCATGATAGAAAAGACTCTTTCTACTGGGGCATTTGTTCCAGGTAGACATAAAATGTATTCAATTAAAATACAAAAATTTGCATGTTTAAGATTTTTGGTACGAAAGTGTTTGAATACTTCCACCCAACGAGTTTCTGTTGAGACTTTTAAATTATTCCATTCGGTAATTTTTTGGCAAGTGACGTAGCTAGAAATTAATGTAAATTCGTCAAATACTTCTGTATCTTTATTACAGTGAATATATCCCTTTTCAATCAACACATCCACTGCGTTTTGAATATCTTCCCATGCAAGTACTTTTCTTAAATCTGCCCATTTAAATATCTCCATTTCTTTAGTGGGAGAGCAAGTCCACTGTTCCAAATATTCACGGCTAGTTTTATAAAATTCTGTTGCCGTATTTTTCACCAAGTCTTCATTAACATCAGTGCCATTATCTTTTAGTTTTACAATTAAACTACGAACAGTAAATGGAAGAAACTGGTTGATCTGTTTCTGTGCCAAATTGTCTTTGAGATGATTGATTACGTTTGCCGCATCAATTGCCGATACAGTCTGACCCTCGACCTCCAATACGGCTTGGTGAAAACTTGCTGACTGAGCGTGTAAAAAATTAAGCCATAATTCTGAGGTGGGATCTTCAAAAAAGTTTTTTAACAATTTGGGACATTTTTCAATGCCCCCGCGGCCGGGCGGGGGAAATCACCGATCGACAGCGATGCGAATGGTCTGTGATTCCCCGCCTGCGCGTGTTTCGTGAGCTACATGATTTAAATTTTCGCACTGTTTCACAAAACGGGACAATTTCGCGTCCCGGCGCTTTGTTTGGGGACAACGGGACAGGTGACCGAGAAAAGGGACAGTCCCGTTCAAAACGGGACGTATGGTCATTTTATATATATATCTATTGCAACTGCGAAGTTTCCTAATATTTTAAAGAAATCGGTGGTTATTCCGGTGTTTAAAAATGGAAATATGCATGAAATCACTAATTATCGACCAATATCTATCTTGAGTGTGTTTTCAAGGGTATTTGAAAAGATAGTTCTTTCTAGAATGATGGGTTATCTCAACAGATTTGGGATAATTAATCGCGCGCAGCATGGCTTTAGAAACGGACACTCAACCCAGACAGCGTCAGTTCAATTTTTGGAATCTGTTTATGAGTGTCTGGATAAAAACTTACTTATTGCGGGTTTGTTTTTTTATTTTTCCTCGGCCTATGATACGCTATCCTTTGAATTTATACTAGACAAGTGTTATAACTTAGGATTTAGAGGCGTTTTCCTGAATTGGTTACGTAGTAACCTCAATGAAAATTGGTGAGAGTTATTCTAAGAGTCAAAGTATTGGTCTTGGAGTTCCTCAGGAGTCCGTGCTGGGACCGTTGTTCTTTATTTTATTTATTAATGATTTTCCTGCCCATTTCAGCCGTTTTTTGATAACACTTTTTGCTGACGACACTTCGGTAGTGATTTCTGGCGGGAGTCTTGGGAAACTCCAGGAGACCTGTGAGTATGTTGTTCGTGAATTTGTGAGTTGGTGTCGAGCTAACAATTTGGTGGTGAATGTTGAGAAGACTGTATGTGTTTATTTTGCTCTCAAAAATAGGGGGATCAGTTCGTTTACAGTGAGATGTGGTTTAGATGAGATCACATCTTCTGAAGCGATTAAATTTTTGGGAAATTATGTGGACAGATATTTAAGGTGGACATCCTATGTCGATGCTTTGTGTACAAAATTAAACCAGTTATTTTTCGCCACTGTCAGGCTCAAAATGAATTTGCCAAGGAGCTGTGTGCTCAATATTTATTATAGCCTAGTATATAGCCATATATCGTACAATATCTTGCTGTGGGGAAGTAGCCCTGATTTTCACAGAGTATTTGTAGCACAGAAGCGAATTTTGCGTTCGATATTCAATTTAAGGCCATTAACTTCATGTAAGCAAGTTTTTGTTGAAAACCGTATTCTTACTTTACCATGTATATATATTTTGAAATGTTTAGTGTATGCCAAGGAAAATGAAGGCGAATGGTTGAAATTATCAAGTCACCATGAATATGCTACTAGGAATGCACAAATAATGATGCTCGCTAAGCATAAAACTTTTAAATTCGAATGCTCCCCTTTATATCGAGGCATTAAGTTTTTCAACCATTTGCCTTCATCTTTGAAATCCTTGAATTTAAGAGGGTTTAAGAAGGAAGTCAAGGAAATTCTTTTAGGAAAGGGATTCTATTCAGTTGATGAATTTTTTTGTGATCCCTTGGCGGTTCAGTTTTCCCATTTTTTTCTTTATCTCTTATGACTTATCCTATACACTATGTAGTGTCTTAATGGATTAAATAAAATTATTATTATTATTACTATTTCGAAACGATCAAATGGGATAGCTACCGCACCCACTGCATTCTCTGGACATTAATACTTCTACTAGCTGTTTCGACTTATGCAATACGATTTGGCAGGTCAACGCTTCACTTCTATGGAAAAAATCGAAAATTGGCTTCAATATTGGACCGCATCAAAAGACAAAAATATTTTCCGAGACTGGATTCGGAAATTGCCTGAGAGATGAGGAAAATAGTAAATAATTTAATTGATTTGTTATTTCATTATCTTTTGAAATACATGATTTTTTTTGGCTGAAAAAAACCGAATTACTTTTTACTCCCAATATATAATTTTTTTATTATCCATATGCTGTTTTGGGTCATTCGTTGTCTTGATCTTCACATTGAGGCTTGAAATTTTAATTTTCCAAGTTATTTTTTGAAAATTATCGTGCTTACAAAAGGGAAGCTGAACAGATGGGCTGAATTTTTCTGTTTTATTTTACACATGTATAGGCTCATATTATACTTTAAGAGAAAAATGAAAATATAAAATTTTCGAGATATACAAAAATGTGTTACACTAACAAAACAATAAAAATAATATTATAGTTTAGATTGGAGTTTCAAATAAAAAGAAATATGGATATATAAAATATTTTATTTGGATTATGTGTTTTATACTGAAATATTTCGTTGACTTTTTATATTAGTTTATATTTAAAATTTGTCAATTTTAGAGTAGTGCTTTCTTGCCAAAATGTGTATAATAAGATATAAAACTTTCGTAAGATATTTACTGAAGGTATTACGTAGTTATTCATTTTATTCAATTACATGTTAATAATTAAAAACTTTATCATGAACAAGCTGTTTTATCACATCTTCGTGATTCTTTGTTTACTCTGTGGAAGTACATTCCTTCTTTATTTGATTTTTGTATTTATGTATGTATGGATGAACAATATTATAATAACTGACAAAGAAACTGCAATACCTAGAACGAGCTCTTAAAATTTTTTTTTTGCAAATTTTTTGAATTTTACAACAAACCAGCTATTCGAGGAGATCCAAAGTCGATGTTTAGTTGTTGTTAAAATGCCTACTGCACGTGTACGCGGAATTTATCGCCACTTAAGTGAAATTGAAAGAGGTCGAATTATTGGTCAACGGGAGGCGGGGTTGTCATTTCGAGAAATCGTTAACTGTACGAAGAGAAATCCAACTACTGTTCTGAGATGTTGTCAAGCGTGGTTTGATAATCCCCAAAATCGAAAAAAAATAGGCACCGGACGTCGAAGGGGCACAAATGAAGTTCAAGATTGACGTCTAAGACTTATGGCTATTAGAGATCGATTTTAGACAACTCAATCTATGGCTGATGAGTGGTTTGGAGAACAAGGCCATCCTGTAACGTGAATTCTACCAGGTTTTCGTATTGTCATACGAGCATAGCTCTTTCACCAAGTGACTACTCAGCAGTCTCCACAGTCTACCCCAAGAGTTAGAAAGTGTCGTAAGGATTACGCCGTATCATCGCGCGAAGAGAGAACCCCTCCGAAGAGATGAAACCACCAGCCAGAACCGTCTGACTGGTAGCAGCGAAGCACTGTTCAACCTCTACTGACTCTGCAGGTCAGTACCCGAGTTGGTCTGTGACGTAACTCATTCGCCGGAAGGAATTCTTATCCAAGCATCCGAACGCAGTCCCATGAACTAAGATAATCTCAAGATTGATTACTCCTATTGATCCTGGTACGAGCACCGTCCAACGGCCTGTACGTCCTGATCCACCGAACCCATGTGAAGTCATTAGATTGATCCTGGCGTCAAGCACTAACGGCTAAGCCATTTCGTCGAGATCCACAAACCCTAGAAAGGTACGCTTTGGTCCGGGGCCAGGACAAGCCGGTCGAACCGTCAAGTCCCGTTAAACCTCGAGTCATTTCATGAGAATATTCCGAACAGGCCATTCTGTAACTGTCCGAACAGCTTCGCCCCCCAGGCATTAGATCTTGACGTGATGGGGGCGCTCTCTTGACTAGGACCCTAAATTCGTCCCGGCGAATTGGAGGGTTAAGTCTTGGTGTCTAACGTAATGCCATTTCGCGCCAGTCACTGGACCTGTATGGTGGAAGATCTCCGAATGGGGCCCTAGTTTTACTCAGGTGAAATGGAGGGCTGAGCCGGTTGATTAACTCAGTGACAAGGGAGTCTGTCGCAGCACAGGGCTTCTCCCTTAAAACTGGCGTACTCTACCCTATCGCAGTATAAATCTCCGGATTCTGTGTAATGGCCGAGTGCGTTATGTAGCATACTGCGTTACCTCGGGGGGGTGGACTTGCCCTCAGGTGTTACTTGTACCACCTGGCCACCCCACTTGGTGTTGGACTCGAGGGGGCAGTGGTTGAAAGTCCGCATGCTGGACTAGGGGGGTATTTCATTTATCTGTTCGCAGACCCCCATTTTCGGGATATTCTCATGAAACGACTCGGGGTTTAACGGGACTTGACGGTTCGACCGGCCTGTCCTGGCCCCTGGATCTGTGCGTAACTATTTAGGGTTTGTGGATCTCGACGAAATGGCTCCGCCATTAGTGCTTGACGCCAGGATCAATCAAATGACTTCACATGGGTTCGGTGGGTCAGGACGTATAGTCCGCTAGACGGTGCTCGTACCAGGATCAATTGTAGTCGTCAATCTTGAGTTTATCTTAGTTCTTGGGACTGCGTTCGGGTGGATGGATAAGAATTCCCTCCGGCGGGTGAGTTGCGTCTCAAACAACTCGGGTACTGACCTGCAGAGCCAGTAGAGGTTGGATAGTGCTTTCGCTGCTACCAGTCAGACGGTTCTGGCTTTCGAGTTGGGGCCCAAACTGGAAGCTGGTGGGTTCATTTCTTCGGAGGGGTTCTCGCCGAGCGCGATGATATGGCGTAATCCTTATCACACTTTCTACCTCTGGGTGGACTGTGGAGACTGCTTGGTAGTCACTTGGAAAAGAGGCCTTCCTCAAATAGCCAATAACTATTCTGGTAGAATTCACCTGTCCGAACAGCTTACCGACGGATAAGGTCTTCTGGACTGCAGCATTATCGATCCCATCTTGTATTACCTCTGATGGTTAAGCATCATCGGCAACGATCACAGTGGTGCAGAGAACGTCAACATTGGAATGTGGAATGGCATCAGGTCGTCTCTTTTGATGAATCTCGATTCTCTTTGGGTGCACATGATGGTCGAAAAAGGGTTAGACGACGTCGGGGAGAAAGATGTGAACCTCAGTTTTATATTGAGCGTCATGTACACCGGACAGTAGGCGTTATGGTATGGGGTGCTATTGCACATGCAAGTAGGTTACCTTTAGCCTTTATTCAAGGTGACATGACAGCGCTGCATTACCTTCAAGAATTAGCAGATTCGAATAGGTCTGAATCTTTACAACCCCTCGAAACTTTTAGGGACTCAACTAACTCCAAAAATGGGATTAATGGTTCCCTTCCGGAAAATTTCTTTAAACCCCACTTGTACACAGCTATACATTTATAATTAGTTCCCATATTGACAGGAGATAGAGGATTGTGCAAACCTGTAGATTTCACAGGAGTTGAGGTACAAGGAGAAAGAGCCTCAGGAGAGGACATCTTTTCCGCAATATCAGATTCCAGCATGAGGACCTCCTTATAAAGACTCTGTCCGATAGCAGACTCACCATCTTTGTCAGCAGATAACCGTTGGATTCTACCAGTCACATGAGTTAGGCGAGTGAGTATACGCCTGTGATCAACTTGAGAGGAACCCGAGTTGAACTTGGCACAAATCTCCCTCAAATCTGTCAAACTTTCTTTAATGCCACCGACATTTTCCTCAAAAGAGAAAGGATCAGATAAGATGATGAAACTACGATCAGAAGATTGTTGGGATAGCAAACCCCTCAAAATTTTACGTTTGTCATCTACTGATGACGGAACTTCAATTCCTCTCATCGCAATCTCATAAGCAAGTTCATTTTGCTTTAGAAACTGTGAATTAATCGCCATTATGCCGAAAATGAAGAAAAAATTTAATGACTCTCTATATTACCGAAAAGAAAAAATGAAAAATGAAACCCGATTGAAAAATCGTGCAGACAATGACCCAAAGAAACTTACAACTACCCGAAACGAGCACCTTGGTTGACCAGGAACCCAAAGTCACTTCCACCCGGAAAGAGTGAGATCAAGTTTATTTGAAATCCGAAAAAGGAATTCAAGGGCCCCTTTACGTTGGGCGCCAAAATTTGTGTAACAATTCAGCTACAACTATATTTTAAAATGCCCGAGCCCAGTCGGTTTAACTGGGTCGTGAGCCTGATCTCACAATTCCACCAAATGAAAAGACACAACTCCCTGACAAACAAGTCACTCGTTTAATTTACCACAAGTAATTTTTCTTACAAATTACATATATACATTTAAAAGAAATATACAATTTACTATCTTACACTAGAGTAAGTTTCAATAATATTATTACCGATAAAAGTAGAAAAATATATATATATATATATATAAAAATGGGAATGTTATTATTTATATACAAAAATTTGAAGTTCCTTAATGTGATATGAATATATACAAAATTTCTCAATATTACTTCCCTGGTTGGTTTAGAATACAGGCTAATGTTTTGCCAATCAAAACAGGTGGTGGTTTTGTAGGTCGTCTCAAGCAGGCTGTTATGTAGTTTTTTGAACTTAATAGCTTCAACGTCTTCGGGCAACCAGTGTACGTGTAACTATTCCTCACCAAGAAAACTTCCAAACTCCAGGAACAAATAACAGGAAAATAATCCAAGAGAAATCCAGGAAAAATATTCCATAAAACAAATCCAGAAAAAGATAATCCAAAAATAATTCCAGGAAAAGATAGTCCAAAAAAAAACCCTTCTTTGAGGGTTTTTACCTCTAATCTTCAAGAAAAATTAATTAACGAGAAAATAAATTTTATGACATTCCGATTTCAACTTTACTCTGAATCGTGAACCGGAAAAGAAAAAAAGAAGCCATATCAACGCGCACGTGACGACACATTGACGGACAGATATCCCAATTTCTTCATTTACCGGTCTTCTCGATAAAGGTGATATACCAGCGAATAAATTCGACGTGTAGATCGCTACACTACGAATGATACTTACCCCTTCTTTGAGGGTTTTTACTTCTAATCTTCAAGAAAAATTAATTAACGAGAAAATAAATTTTATGACATTCAGATTTCAACTTTACTCTGAATCGTGAACCGGAAAAGAAAAAAAGAAGCCATATCAACGCGCACGTGACGACACATTGACGGACAGATATCCCAATTTCTTCATTCACCGGTCTTCTCGATAAAGGTGATATACCAGCGAATAAATTCGACGTGTAGATCGCTACACTACGAATGATACTTACCCCTTCTTTGAGGGTTTTTACTTCTAATCTTCAAGAAAAATTAATTAACGAGAAAATAAATTTTATGACATTCAGATTTCAACTTTACTCTGCAATCGTGAACCGGAAAAGAAATAATTCCTTCATATCAACGCGCACGTGACGACACATTGACGGACAGATGTACCAATTTCTTCATTCACCGGTCTTATCGATAAAGGTGATATACCAGCGAATAAATTCGACGTGTAGATCGCTACAAACCATATGTTCTTTCTTACCTTAACCGGCTCGAGAATCCAATATTTCAGCAAGATAATGCTCAACCTCATATTGCTGGAGTTAGTTTGAACTTTTTTGAAGCGACCCATGTGAATCTTTCGCCATGGTCGCCTAAATTCCCCGATATTTTGCCCATAGAGCATGTTTGGTACATCATGGGTAGAAGGCTTGGAAACTTACCCTAGCCCCCAGGACTTTGGCGGCTCTGAAACATGAACTACAGGTAGCTTGGGATAGTATCCCTCAAGAAGAAATAGACCATCTTATTAAATCAATGCCAAGACGTGTTGGGGAGTGTATAGATAATCGCGGTGGGCAAACACATTTTTAACAAGTTTATTAAAAAAAAAATGTAAACCCTTCGTTTTTTTTCTTCAAATTTCAAACATTTACTCCGTGCTATACTATCTATGTTTTACCAAAAAAAAAATTGAATCTAAACAGCTCCTTTTAGTTGTTGCAGTTTCTTTGTCAGTTACTATATGAGCACTTGAGTGGGTTATATTAATAATAAACACTGCTTAATTTCAAACATCTTCCTCCTTTATTTTGCAGATAAAGTAAAGCATCTTAAGGCTTTCACACTCTGGTCACATTATTCTAAGAGGAAAATCGGTCCTGAGATCAAGAAGACTGTTGGTGTCAGCAAGTGTTTAAAGCAAATAGCATTTCTGAAGAGACAATATCTCAGATAGTAGCTGAAACAATTAAAAATTTCTTTCTTATTTGGACAAGATGAACAATTTTTCGTAGAACTCCGTATGAAAAGTTTTTGACGGCAGAACGCATCTCTAAAATATCTTGTTTCATTTCAAAATTTAATCTCTACAATTTTAAGTAGCAATTATTATGGGCATTAAATCGGATCGACTGATGAAATTGCCTATAAAGGATGTTGGGGATTCGGGATCCAGCAGTTAGCTATCTGTAAATGATACTATCTTTGGATTTTAAAATAACTAGTGTCAATAATAAACTTAATTTTTCTTTTTTTCATAAGCACCCTCATACGGATATAACAATTCCCAAAAATTCATTTCATCCAATACAACATAAATTATCAGCATATTACAACATGATATATAAATCAGTAACAATTCCTTTATCTCCAAATAATATTAATCTAGAATTGAATTTAATCAAACAAATAGCAACAAATAACAGTTATTCGCCATTAATAATAGATAATATGATAACCAAAAAAGAATATCAAAATGCTATCAATGAAATATACCCTATGCTAAAAACCGCGAAAAAACATATAATTCCCTTACTTCACTTACTAGCGGAAAAAACATATAATTCCCTCACTTACTATGGAAAACCATCATCAAGAATAAAAAAATTCCTCAATGAAATAGATATAAACATATTATATAGAACAGACAACTCATAAGGAACTTTCTTAAAAAACATAAAACCAAAAAGGAACATATCATATCTGTCATGTGTTTATCAATTATCATGCGGTACCTGTTCAAAAATTTATATTGGTCAAACTGGAAGACGTTTTGACATTAGAAGAATGGAACATAGACGTTCCTTCCTCAATAATAAGTTAGATTCTACATACGCTGAACATATAATAAAATATAAACATGATTTTGACGAATGTTTTAGGATTTAACATAAAGAAAATAAATGTCTAAAATTGAATCTGTTGGAAAGTATGGAAACAAACTGATTTAGAAATTCAGGGAATTTATTGAACGAACAAACTGAGTTATCTAATTCAACTGTAATGGATGTATACAACTAGGGACCCGGTGGTTTTACCAAAAGTAATAAAAATATTTTATTGTACCCTTATCTCTAAACAGGAAATATTTATATACTGCATGTTACAAAATTCCCGACAAGTTGTTGTAAGCATCTGAAGATATTAACTATGTTAACGAAACGCGTCATGTGAAAAACTCAGGATAATAAATAGAAATCTACATATATGTGTTTCATTTACCTAGAGTGTACAATGGATTTTTATCAAGTAAAGGCCAGCACGATACGAAGTTTAAAAAATATTATAAATCATTAAGAAAAGCATTTATCATAGTCTTCAAAGAGAACTATCTGATTAATTTCGTTGCCGTTTGTCAAGCACATATTGCTGTAAGTAGAGAAACGTTTCTAAACTAAACGTTTCTTTTATGGATAATAGAAATAACTAATGTTCTACGCATGATTCAACTTCTTACACAGGTCACTGCTTTCGGCACTCATTAACATCTTTGGAAGCTAATACAGGTTTT
Organism: Megalocaria dilatata; assembly: GCA_034642435.1. Classification (NCBI taxonomy): domain Eukaryota; kingdom Metazoa; phylum Arthropoda; class Insecta; order Coleoptera; family Coccinellidae; genus Megalocaria; species Megalocaria dilatata. The sequence goes on along the minus strand of CM067857.1, from coordinate 70,181,935 downwards.
GATAAAAGCATTATTAAACGTTATTGTAGTTAAAAAAGTTTCAAAAAGTAAATAAGAACGATCAATAAAAATATATCACAAACTCTTTATCTTACATATAATCACGAGGTTAGGAACGAAAACAGAATGTTTAAAGATAACCAGAAACATTTGTCAAATTCTATAACTTTTCACAGAAAAATATACATTAAATAAAGTCATGCTCCAGATTTCATTACATAAAAAGTTGAATAAAAACTTATGATTATGATATTCAAAATGAAGATTTTATAGATTATATCCCTTGGAATATCCTCTACAAAATTAAATTTTGAAAAATTGAAAAAATTTCTTCAATTGAATGAAATGTCTCAGAAACACTATTTTTGTTTAAGTAAACATTAGAATTCTCAAACATCACGTAACACTCAAAAACATAAAGGAATCTATAAAAAAGATAAAATATGGACCAAAATTACATAACATATATTAGCCGAGAATGCTGTTAATCTGGATCATGTCTTTTCTTTATGTTTATTTTTTTATGGACTGATAAATACCTTGGGTTAACCTCAAATATTCTGTCTTCATTCTCTTCTCAACCTTGTGATAGGGTATGTGATATATTTTTATTGATGTTTTCATTTAAAATTCCAAACAATCGACTTTCGAGTATGGGGATCTTCATACGCTGTTCTACAAAACGTGCTTTATTTTGGAATTTATGTAGAATATGTTTTGAAATAGAATTTGTTCCGCGCAGGGTTTATATGAAACAACTTTATCGGCTAATGTGTGTTATGTTCTTCAGTCAATATCAATTAGTAGTAAATGAAATTTTAATTCCACAATCTTTTTATTGTTTAACAACAACTGTTTTCTCAGTCTGTGGCTTAATTATGTTATATAAGGTTGTTCGGAAAGTAATTTCGTTTTTTCACGCCAGACGATCTAATTCTATTTTTTCGAACCAAACTTCACACTTAATCTGTATAATCGTTATATGTTTTGAGAGCTGATATAGCAAGGCTTGTGTATAAAAAAGATCAACTAATTTTACGCAGTAGTTGTTGGTTGGTACCCTTTTAAATACGGAGAGCAATAAGCAGCAATTTCGTCAAATTTTACTTTTTTACTATATAAAAGGTAAAAAAGCTGTTCAAGCCAGAAAGAAATTGACCGATGTGTATGGAGAAGATTTGTTGACCATACGCCAGTGCCAGAACTGGTTTGCAAAATGTCGATCCGGTAATTCTCATGTCGAAGATGCACCACGCTCCGAAGGCCGATCGAAGCTGATGAAAGCATGATAAAGGCATTAGTTGAAGCAAATCGGAGAACAACAACACGTGAGGTCGATCAGAGGTTGAATTTATCGAATTCAACTGTTAATGAACAAGGCCTGGGTTTAACCTAGAAGCTCGATATATGAGTTCCCCATATTCTCACGGAGAGAAATTTGTGTCGTCTCCTTGACATCTGTGATTCGCTTCTCAAACGTCACGAAAATGATTCATTTTTGAAGCGCATCATTACTGGGGACGAAAAATGGGTTGTATATAACAATGTCAAATGCAAGAGATCTTGAAGCAAAACAGATGAACCGGCTCAAAGCATTTCGAAAGCCAATATCCATCAAAAAAGCTAAAGTTGTTTGTTTGGTGCGATTTTAAAGGAATCGTTTTTTTTTTAGCTTTCACCGGATAAATCAACAATGAGTTGGGAAGTCTACTATCATCAGCTGGACAAACTGAATGATGTTATTCAATAAAAAAGGCCAGAATTAATTACCAGAAAAGGTGTAGTGTTCCACCAAGATAATACAAGACCTCAAACAAGTGTGGTCACCTGCCAAAAGCTTTTACAGTTTTAATGAGATACACTGGCACACCCACCATATTCGACAGATCAGCCGCCTTCGGATTATCATTTGTTCCGGTTACTGCAAAATTATTTGGACAGTAAAACCTTTATTTCAAATGAAGAGGTCAAAAATCACCTGGATCAGTTTTTTGCCAGGAAAGACCAAAAATTTCATGAGCGCGGAATGCTACTACCAGAAAGATGGCAAAAAGTGATGAACCAGAAAGGCCAATATATAATTTAATGAATTATTTATTCTTTATACAAAAAATGTCTTTCATTTTCCCAAAATAAACAAAATTACTTTCCGAGAAAACCAATAAATTTAAACTGATACTGTATCATTATTTAAATATTTTAATATTAATCTTTTGCATATTTAATTTCAAAAAATTATATTTAATAATTATAACTTCTGAAACAAAATTAAAATAATGTCTTATAAGTATAATGTCATATAAGTACCACTTATATCAAATGACATATAAAATAAACATTCATTATAAGACATCCAAATGGTATAACAAAATCCAATAAATAAAAATTGTAAACCAAAATCCTATAAATTAAATATTTTGAATAGACAAAATTTTGTTTCTTTTAGATCAAGGGTAAACCACAGAAATATTTATCTATAGTTAACCTTTACACTACATTTAAAGATTTTTCAGTTTACCAGAAGTTTTCCTAAAGTGTTGAAGGGTGAGTAAATATTTGTTGTTGATTGATGTTTTATTCATTGAATATGAATTATTTGAATACTGACGAAGCAAAGTCTCTCTGAAAACTTTTTTTTCAGTAATGCTTTTACATATCTTGAGTTTTTATATAAAGTAACTCAGTTAGATATCCAATAATATTGAATATTCTAAGTAAGATAGTTTTATGATGAAATTCTTAAGATTATGTTAGACATTTTTGATAGATATTTGTTTTCATAAGATTGATCAGCAGAAACAAAATTTTGTCTATTCAAAATATTTAATTTATAGGATTTTGGTTAACAATTTTTATTCATTGGATTTTGTTATACCATTTGGATGTCTTATAATAAATGTTTATTTTATATGTCATTTGATATAAGTGGTACTTAATTGACATTATTTTCATTTATTTTCAGAAGTTATAATTATTAAATATAATATAATTTTTTGAAATTAAATATGTAGAAGGTTAATATTAAAATATTTAAATAATTTTATATACCTTCTATCAAGAATTAACCTCTATTTATGTTATGATACTGTGTCAGTTCAAATGTAGAACACAAATTGTGACAAAAGTTTTTTTATTCATAATTACAAAAGTTTGGGTAAATAAATAAAATTTGCCTGATTCCGTTGCTCTTATCACCCTGAAAAGTAATTTAGGAAATGGCATACAGAGTGGTCATTTTTTCTTGCTCAGATGAAATTGAATTATCAGGCAATGGTTCTGGAAATTCAAATACAATTAGTTAATTCTTTTAATGTGACGTTATGGTTTCTGAATTATTCACTCAATTTTGAACTACCAGTTTACCAAGCCAGAAAGAGAAAAGAAAGGAATTTCTTCATGCATATTGGAGAGGAAAGGAAGAAGACATTTTTGGTACCCATTTCGCGATGCTGACTCGGGACATTCTATATATGGTAGGAATATGTGATGTTCCTCCCAGAATATTCTGCCTGATGGGCCAGTTAAGTATTTTAAATTATTTCAAAATTTTAGATATTTAGAGACAAAAAAACAACTAAATTCTCTCTTAATTCAAATATTGTGTTGATGTATAATTTTAAAAAAAATTCGATTATTTGAGTAGCTTCTAAATAGGAATAGAAGAGTATTTTCATAAAAGGCATCTTTTCGAAAATATAAAAATATTATTTACTTTTATTGGCAATGATTGAAACTTCACTGTAATAATATTATTATGCTAGGGTATTCTTCAGCTTTGTTTTTACTAACGCACAACAGAATGAAATTCAGAAATTTGACAGACAATTGATATTGATATTGCGTTCTTTAGTTGTTTTTATTTTGATGCAAATATGTATAACAATTGAGTCAAGATGAAAATTCCAATATTTGAGGGATTGTTTGGCTGAAAATATTAATCACATAGGTACTATATGTGAGTAAGGGCTAAAAATCATTATTTTCAAGACGTCTGCTATCATCAAGATACTCTTCTATTGAGTTTGGTTAATTGGTGAAGAGGGGCCACAATATATGCATAAAAATTTATGGATGTCATGACAGGATAGCATTTAATATGTGTTTTTCATTACAAAATTATAAATATATTGTTACTCGAAAGTTAGGTATATGTCCAATAAAAAAAGATTTATTGAGGCTACCTTTGTCATTCTCACGATAAAATACACCAATTTATTTGATTAAACCAATCAACATCAACTAATGATAGTCGAATTCCATCTTAAATTACAAGTTTCACCTTGACTTTTTGTCCTTGGTGTTTAAGGTAGACGTAACTAGAAGAAAACAACCTTCTCAGAAATGCAATTCATTTACCCTTGAACTCAGTCTAACAAGAATTATTGTAAATTCGTGACGTTTAGTGCAAAAATAATTTTTCCGTTATTTCTTATAGAAGTCGTAAGAAATTATGAATCAAAAACAATATTCCATAAACAATAATATTTTATTTCACAACAATTGTTTCTTCATACCATGTCTTCATCAGGTGAGTACACTAGATACTGATTATACAATGCTCGAAAAGTCTATATATATAGTACAGGTTGCATAACAGAAAATAGAGGGCATGAAGGAAGTTTCACATTTCCTTGGTAATTCCCAAATATTTCAAAAATGGTTCAATAGGGGGATCTGCATAACTCCGTTTGATCATTTAATGAAATTTGTTTTTTATGATACTTATTAATTTCTACCGTTTTCAATAGATTCAGTTTGGGACCCTTGTTTTCATCGTGTAAAATTTCAAAACTGTGTCCAATATGACAATATATGATAGTCCTGTATCCAATATGAAAATAGGACATGTTTTTGATGGTTATTTTGAAATTTTACACGATGAAAACATGGGTCTCTGACTGAACCTATTAGAGTGGTTCGAAATAAATAGGTATCATAAAATTTTTTTTTATTCAATGACCAAACGGAACCAAGCTAATCTCCCCTATTGAACCTCTTTTAAAATATTTCGGAATTACCAAAGAAATGTAAAACTTCCTTCATCCCTTCTATTTTTTGTTATGCAACCTGTACTATGTATATCCACATTTTCGAGCATTGTATAATCAGTACCTAGTAGTACTCATCTGATGAAGTCATGGTATGATGAAACAATTGTTGTGAAATCAAATATTAGCGTAAATAGAATATTGGTTTTATTCATGATTTTAAGATGAATTTCCGTCCAGCAAAGATCCAAACAGTCATAGGAGTCGTAAAACCTTTCAAAGAAATAAAATGAAAAAAGTCCATAATATCTAAATATGTTGTTCTGTAATTATTTTTCGTTGATGAATAATTCATCATTATAATGCTACAAAGTTTTCAATGTTTATTTTTCACAAATTTGTTAACTAAATAACAAATCTTCTTTCAGCATCTTGAGCTGATTTTGTACTTAAAACACATCAGATCTGAATTAGATATTAGAAGGCAGAATTGAAATGTAAGAGAAACATAATTGAAATATAAAATATAATTGAATTGAATCAGTTCTTATTTGATGGAATTTCGTTTTCATAATGAAATCAGTGTAATATATGCTAGTGACTTTAAATCTGTCAAGTATCTATATAAGCTATATACAGAGACTCCAAGATATAAATAATACACTAGCGCCATCTAGAGTATGCAAAGTACAATTAAGACATACCTTTGCGAGTTAACTCAAGTAAAGAAATGTATTCTCGTTATTTTCACGTTACCAACGCGGAATAAACTTTCCTCATGCACAAATCAGACCGTAATATAAGTATTTAAATTCATCACCATCTTCATTCATAGCCTTTATAAAGTTTTTCTGCAGCCCAAGTTTAATGTGAAGAAGAGGCAGTTGGACTTTTTTGGGATCTGCAACTGGTGTAAACTTAACATTTTGAGATCCTGATGGAAATACGCTTCTTTCTGGCCAATTTTTTGTTACATAATGCTGATTTACTATACGACTGTTCCATAGACAAAGAAAGGAGCAATATTTTGCAAATCCCTCCAGAAGTCTAAAAAAAATTTGTTCGGGGAGATTTTGCAACTCGCGTCTGACTCGACATTTTCGTCCTTAAAAAGTTTTCTTATCTACACATAGAGAACCACTCACTTCGAAACTCAACAGAAGACTAATTTTTAATATTAATTTCACATTGTAAACAAAACAGTTTAGGTATATTTCCTGTTATAAAATGCGACCATTTTAATCGTCCCCTCACAAAATTTACTACTTGCTAATGTGAAAAGGTCTTATTGGGCTATTGAAAAGTGGTACGTATTAGGGCTTCAGGAATATTTTTCCTTTATTAAAAGGGTATTTCCGTCAAAAAAATTATGATCTGCTCGGTGTTGAAAAAACCTTGTCGACCAGTGGAACAATTTAGAAGTAACCTGAACAATTTACAAGTACCTGAATGGGAGGCGTTCTCAGCTTTTTCAGCTACTCTTCGACAAGTTAAAGATATTCAAAATGTCCATCATTCATTTCCATACATCTTCTGATACTGTTTCGCCTCGACCTTTGCATTCTAGCAAAAATATGGATTTCAATTGGGCTGGTCCTTGGTCTATCAATTGCTGTTCGTGAATTTCTTCAAAATAACTTCTTACATCCCGACAGAAATAAGTTGGTTTCCAAACATACATGTAAATATTATACAATTCAATAAGAAAATGGGACAAGGAAATATATAACATCATCTTTCATGATAAATATTTCAATATTAGCCTTCTATATATTTAATTTCAAAAAATTATATTCAATAATTATAACTTCAGAAATTAAATTAATGTCATATAGGTAGCATTTATATCAAACGACATATAAAATTCATTATAAGACATCATCCAAATGATATAACAAAATCCAATAAATAAAAATTGTTAACCAAAATCCTATAAATTAAATATTTTCAGTAGACAAAATTTTGTTTCTGCTCATCAATCTTATGAAAACAGATATCTTTCAAAAATGTTTAACATAATCTTAAGAATTTCATCATAAAACTAACTTACTTAGAATATTCAATATTATTGGATATCTAACAAGTTACTTTTTATAAAATCTCAAGATATGTAAAAACATTACTAAAAAACAAGTTTTAAGAGAGACTTTACTTCGTCAGTACTCAATTATATTCATATTCAATAATATATAACATCAATCAACAAAAATATTTTCTCACTTCTTAACCATTCAGAAAGCTTCATGTAAATGAATACTGAAAATTTGAATGGAGTGTAATGTTAACTCAAATAAATAATTTTGTGGTTCACAATTGATATAAAAGATTGAAAGACAATTTAACGGCCTCTGTTATAGCACAAGAACTCATGTGTAAAGAATGTTAAGGAAACCAAATAATTATATATGAATAAAATAAAATAAATAGAGGTTTTCACTTGATAGACAGTATATCAAATTATTTAAATATATCAATATTAGCTTTCTATATATTTAATTTCAAAAAATTATATTTAATAATTATAACTTCAGGAATTAATTTAAATTAATTTTATATAAGTACCACTTATATCAAACGACATATAAAATAAACATTCATCATAAGACATCTAAATGATTAAAATATTTAAATTATTTTATATACTTTCTATCATGTATAAACCTCTATTTATTTCACATCATTTTTTATGGAAACCGCTTTGTCACCGAAGAGAATTTTAGCATTATTGCTTACAATGACAGTATTCCAAGCTGCCTGCTAAGTAATCGCATTTAAGCTTTGAACCCTTCTCGGATGGCATGGATAAAGAAACTATTCGAAAAAAACACACAATCTGTCATATGTGTGCAGAAATTCCTTCTTCCTTCGTTTTCTGTAACACCTTACAGTTCTTTTTTATCGCTTTCAACCCTACTGTTTGAACGATTTTAACCACATTCTGATTTTGAAGATACAAAAATTCTTTTCCGCATAATCTTCGCTGGAGATTTGCGAACGTTTGCTCTCCCGCATAGTCGTAGAATTGCCTGGCACTACACATTTCGTTTGTTCTACCGCATACATAAAGTGCATATCGGCCATTTTTGGTTAGGATTTTTTGCCATTCTAAACTTTTCAATAGAACTTGGTACAAAGCTTACAAATCTCAAAATTCTGAACTAAAAGAACTAGAGAATTGAAATTTCAAAGGTGGGTTTGGAACCGGAATATCTCGTTTGAGTTGGTACATGAGAAAATCAGTACAATGTTTTCGTAGTAATTCACATTTGAATTTTTTTTATTTTGATCAATATTTTGATATTAAAAACTAGATGGGTTTAAAACTTAGCACTTCGATGCGACAGAGCGACATACGTGTTTGTCCAAAATTTCGTTAGAATCGTGTTATTAGAAGATTCAAGAAAATATATTTTATATTTGATGGATTTGGTCTTTACTTGATGAAATTCAAGTTCTACCAACTAAGTTTGTGAAAAATTAATTTTATTCACTACTCGTAAAATATATTTTGTGAGAGAACGGTGCTGAGCACTACCGAAGCAATAACAACTCGAATTCAAAGGCAGCATTCAGATGCAAAATAACTATACAGGTATGGAAAAGACAGTCGAAAACATAGGAAGTTCAATGTTAATCTAGAGGAGCACGAATGTCCATCGGAGCAGTGGAAGAATCCAAAGCTTAGCGAGATGTGATGACGAATATTGATTCGTCCATTGCCATTGGGCAATGGATGCTTCGATTTTAACGAGGCTCTGCACTACTTTCAGTTCAGCAATCAGAATCATTCGCACTTCAAACGTGGGATTCATTTGTCCATATCGGTTGAAAATAAATACGACAATCTTATTCCATTGTATCCGAAGAATTTATTTGTCACGATTAATGACACGAATAATTTCCTCTGTGAAAATGAGTATTTAGATTCTTTATCGCATAACTAAAATAAGAAATTCGAAAAAAATAAGAAATCGAAAGTCGATAAATTTAAATTAAATGTTCGAATGATTCACCTTGTTGAGCCAAACAGTAGCCAAATCTATTATAAGGAGATAATCTCATATCTCTGAGCAGAATCCGCATAGTTGATATTAAAATATTCATGGGCCACAGCCCAAAGTTGAATTATTTTGAACCTTAATTCATTAATATTCGTCGCTCTATCAATTTCGTGCCCATAAATCAATTTTTTCAGATATCCCAAAAAAAATCATTGGGAGATAAATCTGGTGATCTGGAGGGCCATTAGATTCTGCCATTTTTAGAAATGATACGGTACGAAAATGTCGTCCTGAGATATTGTGTGACTACTCTTGCGCTTTGCCTTGGACAGCCATCCTGTTGAAGCCAGACATCATCGACATTTATCGGTAGTTGTCGAACTGTCGGAATAATTTGGTTCTCTAAAAGCTCCAGATATTTGGGAGCGTTTTGTTTACAATCGACAGGAAATTTCCCTATGATGTAATTCCCCAGTATTCCTGACCAAATATTAAGTTTTTGGGGATACTGGGTACGCACAGTAATACTTAGATGTTCATTCTTCCTAGACCAAGATCTTACTACTGATGGGTTATGTTTTCTATGCAAGGAAAACGATGACTCATTACTGAATCAGATATTATTAAGGAGTGAACTATTTTCATTTACTTTTTCCATCATACTTCCACAATTCCATTCGTCTGATATGGTCTTATGAAAAAATTTCTTGGTTTGTTTGAACCGTAAGACATCGGTAACCATTTATTTTCAAAATATTCTCAACACTTCTACCGCTCATATCGACTTGTCCAGCAATTTGTTTACTTGGACATGGTGCACTGGTTTCAACAGTAACACATACATCTCCTTTTTTTCAGACGATTTTCACTAATGGTTTTTGGTACTTTATCAATCTTGCAATGCCTGCATGCTCGAATTTTTTAATTATTTTAGAAATAGCCGAACTTGAAGAAATCGACCAATTTTCAAAGGCAATAATAAATGAATTCATCGTCTTTTGAATTGTTTGACCACCAAAGTACCATTTTGTGATCCAAATTTTTTCTTCTTCGCTGAACATTTCGATTTACTTCATTTTCAACCGAATTGGTCTAACGCATCTCACTTTCAAAGTGCGAATGAAAGCAGACTGCATAACCTTTCGATCGAAGCATCACCACTCGACACTGCCATTGAGAGAGAAAAGTCGTTTGTTCGTCATCGCATCGCGCTGAGGTTTTGATTCTTCCACTGCTCCACTGGACATTCGTGTTCTTCTAGATTAACATTGAATTCCTTATGTTTCCGATTGTCTTTTCTATACCTGTAGAAAGCCTAATATTTGTAAGAATATTATAATAATAAAATTTTAAAAAAAATGACAAAGCAGTTTTGAGCGCTACAAAAACCACACCTACGGACCTGCGATTGAGTTTGAATTGATAATTCAGATGTGAAATAACGACAAGAAGGCCAACGCCAAATTTAATTCGCATTTGCAAAATTTTAATGAAACTATCAGGTTTTGGGGGGCATAATGAAGAGGCTCTAACTCAGTAGGGATGAATTTTAGGACGTAGCTCGAAATGAAATACATTCTGTCAAGAAAGTACCGGGAATTATCGATTTAAATCTGGCGGGACAATGAGGCAGGTAAAATTTTTTTTTCCTAGGTTGGTACCACTGTCCTCAATTACTATGTCAAGCTTGAGCGGGATCTGTCAACGAGTGTGTTTGCAACAGCTGATTAAGTCAGTCGATGTCAGAGTGCGTGCCGATTTTTACTATGGGGGATTACGTTGAGCAAAGAATTTGTTTAAAGTTTTGTGTTGCAAATGAATTTTCGTGTGCCGATGCATTGAAATTGTTGCAAAAGGCCTTTGGTGATAACGCTCTATCGAAAACTCGTGCATATCAGTGGTACAGAGCCTTCAAGGACGGTCGTGAAGTGGTCGACCATCGACGGCTTCGATCGAAGATAACGTCGATAAAATTAAGGAAAGGGTGCTGGAAAACCGTCGTACCAGCTTGAGAGAGATAGCACATGGTCTTAAGATATCCCACGAGTCCGCACGTACGATTTTGATTGACCTGAATTTTCTTCAAAAACGTCATCGCGAACAGGTTGCTTCAGACATGCTGGATCGCTGTAATTCCGATTCTACATTCATGGAACGCATTATAACTGGTGATGAGACCTGGGTCTACGAGTACGATATGCAAACAAGCCAACAATCATCGGAATGGGTGGCAAAAAATGAGCCGAAACCGAAAAAACCACGCCAAAGCCGCTCGAAAATGAAGGTGATGCTCATTGTTTTCTTCGATATCCGTGGCGTGGTGCACTACGAATTCGTTCCAGAGGGTCAGACGGTAAACAAGGAGTATTACCTAGGCGTTATGAAACGTTTACGTGAGCGTATCCGTAAGAAGCGGCCAAATTTGTGGGCGAACAACTCATGGATTTTGCATGACGATAACGCGCCTTCTCACCGAGCTACGATTGTGACTGACTTTCTCGCCAAAAACTCAACAAACGTGCTTCAGCAACCACCGTATTCGCCGGATTTGGCTCCCTACGACTTTTTCCTCTTCTCAAAACTAAAATTGCCCCTTCGTGGCACCCGTTTTGAGTCGATTGAAGCCATAAAACAAAATTCGGCGCGAGAGCCAAAGTCCATCCCAGAAAGCGCCTATAAAAAATGTTTCGATAATTGAAAGTGCCGTTGGCATAGATGTATTGGAGCAAATGGAGCCTATTTTGAAGGCGACCCAATAAATTTTGACGATTAAATGTAAAAATGTTGTTTTAATTGAAAATTCCCGGTACTTTCTTGAAAGAGTAGTATATCCCTTAAATCCAAATCACGTCCTAGGATATATTAACGTTGAATCCAGATTTAATTTCTGTGTATATTTCATGAACTTATTTTTTTGATAGCGTAACTAAAATCGCTGGGCAATGTGGCCCTCAGAGCTATCACACAGGGTTTTTTATTGAAATTTTAAATAAATGAGAAAATCATCTGAAATCTACAAATTGATTTCTAGTAATGCTCTACGTCGTGTATTGCTCATACTGGTGTATTTGTAAGTGCAATTCTCTCGAAATTATTTTTATTTAACAAACAAATGTTGACAGATCCTTTTGAATATAGTTTGATATAATCCAAAATGTTGACAGATCCAATTGAATATCTTTTGATATAATCCCGATGACTGACTGCAATTTATTTTATTTTTTAAAATGTTTTTTTTCATGAAGTTACAGAAGTTACAGCATGGTGAAAAAATTGTTTTTTTTTATTAACGAAATTTTCTAAGATTATAATATCGTGTTTGTGTCGGGGATCAAAGGCCACAGAGAGCAATTTTTCTTGATATGGGTCGAATTTCATTTTTTCTGTAGAATAATTTCGGCCCATTTTTTTCTATAATTAAAATGAGGAAATAGTTGTCTGGTTGATATATTGTGACAGTGAACCTTGAGGAAGCCGATCACAAGGCAATTAGGCTCGCAGGTACAACTCAGTGAAGATGGGCGTGGGTTTATCAGACTGAAAAAATGGGCAACAGGTAGATATACTACTCTGTCAAGAAAGTACCAGGAATTTTCAATTGAAACAACATTTTTACATTTAATCGTCAAAATTTATTGGGTCGCCTTCAAAATAGGCTCCATTTGCTCCAATACATCTATGCCAACGGCACTTCCAATTATCGAAACATTTTTTATAGGCGCTTTCTGGGATGGACTTTGGCTCTCGCGCCGAATTTTGTTTTATGGCTTCAATCGACTCAAAACGGGTGCCACGAAGGGGCAATTTTAGTTTTGAGAAGAGGAAAAAGTCGCAGGGAGCCAAATCCGGCGAATACGGTGGTTGCTGAAGCACGTTTGTTGAGTTTTTGGCGAGAAAGTCAGTCACAATCGTAGCTCGGTGAGAAGGCGCGTTATCGTCATGCAAAATCCATGAGTTGTTCGCCCACAAATTTGGCCGCTTCTTACGGATACGCTCACGCAAACGTTTCATAACGCCTAGGTAATACTCCTTGTTTACCGTCTGACCCTCTGGAACGAATTCGTAGTGCACCACGCCACGGATATCGAAGAAAACAATGAGCATCACCTTCATTTTCGAGCGGCTTTGGCGTGGTTTTTTCCGTTTCGGCTCATTTTTTGCCACCCATTCCGATGATTGCTGGCTTGTTTGCATATCGTACTCGTAGACCCAGGTCTCATCACCAGTTATAATGCGTTCCATGAATGTAGAATCGGAATTACAGCGATCCAGCATGTCTGAAGCAACCTGTTCGCGATGACGTTTTTGAAGAAAATTCAGGTCTTTCGGTACGAGTCGTGCGGCCACCTTTCTCATGCCCAAAGTATCAATCAAAATCGTACGTGCGGACTCGTGGGATATCTTAAGATCATGTGCTATCTCTCTCAAGCTGGTACGACGGTTTTCCAGCACCCTTTCCTAAATTGTATCGACGTTATCTTCGATCGAAGCCGTCGATGGGCGACCACTTCACGACCGTCCTTGAAGGCTCTGTACCACTGATATGCACGAGTTTTCGATAGAGCATTATCACCAAAGGCCTTTTGCAACATTTTCAATGCATCGGCACACGAAAATTCATTTGCAACACAAAACTTTAAACAAATTCTTTGCTCAACGTAATCACCCATAGTAAAAATCGGCACGCTGTTGCAAACAGACTAGTTGACAGTTCCCGCTCAAGCTTGGCATAGTGATTAAGGACAGTGGTACCAACCTAGGAAAAAATAAATTTACCTGCCCCATTGCCCCGCCAGATTTAAATCGATAATTCCCGGTACTTTCTTGACAGAATGTATACCTACCTAACTAAAAGGATTCTAGCTGGGCACTGCCCTTCAAGAGTAGCAGAAAAAAAATCACCCAAAAATCCAATTTTAATTATTTATTAAAAACAGTGCAGCAGTCGATAGGACTCAAGAGAAAAATCAAAATATCATAAGCTACCAATAACTACTAACTGAAGAAATAATAATGAAGAAATACAGTAACAAACATATAAAGCTTATACCGAGAGCCAGAAGGGCCACTCGATATCCCTTATTAAACCAAATGCCGAATAATAAATTATTCACAAATTATGAATCAGTAAATCTATGATAGATTCGGTGTTTACTTGACGAAAATTCATCTTGAAACGAATCAGTAAACTTTGATCGTATATCAGCCTACATTTTGCTTAGGTTCGCAACTGATAAAAACTATAACTGTATCAAAGTTGTAATAAAAAAATGTAATGAATAAATGAAAAAAATTTAATCAATTAAATAAAATTAAAATAAGAAATTCAATGTGACCTCACACGAAACCTGAAGGGATAGTTTTATTAATGCAAATGCGTGGGGTGCACATCAGATAATTGTTCACACTATTTATCATAGTTATTAAAGATAACTATGAATTATAGATTACAAACCTAGTGCAATGCACTGGTTACCTGATACAATTTACTAGCGATTTTCAAGTAAACACACGATACCAAAAACCCGACAACCTAACAGAAAGGCCCCAATTTCAATTCTTCGTGTAAAGTACCATACGAAGTTTGAGGAATCATTACGATTTAAATCCTTATGAAATATGTTCGGACAATGGTTTATTTGAACGATGCTCCCATCAATATTCCAAATCCAAAATATACCAATAGGAGACACTCAAATTGAAGATATAATTGCCTATAACAAGGATGATTCTAGATCACAATATTCCTCAACTTGATTCAATGTTTCCAGATAACTCTTCCCCAAAACTGTCAGTTTATTTCAGAATATGATATGCATCGATTAAGTTGACAGAGATATCAATTGTCGAGGGGAAATCTTTCACAACGAAGAAGAAGAGTGTCAAGAAATCTAAAATTTATTGAATAATTAAAAACGGTAATGATGGACTACCTTACTTATACCAGCAGGGATGTTTTGTTAATTTAAAGTATACATCTATAATATATTTAAACTTCAAAATAAGTTCTCAAGACCACAATTGATCTTTCCCGCGCATTAATGTGAACTACCCATGGCGAACGAAATGACAAGTACCACTAATCTCACAATTTTTCGATATAAACAATAACAAACAAATTTCGAAATCATAACGTTACAAATCTCCACTTACTGAAAAACATTTTTTTTGAAGGGATTAAAATTTTAAGTATTGCCATCTCGCCACACTTAGGTGTATTAACTTCAAATGAAAACAAGGGAATAGATACCCAGCCGATTAAGGGGTCAGATACCGATAACGTAATATAGCGGGTCCAAAAAGCGTATCGGATAGGTATTTGTTTTGGCGCTGCATTTGAAACTGAGCGACGGAGGGGAGTGGGAAGGAGATCATGGTGTCCGCAATTTTGTGGGGTTTTTGTCACGATGGAGCAGTACCCGGGAACCTATCGCGCTTTTTGCGTACAAGTGTATTATCTCAACTGTGATTCAATAGTGGCTTCTCAACTTTTGAGTCGTGCAGAATATCGTACACGCCATGCACAAAGTGACGACGGCATTAGAAAATGGATCCGAATTCGAGAATTGGAGGCGTCAGTTCGTCAAAATCCGTCTTCATCCATCCGAAAGCGAGGCCAATCATTAAATATTGAAAAATCATCCTTGCATTTAAATCAAAACATCAGGTCAGAAATGGCAGCAAATTCGAGAGCTATGTGTGATCGCCAATCTTTTTTTCCGATTAGAAGAGTGCCAGCAGCGTGATAGCGCCATTTAGATAACATCATCTTTTCAAAATAATTTTGAGTAATTTTTGTTTTATCGAAGTAACAAATAGCCGATACTTCTTCTGGACACCTTGTACATGTGAATTCTACCGGTTAATTGAATTGGCATATGAGCGTAGTTCTTTCACCAAGTGCCTCCTCAGCAGTCTTCACAGTCTGCTCCCGGAGGCAGAAAGTGTGCTAAGGATTACGCCATATCACCGCTCGAAGCGAGAGCTGACAGTTGAAAACCTACAACTGTCTGACTGGTATCAGCAAAGCACTATCCAACTTCTACTGGCTCTGCATGGTCAGTACCCGAGTTATTTGGGAAGCAACTTACACGCCGGAAGGGCTTCTTATCCATCCACCCGAACGCAGTCTCATGAACTAAGAGAATCCCAAAATTGGTGCCTCAATTGATCCTGATCCACGAACGCATGTGAAGTCTGTCGATTGATCATGGCGTGAAGCACCAACGGACTGGCCGTTTCGTCGAAATCCACAAACCCTGAAACGTTACGCTTAGATTCAGGTTCAGGACAAGGCCGGTCGAACCGTCAAGTTCCGCTAAACCATGAGTTATTTCATGAGAATATCCCAAACATGAGCGTCTGCGAAAAGATAAATATCTCCCTAGTCCAGCATGCGGACTTTCAACCACCACCCCCTCGAGTCCAACACCAATCGGGTGGCTAGATGATACAAGTACCACCTGTGGGCATCCACCCTCCTGAGGTAACGCAGTATGCTACATAACGCACTCGGCCTTTGGATAGAAAAATGAATAGGGTACAGTACGCTAGTTTTAAAGGAGAAGCCCTGTGCTGCGACAGACTCTCTGTCACTGAGTCAATCAACCGGCTCAGCCCTCCATTTCACCGGAATGAAACTAGGGTCCTCGCTCTGATTACATCACCCAAACCAATAACATCGTGCCCGCGACCGAAGAGCATCAACCAAAATTTGTCAGGATTAAGTAATAATGAGTGTTCAAGTGTAAGCCTCCGCAAGGCTTCAAGCTCCTCATTCATAATTTCAGAATATTCAGCCACATCTCTCTTCGCGAAAGAAAGGAAAATTTAAGTGTCATCTGCATAAAATTGCGCTGAGCACTGCTTTAACGCCTTTGGGAGCCAGAATGTATAGATTGCATAAAGCATGGGTGATGAGATGGATCCCTGGGAGGGCATTCCTGGCTCCGATATATCCGCATCGATCATCACGCGTTGGGGTCTATTGGCCAAAAAATCCGAGAAAAAGAAAATGGAACCATCATTAAGGCCCTCAAAGTACAGAATACCTAGGAGCAGTTCATGATCTATAGTATCATGTGCTTTAGTGAAGTCCAACAACGCCAGAGCAGTCATCTTGGCCTTATCCGCAGCCCTTAAGATAGCATCAGTCACGTTACTCAATGCCGTGGAACAGCTGTGATTTCCCTTAAATCCCGACTGATGTTCCGGAAGCAAATCATTTTCTCAATAAAATCTGTTAGCTGTTGATTTATAAGTTTTTCCAAAATTTTTTATATACAAGGCAGCACACTGATAGGGCGTAAGTCACGCAGTGAGGTTGGTATCGCCTTCTTAGGTAGGGGCAACACCAGAGCTTCCTTCCAGCAATTTGAACATACTGATATTCTTATGCATAAAATCCCAAAAGAAAATGACCCTGGACTTTGAGGAAGCCGATCACAAGGCAATTAGGCTCGCCGCTATAACTCATTGAAGATGGGCGTTAGTTTATCAGAGTGGGAAAATGGGCGCCAGGTAGAGATATGCCTGTCTATCTAAAAGAAAATTAGCTGCGTACTCCTCTGCCAGAGTAGCATAAAAGAAAATTTCACCCAAATATCTAATTTTAATTCTTTATTGAAAACAGCACAGGTAGACATTTCAAGAAAAGAATCCAAGAATTCAAGGAAGTTACATACCGCATTCCGTACATTCGACATATGCTATGAAATTATCCACGTCGAAAGCAAAAGATATAGATTAACACTTTAAGAATTGCTTGAAATCAACAGTTTTAATGCCTGTAAAATCCTTTGGAATAAACAAACAGATGTTGACAGATCTCCATTACTGAATATCTTTCCCTAATGCCATTTTTTAGCGGCAAACTCCAATAACCACCGTAAGTTGTTATGACTTGTTTTTACAATTATTTTGTCCCATTCTAAACTGTATTTAAACTATATTATACTAGACACTATCAGTCAGTAGAATATAGATACTTGCAGAAGCCACATCATGGTGAAACAATTGTTATATTGAAAATATTATTGTGGAAATTAAAATACTGTCTCCTATAAATTTTTTTAATTAAAATGAGTTTCCAGCAAGTAAAGACAGAATAAATCAAACATTTAATGATGAGCATAAGCTAAGTAGAAGGTACAAAGTCCCTCGTATCGGTACAGTGCAAATTGCATATGTATAACAGTTCACAAATCCAACCGAATAGATTTCCGCGATCGTCCAGACATAAGAGCTGACACTAATGATGAAGCAAACAAGTTTCAATGCATGACAATTTCCGCTGCTTATGTCTCGATGAATCCAAGTTGCACTATACCGATCCGAAGAACTTTCTATCAATATAGTTCATACTTCTTATTATATCTGGAAAAATACCCACCCTCAATTATTTAATTCAATAATAATACTTATTCTCCTAACTAAAGAATTTAAAAGCTATTATTCTTCTGAGTGTGCAAGCAGATTTGATGAATTATTTGGATCATAATTATAATCACATTAAACAGGCTTTGAGGTCCACGAAAGCATCGCTCAAGAAAAAACTTTAAATTCAGATTCGGTATATTATTTTCGTCTATATAATAATGATAATGCATTTATTATGTTTGCTTTCTGTGTTGTATATTACTGTTTGTATTACTTTATTCGATCTTCCTATTCCTGGATTATTTATTTATATATTGATGACCAAATTTTTCATTTGAAATTACCATCTTCATTTACAAAAATATTCAAAAATTTGTATAAATTTGGTGATTGCAGTTTCAAGGCATTCAACTTCATCTTGAGGAGATTGAAAATTGTAAAAAAAGTTTTTTAAGTAGATAGGTACACAAAATGATGACACAATACAAGGGATATTAGTCATAAAATACTTTATTCGAAATCTAAGCTGTTGAACGTATTTAATTTTTTCCAATATTCTTCAAATAGCTCTAATCTTTGAAACTGAACATAGGAACAAAACATAATCACACACAATTCGAGAAAGTACCTGTAACACCTGAGAGCAACTACAAAATGAAACGATCGAATTTAATTTCAAGGTGACCAACAGCTGCATCACAGGTCACTTCATTCTTGAACTTTATTCTTGACCAAACAAACTCTGCGTAAATCTACAAACATTTCGCATAATTTTTGAATTACGTTGATAATTACGAACCAATAAACAATCAAGTCAACAAGTGAATACACATTTATTTGAAATAATAATCAGATTGTTCGGAAATTAATTTCATTCTTTCCCAACAGAGGGTTTAATTGTATTTTTTCAAATCCAACTTCACACTTGAGCTGCATAATCATTATATGTTTTGAGAGCTGATATAACAAAGCTTGTGTTTGAAAAAGTTCATTTAATTCTACGCAGTAGTTTTTGATTGGTGCTATTTAAATATGGATAGCAATAAGCAGCATTTTCGTCATATTTTACTTTTTTACTATAGAAAAAATTGAAATGCTGTTCAAGCCAGAAAAAAATTAACTGGTTTGCAAAATTTCGATCCGCTAATTTTGATGTAGAAGATGCACCACGTTCCGGAAGACCGGTTGAAGCTGATGAAAACATAATAAAGGCATTAGTTGATGCAAATCAGCGAATATTAACACGTGAGATCGGTGAGAGGTTAGGTTTATCGAATTCAACTGTTTATGACCATTTGAGAACCTTGGATTAACCTTGAAGCTCGATATATGGATTCCCCATGTTCTCACGCAGAGAAATTTGTGTCGTCGCATTGACGCCTGTGATTCACTTCTCAAACGTCATGAAAATGATCCATTTTTGAAGCGCATCATTACTGGGACCGAAAAATTAGTTGTATATAACAATGTTAAACGCAAGAGATCATGGAGCAAAAAAAGCTGAAACGGCTCAAAGTATTTCGAAATCCAATGCCCATCAAAAAAAAGGTGATTCTATCTGTTTGGTGGGATTTTTTTGGAGCTTTTACCGGATAACACAACAATTAATTGGGAAGTCAACTATCATCAGCTGGACAAACTGAATGATGCACTCAAACAGAAAAGGCCAGAATTAATGAACAGAAAAGGTGTAGTGTTCCACCAAGATAATTCGAGACCTCATACCAAAAGCTTTTACAACTTGAATGGAATACACCTGCCACTGCCATTCCAGATCTGGCACCTTCGGATTTTTATTTTTTCTGGCAAAATTTTTTGGACGGTAAAACCTTTACTTCAAATGAAGATGTGAAAAATCACGTAGATAAGTTTTTTGCTAGCAAAGACCAAAAATTTTGTGAGCGTGGAATCATGCTACTACCAGAAAGATGGCAAAAGGTGTTGGATTAGAATGGCCAATAATTTAATAAAGTATTTATTCATTAAACAAAAATTGTTTTCATTTTCCAAAAAAACGAAATTAATTTCCGCACAACCCAATAAACAATTAGATTATATCTATTTTATGAGATCTTAATTTTTGAATAATATAGCATAAAAAAAATTTCTCTACAGAAGCAATTCATTGCCAAGAAAATGGTCAACCTTTTTCTACAGTAGACAAAAATCTTTCACGTAGAATCGAACGAACGAAAATTCAAATATTTGGTTTATATTTATGTGAATATCAACTATTTGTAGTCTGTTGACATATTTATTACTACTACTTTCGTAGAAATTTTGAATTGTTGAGAGGTGAGTAAATATTTGTTGTTGATTGATGTTATATTTTATTGAATATGAATTAATTGAGTACTGACGAAGCAAAGTCTCTCTTAAAACTTGTTTTTTAGTAATGTTTTTACATATCTTGAGATTTTATAGAAAGTAACTTAGTTAGATATCCAATAATATTGAACATTCTAAGTAAGATAGTTTTATGATGAAATTCTTAAGATTATGATGAACATTTTTGAAAGATATCTGTTTGCATAAGATTGATCAGCAGAAACAAAATTTTGTCTACTCAAAATATTTAATTTATAGGATTTTGGTTAACAATTTTATTTATTGGATTTTGTTATATCATTTGGATTTCTTATAATGAATGTTTATTTAATATGTCGTTTGATATAAGTGGTACTTATATGACATTAATTTAATTTAATTCCCGAAATTATAATTATTAAATATACTTCTTTGAAATTAAGTATATAGAAGGCTAATATTATAATATTTAAATAATTTTATATACCTTCTATCAAGTATTAACCTCTATTTATGTTAATTTTGAATTTGTAAAAACTCATCTATGTGATTTTTTTTTTTCAATAAAGGTAGGAGAAAAGTCAATCTTGATTGAGAACACGAAAAATTTTCAGCCAAAATTATTTTCATTTACGTTTGGTTTGCATTATAGATTCTAGCAGTGGATGGTCGGGCAACTGATTAAACAGAACGTAAACAGAAATGCAAGGTGTATACTCATATTAAAGTCTAATCCATACGGAATGCTAATAGCCAGTAATTTCTATTGTGTTGGTACTAACCGACAATATATTGATTTATCGTGGCTCAGTCGAATGTCCTTTACTTGTCTGCAATTAAATTTATTTTCTTTGTACATTCTGAACTAATTTTATCATTGAGATGCTGAAGTTGTGGTTTCCTGATGGAAGGAATGAAATTTTTACACCTCATATATTTGTATCTGTGTAGACATAGATTTGATTATTTAATTTAATAAGTTCCTTATTATTGAATATATGTTATAGGAAAGCTAAGATTGTACTGTTTCAGACGTTACTATTTGATAGTTGATCATAATTGACACAAGTTTTTAGAATAATATTAAATAAGGTTATTCTAATTTTTCAAAAATTACAAAAATTTTTATTGAGCACTAAAACCCAAAAAAGTTCTCTCTAAATTCCAGCTCATCTGAAAATTTTTAAGAGAGGTGAATTATTTAAATCTAATTGTTCGTTAAGTAACATTCCAATTTTGTTGTATTTATTGAACTGTTTCAGTTGTTACTATTTATAGTTGATCATAATTAAAACAAATTTTTTATTACTATGTTTTAGTACCAACAATTTTTAGATATTGAATTGTATCAGTCCTTACTTGGTGAAAATCCATATTAAATAATATTTAAATAAGGTTAGAATAAGAATAAGAATAATCTTATTTAAATATTATTTAATTTTTAGATGTTTTACAATATGTTAGGTTTACATTTTTGCAAATTAGTTTCAAACTTCCGTTCACCTTCAGGCAACTGACCCTTAAGCATATGGTACTGGGTATTTCATATAGATTCAGGTACAACGTAGTGATAATAAAAAAAGTGAGTGTCACAGGAAGTTTGTCTCGACCAGATGTAAGAAAAAATAAAAATTTTTTGAGTAATTATGAGGGTAGGATGTTATTTGAATGCATTAAAAATTTGGGAATTACATAGATCAGTTTGATCATTCATTATCTCAAGAAAATTTTTCTTCACCAATTAATAAACTTCAATGGACTCCGAATAGTTGAGCTTCGTTCCTTTTGATTCCACATGTGATATTTTTAGGTTGTCGATTGTTGGGAATATGTGGCCATTCTCGATGCAATGTATTGCGACGGTGGAGCTTCTTTTATTTTTGAAAAAATTCATTCGATGTTCATTATAACTTGTATGAAATGAACGTCCTATCTGACCTATATAATTTTTATTGGAAGTTGAACATGTTAACTCCTGATCTCCTGATTTTAGTAAATTTGGGGTTGGATCCTTCGCATTGAATAACAGAGATGACAATTCATATTTTGGTTTGAAAGCTATTTTGATATCCAGTTTCTATAAATTTTCGATATTTTTTCACTTATGTTACCGAAATACGAAAGGGATATGTAATATCTTGAAGAATGAATTTTTCGTTTGAGCTCTCAAGTATTTATCTTTACGTAGACAATAATACAGTTACTCCTGTTAACACGTGATAACTTCTTCTTCTACTACTCTAACAAAGGGAATGGGAGAGATCTAAAATAATAAACTTAACCTACATGCTTTCTTACACATTTCTATGTAATTGCATCTATGCAGTGGGTGTGTTCCACCACTCTATTACAATCCTTCGTCACAAAATCGTTTCGGAGGTCTTATTTCTCTTTTTGGACGATGTTTTACATTTGGGGATGTTATCACTGGAACAGACTCATCACATTCACTTTTTCTTGTACAATCGATCACTTCACTCTTTATATCTACATCTACAATTTTTATTTCATTATGTACAATAATTTGTTGAGGTGAATATGTACATGTTTCATCTTCTCTCAAAGATACATTTTCTTCACAAACACTATTAGACAATTTTGAATTTCCTCCTAAATCTGAATAACATTAAGTTTCGTTTATATTAGATGGTAATTAAGCCTTATTACAAATGTCCTCATAAAAATTTCCTACTCTAACAATCTGGTCAATATGTCGTTTCCATATTAAATTTCCTTCTAATGTTTTACACACATAGTTTTGTTCACCTAATCTTTGAACAACAACAGCTTTTTCCCATGTACTTTCGTTTGGTATACGATAGTCTCAATCATACACAATCTTTCCTTCTACTAAAAATAATTTTCTAGATCCATGATATTCACTTTGCCTTTCTAAGACCTTAAGTCTTTGACTTTTAGTTAACAAATCTAATCTGGTTTTAACATGTCTTCCGAACATGAGTTTTGAAGGTGTTTCACCTGTAGTACAGTGTGGTGTGTTTTGATATGAAAATAAATATTTACTTATCAATACATCCATTTTTTCGGTTCTAGTTCGACTATCTTTCAAAAATTTATTCAATGAGATTTTAAAAGTTTTGACACTATTCTCCGCAAGACCGTTTCTGGAAGGGTGATACGATGGAGACCTTCTATTTCATTCGTGAACATGTTGTCAACAAAGTCAGACGTTGTTAATATCGGCTCCCGTATTTATCCATCCAAATGCGGCGGATGTAAAAATTCTGTCGCAAAAAGTGGAGTGAAATGCAAGATTTGCAACAAAATGTACCACCGAAGCTGTGCTCAAAAAGCGAAAAAATGTTGTAATGAGGAACTATCAATTATTAGTGTCAATTTTAAATCAAGTGTAGATGATACACTTGAGGATGAAAATTGTGATTCAAACATCGATATCACGGAAAATTCCTCTCAGTGTGATCTTCTGTTAAAAATAATTCACGAACTTGAAGACAAAAATCGTCTCTTAGAGGAAAACACAGTATTGTTGAAATTCAAAATTTCAGTTCTTGAAAATAAAACAGCAAATAAAATATGTATTCGATGTGATAAGCCGAATGATAACATCGATGAAAACAAAGATGTTCCGCCAGATTGTAATGTTACTCATACAGTGGTAACAAAAGATAATATGGTATCTACAGGAGCACCTAAACCCCTATTAAAACCACCGAATCAGCGTGGGAAAATTAATCGTGAAAAGTTGAATATTACTGCTTCAAATCCTGAAAATAACAGTGAAAGTACAGACTACAATATGCCAGGTGGATCGAAAATAAATGAATGGAAAACCGTTCCCCCTAGAAAATCCTCGAAAAGAACTCGCTCGGCCTTGGTTGTTGGAAGTTGTGATTCCTCCTCAGTCCAGGGAATTGAAAGAATGAAGGCCCTTCATGTGTCTAGGCTTAGACCCAATACTTCGGCAGATGATCTTAAGAACTTCCTGAGTAAAAACTTTTCAAATGTGGAATGTGAACGGGTACAGGCTAAATATCCTGAATCGTATTCATCATTTAAAGTACTCATACCAAATACGGACTTTGAGAAAGTAAAAAATGCTGCCTACTGGCCCAATAATGCTAGTGTCAATTATTTTTTCGACAACCGAAACCGGAAATACAAAGATATGAACAATCTGAATCGACATCAGAATCATTCCGAGTAATGCATGTGAATGTCCAATGCCTAAGTAACAAAATTGTCAACTTGGAGTTACTCCTGGCCGATGAGCGACCATCTATAGTGAGTATTGTGGAGCATTGGTGTAGTGCGGAGAAGCTGAATTCTTTTGGTGTCAGTGGTTATGTGCAGGCATCATCCTTTTGTCGTCTTACATACGGACACGGGGGTACTGTTCTGCTTGTGAGAGATGACTGGGCGGCAAGTGATGTGGAATCTCGAAAATGTCCATAGAAAAGCAAATCGAGTTCTGTGGCGTTAAAGTAAATTTCTCAATAAAATTAATTTTAGGAAAGCTGTTAAATGTCTTCTACTTAAAAAAAGTTATTATAGTATAAAGGAATATTTAGATGATAAGTTTATTGTTGTAGAGTAAGTTAGGAAATTTCTTTCTTTTTTTGTATTTGACTTGTTCTATGCATTTTGAATGTCTCAAGGGATAAAATAAAGATATTATATTATTATGAACTATGTCATTAAAGTTACAAAATGCTTCAAACAGTTCCGATACTAACTGCGCACCATTATCAGAGGCTATAGTGTTTGGCAATCCGAATCTGCCAAAACAATCTCGCAATTTCTCTATTGTTGTTGAGTCTACAATTATTAGGTACGTTTTATTTCGATAGGGTCCTAAGAATCGATATGAGTTCTGTCGAATACATGTGTACCTTCCTCAAATTTGATCAACTTGGCCTTTTCTGGGGATATAGTATAAGTCATGCAAGCATCACAATTCCTGACGTATGTTTCTATATCCAAATCTAAGTCGGGCCACCAGACATATTGTCTAGTCAACAAAGCCTTCATTCTAGAAATTTCATTGTGCGCTCCGCGAATCTCGTCAAGTAATTGTGTTCTCAATTTTGTGGGAATAATAACGCGATAACCCCACATTAATATGTTATGTTCAATACTTATTTCGGAAGCTTTCTTTTTGAAAATTTTATATTGATCTTCTACTTCCTCTAGCCAACCCTTCCTGACAAAAAAGTAATATTTACTCAAAATAGGGTCAGTTCTCGTTTCCTTCATAATTTAAGGAGCGCTAACTGGTATTTGATCTAATAAAATATTGCAATATTCAAAATCCTGAGTGCTTTCTGATTCAGTCACCTTGACTGGCATCCTAGACAACCCATCTGCTCCTCCATTTTTAGAGCCGCCATCTGAGGTAGACCCTTATGTTTCCCAAATAAAGTCTTTAATGGCAAATGATCCGAACGTAATAAAAATTTGTTTCCCATTAAATACTGATAAAATTCCCTTACACCCCAATAAATAGCTAGGGCTTCTTTATGTATACCCAAATACACTAACTCGCTTTTATTTAAAGTTCTGGAAACAAAACTAATTGGCCTTTCAGATCCATCATCATACATTTGCACAAACACCGCCCCAATACCAACTTTTGATGCATCACATACAACTTTAAGTGGTAATCTTGAATTGTAATGAGTTAGTGTTTGATCTGATAAAAGTATTTTCTTTGTTTGCGCGAACGCCTTCTCGCACTTGGTTGACCACTTAAATTCAATATTGTCCCTCAAAGGAGCATACAGGGGTTTTAATAAAGTCGAAATATTTTGTATAAATCTGGCATAATAATTTACCATACCGACATATGCTTTAATTTGACTTTTATTCCCAGGTGTCAATGATATGTCCTAAGTAAGCTATTTTAGCTTCAAAAAATTCACATTTATCTAAATTTAATGTGAATCCGGCATTCAATAACCTTTCAAACACTTTTTCTAAATTTGTCATATGGTCTTGTCTATCTCTTCCGGTTACTACGATATCATCTAAAAATACCACTACACATTCCAAACCCTGTAGAGCTTTTTCGATAACCTTCTGAAAGATTGCTACCGCTGGTTTGGTACCATATGGTAATCTGTTGACTTTAAATATACCTCTATGTGTACTCTACGCCAGAAGCATTTTAGTATCTTCTTCTAATTCTAACTGATTATAAGCACACAACAAATCTAATTTAGCAAACTCTTCACCTCCTTGTAATGCCTCAAAAAGCACTTCAATTCTTGGCAAAGGATGTTTACAATCCTCAATATATTCATTAACGGTTATTTTTTAATCCGTACACAACCTTATTTTACCATTTGGCTTTATTACTGGAACTAATGGTGTTCCCCATTCCGAACAGGGGTGATTACGCTTTGTTTTAATAATATGTCTAACTCGTTATCCATTAACTCCTTGAATTTAAACGGTACTGGCCATGGTTTACAAAATATTGGTTTGACTTCAGTTTTAACTGAAATTTTTACTTTTTCTAACTTATATCAGCCTAACTTATTTGAAAAAAGTTTATCATACTTGCTTTGAATTATCTTAAGATCTTTCTCACTATTTATAGAATAAAGTTTGTTAACTTTAGAAACCATCGCATCCTTCAAGCTTATATCAAATAATTGTATTAAATCCCTACCTGATAATGGGGTCAGTCCATTTTTAACTATAATTAGTTTGCACTTTGTTCTACTGATATTTTTATACTTTATATTCGCATGAATTCTGGAATAATTACATTTCCATCATATGTTTTAAACTTAATTTTCGTGGAATCTTATTTACATTCTTTGAAAAATTTATTAAATATATTCCTGGGAATAACTGAAATTCCTGCTCCTGAATCAACTTCCATCAACAAATGTTTTATTTATGAGTAATTCAACTTTGAATGGTTTAACCCTTTTTTATCTGTTATGTAAAACATCAACGAAATCAGTTGAACATGCTTCATATTAATTATTCGTTTCCTTGGGTTCTATTTAAAAAAAATTATTGCTATTAGAATAACAGATCTTAGCCAGATGTCCCATCTTCTTACAAATTTTGCATTTATATTGTTTAAACTTATATTTACTAAAGTCATGGTTTTCTCCCCCACAATTTCGACATTGAGCTCTCCTCTCTCCTTGATTTGTTTGCCTGTTTCCCTCTGTTTCTCCTTTCTTACTTTGCTGGACTCTTCTTTCATCCGGTTTTTTCTTGAAATTTCAAGAAAAGCTCACCTTATTCCCTGTTTGAGTGTATGACTGGGTTAATGCTGCCTCTTTTCTCAAAGCTACTTGTATTATCCCTTTTAAACTACTTGTATGATCTTCTTCACAAACTCTATCTAAAATTGCACTCCTCCTCAGTCCTGATACGAATCGGTCTTTCAGCACTTCATTTAAAATTTTTCCAAATTTACACTGGATCGCCTTATTCTTCACTCGAACGAAAAAATCCTCAATACCTTCATTTTCTATTTGTTGCAAATGGTAAAAGTCTATTCTTTCCTTGAAAACTGAAATCTTCTATGAAAATTGTTCTTTCAGGATCTTTCAGAGTTCTTTATTACTTTTGTTCTTAGGTAACATTGGATCGCACAAACCTCTTAATATCTCATATGCTTTTTCCGCAACCATTGTTACAACACTGCCACCTTCTTGTTTTCTTCTATGTAGTTTGCTTCAAAATATTGCTCCATTCTCTCTTGATATGTATTCCAGTCTGAGCCCATATTGTACTCATTTAATACACCAATTGTACCACTTAAAACAGTTTAGTAACTTATTGCAGAATCGCCTTGATTCTTTTGAGCTTTGGAACTTTCATTGTTAGCCATTTTTTTCTTAAAACTGATATCCTCGTCGCCAATTTGTAATATCTTCAAGAATGAAATATTCGTTTGAGCTTTTAAGTAGATATTTTTACGTAGACAATAATACAGTTACTCCTGTTAACACGTGATAATTCTACTACTCTAACAAAGGGAATGGGAGAGATCTAACCTAATAAACTTAATCTACATGCTTTCTTGCACATTTCTATGTAATTGCATCTATGCAGTGGGTGTGTTCCACCACTCTATTATAGGAAATTAACTTTTTGGTTTTTCCTGTTTTAATAGAAGGGTCAATTTGGTTCATGGCTATTTGGGACATTTTGTGTTTGATTATCTTATCTATTATCTTATGACTGAAACCGTTGTTTTGATAGTGTAGCGAACGACTTCTTCGCTCCCCGTCCAGAAACCTGCCTTGCTCTATCGTAGTTTGACCGGCGTACCGATAGAGGACCCGACCAATCATAAGAATCGTGACTGACCGTCCCCGATAGGTTCAAATAGAGTAAGGCAATGCGTTTGAAAATCAGCGTTCCAAGCGGACGCATGGTCCACCCCCTTTTGTTAATTTCCATGGAGGAGCTTTTGGTAGTGGTCCTACTGCTTCCGGCGAAAACAAAAGTGAAGTGGTATTTTCTATTTGATTTGTTAACACAGAAATGGATTAGAAACTTGTGGAAGGGTTGGGTGAAATTTACTGAACACTACCACTACTTTTATGTCGTTGTAGTGTAGTTAATGTTAAGTAGGGGGGATCTGTTTAAATCTATTGGATCATTCAATAAAATTTGTCTTTTATTATATCTACTGATCTCTGAAGCTTCTAATAGATTTAGTTTATGACTTTTGTTTTCGATATGTAATATTTCATAGTTCCTATTAAAATTATGACCAGTCCCTAACAAATGGTTGGCATAAGTTGAATTTAGTTTATTATTTATATAACATTACCGAACCTGTCTGTTCCACATAAACACATGGGCAATCACTACATGTTAACTTGTAAACTCCTGATTTTTTGTTTTTAGGAATGACGTCTTTATTATTCTTCATTAAGCTGCCTGAAGAATAAATGGTTCTAAAAGAGATGTAATAATTTTCTTTCTTCTTTAAATATCTAGCAATCTTTTCAGATTTTTGGCCTTTTGAAGTTAATGAAATAAATTTTGTTTCGTTTGTATTTTGAAATTTTGGATATACAAGTAATATTGCTTTCTTGTAATTTATTTTATTAAGTAAATTATCTATAATTAACGGATCAAAATCATTATTGAAAGCTATTTGTTTAATGGTTTCATATTCTTCGTCAAAATGTTATAAGAATGTTAACATACCTATACTTCCAGACAACTCTTGTCTCTTGATTTTACCAGGAATCCCGGTATGTAAGTAACGAAATCTTTTTTAGATGATACATTCTGTCAAGAAAGTACCGGGAATTATCGATTTAAATCTGGCGGGGCAATGAGGCAGTTAAATTTTTTTTTTCCTAGGTTGGTACCACTGTCCTTAATTACTACGCCAAGCTTGAGCGGGATCTGTCAACTAGTGTGTTTGCAACAGCTGATTAAGTCAGTCGATGTTAGAGTGCGTGCCGATTTTTAATATGGGTGATTACGTTGAGCACAAAATTTGTTTAAAGTTTTGTGTTGCAAATGAATTTTCGTGTGCCAAAGCATTGAAAATGTTGCAAAAGGCCTTTGGTGATAATGCTCTATCGAAAACTCGTGCATATCAGTGGTAGAGAGCCTTCAAGGACGGTCGTGAAGTGGTCGCCCATCGACGGCTTCGATCGAAGATAACGTCGATAAAATTAAGGAAAGGGTGCTGGAAAACCGTCGTACCAGCTTGAGAGAAATAGCACATGATCTTAAGATATCCCACGAGTCCGCACGTATTATTTTGATTGATATTTTGGGCATGAGAAAGGTGGCCGCACGACTCGTACCGAAAGACCTGAATTTTCTTCAAAAACGTCATCGCGAACAGGTTGCTTCAGACATGCTGGATCGTTGTAATTCCAATTCTACATTCATGGAACGCATTATAACTGGTGATGAGACCTGGGCCTACGAGTACGATATGCAAACAAGCCAGCAATCATCGAAATGGGTGGCAAAAAATGAGTCGAAACCGAAAAAACCACGCCAAAGCCGCTCGAAAATGAAGGTGATGCTCATTGTTTTCTTCGATATCCGTGGGGTGGTGCACTACGAATTGGTTGCAGAGGGTCAAACGGTAAACAAGGAGTATTACCGTTTGAAACGTTTGCGTGAGCGTATCCGTAAGAAGCGGCCAAATTTGTGGGCGAACAACTGATGGATTTTGCATGACGATAACGCGCCTTCTCACCGAGCTACGATTGTGACTGACTTTCTTGCCAAAAACTCAACAAACGTGCTTCAGCAACCACCGTATTCGCCGGATTTGGCTCCCTGCGACTTTTTCCTCTTCCCAAAACTAAAATTGCCCCTTCGTGGCACCCGTTTTGAGTCGATTGAAGCCATAAAACAAAATTCGGCGCGAGAGCTAAAGTCCATCCCGGAAAGCGCCTATAAAAAATGTTTCGATAATTGGAAGTGCCGTTGGCATAGATGTATTGAAGCAAATGGAGCCTATTTTGACCCAATAAATTCTGACGATTTAATGTAAAAATGTTGTTTTAATTGAAAATTCCCGGTACTTTCTTGACAGAGTAGTATATAATGTAGATAAAGAACAGAACTGTTTCCATCTTGGCTAACTCCAATTTTTATTTGCTCTTTAGCAGATATCAAGTAAAAGCCGAATCCGTTCTTCATTTGATGCTGTAATTTGCTCTTCAAAATTTTGGCTTAATATTCGTAAAACAAATTTAAAAAATTCCAAGAACAACCAATGACGTTTTTGAAAAAAAAGACCAATATACTTCTCCATTACAATGAAATCTAAGAAAATTATAATTCACTAAAATCCTCCATTTTTTATAGATGGCATTTGCACAATTTCAAAAGTAAATTATCCTTGAATTCAATATTTGAATAACTTCAATTTGTCGCCATACGTAGATCATTTCTTTCAATTAGTTGAAATAGGTTGTTAAATAAATATTTCTATTACACTTATTTGCTCTTTTACTTTTGTTGTACAATAGAAATGGAAAAAATTTAGAAACAATAGTTCGCCGAATGGTTAATTGTTTCAAGTCCAAAGATCAGTCCAAATGACTTCTGAATAAAAATTTTTGACAATTATCGGAAAGAGGAGTTCCTACACTTAATATTGCAATTAACTGAGAACAACATAGAGAAAAAATTATAATTCATCCGACAAGAGGTTTTCTTTTGAATTTGAATATGGATGATACCTTAAATCATCGATATTTTTCGAGAAGTTGAATATAACAATCTTTTAAGAAAAACTGTAATGCAAAAATTGAGAGGATTCAAGACATAAGATCATGCAAGATAATTTCGCTGGCCTTCGCGACGAATCCAACAACGGATTGGTTAAACTTCGTCTAAGTACTCGTAGCGAAAAACCTCAATACTGAAATCGTAGAGGAGCACCATCATGCCTGATTCGGATAGGAATATCTCCAAGAAGTGTTAAAAACTTTTCCAGGAGATGGCAGTATGTACGTCCACTAATCTTATTTGAAGAAAATGTGGTCCAATTAAATAACCATCATTAACACCGAGCAACGAAAACCGTTGTTGAAACCTAGATTCGATAATTTGGTAAGGATTTTCCTCAGCCTATATGTGATTATCGCAGAAATTTCTTATAGATTCCCGTGAAAATTAACCCTCATCAGTCAATAAAATATATGTTAGAAAACAAACAAAAAGTTAAACGAGGACAATTCTGATGCAAAATATTGTATGGTGTGATTTCCCACTCCTTTGTGATGAAATATTAGAATTAAAAAAACTACCGAAAAGTAATATTCGGTTAGCGTAAGCTTATAAATTTCGTTATTTCTGATTATTCTATATGGCAAACATCTACCTTCAATTTCAAAGACAGTAACGTGGAAGGAAAGGGAATAAAAATTTTTATGGAAGATACATTTTTCTCAATATGAAAGTTGTTCTTCCTACCCCATATTCTAATATATCGATTCCTATGACTTTCTCACTATTGAATCGCTAGTTTTTTTCGAATTATGATGAGTAAGGGGGATGAAGACGACAGGGTATGGTTATTTCACGAAATACTCCGCGTTGAGAAAGGTGAGATATAAAAGAATATTTTTTCTCTTTTTCAATTCCATGTCAATAAAACCAGATATTTTTAGATTGAATACTCATATTACCTGCAAACAACCGAGTATTTTAATTTTATTCTAATGATCTGGAATGGTGCGTAGATGATTTTCTCGTATCATGCGTCCATTTTTTGAATTAGTTAAAGAACGAAATGAAACGGTATATTTTAGAGCTTTTCTATATCTGGATGTGAAAATAATACATTTATGATAAAAGACTGCTCCCTATGAAAATAAACACCATCGAATACGTCGTACAGATCACCTTCAACTAATGTTGGTATGTAAATATTTGAAATAACAGAGAAACTACTTATTGATAGGTGAGAAAAATGATGTTGACATTATTGTAGGAAATATTAACTTGAATTGATATCCCTAGGCATTTGTAGCCGTTCTAATAAAATACGGTCATTTCTCATATATTAACAAACACAGAGGAAAAGAGGAGTTCAGATATAAGAATTGAAAATTAAATTTTTCCAATTAACCTAAGAGGTGATTATTCAGCTTCGTGAAAGTATTTGAATCGAAAATGTTTCAAGTATCTAGTTCTTTCAAGTTTGGAGTGTCTAGTTCTTTCAAGTTTCAAGTATCTAGTTCTTTCCGTTAGAGTGCAGGCGGACCGGCCGGACAGAATTACACACAAATTTTGAATCGCAACTAAATAGTGAGAAAGGTGCAAATGTTCTGGAAAAATTGATTAAAAAGGCAATGAAAAATTTTTACGAAAGAAACTCCCTCACTCTTTGATTGAGTTTCCACTTGATGAAAAATCAGTTGGAACGATTCTCACTGATTTCGTTGTATAAAATAGCCAAATAGTTTGTTTAGCGTAGGTATCCACCAAAAGTGTCCAGTTGAGAACGTTACCTTCTTAACTGGACACTCTTGGGGGACAAGAATATACAAGATTCAGATTTCCTAATATCTGCATAAAATCTATAATATACATAGATATACCTTGCAATAAGTGGTCTTAAGAATATTCAAGATTCTGACTTCTTAAGACATACATACAACTCTCCGAATCTATAGTCAACCTTTGCCATAGGTTTGCGATCGTGTTGACACTAAACATCAAATAAATTGAAAGGAAGATTCAATATTGAATAAACTCGGATAATTGAGAAATTACTCATGGACACTAAAATAATAAAAAGGTGGTTTCTAATTGATGAGAGGATTTTAAGATATCTTAAATATGAAACAGATCAATCCTGCTAACCTCACTGCAAATTTTAATTCTATAATTTTTTTTCTCAAAACTTTTTTTTCCAATTAAATTAAATGAATTTCTTGGAAAACAAGGTTTTCGAGAAAAATTTCATAAAATTTATATTAGTAGGATTATTCTGTTCGATGTTTTAGATCATGGACACTAATAATCTAGGCATATAAGAAGACGAAGCAGAAAAAAATAATTCATTCAGCATAGCTAATATCACAACAAATCATAAAATTTTCCAATTTATAAGTCAGTTATCACATATTCATACAATAAATTTTGCAAATTTTCATAATTATTATTATAGAAAATTCAAAAATTTTAATAATTATTATATATCACATTCTTAGCCCTCTTGAATAAATAGAATTTAGAGCACTTTTACTGTTACTACTGTCAACATAAAAATCATCTCTACCTCTGGATCGATAGTTATGTATTTCATTAACAAATTTCAGTCTCTTTTGTTAAGGTAAGGAGGTAACTCATGATGTTTCATCCTATAAATAGTTGTTCTATATCATATCCTTTGCTTCACATTCAACATACGTAATACTTTTAACATAATTCTTATAGGGGTATATCTATTACATCTCAACAAAATCCTTATTGCTTTATTCTGCAATACCTGAAACTCCACTCAGTTTGAGGTAAGTTAAACAAAAGCATAGAATAGTACTAAATATGCAGATGTATAATTGTTCTACATATCATTTTACGAGAATAAGAGAATAGCTGTGAAATTAAGATTTTATATTTTGTTAAGTTTCTTACGGATTATAAGGTTGATTTTCTCAAATTGGTGGGATGTCTAGATTTTGGAGTTGACCTGATGTTGCACATATTGTAAAAGTTTTTGTAATTTTCCGTGGATGTCATTTTGGGCTAAGCCTGTTGCCTATTTGACTAATAAATAAATGAATAAATACATACTCAGGAATCTACTACCTTTTCTGCCTAGAAAATTTTTTCTATAAATATTATATCTGTAGCGATCTGTCCTCGCCCAGAATTCTACTCTGCCCTGTTGCAACTTCCCGGCGTAGCATAAAGAAGACGCTACCGCTTTCCGAATACCGAACTCACTGTCCTCGCCCGGTTCAAGTAGAGCAGAGTGTTAGCGTTCCGGCAACCGAGATCCAATATGGAACAAGATCAATGGCGTCATAGGCAGACTTGCACACCACGCCTATCTGAAGAGTTCAGGTGCGCAACTTCGAACGAACCACCACCTCCGAATTAAGAGGTAGAAACTCCCTTATAACAGCCCATTCACTTCAGAGCTTTATGTCTAATATATTTACGATAAGCCTTATACTCTAAGATCTAAGATTACGCCGAAATATTTTTATTCCGATAATTTTTCAAAGTTGCAGTTCAACTCTGTTCATTTTAAATATTTTAAATCTACTGCCTAGTATCATGAATATACTTTTATTCACTTTAATGACTCTGCTATTGCCACAGAGCCATGTGTATATTAAACATAGATCCTGATCGATTTTAGTGACCATGTCTTGTAGCTCATCACTACTTATGTACAACATTGTATTGTCGATAATGATATTTAACAATATTTTATAATTTTAGGAAGGTCGTTAATATATAACAAAACAATTGGTCCATCATAATTCTCTGGGGTACTCCATATTTTAGATTTTACTCTTCTGAAAAAATAGGACCAAATTTCACTTTTTTGTTATACTACTCTGTCAAGAAAGTAACGGGAATTTTCAATTAAAACAACATTTTTACATTTAATCGTCAAAATTTATTGGGTCGCCTTCAAAATAGGCTCCATTTGCTCCAATACATCTATGCCAACGGCACTTCCAATTATCGAAACATTTTTTATAGGCGCTTTCCGGGATGGACTTTAGCTCTCGCGCCGAATTTTGTTTTATGGCTTCAATCGACTCAAAACGGGTGCCACGAAGGAGCAATTTTAGTTTTGGGAAGAGGAAAAAGTCGCAGGGAGCCAAATCCAGCGAATACGGTGGTTGCTGAAGCACGTTTGTTGAGTTTTTGGCGAGAAAGTCAGTCACAATCGTAGCTCGGTGAGAAGGCGCGTTATCGTCATGCAAAATCCATGAGTTGTTCGCCCACAAATTTGGCCGCTTCTTACGGATACGCTCACGCAAACGTTTCATAACGCCTAGGTAATACTCCTTGTTTACCGTCTGACCCTCTGGAACGAATTCGTAGTACACCACGCCACGGATATCGAAGAAAACAATGAGCATCACCTTCATTTTCGAGCGGCTTTAGCGTGGTTTTTTCGGTTTCGGCTCATTTTTTGCCACCCATTCCGATGATTGCTGGCTTGTTTGCATATCATACTCGTAGACCCAAGTCTCATCACCAGTTATAATGCGTTCCATGAATATTGATTCGGAATTACAGCGATCCAGCATGTTTGAAGCAACCTGTTCGCGATGACGTTTTTGAAGAAAATTCAGGTCTTTCGGTACGAGTCATGCGGCCACCTTTCTCATGCCCAAAATATCAATCAAAATCGTACGTGCGGACTCGTGGGATATCTTAAGATCATGTGCTATCTCTCTCAAGCTGGTACGACGGTTTTCCAGCACCCTTTCCTTAATTTTATCGACGTTATCTTCGATCGAAGCCGTCGATGGGCGACCACTTCACGACCGTCCTTGAAGGCTCTGTACCACTGATATGCACGAGTTTTCGATAGAGCATTATCACCAAAGGCCTTTTGCAACATTTTCAATGCATCGGCACACGAAAATTCATTTGCAACACAAAATTTTAAACAAATTCTTTGCTCAACGTAATCACCCATAGTAAAAATCGGCACGCACTCTGACATCGACTGACTTAATCAGCTGTTGCAAACACACTAGTTGACAGATCCCGCTCAAGCTCGGCATAGTAATTAAGGACAGTGGTACCAACCTAGGAAAAAAAATTTACCTGCCTCATTGCCCCGCCAGATTTAAATCGATAATTCCCGGTACTTTCTTGACAGAATGTATATCACATAAATTTGACCAAACGCATTTTAAAACCAGTCCACCAAACCCATATTTCTAAGTTTTTCAATAACAAGTTTTTTATCGATTGTTTAATATGCTCTGCGGAAAAACAGAAACACAACTACGATAAATTTTCGCTGGTCAAGTGGTTTGATCCATTCATTTGTTACATGCTGTATAATTACCCCACAAAAGTGCCCAGACCTGAAGCCAGATTGATTAAGACATATTATTCCCTTCTCATCACAAAAAGCCAATATTGGTTTTTTTTGCTACCAATTCCAAAGTTTTTTCATATACTCCCGTTTCTAACAACCACTGAACAATGTTCAACTCCTATTTCCCATCATCTCGAATACATCCTCCATTACCCTAGTATTAATGCAGTTACATCTGCCGCCGTTAGTTGATAACCTCTTTACAATTTGCTTAAGTTAATTCATTGATATCTTTTTGAATGAATTCAATTCAGCGTATTTTTCAATATTTCCAATAATATCTTCAAATACACCAAATTAGGTATACTATTAACCACTTCTTCAATGCTATCAACAAAAAAAGTGTTAAATTTCTCAGCGGTGATCTCCGGTTTTGAGGTAGTTGCCATAGGAAAAATTATATCTGTTATCTACTTATCATTTGGATTTTTTGGTAACCATCGCCCTAAAATCTTCCACATTTCCTCACTATTCTTACACTTATTGTCAACTGCATTTTTTTTCTTCTCTAATAAGAGAGATCACCCTATTTTATTAATCTCCTTTAATCTTTGCTGATTTTCTTCAGTTTTCTCCAAAGTTGCTTTTTCATATAGCGAATCTCGCTCATACATTTGATTTCGCTATTCAACCAATCATTATTTATATATTTTTCACTCAATTGTATGTCCTCAATGGGACACATACCGTCAAGTACTTCATAAATTGACTTGATGAATCTTTTTGACAACACACTGACATCCAGTATGCTATTATTGCAGTCATACTTCCTAATCTCATTTTTATCATACCTACCTTTTCGGGCCCGAACCCAGTCTCGTTCTGTCAGTTAGCAGAAAGGAAATCTCTCTCTCAGTTGAACACATTCTCTGAACCATGTGTATATTGAACATAGATCCTGATTGATTTTCGTGACTATGTCTTCCAGGCTATCACCACTTATGTACAACATGGTATGGTCGGTAATGATATTTAACAATATTTTATTTATTATTTTATATTTTTATACCGTACTCCATATTTCAGATTTTACTCTTCTGAAAAAATAGGACCAAATTTCACTTTTTAAATATTTTAAATCTACTGCCTAGTATCATGAATATACTTTTATTCACTTTAATGACTCTGCTATTGCCACAGTGCCATGTGTATATTGAACATAGATCCTGATTGATTTCAGTGACCATGTCTTCCAGGTTATCACTACTTATGCACAACATTGTATTGTCGATAATGATATTTAATAATATTTTATGATTTTAGGAAGGTCGTTAATATATAACAAAACAATATTTGGCCCATCACAATTCTCTGCGGTACTCCATAATTTAGATTTTACTCTTCTGAAAAAATAGGACCAAATTTCACTTTTTTGTTGTATATCACATAAATATGACCAAACCCATTTTGAGACCAGTCCATCAAAACCCCATTTTTCCAAGTTTTTCAATCCTTAGATTTCTATCGATTGCTCAATATGCTCTGCGGAAATACAGAAACACAACCACGATAAATTTTCACTGGTCAAGTTGCTTGATCCATTTATTTGTTACATGTTATACAACTGCTTCACAAAAGTGTCCAGACCTGATTGATTAAGACATATTATTCCATTTTCATCACAAAAAGCCAATTGTAAAGAACTGCCTGTTATATAGAGATACCTTTTTGAATTCTTCGGAAGTAATTGATTGAACGTTCACCAACTATAATGCAAATTTTTGGTTATCTTACTTCAAATGGGGGTGAAAGAGGGACGTATAGTAGACGCTAATGC
Source organism: Megalocaria dilatata (assembly GCA_034642435.1). Taxonomy (NCBI): domain Eukaryota; kingdom Metazoa; phylum Arthropoda; class Insecta; order Coleoptera; family Coccinellidae; genus Megalocaria; species Megalocaria dilatata. Next base: position 70,142,950 of record CM067857.1, on the reverse strand, counting down.
TTTATTCACAGTTTACAGAGTTGAATTATTTACCCAAATTGAGGGAGTTGTTTGGGTGGTTTTAACACTAAATGCGGCGAAAACATCTTGATCGTGGAATAGTTCTTCTTTCAGATTTTTCCATCGTTGTTCACGACACAGACTTCAATTTTATTAGTTTCACCTTTGAGTTCACTTTTCACAACTTAATATCTAATTACAAATAAATAATGTAGATAATACATGCACTTCCAGGCCTTTAGTGCGTTATGGGTAACTGAGAGAGTTCCTTGAAAGTTTAAAGTGAAAAATGCGAATATAAATTAATTCAAGCGTAGAGATAAAGATACTTTATAACTTGTCTTCAACTAAATTTTCTTAACTAAGTGTTTATACAGGGTGAGTATCGCGTGACCTGTCTGGTCCAGGGAATGTGTCCAATTGAGAGAGAGATTTCCTTTCTGCTAACTGGCAGGATGAGACTGGGTTTGGGCCCGAAAAGGTAGGTATGACAAAAATGAAATTAGGAAGTATGACTGCAATAATAACAAACTGGAGGTCAATGTGTTGTCAAAAAGATTTATCAAGTCAATTTATGAAGTACTTGACGGTATGTGTCCCATTGAGGACATACAATTGAGTGAAAAATATATAAATAATGATTGGTTGAATAGCGAAATCAGATGTATGAGCGAGATTCGCTATATGAAAAAGCAACTTTGGAGAAAACTGAAGAAAATCAGCAAAGATTAAAGGAGATTAATAAAATAGGGTGATCTCTCTTATTAGAGAAGAAAAAAAATGCAGTTGACAATAAGTGTAAGAATAGTGAGGCAATGTGGAAGATTTTAGGGCGATGGTTACCAAAAAATCCAAATGATAAGTAGATAACAGATATAATTTTTCCTATGGCAACTACCTCAAAACCGGAGATCACCGCTGAGAAATTTAACACTTTTTTTGTTGATAGCATTGAAGAAGTGGTTAATAGTATACCTAATTTGGTGGATTTGAAGATATTATTGGAAATATTGAAAAATACGCTGAATTGAATTCATTCAAAAAGATATCAATGAATTAACTTAAGCAAATTGTAAAGAGGTTATCAACTAACGGCGGCAGATGTAACTGCATTAATACTAGGGTAATGGAGGATGTATTCGAGATGATGAGAAATAGGAGTTGAACATTGTTCAGTGATTGTTAGAAACGGGAGTATATGAAAAAACTTTGGAATTGGTAGCAAAAAAAACCAATATTGGCTTTTTGTGATGAAAATGGAATAATATGTCATGATCAATCTGGCTTCAGGTCTGGGCACTTTTGTGGGGTAATCATACAGTATGTAACAAATAAATGGATCAAACTACTTGACCAGCGAAAATTCATCGTAGTTGTGTTTCTGTTTATCCGCAGAGCATATTAAACAATCGATGAAAAACTTGGGATTGAAAAACTAAGAGAAACGGGGTTTGGTGGACTGGTTTTAAAATGAGTTTGGTCGTATTTATGTGATATACATTCTGTCAAGAAAGTACCGGGAATTATCGATTTAAATCTGGCGGGCCAATGAGGCAGGTAAAATTTTTTTTTCCTAAGTTGGTACCCCTGTCCTTAATTACTATGCCAAGCTTGAGCGGGATCTGTCAACTAGTGTGTTTGCAACAGCTGATTAAGTCAGTCGATGTCAGAGTGCGTGCCGATTTTAACTATGGGTGATTACGTTGAGCAGAGAATTTGTTTAAAGTTTTGTGTTGCAAATGAATTTTCGTGTGCCGATGCATTGAAAATGTTGCAAAAGGCCTTTGGTGATAATGCTCTATCGAAAACTCGTGCATATCAGAGGTACAGAGCCTTCAAGGACGGTCGTGAAGTGGTCGCCCATCGACGGCTTCGATCGAAGATAACGTCGATAAAATTAAGGAAAGGGTGCTGGAAAACCGCCGTACCAGCTTGAGAGAGATAGCACATGATCTTAAGATATCCCACGAGTCCGCACGTACGATTTTGATGGATATTTTGGGCATGAGAAAGGTGGCCGCACGACTCGTACCGAAAGACCTGAATTTTCTTCAAAAACTTCATCGCGAACAGGTTGCTTCAAACATGCTGGATCGCTGTAATTCCGAATCTACATTCATGGAACGCATTATAACTGGTGATGAGACCTGGGTCTACGAGTACGATATGCAAACAAGCCAGCAATCATCGGAATGGGTGGCAAAAAATGAGCCGAAACCGAAAAAACCACGCCAAAGCCGCTCGAAAATGAAGGTGATGCTCATTGTTTTCTTCGATATCCGTGGCGTGGTGCACTACGAATTCGTTCCAGAGGGTCAGACGGTAAACAAAGAGTATTACCTGGGCGTTATGAAACATTTGCGTGAGCGTATCCGTAAGAAGTGGCCAAATTTGTGGGCGAACAACTCATGGATTTTGCATGACGATAACGCGCCTTCTCACCGAGCTACGATTGTGAGTGACTTTCTCGCCAAAAACTCAACAAACGTGCTTCAGCAACCACCGTATTCGCCGGATTTGGCTCCCTGCGACTTTTTCCTCTTTCCTTCGTGACACCCGTTTTGAGTCGATTGAAGCCATAAAACAAAATTCGGAGCGAGAGCTAAAGTCCATCCCGGAAAGCGCCTATGAAAAATGTTTCGATAATTGAAAGTGCCGTTGGCATAGATGTATTGGAGCAAATGGAGCCTATTTTGAAGGCGACCCAATAAATTTTGACGATTAAATGTAAAAATGTTGTTTTAATTGAAAATTCCCGGTACTTTCTTGACAGAGTAGTATAACAAAAAAGTGAATTTGGTCCTATTTTCAGAAGAGTAAAATCTAAATTATGGAGTACCGCAGAGAATTGTGATGGGCCAAATATTGTTTTGTTATATATTAACGACCTTCCTAAATTCATGAAATAATATTGTTAAATATCATTATCGACAATACAATGTTGTACATAAGTAGTGATAACCTGGAAGACATGGTCACTCTGCTCTACTTGAACCGTATTCGGAAAGCGGTAGCGTCTTTTTCATGCTACGCCGGGAAGCTGCAGCAGAGTAGAATTCTGGGCAAGGAGCGAGACAGGTCGCTACAGATATAATATTTATGGAAAAATTTTTTTCCTAGGCAGCAAAGGTAATAGATACCTGAGTATGTATTTATTTATTCATTTATTAGTCAAATAGGATTTCAATAGGCTAAGCCCAAAATGACATCCACGGCAAAATATAAAAACTTTTACAATATGTGCAACATCAGATCAACCCTAAAATCTACACATCCCACCAATTTGAGAAAATCAACCTTATAATCCGTAAGAAAATTAACAAAGTATAAAATCTTAATTCCACAGTTATTCTCTTATTCTCGTAAATTGATATATAGAAAGAACAATTATACATCTTTATATTTAGTACTTACTATTTTATGCTTTTGTTTAACTTACCTCAAACTGAGTGGAGTGTCAGGTATTGCAGAATAAAGCAATGAGGATTATGTTGAGATGTAATAGATATACCCCTAAAAGAATTATGTTAAAAGTATTAGGTATGTTGAATGTAAAGCAAAAGATATGATATAGAACAACTAATTTCATTTATAGGATGTTACCTCCTCACCTCAACAATAGACTGAAATTTGTATTAATAAGAAAATTTTCTAAAATATTAAACTGAATCAGTCCTTACTTGGTGAAAATCCATATCAAATAATATTTAAATGAGGTCCTTCTGATTTTCACAATTTTTATTGTTATGTTTACAACAATTGTTTCGCTATCACAGTAGCATTATCAGGCAGGTTTACATTTTGAATAATTAATTCCATTTCATGAAAACAATTAGAGATCCTACTGCTGTAACTTAATGGTCTTTATAAATGGGAATTGATTCTTAAGCAGTAAATAGAAATAATTTAGCTAAGATTTTGCTGAACAAAAAAGAAAGGAACTTTTTCGAATCGGGGATTCACCAAATTAATTGTGATGATTGTAATGCTACATATATAGGACAGACAGGCCAATGTTTACAGCATAGAATCAAACAACGTAGGATGTGTATTTTGAAAAACCTGAAAATCAACCAGTATTGTAGAACATTGTATGAAAAATAATCATTTCTTCAAATGAATTTCACCAAAAGAAGAACTTTGCTAACAATTGGATAGGAAATGGCCACCCAGGTCTATTGAAATTCTTTCAATCTTTTAGATCAAGGGTAAACAACAAAATTATTTATTTGTAGTAAACATTACACTCCATTTAAATTTTTCAGCATTCATTTACCAGAAGTTTTCTAAATTGTTGAACGGCGAGTAAATATTTGTTGTTGATAGATGCTATATTTTATTGAATATGAATTATCTGAGTACTGGCGAAGCAAAGTCTCTCTTAAAACTTGTTTTTCAGTAATGATTTTACATATCTTGAGATTTTATAGAAAGTAACTCAGTTAGATATCCAATAATATTGATTATTTTTCCGACCCAAATATCGACCAATAGAATTGCACCATTCGACGTCACGTGGTACAACCTACATGGTATTATACTGATAATTTTTTGATTATTTTCTCTGGTAGTTGCTATATATAAAAAACAAAACATGATCCAGTCAAATTAACCACACGTCAAACTGACAGGTTGAATTCAATTGTAAAAATTGGAGATTTTGCATGAAAATGAGTCGATTTGGAGTTTGTTCTCTGTCCACCATCGATAAAAAAGTCAAAGGAAATGTTCCCATTAATACGGAGAAGGCAAAAAAAACAGTTTGGAACCAATTTACTACTTTTTGTACTGAGAGGGAATACACATTGAGTGCTGAAACGAGTGAAGCGCAATTGGCAAACATTATGAAAGATTACGCTTACAATATGAAGAAAATGGATGGAGAAGACTATAAGGAAGGTACAATAAAAACAATGTGGAATCAGACTGCCAAATCACTTCATTACCGATAACTCTGACTTGAAGAAAACATGCACCAATGTTTACAACAATTGTATTTTTAATTGCACTAGCCTGAATCTTAATTAAATGTTGTTTTATTCATTATGAAATTCTTATTTGTTAACTGTTCATTTCATCTCATGGTGCAATTCTATTGGCCGACATTTGGGACGGAAAAATAATCCCCCGAATACCACACGAGCTTCAAAATTATCTGGCATTTCCCTCAAGGTTCCCTGCAAACAAATAAAGTCGTCAAGTTTTTCAGGAAAAATCACGAGCGCGAAGCGCGAGTGATTTTTTAACCTGAAAAACTTGACTCCTTCATTTGTTTGCAACGAACCTATCGGGAAATACCCGATAATTTTGAAGCTCTTGTGGTATTATAAGTGAATATTCTAAGTAAGATAGTTTTATGATGAAATTCTTAAGATTATGTTAAACATTTCTGAAAGATATTTGTTCTCATAAGATTGATCAGCAGAAACAAAATTTCGTTTACTCAAAATATTTAATTTATAGGATTTTGGATAACAATTTTTATTTATTGGATTTTGTTATATCATTTGGATGTCTTATAAAGAATGTTTATTTTAAATGTCGTTTGATATAAGTGGTACTTATATGACATTAATTTAATTTAATTCCTGAAGTAATAATTATTAAATATAATTTTTTGAAATTGAATATTTAGAAGGCTAATATTGAAATATTTATATATTTAAATTATGGTTCATTACCGAGACGTAGCCGCAAATCCGACGATTAATCTATGTTCTGAAAAATTCTTCAAAGACAAGGGAGTATTTGAAAGAAAGCATGTATGTTTACATGCTTCGACTTGTGTTAATAACTGAAGCCATTGAAGATTAATATCATCCTTTCTTTGCTGTTTGAGTAAATTTAGAGTATCTCGCAAAATATCAAAGAGCATATTTCTGGATGGGAGACCAAACAAAATTGCTGCATCAAGGAAAAAATACTCTTTTTCGCGGGTTCGAATCCTGTTCAGATGAGAAAGAAATTTTATAGTTGGACGGGTGTCGGCCACCATTTCACTGTTGGGTCGAAAATTAACAGTGCTGTAACCTAAAGTGGCGCAAGATCGCTATAAGAAAGCCTACCCAGAACACAACTGAACTCCTAACTCGCACAAGCTCAAAAAGCTTCTGAGGATCTTCACAGAAGATCTAGGAGTATCAGGATAATAATAATAATAAATAATATTAATAATATGACCTGCTATTCGAGACGTAATAAAAACGAAAGACCAGTATTTTCGATAAATATTAGCAGTTTATCGTACTCAAATTCGATGGTACTAGCATACTTTTCCTACGAGACGGTTCAACATCAAATTTTGCCAATATCACTTTGCAAATTTGTTGCGTATGTTTTATTCAGAAGTTGAAACACTAATTTACCCGCAGAAACTTGTCTACTACGCCGTTAGATTTTTGCGTTGCTACAGGATGTGGTTGATTTTACTATAGTTTCTCAACCTTGAGAATTTGTTCTTTTCTAGCGCCCCTCATGTCAGTTTTATTTACCATGTGATATTAATTTGAAACATTGTAGAGTGGAAAATAGTGACTTTCGTAAATTTGTTGAAAACTCATCAAAAATTTGTTCCAAACATAACTGAATAAATACAAATCCATTCAAAGTTTTATTCATGTTGAAATAAAAAAAATTCCTTTTTTCATAACAATTCACATCCAGTATTGATGATTAAAAGTCTGAACTAAAGATTCATTATTATCAAATTTTAGTCGAATTTGACCTCTAACTCATTTCTGAGTTAAAATAAAGAATGGAAGAAGAATGTTTCAGAAAAGCAATTAAAAACATACTTCATTTTCAGAAATATTTCTATTAACATTCAGAAGACATGACGGCATCACTAATGAAAAGATTGGATTTGATGCTTTGTAAGCAGTTTGTTAACATCAGGCTCGATTATACTTAAAACAACCGTAAATATGAAATTGGAAATACTATCAGAAATTATTGAACAATCGACCATAATCCTGGGTACACGTGAATTCTACTGGTTAGTGTATTAGCATGTGAGCGTAGCTCTTTCACAAAGTTAGCAGTCTCCACAGTCTGCCCCAAGAGGCAGAAAGTGTAATAAGGGTTACGTCTTATTATCGCGCGTGGCGAGAATTCCTCCGAAGAGATGAATACACTAGCTTCCAATTTGAGCTTCAGTTGGAAAACCTACAACCGTATAACTTGTAGCAGCAAAGCACTATACAATCTCCACTGGCTCTGAATGGTCAGTACCCGAGTTGTTTGGGATGCAACTCACACGCCGAACGGGCTTCTTATCAATACATCCGAAAGCTGTCCGATGAACTAAGTCTCAAGATTGATGCCTCAATTGATCCTGGTACGAACACCGTCAATCCGGCCTGTACACAAGGCCCACGAACTCATGTGAAGTCTTTCAATTGATGCTGGCGTCAAGCGCCAATGGAATAGCCGTATCGTCGAGATCCATAATCCCCAGAAACGTCTCACAATCGATGCAGGTTCAGGACGAGGCCGATCGAACCGTCAAGTCCCGCTAAACCCTGAAGCATTTTTCAAGATATCCCGAACATGGTGTGTATGCAAACAGATAAAAGGAATACCCTACTAGTCCAGAATGCAGACTGTCAACCACTGCCCTCTCGAGTCCAACACCAATTGGGTGGCCAGGTCGTACGAATACTTTCCGAGGGCCTCCACCCTCCCGAGGTAAAGCAGTATGCTTCATAACGCACTCGGCCATTGGACAGAAAAATCCGGAGATTTACTGCAATAGGGTAGAGTACGTTAGTTTTTAGGGAGAGGCCCTGTGCTGCGACGGACTCCCTGGCCACTGAGTTGATCAACGCGGCTCAGCCCTCCATTCCAACTAACGGTGAAACTAGGGTCTCATTCGGTCGATCTTCGACCACACGGGTCAAGCGAATGGCATTACGTTAGGCATCAAGACTCCATTTCACACGGATGAAACTAGGTTCCTAGTCTAGACAAGCGCCCTCAGCGCGACAAGCTCTAATGTCATGGGGGCGCATAATCCTGGGTACATACTCAAAGTTGTACATGTCGGCATATGAGCAGAGCTCTTCACTAACGTTAAAGTACCATTGTCATCATTGCAGTCCCAGGTTTCTGCTCAAATTTTGACACTCTAGCAAACCCCCGATAAGCTGAAAGAGAAAAGATAGGAATTTTGAAGGAAGATTATAGGGAATTTTGCGCCAGTACAACTAGGTGAGGGAATCCCACAAGTCACCTCCTCCTCCACGAAAAGGATCTCCGTGTCGATCCCAACACTTAGTCGCTTGAGCAAAATGTCCCTATGGTTGTGAAAGATCGAAGCATCGAAACAACACAAATAACAGCTTCCCAGCATGGATTCCCCCACGAAGGACCGCTGTTGCTGTTCGACTGCTAAAAGCGGGGCTCCGAAGCATCGTAGAGGATGGGCTTTAGGACCAAAAAGTGGAGCCAGAGTTGGGGGCGAGCAGAGCGATTCTTCCGGGTCCCTATTCCCGATCGAAACGTCGCAGTCTCCCTTTTTCCTCCAATGGACCACTTCCGACCCCGCAGCAGATAGATAGCTTAAGGATCCACGAATGGGGCCAAAGTTGGAGGCGAGCAGAGCGAATCTCCCAAGGCCATCCAACTTGTTCGAAACGTCGTAGTCTCCCTTTTTCCACCAGCGGACCAATCAGGACCCCGCAGCGGGATCTTAAAAATCTAAAGATGGAGCCAAATTTGGGGGCGAGCAGAGCGAATCTTCTGAGATCTCACCCCGGTCGAAACGTCGTAGTCTCCTTTTTTCCTTTAGTAACCATTTAAGATCCCTCAGCGGATAAGTAGACGAAGGTTGGAAAACCCACGCTGAGATTCAACAGGGTATCGCCTTGGCCCGTGTATGGATTACAAAACTCTAATCGATCGCAGAATCGCGTGACTCTGTCGTCCTCAGAGCCACAACTCCCTCGTACGATTCCAAGTCTTGCGGAAGGAAATGGATGGAAGTCGGACAACATGATGGAACGATGTGTAAGTAAGAAAGTAAGGAAGTTTGAATTGCAAGTCATCTGCTTTAGGCATTATAACCATATCATCCATTTCATAAATGAAACTAGGACACTCGTTATGACAAGCTCCCCCACCACGATAAGGTACAGAGACAGGGGGGGAGATATCTTGGGTATAGTGGTGAAATCGGCTTCAGCAGCCAAAAATCTTGCTACCCTTTCTTGAATATAGTTTTGATTTTCTCATTTGTGAAGAATTTTCGCGTATTGACAGTAAACAGAAAGAAGTTTGGATACGAAAGCAGTATTCCTATTTTTTTTTCGAACAAGTTTGAGTTAGAGGTTGACTTTATTAAACAATATACAGGACTGTCAATAGCGTAATATCGTTTGATGAGGCGTGAGGATATCACGCAATTCTGGGACACTGTTTTCCATGAACTCTATCACAGATCCAATCAGGTTATAAAATAGAGTCAAGCAAATACATTTTTTCCGCAGCCGACGTAACTCTGTATGAAGCAGCAACAAGTTAAAATCTCCATCAATGGCAAAGGAAAACTAAATGCTGGCAATGAATTACGTAAGGCACAGCAATCACGTCAAGAATTTTATTTTTTAGGCACCCTATGAAGCCTTTGTGAAGCCTATTTGTAGCAACTGACAAAATATTCTCCAAGGGAATTTTTCAGATTATTGAATATTGTTTCTCCCTTTGTATCTGTTTCCAAATTTGTAGTAAATTAAAAGTTTCTGATATTTTTATCATCCCCAATGAACCTCACATAGGACAATAATAATATTTCATTGGTGGCTAAAGGGGACTCATCCAGCTGAATTAAAAATTGACAAGTCTGCAGTTGATTGCATAATAATTCTTCAATTTTTTTAGCCATCTCATCAATTCGTCTTTGCGCAGAAGTATTGGTTGAAGGAATTTTTCGGATAATATCTACTGATGGTAAAATTGAATCTTCCCCAGTAGTGCGTAGTTTCCATGTTTCAGCTATAAAAAATGTACGAAGCTCGAAGTCCGTCATCTTCTTATTGAGAGCCTGATGAAAAAAAAACCATATATATGGCCGATTTTAATATTTCTTCTTCCTATCTTGGAAATAGATTGCCTTTCTTCTCGGGGTGTGATTCATTAGAATGATATTGAAGTCTCCAAGACTTTATCGCTTCATTTGAAAACCTTTTTTTGCAAATCACGCACAATGACATGATGAATTTGAGGGATTTTTGATGGATCCGTATTTAATGTATTCTAAACAAAACTGCCGCCTCTTCTCTTTTGCTTTCGACATGGTCTCCACTTTACAGGAAGGTGAAAGACCAACTGCTAAAATACTATTTTCAATTATTCGCGCTAACACTTATGGATATTAAAACGAACAATCGTTGCTACACGTGGCGATCGGAAAAAGAAACATACCCGGCGCGAATCATAACGCGCGGGGGCAGGGGCTACACGGTACTAAAGTGCGGGCTCAGACTTATCGACGCTTGTGGATATATTACGTTTTGATTCATTTATGAATAATGAGTAATTCGTGAAAAGCACTGACGTGGATTCATAAGCTTTATTGCCCACAAGGGGGCGTTACCGATCACGTTGAGAACCTTTGATTTATATCAATAACGATGCATTAATCAAATTATGCTGGGTTCATTGCAGAAAGAAACCGGAAATTATTAATACAATCGATCTTCCAAAGTAAATGAACATTTGAAGTATTATTAATTATTGACGATGTCACTTATTTAACGTTTACACATAATTTGATCAATCTCAAACAAAGCACAACTTATATCACCATGAAAACACCAGCTGTCTTTCAATTTGATTCGTTCGTCAATTTCATGACTTCAACGACGAAACGGATTACCAACGAATGTTTGAAAAAATTAATTACACCTACAGATGTCAAAATGAATCGTTCCGATGCTACTTTAAAAGAAGTTAAATATCAAAATATGGATGACAATATAGATATTGATCTTATTTTTTTTTATTCCTCAGAATCCTTACTGTAGCTTGTGGGAGTTAAGAGGTAAGTTGCGTTCTGGTCAGGCTTTGTTACTGTGTCCCTACACCACCTTTGACACAGTACTGTTAACTTCTGATACAACAGTAAAATGGTAGATGCCCATCGTTGCGATAAAATTATTTTCCCGCCAAGATGCGAACCCGCACCGAATAAGGTTATCTGTTTACGAATCGGGCGTTCGAACCATTACGCCACCAATACTAACATTCATTTTGAAAGACTCGGTGTATTAATTTTGCAAGAAATCAATGGTAGTGATTACAAGAAGAGAGTTATTAAAACAAACACTGCTGCAAAATAAGTACAAGTAATATATTTTTGTGGGTATCAGATGTATATTGCCCATTTCAAAGATATAGAGAAGAGGAAACTGTTGCAAGCCCTGCCATAAAAATAGAAAATTATTTCTGTCGCCATGACTGCAGATGACTATAGAAATATTTGCTTATATTATATTTGTTTGATATTCCTGTTATTCTGTTATAATTTAAACTAAAGAAAATAAATTCTCCCAGAATCATGACATCAAATTGATTACATTCTTATATATAGTATATAAATGAAAATAGAGTATTTCCGTACTGATAAAATCATATACTAGGAAAAATCCTTCAACTTGGGTTTAACTCAAGTTTTTTTCTATTCAATTTTGATTTATTTTCAACGTAAATATAGTCTCCAATTTTAAAATCACAATGTTTCCTATTCTTGTCGATCGGTCGTTTATTGTATTCATGATAGAGTAATGAATTTTTATATGCTATTTCCTTATCTTTTAGTAAATTTCTCCCTTCAATAAGTTCTTTCGAAGCAATGGGATCAGTTCTGCCACAAAGTAAATATTCTGTGCTATATCCAGTTGTAGAATGGTCTGTTTTATTGTATTCTTCAATACATTCATCGGCTATCTTCCTCCATGCCCTAGTTTCTTCCAGAACTGGGTTTCTAGAAAGGCAATCTGCTTCTTCATTTTTTTTTCCTGGTTCATATCTAATCTGAAAATCGAATTGTTATAGAAAATTCATCATGTCACCCAGCTCTTCATCTGGTTTTGTACGCAATTCTTTTCCTTCTAATGGCTTATGGTCAGTAACAACAATAAATTTATGTCCTATTAGCCAATATTTCCAAAATTTAATTGCCAGACATTCTAGGAATATTGCTTTCTTGTTCTTTTGATATTTGTTTAGATTTTTTTTTAAATACGCTACGGGGTTCACTTCACCTTCCTATCCACACCATTAATCTGTTTTTGTTTAAGAACAGCTCCTACTCCTTGAATACTGGCATCAGTATGTATAGTAGTATAGGCACTTGGGTCGAAAATTGCAAGAATTGGCTCAGACCAAAGGAAGTCCTTAACTTTATTGAAAGCTTCCTGACAAGCAAATAATCAATTGAATTTTACATCTTTTCTCAGTAAATTATGCCACGGTTCTACTAATCTAGCTGAATATTTTATATATTTGTGAAAAAAATTAACTTTACCCAGAAATTTCTTTATCTTCTTCCGAGTATCTGGTAGAGAAAAATTCCTAATGGAAATTAAATTGTCATTTATAGGTCGAACTGTATTGTTTCCTTCAATATGTCCTAAATATTTGACTCCTTCTGCAAAATTAGACTTGATGAATTTAAGTCTGAATCCTTCGTTACATATTGCTTTCAAGAGACTCTCCAAATGTTCTATATGTTGGTCAAATGTTGAAGAAAATATAAGAATATCATATATATAATTTAGGCAGAATAAATTCAGGTTATATTTTCTGATAATATTATTCAATATACGTTGGAATATGGCCGGGGATGTTTTAAGTCCAAAAGGTGAACATTTCCATTACCAGTGACCAATCTGTGTCACAAAAGCAGTCTTATATCTATCTTTGATACGAATAGGAATCGACCAAAAGGCAAAATTTACATTTCATCTAGTGAAGAATTTTGCATTTCGGGTCTTGGCTAAGATTTCATCGATTAATGGGAAAGGCTGTGGTTCGGGAACAATTAATTTATTGAGTTTACGAAAATGGACACATAATCTGGTTTTAGACCCTTTATCTCTCTTATAAGCTAAAGGTGAGGAGAACTCCTCAATCAGATTCGCTTTCAACAATCTTCCTATTTGGAATTCTATCTTTTTTGATCCTCCATTGAGCATCTGTATGGTTTTTTTGCTATGAACTTGTGCCTCATTATTTTGCACCTGACCAATATTAAACTTGTGTTTTGCAAAAATATGGTCATATTTATTTATTAAAACTTCAATTTTATTCCTCTGATTTGTTTCCAAATGGTCTAATTTTGCTTCGAAAAGTTCTGTTGGTATCCCTTCATGGAAATAGATGGTGTAATCATTGTTATCATTATTATTATTCTGGACACAATCGATCTTTCTCTCTTCATTCATATCTGATATTTGATAAATATTCAAATCAAAATCTTGTTTTAATTGAAAATTGGAAATAAAATCTAGTCCGAGTCATACTCGAAATTCTTCTCATTAACTACAAAAAGTACAACTTCTTTTTTGATATTATTGATTCTCATTTTTGTAATTATTTCTCCTGAAAAATTTGCCCTGCCACTGACTGTTTTGAATGTGTTTCTATTATCTTGGATGCGTAGACATAACTTTTCTGCTACTTTGGAATTCAGAAGACTAACACTTGAGCCCGAGTCATAAATTCCACATAATTCATTATTAATTATAAACACCCTCAATTTCATCAATGGCAGCAATCTTATTTTTTTTGGTTTGAAATAGCCTCATTTGATTCATCCTGTACCCCAACATTGTTTACCGTTCTTATGTTACCGGGTACGTTCTTCTGTTCATAATTATTGGATTTATTCCTAGCCGACATAAAATTTCCGGATGAAATCTACCTGAGAAACAATTCTTCTCACAAATTGAGCATGGTTCCTTCTTAACTGGTTTTCTATTTGTTTGTGAATAGGAAGGAATTTGTTCGGCAGATTTATTCATTCTATGGTTTTCTTATTTCGATCGTTATCATATTTTTTTCAACTTTCTAGTTTTCGCAACTCACCCAATAATTTCTCGAAAGTTGTTACATTTGACCGATTGTAAACTATTTGGCAAATTTGTCACAATTAAATCAACTAATATGTCAGTTGGAAAATTATTTCGGAGATTCAACAACAAATTTTCTTCCCTAAAAGCGTTGTCAACTAAACTTCCTCCTATGTACCTAAATGAATAGGCCTCTCTATATTTACGCCAACTCGTTTCACAAAAACTCTCTAAGCACTTATGTTTCCATATTTGAAAACTTTTGTCTGAACCTAATGTAATCTGTTTAGAATCAAACCATTCTTTCGCTATTCCATCCAGAAACAACCGTAAAATCAAAATTTTGTCTCTATCTCCTTCTACTTCACAACGCGTGCATTCCCTCTCGAATTTTTCTAACCAGAAATTCACTGAAACACTCTCTTACCATCAAAATTATTCAGCGCAAAATCCTCCTTTATCCTATTGAAATTCTTGCTTTTTCTTGAAAGTTCTACCGTATCCTGTGGGTTTGGTGATTCTTATCCAAATACTGTTCTGATGTATGCGAATGAATAAATCAGTTGTAAATATTCATTCTTAAACATCACATCTTCTTCGGCATCAAAATATATTTCTTTCAATTCCGGAGTTAATGAAATGACACACACGTACGAAATGAACCTCTTACTTTAATCGATATCAAGATATTCTTCACCTTCGGTAGAGCCAAAAGTTCATGATGGTCAGATATATTCTGTTTGTCCTCTGGTATTTCATAATATGTATTTTCCGTTCCCGTAGTTTGGATCCATTTGAATTTGTATGTATTTTTCTTCTTATCAGTCTTGGATGCTTCCAAGACGATGTAAATCTTCATGGATGTCGTCATTATAGCGTACGTTTTTGATTTATAAGAATGTAATCAATTCTTATTTTTATAATTGAAGAAATAGACAATTTGATGTCGTGATTCTGGAAGAAATAAAAAACAATGCTATTTCTTCGGGTTTCTCAATTCACATTTCTAACAACTAACTAAAATAAACATGTGACACTTTTTAGGTTAAGATCATAGACATAGAACATAGATCATAGAATATAGAACATAGAAGTTACAAAGTTGTTTTCCCTAAAAATAACAGTTTTATTTAGACTAATGACTGCTGCCATTGATAAAATTGAAGGGTTTATAAAAATTAATGAATTATGTGGAATTTATGATTCGGGCTCAAATTTTAGTCTTCTGAATTCCAAAGTAGCAGAAAAGTTATGTCTACGCATTCAAGATAAAAAAAACACATTCAAATCAGTCTGTGGCAGGGCAAAATTCTCAGGAAAAATAATTACAAAAATGAGAATCAATAATATCAATAAAGAAGTTGTACTTTTTGTAGTTAATGAGAAAAATTTCGAGTATGATATTCTACTCGGACTAGATTCTATTTTCAATTTTCAATTAAAACAAGATTTTGATTTGAATATTTATCAAAAATTAGATATCAATAAAGAGGGAAAGATCGATTGTGTCCATAATAATAATAATAATGATAACAATGATTACACCATCTATTTCAATGAAGGGATACCAACAGAACTTTTCGAAGCAAAATTAGACCATTTGGAAACGAATCAGAGAAATAAAATTGAAGTTTAAGTAAATAAATATGACCATATTTTTGCGAAACACAAGTTTGACCTTGGACAGGTGCAAAATAATGAGGCACATATATATATATATATATATATATATATATATATTATTTTTATACGTCAAAATAATTTTAATCAAATAACAAGAACACTTTTTCTCTTTTGTCGACAAACGAATTATGACTTCCTCCACTTGAATGGGTATGCATTTCTGAACGTGAAGAAGTGCCAATCCAGTTAGGCGGTCTTTTACCAATGAAGCTCTAAGCCAAGTTTTGAGACCCTAAGAGTGGAAAAGGAAATTTCTGCTGTGGCTACACTAACTGATAGTTAGCAAGAATACACAAAAAATTCTCTTATATTAGGATATATTTCAGTATCACAATTTTCAATAAGATGAGAAATCGAATGCGGAATATTGTGATTCCGCTGCCATTTCACCTTCCACAGCCGATATTGGTTTATATTTTCGGAGCTGGATTATTGTCTATTAGCAGTTTATATTCGTTTGCAAGCAGTTTAATGAACCGTTTCATTGTCTTCATCTTTATTAGTACAATCGACTTTGGAATAAAAACGCCTAGTTGAAATAATTTTAGTACTTCTGGATACAGACGGTCCTCTTAAGTTATTTATTACAGAATCTAGAAGAGGGATGTATACAGCCCTGCGGAAATACTCATCAGCAGATTGGGCAAGATAGTTATTGGCTCTGTGTGTTCATCATGATACTATGCTGGGGCATTTCATTTCTGTACCTAGTTGCTCAGCAACTTCTTTTGTCTCTTCAAAAATCTGTCAAAAAATTGTGTCAGCCTTTTCCCTTTTGATTTCGTAGGACAGTCATTGTATCATTTATGGCGTCCGTAGCCCTTTTAAACCAATTGACCTTGTTTGCAATACTCTGCTTAAGGCTACTATTGTACTTGAAAAATATTAAGTTATATTTAAACTACAATTTGGCTCTTTGCGCGATATAAACGATAATTTGAACTGCCTTTGCTGAAATGCTCAAAAAATAATAATAAAATAAATTATTCAGATCTTAAGTTCATGTATTAGTATCTATGAATAAAACACAAAATACTTAGGTACCTAAAACATCACTCAAGCAGATAGATGATATGATGAAGTCCGAACTGCGCAACGTTTTTAGTAAGTAATTCGCGTCATTAGCAGTTTTGTGGACTTGCCAAGTAGAAATCTTTTCCAGAGCGCTAAGAATTTTCAGTGTAGTATTGTCTCCTTGAAGTTGTAGATGCCCATCATTCCCCTCGACCCAGCGCGTCTGACGGACACTTTGCAAAGTAAGTTCTTTTTTTAAATTTTATGTCTCTTAGCGGATGAATTGGCAAATGTAACAACTTTTCTCATCTTGCCCGAGGTGTTGCGGCAAGAAATAACTTTGAAAGACGTAGCTAATATATTATTAAGAACGTGATTGCTGCACGGACAACATTTGGCATATACAGCTTTTTTGACAACTCCCTTGTATCTGAGGCCATAACCGAGCAGCTGTCAGTCCGAATACTCACATACCATGTTAAATCTATATTAAATTTGACACAGAGGTTTTCAACGATATTTGCCAGTGCTACCTACACCTACCAACCGAGGTTCTATAACGCCTTTATTTTTATCCACTTTATCACTTCTAAGAGTATCGTATTTATCACAGAAAGTCACAAAATCTTCTTTTATGATATCATTGTGAAGATATCGAAATGTTGGGCTCAGCAGTGAGAGTAAAAGTATTTAGCTTCCTTCACTTTCAGTAATATTGTTTCCTGAATGATTTCCTTACAAACATCAATCAACTGATTATGGACACTTTGCTCATGTACATTCTGTCAAGAAAGTACCGGAAATTATCGATTTAAATCTGGCGGGGCAATGAGGCAGGTAAAATTTTTTTTTCCTAGGTTGATACCACTGTCCTTAATTACTATGCCAAGCTTGAGCGGGATCTGTCAATTAGTGTGTTTGCAACAGCTGATTAAGTCAGTCGATGTCAGAGTGCGTGCCGATTTTTACTATGGGTGATTACGTTGAGCAAAGAATTTGTTAAAAGTTTTGTGTTGCAAATGAATTTTCGTGTGCCGATGCATTGAAAATGTTGCAAAAGGCCTTTAGTGATAATGCTCTATCGAAAACTCGTGCATATCAGTGGTACAGAGCCTTCAAGGACGGTCGTGCAGTAGTCGCCCATCGACGGCTTCGATCGAAGATAACGTCGATAAAATTAAGGAAAGGGTGCTGGAAAACCGTCGTACCAGCTTGAGAGAGATAGCACATGATCTTAAGATATCCCACGAGTCCGCACGTACGATTTTGATTGATATTTTGGGCATGAGAAAGGTGGTCGCACGACTCGTACCGAAAGACCTGAATTGTCTTCAAAAACGTCATCGCAAACAGGTTGCTTCAGACATGCTGGATCGCTGTAATTCTGATTCTACATTCATGGAACGCATTATAACTGGTGATGAGACCTGGGTCTACGAGTACGATATGCAAACAAGCCAGCAATCATCGAAATGGGTGGCAAAAAATGAGCCGAAACCGAAAAAACCACGCCAAAGCCGCTCAAAATGGAAGGTGATGCTCATTGTTTTCTTCGATATCCGTGACGTGGTGCACTACGAATTCGTTCCAGAGGGTCAGACGGTAAACAAGGAGTATTACCTAGGCGTTATGAAACGTTTGCGTGAGCGTATCCGTAAGAAGCGGCCAAATTTGTGGGCGAACAACTCATGGATTTAGCATGACGATAACGCGCCTTCTCACCGAGCTACTATTGTGACTGACTTTCTCGCCAAAAACTCAACAAACGTGCTTCAGCAACCACCGTATTCGCCGGATTTGGCTCCCTGCGACTTTTTCCTCTTCCAAAAACTAAAATTGCCCCTTCGTGGCACCCGTTTTGAGTCGATTGAAGCCATAAAACAAAATTCGGCGCGAGAGCTAAAGTCCATCCCGGAAAGCGCCTATATTAAATGTTTCAATAATTGGAAGTGCCGTTGGCATAGATGCATTGGAGCAAATGGAGCCTATTTTGAAGGCGACCCAATAAATTTTGACGATTAAATGTTGCTTTAATTGAAATTTTCTGGTACTTTCTTGACAGAGTAGTATGTTGCGTTAGATGTAGAAGTTTAATCAATAAGAATAGAAAAATTATCACTAGTCAACATAGACCCAGCCCTGGGGGGTCATGATCCCCATGACCCCCCTCCCGGGATCCTCGCTTGTTGCTTGCAATGGGAAAGCGCAAGGGACTCCAAAAAAAGTTGCAGCAACAGCTTGTAGAGGTCACGAAGCAACTTTTTTCATGTCACATTTTTGCACGCTTAGTCTAGTGAAGAAAATTCCCAAAATGTTTGCAATTTTAGAAATTTTAGCCGCAAATGGTCTCAAATTACTAGGTTGAACTCACTGATGGATATAAGGTCAAAAGTAATTCTGTCCGACTAGCCAGTCCGTCCGTAAAGACTCTAGCTTTCGAATGGAAGGAGATAAGGACTTGAAACTTTCAAGGTAGCTTTGGAACCGTAACATCTCGGTTGAGTTCGTTAATCGGCAAAATTTATGCAACGAGTCCTTAGCTACTTACTTTGGAAATTTTTCTCATTTAGAATAGTTTTGTAACTACTTATCCGATTGAAGCAAAATTTGGTATTCAGAAGTATAGTAATAATACGAGTTGCCAAGTTTCGTGAAGATTGACCGTTCAGGCGGACGATTGGGCATGAAAATGGTAATTTTCGAACGATTAGACTTGAGACTTGAAATTTTAAGTTGAGGTTTGCAGTCTGAATAGATCCGTTATATTCAAAATTTGATAGAATTAGCTCATTTTATTATTATTGTTTCATTTTTCTTCTACAAATATCTTTGAAAACATTAATCCGATTGATTTCACATTGATATTTGAATGCAAGGCTTAAGCGTTATTTCATGAGGATAAGCTACTAGAATTTTCTGATTTTTTTTCTCATCTGATTTCAGCAAAAATATAGAAAATATATGAAATTTGGTTCAAGCTCATCTTTACACTCTTTTTCTTTTTTTTTTCATACCAATAAATAACAATGTAGATGGAGAGGAGAAGGATGGAGCTTTTTCAACAAGTAATTCATTTTCATGAGATTTTCTGTGGAATAGTTCTAATATTATATGACATTTATGTAGGTTCTGTGAAAAATGGTTCACAAATTTGAAATTTTCAGGAAAAATACAATTGAGAAACGTGCAAAAGTCTGATTGACGTCAGTGTTTTTCACAATTTTTTTGAGAAACAGACTGACAGATTGTTGAATGAACAGAATTCGGGAACCTCGGTAGCGCAAGTGATGAACTTGACTGTGGTGCCAAAGCCTTTGGGTTCAAATCCTGTGGTTACCTTTGGATTTGTTGTATAATGTTGTTATGAATGAGTCATCATGTATCGGTGCAAGTGGCCAATTTCTTCTATGTTCAATAATATTCAAATAAGGTTATTCTGATTTTCACAAATTTTTATTGTTATGTTTATAACAATCGTTTCGCTATCACACTAGCATCATCAGGCAAGATTACATTTTGAACATCTTCTATGTTCGCCCAAGCGAAATATCACTTTTGCTAGCATGCTACTTTGCCACTGGAATTATTCATCAAAGACCCAGAAGTGGTAGACCACTTCTTTTTCACTTTCGCTGAGAATACTGCTTCTCAGCACTACCAGAATGGCAAGCCAACGTCTGGGAAGTGCCACAGTTTCCCTAAGCACAATCAGATGTTTTCATGTAGTCAAGACGCTTGTTAAGAAGAGTTCCACTTACTCGCGGACGCAAGCGTAAAAACATTAGAGTTAGGGTAATGGATTTATGAACGTTTTTCGGATATTTAACGGATACGGTTGTAGATAAGTCCACTCATGCAAAGGAACCGCCACTCTGTTCAAGAAGTCCATTCTTTACGAGGAGACACAATCATGGTTTGGGGTGGAGTTTATTTAGATGGTAGACTTGAGTTATTACTACTTCAATAACCATGACGCCCCAGAATGATGTTAATGAAGTTATCAACGGAGTAGTCCCACAATTTCATGCAGCTGTTGTAGAACATTTTGTTTTTCTGGGTGTTAATGCACTGCCACACAGATCCCACCAGATAATTACAGCTAGAGAAAACCAGGGTATTCCCCATCTACCATTACATCCAAGATTCTCTGACCTGAATCTATTCGAGCAAGCTTATAACCAGTTTTATAGATTCCTTGATACCCACAGATCACGGCTGGAAACGATTCAACAGTTCCGAGATCATTTGCCACAACTTCACCAAAAAATTGATCAGGATATTCTCAAGAACTTGGTGGAAACCATGAATAGAAGATGCCAATTAATTAGCGTATGCATATATGCACGTAGTGGTCACACTTTCAATTGATGCTGAATACATGTAGGAAATTTTGAAATTTTAAGTATTTCGGTTTTTCGTGAAAGTTTATACTTTTTCAAATACTGTATTCATTAAATATCGTACAGATTTATTCTGCTAACCTCCAACAAATTCAGTTTTCAAAAATTTCTATTCAAAAACTTTTAGAATTAAATTAAATAAATCTTTATAAAACACTGTTTCAATTTAGTAGACATATAGAATTAACACTTACTACAAAGTACCAAAAGAAAACAAAAGAATTCAAAGAAATATGAAATATAAATTGAAATTATTGAATAAATACTTGAAGGGTACAAAATTTTGTTTCGTATCTTGTTTTATGAAAACCAAATTCCTTGCCACAAATGCTTAACATAACCTCAAGAACTTCTTCAAAATCAACTTGCTCGAAATAGGTTCCTTCAAAAAAATTCCGAAAACATGCAGAACATCTTGAAAAAGCAATTTAGAATTATCAGAACGGAAACTCATCAGCCCTACTTCACATTTAAATTAATAAGATTTTTATTCAAAAACTTACAGAATTAAATTGAATAAATAAAAAAATTTTAAATAAATGTCTTTAGAGAACATTGTTTCAATAAGTCTACTATATTGGAAGAGTGTGTTCTTAAGAAATTTATTTAATTTAATTCTTAAAGTTTTTGAATAAAAATTTTTTGAAATCAAAATTTGTAGGAGGTCAACAGAATAAATCTGTATGATACTTAAAATTTGGTGATAATCCTTCTATCAAGGAAAAACGTCTTTTTATTATTTTAATGTACTACTCTGTCAAGAAAGTACCGGGAATTTTCAATTAAAAAAACATTTTTACATTTAATCGTCAAAATTTATTGGGTCGCCTTCCAAATAGGCTCCATTTGCTCCAATACATCTATGCCAACGGCACTTCCAATTATCGAAACATTTTTTATAGGCGGGATGGACTTTAGCTCTCGCGCCGAATTTTGTTTTATGGCTTCAATCGACTCAAAACGGGTGCCACGAAGGGGCAATTTTAGTTTTGGGAAGAGGAGAAGTCGCAGGGAGCCAAATTTTTATAGCCGGGATGGACTTTAGCTCTCGCGCCGAATTTTGTTTTATGGCTTCAATCGACTCAAAACGGGTGCCACGAAGGGGCAATTTTAGTTTTGGGAAGAGGAGAAGTCGCAGGGAGCCAAATCCGGCGAATACGGTGGTTGCTGAAGCACGTTTGTTGAGTTTTTGGCGAGAAAGTCAGTCACAATCGTAGCTCGGTGAGAAGGCGCGTTATTGTCATGCAAAATCCATGAGTTGTTCGCCCACAAATTTGGCCGCTTCTTACGGATACGCTCACGCAAACGTTTCATAACGCCTAGGTAATACTCCTTGTTTACCGTCTGACCCTCTGGAACGAATTCGTAGTGCACCACGCCACGGATATCGAAGAAAACAATGACCATCACCTTCATTTTCGAGCGGCTTCGGCGTGGTTTTTTCGGTTTCGTCTCATTTTTTGCCACCCAATCCGATGATTGCTGGCTTGTTTGCATATCGTTCTCATAGACCCAGATCTCATCACCAGTTATAATGCGTTCCATGAATGTAGAATCGGAATTACAGCGATCCAGCATGTCTGAAGCAACCTGTTCGCGATGACGTTTTTGAAGAAAATTCAGGTCTTTCGGTACGAGTCGTGCGGCCACCTTTCTCATGCCCAAAATATCAATCAAAATCGTACGTGCGGACTCGTGGGATATCTTAAGATCATGTGCTATCTCTCTCAAGCTGGTACGACGGTTTTCCAGCACCCTTTCCTTAATTTTATCGACGTTATCTTCGATCAAAGCCGTCGGTGGGCGTTCGTCCTTGAAGGCTCTGTACCACTGATATGCACGAGTTTTCGATAGAGCATTATCACCAAAGGCCTTTTGCAACATTTTCAATGCATCGGCACACGAAAATTCATTTGCAACACAAAACTTTAAACAAATTCTTTGCTCAACGTAATCACCCATAGTAAAAATCGGCACGCACTCTGACATCGACTGACTTAATCAGCTGTTGCAAACACACTAGTTGACAGATCCCGCTCAAGCTTGGCATAGTAATTGAGGACAGTGGTACCAACCTAGGAAAAAAAATTTTTACCTGCCTCATTGCCCCGCCAGATTTAAATCGATAATTCCCGGTACTTTCTTGACAGAATGTATATATAATAATTATATATTTCGGTTTAAACTCATAAAATATTATCATTTGGTTTTAAAGGAGTCCATCAAATACCTTGCAAACATTGTGTGGCTTTTGTGATGAACATAGAAATTTTCAAAATTTCACTTCATTCTAGCGTTTGTCCAGATCAGTATATTCAGTTTGTCTAGTAAGAGATTTTTATTTTTTAAATGTGAAGTAGGGCTGATGGGTTTCCGTTGTGAGAAAATTGCTTTTTGAAGATGTTCTGCATGTTTTAGGAATTTTTTTGAAGGAACTTATTTTAGGCAAGTTGTTT
Organism: Megalocaria dilatata; assembly: GCA_034642435.1. Taxonomy (NCBI): domain Eukaryota; kingdom Metazoa; phylum Arthropoda; class Insecta; order Coleoptera; family Coccinellidae; genus Megalocaria; species Megalocaria dilatata. The sequence goes on along the minus strand of CM067857.1, from coordinate 70,119,328 downwards.
TTGAAGAAGTTTTTGAGTATATGTTTAGCATTTTTGGAGAGGAATTTTGTTTTCATAAAGCAAGGTACGAAACAAAATTTTGTACCCTTCAAGTATTTGGTTAGTAATTTCAATTGATTATTTATATTTCTAGAATAAAATAGAAAGGCCTTTTACTTGATAGAAGAAATATAACAGAATTTGAATATCAAAACAAATTAAAATATGTTCATCTTCTACAATTTCAATTTCAAAAAATTTTTTATTCAAAAAACTTTTAGAATTAAATTAATGTCTAAAACAAGCACCGCTTACGTTTAATAGACGTATATAATCAAAACTCAATATATAATGTCAAATAGAATAAATAAATCAACAGATATACAAAAGTCATTAAAATTAATAAATAAATATTTGAAGGAGACAAAATTTTGTTTCTGGTCTTACCTTTAAGAAAACCAATTGCCTCTTAAAAACATAAACACACTTGAAGGACTTCTCAAAGAATATAATTTATTTGAAATATTCAATATATTCGAATAAGTTAATTCAGAAATCTCTCAAAACATGCACTATATATTCAAAAAACGAATATAATTCTAAGCAATCCCTTCTTCGGTCCTAAATAATATTCCAAATATCAAAATCAAAAAACTAACCTATATCAACAACGCACCACGTGTAAAGAAATGAATTTTTCGAAACACAGATCAACTTTATAATTCAAGATTGATCTATGTTTTAACAAAATCGAAGAACAGTGTGAGTTATTTTTAAGGCTTATTTAAATTCATTGACATTCCATAATGAGATTTATTGAAGCGAAAATATAATTATGTATTATATATAAAATAAAATAGAAAGGCCTTTCATTTGATAGAAGAAATATAACAAAATTTGAATATCAAATTGAAATTAAAATTGTAGAAGATAAACATATTTTAATTTGTTTTGATATTCAAATTTTGTTATATTTCTTCTATCAAATAAAAGGCCTTTCTATTTTATTTTATATATAATATATAATTATATTTTGGCTTCAATAAATCTCATTATGGAATGTCAATGAATTTAAATAAGCCTTAAAAATAACTCACACTGTTCTTTGATTTTGTTAGAACATAGATCAATCTTGAATTATAAAGTTGATCTGTGTTTCGAAACATTCATTTCTTTACACGTGGTGCGTTGTTGATATAGGTTAGTTTTTTGATTTTGACATTTGGAATATTAGTTAGGGCCGAAGAAGGGATTGCTTAGAATTATATTTGTTTTTTGAAGATATAGTGCATGTTTTGAGAGATTTCTGAATTAACTTATTCGAATATTTGAATATATTAAATATTTCAAATAAATTATATTCTTTGAGAAGTCCTTTAAGTGTGTTCATGTTTTTAAAAGGCAATTGGTGTTCTTAAAGGTAAGACCAGAAACAAAATTTTGTCTCCTTTAAATATTTATTTATTTTAATAACTTTCGTATATCTGTTGGTTTATTTATTCCATTTGACATTATATATTGAGTTTTGATTATATACGTCTATTGAATGTAAGCGGTGCTTGTTTTATACCTTAATTTAATTCTGAAAGTCTTTTGAATCAAAAAATTTTTTGAAATTAAAATTGTAGAAGATAAACATATTTTAATTTGTTTTGATATTTAAATTTTGTTATATTTCTTCTATCAAATGAAAGGCCTTTCTATTTTATTTTATATATAATATATAATTATATTTTGGCTTTAATAAATCTCATTATGGAATGTCAATGAATTTAAATAAGCCTTAAAAATAACTCACACTGTTCTCTGATTTTGTTAGAACATAGATCAATCTTGAATTATAAAGTTGATCTGTGTTTCGAAACATTTATTTCTTTACACGTGGTGCGTTGTTGATATAGGTTAGTTTTTTGATTTTGATCTTTGGAATATTATTTAGGACCGAAGAAGGGATTGCTTAGAATTATATTTGTTTTTTGAAGATATAGTGCATGTTTTGAGAGATTTCTGAATTAACTTATTCGAATATTTAAATATATTTAATATTTCAAATAAATTATATTCTTTGAGAAGTCCTTTGAGTGTGTTCATGTTTTTAAGAGGCAATTGGTGTTCTTAAAGGTAAGACCAGAAACAAAATTTTGTCTCCTTTAAATATTTATTTATTAATTTTAATGACCTTCGTATATCTGTTGGTTTATTTATTCCATTTGACATTATATATTGAGTTTTGATTATATACGTCTATTTAATTTGAGCGGTGCTTGTTTTAGACATTAATTCAATTCTAAAAGTTTTTTGAATAAAAAATTTTTTCAAATTAAAATTGTAGAGGATAAACATATATTTATTTGTTTTGATATTCAAATTTATATTTCTTTGAATTCTTTTATCTCCTTTAGTACTTTGTACTGAATTCTATGTTTACTCAACGCAAACAGTGTTTTCTAAAGACATTTATTTAATTTAATTCTAAAGGTTTCTGAATATAAATTATTTAAATTAAAATTTATAGGAGGTTAACAGAATAAATCTGTATGATATTAAAAATTTTGTGATAATCCTTCATATGAAGAAAAAAATTTTTTTTTATTTTATTGTATTTTTGTTATTGTGAATGAACAATTTCTTTGAAATCTTATTTTTCTAACCTAAAACTTTCTACAAATACATATTTCAAAGGCAAATTGGGTTTTCTGGAAGAAAAAACTTATATGAAATCAATAGCATTAATATTTGACGAGCAGATTATTTCTGTTCAATCTATGAAAACAAATAAATTTTCACAGATAAAAGAGATATGTAAGTCTCGAATTGAAACATCCAAAATAGAGGTAATTTCGGTGAAAAAGTAGACAGTTGGATAAACAATGTAATCTCGACATTCATGAAGATTTATAGTCAAAATATATTACGACCAATAAAATCTGATTAAACGTAATGAGACTAATTGGTTACAAAATCCTTGATGAAAAAAGAATAACAGACAAAGATATTGTAATTATTATTTTTTATTATCGTGATACTGGCATTGAAATGACTTCTATGATTACTTATATTAGACGAATCATGTTATGTTGTTACTGAATCCAGCAAATATAATGAACGATATATCAAAGAATATTTTCCACTAATTCTCACACTTTTCGTATTACCTTCTTAAATGAGAATATAGAACCAGATTATGGAATAACTCAACTTCATGAAATCAGATCTTTCATAATATTCACTAATGAGAAGCATTTACTGGCTTTCATCCTGGTCAAATGGAATTTATGGATAATATTTCCATCACTTTATTATCGTGAATGTAGGCGAAACTCTTTTATAATCTAATCCCTATGTGAAAACTGAGATTAAACCTATGTGAAAACTAAGATTTCGTAACTAATTCATCACTTCAAAATGCGTGGGAAAATGAACTCTCATGGGTTGAATTAATATATTTTCTGATATGTATTGTATTGAATGAACATAGGTATAATTTTGATTTCTACTCATTATGAATATAACATGACGCGTTTCACGACATAGTCGCTCTTTCGAATATTTTTGAACCACTGGCTCACAAATTCGGTAAAAACCATATTTTTTTGCAGATCTAGAGATTTGAGATGAGGATAAATTACAGTTTTCATTACTTTGAGATTTGAGCTCAACAGAGGTCAACCTGTCTAGTCATTCATTAAATTTCCAGAATTCCCAAACCAATTAATTTCTATACTTCAGTTTCAGTTCCTTACTTTCTGCATGTAAAATATTGAAACCTGATGTTTGTCCAATATTCATGAAATAAACAGATTCTGTAATAGTAGAACTAGAAAGTAAAGTTCTAGTGTAAGAGGGATTTCCCGCTTATCCAATACAAGTACTTTATGATAAATTCTTGGCTTGGATTTAATTATTTCTGGTTTGAAATTTTTCTCAATTTTACCTTAAGAAATAGTGGCTCTACGGGATATATTGATGGCTGTGTTAGTAAGAAATATCTCATTTGCTAAGATGTAGCTGAAATAATTGAATGTTTTTTACATTTTCAATTAGGGGTACACTTCAGAGACAGCACTTTATAATCTTTTCTAGCAACCAGTAATGATGATGAATAACCGTTTTCATCTGATTTTTGTTTGAATGAATAAGGTATTTGATAAAATGTTTCCTTCTTTTATCAACATAACGCATTTAATATATTCTCAAAATAGATGATAATAAATAATTTTACCATATTACCCCATTAAATAATAACATTGACAAAACAAGAAAATTTTATATCACTGAGAAAAAATCCAAAAGAAAGCGACAAAAAAATAAAAGCAGCCTTAGAACAATAACATCTTTTAATTACACAGAGATATAAATACATTAATAACTATGAATTAGCAAGAAGAATAATTGTCTTCTCTAATTAAAATTCATATACAACAGAACATCCCTGGCCAGACAGTTCCTTCACCAATATAACAAATTCCTTGTAGACATCATAAAAACTTTCAACCTTAATTTCAAGTTAAAAATTCCTTGGTACTTATTGATAAAATTTAGAACACTGAAAGTCAATCGAACTGAAAATTAATTCAATTCGATATACATAGTAAATTCATTTCAGAATTCAGAGTGTATCACTTGACGATGTAGTAACGTTCATAGAAAAAGTGGTATTTGAAAATAAGGTGAGATGTGTGAAAAAATTTGACATTTCCCGTGAATTAAAATTTTATATCTATCAAAATGAGTTTGGTTTGAATGAAGAATTATAAGTAGCTCCTTGAACTAGCTGTTGGCCGGTTTTGGTTGGTTTAATAAAACCACACATAAAAATAAAATAACTGACAAGAAAACTGGTAAAAATATGTGGAAGACATGATTATATTCTTTACAAGTAACAAATGAAGATTTCATTAGTTAATTCATTACACAGAAGTAATGAAGTCAGGACAGAGGTAAAAATTATGATTATTTCACTTTTATATATTTCATAAGAACCTCTATTTTTCATAAATCTTTCCATTCAGATATAAAAATTTAGCAAAATTCGTTTGATTCTATCCCGCGGTTATACGCATATTATAGTATAATAATATATATCGATTGTAAAAAATTCAAACATAAATTGAATTCAATCAAACAAATAGAAAATAATAACCCTTATACACCGTTAATAATAGAGGATCAGGTTGCATATTCAATTCTACGAATAAAAAATTTTCCACCAACACATATGTAACATACCACGGTTAGTTTACCGCAGTATTTTGCCTTATATTTCAGTATTTTGAAATAATAGACAATTGCAAATTAATTAATCTAGTTGATTAATTACGATGGGTTGAGTGGACTGTATTTCTGATGCATAGGCGAATAGTTTTACTTCAAAGGCACTTGTATGTAGTTCTCTCGATGATGAACTAGCTTTGTTTATCCAAATAAATAAACCAACGAGAATGATAAGGAATTAAAGTAAAACACCCGTGATACACTATAATTCTTGATTTACTGTATAAACACCAAGATAAAGAAATGATTATTGCACTAACAACAAATTTAATGAATTTGCCAATACTTTGGCAATCGACTGAATTACTATATTACCAATAATAACCGCGATAGGTTGGACCCAAATGTCACAAGCTACGTACAACAAATTTGACTATTACGAATAATAATGCTTAATGTAGCTACGGCTACATGCGACTACTTTGACTATTATGAATAATAATGCTTAATGTAGCTACGGCTACATGCGACTACTTTGACTATTATGAATAATAATGCTTAATGTAGCTACGGCTACATGCAACTACTTTGACTATTACGAGAATAATAATTCATGATGTAGCTACGGCTACATGTGAACACTTTGACTATTACGAATAATAATGCTTAATGTAGCTACGGCTACATGCAACTACTTTGATTATTACGAGAATAATAATTCATGATGTAGCAAAGGCTACATGCGAACACTTTGACTATTACGAATAATAATGATTTTATAGTCTTTCCAAAGACTGAACGTTAGAGGTGCTCGATGCACCCCTTCTAACAAAAGAGGAAAATTAACGTAAATTATTAGAAGGTCCATTTGGAGGTGGACTGAATGAACGAAATAAACCGTCTTATTGTTTACAGAAAAATTATGAAATTAATGCAAGTAAAGAAGGATAGAATCAGTTTATAATTTCTAATGCTGTGTCATGTGAAATTAACAAGCATAAATATATCCAAATGTCTAATTGACTCTCCATATTTTATAAGGCCATATATAATAATTAGAAAACCAATAATGTGAAGTGTTGAGTAAAACTAAACAGTTCCAAGCAAATCTGAAAATCTGAAAACTGTTAGATCGCAAATCAACTTAAAAGTCGTATCGAATGACAAACTAATTTCGAACGACAGGGCCGTCTCTAATGATACGGAACAACATGCAATTTTACATCTTGCAGAATTGCTCCCGTTTGAGGAAATAATTACACTACCAAAAATAGTAGAGGGTTTGTGTCACGATATCAAGCCAGATAAGATCAAAAACTGTACCAGCATTTCCCTCTTTAAGATTCTGAATAAATACTACCATATAGCAAAATTTAAATAAAGAGCAGCTGAAGAAGCTCTCTGAAAACAACGATTATGAAGGCAAAACAGTTCATAGTTCAGAATCCTATCAAAGTAATGAACATGAAATTCGATACTTCAGCAACAACAGGAAATAAAACAATCAGCATATCAAAAATGATTAAATAATCAAACGGATTCTGACTATAAGAAATACAAACAAAAACGAAATATTGCACTGTTTCGTTCAGTACTATTTAAAAGTTAATCATAATTAAACAATTTTTTTTTCGAAAATGACTATGTTTTACTATTGAGAATTTAAAAATCTACCCATTTTTATCAATGCAATTTCAAAGTATTACTCCATCTTCATACAACTGAAAGTAAAAAACCTGTATAAACTTTTAATTTTCTGGTAGTACAGCATAGAAATTTCCTGAAACTCGTTTTAATTAAACGCGATATATTGAATTGAATCAGTCCTTACTTGGTGAAAATCCATATTAAATAATATTTAAATAAGGTTATTCTGATTTTCACAAATTTTTATTGTTATATTTACAACAACCGTTTCGCTATCACAGTAGTTATTCAAAATGTAAACCTGCCTGATGATGCTACTGTGATAGCGAAACGATTGTTGAAAACATAACAATAAAAATTTGTGAAAATCAGAGTAACCTTCTTTGAATAATATTAAAAGCGATATAGTTTCAAACGAATGATCGCAGAAAATGCTAAATAGACTTAAGTAAAATAGAAAAAGGCTCTTTACTTGATAGAAGAAATATAACAAAATTTGAAAATCAAGACAGATTCAATCTATTAGTCTTCTACAATTTTAATTTCAAGAAAATTTTTATTCAATAAACTTTAAGAATTAAATTAATGTCTACAATAAGCACCGCTTATATTTAATAGACTATATTTAATATAGAATAATATTAAAAGCGATATAGTTTCAAACGAATGATCGCAGAAAATGCTAAATAGACCCAAGTGAAATAGAAAAAGGCTTTTTACTTGATAGAAGAAATATAACAAAATTTGAATATCAAAACAGATTCAACCTGTTAGTCTTTTACAATTTTAATTTCAAGAAAATTTTGATTCAATTAACTCCTAGAATTAAATTAATGTCTACAATAAGCACCGCTTATATTTAATAGACGTATATAATTAAAACTCAATATATAATGTCAAATAGAATAAATAAACCAACAGATATAAAAAGGTCATTAAAAATTAATAAATAAATATTTAAAGGAGACAAAATTTTGTTTCTGATCTTACCTTTAAGAACACCAATTGCCTTTTAAAAACATGAACACAACTTAAGGACTTCTCAAAATATATAATTTATTTGAAATATTTAATATATTTAAATATTCGAAGAAGTTAATTCAGAAATCTCTCAAAACATGCACTATATTTTCAAAAAATAAATATTATATAATTCTAGGTAATCTCTTCATCGGTCCAAAATAATATTCCAAAGATCAAAATCATATAGTGATAGTTATTTGATTTTGATATTTGGAATAATATTTTGGACCGATGGAGAGATTACCTAGAATTATATTTGTTTTTTGAAGGTATAGTGCACGTTTTGAGAGATTTCTGAATTAACTTATTCGAATATTTAAATATATTAAATATCTCAAATAAATTATATTTTTTGAGAGGTCCTCAAGTTGTGTTGATGTTTTTAAAAGGCAATTGGTGTTCTTAAAGGTGAGATCAGAAACAAAATTTTGTCTCCTTTAAATATTTATTCATTAATTTCTAATGACTTTTTTATATCCGTTTATTTATTACATTTGTATTATATATTGAGTTTTGATAATATACGTCTATTAAACATAAACGGTACTTATTGTAGACATTAATTTAATTCTAAAAGTTTTTTGAATAAAAATTTTCTTGAAATATAATTGTAGAAGACTAACAGATTAAATCTGTTTTGATATTCAAATTTTGTTAGACTTAAGTAAGCTGGACGTGTATATTGAGGGTACAAAACCATCTGATGCCTACAAATCTTCCCTGTACAAAAATGATAGTCTATCCCCAGAGTCACCGGTTATCTAGACCAAGTACTTAAAGCCGGGAACCTGAAGTAGGGGTCCACGAATCCCTAAAGAATTCGTGAAACGAGACCAGGGAGGTATTTCTACCCCTACATGGGCCAAATTTGAGTCGGGTCGACCGCACATCTCCACGAGCTTAGACCGCCAATACAGGTGGTGCAATGGTGCGTTCTTCTTCCATAGCTGCCGAACCAGCCATCTTAGAAATTTCGTTCTAGAACAGGTTTTTTGTATTTCTATTTCTGCATATCGAGAAATTATTTTCCAATATACAGGATATTCCCAAAAAAAGATTATTCAAAAAACCGATGATTTTTTAATTAGATTGTCCTGTATATTTTCATGTCTTTTCAATGAACTTTACCACCATCTCTATTGAAAAGCAGAATCTTAGAAATACTTCTCCAACGGCGCAGATCTTATTCAGAGAAAACTGGAAAAAGTTGAGCGCACAGTACTCCGCTAAAAGACTTTAAACGGTTGCAAAAACATGACGTAGCACTAATGTGATACGAATTCTTGTTAGTAAATAGATTCATAGTGTCCTCATAACAAATAGATTAATCTGCCATACGCAGGATATCCATTATTGATTGCCAAATATGATTAACTTGAAATTGATGTTTCTCGTTTTTTTCAAATATAACACCCTATTTCTTTTTTTACTAAAATCGACAGAAAATTAATTGCTTCACATGCAGGGAATTAATTGCTTCACATTTTTTCAGGAGCAATATGGTTACTTTCACTCCTGCTTCTGGCAAATAGAAATATAATTAAAAAAAAATGGAGAAATTACTGTTTTACTACCAATAAAAATATATATTACACATTTTCTTGTGACTCGAGTTTCGGTAAATGAACTATCCCATCATCAGACAACTGAAGACCTAACAGTGGTACCGAGGTATTTAAACAAAAGTGATAAATATTTTGAATATTTCGATAGATTCTAGGTAACACCTCATAGTGGTACAGAGGTTTACAAGCGGAACGTGATAAAAAATCGGGTTAAAAAAGAGAGGCCTTCTAACAGATATCGAAATGTCGGCAATCGACGAAGAAGATTGTTAAACAGATGGTACCCATTTAAAAGTCTCAAATAATTTTTGTGGTTACATAGCTCTGTACAGTCATTCATTATTTTTACATTATTTTGTTGTATATCTCAAATATTTGGATTTACGTAGCTCCGTACAGTCATTCATTATTTTTTACTTTATTTTTATTGTGAACGAGTTTGAAAATTTCAATAATCAAGTTTTTTTTCATTTGAATCTACATGTAAAATTTCCATAAGATTTTCTTTTGTTGAAAGGAATTACTGTTTCCTAAAGAATGACTGGCAAAAGTTGAATTTTTGTTTGCTTTTCATTAAATTCATTTTATGTTCATTGAAAAAGGTTTTAAACAGATGTTTTTAAATATCTCAAATATTTTCGATTTACATAGCTCCGTACAGTAATTCATTGTTTTTACATTATTTTTATTGTGAACTAATTTGAAAATTTCAACAGATTTTAGATAATCGAGTTTCTTTCCTTTTGATTCTACATGTGAAATGTTAAGATTATCTATTGTGGGAAAGGAATGACCGTTTTCTAGACAATGCGTGGCAAAAGTAGAATTTTGTTTATTTTTCATGAAACTCACTTTATGTTCGTTGAACCTCGTCTTGAAGGAACGTCCTGTTTGTCCTATATATTTATTACTGCACGTAAAATAAGATAACTCATAAACTCCTGATTTGTATATGTTTGGAGTAGGGTCCTTTACGTTAAATAATACAGATGATAGTTTGTTTTGCGTTTTGAAGGCGTTTTGAAGGTGTTTTAATTATGATCAACAACCAAATAGTAACGGCTGAAACAATTTAGTATCTGAAATAGAAATATGCCATGGCAATAGACAATTTGATTTGAATAACATAAAAAGAGGTTAATTCTTGATAGAAGGTATATAAAATTATTTAAATATTTTATATCAAGTGTAAACCACAGATTTATATCAAGTGTAAACCACAGATATATTTTTGTGCGTAGTGAACACCACATTTAAGGTTTCATTTTAGTAGAACTGTTTCTAGAGGAATGAAGGGTAAGCGAATATTTGTTATTGATTGATGTTATATTTATTGAATATGAATATTTGAATACTGATGAAGCTAATTTGATCTTAAAACTTGTTTTTCAGTAATGTTTTACATATCTTGAGTTTTTATATAAAGTACCTTGGTTAGATATCCAATAATATTGAATAGTCTAAGTAAGATAGTTTTGTGATGAAATTCTTAAGATTATGTTGGATATTCTTGAAAGATATTGGTTTTCATAAGATTGATCAGCAGAAACAAAATTTTGTCTATTCAAAATATTCAATTTATAGGATTTTGGTTAATAATTTTTATTTATTGGATTTTGTTATACCATTCGGATGTCTTATAATGAATGTTTATTTTATATGTCATGATATAAGTGGTACTTATACGACATTATTTTAATTTATTTTCAGAAGTTATAATCATTAAATATAATCTTTTGGAATAAAATATGTAGAAGGCTAATTTTTTAAAATTTTTTTAAAATATTTAAATAATTTGATTTGAATATGAACAGATAACTGAAGGAATTCAAGAAAATAATCGAAAAAATGGAACCTACTGTGAAAATTATTCAGATTATATTTGCTACAGAATCACTCGATCCAATGTAGAGGCTGTCCGAAGTTAATTGATAAATGGGTAGCAATTCGCTCGGATATTTCTCGATATTCTCTGATGTGACATCCTGTAGTTCTTATGATTATCGAAATTCTCAAAAAATAGATAGTTCCAGAAATACTTCGAAAGATATTTTTCACCCCTGATCCTACCTGGAATAAATCCTCAGTATTGCGTCAGGTATCTAAATTTAAATTGAAGTTGCCAAGATTTTCAAACTGGCATTTCGTTTCGAATCTCCATTTTTATTTCAATATAGCTGGTAAAATGAAACATGTATTCTTAAGCACCAAATGATTTCCATTGAGGTTATTACAAACGAAAAACATAATTAAGTTACAACAGATATTCAGAATATCAAAATCATAACATAGGTGTGAGAATATCGTTAATACATCACATATGGATCAAATAATTGAAAGGTGAAAAAACCAGGATTATATCTGTATTTAACCGATATTGATATCAGATATATTATTGTTTATAGGCATTTCAAACATTTTATTTTAAATAAGAACTGTTTTAGTGAACACAGTCGCGATTTGGATAAGTCAGGATGAATTTCAATAAAAATGAGATGATTGATATGATTTTCATGTTAGGGCAGTGCCATACAAACTGTTTATTAGCAAGTACAACTAATGCTGCAAAACATTCTGAGAGAAAATATCCGAAAGAATCGAGTTTTCGTAGGCTTTTGAATAGATTTGTTCATACAGGAAACGTGGAGTAATAGAAGATCAACACACAAGCCAGAGGGAGGTTGGTGAAGTCTGCGGTATTAGTGAGCATTTAGTTCAAAGAATCCTCGAAAAACATATGTTCCACGCCTACCACAATCAGATGCACTAAGCGCTTTTGGATGATGATTTTGAAAAACCGTCTGGATTTCTGCAACTGGGGATGTTCACAAATTGAACAGAATTCATCATTTTTTAATTCAGTTTTATTCGATGATGAAGTGACTTTCCAGAATTTTGGTTTTGTCAATAGGCATAAATTCCACAACTATTAAATAGAAAATCCAAGAATAATAAGAGAAGTTGACCATCAACACAAGAGGCCATTAAATGTTTGGAGAGGAGTTATCGGCAAGCATGTGATAGGTCCTCATCTTTTCGAAGGGCATCTCAACGGTATTGTTTATTTGGATTTCCTTCAGAATATTCTACCTGGATCATTAGCAGTGGTACCTTCGCAAATAAAGAACCGAATGTGCTGGCAGCATTATGGAGCACCCACTCATTATTCTCGTCCTGTGAAAGAATTTCTGGATAACCAGTTCCCCAATAGATACGTTGGCAGGGGCGGACCGACAAGTTAGCCTGCTAGATCACCAGATCTCCACAATTCAGGTTTTTTTCTGTTGGGATACATAAAAGGAACCGTATACGATGTTGCTCCAACCACAGCTCTCAATATGCGGGAGAGAATAGTTAATGAATATTTGATGGATTCGGTCTTCACTTGGTGGAAACTCATTTTAAATGAAAAAAATATGTATGGGACAGTAATTTATTTCCACAAAAATGTTTGTACTACTACAACAATTGTTTCACCATGATGTGGCTTCTTCAGGTATTACATTGTACTGTCTGATGGTATTCAGTGTAACCGAGTTTGAATACATTTTTAGGTACGTGACCAAATAATGGAAGCACAAGTCATAAAAACTCTAGGTGTTTATTGGAGTTTGCCGCTAAAAATGCCATTAAGGAAAAATATTCAGTAATGGAGACTGATCGACATCTGTTTGTTCGTTCAAAAGGATTTTACGGGCATTATACCTTTTTTTTTTGAAAAATTTCTTTGAAGAAAATAAATCCGGAGTCTACAAGTTGACTTGCAAAGATTGCCCTTTAGTATACATTGGCCAGACTGGTAGATCAATTTAAGAAACGTGTCCAAGAACACGTCCAATTCTGTACATTCGACAAATGCTACTCATCTTAAGGAATTCAGGCATAATTTCAACAATGATTATGAAATTATCCACGTTGAAAGCAAAAATTCTAGATTAACACTTTTAGAATTTCTTGAAATCAACAGGTATAATGCCCGTAAAATCCTTTTGAACGAACAAACAGATGTCGATCATTCTCCATTACTGAATATTTTTCCTTAATGGCATTTTTAGCGGCAAACTCCAATAAACACCTAGAGTTTTTATGACTTGTGCTTCCATTATTTGGTCACGTACCTAAAAATATATTTAAACTCGATTACACTGAATACCATCAGACAGTACAATGTAATACCTGAAGCAGCCACATCGTGGTGAAACAATTGTTGTAGTAGTACAAACATTTTTGTGGAAATAAATTACATATAAATTTTTTTTACATAGAATAGTTAATGCTTTTCGAAGCATCAATCCATCCATGCTAACAAGGGTTAGTAGATCGTTTCAGGATCGGATTGCTTTGTGTTCGAGAGAATGCGAACGACACTTCGAACATCTCATCAAGCCTTAAAATTTATTTTCCCCGTTTTTTTTTACTCAAAAAACATCATTTAGTTTTCTCAAATAGTTTTCTTAAGATTTGGATACCACCCCGCTCCTTACAGGAAGGTACCTCATTTCGACTTGATTTTTTAACGACACGTGAAGTATTCGAATCGATGATGTTTGTCAACTCTTTCTTACATCGTCTGTTGAAATAATTTCCAGAAATACAAGGTTGAAGTCCCGTTCTCAAACGAAGTTCTCAAGTTATCTGATTCGGCTGCACTGAAATCCAAGCAACCATTCAGAATTTATGACAGGCGGAAGGAACAAAGGGTAAAATAAATTTGCCAAACTATTTTCAGAACCTATTAAGCTCTTCAATTATTAGTTCAGCATAAAAGAACCGAATGTTAGATCGGTAAATATCCGTGCAAAATGCTACCCATTTTCAATCAATTTTTGACAGCTTGTATATTGGAGTGATGGAATGATGCTTTACAAAGAAAACCTTGAATAATTTTTACTGCAGGGTTCATCACTTTGACTATATTAACGTCCATAAGTAACCTGTCCAATATTCAAATGATATTGTAAGTTGTTCCAGGGTCCTGTAGGCATTTTCAAGCTTACAGGAGTGAAAATAAACCCAAGGTTGGTTCTGAAAAAATGTGCAGCATTTAGTTATCTTATAGTAAAAAAAAGGGTGTTAAGTTGGCAAAATTCTTCATGTTTTTGCAATCGTTTTAGGTCTGTTAGCGGAGTACTGTGCGCTCAACTTTTTCCAGTTTTCTCTGAATAAGATCTGTACCGTTAGAAAAATATTTCTAAGATTTTGCATTTCAATAGGGATGGTGGAGGTGATTGAAAATACATGAAAATATACAGGGCAATTCATTCAAAAATTCTCCCTTTTATTGAATATCACCCTTTATAAATGAGTAAGTACATGGTACACGGTCGAGCAATACCAAATATTGAGTTTTTTTTTATTTCTCTCCCTTACTCTTTCACTAAGTATGAATGAATTATATTAACAGTTTAAAAACATAGAAATAGTTACAAGGCGTCAGTAAGTTACCGATAAGTTGAATAAATCGGCCCTAAAATTGGAAGGTGTCCAGCCGATTTTTTTAATGTTAATATGGGTCCGTCACTTGAGTCACTTCGGTATCTGCAGTTATGTCTGTTGACATAGCTATCCAAAAAAAAAATGAGTAATCATCAGAGTAGCACTATAAATATAAAGAATTAGAATCATTCAGAATCTTTCCTCTTATTTGTTTACAATATTGTAATCCCAAGTCGGGATCGTCTTCATTGAATTCTTAGATGGATCTTAAAGGGATGGAAATGATGTTTCTTCCAAATTCTGTGAATACCTCATAGTCCAGGAGGAATCGGCGCATGAGTACCGAAAACTATTCCACCTCAATTTTTTTATGCGATGCCCTTCAAATTACCCTACTTATTATATAAATGCATGTTGCCATGGGGCAACCCCGTGCCATATTGTTTAAACCGAAATTGTTTAAACAATTACAAGGAATTGTTATTTTTCAACCGGACAAATTTTTTTTGTATTCGTTGTTGAAATACAATTAAAAAAAGTTCCATGGCTTATTACGATAAAGTTATTATTTTTCGAGATATGAATTTTTAAAGGTCGATGAAATCTCAAATTTGGATACTTTTGACCCATGAAAAATATATTAAAAAAAAAAATAAAATATAAATTATATTTTTTTTTATTCTTTATATGATAGTTAACAATATCCTTAATTACGATTTCAAGAAATTTAATTGTTTACAACTGTTTTTTAATCGTTAATTCCGCGCGCTCAAAAGTTTACTAGCTTACCTATAAGTATCGCCGTCTCTCTCTGACTCGTACGCTGCGTCGGCCTCTCGGTGTCCTGAATTATTATTTATCATTTATCTTTTAAACTATCAATTAGCACATTGACGAATTAATCTTCTGGAATCACTTGACTCTCGAATTTTTTCAGCTAATAGTTCTAAAGGTATATTAACCATAATGACTATTGCTGATTTAGATTTATCTGCTGGATGAGAGAATAAAATTTTTTCACCATATTTTTTTATTAAGAGATCTTTAGTTATTTCGTTGTTAGCAGATAATTCTTCATTCTCGATATAACTATTAAGACGTTTAGTTAAAAAGCTTGATTCGTAAGTCGTCGAGTTGAATAAAGGGATTTCAATCTCTTTAAGTAAATCTTCAAATGCTTTATTAACAGTATCATCAGGAATCTTGACACTCGGTCGACCACCTTTATTATTTGAGTTTTCAGGAATATATAAATAGCTTCTATAACATAATTTGTGATACTTAACTTCCTGAGCAAGAAGACTGTCAACCGAATCGAACGTGCATATTTTTTTAAAAACATCATCCATTTTTAGACGTGCTACAGCTAAGAAATTTTCGGCTGCATCGTGATCAGATAGTACAAAAGTTGCTTTTACCTGATTTTTTTTTAACTGACCACATATTATGCACAGATCACCGTCGTTTTCTGGATTTCTGCTAGACTGACGAGGAGTATGAATTATACTTGAAGTTGAGGGTTCTGTTGAATTGATTTCCTGAAGATTTTCGCCTTGTTTGTGAAGTAGTATTTCTCTTCGTATGATTTTTTCTTCACTTGTATAACTGGCATAACAAGTTCTATGCCATGAGAACGTTTGTTTGTCAAGAGAAGAATTAAACAAATTTGCAAAACGGATAGCGGTGTCATCGTTTCGTCGATGAGCTGCACGTTGTACAGTTATATATGTATCAGGCTTCGGATTCTTCACTGTATTGTTTGGATCATCACAAAAAATACAGGGTAGAGTATCTTCAGAATATTTTCTTTTCTTGGGAATAACTAAAAATGACATGGCACTCACGATAATTGCAACGAAAAATCACTAATATTGAAAGTATATTCATTTAACACCGAGAGGCCGACGCAGCGTATGAGTCAGAGAGAGACGGCGATACTTATAGGTAAGCGAGTAAACTTTTGAGCGCGCGGAATTAACGATTAAAAAACAGTTGTAAACAATTAAATTTCTTGAAATCGTAATTAAGGATATTGTTAACTATCATATAAAGAATAAAAAAAAAATATAATTTATATTTTATTTTTTTTTTAATATATTTTTCATGGGTCAAAAGTATCCAAATTTGAGATTTCATCGACCTTTAAAAATTCATATCTCGAAAAATAATAACTTTATCGTAATAAGCCATGGAACTTTTTTTAATTGTATTTCAACAACGAATACAAAAAAAATTTGTCCGGTTGAAAAATAACAATTCCTTGTAATTGTTTAAACAATTTCGGTTTAAACAATATGGCACGGGGTTGCCCCATGGCAACATGCATTTATATAATAAGTAGGGTAATTTGAAGGGCATCGCATAAAAAAATTGAGGTGGAATAGTTTTCGGTACTCATGCGCCGATTCCTCCTGGACTATCAGGTTGCTGCTAACTTCCTAGTACTTGACAAAGGATTCAATCCCATATGTCCAACAAATGCAGCTATTGCGGCGTTGTCAATAACACTAAGATGATTAAATAAAATAGAAAGGCCTTTTACTTGATAGAAGAAATATAACAAAATTTGAATATTAAAACAAATTGAAATATGTTTATCTTCTACAATTTTAATTTCAAAAAAATTTTTTTATTCAAAAAATTTTTAGAATTAAATTAATGTCTAAAACAAGCACCGCTTACATTTAATAGAGGTATATAATCAAAACTCAATATATAATGTCAAATGGAATAAATAAACCAACAGATATACGAAAGTCATTAAAACTAATAAATAAATATTTAAGAGACCAGAAACAAATTTTTTTCTCCTTTAAATATTTATTTATTAATTTTAATGACTTTCGTATATCTGTTGGTTTATTTATTCCATTTGATATTATATATTGAGTTTTGATTATATACGTCTATTAAATGACATTATATAAATAGACATTAATTTAATTCTAAAAGTTTTTTGAATAAAAAAAATTTTTTGAAATTAAAATTGTAGAAGATAAACATATTTCAATTTATTTTAATATTCAAATTTTACTAAGATGATTTTCACGCTTTTTGTTAGTAACGGACTCAGAGTCCATGAAGTTGAAAATTATATTAATCACAACTGAATGACTGATACTCTTGCCATTTCGTTCGTTGAAAATTTCAGCTGGTTTCCAAGCATTCTCATTACTTTGAGATAGAGAGCGACTATTTTTACTCTCTGTGCAGTCGTGTAATCCATGCTGTTCGAAAAAAACAGAAAATTACGAATGAAAGATTGTAAACACTTTCAATATCTAATGAGTATTGAAAAGCAATGAAGAAAACTAGTGAAACCTCAAGAACATATTGGATTTTGTCAAGAATTCCATTATGAAAATACACTTCTTGCCGTTGATAAGTTCGCTGTGATTGGTGATCCCTTGATCGCACCTGAAGTGCATCAAAATGAAAACGTGAAATATAAATTTTATTACTACCAAGAAGAATATGATAAATAATTTCAACATACTCAACACTCATTCGTTCAGAAATACGACACTTAATGAACTAATTGAACAAAATTTTTTCAGCATATTCATCAAGAGAATTACAAAGACTTCAAAATGTTGTATCACATTACTTCTATTGCTATTTAAAGTTCCTGAGGATGTAATCACCTCTCTTAGGGAATGATCGTACATCCAAAAAATTGCAATCAAAAGATGTCCCTCTACGATTATAAATAATCTCGGCGTTTTCCGAAACAACTCATACTTATGGAAGTATCTGGCTGGACTGTTTAATGTGGGCCATTTTGTATATGTGTAGATGGAGAGAATGACAATCTGGTGTTCCAAACAAATGTTGAAGTAGATACCCCCCTTAATACTTAGAGGTAGACCGAAAAAACTTGGGTATAAGGAATAAAAAAACAACAAACGGAAAAGTCTTTTAATACTACCATAAAGAAAACATTGGTGATTTTTCTTCTATAGCAAGTTGCTTCCATGTATCGGCTATTTTTTTAGAGTGATAGAGCTTTAAATTGAAATAAAACAAAATTCAAATTTAAATTGTAGCCAAATTCATTTTTATTCGAAAGATAATTTTATGACATTTATGTTTTAAAAGTAATTTCCGGCATATGTCCACCACGATAGCTCCGAGGAACCGCATTTAACCAGACCAATTATGGACCACTTTTTCGAGTAATTCATGCCTTATTTCATCAATAACACGAGTTATGTTGGCTTCCGAAGCGTATATTGTTTCTGGTTCATGAGCATAAACCAATAACTTGACATAACCCCAAAGAAAATAATCCAATGGTGTTATGTCGCATGATCTTGGAGGCCAATTTATTGGACCATCTCTCGAAATAATGTTATCGCCAAAACTTTCTTTCAATAAATCAATTGTTACGGTAGCAGCATGAATTGTAGCTCAATCTTGTTGGAACCAAAACACTTCTAGGTCGATACCATTCAAATTTTGGAACAAATAATCATTGATCATCGATCTGTAACGAGCACCATTCACTGTAACATTAGCTTCAGCATCGTTTTTAAAGAAATTTGGACCGATAATGCATCCAGCGTGTAAAGCACACCATATAGTGCATTTTTCAGGATGCAATGAACCTGCAGAACTTCTTGAGGATTGTTTTGACTCCATATACGGCAATTTTGCTTGTGTACATAGCCGTTCAACCAGAAATGAACTTCATCACTAAACACAATTTAACAATTAAAAGGTGGATCAACTTCAAGCTGTTCTAGCGCCCAATCAGCAATCAAACGACGCTCATTATGATCAAGTGGCTTTAGTTCTTGAACCAGTTGGATCTTGGATGGGTGAAAACAAAGATCTTTACGTAAAATTTTCCATGTGGTGGATGCACAGAGTCCTACTTGTTGTGAACGTCGACGAATAGACAATTCGGGATCATCATTAACACTATGACTTACAGCAGCGATATTTTCTTCTGTACGTGAAGTTCTTTGTCTTGTTGTTATTGTTGCATCAAGTAGAGAAAATGTTGTCCGAAATCTATCGATAGTTTGAGGAATAAGCTGCTCTGATGGACGATTATGTAAACCATAAATTTTACGAAGTTCTCTATCAGTTTGGCGAGTAGAACACTGATTTTGAAAATAAATTTCAACAATTTGTGTACGTTGTTCCGGCGTGAGTCTTTCCATGATAATTTGTTCTAAAGTAAAAATGACTGTATTTTATCCCCATTTCAAAAGTTCTACGCACGGTGCCCTTCTGATATAATTGAATCAGTGGCCATTCCTTTGCATCGCCATTTTTTTTTGGAAGAACAAAGAATTCGATAAATGTTTTTTAGGTGAGCCTCAAAGCAGTTAATTTTAGTTTAGTGTTTCGCCAGGATTTCATGTGACCAGGAGGTATGTGATATACTTTTATTGTCTTCATTTATCATACAAAAAAGTCCGACTGATGCAGATGGCGACAGTTTCAAATACTCTTCTGGAGAATTGCTATATTTTCTGAAGGACTGTCCTAAATTTATAAGGAGCATTTTTTGGTAAAGGGTTGTTTATGCACAAGATTCATATGAAACAGCTGAAGTTTGCTTAGTATTTTCGATCAATATTCTATATTTTTTCGGATTTTTTTATGTTTTCAAGGTGTTGTGTGATGTTCGATAAGAAAATATGCCAAGTTGAAAGTAAATAGTATATTCACATAATTATTCTGCTCAATATTTCAAATATTGAAAAAATCCTCTTTCAAGCCAACTCATTCGCTTTATAAGCTTTCATTTAACATCAATAAATATTTTTCAAAATTAGGTTTTCAATATGACATCATTTACTCCAAGGTCAGTACTTTTGAAAGATTAAGTTGTTCTGTATTCTGCTCCTTAGGTTGCCATAACTGATTAATTTCCTGTATATTTTGGGTAAAAGCTTTAAATACTATTCTCAGGTATGAAGTACGAAGAACTTCGATAAATTCTATTATCGATGCATCCAATTAGTCAATTATAAAAGTTCTCAAAAGGAAATAATGAGAACAGGTTTTTTTACTCGATAGGATTATTACAAAAATTAAATATCAAAACAGACATATTCTGTTAGCCTCCTATACATTTTAATTTCGAAAAATTTTATGCAAAAACCTTTAGAATTAAATTAACGTCTTATAAGCACTGTTTATATTTAATAGACATAAAATCAAAACTCATTATATAATATCAGATGGAATAAAAAAATCCATTAAATATAAATTGTCAATTAAAATTAATAAATAAATATTTGATGGAGACAAAATTTTGTTTCTGATCTTATATTTATGAAGACTAAATACTTTTCAAAAAGGCAAAACATAATTTCAAGAAATTCTCCAAAACTAATTTATTTGAAATATTCAATATATTTAATTAAGTTACTTCAAAAATCTCTCTTAACATGTAGCACATCCTCAAAAAACAATTAGAAATCAGAATAAGGTCTTCGTCAGTCCACACATTTAAGAAATGAAATCAATTAACTTATGCTTATAGAACAAACACTAAAATTAGAGACCTTTAAAAAAATTCACGGTATTCTATGTCATATCAAAAATCACACAAAGCTTGTAAGGTATTTTATGGTCTTCGTTAAACTACATGATATTTATATAATAAGATTAAACCAAACTATAATTATATATAGGTTCAATATCATTAGATAAATATCATGTAGTTTAACTAAGATCATAAAATACCTCACAAGCTTTGTGTAATTTTTGTGATGAACATAGAACATAGAATACCTTGGATTTGTTGTGGTCCTAATTTTAGTATTTGTTCTACAAGCATACCACGAGGTCTTACGGGTAAGTTATTTAATGTTAATTGATTTTATTTTTGAAATGTCTGGACTGACGAAGACCTTATTTTGATTTCTAATTGTTTTTTGAGGATATGCTACTTGTTTTGAGAGATTTTTCAAGTAACTTATTTAAATATTTCAAATAAATTAGTGTTGGAGTAGTTCTTAAAATTATGTTTTGCATTTTTGAAAAGGATTTAATTTTCATATATATAAGATCAGAAACAAAATTTTGTCTCCCTCAAATATTTATGTATTAATTTTAATCGACAATTTATATTTGTTGGAATTTTTTATTCCATTTAATATTATATAATGAGTTTTGATTTTATATGTCTATTAAATATAAGCACTGCTTTTAAGACGTTAATTTAATCCTTAAAGTTTTCAAATAACATTTTTTTTAATTAAAATTTATAGGAGGCTAAACAGAATGAATCTGTTTTGACATTTAAAGTTTCCAAAAGTGATTATTCATCTGAACAGAATGAGCATTTTTGCAAAAATCACTGAAGAAAAAATATAAAATAATAGATATAGTGCCTAAAGAAATGGATCTAAATTCTAATCCTGGATTTCAATGTGTACTTTCTCTGTCAGTAAAAAATTTCCATAAAATAGAAAATTCGTCTGCATTGCTTACACACCTTAGATTACTTATCTCGATAATCCATCGCATTAAATGTGTTTCCAATTATAATTGGAACCCTCATAGAAATGTTTGATTTGGTCCTCTTGTTTTGTGATTGAAGCACATTGCAGAAGGTGCTGAGAAAATAGCGTAAAATTACTAATAGTAATAAAAATTTTATTGAATCGATGCCTACCTGATGGAAATTCATTTTAATTGAATAAAATAATATAGATTATTTCCACAATTTATTAATTGTGAAAATGTGAAAAGAAACAATTCTTTCGGTAGTACTGTGGTAACTTGACGAAGCCAATTTTTCACATATACCAGTCATTATTAATGATCGTCATTACAATGTAAATATTATGTCATATCTCAAAATAAAGTTGCGTCTGTTTTATTGTGCCTTGGTTGCAGAAGATTGAAAACTTCACAGAAACAATTACACATCAAAATCCTATTTTACTTCCTGAGTTTTTTGGATTCAGATACACTTTTTTTTATTTTATTAAACAAAAATCCCAACAGGAAAACTAAAGTAGCAAAAATGTTCGAAACTAATTTCCGTTGGGCATTAGCAGATAATTGAAAACAAATTTGAAAGCAGTAACCTAAAAATAAGCTCTTGAGCGTTTCTCTTTTGAATTTTTGCATAACTTTTTGAAAAAGCTACACATAATAAATAGAAATGATAAGAAGCATGAGCAGTCCGTTCCTTCTGAAAATTTTAATTGTGAATATTTTTTTGAATGAACACAAAATTCTGTCATCCAAAAATGAAATAAACGTAATTTTTTGCAATTCCAAAACTGCTTTCCTGATTAAACAGAAAAATCTTATGAAATTAAAGAATTGAAGGTTAAATAGCTCCATCCTTTTTTATTTGATCTGTATCGTTACATATTGGCAAGAAGGAGTAGAAAAAAACAAAAAACTTTACGGAAATTTCATACTTTTTTCCAAAATCAGAAATGAAAAATATTTTGGAAATTTGTCGTCACACAATTAAGCGAGAGTTGCGTTATTTCACATCTCAATACCAAATTAATTTTTACTCAATTGGATTTATACGAGTACTTTCGAAAATATTCGAAAAATCCAATTTCAAATGAGAATATCCAGGAAGTATCGAGCAGGTCCTGTCAATTTTTGGAACGTGAATAGCTTATTTAGACCCAAAATATACTTATAATAAAATAATAAGAAGCGGTTTTTTTCTTTATAGAAGGATAATTACAAAATGAATATCAAAACAGATTTAATCTGTTAGTCTTCTATGATTTTAATTTCAAATAAATTTTTTTTTTAATTTTTGGAATTAAATTAATGTCTTATAATAAGCACTGCCTATATTAAGTATAAAATCAAAATTTATCATACAATATCAAATGGAATAAAAAACCCAACAAAAATAAATTGCTAATTAAAATTAAAAATTAAAAAATAAGTAATATTAAATGTTTCGTTCCGAACATGCGCACCTGAACTCGTCAGACAGGCCGTGGTACGTATGTTCTACTTGTAACAAACATTTGACAGAATGTTTAGTTTCTGGGCTTATATTTATGAAAACTACATCTTTGTCAAAAATACACAACATAATTTGAAGAACTTCTCCAACACTAATTTATTTGATATGTTTAAATATTTAAATAACTTACTTCAAAAACTCTCAAAAACATGTAGCACATCCTCAAAAACAATTAGAATTCAGATAAGGTCAGTTCAACTTCACATTCGAAAAATAAAATCGAATAAAATAAAAATAAATAAACTTGTGATCTTACCAAACAATTTCTGGAAACTCTGTGAATGAAAATTTGAACTAGCTAGGGTACACCCTGTATAATATATAATTATATTAGGTTTTTGAATAAAGAAATTTAATATATGGTTTCCAGTGGTTTAAGGAAGGCCATAAAATGTCTTACAAACTTTGTGTGATTTCTGAGTTTAGCATAGAACGTAGAGTACTTTCGATATTAGATGCACATACCTAGTTTAAATTTTCATTCACAGAGTTTCCAGAAATTGTTTGGTAAGATTACAAGTTTATTTATTTTTATTTTATTCGATTTTATTCTTAAAATGTAAAGTTGAACTGACCTTATCTGAATTCTAATTGTTTTTGACAATTTGACAAGGTTTTGTTGATCACATACATCTGTAAAACATAATTTACAGATGTATGTTACCATAGCTCATACTTTTTAATAATGATTTTTGGTGCAGATCAGCCGAATTAATTTATTTTAGTAATCAGTAATTAGAATATATCAATATTTTCAGACGGTTTCGTCGCGAATTCGTTTCAAGGTGTCAAAGCAACGCTAATAACGTCACAAGACGCTGTAAATCTTTTCAGAACTTCGTCTGAACCGAAAAAACACGTCACATAAGGTATATTGCGAGTTGTTAAAAGAAGAGCAAGGCTCTTAAGTGAAAACGGACATTTTTATCTGTAATTGTCGGTCTATTCTCGCACAGTTACCAACCGAAAATTTTACCGGAGCTACCCAAACAGACCTGGTGTACGGTTGATGGAATGTGAAAATTCGGAATAAAAAAGTATCCAGAGATCAAGTTACAACATTCCTTGATCTAAGATCTAAAGTTTGCCTCGTAGAAGACACTTTTGTGGACTATTCTATGAGCTCAGATTGCAAGAGTGAAGCTGAAAGTAAACGCAGACCTCGATGTGCTTTCTGTCAAAACACTGGTCACCTAAAAGACGAATGTCGAAATTCTTCGGGCATACAACAGAAAAATGAGGACAAATCAGCCGTGGAATCGTCGTCGACTACCGTTTCAGGAAATTAGACAGTGACGTTGACTGTTCGGCTGGACCTATTTATTATGGTTGTAAAAGGCCAAGATTCATCAGCTAGAACCATCCATCGTCCAAAGTACTTAATTTTCCTTGTGCTGAAATGTTCCAATTCATAATAATATAGTTCAGCTTGCAGCTCACTCTAGATGCATGGCAAAGTTACTCCGTCTGCAGAAGAAGATCAAGGGTGGGTAAATTATTCATACTAGCCCTAGTGTCGAAAGTATCACATAGAAGATTGACCGAAAACGAGATGATCCATATGTCATCACGAAAATGATATCAGCTGTTAGTTACCAGGTGGGATCTCCAGTTTCCCTAGACGAACTATTAGAAATTTATTAATTTATTTATTTATACATCCAACAGGCCAAGTCCTAATTATAGAGGTACATAATATAATTTACAAAATATGATATGCATAAACTAAAATTATACTGTACAGAAAATGATAAAAATAGATGGCATTGAAATCTAAATAGTAATAATAATAAAATTAAAACTCAAATATAATTTATACCTAATTTCACAGTGCCCTGAATACTACATTTTTAAATTGTGACACTGACAAAGAAAATATATCTATATCCCTAAGATTAATGTAACTTCTACACATCGTTGTAAGTGGGCAAAAAAATGGTGCTGAGAATTTGGTACATCAATGTTATATTTGATCTCGAGGTGAAACAGGAAACATTAAATTGTAACAATGAGAGCAATGTTGATGAATCAATATAATTGTGAATAATTTTGTATGTGAACATCAGATCATTTACTTTGCGGACCTTTCTAGGAGAAACCAAATTGGACTGATTCAGAATATCATAGCTGTAATTGCGATATGGGTAAAATCCATACGATTATTATATTATTATATCAACGCGTTGCATTCATATAACAATCCTGCCGAATTAGAACCATCTTGAAATTCGAAAAAGAGGCAGGCCCTGCAAAAAAAAACAAGAAAGAATCTTATTGATTCCTCCTCGAGCCGAAAGCAAATTACGATAGAAGGACCATAACAACTCTCATTACTTTAAGGACGGCTCTGACTCATCACATTCCGATGTACATACTCGAGGTCGATGGCCTAGGGACCCATAGTCAGTCAAGCCCTAAATTTCATCGAAGCAAGACACCTAACGTTTTTGTTATTCACTTCTGAAAAAAAACTATAGATTGTTTGGTTCTTCAAGTCAAATTACCCGAAACTTGCTAGTATTGAACACAAATGCTATAATATTAACAATTCATTGTCACCTTGTCTAAGAGGACACAATACATACAAACAATTGGGACAACTTTTTTGTGAGAGTTGTGAATATCCCAGGATAGCAGCATTTGTAGCAAATATTGGTTGATATGAAATGAGTTCAAATATCTTTAGGCAATCAGACTGTGAGTAGTTTGATTACTAATTTTCATACTTGACCCTGGACACATCAAAATAAGTTCGATCACTGAAATATCAGTGCCGGATTCGCGTTCTTGTTAAGGACAACTGGATTTCATGAACTCTAGCAACATGCCTGTCACGTGAACTAACGAACAATTCCAACAACTGTTGATTAGACTATCCTTTATCACCCTCGAGACAGTGGCGTTGTCGGGTAATTTTTGTAAGTGCTCGTCTTGATTCGATGACTCGAAAAACAGTGATTTCAATACATTTTTTGTTGAAATTTTCAGAGACTGTACAAATGTGTCAGATACCATTAGTAGAGAACTACAAATGCTTTCAGATAGTTTCGTCGCGATATCGTTTGTTAGTAAGGCTAAAAATGTGAGAGACACTGTAGACTCTTCGGAATGTAATATATCGCGAGATGTTCGAGGAAGAAAAACACTCTTAAGTGTCCATCTATTATAGCAATGATAATGAAATAATAATTCATTGGGTTCAAATTCTTGTCACTTCATCAGTTTTCATATTCATCTAGTGAATAATTCCAGCTGTGTTGTTACTATAACCCGCTCTAGAAGATTAGAAACATATTTTCATTATTCATTCCATATGTAGTTAGTCAAAAATTTAATTAAAATTTTTTGCCATTAGCCTGCGGTAAATGCCCGTAAATGTATACGGTGGAAAAAAGGGAAGAACCTTCGAAAATTTAATAAATGAACTCGAGTATCCGTTTATCCATAATAAACAAATTTCACACATGCCTACTACCTTTTAGAGACAAGACCTAATTTTGACTATACTATCAGAATTCGTCACATGAAAACAAATCTAATAAACTAAACTTCCTAAAGGTTAAGCTATTCCAAACTTTTAAGAGCACTCTAAGGTATCCGGGATTTTACAGGGTACTCAGATATATCTGAGATTTTACGGAGTCTCTAAGGAAGGCTAACCTTTTTATCAAGATCATCTAGTGGCGGGAGAATAGGACGTTACGTTGTGTAGACAACCCAAGTTACACTTAAACGAGAATGAGGAAATAGTGACGGAAAGTTCAGAATGCAGGGATAAGTAAAAATACAAATTTGTTTGCGGAAGGCAGGTCCCGCATCTGACTCGGTGTATGAGATCCAGGTTATACTTTAGGACAAAAAAAAGTCAAGGATAAAAAAACCTTGCCCTCTCTTCAGCTCCAATACATTATTCAACCCTGTCCTTTCCTTTATTCATAAATCAAGGTTCCAGAGATCGACAACCTTCCTAATATCCTAAAACATAATTAGTGTGCATGCAAAGGTAAATACAGCAATCAATTGAGTGAACACACAGATAACCTGGCAATAGGAACATGTAACAAAGATCTTCGAGGTAGTTTAACAATAACCCTTTGGTCAGGAATTCCCCATTCACACACCTACTATCTAATTAGATTATTATAATCTGGGCGCATAATATCGTTGTTCAGGAATGTCTTGTTGTGACATTCTGAAGACACAGAAGTTGTGGTGTATTTTATTCAACTGCCTATTCATTATAATATTTAGATCTAATAATAGTTGTTGCGGCCATTTCTTAAACACAAAAGGTTATTGTGTCAGTATCTGATTGTGGATCCACATTTCATTCACACTAAACACTCTAAATTCTCAAGCAAAGTACCATTGTTAACCACTTCTTAAATCCCAATAAATGAAATGAAGATAAAGACGCTTACATGTATGAAATAAGTTAAATGGTCAATTCAGATTGAAGTAAACAGATTGCCCCTAGCTGTACAGTAAAATACACCTATGGGTAAAGAATACATGATACAAATAACACATACGTTGACCTCAGGTAATTCAACACAATACAATAACTTTACATGTTAGGGCAGCTCAGTCGACTTTCCTTTGTGTTAACTCTAACTTTCAATGAACAATGTACAATAGCGTTCTATTTCTAACAAAGGAAAAGTGCACTCTCTGAAACCGGCGTTCAGTCGCGGAGAATTACCACAAATCTTCTGGAGAACATTTTCAGACGCGCGCGCAAGTCTACAAAGCCAGACTCTTACTCCCAGCATTGACAGTGACAAGTAGGCTTAAAATTTCCTAGGTAATTCTTCCCGCCTAATCTTCCTTTATAAAAATATGTGGATCTCTTAAGGTATTATATATTGTTTTATAATTCAGTAAATATTAGTGACTATTTCCCTCAGAAAATTTCAACCAATTATATTAACGCATATGATACAAATCACTTAGCAACGAACCAATATTTTGCCTATTCCCCCTCAAAAAATTTCAACCAATAATATTAACGCATATGATACAAATCACTTAGCAACGAACCTATTCCCTCTCAAAAAATTTCAACCAATTATATGATTGGTTAATATTAACGCATATGCTACAAATCACTCAGCAATGAACCCATATTTTTGAATACCAATGCAGCGTGAAAATATACGGGTAATTGCAATTTTGCTTCAGGTGAATATTTTTGTGAAGTTTTAAACCATTGAACATTCGGGATGATTGTCAGAAAGATTTTATTTATTTAAATTACATTTACCGTGCGTTCCACTAGACGACCACAACGCTAACGCAAACAGGCTTTTCCCGTTCCACTAGCTTTTGACAAGCTCACGAATGTTTTGTTGGCATTGCAAGTGGAACGGGTATTGTGAGCGAATAGCGATGACAGATGAATGACAATTCGTAGGTCATGGTGTATTTCAAAAACAATGGATGAAATGGGAAAATAATAAAAAATAATATATATAGATATATATATATATATATATATATATATATATATATATATATATATATATATATATATATATATATATATATATATATATACATATACCTATATATTTATAATGATAATAATCATTCTTTGCCTTCTTGTGCACGTCTTGTATCCTCTGTAGACACAAATACTTCCATCAAAAGGTCCGTCTCTGAGCAAATCGGAGTTGATTGCGTCGTCATGATGGAAAATATGTAAATATATATTTCGACCCATCTCAGGACATAGGTCTTCGCGGGCTTGTCAAGGACGTCATTGATAACGTTTTAAAAACGCCCGCAACGACCGTGATCTGCAAGTGGAAGAACGAGACGAGCGTTTTGGGCGTCATGGTTGCCTAGTGGAACGCACTAGTTACTACTCTGTCAAGAAAGTAACGGGAATTTTCAATTAAAACAACATTTTTACATTTAATCGTCAAAATTTATTGGGTCGCCTTCAAAATAGGCTCCATTTGCTCCAATACATTTATGCCAACGGCACTTCCAATTATCGAAATATTTTTATAGGCGCTTTCCGGAGTGGACTTTAGCTCTCGCGCCGAATTTTGTTTTATAGCTTCAATCGACTCAAAACGGGTGCCACGAAGGGGCAATTTTAGTTTTGGGAAGAGGAAAAAGTCGCAGGGAGCCAAATCCGGCGAATACGGTGGTTGCTGAAGCACATTTGTTGAGTTTTTGGCGAGAAAGTCAGTCACAATCGTAGCTCGGTGAGAAGGCGCGTTATCGTCATGCAAAATCCATGAGTTGTTCGCCCACAAATTTGGCCGCTTCTTACGGATACGCTCACGCAAACGTTTCATAACGCCTAGGTAATACTCCTTGTTTACCGTCTGACCCTCTGGAACTAATTCGTAGTGCACCACGCCACGGATATCGTAGAAAACAATGAGCATCACCTTCATTTTCGAGCGGCTTTGGCGTGGTTTTTTCGGTTTCGGCCCATTTTTTGCCATCCATTCCGATTATTGCTGGCTTGCTTGCATATCGTACTCGTAGACCCAGGTCTCATCACCAGTTATAATGCGTTCCATGAATGTAGAATCGGAATTACAGCGATCCAGCATGTCTGAAGCAACCTGTTCGCGATGACGTTTTTGAAGAAAATTCAGGTCTTTCGGTACGAGTCGTGCGGCCACCTTTCCCATGCCCAAAATATCAATCAAAATCGTACGTGCGGACTCGTGAGATATCTTAAGATCATGTGCTATCTCTCTCAAGCTGGTACGACGGTTTTCCAGCACCCTTTCCTTAATTTTATCGACGTTATCTTTGATCGAAGCCGTCGATGGGCGTCCGAAACGAGGCAAGTCTTCGACCACTTCACGACCGTCCTTGAAGGCTCTGTACCACTGATATGCACGAGTTTTCGATAGAGCATTATCACCAAAGGCCTTTTGCAACATTTTCAATGCATCGGCACACGAAAACTCATTTGCAACACAAAACTTTAAACAAATTCTTTGCTCAACGTAATCACCCATAGTAAAAATCGGCACGCACTCTGACATCGACTGACTTAATCAGCTGTTGCAAACACACTAGTTGACAGATCCCGCTCAAGCTTGGCATAGTAATTAAGGACAGTGGTACCAAACTAGGAAAAAAAAATTTTACCTGCCTCATTGCCCCGCCAGATTTAAATCGATAATTCCCGGTACTTTCTTGACAGAATGTATATATATATTAGGAGTACAAATAAGTTTCCGCCGTACAGAACCCAATTTACTTGTTGATGAATCATTCCTAATGATTTTAAACGATGTGAGACTGCTTGCTGAGTGACTTCTAATGTTACAGCAAGTTCTTTTTGTATTTGAGATGAATCTTCCTTCAATAATTCCTCCAATTCTGCATCCTCGTAAATTTTTGGCCTTCCACTGCGATCTTTATCTTCTACGTCGAAATCACCGTTTTTAAACTTTTGAAACCACTCTCGACACGTTCTCTCACTCAAAGCACCCTCACCATATGCTTCTACGAGCAATTGATGCGGCTCAGCAGCAGATTTCTTTAAATTAAAGAAGTAAACTAATATTTCCCGCAAATGACGCTTACTTGGCTCAAATTTTAACATTTTCAACTTATAAAAATTATATTTTGCCAATATAAAATCAATGATATTAATAGGTTATGTTGCTCTTGAATGTCCAAACTATTTTTTAAGCCGGTTATCATCTGCGAAAGCTAACCGAAACTCCGTGCCGCGCCGTCTACAATAAAACGGCGGAAACTTATTCGTACTCCTAATATTATATATAGTTAGATCCTTCTCAATCCTCCACAACCATCGACACTTATTGGTATGATGGACGTATTCATCCAAAATTAACAATTTTTCGTTTCATATTATTTCTGCCCTACAATTGAAAATGAGTGAAATATTTTTCAGGAAATAGTTCTTTATATACCCCTCGTGCTAGCCAATTTATCGAATATTCGAGTATTTGGCAAGCACTCGGTATATAACTGTTGAAAATCTAACATTATTTTATATTTATCACTTACCAGTATATTGATTGAAATTGAAAATTTAATTGAAATATTTAAATCATTTGTAAATTGAACTCATTCATTGCACTCATAACCTGTGTAACAATATTATCTGTGGGTTCTTATTGAAATTATTCGACTTTATCAAAGTGGTCATCCTTTTATGCTTTTTGAATCTGAAGTCATCGAGTGATAGTTTCTTCATATCTTCATATACATACGTCTGAATCTGTCTAATCAATTTTTCTTGAAATTTTTAATATTTATTGAGAAGGTTTTAATTTTTCCATTTTCACAGAATTCCGCAAAAAAAAATATAAAGCATCATTCTTCCCAAATTCAACTTGGTTGCATTTTTATCCTTCAAAATTTTAAAAACGATTATTCGAATGGGGTGCAGCTTCTCATTTTGTTGTTGAATTTTGTCCATTACAAACTCTCATTCTAGCCTACATTTTACTCAGAAAAATTGAAATACCTATGCTAGACTTGAGTTTGAAAATCTTTATCTATAGGTTGATAACTTCAAAAAATTCATCCACTTGATGATTGGCCTTCGGATACTCAAAATTTCAAATAATAACCTTGAAGGGATATATACACCTACAGATGATTCAACAAATAATTTTTACGTGACCAAAATTGTTAAAAAATTAACGTTCAAATAAAAACTGACAACGTATAGTTTATGCAAGTGTAAATGTTATATATGTTTTGTTAAAAATCTTCATGGGGAAACAACGAAACGGAACCTTCCTCATTGTTTTACTGTTATTGCGTATCTAGATGCAATGCTTCTGCGTTTTCGAATCACATTATTCAATTTACGATATCTCGGGCATGAATAATAATTGTATATGGGTGGTCTTTATTATACTCGTATTTATTCACTTAGATTCGAACATAAAGAGCAAGGATGGAATACATAAATAATAGCGGTAAATTGTCATCTATTCGTTATTTTCAATATTAATTTTCAGGAAACCAAAGAACAGCGTCACTAATTATCATCGTTAAAAATACTTTTATGCATTTATGTTTCAAAACTTGCAAATGTTATAGTCCGTCTAGAAATTATCAGGAATTTATTATTCTTCATAATTTTAATATACTTTTATGTTGTAACATTCTAAGACAAAAGTAATGTATAAAATAGGTTGTGCAGATATTTGGCTATAGCCAAAGCTGCATGGCAACATTATTTGTTAGATAATGTTGATTGTCAACAAGTATAAAATTCATGAAATAATGTCGCCACTAGAAAAAAAAACAGCTCGAATATTTGTATAGAAAACGTTTTTGAAACGTTAAAAAATTAGTGCAATTGACTGAACTGGGAAAAAGTACTGTATATGAGACAATAAAGAAGGTAAATAATGGCATTGATATGAGACATAAACCAGTTTGAGGAAGACCGCGTAGGATTGAAGGAAACAATTTTTAAATTGTTTCTTTCAATCTTACGCGTTTACGCTTTATTGGCCTTAGGACGACACAATCCGCGCCTGGGGTTTCGCAAATTGGCTAATAGATTTGAAAATCAACGAAATATAAATATATGTGCAGAAACCGTCGGTATGTCACTGAAAAGACAAGGCTACATATCAAGGAAACACGAAAATCATCCCTATAATGAAACCTTCACAAAAAGATCGGAGGATAAAATTTTGATAACGTTTTCAAGAAGATAATATTAATAATGTCTTTATATCTGATGAAACTTGTGTCCAACTTGGTGGAAATCACTCAAAAATCTTATCAAAACAACCTGTTACCGTTCAAATTTCCCACCAAAATAATGGTTTGAAGAGCAATATCTCAGCGTAGTGCTATGCCTCTCTGTATAGTTGATGATATCATTAATAGTGAAAAGTATTTTAGCATTCTAAACGATTTTCTCTTTGCAACGGTGCATGCTTTATATCCAGAGGGGTGGCATTTTCAGCAGGATAATACAAGATACCATACTTCGGCCTATACTCAAGCTTGGATGCAAGAACACCAAGTGATAACCATTTCATGGTCAGCAGCTTCACCAGATCTCAGTCCGACTGAAAACATATGGGGACTAATGAAGATTGGAGTTGAACGAGTAGCGCCACGAAATGAAGATGATTTAATTCAGTCAGTTCTACATTCCTGGACTACCATCACCGAAAATTATAGAGATGATCTAGTTTCAGGGGTACCTGGACGTTTAGTCAAGTGTTTACAGTTACAAAATTTGAATATTAAAACAAATTAATATATGTTTATCTTCTACAATTTTAATTTAAAAAATTTTAATATTTTGAATATATTTCAGGACTGAAGACGGAATTGCTTTGAACTATATTTGTTTTTTGAAGATATAGTGCATGCTTTGAGAGATTTCTGAATTTACTTATTCGAATATTTAAATATATTAAATATTTCAAATAAATTATATTCTTTGAGAGGTCCTTTAAGTGTGTTCATGTTTTTAAGATACAAATGGCGTTTTGAGGGCAAGACCAGAAACAAATTTTGTCTCCTTTAAATATTTATTTATTAATTTTAGGGACTTTCGTGTATCTTTTGGTTTATTTATTCCATTTGACATTGTATATTGAGTTTAGATTATATACGTCTATTAAATATAAGCGGTGCTTGTTTTAGACATTAATTTAATTCTAAAAGTTTTTTGAATAAAATTTTTTAAATTAAAATTGTAGAAGATAAACATATATTAATTTGTTTTAATATTCAAATTTTGTTATATTTCTTCTATCAAGTAAAAGGCCTTTCTATTTTATTTTATATATAATATATAATTATATCTTGGCTTCAATAAATCTCATTATGCAGTGTCAATGAATTTAGGTAAACCTTAAAAATAGCTCACACTGTTCTTTGATTCTGTTAGAGCATAGATAAATCTTGAATTATAAAGATGATCTATGTCTCGAAACATTATTCATTTACACGTGGTGAGTGCTTTGGTACAGGTTAGTTTTTTGATTTTAATATTTTGAATATATTTCAGGACTGAAGACGGAATTGCTTTGAACTATATTTGTTTTTTGAAGATATAGTGCATGCTTTGAGAGATTTCTGAATTTACTTATTCGAATATTTAAATATATTAAATATTTCAAATAAATTATATTCTTTGAGAGGTCCTTTAAGTGTGTTCATGTTTTTAAGATACAAATGGCGTTTTGAGGGCAAGACCAGAAACAAATTTTGTCTCCTTTAAATATTTATTTATTAATTTTAGGGACTTTCGTGTATCTTTTGGTTTATTTATTCCATTTGACATTGTATATTGAGTTTAGATTATATACGACTATTAAATATAAGCGGTGCTTGTTTTAGACATTAATTTAATTCTAAAAGTTTTTTGAATAAAATTTTTTAAATTAAAATTGTAGAAGATAAACATATATTAATTTGTTTTAATATTCAAATTTTGTTATATTTCTTCTATCAAGTAAAATGCCTTTCGATTTTGTTTACAGTTAAATGGAGGTTGTATGTAAATAAGATGATTATTTTATTATAATTTTCTAATTCAAGAATTAAATATATATACTAAATAATTACAATTGAGATTTGTTTTTTCTAGACAGACTATAGATATTCTCATTAATTTTAATGATTTGTCAAGTAAACATTTGATAAATGAAGAGATTTGGAGGTAAATATGAGACTGAAACAATAGACAGACTGCAATTGAAAAATTTTTCTTATTTCTTTTTTCTGCTGTTTTATGTGATTTTCAGTTTTGTTTAAATCATTTTACAGATTACTTTCCTCAAATTATGACAAACATTTCCATAAATTCTTACTTTTCAGAATTCGATATTTAATTTCACTTGTCCTTGACTGCGACTATCTTGAATTTCTACAGATTCTTATAGAACACAAAAAAGTATCTGAAGAATCGCCAAGGCTACCAGAGAAATAGAAATCAAACACAGCCAAGCGAGACCTTTTCTGCCATCGAAGAAAATACACTATATAAACTCGCATGAGGCGCATCAGGCAAGATGTAATCTTGCCTGATGATGCTACTGTGATAGCGAAAAGATTGTTGCAAACATAACAATAAATATTTGTGAAAATCAGAATAACCTTATTCAAATATTATTTTATATTATTGTGCTTTATTTTATCCTATTACATATCGTGTACTTGGTGTATTTTGGTGTTTGATTTTTGTTGGTGGCTTATGTACTTTGTTATAGAATTATTCCTCTTTTTTTCTTGCATTCAGTATTTTAACCATTTTCATATTTCAAGATTTTGGGCATTGTTTTTTTTATTTATACAGTATTCCATTTTTACATCTCTGAATGATTTTTGTGACTTTCTATTATTTTATTTGTATTTTATTGAATGGGAAACAAGTGCTTACACTTATGTCTGTTATATTTTATACACTCCAAACATATATCAGTTCTGTATTAAATTGTTCTGAATATAGACATACTTCTCTGTCAAGAAAGTACCGGGAATTTTCAATTAAAACAACATTTTTACATTTAATCGTCAAAATTTATTGGGTCGCCTTCAAAATAGGCTCCATTTGCTCCAATACATCTATGCCAACGGCACTTCCAATTATCGAAACATTCCGGGATGGACTTTAGCTCTCGCGCCGAATTTTGTTTTATGGCTTCAATCGACTCAAAACGGGTGCCACGAAGGGGCAATTTTAGTTTTGGAAAGATGAAAAAGTCGCAGGAAGCCAAATCCGCCGAATACGGTGGTTGCTGAAGCACGTTTGTTGAGTTTTTGGCGAGAAAGTCAGTCACAATCGTAGCTCGGTGAGAAGGCGCGTTCTTTGCTCAGCGTAATCACCCATAGGAAAAATCGGCACGCACTCTGACATCGACTGACTTAATCAGCTGTTGCAAACACACTAGTTGACAGATCCCGCTCAAGCTTGGCATAGTAATTAAGGATAGTGGTACCAACCTAGGAAAAAAAATTTTTACCTGCCTCATTGCCCCGCCAGATTTAAATCGATAATTCCCGGTACTTTCATGACAGAATGTATATTAGATTATTTCACCCATACAACCATTGAAGCAACCACATGGGCAATTGGTAAAACAACTCCAATGGTTGAACATAAATCAATAGCCTGTGGGAACAAAGAGTGAGGAAGCATTTTCACTCAATTGCTTTCGACAAGGTGAAAAACTAAATAAATCAGAACACCTACTTGAATTCTAGAAAGTACAGTCAAGATTCATCAGCAAAAAAGGTAAAAAAGAGTCATGGCAAATGTATGTGTCCACAATAAATAGTTTCTCTATTATGACTAACATATGGAATAATAGAAACTGAAATGTAGAAAAACACATCAAGTTAAAACAACGCTTGGTGATGAAGAGAAATATCCAATTTACTGCGAAAATTTCTTCAAGATCTCAATCAAGTGATGATAACTATGTGATGTAGTTTCATGGGGAAAAATTGAAAGCAGAAAAAAACAATCATTATTTTAAAAAGAATTATAGAACCCCTCTCAATGCTGAGATAATACTGACTGAATTGGAAGATGTAATGAATTCTGTTGGATACTCCACACCTGTTCCTGATGATATTCAACAAGTCTTTTTAGCCATCTACCTTAAAATGCTAAAATATACCTTCTGCAAATCTAAAATTTCATTTTCACATCTAAATGTTTCCACGATTATGGAAAAATTGTAACAAGAATCTTTGAAAATGATCATTGAAGCAGCTTGCAGCTACGTTGTCGTAACTCTTGAAGAATTCTAATCAGCACTTTTCCTATAAAGACCTGCAGCTTCACTGGCATTACCTCTGCACTCACCATAAATGAAAGGCCTTTAAGCGTATTATTTCGTGATATGTTAAAAATTGAGAATTAATCCATTAAAGATCAAATCGTAATGAAATCACCAAACTTTCAAGGCAATAATCAGTAAGCGAAACTATTATATTGGATGGAGTAGTCAGTTACTTTGTGACAGTTCATTTTTAAATGACATGAAATGAGAAATTACTTTGTCACTTTTTTAAAAGTGATAGAAAACAGAGCAATTTCTTATATCATTCCATTTAGAAACGATTATGTTCAAACGAATAACTAGGTGTCATTCAAACACGATTCTTATTCAAAGACACGTCTACTTGTTAACACATTGAAGCATGGATAATAAAATGAACAGACTTTTTTGTTGTTTTTTAGGAAGCCCTCATTATCAGTTACACATTTCTTATTAATAACATTCAGACGACAAATTATGGAATCTTCAATATTTTGTTATTCATTCGAATTTGCTGCCTCTATATACTAATAGCAATCAATAACTTCGCATTTACATAAGTTATGAAGTACCATTTTAAAACCTGCATGACAGACTCATATTTCTTCTAAATCAGCTTTGACTTTCATTTAATGAAATATTCATCTCATTTTATGATTAAATTTGAAATTGGATATTTTGTTCCAAAAAAATGACAAGAGTTATTCATACAGTTTTCTGCATACCTATTCTGGTATTTTAATAAAGAATATTTTACCATGAAGAAACTGATGGAATTGATTTATTTGTGAGCGGTAGTAAAAATCATTATTTTGAAAGAAAAAAGAAATTTCTACCGGAAATAAAAATTTTTTGTATTCGGAGTACAAATAAGTTTCCGCCGTTTTTTGACACAAATTAAATATTTATTATAGAATAGAAATAGAAATTTATTATAGAAGAAAGCTTGCTGAGTGACTTCTAATGTTAGAGCAAGTTCTTTTTGTGTTTGAGATGAATCTTCCTCCAATTCTGCATCCTCGTAAATTTTTGGCCTTCCACTGCGATCTTTATCTTCTACGTCGAAATCACCGTTTTTAAACTTTTGAAACCACTCTCGACACGTTCTCTCACTCAAAGCACCCTCACCATATGCTTCTACGAGCAATTGATGCGCCTCAGCAGCAGATTTCTTTAAATTAAAGATGAATATTTCCCGCAAATGACGCTTACTTGGCTAAAATTTTGACATTTGACATTTTTGACACAATATAAAATCAATGATATTAATGGGTTATGTTGTTCTTGAATGTCCAAACTATTTTTTAAGCCGGTTATCATCTGCGAAAGCTAACCGAAACTCCGTGCCGCGCCATCTACAATAAAACGGCGGAAACTTATTTCTACACATATTTCTATACAGTGTTTCAGGATTATCCTTTCGTTCTGGGATACCTGTATATACATATCATCAAATTATGAATTAGCATGTTTACTACAATCATTTGAAACGTTTACATGTGTTAATTAAGCTTTCATTGCGGAAAATTTCTTTTGCATATCAAATCGAATTTGTCAACGTGAAACCGTCTATTGTTTGATTTCTACCTATATTTTCCGTTGAAAAAGCATTTATTGATCGGCTGATCTCATTTACATATGCAGTTTGTATTAAATTGGATCAATTTATTAATTGCGTATTTTTGTGGTTGGATATCAGTCACATTTTTGACAAAATCGAATGATGTATCTCTTGAAATTTCAAGTGTTCTTGTTTTTGCGCGTTTGTTCCATGGAACAGCGTGATTTTGTTTCATGATCTTAAACGACTCATACTGATGAAGAATCCGAGGTTGGAAGTAATTTTGTCCAGCCAGTCCGACTGCAAACATGCTAATTTTCGAACGAAAAAGGCTGAAAACTTGAAACTTTCAAGAAATGTTTAGGGTCTAAATATCTCGGCTAAGTTCGAGATTGGTGAGAATCGGTCTAATGATTTTATAGGTATTCACATTTGAAATTTTTTCACATTTTGCACAATATTTTGAGAAGTACTGATTGATCGATATGAAACTGAGTGTTTGAAAGTAAAATTATAGTACTCACTTTTGTGTAAAATTTCGTGCAGTTCGTATGATAAAAAAATTCAAAACCAAAATAAATATTTAGTTAGCGGATTAGCGTTGAGTAAAACCAAAATCATCATTTAGATATGAAATTATGACACAAATACTGATACGCAATTTTTGAGGACCGTAGGTTAGAATTTTGCAACAAATTGTGAGCCCAGCAGCGTGAAGCACTACTTGGAACAGTCTAACTAACGAACAAAAACAGGTGGAGACTTATAACTTTCTGGGTGAGTTTGAGACTAAATATCTCAATTATATTTACCAATGGGCAGAATCGAATGGTCTTGCATTTACTCAAATTTGAAATTTGCTCCCATTTTTCTCGATATTTTCGAAAGAAGATACGATAGATCGGAAATTTGGTGCTTAGCAGTATGATAATAACATACATGTTCGTGCAGAATTTCGTGAAGATCGTATGACTACAAGATTCAAAACAAAAACAAATATTTAGTTAGCGGAGTAGCCTTGAACGCTATCGAAACAATCCTACGATCAAGTTCAAATTGAGCCATTCGATGTGAAATGACACAAAGACTGATACATAATTTCCTAAGGATCGTGTAATTAGGAGTTCAAGAAAAATGTATTATATTTTGTTAGCGCAGTAGCGTTGAACTCTAACGAAACTACAGCAACGGTCTTACGATCGAGTTTAAATTTACGGTTCAGGTATCAAATAATGACAAGAGCGCTAATGACCACATGAATGGAGTATGCGGTTGGCTCTAGGTGAAACTTTATAACAAATTTATTTCAAATAATTCACACAGTTTTTATGTTTCACAATTTTTTCCGAATCCTGACACGTGTTTCGGTTTTTCGACCCTTTTCAAAGGCGTACAAAAATGGACTAAACTTAAAATTGAGAAAGGTTCTTTTATTACAATAAGGGCATCTGTGTATTTTTATGGCGCATGGAAATAATAACATACGAAAAGTATTTGAGAATTTGTTAAATCCTCCTTTTTCTCAACTGCTTTTTTGATTGACGGAATCTCCAAATAGTCCATCAATTTCCCCTTATTAACATTATATAGTAAAGTGACAT
This sequence comes from Megalocaria dilatata, assembly GCA_034642435.1. Taxonomy (NCBI): domain Eukaryota; kingdom Metazoa; phylum Arthropoda; class Insecta; order Coleoptera; family Coccinellidae; genus Megalocaria; species Megalocaria dilatata. Next base: position 70,078,562 of record CM067857.1, on the reverse strand, counting down.
CTTTCTCATTAAACAAATTATCATTTTCTATACAATGATCTGCAAAACCGGTTGTTTTCTGGTTTTTCAAAATAGACATCCTATGTTCTGTGATTCTATGCTATAAACATTAGCCTGTCTGTCCTAGCATTACAATAATCACAATCGAATCGAGGATTTATCAAATTAGTTGTGATGATTGTAATGCTACATATATAGGACAGACAGGTCGTTGTTTACAGCATAGAATCAAAGAACATAGGATGTCTACTTTGAAATACCAGGAATCAACCGGTTTTCCAGATCATTATGTAGAAAATTGTAATTTTTTCAATGAGAAAGATGTCACTTTACCATATAATGTTAATGAGGGGAAATTGATAGACTATTTGGAGATTCTTTCAATCAAAGAAGCCGTTGGGAAAAAGGAGAATTTGATAAATTCCCCAATACTAATTCTATTTCAATTCTGATAATTATAATAAATATATATATATATATATATCAGAAAACCTACAAATCTATTATTGGCTCAATTACCGAAGCTGTTTACTGCATTCTGTAATATGTCGATGGGTTCTAACCCAGGAAAGATGGAATCATACAATTTTCCCAATAGTTCCGAAACGACTGATCCAATCGAAATAAAATTTGGTAATTAGGTATAATACCAATCCGAAAATATGTTGGCCAATTTTCAACCATCCAGACCGCCGACTAAAGATAAAAATGCCAATTTGATGAGACCTAGAAACTTGAAGTTTTCAGGGTGATTTTGGAGTCTACATAAATCAGCTATGTTCAAAAACTATCAAGATGGTCTCGATAGTTCCTGTTATTCGATTTGAAATTTTTTTTTTATCAAATATTTTCGAATATGCAAAGTCGAATGAGTTCAAATTAATATTTAGATGTAAAATAACGGCACGAAATATTGGCATAATGTCTTGAAGACAAATCACGAGAATTTTTCAAATTTTTTTAATATTATTTCGGCAGAGAATATGAAGTAGTTAAATATTTTATTTTTATAACTCTGTGAATCAGTGCGAGTAGGATGGAGCCTTTTCATTTCCCGTTTCAAAATTTGAATATCAAAACAAATTAAAATATGTTTATCTTCTACAATTTTAATTTCAAAAAATTTTTATTCAAAAAAACTTTTAGAATTAAATTAATGTCTAAAACAAGCACCGCTTACATTTAATAGACGTATATAATCAAAACTCAATATATAATGTCAAATGGAATAAATAAACTAAAAGATATACGAAAGTCATTAAAATTAATAAATAAATATTTAAAGGAGACAAAATTTGTTTCTGGTCTTACCTTCAAGAACGCCATTTGCCTTTTAAAAACATGAACACACTTAAAGGACTTCTCAAAGAAAATAATTTATTTGAAATATTTAATATATTTAAATATTCGAATAAGTTAATTCAGAAATCTCCCAAAGCATGCACTATATCTACAAAAAACAAATATAATTCTAAGCAATTCCGTCTTCAGTCCTGAAATATATTCAAAATATCAAAATCAAAAAACTAACCTATATCAAACAACGTACCACGTGTAAATGAATAATGTTTCGAGACATAGATCATCTTTATAATTCAAGATTGATCTATGTTCTAACAGAATCAAAGAACAGTGTGAGTTATTTTTAAGGCTTATTTAAATTCATTGACATTCCATAATGAGAATTATTGAAGCCAAAATATAATTATATATTATATATAAAATAAAATAGAAAGGCCTTTTACTTGATAGAAGAAATATAACAAAATTTGAATATCAAAACAAATTAAAATATGTTTATCTTCTACAATTTTAATTTCAAAAAATTTTTATTCAAAAAAACTTTTAGAATTAAATTAATGTCTAAAACAAGCACCGCTCACATTTAATAGACGTATATAATCAAAACTCAATATATAATGTCAAATGGAATAAATAAACCAGAAGATATACGAAAGTCATTAAAATTAATAAATAAATATTTAAAGGAGACAAAATTTGTTTCTGGTCTTACCTTCAAGAACGCCATTTGCCTTTTAAAAACATGAACACACTTAAAGGACTTCTCAAATAATATAATTTATTTGAATGGAATGTCAATGAATTTAAATAAGCCTTAAAAATAACTCACACTGTTCTTTGATTCTGTTAGAACATAGATCAATCTTGAATTATAAAGATGATCTATGTCTCGAAACATTATTCATTTACACGTGGTACGTTGTTTGATATAGGTTAGTTTTTTGATTTTGATATTTTGAATATATTTCAGGACTGAAGACGGAATTGCTTAGAATTATATTTGTTTTTTGAAGATATAGTGCATGCTTTGAGAGATTTCTGAATTTACTTATTCGAATATTTAAATATATTGAATATTTCAAATAAATTATATTCTTTGAGAAGTCCTTTAAGTGTGTTCATGTTTTTAAAAGGCAAATGGCGTTCTTGAAGGTAAGACCAGAAACAAATTTTGTCTCCTTTAAATATTTATTTATTAATTTTAATGACTTTCGTATATCTTTTGGTTTATTTATTATTTGACATTTGACATTTGACATTATATATTGAGTTTTGATTATATACGTCTATTAAATGTAAGCGGTGCTTGTTTTAGACATTAATTTAATTCTAAAAGTTTTTTTGAATAAAACTTTTCTGAAATTAAAATTGTAGAAGATAAACATATTTTAATTTGTTTTGATATTCAAATTTTGTTATATTTCTTTTATCAAGTAAAAGGCCTTTCTATTTTATTTTCCGTTTCTTCAGGAGAGCAGTTCTAATGTTGCAAAAAATTATGTTCATTTGACATCAGGGTGACAGAAAACAGAATTTTGTTTTTTGAGCGCCCCTTATAAGGAAGAACGTATTATTGTTTTGGTCTTATACGTGTAATTTTCGAATTCTGAGAGGAAAATTATCTCAAACGACTAGATTCTACTGATAAAGAAACCGAGGTCAATAGGTTGGTCCATTCGTAAGCATTATAACTTATCAACGAAAAGAGCGAGAGATTTGAAATTGTCAGGGTAGGTTTGAGGCCCAATTATTTCAGTTAATCTTTCTTATAGCTTAGGATAATAAGTCTAGGTGTATTTCAGAAGGCAAGATTATTCCTCAGATTTTATCTTGAGAAAATCAGAAATTGTAATATATCTATGAAAAAATATTCTAAAGAATATAGAACATAACTATAAAATTCGCTTCAGAACCCAGAGATAAGGATAGCAAATAAATCCATTCGACACACTTACCTTTACCTCAGCAGTAAAAAATAAAAATTTTGCCCGAAATGTATAAAATCTATATGAACAAAGTGAGTCTCCTGAAGAAACTTTTCAGGCGGTATTTGCTTGTCCATGATTCAGTACAAAATATCTTAAAATTGTGCTTCTGAATTAAATTGTTTCTTGGTTCTTTTAATTTTTATACTCTTCTCGGGTGATTGGTGGGTAATTTTAGATTGTACATATTTTTAGTAAAATTAGCAGAAAAATCTATTTGATATTTAAGATATTGAAGAAGCCTTTTATTGATTAAAAAAACCCCTTTTATTATTTTATATTATATACAGGGTGTTTCAAGTTCGACGGCCTAGTAGGAGTTTCTGGAGAACTGGGCTTATTTGAAATCTGAAAATTGGGATTATGAAATTGTTCCATATTCTCTATTCAATTGAAATATCCGTATCACCGTATCACTTCCGGTTGTATAATACATAAATGAAAATAAATTTTCTCAAAAAATATTTTTTTATTTCTTCTTCTCAAATATTATTAATTATTCAATTCTGAATAACTTTCTGTTTAAATTCATCCGTTTGGCTTGACAGTTCCTGAAATATTAAGAGAATACTGAGAAAAAGGAGAAATATGCGTAGTCCCTATTATGTTCATCATTCGAATTCTCAATATCCCGAACGGTTACTGTTTTCAGATTTTGAAAATAGAAAAATGTGGGAATGCTGTCTGGCTTTTGAATTTTTGATATTTCATCGCAGGATGTTCCAAATATTGTGTTGAAAATTGCGGGTAAAATTCTACCATAACTTTCGTTTTTCAAATCAAAACCTTATTTTTTTATGATTGCATTGGATTCTACAATGAAAAATAATGATAGTGTTCAAATTCAATAATTAGAGAGTTATTTGAGATTCCGTTGATTTTTGTTATACGTAGAGACAATTTCCTTCATTTTTTTTATCAAACTATACATCAGAATAATATTCTGTGATCATAGAAAATAAATTATCAAATAACTGATAGGTCTTATTATTACAATTCCATTTCATGAAATGAGTTCTCTTCTCCTTGATTTATTTCAAAATCATGAAGAATGCAACAGAAATATTACTAGAACTTGTCGGGCTTTCAATGAGAAATATCCCAATTTACCACCAATGACACAGAAGAGACGTTTCAAATTTTTTGAGTTGGTCGGCAATACAAAAAAAGTGTAGTTGATGAAGAGGAAAATGAAATAAGTGTATTGACCTATTTTGAAGCGAATGAGAATTCATCTATTTTTGAGATGTACAGCACATGAAATAAATTTATATCGTACTTTTGTATGATGAATTTGGAAAAATAATACAAAATAAATGTTTTCAGGTGCAAATTAGCTAATATAATTAATCATATTCAGATTGCTTATGAATGAATGATAATTACAGACGTTTGGGCAAAACTATAACACGCTGTTCCCTAGAACAAGCGCGCAAAAATGTATAAAAATTGACAAATCAAATGACAACATAAATGAAAAAAATATATTTCCTAATGAAAACAAATTATTAGTGAAGATTTTTAAAAGATGTTCATTTTCTTCCACGCACATATGCAAACGTTTTGTTTGTAGCTTCACTTATTTGATATCCATCTAATCATTCGAAGGCGTCTGCAACTCGACGAATCAAATCCTCTTTGCTGAGAACAGGCGTTTCATACACTTTGTACACTTTATACCACACAAATAAAAATCTAATGTTGTAAGATCGGGAGATCTTGGAGCCAAGTCAGTCAGTATACCGCGGCGCCCAATCCAGCGATCACTAAACATTCTATTGAGTTTATCACATTGAAACTGAACCTTTTTTGAGAATTCGTTTGCCTTAATGCGAGAGGATTATCAGTTTTCCAAATGTGCAAATTCCTTCTATTAAATAAACCCTCATTTGTAAATGTGGCCTTGTCAGTCCAAACGATCTTTTTCAATAAATTTCCATCATTCACAATCATGATAATGATATTTCTGCAAAAATTCACTCTCCTTATATGGTCACCTGGTTCCAGAGCATGTACTTTTGCATACTTGAAGTTAGGCATTTTATTTTTTCTCAAAATTCGATGAACTGAAGCACTGCTCAAATTTGTTTCATGAGCTGCACATCTAATTGAAGTGCATTCGATTCAAAATAGGACAATACACTAATTACATTGTCTTTATCATCAACTGCACTTTGCTTGTATTGCCTAGAAGCTCTTACACTACCAAAACTCAAAAAAAATTGAAACCTATCTTCTGAACATCTATGTCATTGGGGGTAAATTGCGATATTTCTCATTGAAAGCCCGACAAGTTCTAGTAACATTTCTCTTGCATTCTCCGTAAATTTGAAATAAATCAAGAAGAAGAACTCATTTCATGAAATGGAATTTATATAATAAGACCTGTCATTTAGTAGATAATTTATTTTCTATGATCACAGAATCACAGTTGTTTAGTTTGATAACAGAATGAAGGAAATTGTCTATACGTATAACAAAAATCAACGAAATATCAAATAACTCTCTAATTATTGAATTTAGAGGCATAATCATGTTTGAACACTATCATTATGTTTCATTGTAGAATCCAATGCAATCATAGAAAAATAGGGTTCTGATTTGAAAAACGAAAGTTATGGTCGAATTTTGCCCGCAACACTCGACACAATATTTGGAACACCTGTGATGAAATATCAAATATTCAAAAGCCACACAGCATTCCCACATTTTTCTACTTTCAAAACCTGAAAACAGTTTGCGTTCAGGATATTGAGAATTCGAATGATAAAGATAATAGTAACAACCTATAATATATTTCTATTTTTTCTCAGTATTCTCTTAATATTTTAGGAACTATCAATCCAAATGGAATAATTCAAACAGAAAGTTATTCAGAATTGAATATTTAATGAGATTTGAGCAGAAATCAAAAAAAATTTTCTGGTACTGAGTACCATACTCACCTGACGAAGTCATGTTGTCATGACGAAACAATTGTTGTGAAATTAAATAAATTAGCGGAAATTAAGTTGTTTTTCTTTAATCATCAAGATGTATTTCCGACAAGTAGAGACCGATACAATCAAACATTTTTCTCTAAATGATCTGTGTTGTTCAAACGTTAAAGAAAATATTAGAATATCACATATATTGTTCAAACAGAATAAATTTGAGTTATATTTTCTGATAATACTGCTCAAAATACCTTGAAATATCGCTGGTGATGTTTTAAGACCAAAAGGAAAACATTTCCATTGCCAGTAACCATTTTGTTTCACAAAGGCAGTCTTGTATCTATCTTTGATACGACTGGAATCGACCAAAACGCAGAATAATATAATATCTGAAGTAGTGAAATATTTTGCATTTCGTATCCTGGCCAATATTTCATCGATACATGGGAAAAGTTGTGTTTCAGGAACTATTAATTTATTGAGTTTCCGGAAGTCAACAAAATCTAGTTTTGGAACCTTTATATGCCAGCGTGACTGGTTCTGCGAACGTTGAAGATGATTCTTCGATCAAATTTGCCTTCAACAACTTCCCTATTTGGAATTCTATCTCTCTTTGATCCTACATTGAACAGCTGTAAGGTCTTTTAGCAACAAATTTATGTTCTAAGAGTTTTATATGTACTTCATTATTCTGAATTTGACCAATATCAAATTTATGTTTTGCAAAAATATTGTCATATTTATTCAGTAATATTTCTATTTTATTCTTCTGATTCGTTGTCAAATGTTCTAATTTTACCTCAAAAAGCTCTGTTGGTATCCCCCCATTGAAATTTATTGAGTATTCACGGTTATCGATATAATGTTTATACAAATCAATTTTTTCTCTTCATTCATATCTAATCTCTGATAAATATTCAAATCATAATCTTGTTTCAATTGAAAATTTGAAAAAGAATCTAATCCGTGTTTAATATCAATCTCAAGGTTATTATCATTAACTCCAAAAAACACAATTTATTTCTCAATATTATTGATTTTTATTTTTGTAGTTAGTTTTCCTGAAAAACTTGCTCTGTCATTCACTGTTTTAAAAGTGTTCCTATCATCCTGATGTGTAATCTCAACTTATCTGCCGTTTTCGAGTTAAGAGTAACATTTGAGCCTGAATCATAAATTGCATATAATTTGTTATCATTTAAGAACACTCTCAATTTCATCAATGACAGCAAACCTAGTTTTTTTGATTGGATATAGTCTCATTCAGTGGATTCTGTACCCTCTCATTGCTTACTGTTTTTATGTTACCAGATATATTCTTTTCAGAATTACTATTTCTTATCTTTAGGAGGCATAAAGCCCCCGTATGAAATATCCCTGGAAAACCAATCCTATCACAAAATGAGCATGGTTTCGTTTCATCTGGAGTTTTAATCATCTTAGTTTTTTTAAAGGAATTTGTTCACTAGTGTGATTCATTTTCGTATTTTTGATCATTCGAGTTTTGTTATTTTTAATTAAGCCTTCTAACTTCCGAAATTCACCCAATAATTTATCAAAATTCGATACGTCTGATTGACTAATTTGACTAATATTGACTAATATTTTACCATGAAGAAACTGATGGAATTGATTTATTTGTGAGCGGTAGTAAAAATCATTATTTTGAAAGAAAAAAGAAATTTCTACCGGAAATAAAAATTTTTTGTATTCGGAGTACAAATAAGTTTCCGCCGTTTTTTAACACAAATTAAATATTTATTATAGAAGAAAGCTTGCTGAGTGACTTCTAATGTTAGAGCAAGTTCTTTTTGTGTTTGAGATGAATCTTCCTCCAATTCTGCATCCTCGTAAATTTTTGGCCTTCCACTGCGATCTTTGTCTTCTACGTCGAAATCACCGTTTTTAAACTTTTGAAACCACTCTCGACACGTTCTCTCACCATATGCTTCTACGAGCAATTGATGCGCCTCAGCAGCAGATTTCTTTAAATTAAAGATGAATATTTCCCGCAAATGACGCTTACTTGGCTAAAATTTTGACATTTGACATTTTTGACACAATATAAAATCAATGATATTAATGGGTTATGTTGTTCTTGAATGTCCAAACTATTTTTTAAGCCGGTTATCATCTGCGAAAGCTAACCGAAACTCCGTGCCGCGCCATCTACAATAAAACGGCGGAAACTTATTTCTACACATATTTCTATACAGTGTTTCAGGATTATCCTTTCGTTCTGGGATACCTGTATATACATATCATCAAATTATGAATTAGCATGTTTACTACAATCATTTGAAACGTTTACATGTGTTAATTAAGCTTTCATTGCGGAAAATTTCTTTTGCATATCAAATCGAATTTGTCAACGTGAAACCGTCTATTGTTTGATTTCTACCTATATTTTCCGTTGAAAAAGCATTTATTGATCGGCTGATCTCATTTACATATGCAGTTTGTATTAAATTGGATCAATTTATTAATTGCGTATTTTTGTGGTTGGATATCAGTCACATTTTTGACAAAATCGAATGATGTATCTCTTGAAATTTCAAGTGTTCTTGTTTTTGCGCGTTTGTTCCATGGAACAGCGTGATTTTGTTTCATGATCTTAAACGACTCATACTGATGAAGAATCCGAGGTTGGAAGTAATTTTGTCCAGCCAGTCCGACTGCAAACATGCTAATTTTCGAACGAAAAAGGCTGAAAACTTGAAACTTTCAAGAAATGTTTAGGGTCTAAATATCTCGGCTAAGTTCGAGATTGGTGAGAATCGGTCTAATGATTTTATAGGTATTCACATTTGAAATTTTTTCACATTTTGCACAATATTTTGAGAAGTACTGATTGATCGATATGAAACTGAGTGTTTGAAAGTAAAATTATAGTACTCACTTTTGTGTAAAATTTCGTGCAGTTCGTATGATAAAAAAATTCAAAACCAAAATAAATATTTAGTTAGCGGATTAGCGTTGAGTAAAACCAAAATCATCATTTAGATATGAAATTATGACACAAATACTGATACGCAATTTTTGAGGACCGTAGGTTAGAATTTTGCAACAAATTGTGAGCCCAGCAGCGTGAAGCACTACTTGGAACAGTCTAACTAACGAACAAAAACAGGTGGAGACTTATAACTTTCTGGGTGAGTTTGAGACTAAATATCTCAATTATATTTACCAATGGGCAGAATCGAATGGTCTTGCATTTACTCAAATTTGAAATTTGCTCCCATTTTTCTCGATATTTTCGAAAGAAGATACGATAGATCGGAAATTTGGTGCTTAGCAGTATGATAATAACATACATGTTCGTGCAGAATTTCGTGAAGATCGTATGACTACAAGATTCAAAACAAAAACAAATATTTAGTTAGCGGAGTAGCCTTGAACGCTATCGAAACAATCCTACGATCAAGTTCAAATTGAGCCATTCGATGTGAAATGACACAAAGACTGATACATAATTTCCTAAGGATCGTGTAATTAGGAGTTCAAGAAAAATGTATTATATTTTGTTAGCGCAGTAGCGTTGAACTCTAACGAAACTACAGCAACGGTCTTACGATCGAGTTTAAATTTACGGTTCAGGTATCAAATAATGACAAGAGCGCTAATGACCACATGAATGGAGTATGCGGTTGGCTCTAGGTGAAACTTTATAACAAATTTATTTCAAATAATTCACACAGTTTTTATGTTTCACAATTTTTTCCGAATCCTGACACGTGTTTCGGTTTTTCGACCCTTTTCAAAGGCGTACAAAAATGGACTAAACTTAAAATTGAGAAAGGTTCTTTTATTACAATAAGGGCATCTGTGTATTTTTATGGCGCATGGAAATAATAACATACGAAAAGTATTTGAGAATTTGTTAAATCCTCCTTTTTCTCAACTGCTTTTTTGATTGACGGAATCTCCAAATAGTCCATCAATTTCCCCTTATTAACATTATATAGTAAAGTGACATCTTTCTCATTAAACAAATTATCATTTTCTATACAATGATCTGCAAAACCGGTTGTTTTCTGGTTTTTCAAAATAGACATCCTATGTTCTGTGATTCTATGCTATAAACATTAGCCTGTCTGTCCTAGCATTACAATAATCACAATCGAATCGAGGATTTATCAAATTAGTTGTGATGATTGTAATGCTACATATATAGGACAGACAGGTCGTTGTTTACAGCATAGAATCAAAGAACATAGGATGTCTACTTTGAAATACCAGGAATCAACCGGTTTTCCAGATCATTATGTAGAAAATTGTAATTTTTTCAATGAGAAAGATGTCACTTTACCATATAATGTTAATGAGGGGAAATTGATAGACTATTTGGAGATTCTTTCAATCAAAGAAGCCGTTGGGAAAAAGGAGAATTTGATAAATTCCCCAATACTAATTCTATTTCAATTCTGATAATTATAATAAATATATATATATATATATCAGAAAACCTACAAATCTATTATTGGCTCAATTACCGAAGCTGTTTACTGCATTCTGTAATATGTCGATGGGTTCTAACCCAGGAAAGATGGAATCATACAATTTTCCCAATAGTTCCGAAACGACTGATCCAATCGAAATAAAATTTGGTAATTAGGTATAATACCAATCCGAAAATATGTTGGCCAATTTTCAACCATCCAGACCGCCGACTAAAGATAAAAATGCCAATTTGATGAGACCTAGAAACTTGAAGTTTTCAGGGTGATTTTGGAGTCTACATAAATCAGCTATGTTCAAAAACTATCAAGATGGTCTCGATAGTTCCTGTTATTCGATTTGAAATTTTTTTTTTATCAAATATTTTCGAATATGCAAAGTCGAATGAGTTCAAATTAATATTTAGATGTAAAATAACGGCACGAAATATTGGCATAATGTCTTGAAGACAAATCACGAGAATTTTTCAAATTTTTTTAATATTATTTCGGCAGAGAATATGAAGTAGTTAAATATTTTATTTTTATAACTCTGTGAATCAGTGCGAGTAGGATGGAGCCTTTTCATTTCCCGTTTCAAAATTTGAATATCAAAACAAATTAAAATATGTTTATCTTTTACAATTTTAATTTCAAAAAATTTTTATTCAAAAAAACTTTTAGAATTAAATTAATGTCTAAAACAAGCACCGCTTACATTTAATAGACGTATATAATCAAAACTCAATATTTAATGTCAAATGGAATAAATAAACTAAAAGATATACGAAAGTCATTAAAATTTATAAATAAATATTTAAAGGAGACAAAATTTGTTTCTGGTCTTACCTTCAAGAACGCCAATTGCCTTTTAAAAACATGAACACACTTACAGGACTCCTCAAAGAATATAATTTATTTGAAATATTTAATATATTTAAATATTCGAATAAGTTAATTCAGAAATCTCCCAAAGCATGCACTATATCTACAAAAAACAAATATAATTCTAAGCAATTCCGTCTTCAGTCCTGAAATATATTCAAAATATCAAAATCAAAAAACTAACCTATATCAAACAACGTACCACGTGTAAATGAATAATGTTTCGAGACATAGATCATCTTTATAATTCAAGATTGATCTATGTTCTAACAGAATCAAAGAACAGTGTGAGTTATTTTTAAGGCTTATTTAAATTCATTGACATTCCATAATGAGATTTATTGAAGCCAAAATATAATTATATATTATATATAAAATAAAATAGAAAGGCCTTTTACTTGATAGAAGAAATATAACAAAATTTGAATATCAAAACAAATTAAAATATGTTTATCTTCTACAATTTTAATTTCAAAAAATTTTTATTCAAAAAAACTTTTAGAATTAAATTAATGTCTAAAACAAGCACCGCTCAAATTTAATAGACGTATATAATCAAAACTCAATATATAATGTCAAATGGAATAAATAAACCAGAAGATATACGAAAGTCATTAAAATTAATAAATAAATATTTAAAGGAGACAAAATTTGTTTCTGGTCTTACCTTCAAGAACGCCATTTGCCTTTTAAAAACATGAACACACTTAAAGGACTTCTCAAATAATATAATTTATTTGAATGGAATGTCAATGAATTTAAATAAGCCTTAAAAATAACTCACACTGTTCTTTGATTCTGTTAGAACATAGATCAATCTTGAATTATAAAGATGATCTATGTCTCGAAACATTATTCATTTACACGTGGTACGTTGTTTGATATAGGTTAGTTTTTTGATTTTGATATTTTGAATATATTTCAGGACTGAAGACGGAATTGCTTAGAATTATATTTGTTTTTTGAAGATATAGTGCATGCTTTGAGAGATTTCTGAATTTACTTATTCGAATATTTAAATATATTGAATATTTCAAATAAATTATATTCTTTGAGAAGTCCTTTAAGTGTGTTCATGTTTTTAAAAGGCAAATGGCGTTCTTGAAGGTAAGACCAGAAACAAATTTTGTCTCCTTTAAATATTTATTTATTAATTTTAATGACTTTCGTATATCTTTTGGTTTATTTATTATTTGACATTTGACATTTGACATTATATATTGAGTTTTGATTATATACGTCTATTAAATGTAAGCGGTGCTTGTTTTAGACATTAATTTAATTCTAAAAGTTTTTTTGAATAAAACTTTTCTGAAATTAAAATTGTAGAAGATAAACATATTTTAATTTGTTTTGATATTCAAATTTTGTTATATTTCTTTTATCAAGTAAAAGGCCTTTCTATTTTATTTTCCGTTTCTTCAGGAGAGCAGTTCTAATGTTGCAAAAAATTATGTTCATTTGACATCAGGGTGACAGAAAACAGAATTTTGTTTTTTGAGCGCTCCTTATAAGGAAGAACGTATTATTGTTTTGGTCTTATACGTGTAATTTTCGAATTCTGAGAGGAAAATTATCTCAAACGACTAGATTCTACTGATAAAGAAACCGAGGTCAATAGGTTGGTCCATTCGTAAGCATTATAACTTATCAACGAAAAGAGCGAGAGATTTGAAATTGTCAGGGTAGGTTTGAGGCCCAATTATTTCAGTTAATCTTTCTTATAGCTTAGGATAATAAGTCTAGGTGTATTTCAGAAGGCAAGATTATTCCTCAGATTTTATCTTGAGAAAATCAGAAATTGTAATATATCTATGAAAAAATATTCTAAAGAATATAGAACATAACTATAAAATTCGCTTCAGAACCCAGAGATAAGGATAGCAAATAAATCCATTCGACACACTTACCTTTACCTCAGCAGTAAAAAATAAAAATTTTGCCCGAAATGTATAAAATCTATATGAACAAAGTGAGTCTCCTGAAGAAACTTTTCAGGCGGTATTTGCTTGTCCATGATTCAGTACAAAATATCTTAAAATTGTGCTTCTGAATTAAATTGTTTCTTGGTTCTTTTAATTTTTATACTCTTCTCGGGTGATTGGTGGGTAATTTTAGATTGTACATATTTTTAGTAAAATTAGCAGAAAAATCTATTTGATATTTAAGATATTGAAGAAGCCTTTTATTGATTAAAAAAACCCCTTTTATTATTTTATATTATATACAGGGTGTTTCAAGTTCGACGGCCTAGTAGGAGTTTCTGGAGAACTGGGCTTATTTGAAATCTGAAAATTGGGATTATGAAATTGTTCCATATTCTCTATTCAATTGAAATATCCGTATCACCGTATCACTTCCGGTTGTATAATACATAAATGAAAATAAATTTTCTCAAAAAATATTTTTTTATTTCTTCTTCTCAAATATTATTAATTATTCAATTCTGAATAACTTTCTGTTTAAATTCATCCGTTTGGCTTGACAGTTCCTGAAATATTAAGAGAATACTGAGAAAAAGGAGAAATATGCGTAGTCCCTATTATGTTCATCATTCGAATTCTCAATATCCCGAACGGTTACTGTTTTCAGATTTTGAAAATAGAAAAATGTGGGAATGCTGTCTGGCTTTTGAATTTTTGATATTTCATCGCAGGATGTTCCAAATATTGTGTTGAAAATTGCGGGTAAAATTCTACCATAACTTTCGTTTTTCAAATCAAAACCTTATTTTTTTATGATTGCATTGGATTCTACAATGAAAAATAATGATAGTGTTCAAATTCAATAATTAGAGAGTTATTTGAGATTCCGTTGATTTTTGTTATACGTAGAGACAATTTCCTTCATTTTTTTTATCAAACTATACATCAGAATAATATTCTGTGATCATGGAAAATAAATTATCTAATAACTGACAGGTTTTATTATTACAATTTCATTTAATGAAATGAGTTAGTTCTCTTCTTCTTGATTTATTTCAAAATCACGGAAAATGCAACAAAAATATTACTAGAACTTGTTGGGCTCTCAATGAGAAATATCCCAATTTACCACCAATGACACAGAAGATGCGTTTCAAAGTTTTTGAGTTGGTCGGCAACACAAAAAAAATGTAGAAGATGAAGAGGACAATGAAATAAGTGTATTGATCTATTTTGAAGCGAATGAGAATTCATCTATTTTTGAGATGTACACCACATGAAATAAATTTATATCGTACGTTTGTATGACGAATTTGGAAAAATAATACAAAATAAATTTTTTCAGGTGCAAATTAGCTAATATAATTAATCATATTCAGATTGCTTATGAATGAATGATAATTACAGACGTTTGGGCAAAACGATAACACGCTGTTCCCTAGAACAAGCGCGCAAAAATGTATAAAAATTGACAAATCAAATGACTACATAAATGAAAAAAATATATTTCCTAATGAAAACAAAATATCAGTGAAGATTTTCAAAAGATGTTCATTTTCTTCCACGCACATATGCAAACGTTTTGTTTGTAGCTTCACTTATTTGATATCCATCTAATGATTCGAAGGCGTCTGCAACTCGACGAATCAAATCCTCTTTGATGATAACAAGCGTTTCATACACTTTGTTCTGTATAGTACCACACAAATAAAAATCTAATGGTGTAAGATCGGGAGATCTTGGAGTCAAGTCAGTCAGTATACCGCGGCGCCGAATCCAGCGACCATTTAACATTATATTGAGTTTATCACTTTGAAACTGAACTTTTTTTGAGAATTCGTTTGCCTTAATGCGAGGGGATTATCAGTTCTCCAAATATGCAAATTCCTTCTATGAAATAAACCCTCATTTGTAAATGTGGCTTCGTCAGTCCAAGCGATCTTTTTCAAGAAATTTCCATCATTCACAATCATGATAATGATATTTCTGCAAAAATTCACTGTCCTATATGGTCACCTGGTTCCAGAGCATCTACTTTTGCAAACTTGAAGTTAGGCATTTTATTTTTTCTTAAAATTCAAAATTCGACACTGCTCAAATTTGTTTCATGAGCTGCACATCTAATTGAAGTGCATTCGCTTCAAAATAGGTCAATACACTAATTACATTGTCGTCATCATCAACTACATTTTGCTTGTATTGCCTAGAAACTCTTACACTACCAAAACTCAAAAAAATTGAAACGTATCTTCTGAACATCTTCTGTCATTGGGGGTAAATTGGGATATTTCTCATTGAAAGCCCGACAAGTTCTAGTAACATTTCTCTTGCATTCTCCGTAAATTTGAAATAAATCAAGAAGAATTCATGAAATGGAATTTATATAATAAGACCTGTCATTTAGTAGATAATTTATTTTCTATGATCACAGAATCACAGTTGTTTAGTTTGATAACAGAATGAAGGAAATTGTCTATACGTATAACAAAAATCAACGAAATATCAAATAACTCTCTAATTATTGAATTTAGAGGCATAATCATGTTTGAACACTATCATTATGTTTCATTGTAGAATCCAATGCAATCATAGAAAAATAGGGTTCTGATTTGAAAAACGAAAGTTATGGTCGAATTTTGCCCGCAACACTCGACACAATATTTGGAACACCTGTGATGAAATATCAAATATTCAAAAGCCACACAGCATTCCCACATTTTTCTACTTTCAAAACCTGAAAACAGTTTGCGTTCAGGATGTTGAGTATTCGAATGATAAACATAACAGTGACAACCCACATTTCTATTTTTTCTCAGTATTCTCTTAATATTTTAGGAACTATCAATCCAAATGGAATAATTCAAACAGAAAGTTATTCAGAATTGAATATTTAATGAGATTTGAGCAGAAATCAAAAAAAATTTTCTGGTACTGAGTACCATACTCACCTGACGAAGTCATGTTGTCATGACGAAACAATTGTTGTGAAATTAAATAAATTAGCGGAAATTAAGTTGTTTTTCTTTAATCATCAAGATGTATTTCCGACAAGTAGAGACCGATACAATCAAACATTTTTCTCTAAATGATCTGTGTTGTTCAAACGTTAAAGAAAATATTAGAATATCACATATATTGTTCAAACAGAATAAATTTGAGTTATATTTTCTGATAATACTGCTCAAAATACCTTGAAATATCGCTGGTGATGTTTTAAGACCAAAAGGAAAACATTTCCATTGCCAGTAACCATTTTGTTTCACAAAGGCAGTCTTGTATCTATCTTTGATACGACTGGAATCGACCAAAACGCAGAATAATATAATATCTGAAGTAGTGAAATATTTTGCATTTCGTATCCTGGCCAATATTTCATCGATACATGGGAAAAGTTGTGTTTCAGGAACTATTAATTTATTGAGTTTCCGGAAGTCAACAAAATCTAGTTTTGGAACCTTTATATGCCAGCGTGACTGGTTCTGCGAACGTTGAAGATGATTCTTCGATCAAATTTGCCTTCAACAACTTCCCTATTTGGAATTCTATCTCTCTTTGATCCTACATTGAACAGCTGTAAGGTCTTTTAGCAACAAATTTATGTTCTAAGAGTTTTATATGTACTTCATTATTCTGAATTTGACCAATATCAAATTTATGTTTTGCAAAAATATTGTCATATTTATTCAGTAATATTTCTATTTTATTCTTCTGATTCGTTGTCAAATGTTCTAATTTTACCTCAAAAAGCTCTGTTGGTATCCCCCCATTGAAATTTATTGAGTATTCACGGTTATCGATATAATGTTTATACAAATCAATTTTTTCTCTTCATTCATATCTAATCTCTGATAAATATTCAAATCATAATCTTGTTTCAATTGAAAATTTGAAAAAGAATCTAATCCGTGTTTAATATCAATCTCAAGGTTATTATCATTAACTCCAAAAAACACAATTTATTTCTCAATATTATTGATTTTTATTTTTGTAGTTAGTTTTCCTGAAAAACTTGCTCTGTCATTCACTGTTTTAAAAGTGTTCCTATCATCCTGATGTGTAATCTCAACTTATCTGCCGTTTTCGAGTTAAGAGTAACATTTGAGCCTGAATCATAAATTGCATATAATTTGTTATCATTTAAGAACACTCTCAATTTCATCAATGACAGCAAACCTAGTTTTTTTGATTGGATATAGTCTCATTCAGTGGATTCTGTACCCTCTCATTGCTTACTGTTTTTATGTTACCAGATATATTCTTTTCAGAATTACTATTTCTTATCTTTAGGAGGCATAAAGCCCCCGTATGAAATATCCCTGGAAAACCAATCCTATCACAAAATGAGCCTGGTTTCGTTTCATCTGGAGTTTTAATCACCATAGTTTTTTCAAAGGAATTTGTTCACTAGTGTGATTCATTTTCGTATTTTTGATCATTCGAGTCTTGTTATTTTTAATTAAGCCTTCTAACTTCCGAAATTCACCCAATAATTTCTCAAAATTCGATACGTCTGATTGACTAATTTTATCCTGTATAAATATTGGCAAACTCATCATAATCATGTCAATTAATATAACTGTTGGGAAATTATTTTAAAGATTCAACAATAAATTTTCTTTCCGAAGAGCGTAGTCAACTAAACTTCCTTCTATGTACCTAAATGATTATACTTATGCCAACTCGTTTCACAAAAACTATTTGAACAGTTATTTTATTTTTTGTCTAAACCTAATATAATTTATTTATAAACAAACCATTTTTTCGCTGTTCCATCGAGAAAAAAAAATAGAATCAGAATTTTGTCGATATCAGTTTCTACTCTACACCTGATACATTCCGTCTCAAATGTCTTGAAACATGAGGTAACTGGTATAATCTTTCCATCAAAATTATTCAGCACAAAATCGTCCCTATCTTCTTGAAATCCTTCTTATTTTTAAAAATATTCATTTCGTCAATCTTTTGTGATAGTTATGCCAATTCTGGTCCAAATTTTGTTTTTACATATGCGGGTGAATAGGTCATTTGTAGATATCATCTTTCAACATAACGTCTCCTTCGCCATCAAAATAAATTTCTTGCAGATAAAGCGAAATAATACAAGTGCGGAATAGCCCTCTAGTTTTCATTGATTTTGAAATATTCTTCACTTTTTGAACACCAAAAAGTTCATGATGATCATATAGATTTTGTTTATCATCTGCTATTTCATAATATGTCTCTGAATCTATCTATAGTTTGGATTCATTTGAACTTCAGTATATATTTTTCTTGTCATCACTACTCGATATTTCGAGAGCGATGCAAATTCCCATGGAAGTATTCATTATGGGTTTTGTTCTTCAAATTTTCCATTTAATAGCTCCAGTTTTTAATTTATAAGAATGATTTTCAATTCACATTTTATAAGTTGAGAAACAAACGTTTTGATGTCATCAAATCTGAAATGATTTATTTCTTTTAGTTTCAATATTGGAAATGATATTTACAAACTCATATAAAAATTCTAAATTAATTACTAACCTGAAATGAAATCAGAAACAATGCTATTTCTACCACTAGTCTCAATTTCAACCTTAAAAATATTGTGTGACACAAGATAACAAATTTATAATTAATACTGTCAATTCAAAGCACGCTATGAGTCTTTATAACGAAGAACACTAAAAATTCATGGCTGTTTCGAACAAAAATAATACTATTTATTTTTACATATATTGAAGAGATCCGTATACTCTAAAGGATCATACGAGTCACAGAATCCCTTATAGATTAATAATAATAAATTCCACCATTACGTCATTGTATTTACCCGCGTTATTTATGTGTCAAATACTCTGTGGCACTGTACCTTGATACGTATGCGATTAGTGACATTAACAAAGAAAAGAACGTCCTTATAGCATTCACACTGTATTTTGAAACGGCCGAGAGGAAGGTTCTTGGAAATAAACCTCCTGAGCCACTGAGTAACATACTCGAGATAATAGTACTTATAACAGTCCCCCTCGGTAACTCTTAGTAAGTAAACTTCTTTTAAATGCTTCTGATTAGTTGCATGCTTTACATTTTGAATACCACCTTAGTGTCATGTGAAATTAGTGATTGCACGCTCGTTCATTGTATTTCAATTCATCGCTTTTCATTCTAGTATTTTTGCTTCAGTGTTATTTAATCCGACCGGAATGTTTTAACTGAGATGCATTGCCTTTGTATATAACTAATGCGGTACGACCCTCACAAGTTATTTGTTTGTATTGTATACTTTCTCTCGGTGCTTGGTTGCTTTTTGCTGTATTTGTAAATATTGGTTCTTTATCTGCGTAATACTTGCTAATACGGATTTTTTATTATCTGTTCTTACTAATTGCGATGCTTGATATGTAATTGATTTGCATGTACTCTTGTGATCCCCTAGTTACCTATTTCTTTATTTGTTCTTATTGTAACGTTCATTAAAATGCCTAGATGATGGGGTACTGTATCTATATTATAATGTCCTAGTCAGTTTGTGTTACATATTTGCCATATGCAAGTGCCCGCTTACTTTGAGAGATTATATACCTTGTGAACCAGTGGCGTTCTTTAGAATAAATCGCTGAGTAGTCCTGGTAGAGGACGACATATCGTATAGAGACAGTAAATAGCTCCGGATATATAACGCTACTGTGAGAATGTGTGAGTGATTGCTAGATCAGTGTTCCGATGTATTGTGATATCCCCAGGGATTAGTTTGCGTCCCCTTCAGGTAGTGTTCGGTTCGTTGTTCAGTAATATCTGAGCCTTCCTGGGCTTTGCCCACCCCGAGGAGGCCCGATACAGTCCATTTGATAATAACTTTTCCGGTCGACTCGAATTATGTTAGATCCCATTTTCAAAGAGATCTCCTGAGCATACCACAGCATACCACCTTATCTCACTGTCCATTTAAACTTACCCCTTGTAACGGGAGGTTCTGCACTGGTTACCGGAAGTGCAGTTGTAGGTGCGATTGCTGGCTGTATCCTGTCCCTTCTAACCCCTTCCGCTGAATGAGAATGATAACCGATTTGAGTGAGTTACCTACCTAATGATATGTAGCAATAAGTCATTTAGACCCGGGGCGCTATAAGGTTCATTGTGGAGCTTTGCGAATCACTGCGTAGAGTAGATTTATCCACAGGCTGATAAATATGTTTCCATTCATCGAGTGTTGTCGCATCTTTAACATTACTAATAGAAATATATTATTCTGACATTACTCTGTTTTGAATATTAGAACCTCTTGTCAGTATTTCCTTGCTCTCGTTAGGTGTAATTTGGGTTATCAACACAACGTAACGTCCTATTCTTCCGCCACTCGACTATCACGATAAAGAGATAAGCCCAGGTCTTTTACAGTACTGCTTAAAATCCCAGATCTCTTAGAATACTCCGTATAACACGGGATAGCTCAATATAATAATTATTTTTTGTTTTTTCACTCATACGCTCAGTAATTTTAGGATATAACTGTGTCCTTAAGACTGCTTCAAAACCTCTGTGCATTTTCTATGAACGAACAAAGAATGCGAATGATTTACGATTTAGAAATCATTTCAGTTCTACATTCTGTCAAGAAAGTACCGTGAATTATCGATTTAAATCTGGCGGGTCAATGAGGCAGGTAAAAATTTTTTTTCCTAGGTTGGTACCGCTGTCCTTAATTACTATGCCAAGCTTGAGCGGGATCTGTCAACTAGTGTATTTGCAACAGCTGATTAAGTCAGTCGATGTCAGAGTGCGTGCCGATTTTTACTATGGGTGATTACGTTGAGCAAAGAATTTGTTTAAAGTTTTGTGTTGCAAAATGAATTTTCGTGTGCCGATGCATTGAAAATGTTGCAAAAGGCCTTTGGTAATAATGCGCTATCGAAAACTCATGCATATCAGTGGTACAGAGCCTTCAAGGACGGTCGTGAAGTGGTCGCCCATCGACGGCTTCGATCGAAGATAACGTCGATAAAATTAAGGAAAGGGTGCTGGAAAACCGTCGTACTAGCTTGAGAGAGATAGCACATGATCTTAAGATATCCCAGGAGTCCGTACGAACGATTTGGAATGATATTTTGGGCATGAGAAAGGTGGCCGCACGACTCGTACCGAAAGACCTGAATTTTCTTCAATAACGTCATCGCGAACATTATAACTGGTGATGAGACCTGGGTCTACGAGTACGATATGCAAACAAGCCAGCAATCATCAGAATGGGTGGCAAAAAATGAGCCGAAACCGAAAAAACCACGCCAAAGCCGCTCGAAAATGAAGGTGATGCTCATTGTTTTCTTCGATATCCGTGGCGTGGTGCACTACGAATTCGTTCCAGAGGATCAGACGGTAAACAAGGAGTATTACCTAGGCGTTATGAAACGTTTGCGTGAGCGTATCCGTAAGAAGCGGCCAAATTTGTGGGCGAACAACTCATGGATTTTGCATGACGATAACGCGCCTTCTCACCGAGCTACGATTGTGACTGACTTTCTCGCCAAAAACTCAACAAACGTGCTTCAGCAACCACCGTATTCGCCGGATTTGGCTCCCTGCGACTTTTTCCTCTTTCCAAAACTAAAATTACCCCTTCGTGGCACCCGTTTTGAGTCGATTGAAGCCATAAAACAAAATTCGGCGCGAGGGCTAAAGTCCATCCCGGAAAGCACCTATGAAAAATGTTTCGATAATTGGAAGTGCCGTTGGCATAGATGTATTGGAGCAAACGGAGCCTATTTTGAAGGCGACCCAATAAATTTTGATGATTAAATGTAAAAATGTTGTTTTAATTGAAAATTCCCGGTACTTTCTTGACAGAGTAGTAATTTAGTTTTTAAAAGGACTCTAGGTCGTCAGTTATGATGTATTTTTTATTGATTGTTTTCATTTTGTGAATACGAAATAAACTGATGATTATCGGCTAGAATTCCAAATACCTTTTCTGAATATGTGCTACATATTATTGAGAGTTTTTTTGCAGCAGCTTTTTTGAACAGTGTTATTTTCGAAGAAATTCTTGGATTATGTTGTGCATTTTTGGAGTTGAATTTGGTTTTCATAAATCGTTATGAAACAACGGTTGTATCCATTAAGTGTTCTATTGGATAAGTTTAATGAATATTCTAAATTTTCGTTGGAATCTTTTATTTCCTTTGATGCTGTATGTGTAAGGAATGTTAATTCTGTATGTCTACCAAATTGAAACAGTGTGTTTTCTTGAGGATTTATTCAATTCAACTTAAAGAAGCTTTTGAAAAAAAATGTTCATAAAATTAAATCTTTTACTGAGGTTAGCAGTATTAATCTGTTTGATACTTGGGGTCAATATCAGGAGGTTATTGATATCCTGAAAAGAGGAAATATTTTGTTTCCATTTCTTCACACAACTTCACAACAAATACATTTCAATTTTTTTGTTAGTACAACATAGTAATTTCTGAACACTTGCTTTAATTTTAGCCCTAGGAAAAACTGAAAGAAGATTAAAATATTCGTTTCAATCTTCAAACTCACTATTTGAATAACAGATACATGTTTGAACTATAATTCTTTATTCATTATGAAAAATAGAAATTATTAAATAAAAAAAGACATGAAATTAGCATTTTTATTCACAATATTTACATTCAAGTTTTTTTGTAGTACAACATAGTAATTTCCAAAAACTTGTTTCAATGTTCAAACTCACTATTTAAATAACAGAAATATGTTTGGACAATAATTATTTATTGGTTATAAAAAGTAAAACCTATTAAATAAAAAAAAGAGATAAAATTAACATATTTACAGTATTCCTAGGTGTTAAGACAAAAATTGAATCTTGAGAACATTAATTTATGAGATCTTCTTTAAGATTCTAAATGTCTTTCAGCTTGGACCTTAATCGGGTCCATAAATTCCTTCTCTGGGTTACGGAATAATAATTTTGAATCAGTTCTGGTTGCTATTTTATTAACTTGCTTACACCACCAGAATAAAGAACACCTGACTAGTCAAGCATAATATTTGATAAAGATTATGTGATGCATACTTAATAATAATAAAATAAAATAGAAAGGCCTTTTACTTGATAGAAGAAATATAATAAAGTTTGAATATTGAAACAAATTAATATATGTTTATCTTCTACAGTTTTAATTTAAAAAATTTTTATTCAAAAAAACTTTTAGAATTAAATTAATGTCTAAAACAAGCACCGCTTATATTTAATAGACGTATATAATCTAAACTCAATATACAATGTCAAATGGAATAAATAAACCAAAAGATACACGAAAGTCCCTAAAATTAATAAATAAATATTTAAAGGAGACAAATTTTGTTTCTGGTCTTGCTCTTAAAACGCCATTTGTACCTTGAAAACATGAACACACTTAAAGGACCTCTCAAAGAATATAATTTATTTGAAATATTTAATATATTTAAATATTCGAATAAGTAAATTCAGAAATCTCTCAAAGCATGCACTATATCTTCAAAAAACAAATATAGTTCAAAACAATTCCGTCTTCAGTCCTGAAATATATTCAAAATATCAAAATCAAAAACTAACCTGTACCAAACCACTCAACACGTGTAAATGAATAATGTTTCGAGACATAGATCATCTTTATAATTCTGCTTGTGCTTGTTTTAGACATTAATTTAATTCTAAAAGTTTTTTTGAATAAAAATTTTTTAAATTAAAACTGTAGAAGATAAACATATATTAATTTGTTTCAATATTCAAAAAAAAAGTTTGATGCATACTTTTAAATTCTTCAATATGATATTTTCAAGACATTTTGAGATTTTTCTTCTCTCACAAAGTCTATGAATTAAATGAAAGAGAGAATTTAAACACTGATTAAATAAAAAGTAAGTATAGTGTCCCGGTTTCATCAAATTACCAAATTGATATTTCCTACTGAGCTATCCCGTACCTTACGGAGTACTCTAAAAGATCCGGGATGTTACGTAGTACTCTAGGATCTGGGGTTATACGGAGTACTCTTAAAGATCTAGGGGTTTACGGAGTATTCTTAAAGATCTGGAATTTACGAAGTAATCTAAAGAGCGCTAACCTTTTTATCGTGATCGTCTAGTGGCGGGCGAATAGGACGTTACGTTGTGTAGGCAACCCAAATTACACTTAACGAGAGCAAGGAAACAGTGACGGGGGGTTCAAATATTCGAAACACAATAATACCAGAATAATATATTTTTATTAATAATGTTCAAAAGCAACAACCCTCAATAAATGGAAACACATTCATCAGCCTGTGGTTAAATCTACTCTACGCAGTGGTTCGCAAAGTGCCCCAGTGAAACCAATAGCGCCCCGGGTCTAAAGGACTTATTACTACATATTGTTAGGTCGGTACTCGCTCAAATCAGATATCATTCTTATGCAGGGGAAAGGGTAAAGTTATGCAGGAAAAGGGGATACAGCCAGCATGCGCACCTTCAACTGTACTTCCGGTAATCAGTGCTGAACCTCAATTACAATGGGTAAGTTTAAATGGACAGTAAGGTAAGGGTACTTGTGGCATGCTCAGGAGATCTACTTGAAGAGGGGATCTAACCTAATTCGAGTCGACCGGAGAAGTTCCTATCAAAGGAACTGTATCTGACCTCCTCGGGCCCAGGAAGGCTCAGATATTACTGAAGAACGAACCAAACACTACCTGAAGGGTCACATAAACTAATCCCTGGGGACATCACAATACCTCGGAACAATTATCTAGCAATCACTCACACATTCTCACAGTAGCGTTGGATATCTGGAGTTATTTACTTTCTCTATACGATATGTTGTCCTCTACCAGGACTCCCCAGCAATTTACCCTAAAGAACGCCACTGGTTCACATGGAATACAATCTCTCAAAGTAAGCGGGCACATGCATATGACAAATAGGTAACACAAACTGACTAGGACATAATACATAGATACAGTACCCCATCACCCAGGCGTGTTAATGGACGTTACAATAAGAACAAAGAATTCGCAAGTATTACGCAGATAAAGAACCACTATTTACGAATACAGCAAAAGCAATCAGGCACCGAGAGAAAGTATACAATACAAACAGAAACTTGTGAGGGTCGCTTTAGTTATGTACAAAGGCAATGCAATTTAGTTAAAACATTCCGGTTGGATTAAATAACAGCGGAACAAAAATACAAGAATGGAAAGCGAAGTACAATGAACGAGCGTGCAGTCATTAATTTCACATTAACACAAAGGTGGTAATTAAAAAATGTACAGCATGCAATTAATCAGAAGCATTTAAAAGAAGTTTACTTACTAAGAGTTACCAAGGGACACTGTTATAATTACTATTATCTAGAATATGTTACTAAGTTGCTCAAGAGGTTTATTTCTCAGAACCTCCCTCTCGAATGAATTCAAATACCATGAGGACGCTATAAGGTCCTTGTTCTCCTCTGTTATTGTCACTAATCACAAACGTGTCAAGTTACAGCGCCACAGAGCATTTTGAATTTATATGATCTATCAGGGACTCTGTGACTCTTATGATCCTTAGAGAATCCGGATCTCTTCACTACACTCAATAAAATCTAGATCTTTCAACAACTTTCTATGACTAAGTAAATTAATCGAACAGATTGTTCAGTTTCTAATAGATAAATCATTTGATATAATCTTACAAATTACACCACTCAACCTGAAAAAGTTCTTTTTCCATCAACATTTGGCACTGATCCAGAAACAGACCCATACAATTTCAATATCAGTTACCTCAGGAAAATCACCTAGAGAAAAAATAATATTATTAGATCATCCAGAGCATTTTGTTGGTGTGTTACATAGCATTGATTTATATTCTAAATTAACCAACTAAACATAAAAAGTCTAGACTACATAGTAAGTTAAAATGAACCAACCTGAAGAAATTATATTCCTCTGAATATTTGATCATCTGATAATTTGCGCCAATCAATTGGCTGTATAATTTCAATCCACCTCTTAAATAACTTGGGATCTCTCTTGGGAAAACGATGTCTACGGCTGGTTAGATCTTGACACCCATTTACACAACATTTCTTAATATATCCCATTTTCAAGTACTGTATTGAACTCAATATTTGAAAATACACTAGTTCAGATGCACTAAACTGTTTTGAACTCAACTCTCACGAAATTTAATGAAAAAAAATATGAGATGTACCCGAGGTTGGGCCATAACAAAACGTAAACAAAACCACCACTTCTTTTCAAAATATATGACCATTATTACAACTATGGCTAACGGCTGATGGTAGCGGTACCTAGCGGTGAAATCAAAAAGTATAAGTTGATGGTTAGCGCTAACTATTGACTGGTTAGTTTTAGTTGGGGATAAGGAGTGTCCAATCTATATATTCTTCTTAATCTATGTCCTGAGGTCTGAACTTTGTGCTGTGCGGGATGAGATCAGGGAGTTGCGCAACTCGGTTGATTATTGCTCTGACAAGGTGGCTGAATTCGTTGTCCAGACTCGATGAAGCAATAAAGATGACCAACCAATTGAAAGCTGAAAATGAGAACCTGAAGAAAAGGGTGGAAGTCATGGAGATAAAGGTCGACAACATGAAATAAAACTTGAGAAACAATAACATAGAAAAAATGTAAGTATCCGAACGGAAAAACGAGAACTTGTTGGAAATAATTCAGAAGATTGGAGTTATGTCGGTGCAACGTAGCTCGGTGAACGCGAGTACCTACAAAACTGGAGAATAAACCGAATAATATTGTTGTTAGGTTCAACAGGAAGATTGACAGAGATTGTTTTTTATCGGCTATGAAATTTAAGAAAAATGAGATGTGCGGAAGATCTTGGTTGAGTTTGGTTAATATCTCGGAGCGGTTTTACGTGAATGAGCACTTGACAACAGCCAACAAGATTTTGTTCCAGGAGGCAAGAATAATAGCGAAGGAGAAGAAATACAAATATGTGTGTGTTCAAAATGGAGGTGTTCTTATTCGGAAGGATGATGGAACCATGATTCTTCAAATTCATTGTAGGATATAATGAATAAGTTAAAAAAAGACTTTCTATTAATAATAATAATTTTTTTCGGGTTTATTCACCTAGTTTAAAATAATGCGTGACATGCGCACAAAATTGATGAACTTCATTCATTTGAATTTTTTATTAAATAATTATAATATTGTTATTAAAATGTGCGTGACATGCGCACAAAATTGATGAACTTCATTCATTTGAATTTTTTATTAAATAATTATGATATTGTGTTTATAATAAAATGATGGTTGAAAAGAAGTATTCTTAATGATGAACTAATAGGTACTAAAAGTTATTACATATTTAGAAGGTGGAGGCGTATTCATTGCAATTCGAATAGTATATAAGGCTCAAATTTTGCTAAATTTCAACAGTAAAGCTGAAGATCTCTGACTTCTAATTCCTATTGAATAATATTAAATTATATTTATGTTGTATTTAGTTGCCGCCCGGAGACAACTATGCTTCGTCATCCTTCATAAACAAATTATAAATAAACAAAAACAGAATATTCGTCAATATTCATGGAACTAATGAAGTTTAATTAAATTAATAATATACTGAATTGTTTCAGCCGTTACTATTAGGTAGTGGATCATAATTAAAACAAATTGTAGAAATTACTATGTTTTACTACCAATAAAAATATATTTTACACATTTTCTTGTGACTCGAGTTTCGGGAAATGAACTATCCCATCATCAGACAACTGAAGACCTAACAGTGGTACAGAGGTATTTAAACAAAAGTGATAAATATTTTGAATATTTCAATAGATAACACCTTATATTGGTACAGAGGTTTACAAGCGGAACGTGATAAAAACCAGGTTAAAAAAGAGGGGCCTTCTAACAGATATCGGAATGTCGGCAATCGACAAAGAAGGTTATTAAACAGATGGTACCCAAATATCTCAAATAATTTTTTTGGGGTCACATAGTTCCGTACAGTTATTCATTATTTTTACGTTATTTTGTTGTACATCTCAAATATTTGGATTTACATAGCTCCATACAGTCATTCATTATTTTTTAAATTATTTTTATTGTGAACGAATTTGAAAATTTTAATAATCAAGTTTCTTTTCATTTGAATCTACATGTAAAATTTTCTCAAGATTTTCTTTTGTCGAAAGGAATAACTAATTTCTAAAGAATGAGTGGCAAAAGTTGAATTTTTGTTTACTTTTCATTAAATTAATTTAATGTTTGTTGAAAAAGGTTTTAAACAGATGTTACTTTTTGAATATCTCAAATATTTTCGATTTACATAGCTCCGTACAGTCATTCCTTATTTTTACATTATTGTTATTGTGAACTAATTTGAAAATTTCAACAGATTCTGGATAATCGAGTTTCTTCCCTTTTGATTCTACATGTAAAATTTTAAGATTATCTATTCTGGGAAAGGAAAGACCGTTTTCTAGACAATGAGTGGCAAAAGTAGAATTGTGTTTATTTTTTATGAAACTCATTTTATGTTCGTTGAAACTCGTCTTGAAGGAGAGTCCTGTTTGTCCTTTATATTTATTACTGCACGTAAAACAAGATAACTCATAAACTCCTGATTTGTGTATGTTTGGAGTAGGGTCCTTTGCGTTAAAAAATACCGATGATAACTTGTTTTGCATTTTGAAGGCAATATTGACATCTGATTTTGAAAAACTATTGGCCACTTTTTGACTTATGCTACCAAAGTACGATAGAGAAATGAATTTTTTATTTTCATCAGTTTTAATGATAGGATGAATTTGGCTCATGGCTATTCTAGATAGTTTCTGTCGAATTAGATTATCTATTATATTGGGGTTGAAACCGTTGTTCGCGGCTATTGATTTTATAATTTGGACTTCAGCTTCGCGGTCATTTTTTGATAAGGGTAATGCGAAGGCTCTATGGATCATCGATTGATACGCTGATATTTTTTGTGAAAATGGGTGATTGGAATCAATAGGAATACATATATCAGTGGATGTGGGTTTTTTGAACACGTTGAATTCTATTTTTCTATTGTGTGTGATATCGAGAGGTCTAAAAATGTAATACTCTTCTTCGATTCTTTTTCTAATTTGAATTTAATTTTTGGTGAATATTATTCAATAAATTAAGAAATTGACTCAGTTCTCTGGATGTTCCGGAGATACACGTGAGAATATCGTCTACGTATCTATACCAGAAATGAATATTTACAGGTAGTTTCGAATTGAAGATTTTATTTTCTATTTCTGACATGAATATGTCTACAAGGAGTGAACTCAGTGGTGAGCCCATAGCTAGGCCGTTTAATTGTTCGTATATTTTATTATTAAATTGAAAATAGTTTTTGTGCAGGCATTGTTCTAAAAGGGCAATGAAATCACCGTGTATCACGGAATTTACATGTGATTTTTCAAGAATTTCTGAAGCTATCATTTCTCGGTATATTTGGAAACATATTATCCACATCCAGGCATACTAGGTAGGAATTATTTGGTAAAGAAAAATTTTTTAACTTCGTTGTTAATTCTATGGAATTTTTTATTGTGTATTTCGGAGTGAAATTAGTAAGCTTTTTAAACATTTCATTTAATTTTTTCTCTATTTTATAGGAAGGGCTGCTAATAAAGGAAACGACTGGGTGAATTGGTGCATCTTCTTTGTGAGTTTTTATTAGACCGTAGAGTTTTGGTGGGCTAGGATTCATATTTATGAGATGATAATTTGATTGAAATAAGGAGATGTCTGGCAAAGTTTTTCTCAATGATTTTTTAATTTTAGTCGTCGGGTCAACGGGAGTTTCTACGATATCTTGATTTTTAATGAAATCATTCATTTTCTCTATGTACTTCGATCTAGAAAGGATAACTGTGGCATCTGATTTATCTGCTTTTGTGAAGGTAAGATCATCGGATTGAATTTTTTCTTTTATGGATATGATTGTATTCAAAATATTATTGTTAGTTATGTTTCTGTTGTTTCTAAGGGTTTTTGAAATTTTTGAGGTAATTTTATCCACCTCATCCTTATATTTAAGTGTTAGGTCTTCAGTTGTCTGATGATGGGATAGTTCATTTCCCGAAACTCGAGTCACAAGAAAATGTGTAAAATATATTTTTATTGGTAGTAAAACATAGTAATTTCTACAATTTGTTTTAACATTAATAATAGTTCAAATAAGATACCTGATCTGATATTGTGCAATAAAAGTAAAATACAACAAATGTCCCATGCTTGAATTCACTTTGTTGAATAAGATGCCCATCATCTATACCTTGAGTTCTTATTTGATGTAAAAAATCCTCATTATTTTTGGAATTGTTTTCAGAACCTATTATTACCCTCCAAAGTTGCAAATTATATTCTGGTTAATTGTCAAATTTTCAACATCAACTGGGAATTAGTACTGAATAATGAAGACATAAATGAAGATGTAGAAAATGTTTATAATATCCTTAATCGTATTTTATTCGAAAATGTGCCTAAATCTGGGAAGCCAATACTACCCATCTTATTGCTCCTATAAAACAATCAAACTGATTCAATCTAAGAAAAAAAATCATGATAAGTGGAAAATTTATAACAATCTGAAGGATTTTCAAAAGTTTAGGGAGCTGCGAAAACTTTGTAAGAGCTGCAAGAGGTCGGATTTCGATAAATATCTGGAAAGTGTGGTGTCCGAAATTTCGGAGAATTCTAGGCGCTTATTTAGTTCCATTTCAACCATGGCAATATTCCATCCAAAATGTATTTGGGAGACACTTGCGCTTCGTCGGGTGCGAAATTGTTTGCTTCTTTCTTTGGGGGTAACTTCGAAATGCCTTCAAATCGAAGCTGTGTGCGGAATCCAGATTTTGTTGACAACTGTTACAGCACCAACTTCTATACATTAAACCGTAGACGAGCTAAATACATTAAGCTTCCTATCAATTCTTGATATGTAGTTTTTTGGTCGCATATCTCACCCTCCAAATCATTCGAGGGTACATTATTGTCAAGAGGTGTACAAACAATCTCACAATCTGACATTTTGAATCGTTTCAGTAAACTATCAATGTATTCCTCTTGATCTATAGTTATATAATCATTAGTTCTCCTTATTAGAATTCCTAGACATTGTTTTGCTTCATCTAAATTTTTAACTTTAAATGGATGATTAAGATTTTCATAGATAAAATCAATTTCATTTTAGTCCGCAGAAAAAACCATATTATGATTTTCCTTTGAAATAAAACCCTCAGGCTGTTCCATGAAAACGTTTTCTTTCAAAATACTGTTAAGAAATGCAGTTTTCACATCTAAGTGTATAACTTTTATATTTAATCTAACGGCTAATCCTAAGAAGAGTCTAAACGTTGAGTGTCTCACCAATGGAGCAAAGGTTTCACTATAGTCAATGCCTTCTTTCTGTGTATAACCTTTGGCTATAAGCCTTGCTCTGAACTTCTTTTTATTCTCACGATCACTCTCCACTTTAAAAACCCACTTACACTTTACCACTGTACTGCCGTTGGTGGATTCACGAGCTCCCATGTGTCATTCTCATGGAAAGACTGTATCTCTTCCTTCATAGCTTGCACCTAGTGATCTGCCCTATAAGAGCATCGCTCACTGTCTGTGGACTTTCTATTGATTCTGGAATTCCATCAGAATCGGATGAACCATTGAAATAGGTGGAGAAATCTTCAAACCTCTTCTTCTTTGGTTCTCTCTGAGATTTCCGTGAAACCGTTTCTACTTAATTCTCTAGCAGTTGGTCAGGAATATATTCAACATCAGATGAATCAAGATCATATGGTGAAGTTACATCTGTTTCGGAAGAACATGATTCAGATTCTTTCTCCACTGAAGCTGGATTCTCTTCTGAAATTGGTTCCTGAGGTGATTCTTCTGTGTTTTTTAGATTTCGTTCAATAATGGTAACATCACGGCTGACGATAACCTTTCTACTGACTGGGTTAACGCACCTGTAACCCTTCGTTGTCTCGTCCTATCCTACCAATGTATGCTTTACTGATTTTTGGTCCCATTTCTTCCTATTTACCTCAGGCACATGAACCATCGCTGTGCTTCCATATAACCTTAAGTGGCCACGATTCGGTTTTCTTCCGTCCACAGTTCATAAGGCGTTTTTGATATCTTTGAACTAGAAGAACGATTCTTTAAGTAACAAGCCGTATTGACCACTTCGGCTCAAAGATTCTCACTTAAACCATTATCAAACAAAAGACATCTCGTCTTTTCAACAAGCGTTCTGTTGAATCATTGAACCAGTCCGTTTTGTTCAGGAGTATGGCTATTTGTTGTTTGATGAATGATGCTGGAATGCTGCAAATATCTATCAAAATCTTTATTGCAATAATCGGTCCCATTATCGCTCCTCATCACCTTAATTCTGGCGTTCTGCTGATTTTCCACGAAGCTTGTAAAGGTCTTGAATTTTTCGAAAACCTCGTCCTTAGTCTTCAAAAAGTAAATGAAGCACATCCTTGAATAATCATCAATGAAGGTGAGGAAATATTGTTGCTCCTCCTAATGAAGTGGTTTCCACTGGCCCACATAAATCACTGTGAATAATTTCAAGAACATTTTTTGCACGAGAACCTTCTTCTGGAAATGGTAACCTGGAATGCTT
The DNA here is from genome assembly GCA_034642435.1 of Megalocaria dilatata. Lineage (NCBI taxonomy): Eukaryota > Metazoa > Arthropoda > Insecta > Coleoptera > Coccinellidae > Megalocaria > Megalocaria dilatata. The sequence continues at coordinate 70,045,467 of CM067857.1, read as the reverse complement.
TCCTTTGCAACATACTTCAGATTTATCGATCCTATTCTGGCTTCTGTAGTTAATCCCATTCACTATTTTGGCTGTCATCTGTAGATAATTATTATTAATATAACCAAGTCTTCTATGCTAGGTTTCTGAGCCTACTACCTGAAAACATAAATAATGATTATTCCAAATGTTCAATTTGTATACATTATTTTTCAGGTTGGCTGTTGCAACAAGTATTCCTTGACGGTTATAAATCTTACAACCCTTCCCGTCAAACTGTACTTTTAATTATTTGCGACACCGATAAGAGATTTGTAGTTAAACCTAGGACGTACTGTACTCCTTTTAACAGTATATCATGCTTCTTATCTGTCAACATCTGAATTTTCACATCTCCAGCACATTCAACTGAAATTTTGGTTCTATTTGCTACAGTAATTTTTTTCAAATCTGGATTTCTGGAATTAATTATCCATTGTTTATTTGCTGCCAAATGAGCACTTGCTCCGCTCTCAACATACCAATCTGTGATATCAAAGTCACCTATCGTGAACACAGAACTGTAGCCACCATCGAATTTACTTGGGCATTTTGACATATAGTGCCCATTCTTCTTCACTGGTAACAAATAATATTGTTGAGATCCTTCTTGTTTAAATTCGACCGGTGAATCATTTCTCGAATAGAATTATCATATCCTTCAGCATCAGATGATTTGTCTTTACGATTTTTACCTACGCTCTCTTTCGACTGCTTACGATAATTAAACTTTCTATTTACAGCGAATGCACCATTATTACCGTTAGTATCACTATCTGTCTGCATATCTAGGAGTTTTGTATTAATGGAATCTGTTGTAATGTTCATACCTGAATGCTCAACAGCCATTATCATGGGGGCAAACTTATCAGGAAGACCAGCTAACAATAGAGATCCTACCCACATTTCATTAATGTCAAATCCTGTTCTTCTTAACTTGTGGGAAGTTTCGACTATTTGATTGATGTTTGACTCCATACTACCATGATTATCTGATCTGACTGATATCAGCGCGCGTAAAAGACCTATTTTTCGCATGAATCTGCTGTCATCATAAAGTTTCTTCAGGCGAGTCCATACCTGTTCGGCTGTCTTGGAATCCTTCACATGTGGAAACAACGATGGTTAGAACTAGCTTTGCCTTTGCTTTGATTATAGTCGAAGTGTCCATTTCACTTACCGTCGATGCCTTTCTCCAAGCCTTCAAGTAAAAATACATTCTCTACTGCGAAAGCCCACTCATCATAATTCTCACGTCCTGAAAATTTTGGTACGCTCATGAGGTAACTGGCGGCCATTGCTTTTTGTCAAATGAACTCACATGACACGATACTATTTAAACTATGCCAAACAACTCACTAACTTTTATAATATTAAACTTAATAGTCCTGGGCCCAGAACCTGTTGTTTATTAAGTTGGTGGAAACACAATTTTATAATTACTCTGTTTGTGAATAAATAAACACGTGGTTTAACTAAGGCTATATTTCAAAGTGTATGTATCTACATCGGGTAAACTTACTATCTATATGAAAAGGGGAAAGAGTAACTAAACTCAAGCCTAGACCTAAAATCTCGGTCACAGAAAATTTACAGAACGTAAAGTAAGGAGTTCAAACTTTTGGTATACATTAACACCATTGGTGTATTTAGTTTATTTATGATTATGTGTATATAGACATAATCATATATAAACTATATAGTTTATCTATGATCATCGGAGATTGAACGCCAGTAATATATCGCACCTCATTTATGGGGAATGCAGATGTAACGCATGTGCCAATAAAAGAAGTTAACCGGTAGTTAACTATGGAAGACCATTTTCATTAATGGCAATAAATTGTGGCCAAAATGCTAATTCATGAAACCTACCGAAAGTGTTATGAATTTCTAATTCTGTAATTACCTCGCTGCTATGATCTAGATTTTTTCGGAAGTAACGGAACCTCCGCCTCAGTCTCAGTCATAGCATGGCTTATGTCGTCAATACTTATGTTATCCCTACAATTTTCTTCATCAGATCGTTGTTAAATACTAGGTTTACATATTTCGTCGACATTTTCTGTGGTTTGAGATCAAATTGAAACCAAAAATTCGCCATCCCAGTAGAGCGAAGGCTATGATAAAAAGATAAAAGAAAATTAAACTAAAACGCTCTAGTTTGAGCTGGCGATTTTGTCCGTCCGTACTTGAAACATCCTACTTCAAAAAATGTCTCATAGTGCATAGTGCCAATGAAAAGATAAATTAAACTTGTCTTTCCTGAATGAATCCCAAATTGTCAACCTAATAGTGAAAATGCAAACTATTACTCCCTATCTATTTATTTCAACTTGGCAATTAAAATAGTGACTCTTATTTACAATATACTACAATTTTACAGTTAGCCTGAGGTCCGAGATTTACGTAAGGACTTATCTTTGAGGTTATCCTGGAATATTGTTCTCTAAGGGGTCGAAATGATAGTGCTTTCTCTAAGAATAGTTCCTATTCTGCATATAATCAGCAGGTGTTCAGTCTCAAATTCTTCCAAATGACCATTAGAGCGTCCGGAGCCAAGATGGTGCGGTAATAAGATACTCTAAACTGGCACAAAGAAGATTGTCTGGTATTCAGATAATCCAAGCAAAAAGGCAATCGAGTGAGATTGTTCAGTTCTAAGAACATTAGGTATAAAATCTCCGGTACAAAGATCTTCAAAGGCGTCTTTGTACCGGGGATCTTAATATCGGAGATCTTAGTACCGGAAATCTTTGTACCGGAGATCTTTGTACCGGAGATCTTTGTACCGTAAATTTTAGTACCTGATGTTCTTAGAACTGAACAATCTTACTGGAGTGACTTTTTGCCTGGATTATCTAAATACCAGACAATCTTCCTTGTGCCGGTTTAGAGTATCTTATTACCACATCATCCGCATTACCGCATGGTTCCTGACGCTCTACTGGTCATTTGGAGCAGATTGAAACTGAACACCTGTTGATTACATGCAGAATAGGAACTATTCTTGGAGAAAGCACTGTCATTCCGACACCTTGAAGTAAAAAAACTTCACTTACGTAAATCTCCAACCTCAGGCTTATTGTAAAACTAATTTATATTGTAAATAAGAGCAACATTTTTTATTGTAAAGTTGAAATAAATGGATAGGGAGTAGGAGTTTGCATTTTTGGTATCAGGTTGACGATTTGGGATTAATTCAGGAAAGACAAGTTTAATTTATCTTTTCCTTGGCGCACTATGTGGCATTTTACGAAGTAGGATGTTTCAAGTGCGGACGGACAAAAATCGCTAGCTCAAGCTAGAGCATTTTAGTTTCATATCCTTTTATCTTCTTATTTAGCCTTCGCTGTGGTGGGTTAGCGATTTTGGTTTCAATTGTGCTATTTAGTTTCTTTAAACTTTCATTTGTGGTAACTTCTCAGGTAACGTCTGTCACGCATAATGTCGTATTAATATTACAAATAGAACTGTAAAGATATGAAATTGTTAATGTTCATAATGGATGATAATGCAGAAGATTCAGTATAACAAATGAGACTATTGGGGGATGACCGGAAATTTGAAAAAAATTGAAACAGATTTTCAAATATCTAAGCATCAACATCATCGTTATTTTTGAACCGAAATTATTTGTTTTGTTTCTCATTCATTTATTGTCACTCAATATCAAACCCCCAACTGCAAAGACACTCTCTGAATCAATCTTCGATTTCGTCTTTCAAGAAGAACATTATGAATCTATAAATCATATTACTTTTTTTGGGGGTTGAAACAATTTTATCTAGGGTGCCTTATGTAGAAAATTAATTAAACCAGTTTGTCCTATCATCACTCGAATTGTATTATTCAATGCTGGAATGTTGGACGGGTGTTATTCCGAAAATATGAAACTAAAACTGGGGAGCTCAACATGAACGGAAAAAGTTCATTTTCGACAATAATATTTTACATGAAATGAAATACAATTAGAGGGTTGCCTTTTATATTTCGGGATTAGAGAACAAAAATAAATATTAATCATCGAAAATCGCTTTATTGTTTTTTAAAATATTCTCCATGAAGATCTATACACTTCTGCATGCGTTTGAACCAATTGTCCAAGCACGTGGGCCACTCTGATTGAGGTATCTCCAAAACATGCATTTTGAATGCATCAATATCTTCTTTAGGTGTCGAAAAATGTTGACCTCTCAGTTAATTTTTTACGTACGGGAATAAAAAGAAGTCATTCGGTGCCAAGTCAGGACTTTACGTCGGATGACTCATCAAACAGAGAGTTTTGGGTGCTCAAAAATGCAGTTGTTTGAGGCCATCTACGGGAGATCGCATTGTCGTGGTGAAGAGTGATCCGTCGTTGGCGGTTGGTTTTCCTCAATTCTCGGAAGATAACTGGCAAACAAATGGTTGTGTACCACTCAGAATTGACTGTTCTGCGTTGTTCTAGGTTTGGTACGGTTGCGACATGTCCAGTTTTTCCGAAAAAAACAAGCGACCATTTGCTCGGAAGTGCTTCGTAACAAGTTGTGTTGGGTTTAGCTCATCTTGAAACATCCATACAGTCGACTGCTTTTTACTTTCTGGCTCATACGCGTAAATCCACGATTCGTCACCAGCCACGATGTCATAGATGCATCTCGAAGCACCGCGATCGAATTTTTCAATCATTTCTCTCGACCAATCGACACAAGCCTTTTTTTGAAAGATTGACAAATTTTGTGGGATCCATCGCGAATAAATTTTTTTGACAGTCAAATATTCATGCTATATTGAATGTATGCTTGTCCTACCAATGCCTAAGGTTGTCTCAATCTCACGATAGGTCACATGACAATCTTTCAATATCTGTTCTCGCACAGCATCAATGGAACATAAACTGATTTTGGACGACCTTCACGAAATTTATCTTGGAGCAAACTACGACCTCGATTGAATTCACCATACCATTGATGGAGCTTCATCGCCAAAAATTTAATTACGTTCATCGATGCACTGTTGCTGAGTTAATCCACGTCGAAAGTTGTGAAAAATAATCTCACGAAAATGTTCACGATTTAATTCCATTTTTTGGCCGAGATGAAGTTACTGTAAACAATACAAATATCGCTCGTATGTTCTGAATACGCATAACCTCAACAATGTCAAACTTTACGATACAGCTGTCAGTTGCCAGATTGCAACACTAGGGTTAGTTATTTATGGCGAACGGGCGTCTGTCCACCCTACCACTGCGTCCGCACGGACTATTGTGGTTCACCCCTAATTTATATCTCCCCGACGAGATCCAGTTTTTGGATTAAACTGATAATCTTGTTCGGGGGTAATTTTTTCAGTTCGCAGTGGGCTATAAAAGCCTGACCAATGACCTCGAATCTGATGCAACTCATCGCTGGGCACTCTGAGACGATGTGCATGGCTGTTTCAGTGTCCTCAAGATACAACCCGCATTCATCGTCTTCAGCCAGACCGATTATGTGCAAATGCGCTTTCGGTCTGCAGTGACCTGTCATAATTCCGACAAGGGTTCTTAGTTTGGCCCTATCCAGACCTAGCGCTAGGTTCGCCATCTTTTTATTCGAAGCTGTTCCAAGGAACAACTTCGAATGTTTCAGGCCAGAATGGCTCTGCCAGAAAGACTCTAGCCTTGAGTTCATTCTGCCTGTTATCGCCTCGTTAGCCACATCATGTGGTATTCCCAGGAATAGTTCTGGTTCTACCAGAGGCAGCGCAGCTCCAGCAAACGCCAGCCGATCTGCTCGTTACCCAAATAGTTTGAGTGGCTCGGTATCCAAACCAGAGTGACTCCGTTATACATAACGAGCCTGTTTAAAGACGTGCGGCAACTCCAGACTGTTCTCGAGGTACAAGAGCTGGATTTCAAAACTTTTAGTATTGACTGACTATCAGTAAATATTTTGATTTCACCGTGGTGGATTTGCCGTTTTATCAGCAGTTCTGCCGCGGTCTCAATGGCAAATAGTTCTGCCTGGAATATGGTTGCGTTTTGACCAAGACTCAATGAGATTTTAATTCTCAGTTTGCTCCCATAGACTCACGCTCCCGTTCCGTTCGTCGTTCGCGAGCAGTCTGTGAACAAGCCAGGGTCGGTCCTCAATAGAACCGCAGCATGCTGGGTCCATTCGTCCCGGCTGGGGACGATTACATTGAAATGCCGTTCTTGGCTCGTGACTTTTGACATTAGATCCGAGGGCATTGATAAGGGTACTGTTCGTTAAAAGTTATAGTTTGTATGTGGTCCGTTCCGCTTCCCTCTGCACGAGTAGGTGCAGGGGTGGTAGATTTAGTAGGATCTCCATGGCTGCCGTGGGTGTGGTGCGAAACGCACCTGTAATTGCAAGGCAAGCCTGTCTCTGTAGTCGGGTGAGCTTTTGTTCGCCAACCGTTTGTTGGCCTTTCTTCTACCACACTATAGCGCCATACACTATCCGTGGTCTAATTACCATAGTGTATATAGCCAGTACAATTGCCTGGTCTTTGAGCCCAAGGTATTACCACAGATCCGCCTGCAAATCCAGGAACCCGTTCTGGCTTTATGACTCTCTTTATCTACGTGTGCATTCCAACTGAGGGTTTTGTCCAGGACTATTCCCAGGTATTTTGCCTCAAATGAGAATTTTATTAGTTCACCACCGATAGTCGGCGGTTCTAAAACATTCAACTTCCGTTTTTTATTGAATGGTACTATAACTACCTTTTGTGGGTTAAGAGACATGTCTTCCCGTATACACCATTTGTCAATAGTGTTCAGTATCTCTTGAGGGACGGCCGATATCGTCGCCTTCGATTTACCTTTCACTATGACTACCAGGTCATCAGCAAATGTTTGAACGTCGACTCCCCACAGCGAAATGCGGTAGCAGGTCATCAACGAGAAGAGTCCACAGTAAGGGTGCGAGAATACCTCATTGCGGACAGCCCTTCGCAGCCTTGAACTCTAAGAACTCATCCTGGTACGAGGTCGTTATTATTCTGCCGCATAGCATTGCCTGTATCCATTTACAAATTAGCGGGTCGATTCCTCTCGCAGAGATAGCCTCAGCAAGAGAAGCCGGCAGCGTATTGTTAAAAGCACCTTCAATGTCCAGAAACGCTAATAGTGCTATCTCTGGATTATCAAGAGATTGGTTTAATTTTCCGACCAAATGGTGTAATGCAAGTTCTGCCGATTTGCCGACCTGGTAGGCGTATTGATGAGGCTAGAAGGAATGTCAATTAGCACCTTTCCCTTGATATGGACATCAATCACCTTTTCCAGACTCTTTAGCAGGAACGATGTCAAACTTATTGGTCTGAACGAAAAGGGTTCCGGTTCTGTTCGTCCCACTTTTGGTGTATAGACCACTTTAGTTATTGTCCAGCTTTTAGGGATAACCCCCCAAGCCAGACTTGTTCTAAATAATTTTAGGAGATGCGGAATCACAACACCCATGCCCTTTTGAAGTAGGGCTGGAAACATTCCGTTTACCCTCGGTGTTTTGAAAGGTTTAAAAGACCTAATTTCGTTTCTGACCGCTTGTGCAGTGACTATGTTTTTGGATATTCGCCAGTTGTCCCTTCCAGGCCAGACTGAATGCTCAGGATTAGATCTGGTGTTTGTATCTTCCAAGGTTTGACATCCAGAAAGCTCCAATGTTTCTTTTCTGGTAGCAGTGAAACCACCCTCCGGTTGTTTGAGCGAACCGATTGTTCTCCCTGGTTCTCTTGAAACAATCTTGTTTATTCTGGCAGTTTCGGTGGTATCATTCATACCCTCACAGAACTTGCCCCACAAATCCCCTTTGGCCCTTCAAATGCTCTTATTGTAGAGTGTTAGAGCTTCCTTGTATGTGGCCGGTCACTTTGGCTCAGAATGGCTCAGTCAGAAAGACTCTAGTCTTGAGTTCATTCTGTCTGTTATCGTCCGCTTAGCAACGTTATGTGGTATTCCCAGGAATGGTTCCGGGCCTACCAGAGGCACCGCAACTCCATCAAACGCCATCCGATCTGCCTCTTCGTTACCTAAATAGTTTGAGTGGCTCGGTATCCAAACAAGAGAGATTCTGTTATACATACCGAGCCTTTTTAAAGCCGTGCGGAAACTCCAAAATGTTTTCGAACTACAACAGCTGGATTCCAGAGCTTTTAGTACTGACTGACTATCAGTAAATATTTTGATTTTGACCTGGTGAACTCTGACCGCTTGTGCCGTGGCCTTATTTTTGGATATTCGGCAGTTGGCTCTCCCGGGCCAGATTGAATGCTCAGGATTGGATCTGGTGTTTGTATCTTCCAAGGATTGACATCGAGGGAAGCTCCAATATATCTTTTCTGGTAGCAGTGAAACCACCCTCCGGTCGTTTGAGCGAACCGATTGCTTTCACTGGTTCTCTTGAGAGAATCCTGTTTATTCTGGCAGTTCCGGGGGTATAATTCATACCCTCACATAACTTGCCCCACAAGTCCCTCTTGGCCCTTCTAATGCTCTCATTGTAGAGGGTTAGAGCTTCCTTGGCTCCACTTTGGCTCTGTTGAATAATCTTCGAACCTTCTTTCATTGTTTATTCAGATTGTTATTCCACCAAGACGAATTTCGGTTATCCTTTTTACATCTTAGTGGGCAGTTTTCGTGATAAGCGGAGACCATGGGAGTTTTGATTTGTTCTGCCAGGATCTCCAAGCGATTCTGCTTGAATAGTTTAGACATACACGTACTAAGGTTAGCCCGGAGGGTTTCTACATGACCAATCCAGGCTCAGGTCTGTTTCTTTAGCATTTCTGTAGTATTCTAATGGTCTAGGACCTGTTTTTATACTGAAGAATATATGCCTATAGTCTGAACTTGATGGTTCAGTAGATACTTTCCAATCGGAAATCTTATTGTTAATGAAATTAGTACTTATAGTGAGGTCTAAAACCTCCTGTCTATAAGGGGTAACAAAAGTTGGTTTGTTACCTTTATTTACTACTGTTAAGCCCTCTTGAAGTAAGTAATCTAGAAGTGACTCACCTCTATGGTTGATGTCCGTGCTGCCGCAAACTGTGAGGTGAGCATTGGCATCACATCTAATTATCAGCTTGGTATTTTTCTTTCTACAGTGGCGGACTAAATCCCGCACGGCTGTTGGTGGGGGTCCTTCGGTAGCTCTGTCTCCAGAAAAGTACACAGAACAGACAATAAACTCCGTCGCATTCCTTACCCCCTGGCAGCGGACATGAATGGATGTCATGTTCCCTGTGCAGAACTCTGAAAGAACGAAATAGTTTATTTTTTTCCTTACAACTATACAGGATCTCAGCCTCCCAACTGAGATCCCGGCCACAATAGTTCCTGGAATTCCTCCGAGTCCACTTACCTTACCCGAGGATGATATTCAGGATTCCTGGATTAGTGCAATGTCTATCTGCTCCTCTATGAATCTCCTGCCAAGGGTTAACGATGCAGCCTTAGCATGTTGGAGATTGGCCTGTTACAGCGTATGACCTCTTCTTCTACGTCGGCCTCGGTATGTCCTAGGAGGACGACTTTTTGCCACCTTCCCCTTGGTCGCTGGCCGACTTCTTAAGGGGGGGGTTTTCCATGGATGGGTTTACCCTTACCTTGGAAACCTTTCCTATCTTGTTTCAGGACCCTGGAGGTGGGATTTAGCCCGCTCTCCCTTGAGCCCCTTTTGATTTTTACTCTTACCGACTGGGGCACTTACTTTGAAGAAAACGCGGCCTCAGTCCTCAGTCGCCTGGGGAACAAAGGATTGTCCCTCCTTGTCAGGGTTATTTTTATTTATCTGTGTTTCCATATGTGGTCCAACGAGTACCAAGAGATATAAGATGTCGACCCCAGTAGAGTCCCGCGGTGCTGGGGTAAGGCTAATGAAACCAGAGGTCGCCCGGTGTCTGAAGTTCGCCTATTAGGACTGATCTACCCATCAGACATGCAGACTTCGGCATATGCTGTTCCACCTTGTCTTGGGGGAAACTTTATTGTGTTTACCAAACACTTGATCCAGACAATTAAGCCAAGATCCCCACCGAGGGAATGTCCGCTAGACATGACAACTGACAACATCCGATCAGCTGTATAAGAGTTGAGATACTCAACTGGCATCGTTTCCCCTGTGCACCGTTTAACGTTGCCCAGGGTGCACCACTTGGAGGTCAATCTACCACATCCCAACACTAGGGTTTTCCAATCCAGAAATATAAAAGTCAACCACGTAGAGCGATAAATAAACTGTACTCGAACGTTACTATCAACACCTGCAGTCATTCTTTAGCTTGTGAAATATAAATACGACAAACATGTAGAACAAGTGTGCACACTCCTCTCCTCTCAGAATCCATTCGGTGGTACCTAGACTTCAAATGCCTATAGATTTATTGCATTATGACAAATTTGTAAACGTTGAGAATCCCCAAATGGTAGCAATCGTTTCCGGAATTTATTGTAAGCATTCGATAATTAGTGTAACAAAAGTATGCCGAACCTTTGATGGTATTTTTTTACTACAACTGTATTTTGTTCTAGGTCTTTTATTTGTCATTCAATTGTGTTTCGTGTGACTATGACGATTTATATGTTATCGCTGCTTATAAAATATAGAAAGTTTGTTTTGTCTACGGTCAACATAATTCATTATTTTGTTATAGATACTTGAGTCTTTCATGTTGATATTATGATCTTGCAGTTTCTCAGCTGTGCCATACGAACTGTTTAGTGTTATTCGATACTTCAGATTATTTGGTTTCTAATGATTATATATGGCCTTAAAAACATGAAAAGTCTTTTAGAAATGTTGATATATTTATGCCTGTTAATACACATGACACAGCATTCGGAATTATAAACTTTTTTTATTCTTATCTGCTATCATTGACCTCATTATTTTTTCTTTAACCAATAAGAAGGTTTATTTCATTCATTCAGTCCACCTACAAATAGACCTTCCAATGAACTTTGTTAATTTCCCTCTTTTTGTTATAAGGATGCATTGAGCACATCTAACCGTTAGTCTTTGAACAGACTGTAAAATTATTATTCTCGTACTAGTCAAGCTTGTCGTATGTAGCTTCTGCTTCATTATGAATTATTCTTGTAATAATCATACTTGTCGGATGTAGCCTTTGCTACATCATACACTGTTTCCGCATAGTCGAACTCGTTGCTTGTGACAATTCGGTCCAAGCTATCGCGGTTATTACTGTTAATATAGTAATCCTATTGATCGCCAAAGTATTGACAAATTCATTACATTTGTTTTCAGAGTAACAATCATATCTTTTGACCTGGTTCATTTACAGTAAACCAAGAATAATAGTTCGTTGTTATTATAAGTGTTCGAGTGTTTTACATCAATTCCGTATCATTTTCGTTGATTTGCCTTATTAGATGAACAGAGCTTGATCATTATCGAGATAACTACATACAAGTGCTCTTAAAGTTAAATTGTTTGCTACACTACACCAAATACAACCCACTAAACCTTTCGTAATCGATCATTGCGATTAAGTGATTTCGCAATTGTAAGTTATTTCCAAATACTGAAATAATAAGCAAATTACACCTGGAACATCTCCGAATTATATTCACGAGGTTTCAAGAATACTCCCTGACCCTAAATCCAGCAAAGTGTGTGTTTGGCCAATCCCAAGTAAAATTCCTGGGATACCTAATTTCAGCAGAAGGAACGCGCCCACTGCCAGACAGGATCACAGCGAGCCTCGAATACGCCCAGCCAGTCACAGCCAAGGAGCTTTGTCAATTCCTGGGTATGGTAAACTTATATCGTCATTTCATACCCCGAATATCGAATACACAGGCTCCCCTCTACGAACTACTACTTTCTAACCTCAAAGGGAAGGCCCCTATCAATTGGACACCAGAAGCATCAAAAGCGTTCGAAGCGACCATGAAGAAATTGGTAACAGCTACGCTATTAGCTCGTCCCAAACACGATGCTCGCCTAACCATTGCAAGCGACGCATCGAACACATCAGTTGGAGCTACGCTGCAACAACTGAACGACAGAAAGTGGAAACCACTAGCGTTTTTCTCGAAGAAATTGTCACCTGCAGAAACTCGCTACGGAGCATATGTCCGAGAACTCCTTGCTATCTACCTTGCCATCAAGCACTTCAGACATATGGTAAAAGCTAGAAATTTTACCATCTACACCGATCACAAGCCTCTCACGTTCGCCTTCCAACAGAAGCCAGAGAAATGCTCAGCCCGGCAGTTCCGTCATTTAGATTTAATTTCGCAGTTCTCAACGGATATCCGATACGTACCTGGAGGCCAAAACGTCGTAGCCGATGCCCTATCACGAGTGAATGAACTTACCTCCACATTAGACTACGAAGCGTTAGCTACCTCACAGAAAGACGACGCCGAGATGAAGAAGTTTCTTCAAGGTGAAACAGGATTAAAACTCAGACTAATGAAGCCACTAGGTTCTTCTACCACAATCTACTGTGACACTTCAACTCCCCTGGCAAGACCGTTCATCACTAAACTTTTCCAGAAAGCAGCTTTTGACACCATCCATCGACTTTCTCACCCAGGCACCAATGCTACTGTCAAACTAACGAAACAAAGATTTGTATGGCCTTCTATCAAAGCCGATTGCAGAAAATGGACACGAAACTGCCTAGAATTCCAACGAACCAAAGTTACTCGACATGTAGTCGCACCCGTAGGTTCGTTCACCCAACCATCGAGAAGATTCGAACATGTACACCTCGACATAATAGTAATGCCACATTCGGAAGGTTTCCGATATTGTCTGACATATGTCGACCGATACACACGATGGCCAGAGGCAACCCCGCTGCAAGATCAAGAAGCAGAAACCGTAGCCCGAGAATTCTATATATATCGAGGATATCTCGATTTGGTACTCCTCTACACGTGACCACAGACCGAGGAAGACAGTTCAAATCCTGCCTGTTTAACGAACATGGCAAGTGAACCAAACTCCTCCGAACAACCGCGTATTATCCAGCCGCCAACGGAATGGTGGAACGCAGTCATCGGCAATTGAAGACCGATAGACAGAGACACTTCCGAGAGCGAAAAAAATTCGTATTCAAAGAGCTAAGATCCACGGACTATGTTTTTGTCCGGCATGACGGCCCAAATCATGTCTGCAACTACCATACGACGGATACTTCAGGGTGATAAAACGTAATGAAAAGACTTTCACCATCGACTTGAACGGAAAGGAGTCCACCGTATCGATTGATAGGTTGAAGCCAGCATACGTCATCAACGACGACAAGGAAGACCGGAAAGAACATCCTACAGAAACTCACACGAACAAACAAACAGTGGGCCCAGAAATGCAAAAAACAAAGTCCGGAAGGAAAGTTAACCTCCTGAAGAGATATATACAAACAGTTCGTAACTTCGTTACTGGAAGGGGAGTCTGTGTCGGCAGCCCAAACGGTATCCAATTCCGCCAAAAGATGGCGTCCACTAAATGTCCAGCATAGGGTAGGAATCATCTAAAGAGATACCTGGGGTAAAAACGCAAGCGAAATATGGACCAACAGATAACAGCACTAAATACAAACACCGAACTCAAACTCCCGGAAGGACCTAAAACCTGGGAAGAAGCTAAAGACGGCACAGCGCTGCTCTTATAGTACATCTTTATACATGATGTTTGATTTCGAATCTCGAGATAAGGACTTGAGAGGATTTGCGGCAATATTTCCATCTCTTCCGGATTCCTTCTTTTCCTCACCCCTCCACCTTCTTACCACACTTGGTCTTCGCATCTCGAGAAGAACACACAATTTTTAACGGCTCATCGCTTTCTCACGCGGAAAATTCACACGATATTTATCGAAAATCCACAAAAGACTTTCAAGTTCTGTACAAGAAACTTTAGTATTTAGGTTTAAGTTGAGTGTTAGTTTTAAGTAGAAGAAGACGATTCAGTTGGCGAATTCTCAAATATCACCATTGCCCATGTGGTGTAAAACCTAGAAGACAGTGAAACCGGGTGAGTCCCTTTCCTTCACATCTTTCTTTTCTTGTTTCACTTATTCTCTATCCCCAGCATTTTCTCTCAAGTCTTGGGTATTTGATACTTATTTATTGTGTGGAGGTTTAGTCCAAATTTCGCCCTTTAAATAAATACAGTTCACTAAAAAAAGATCTATAGTTAACACCAAGAAATTGAAATTTGGTTTAATCCCCTACATAAATGGTCCTCCGGCCGGATATAAAAAATTCGGAGTTTCAAAATTCACATTAGGTTTATTTCATACATTTTTTTAATAATAATTAGTCAGCGCCATATGCAACTTTTTAGTTTTATTTACGCATTGCACATAAGGATATCTGCGCGTTAGATATTAACCTCGCACAGATTATTGGTTTCTTTGTTATTCTGCATAAAGTATTTAAATTTTCAAGGGAATTTCGGTGTTATAATAATCGATATTTGAAATTCATTTCGGTGTATTGTTAGATCGTATCTGCAAGTTGATGATTAGTGGTTTAATCATCCTGATTAAAAGGGTATTACTTTCTCCAATTCGATAATATTTTCTTGTAATTTTTAATTTCCTTTTGAAAATGGGAAATGAAACGGATCCGTCTAAAGCTAAGGCTCCCAGTGCGGATGATTTGCGTGCAATCACTAAGATGAAGGGTAAAGCAGATAGGTTGTGGTTAAAGCTTCAGCAAGCTTATGATCTCATTGAAAGTATTCCTTCATCGTTGAATTCTTTTATGATTCGGTCTGCTGTTAAGATAGCAGAGGAATACGAGGTGGCGCTCTCTGAATTGGATGTTTTGGGGTCACGGAATAAAGAGTTAAGTTTAGATACTATGAAATTAGCGAGTGCATTTAATGACTCATTTTATAAAATTCTAGAGGTCAGAGAACAACATAAATCGAAAGTTAACGATAGGTCAGCAGAATCAGCTGGCAGTTCAGATTCGTTCAAATCATCTCTTGGTTTTATGCCACATATTCAAATATCAAGATTTAGTGGCGATCTGGAAGGATTTCCAGGGTTTATAGCTTTGTACGACAAAGTAATTCATAATAATTGTCATTATAAAATAAAACACTTGTTTACATTTTCTACTTTATAAATAAAGTAGAAAATGTAAACAAGTGTTTTATTTTATAATGACAATTACAACTGATTTCTACCAAGCAACGGCCCAATCTATCATAAATTTAATTCATAATAATTCCAGACTTTCAGATGTTGAGAAATTCACTTATTTACTTTCATACTTAGATGGTAGGGCTTTGAATCTTGCGCAAACAGTAGCTTTTGATCCCAACAATTATGAGACAGTATATGAATTACTCTAAAATGAATTCTCTAATGTTCGGGTAGTGGCATCTCATTATCTGAATCAAATTTTCTCGTTGAATCAAATAAAAGCGAATAATAGAAATGCACTGAAGGAACTATGTGATTCACTGCAGGCAAATGTAAATTGTCTGAATAAACTCGACATCCCTGATTTGGGACAATTCATTCTTTTGTTTTGGAGTTTGAAACTTTTGGATCACCACACACGTCGAGATTTCGAACCGAAGTTTTTGAAAAAAGATTTTCCTGATTTTTCTGATTTGATTAATTTCTTTAGAGATCGTTGTGCCATAAATGAATTGAGTGCAAGTGCTTCTACTAGTATATCTACCGAGCAAATCATCAGTCATACGCAGGGCCAGATTTCAAGAATACCGTTCAATAAAAAAGTGCTTATTACGACTAGGGATGAATCTGCGGTTTTGATGAAAGAAAAACTCGAGGTATTGTGTCAATGTTGCAGAGGTTCACATAAGTTCTCGCGGTGTCCACGGTTCCTTAATTCTTTGATTGATGAAAGGAAAAGACTAGTACAAACTCATGCTTAGGACGGCATTCAATTGCCTCTTGTCAATCAAATAACCGTTGTCGTAAATGTGGTAGTGAAAAGCATAACACTCTAATTTGCTATACACAAAGGGAATCTAGTGGATCCTCTTTTTCTGATAGTGTTGCACAGGAAAGTGGTTCACCACAAAAGGATGCTTCCTCTACAAAGGAGGTTAAGATAGTTAACACTTGTTCATTTCTCTCTTCGAATGTTACCTGTATTTTAGGAACAGCTTGTGCTAAAATTCGAGATTTTAATGGGGTTTGGCATAATTGCAGACTTGTATTAGATCCTGGCAGTCAGGTAAATTTCATTACTGCACAATTTGCATCACGTCTGGGCATACCTAAAAGAAAATATGGAATTGCAATCTCGGATGTTGGAAGTACTCAGCTTTCCTCTGTGAAGGGAATAATATCCTGTTCTCTAACTTCGTCATCGGATGGGGACATCTTTCATTTAGATGCGGCTATTGTGGATAAGATAACTTCAGATTTGCCTACCATAAATTTACCGTCGGCTTTACGAAAAAGCTTTTCAATGCTTTCGCTCGCTGATCCTAATTTTGATCGAGCTTCATCAATTGATATGTTACTTGGGGTACAGTCCTACCTGGACCTTTTACCGGACAATCCACAACACATTAAGGGTCAACCATCTTCTATTTTAACCAGACTGGGATGGGTGATCATGAGTACGGTTCCTTCGAGGGAATCTCAGGTTATCGGATCTATTTTCACTATTGTAGAGGCGGAATCACTCAACGACACATTAAAAAAGTTTTGGGAGGTAGAGGAAGTGATACTTCCGCTGGAGAGACGATCTCCTGAGGAAATTTTCTGTGAAGAATATTTTTCGTCAACGACTTCACGGGATTTGACCGGAAGGTATATCACTAGATTACCTTTCAGGGATAATTCTCGTCCTGATTTGTGTTCGAATCGTCAAAGATCCCTGAATCGTCTTTATAAGTTGGAGGCCAGATTTAGACGTGATCCCCAATATCATGAGCTTTATGTGGAAAATTTGAAGGATTATTTGAAGAAAGGCCATATGATTCCTGCTCCTCAACAAGCGGATTATGTAATGACTCATCACGGAGTTCTGAAAACTAATTCGGAACAGAGCAAATTGAGAGTGGTGTTTTCGCCCGCTGAAAAGGGTTCTTCGGGAAAAAGTCTTAATGAAACACTGTTAGTGGGACCTAAATTGCAGAGTGATATTGGTATCTTGGTCACACAGTTTCAGTTATTTCCGGTCGCGGTTACCTGTGATATTAAACAGGTGTATCGAGCTACAATTCTTCATCCGGAGGATTGTAAGTATCAGCATATATTTTGGCGGTTTTCAATGGATGATCCCGTCTTGGAGTGGGAATTGAGAACCGTAACTTTTGGCGTTTCAAGCAGTCCGTATTTGGCGCAAAGAACAATTAAACAACTCATTTTGGATGAGGGTGACAGATATCCAAGAGCAGCTGAGATTTTGAGCTCTAATTGTTTTATGGACGATCTGTTGTTTGGTGCTTTCAGTGAAATCGAGGCATCAGAGTTGTGTAAGGAGTTGGTAGCTCTGCTTCGGTTGGGAGGCTTTGAGCTGGGTAAGTGGGCGAGTTCTCATCCTTCCGTTTCGGAAGCCTGTTCACTTGAACCTAAGGAATTTGGTTTCTCGGATTCTTCGGCTGTAAAGGTGTTGGGATTGATATGGGATCCTTCCGAGGACAATTTTAGATTTGTTGTAGATACAACGCCCACTGTTCTCACAAAAAGGGGCATTTTGTCTCGTGTGGCGCGCATTTATGATTATAACGGTTACTTAAGTCCGGTTACTTTCGCGATGAAGGTTATTCTCCAGCGCCTTTGGTTGCTCAGAATTGACTGGGATGAGCCGTTGCCATCAGAGGTAATGGAATTATGGAACCCCTTAGAGGAGGAATTCCAAATATTGAAGAATATTGCTATTCCACGTTGCATAATCCCTAGTACTCCCTCTAAAATTCAACTTGTTGGGTTTTGCGATGCAAGTATTCTGGGTATGGCTGCAGTCGTATACTTACGTATTGAGTGTGAGGATGATGTTGTCTGTAATTTACTTTGTTCAAAGACGAAGGTCGCTCCTCTGAAAGGTTGGACTGTCAATCGCTTGGAGTTGGGCTCTGCAGTTCTGTTGAGCAAACTTGTCCGTTCTCTGCTTCCAATTGTTAGTGTTCTTCGAGATTTCAAGATTTTGTGCTTTTCTGATTCAAGTACTACTCTTACTTGGATCAGAACACATGTCTACAAGCTCAAGACTTTCGTAGCCAATCGTGTTACACAGATTTTGGAGGCGTGTCCTGAAGCAATCTGGAATTATATACCGGGTGAGCAAAATATCGCTGATCCGGCTAGTTGCGGTCTTAAGCCATCGCAACTGTGGCGTAACGAATGTTGGTGGACTGGTCCTGATTTTTTGAAAAATTCATACTGTGAGTGGCCTCGATGGTCATTTTCTTTCAATGGAGAAATACCTGAAACAAAGGTCATACCTCAGGTTAGTTATGTGGTTTCCGTCGAACCTAATTTCTTCATGGCCATTATGGAACGCTTCTCCTCATTGAGTAGAGCACAACGGGTATTTTCTTATATATTTCGTTCTTTAAGCGCTCTTAAGTCGAAGATTCGGCAGGATTCTTCCTCTTCTGTTACTTCAGGTCCCATTTCGGTGAAGGAATATCGAGAGGCTATGAAGTTTTTCATTCGAATTACTCATAATCGATATTTTCAAAAGGAAATAGTGCTACTTAACATGGGGAAAATGTGCTCACCTAAGTTTCGATCGCTTTGTCCTTTTCTGGACTCTTCGGGTTTTCTGCTGGTGGGGGCAGACTGAAAAATTCTGAACTTCCTTATCACTCGAAACATCCTTTTGTGTTTCACCGTGAATCTCATTTGGCATCGTTACTCTGCGATCATTTCCATCTATTTTCTGGTCATGGGGGTCCAAAATTGGTTCAATCGCTTTTGCAGAGAGCATATTACATTCCGTCAGCAAGAAGTCTAATAAGACAGAGGATTTTTCATTGCCTACAGTGTTATAGATTCCAAGCGGCTCCTGTTCAGCCCCCTATGGCTGATCTTCCCTCCTCTCGTGTGCAACCTTCGAGGAGCTTTACTCATTGTGGTGTGGATGTCGGTGGTCCCTTCTGGACCAAATTTAATTCCAGGCGAAATGCAAAACAGGAAAAAACGTACATAACCTTGTTCGTGTGTTTTTTCTCAAGAGCAGTTCACATAGAGGTGGTGGCAAGTTTGTCTACGGTGGCATTCTTAGCTGCACTCGATCGTTTTATAGCTCGTAGGGGAATGCCATCACATATATATTCGGATCAAGGTAGAAACTTCCGAGGCGCAGCTCGTGAAATTTCAGAAATTAATAGGTTCCTTCAGGCTCAGAACGGGAAATTCAATGGAATTATAACCCACCCTATGCACCGAATTTTGGTGGGATTTGGGAGACCGGTATAAAGAGTGTCAAGTATCATTTGAAGAGGGTAATTGGATCTCAGGTTTTAACGATGGAAGAATTCCAAACGGTGTGCATCCGGATTGAGGCCATTTTGAATTCTCGCCCAATTGGTGTTCTATCTAGCTCACCGAACGATTTTCAAGCGCTGACTCCGGGTCATTTTCTGATTGGTTCGGAGCTTCTTTGTCGTCCAGAGGCTGATATTGTGGAAATTCCCATGGGAGTGTTAGATAGATGGCAATTAACCCAACAAATAGTTCAAGGGTTCTGGAAGCAATGGAGTCGCGAATGCATTGATCAGAATCTCAAACGATCAAAGTGGACTAAAACGATGCCGCCAATAAAGCTGGGTGACGTCATTTTGTGGTACGAACCTGGAGTTTCTCCGGCCGAATGGCCGCTTGGAATTATCCAGGAATTGTGTAAGAGCCCAGATGAAGTAGTAAGAGTTCTTAAAATTCGTACTCGTAAAGGTATCGTTATGAGGCCTACTAACAAGGTGGTTTTACTGCCGTTTAATAATTGATGATATCACACACGGTTCATTAAATTTTTCTCGTTTATTCTTTTTTTTGCTTTATTTTCCTGAATACAAAAAAAAATTAAATTGAATTGGAGAGCGTATACCTCGGTTCGATCGCAAAAATTATTTTGGGTGGGGGGTACGTTTGATTTCGAATCTCGAGATAAGGACTTGAGAGGATTTGCGGCAATATTTCCATCTCTTCCGGATTCCTTCTTTTCCTCACCCCTCCACCTTCTTACCACACTTGGTCTTCGCATCTCGAGAAGAACACACAATTTTTAACGGCTCCTCGCGTTCTCACGCGGAAAATTCAAACGATAATTATCGAAAATCCACAAAAGTCTTTCAAGTTCTGTACAAGAAACTTTAGTATTTAGGTTTAAGTTAAGTGTTAGTTTTAAGTAGAAGAAGACAATTCAGTTGGCGAATTCTCAAATATCACCATTGCCCATGTGGTGTAAAACCCAGAAGACAGTGAAACCAGGTGAGTCCCTTTCCTTCACATCTTTCTTTTCTTGTTTCACTTATTTTCCATCCCCAGCATTTTCTCTCAAGTCTCGGGTATTTGATACTTATATATTGTGTGGAGGTTTAGTCCAAATTTCGCCCTTTAAATAAATACAGTCCACTAAAAAAAGATCTATAGTTAACACCAAGAAATTGAAATTTGGTTTAATCCCCTACAGATGTTATTTAAGTCGTGATAAAGATTGTGTTACAGAGTGTTACTGTCATTAATTAATGTTGTAGTGTTGCATGTTTATATGTCCTTGTTATTTATTTGTTATTTCGTATCTATTGTGTTTATAATAAAGGGTATTGTTGGGTGATTGAAAGACGTAAGTTATTCACTTCTTTCACAACACCACCCACAGAACTATAATGAACAAGCGTGTAATCACTAATTTCACATTAACATTAAGGTGGTATTCAAAAATGTGAAGCATGCAATTAATCAGAAGCATTTAAAAGAAGTTTGCTTACTAAGAGTTACCAAGGGGGACTGTTATAAGTACTATTATCTCGAGCATGTTATTAAGTTGCTCAGGAGGTTTATTTCCAAGAACCTTTCTCTCGGCTGCTTCAAAATACAATGGGAATGCTATAAGGACATTGTTCTCCTCTGTTTTTGTCACCAATCACCAAAGTGTCAAGTTACAATGCCAGTATTTGACACATAAATAACAATGACAATGGTGGAATTTATATAATCTATGAGGGACTCTGTGACTCATATAATGCTTAACCACAATAGTCCGTGCGGACTCAGTGGTAGGGTGGACAGACTCCCGCTCGCCATAAATAACATAATAATAATAACATATGATGCTTAGAGAATACGGATCTCTTCAGTCGCCCCTTAGTAACTTATGGTAAGTGAAAGAAATTGAACGAAGCGAAAAATAAACAAATTAACAAAAAAAAAGTTGTTGGCATAGCACTATGCCCCTGGGCTTCATCAATCCTGGTGGTGGTATTGCTTCAGCTATTGACGCACTAGTATTTTTATTGATCGGGAAATGCTGTCAGTGCATATATTTGGGCCTTTCACCTTGAAAGGCCTAGATTACAGTCGGTGGTTCCATAGTGGTCTTCAGAACTCGGTTGGTCGGCAAATGGGACTCATCATCTTAATTTATCTGGCCAGTGATATAATTTGGGATCCTACCCATTGGTAGTTATCAGGGGACATCAGTAAATACAGATTTGGATGTAGTTTACCATCTGTTATGTAAAATCCAGATTATAACAGGTGGAATTTCCTCTGTGTTTTCTTGGGCTGCATCAGGGGTTGATTGTTCTCTCCTTGTAGTTGATCCATTGTGGAGAGATTACATATTTTCAGAATCTTATAAAAGGGGTGGATTTTTGTCTTTTAGCATTTCTGCCAGAAATATTACAT
Organism: Megalocaria dilatata; assembly: GCA_034642435.1. Taxonomy (NCBI): domain Eukaryota; kingdom Metazoa; phylum Arthropoda; class Insecta; order Coleoptera; family Coccinellidae; genus Megalocaria; species Megalocaria dilatata. Next base: position 70,023,627 of record CM067857.1, on the reverse strand, counting down.
CCTGAATCAAATAGTTTGAGTAAAAGTGAGTGATATGTAGAAGAGGGCAAATAATGTCTGATAGTGATGATGAGGGGGTCTGATATTTGTGTTAAGGGTTTAAGAGGGCCCCAGAATTCTGGCCGTAGCATAGCAACCCTGGTGATTAGGACTACCCAAGGAGCATTGCGGAAAAATTTTCATACGCCCTTAATCACTTGACGCCCCTGCGATACAAAATAAATGTATACAAAAATGACAAAATAATGATTTGGCCAAGTTAGAGAAGGTGTGTCTGATCTTTTACCAGACATTGACAGATTGATAACAGTGAGTTCCTGACGTCATAAACTGTATTTTAGGGGTTTGGGTCTCTTTGGATTATGAAGTAGGTACTGGGGGTATCTCCCAGAAAGGTATCCCTGGATTAGTTACATACAGACCTTTGATGAGGGTTTGCCTGTCTTGAGAAAAGTGAGGATTCATTCAATTAGGCGCCCCTACATCGATCAATCCCAGGGACCGTCCTTTCCAGGGCATATGAATCTTGTTAGGCTACAGATGACAGGGTATCTGTGAGTTGTGAAAGTGAGTTGGTTGCTCAATCGTACAAAATGGACTGTTCTGCGAATTACGAGGGTAGATCTGACAGAAGGGCCAGTAAGAGTGAACTCCTCATCCAATAGCCTTTGGTGGTTCGAGGGCTTCCCAGTACTAAATGACTTATTACTACATGTCGTTAGGTCGGTGGGTAGGTCAAATCAGATATCATTCTAATGCAGCGGAAGGGGTTAGAAGGGACAGGATACAGCCAGCAATCGCATCTACAACTGCACTTCCGGTAACCAGTGCAGAACCTCCCGTTACAATTGGTAAGTTTACATGGACAGTAAGGTAAGGGTAACTGTGGTATGCCCAAGAGATCTCCTTGAATAGAGGATCGAACATAATTCGAGTCAACCACTATCAAATGGGCTGTATCTGGCTTCCTTAGGGTGGTCAAGGCCCAAGAAGGCTCAGATATTACTGAAGAACGAACTGAACACTAACTGAAGGGTCACGCAAACTAATCCCTGGGGATATCACAATACCTTGAAACAATGATCTAGCAATCACTCACACATTCTCACAATAGCGTTGGATATCCGGAGCTATTTACTGTCTCTATACGATATGTCGTCCCTTACGATCACACAAGAGTACATGCAAATCAGTTACATATCAAGCACAGCAATTAGTAAGAATAGATAATAAAAAATCCCTATTAGCAAGTATTACGCAGATAAAAAAACAACAATTTACAAATACAGCAAAAAGCAACCCGGCACCGAGAGGAAGTATGCAATACAAGCAGATAACTTGTGAGGATCGTGTCGCTTTAGTTATATACAAAAGCAATGCATTTTAGTTAAAACATTAACAGTGAAGCAAATATACAAGAAGGAAAAGCGATGAATGGAGGTACAAAGAACGAGCGTGCAATCACTAATTTCACATTAACAATAAGGTGGTATTCAAAAATATAAAGCATGCAATTAATCAGAAGCATTTAAAACAAGTCTACTTACTAAGAGTTACCAAGGGGGACTCTTATAAGTACTATTATCTCGAGTATGTTACTAAGTTGCTCAGGAGGTTTGTTTCCAAGAACCTTCCTCTCGGCTACTTCAAAATACAATCGGAATGCTATAAGGACGTTCTTTTCTTTGTTATTGTCACTAATTGCATACGTGTCAAGTTACAGTGCCACAGAACATTCGACACATAAATAACGCTGGTAAATACAATGACGTATGGGTGGAATTTATATAATCTATGAGAGATTATGTGACTCGTATGATCCGATTTATAGTTTCTGTGTTCTTCGTTATATAGACTTCTAGCGTGCTTTGAATTAACAGTAGTCCTGATAGGGGACGACATATCGTATAGAGACGGTAAATAGCTCCGGATTTCCAACACTATTGTGAGAATGTGTGAGTGATTGCTAGATCATGGTTCCGAGGTATTGTGATGTTCCCAGGGATTAGTTTGCGTGTCCCTTCAAGTAATGTTGGGTTCGTTCTTCAGTAACATCTGAGCCTTCCTGGGCCTTGGCCTGAGGAGGCCAGATACAATCTATTTGATAGTAACTTTTCCGGTCGACTCGAATTATGTTAACTCCCCTCTTCAAGGAGATCTCCATTACTGTCCATTTAAACTCACCCCTTGTAACGGGAGGTTCTGTTTCCTTGCTCTCATTAGGTGTAATTGTGGTTGTCTATACAAGGTAATGTCCTATTCTCCCGCCACTAGACGATCACGATAAAAAGGTTAGCGTTCTTTAGAGTACTCCGTATAATCCCAGATATTTTAGAGTACTCCGTATAACACGGGATAGCTCAGTTCATTTTATTTTCTTTGCAGATGTGTGTAAGTATTTTGGAGAGGGTGCTGGTGAAATAGCCAATTTGCTGTTCTTCTTTAACAAACTCTTTAATTCAATCAATGGCAGAGGCGAAAACTCCAAACTCAGAAATGAATATAAGAAATATGTATAAGATGAAATATCGGTGATTATTCAGAAATGTTTTCGAGAAAAATAATTTGACCTGTTTTGTTTTATTGTGATAAAAATAGAAATAATATAATATGAAGAGGTTTTTCCTTGATGAAGGAATATTACAAAATTTTAATATCAATTATTCCATTTGATATTATTATATATATTGAGTTTTGATTTTATATGTCTATTAAATATAAGCTGTGATTATAAGACATTAATTTTATTTTAAAAGTTTTTGAATAAAATTTTTTGAAATTAAAATTATAGGAGACTAACAGATTAAATCTGTTTTGATATTCAAAGATAGAAATGTGAATTAATTATTTTTATTTATATTCTTCCTCATTCTTCCTTCACACATGGCGAAAGTTTGAACCAGTTTAAAAATAGAGTGTTTATCATCTATTCACTCAATTTAAACTGGTTCGAACTCTCAACCGAAGTCTTCATTCTGTGAAATATCATTAGGATACTATATGAATTTGAATATAAATATTTCGCGTCATTTTACAGGTAGTTCGGAGAACTACCACGGGTGTCACTCATGGTAAAACATGCTTAGTAGGGAAGTTAGGCGTGTATGGAATGTAGTTTATGTATGGGTCGACAATTCATTTTGGGGAATGAAAAATAAAATGAAGAATACAATCGGAAAATACCTAAATCGAGTGAAATCGACCTTTGCTTCATATGAGAAACAACAAATCGAGTGTGACTGGCCCGGATAATCCCCTTTCCAAATCAAGCAAGATAGTCATGGAGCAACGAGGAAGGAGCAATCCTTCTTTGCTTCATATGTGAATCGAGTGAGAACGACCTGGGAAAACTCTTTACCTATTCAAATCGAGCAAGATGTGTATGGGGAAACCTCTTCGATACAAATTATGTAAATCGAACCATCGAACGAGATCTTGAAGCGTTCATCTAATTTTTTATCCATATATCATTTTTCGGTTCAAGGTTCAATTTCAACGTAATACCTATGAAATTGAAAAATTGGTAGATATTTCACAGCTTTCGGAAGGTCTTCAAATCTGTAGAAATACAGAAAAATCGGTAGGTTCGGCAAAGCTGATATATCTCATAGATTTAGCCCGTCAATATTAAATTCTCATAAGTGTATTCTTAAACAACTAACAATTCTATGTGAACATATTAATCTGTGCCATGTGGTCTATAATTGTATCTGTGGACGAATTTGAGCGTCTTTCGTTCTGTGGTCGTCACATTTACGTTTTGATGTTTGAATGTTATTTTATCTTGAGTGATATTTTGGTATAAATATATATTGATAAAAATTGTATACTTTGAAAATGGTAAAACTCACAGCTGAACTAATACAGAATTCGATGCAGTATACAAATCCAGTTAAAGATAGAGAATTGGACTTAAGAGGTTTGTTTTGTCTTTCTGATAGGTTAGGATTATGCGGTTTACGAAATTTTTCATGATTTCGAAGTAATTCAAAGACTTCCCTACATTTCTGTTTTGATGTTTGTCATTCCAGGCTACAGAATACCAGAAATAGAAAATTTAGGAGCAACAGGAGATCAGTTCGATACTATAGATTTCTCAGATAATGATATCAGAAAGCTAGATGGATTTCCCTATTTGAAGAGGCTCAAATGTTTGTTCTTTAACAATAATAGAATTGTGTAAGGATGTTCAAGTTTAATTATTAAACTGATTGCTTGGTCAGCTCATTGAGAAATATTTAATTTGAATATACTGTTTTAGAAGGATTGGTGAACATTTAGAAGAATATATACCTGGCCTAGAAACCCTTGTTTTGACAGGAAATCATATTGAAGAAGTTGGAGATTTGGAACCTTTGAGTACATTACCCAATCTACAGTGCTTAAGTCTACTCCATAACCCAGTTACTGTTAAGCAACATTATAGATTGTATTTAATTTATAAATTACCTCATCTTCGCCTCCTAGATTTTCGTAAAGTGAAGGCTAAGGAAAGGGACGAAGCCAAACAGTTATTCAAAAGTAAGAAAGGAAAAGAATTACAGAAAGAAATTGCAAAGAGAGCTAAGACATTTGTACCAGGAGGTAATATTAATCATATTGCTAAGAGTAAAGGTTTGTATCAGAGTGTATTTGATGTTGTAAAAATCTAAAAATAACTCTGTTTAGGTTTGACAGAAGAGGAGGTAAGAAAAATCAGAGATGCTATAATTAATGCAAGTTCCCTTGAAGAAGTGGAAAGTTTACAAAGACAATTACAAGCAGGACATATCCCTGGACATAGTGAGTTTTTTTAGATTTTTATCTTCAACAATTTGGTAATTGCTACCATAATAATAGTGTAATTGAGAGTATTATTTTATTTATAGTTATTGAAATCTGAAAACATATACGAAGTAGAAATTCACATATCAGTGGTTACCTTAAGATCAATGTAAAATAGAAAATTTATCAATATTATTCATCATTTCTGTACTAAAATTTCAGTAACTCCCCTTTAAGATTTTATGGCTAATATATCTAATGTGTTATTTGGTGATAAGAATACCATTTTTCATTCTCGAATTCTTTATTTAAGCATTTCCTAACTAATTTTAGCCACTGATCCCTAGAAAAATAAAGCTCAGTTTTCAAGTACCCTCTTAATATTAGGAGTACAAATAAGTTTCCGCCGTTTTTTAACACAAATTCATTCAAAATCATTCCTAATGATTTTAAACCATGTGAGACTGCTTGCCGAGTGACTTCTAATATTAGAGCAAGTTCTTTTTGTGTTTGAGATGAATCTTCCTCCAATAATTCCTCCAATTCTGCATCCTCGTAAATTTTTGGCCTTCCACTGCAATCTTTGTCTTCTACGTCGAAATCACCGTTTTTAAACTTTTGAAACCACTCTCGACACTTTCTCTCACTCAAAGCACCCTCACCATATGCTTCTACGAGCAATTGATGCGCCTCCACAGCAGATTTCTTTAAATTGAAGAAGTGAACTAATTATAATATTTCCCTCAAATGACGCTTATTTGGCTCAAATTTTGACATTTTCAACTTTTGAAATGACACAGAGATTAAATTCTGGATCCCATACATATATTCTCAAACCCCCAGGGGTCTGCGGACCACAGGTGATGAAAGACGTTAACCATATTTTAGTCTAAACATTATTTCCACTTTTCCTTCAATGCTAAATATATGTCTAGGCGCCATGTTAACAGTTCAATAAAACCACTGGTATTCATTTGATCAATATATTCAATTGACGAATTTTTTTCTGGTAGATCAATGAGCCAGTAGGACAAATGAAATGCTATAACATTTGTAGCAAAGGGACATGTCTAACTGTGATCTCTGAAAATCAGACATAATTGAGAAATGTCACCTTTTCTCTTGCAAATAAGCTGAAAATACTACAAGAGTGAAAATGCTTATAATAGGTTGGAGAAAAAAACTCCATTATTTTTTTGCTAGATACCTGTAGTATCTCGTAAAGTATCAATCAAACAATTTCAGATTTATGCTCATTGCCAAGGTGACATTTCACCCTTAAAAAAAAATCTGTTTGATCCATTCAGTTGTGAGTTACAGGGCGTGAAAAATGGAAGTTAACAAAGAGATAATTCGGTACGTTGTACACTTTTTCTTTGATAAAGGAGGAATATGCAAGCCAGGTGACTGAAATTATGAATGGTGTTTATGGTCCCAATACTGTAACAGCAAATTACATGACAAAATAGTTCTGCAATTCCAAAGCACAACAAAAATTATTCAGCTAGAACAAATGAAATTAAACACACACATTTTGATCACCTATTCTACATTGCTGACTCCACAGTTGAGGATAGAATCCAAATGGCAAATTTATGGAATTAAAATTTTCCCAAGATATCATTTTGAAAACAAAATCAGGATATCTGGTAAAATCTAACAGCAACAAAAATGTTTTACAAAAGACATTAGAACAACTTAAATTATAGCACTATGTGTAAGCAAACAGAATCAAAACAAGGAAAATCAGAGTGATCCCAAACTTACTAGTACTAGTAGTCATCTCGAATCTAGAAAAATATATAAAAGATGAAGATATTAGCATTCATCTAAAGACATTGAATCTCCTATGTAGATACTGCAAAAGGATAATCTCACAAGCTACTAACAACCCAACAAAATTGATAAGAATTGTCACAGGAGAAGTTAACACCTTGGAAAAACTTCTAAATGAGGGACCTTTTTAAAAATGGGCAAGAAACAGAACAGAATACTTTCATCTATTACAATCCACAACGACATAATACACACTTAAATCTATAAACTCGATGAACCCCAAACTGTTAATAGAGATGAGCTAATGAAGAGACTGAAAAAAAGATTTATCAACTAATACAACATAGACACTATCGCTTTTTTTTTTTTGAAACAGTCTACATTTTGATGTTTGATCTAGTGTGCCCAGATTAACCATCTCCGAACTATCGAGTATTAATAGTAAGCAAATTCAATGTAAAAATTGATATTTTTGCAACAACACAAAGAGTTACTTGTTAAACAACATAATAAATAATATAATTCAAACTTAAATATTCACCGTGCTGTGAAAGGCAAAAATCAAAGATGAAACATGTAATTTCCTACAAATATTTAGTTACATTGGGATATCTCAGTTGGTAACAACACTGGAGGGGGCAGTATAGCCATGTGTCATTCAAAATTAAAAATGGGTAAAGCCAATCCATCTTCAGTAATTAATGCGCTACGTGAAGTGCTATATTTCATCATACCCTTTAAAGATGACAATCTGCACATTTTTCTGGTTTATACACATCCACATTATAGAATAAAGAAAATATTTTCACCAAAGCATCACTTTACCAACGTGTAATAATAATAGGAGACTACAACCCAAACTCTAGTAAGCAAAATCAAATTAATAGATTTCTACAGTGCGTACTTTTCACTAAAACATGATATAATATTCTACTCAAAAAGTCTGAAGCGCAATTGGAAGGGATATCTTCAACCCCAGACTTAGGTTCGGATCATTTGGTTGAATTGTTGAGGTTTGATTGGGAATGCCATGTGATGGGAGGGTCTGTGACATGTAACTACAACAAATGTAATGTAAAAAGGATATTAACAGCTTCATAGAACAAAACATGGGAAATGAGGAATATATTGAATCCTTCAGAAGATAGTCTCTACAAGCATCAAAGCCAACTTTCCAATTAAAAAGTCTAATTGCTTTAGACATGAACTCCTGCCTTTTGAGATAAAGCTGATTAAAAGAGAAAATGTACAGGAGATAGTGTTGGAACAGAAACCCTTTAATTAAAAAACAAATCGACGCTTAGACTAGAAATATAAAAAAAAATGGCATACATGGATTGAAACATGCAACAGCATTAGCTGAACCCTTCTATCAGGAGATTAAAAAACTCTCCAAATATAATACAAGAGGACATGTTGCATCGATCGGAAGAGATGGCAATTGGAAGGGGCAATGTCTGGGCTTTATGGCGTTTTAATGGTCGTTGTAACATGTGGCCGTACATTGTCAATAACTTTGTCGTGTCTGTCGGCGTATTGCGGCCATTTTTCTCGTAATGCTCGGCTCAAATGCAGCAATTGTTGTTGGTACATTTCCTCTATGGTCCTTTTGTTCGATTGTAGCAGCTGATAATACACCACATCCAGCTGGTCCCACCAAATACACAGCATGATCTTCACGCCATGAATATTCGGCTTGAGAGTTGATAATAAATCCATACATTGCCATGTTTGAAAAACTAAAATTTTAAGAAAAACCGAAATTCTAAAAATTTCAAACATTCATATTTGTATTCACCCTCAATACAAAGTATTACCACCACGTGCATCAATAACTACTTGGAATCTTCTCTTTTACCAAGTTATTGAGAATGTCCTACTCAATTTGTTGCCAAAATTGTGGCAAACGAGCGTTTGTAGCTGTGGTCTGTGAGCATCAAGAGTTCTTTGTAATTGGTTCTAAGTGTGCTAGATTGGATTTAGGCCAGAGGATCTTGGGGAATACCCTGATTTTCTCTAGCAGTACTCACCTGGTGGGATCTGCGTGGCAGTGCATTATCATCCAGAAAAACGAAATTTTCGCCAATAGCTGCTTCAAATAGTAGAACTACTCTGTTGATAATTTCATCAACATATGACGGAAACGTTCTTGGAAGTACTAATAATTCAGTTCTGCCATTGAAATAAACTCCACCCCAAATAATAATTGTGCCTCCTTGAAAAAGATGGATTTCTTCTTATGAGTGGACGAGTCTACACCCGTACGCATCGACTATCCATATCTGAACTCTTCAGTAAAGAGTATGTATCGCCATTCTTCTTGCCATTGAACCCTCTCCAGTGCCCATTCTAATATTTATTGGTTGTGTACTCAAGCATCTCGATGTAAGATTGACTTCATAGATATGTCTTCTGACTGCTTAGGGAAACTGAAGTACTTGTGACATCTCGAAGATGTTTGACTTGTCATTCTGCAATTGCTGAGAAGTTGCCTTCTCACTGAAAGAGTTGAAAAACAGTCATCTTACTGGTGTTGTAGTATGTGGTCTACCACTTCTGTCTCTTTGACGAACAGTTCCAGTAGCAAAGTAAATATGATATACTTTGGGTAACATTGAAGAAATTGGCCACTTGCACTTGTGTTAGACCAGCCTGAAGAACATCCTAAGGGCACTATTGGCATTGTCTTCGCATAATGAAAATTCTATTTTTAATTGTGTAGAACTGTTTGATCTTAGTGAAAAAGAATTGAAGACTGAAAGACTGAAGAGGAAATCATTAAAATGTGCAAATCTGACATACATGGGTAAAAAATTATTAAACGTGATTGAAACTTGCTTCAAGATGAAGTACAAAACCTTTATATATAATAATAAATTACCATTTGTAAAAAAAGTACAAAATGACTTGGCGGATAGGTCATAGATGTGTTGTGAAGAACAATGCACATCAAATCATCATCCTAACTTAACTCATACAAATCATCTGTACTGTCATCCATATTTATGTGGATTGCTTGTTGAAATGCTGAAGTTTAACACTAAACAGTTTTCTGGTAATTTTGGAATTTTCCAATTTTCGTGGTGTAAAAAAAGATACAGAAATGATTTGTGAATTTAAGAAGTCTTGCTTCATGATGTAAAGAGAAGTAACATAAATAGAGGTTAATTCTTGATAGAAGGTATATAAAATTATTGAAATATTTTAATATTAGCCTTCTACATATTTAATTTCAAAAAATTATATTCAATGATTATAACTTCTGAAAATAAATTAAAATAACGTCATATAAGTACCACTTATATCAAATGACATATACCATTTGGATGTCTTATAATGAATGTTTATTTTATATGATATAAGTGGTACTTATATGACATTATTTTAATTTATTTGTAGAAGTTATAATCATTAAATATTATTTTTTGAAATTAAATATGTAGAAGGCTAATATTAAAATATTTAAATAAGTAAAGAGAAGTTTAAAGATAATATAATTTTCAAAAAGTTGTACATCCAATTTATATTCAGGATATCAAATTGAATAAATTTAAATTTTTCTATGTACAGACTTTATGGTAGCATTATCATTTCTTCATTTATGTTTCATGAATAATTTATAATAAACTTGACTTTTTCAGATATTCAAAATGGAAATCAGTGAATAAAAATTACATCCCTATGTGCTGGTTGGTAAGAGGATATTCATAAAAGAATCAGAGGTATCACATAATGTAACAATGTAATTTTCATAATTTTAATTTAAGTTGATAAGAATGGACGTTCTTCCTTGAAGTGAAGATTAGATATAATAAATTTGTATATTGAAACTCACAATTCGATTTTTCATTGGGTCGAGAAGCAAACATTTTTATATGATGGATTCTGTTACATATTTTCATGTGATTTCAGCAATACCATGGATTTTCCTGATTAAACCACTTATTGTTAATACTTTTTTTTTATTTCAAGGATCTGATCCAAGTTATAAAAGCGGATGACAATTTTGTACAGATTTGGTTGCAGTTCTAGGAAATCTATCAAATAAAGGGTCAAATATTGAGTTTTTTCTGATATATGAAATTTCAGAACTCAATCTTGAATTATTGTGATGTAACAAATACCAAACTATACTGAAGCCACAGATTAGAAAATTTCTTTTGATCCAACAATCGGCTTTTTTCCGTAATTGTTCTTCATAGTGCCCTTCCAATCTGGAAAACCAACATAATTCCAAAACAATTTTAAAAAGATATACAAGTGTCCTGCAAATAGCGTATAAACGGGATGCTGATAGCTTATGGCCTATCAGAATAATGAAAACTTGTTTATTATAAATGGTACAGTTTTTCAGTAGTCAGAACTTCTCTAAAATTGCTTTGGATCCCTAACATGCCTGAATGTTTCTTATGTCAGTTCTACAAATTTATAATTTTAATTTTTTTCGAAGAAACTAAGAGTAAATGCATTTGACGAATTCCTCAAAATAATTAAGGATCTTCCAAAAATACTACTCTGTCAAGAAAGTACCGGGAATTTTCAATTAAAACAACATTTTTACATTTAATCGTCAAAATTTATTGGGTCGCCTTCAAAATAGGCTCCATTTGCTCCAATACATCTATGCCAACGGCACTTCCAATTATCGAAACATTTTTTATAGGCGCTTTCCGGGATGGACTTTAGCTCTCGCGCCGAATTTTGTTTTATGGCTTCAATCGACTCAAAACGGGTGCCAAGAAGGGGCAATTTTAGTTTTGGGAAGAGGAAAAAGTCGCAGGGAGCCAAATCGGGCCAATACGTTGGTTGCTGAAGCACGTTTGTTGAGTTTTTGGCGAGAAAGTCGGTCACAATCGTAGCTCGGTGAGAAGGCGCGTTATCGTCATGCAAAATCCATGAGTTGTTCGCCCACAAATTTGGCCTCTTCTTACGGATACGCTCACGCAAACGTTTCATAACGCCTAGATAATACTCCTTGTTTACCGTCTGACCCTCTGGAACGAATTCGTAGTGCACCACGCCACGGATATCGAAGGAAACAATGAGCATCACCTTCATTTTCGAGCGGCTTTGGCGTGGTTTTTTCGGTTTCGGCTCATTTTTTGCCACCCATTCCGATGATTGCTGACTTGTTTGCATATCGTACTCGTAGACCCAGGTCTCATCACCAGTTATAATGTGTTCCATGAATGCAGAATCGGAATTACAGCGATCCAGCATGTCTGAAGCAATCTGTTCGCGATGACGTTTTTGAAGAAAATTCAGGTATTTAATATTTAAAAATCATTCTCCAAGGTGAAATTTAATCAGTTTTGCAGTTCAATGTTCAAAATTGGCTCATTTTAAAATGCGGCAAATTCTTTTTTATTCATTTGAAATTTACTAATCAAATTTCAAATAGATAAAATAGATGCTATGATCAAAAAGTACTGGAAAATTGTAATTTAAATGAATAGGTGTTAATAGATCTGGTTATTATTTGCCGCCAGTTCAAACCATCAATAAGGAACATTATCTAGACATTATAAAGAGTTTGGGAGATGATGTTCATAAGAAATCACCGGATTTGTGGGCTGACAACAATTGGATTTTACATCATGATAACGGCCATACCCCAAAGTGAGATTATTTGATAAAACACGTCGTCCATACCCTCGAACAAGTACTATATTCGCCAGATTTAGCACAATGTGACTAAAACACTACGTAGGACCTAAAAGCCATCGTTTCTTTAGAGGCCCATCAGAAGTGAATGCTTGAATCAAGCATTGGCAAGAGCGTCTTGTTTCAGATGGATTTCTTTTGAAGAAGATTTTGGAAGAATATTAACACAATTTTCTCTTATTCACAATTTACCTGTATTTTTTGATCATTGTATATCTGAAACAATGGAGTTGTTTGACGCAAGTATAGCATCATTATTTTCTGGGTGAGTTTGTTTATTTAGTCTTGGCGTTTTATTTATTAGAAAGTGACTTCAATTAACCGATGTACCTTTTCTTCTGCTGAATAAACTAGTGTCTTTTCGAAAAATATTTCAAGTAGCAGATACTGAGTATTGTGGATTAAAAAATTGACGGACACTGATGCAAGTTGAAGAGAATTTCGGGAATGTCCAAATCACTCTAAACCTATAACACTTTTACAAATCATACTTCTTATTACTGTGATAAATGTTTGTGGACAATTTATGGGACACATGTTCATACTATGATATTCATGATATCCTCAGACTTAATTTGCAATTATAACTATTATCAAAAATTTTATATAAATGAGGTGTGTTTTATGATATTCACAGGATCGAAGTAAAATAGTTTTTGTTTAAAAAAATATATTAACAAAATCTATAAATCGGTTAACAAGGTTTTCTACTAAGCGTAACATTGATAGCATCAAATTGTAATCCTATTTTGTCGTTTAACATTGTATCTTTCCCACAGAATTGCCAGCTGAAAAAGTTTAATATCATTAATATCCTTTTAGCATAAACTCTTCATAATATTTTTTATCTTACCTGTTTCCATACATATCTCTGACTGTTATTCTGTCAATATAAATGGTGTGATTCACTTCATTATTTTGTTCATCATAATCTATATCTACATAACTCAAACTGGCTTTCACCTCTTCCACTTCTGGTGTTAGAGTGTTGAATTCTGTTACTCCTAAACCATTCATCACAGTTCCAGTCATAATGAAGTCTAGAATTCTGCATAAAACATTAATATTGCATATTCACATTTTACTGTAGTAACTTACTCGCATTTTATACTGAAGTCTGTGCTATAATTCAAATATTGAAGGTGTAGTTGCAGTATGCCTTTAGTTGGTTTTGTCCTTTGGGATATTTGAATAGAAGCTTGTAGTTGGGTACCTGAAGATTTGTAATTATGAGTTCACAGTCATTAAATACTTAATATAAAAGAGTGTATATTTTTGTGCACATTTATTTAACATATTCATTGAAATGCTAAATGAAGGAGGAAATTATTGTATATATAGTAATTAATAAGTTATTTTAAGGAACAACTGAACTGTTGACCTGGATTTAATATTTTTTAAAACTTTTCGCCTAAGCACAGTTAATAAGGCTGATAAGATATAATATATCAAAACCAGTCCATATGTTTGGGCAATGATTTATTATGCAATATTTGCTCTGATGGAAGGTACAAGAATCTAAAATCAATATGGATATAAATCAGTACTTATCAATATAAATATTTTCTTTCAAATTGCTTATTCCAAATATCCTTTCATTTTACATCAGAACTAAAATAAGGCAATCACTATCAAGCTGTGATAACGAATGACTCGCAAATGCTTGAAGGAGTAACTGTTTTATTTGGTATAAAATAATAAATTATTTAGTTTAATTAAGATTTGTGCGCAAATATCTGATGAAGACCATCAAGTACTTGTAAAGAAGACTTTCATAAAAAACTAATAAAAAAGGCAATGATACAATAGTAATAAAAATTAATATTACTATCATCTAGACGTGAATTAATAACGCAAAGACTAATGCAAAATGTTGTGAGCATCATATAATTCGAAGATTATTTTATGAACAGAGCAACATTAAATGTTACTCAAACCATAGAAACAGTATTACGATTGAGTTTCAATTTAGCATTTATACCTTAAATAACGACAACAATCCTAATGCAAAATTTTCATAAGGATCGTGGGGGTTCACCATTTTGTTATTCAAGCAATCACGATAAAATCATCGCATATAGTAAGTAAACTATATAACAACTGAAAAACTAAAGATTCCTATACTAAATGCAAATTAAGGACTGATCCAAATTTTATGCCCAGCATTATAATAACTGACAGAAGTGTTACACTCTGAAGGAATAATTTCTCCCACTTGACTTTTTGTCAGTTGGTAGTCTTACATAAGAAATGAAATGGTAACATTTATGTGAAATTTTATTAACACATCTGAAAAAATTGTCTTTGGTAGCTCTGTAGATGAATACACTCTAGTACACGTCTAGGCATCGACAAAATGAGATGATTGATGCCTGCTTCTGCAGTTGTTTTAATCAATTTGAACTTCATGGACATTAACTCCTGCTTCCTGGAGAAAATTCATAGTTAGACGAGCAGTTGTTCTGCTAAAAAAAGGTGCGTGACGGCCATCTAGATCAGGTAGTAAAGTGCAAGATACTACTCTGTCAAGAAAGTACCGGGAATTTTCAATTAAAACAACATTTTTACATTTAATCGTCAAAATTTATTGGGTCGCCTTCAAAATAGGCTCCATTTGCTCCAAGACATCTATGCCAACGGCACTTCCAATTATGGAAACATTTTTTATAGGCGCTTTCCGGGATGGACTTTAGCTCTCGCGCCGAATTTTGTTTTATGGCTTCAATCGACTCAAAACGGGTGCCACGAAGGGGCAATTTTAGTTTTGGGAAGAGGAAAAAGTCGCAGGGAGCCAAATCCGGCGAATACGATGGTTGCTGAAGCACGTTTGTTGAGTTTTTGGCGAGAAAGTCAGTCACAATCGTAGCTCGGTGAGAAGGCGCGTTATCGTCATGCAAAATCCATGAGTTGTTCGCCCACAAATTTGGCCGCTTCTTACGGATACGCTCACGCAAACGTTTCATAACGCCTAGGTAATACTCCTTGTTTACCGTCTGACCCTCTGGAACGAATTCGTAGTGCACCACGCCACGGATATCGAAGAAAACTATGAGCATCACCTTCATTTTCGAGCGGCTTTGGCGTGGTTTTTTCGGTTTCGGCTCATTTTTTGCCACCCATTCCGATGATTGCTGGCTTGTTTGCATATCGTACTCGTAGACCCAGGTCTCATCACCAGTTATAATGCGTTCCATGAATGTAGAATCGGAATTACAGCGATCCAGCATGTCTGAAGCAACCTGTTCGGGATGACGTTTTTGAAGAAAAGTCAGGTCTTTCGGTACGAGTCGTGGGGCCACCTTTCTCATGCCCAAAATATCAATCAAAATCGTACGTGCGGACTCGTGGGATATCTTAAGATCATGTGCTATCTCTCTCAAGCTGGTACGACGGTTTTCCAGCACCCTTTCCTTAATTTTATCGACGTTATCTTCGATCGAAGCCGTCGATGGGCGACCACTTCACGACCGTCCTTGAAGGCTCTGTACCACTGATATGCACGAGTTTTCGATAGAGCATTATCACCAAAGGCCTTTTGCAACATTTTCAATGCATCGGCACACGAAAATTCATTTGCAACACAAAACTTTAAACAAATTCTTTGCTCAACGTAATCACCCATAGTAAAAATCGGCACGCACTCTGACATCGACTGACTTAATCAGCTGTTGAAAACACACTAGTTGACAGATCCCGCTCAAGCTTGGCATAGTAATTAAGGACAGTGGTACCAATCTAGGAAAAAAAAAATTTACCTGCCTAATTGCCCCGCCAGATTTAAATCGATAATTCCCGGTACTTTCTTGACAGAATGTATAATCAACATAATGCATAGGTGTTATACTTTCTCGAATAAAGAGAAATGGTAATCGTCTATCATAGGCAATAGACCCCAAACTCTTATCCCAACACTCCTTTGTAATGCCTCTCACTAGGAAACTCGATATCACGTTGCTCTCCACTGCGACGTCTTGCCGCCATCGTGCATACCTAACCCAGCCTTCAAACGTTAACGACAATGGTCTGCAATAATAGGAAGCATTAATCATGGAGGGTATGAAGAAAGTCCAAAGGCGTACAGTGTACGCATAGTTACAATTCTACCTTTTCTCCAAGCCACTAGTCAGTGGTTTTATGCAATAGTAGCAGAACAGTCATATATAGCTAATTGTCTGAAACGTCTATTTTGAGGGTTGTAAGTAGCCTTGATTGAGCAGTTGATTTCCTTTGTGTTACTCTACCATCTTCTGTCCACGCATAACACATACACGCCATACAATGCCTTATCATTGTAGTATAGTCAACATGGCGACATTTTACAATAGGCAACCAATAATTATTCCCATGTCAGAAATCGCTAACATGGTGATAATTTTGACTCTTCCAGCTCGAACCATTTTGTTACATTTAAAACTAATAATAATAGATGAAGGTGAAATGATTAAAAATATTGGTACTAATGAGTGCCGACAACTTATATTATATTAGTGGTAGAGCATAGAGCTCATAACCGGAAGGTCGCGGGTTCGAATCCTGTTTAGGTGGTAAAGAAATTTTCTAGTTGGACGGGTGTCGGCCACCATTTTACTGTTGGGTCGAAAATTAACAGTGCTGTTATCTAAACCGCCGCAAGATCGCAGTAACACAACTGAACTCCTAACTCGCACAAGCTGAAAAAACTTCTGAGGGATCTTCACAGAAGATCTAGAAGTATCAGGATAATAATAATAACTAGTCAGCTCTCATAAACCAGTTTCTTCTTTCTAAGAAACTAAGAGATAATTTTTTTCCCGAAAATTAGTTGAAGTAGGGAGTAATTTAGCATGTGTTTGAACACCCTAAAATTCAATTGAGTGGATTAGTGAGTAATTTGGTTGAGCTGATCGATTTTATTCTATTTTTAACGCATCACTGCTCGCTGGTTCACTGGCTAAATAAGTCCGAAGCTGCTGAGTTTATATTGCAGTAGAATCTGATGGTACCTATTATACAATAAGCCCTTATTCATTATTGTCATTAGAAGTAATACTACCCAACCTGTTTAAATCGACATACTTGTGAGAGTTAAACAACATTAAGCAATCTAAAAATTTAGCACAGAGACTGATGGTACCTATTATAAAATTAGCCCTTATTCATTATTGTCATTAGAAGTAATACTACCCGACTTGTTTAAATCGACATACTTGTAGGAGTTAAACAACATGAAGCAATCTAAAAATTTAGCACAGAGACTGACACAGTTAAACAACATGAAGCAATCTAAAAATTTAGCACAAAGACTGACACAGTTTATGTTCCTTCAGTAAGTTAAGTTTCAAATCTTCTAATGCTAATTATTTCAGAAGAGAATTGGTAGCTCTTAGATAATTTCTTCGATTGATCCATTTTTGTACCTATACCTTCTTTTTACTTATTAAATAAATTTTCTCATCCGCACCTTTTAAAATAGCCATTAAGGTAAGCTTAATTTATTGTGTTGCATACTGTAAAATACCACTCACTTGTGAATTGTACTCCAGCAAAGAGCGACTGTTTTTTTGGTAGTAGCAAGTATGTAAACGACTAAAAACTTACTCAACTAGAATACTAGCATTGTCCAAAGTAGGCTTAAATAGTTTTTAAGATGAACAAACATGAACAAACAAAAACATAAATTTTGAATTGTGACTATATTGCATTAGGGATCTGAAAGCTTGCTATGTTGAGTAGTGAAGAGATTACATTTGGGGTTCTAAGAAATTCCTTGGGTTCATATCTTTTCTTATACAATTCATAACATTTGAATAAAAAAAAACTAATACACTTTTATTTCATCAATATCTCACAAAATGCAGTTCTGACAAATTGCAATTGGGTAGTTAGATATAAACTGATGTCAAATTTCTTGAGGATGGTAGCACTAGACAATTTTGAATGTATCGTGAGCAGTTTTTATTATCATGGTGGAAATTTGTATATATTTATAGTGTTGATGGAAGGAATCATTCAAAAATATCAGCTAAGCTATACCGGGAGGCATACATAAAACAGCCCAGCCAGATATTTTTGTAAGTATGAGTTTTTCCAGAAAACCGAGAGACAAATCAATTTTAATTTGGAGGGGGTGCAAATTCGTGGGTGTAGGATCATCCTCCTAGGTCGCAACCCTTTTAAGTATCTTAAATGACAGTAGCGATGTAAAAAACTCGTTGGAAGTGATAGGTGAAGTGGATAAGAGATCAAGTTTCTGAACGAATATGAATTAATAAGACAGATGTTCAAATTGCCTACCGTCCATTTCCTAAATAGTTATATTGTCTTTGTTCAACATTTTCTCTTGCATTCTGTAGCCTCTATTCTCTAGGTTTTCGTCCGAGAAAAGAATTAGCATGTAAAGAAATAATGCCTAAAATGTTACAGAATGTAAGAAAAATGTTGAACAAAGGTACTATGATTGTTTAGAAATGGACGGTAGGTAATTTTAACATCTTATTAATTGAAATTTGTAATAAACTCAACCACGATGTAAAACAATTTTTTTTTCAATATATTCATCGCTAAACCTTCAGAATGATGTATCACTCTGTATCTATTGCCATTTAAAATTCTTTTGGGGGTTACCGGCCTGCTTAGAGGATGATTATATTGCCATAAATTTTCAATCCAAACTTAACCAATCCCCCCCCCTGATCTGTGTCATTATTGAAATTACATAATTGTTTTGAATTAGAATAGTAATATCCACCTCTTTCTATGAATTGGGGTTCAATATTAATGTCTTTGATAATATTAAGTTGATCACACAATTGGAAGTATATGGATTTTCAGTACAGATCACGTTTTTTGGAAGGCAATGAATTTTTTTTGTTCAATAAATGCTAAATAAAGGTAAGTGGTACAACTCAGTGAAAATTATTTATTACCTGTACAGACGCACTACAAGTTCCTGCACAAAGTCAGTGTTGGCACAATTCTCTTAAATTCAAAATTATTAGGTGCCCGTATTACTCAATGTCATCTTTCTTAATTGATGGAATCTTAACTTTGGTAACTTTATTATTGGAGTCTAATTTTATACTAACCTGCAGTTGGTATAGAAACTTGTTTAATTAAAGTTAATGCTGATTCAGAGTGTTTTTTGGGATTACAGTCATTGTAACTCTTATCTATTCTACACTTTCCTATAAATCTGAAGCAAGACGTTGACTTTTTTAAATTAAAATTTATATTTTTAAGAATCAGGCATCCAAAGATGAAATTGGTATGTAAAGTTCCATATATTATATGCCATTATATTAAGAAGTCCATGTTACCTTTGGAATCCTATTTTCATAGTATAATGAAGCTATATTATTATTTAGAATAAGTCACTAAATTTCTAATGAACAATTATGTATCAGTTGTATGAAAAATAATTAGTCATCCTAATTAGAATAAAGTATTTTTTCGGACAAAATAAAGCCAATAAACAACAATTTCTTCTTGAAATATGAACTTCCTCCGGATCTATAAACAAAGTTACATCTACATTTTCCGTTGTACCATATTCCTTCTATTTTCTGGGTATAAACTCTAGGAGCCATGAGTTTACTTTTCCAATCCCATGGTCTTTTTATGTGTTCAAAGAGTTTACCTGTGTGTATCTTAAATTCACTCAAAATTTCATTTTCATCACAAAGACTGCTGAAATTTAAATGGCATTGTTTTCTTGGACATTCTGAACAAGGCTGGCCAATTTGATATACAGATGAATTGGGAATGTTTCCTCCTGGAGCCATATTACATACAACAAGAAGTGTTCGAACAGAGTTTTCCTCATCTTGTAACATCTTTTTGAAAATTGACGCTCCACAACCAATGTATTGGATGTTACCCCATATTGACTGGGTGAATATTTGTGATTTCCAACTAGAGTAATTATCAAACTCAATTAGATTTCTTGATGTGAAATTTTTCAATCCTTCTGACCAGATTTTTGTGAATACATGTGAAAATTGGGGTATGTTGTCTTTTGAGGGAATATCCAAGCTGAAAATATTTTGTCCTACGTGGTAATCTTGTATATCTCTACATTGATCATGTTCATCTATAGGACATTGATCAGCCCATCGTTGAGCTATTTCAGATAGTTCTTCCTTCCACTTCAGCATATTCATTTTAGATGCCTCGGGAAAATTTGAATTGGTCTCATTCATGTAGCCTCCAGATGCAACATAATTTCTCAATGAATTATGTGCTTCTAATATTTCAGTTTTATTTTCTGTTGTTAGAAAAATTTTTTGGTAATCAAGGCACTTATCAGAAAGTATATCCTTTTTATAAATACATAAAGTGTGAGATTTGCAAATGTGACAATATTTATTAGAAAATGTTAATTCGATGATTGACACTAGACCCGTAATTATCAGAATTTCTTTTTTAAGCATTCTGAATAATTCACTTTTTCATGACAAGTACAGTTGATTATCATAGAATTATTTAAATTTAAATATTTATTGTGCCATATATATTTTCAAAAGTTTTTGCAATAATTATATATTGAAACTCATAAATAAACGCCCAGTAAAGTTTGTAATCAATATATTGAAAATACAAAAACAGTCTTATAAATCTTACAGAACTCGATATTATGGGCCAGAAACACAAATGGAAGAGATCATAAACAAAATACTGAACTTATCTGTACTAATCCTATGTGAAAACTAAGAATATTCTAATTAGTTTTTTTCTTCTTCCTCATAGGACATTCTTCAGAAATATCCATTTGAGACACCCCATTTTCTTCGTCTTCACTTTCGCTCCTTCGTTTCTGCCTTACAGGTGCTCCAGTTTGCTGAATAGGGATTTCCCTAAAGTCGTCTTTAACTTCTTGGATTTTCGGTGCAATTATGGTTAAAACACCATCTGAGGACAATTTGCTAGCAACTTTATTGACATTATATTCTTTGGGAATGGTATATTTTCGTACAAAATGTCTAGAAATGAATCCATGGTCGTCTTCTTTCTCTTCGTGTTTTCCTTCGACAGTTATTGTGTTTTCACCAGAAACTTTAACACTTATTTCTTCAGGTGCGAACTGTTGCACGTCCAAGTTAACATTATACCCACTTTTGTCGGATTTTATTATAGAACCTTGATCTCTTTTCGATTCTCTGGAAGACCATTCGCGAAAGTAAGGGCTGTTCAGTAACCTTCTAATTCTTCTTGGGGCCAATGTTGCAACCGACAAAAAATCATCATCATCTAAACCCAATCCAAACCTCTGGTTGGAAAGCAAGGAGGGCCTATAGAAATCCAAAGGATCCTCGAAAATTTTCATGAGAGCCATTATAAAACACTAACTTTGAACACTTGTTTATTGAAAACAGATATATAACTTTTAATCGCGTCACAACAACTCACTTTGACTTCTTATTTGAATTTGCCAATTGACGTTATCGCGCAGTTACTTATATATTGCGGCCAATAGAAAGTTCCAGAGCTCCAGGTCGTTGAAACTCTTAACCAGAAAGTTCCACAGTTTACTGGAAGCATAGAATTAAAACAAGGCTAGCTATAAAACAGTGCGACAATGTTGTCAAATGTATAATGCTAACTCTCTGATTATACATACAGTGTCTGGATTTAACGTTATATTGTATTTCAGAATGCGATTCCACGGGTCGAAACAAACTTCATATCAACAACCTACGTCCCAAAATGCACTCCGGGAAATTAGAGCCCCTTCATCGTTCCCCCCAAAAACCCGTATCTTTGGAAATATTTTGTCATAATTTGGCAGATACAAATGAAAACAGTTTTCGGATTAGCCAAGTTGGGTGATAACAAAAACATAATAATTTCTACCAGTGTCGGAGATAATTGTGGGGATTTTCATTCGTGAGCTGGTGATCTGATTGAATTTTAAATCGGAAAATAAGATTCTTCCAATGATTTCGAGGAGAAAAGGTACACTTGTTGAAAGTTTTATGAAGCACCATACACAAATCTACTGCTTCACAAAGCGCTAGTGAATAATCTCCTGGCACTAAAAAAGGTCTTGTTGCCCCTCCACAGTAATCCCAAATCTTGCTTTGTCAGTATCATCATAGTTAGACATAAAGGTATCGAAACTTATGTTTTCGTGGTTCACTTTCTTACTAGTTGCTCTTCTTATTCGGTTATCGTCTTAGATATCGTATTCAGCTTCGTTCATCGCCAAATTGTTCATACAAACTAACCTGCGTTTACCTCTGGGAAGTTTCTGAATACGATACACAACATCGTTTATTCTCTTGACCACCTTATACGGGTCTTCCCAATCTCCTTGCAACTTGGGTGATAGTCCTCGCTTCCTCTGGGGGTTCTACAACCAAACTAAGCCGGTGTTATAATCCCTTCTCATATTTTGGTGTCGTAACGGGCCTTCCTACGATCACTTGCCATCTGGAGATTCTGTCTACCTCTCGTGAATATAATGTAACCTTTCCTTCAGACAGTTTACATATTCTTCACCAGCCATCTCGTCACCTGGTTTACATTCAAACTGGTGATCGCCTGGCAACCGTATTTCCCGGCCGAACATTATACATGCTGCAGTTTCTCGTGTCAATTTCTGTACAGATGATCGGTAAGCCATTATGAACAGATGAAGGTATTTGTCCCAGTCTCTTTGATGGTCAGATACCTAAGTGAGATTTTTTCCCAAGTTCTATTCATTCTTTCAACTATGCTACGTGACTGTGGATGGAGAGCTGTTGTTCTGGTATTATGGATCCCTAATAATTTGCACACACTTTGGAATAGGTTGGATTCGAAGTTTCGTCCCTGGTCAGAGTGTAGCTCCAGCGGGACTCTACAACTTCCCTTTTATCGGTACATCTGCAATTGTGGTCGAGCATAGACTTCGGCCCATTCAGTAAAGTAAGACATCGCCAACAATATGTATTTGTTTCCTTCCTCAGCTTTTGGGAATGGGGTCGCAATATCAATAGACACCCGTTCTGAGGGACTACTAATGTTATATTTCCTCATAGGTGCTCTACCACTTCTGTTGGTCCAATGGCAGAAGCACATAACAATTGACTCAGTAGAAAAGTTCTTTGACCTCCAATGTATTTTTGATACTAAAATGTCTACCAGAAGTTCCATCAAGTAAACTTTTCAGTACTTCTGGTAATCGGTTGATTGAAATATCAAGAAGATCATCAGCATAACTATCAAAACAGCCCTGTGTATCGGAATGTCGAAACAAGACATTCCTGAACAACGATATTATTAGATATAAATAATATAACAAAATTAAATCTGCACTACAATAAGTACAACTGAGTATATGTTACAAGACATTCTTGCTTGACGATATTATGTATCCAGATTATAATAAACTAACTAGTTAGTAGGTGTAAGAATGAGGATTCCCGACCAAAGTGACATTGTTTGAACAGCCTTGAAGATCTTTGTTACATGTTCCTATTAGTTATCTGTGTATTCACTCGATTGACTCTACTTATCTTTGTTTGCACGCTAAATATTTTAAGATTTTAAATGGTTGTTGATTTCTGCAACTTTAATTTTATGAATAAATGAAACTTCAGGCTTAAAGAATGTATTAGGGATGAAGAGAGGGTGAATTTTACTACCTCACTCGTTTCTCAAGCATCTCATCGCGTCCACTCCTAGAGTCAGTTGCGTGACCTTGTCTGCCAGGATAAAACCTTGTATTTTTGTTCAACTATGCATTCTAAATTTCCCGGCACTATGTCCTAGTCCTCGTTTAAGTGTAACTTAGGTTGTCTACACAATATAGAGTCCTCCACTAGGCGATCATGATAGAAAGGTAAGGGATTTTAAAAACTCCTTATAGTGTGGAACAGTGTACTACGTATGAAGTTTTGATGAAATAGATAATTAATAAAAAGCCTTATAGCTATTTCAACACAAGATAAAATTGGAAGGAAGTCACCATAACTCAATTGTATACGCACGATATCTTAAACAATCCACTCAGTTGCTATAAATTGTGCTTATAGTTTATATTGGATCTTTTAGACATAATTACTTTCTGCAGTAACCAAACTGGTTAAAAATATATAGTTTTATAATACTGATGACGTGCAATGAAAGGGTAATACTTATTCAATCAAATTGATTAATTCAAGTAGTGAATTTTATATGTATTTGAAAAATTAAACTTTTTATATTACAATTCAGTAAAATATATTCAGTTACTAATACATCTGCTATTAAATTCCTGCTGGAAAGTCGGTGCTTTTCAATCCAAATTTAAACAATCCCCCTGTTACATGATATTTTTAGAGATCTGGCAATGAAGCGTGTTTATCGATTGAACGTCGACATTACCCGACATAAACCGAATATTCTAGAAACGTTGTTCTAATGATATTATCACTAGCATAGCAGTAAATCAATATATACATATTGACAGTGCGCATTTGCTCGATATATCGATAAGGCTCATTCATATGAAAAAAAGTCTTATATAAAAGTTGCACGGCACCAAAAAGGCCATGTTTTGAAAATAGTTCCAGATGCACAGGGTTTTGTATTTTTTCGTAATAGCAAAAACAATATTTTTTTTAAATGGAACAACCAGTTTATTTTTTGTCATTGAAATGGTCCCTTCGTTCCCTATTTAGCACTGAATTTTTCTTCAGCCACAATGCGCCGGTACCAAGTTATTAATTTTTTCGACAAAATGGGTAGTGATGCAGACTCTGAATGAAATAACTATAATTAAGCTGTTTCTTCAAAGATCGGAATTTTGTCTGGTGAAGTGACGTAGAAAATACCAAAGTAGCCGGTATTGTTCTGATCATCATGTATGTTCATACAGGGTGCCTCAAATGTTACGTTCATTTTCGTCCGCTTCGATTTAAGTTTATGCGATTTTTTCAAATGGAACATCCTGTATATTAGTTTGTCTTCGAATTCTACATGAAATGATCTATCTGAGGATACCAACATGTTATATGTTATTCCTAACAATTGGTATTCGGGAATTGCCGAATACCGCAGGTCTGTTCCTGGCTTTAGAAATCTTCAATTACACGCGTTTTTCTGTAATGTTTTACCAAACAGTAAAAACTGATGTTGGCTATGATTTCAAATATCGCCAAAAACGAAAATAATAAATTGTGAGATGTTCACAGTCTATTCGGTGATTTGCTTGAAAACTGTGATTATTCATTATGAATCATACAAAGGAAGAGTTAATTGGAATGGTGTATGCATTGGGCGCTGGTGAAGAAAATTGTTTGTTGGCTTCCCGTTTGAATGTTGCAAAATATCCTGATAGAAGGCCTCCAAAAGTGGAAAGTTTTGAAATATTGAAGGAACGATTTGAGAGAACAGGCCACATCGAATACGAAAAAAATAATCGTGCTAAAACAATATTGTCCAATGAAAACCAATTAGCTATTAGTCTTGCAAGGGTAGAAAATCCTGAGTGGAGTGTTAGAGAAATAAGCAGGGATCTAGAGATATCGAAATCTTAAGTTGCCAGGAGTTTAAAATCTAACAAATTTCACCCTCCCTACGTACAACTGCACCAGGATTTGCTAGAAGCAGACTTTTTTAAGAGAGTGCAGTTTTGTCGGACGATGCAAAATAAAACTATGGAAAATGCATTGAAGAGCATTATGTTCACCGACGAAAGTACCTTCCACAGGAACAGATTCGTTAATAGGCACAACTATCATTATTATAGTACCGGAAATCCGCATAAACCCCATGTTAACGATTATCAGCATAAAGGGAGCCTTAATGTATGGGGCGGTATTGTGGATAATCATGTTGTCAGACCATCTTTTTTTAAACGAAAATTAAATGGACAAGAGTTTCTTCGATTTCTCAGAGAAGACTTTTCCAGATTGACCGAACACCTACATAATCACATTAAAAATGAGATAAATGGGGCACCAGCACATTTTTTAGGAGAAGTAGGAGAGGAGTTGGATGTTATGTTTCCTGATAAGTGGATAGGACGAGAAGGACCTATTCCTTGGCCGCCCAGGTCGGCGGATCTTTAGGTAACAGTGAAATCGGAGGTGTATTGTACAGCTGGTACAACACAGGAAGACATGAAAATAAGAATTCGTGAGGTATTTCAAAGAATTATGCCTTTTCATTTGACCAGCGTGAGAACAAACTTCATGAAGAGATTGAGAAAATGTATGGAACAGCATGAAAGACATTTTGAACATGTATTATAGTGTAATTATTGTCTTTGCTTCTGTTTTACATGTAGGAAATTAAACATATTTCTTCAAAATGTAAAAATAATTTGAAAAACACAAATAATCAGAAAACTGTTAGGAATAAGATATAACATGTTGGTATCCCCAGATAGGTAATTTCATGTAGAATGCGAAGACAGGCTAATATACAGGTGTTGCATTTGAAAAAATCGCATAAACTTAAATTGAAGTGGACGAAAATTAACGTTACATTTGAGGCACCCTGTATGAACATAGATGATGATCAGAACATTACCGCCAACTTTGGTATTTTCTACGTCACTTCACCAGACAAAATTCCGATCTTTGAAGAAACAGCTTAATTACAGTTATTTCATTCAGAGTCTGCATCACTACCCATTTTGTCGAAAAAATTAATAACTTGGTACCGGCGCATTGTGACTAAAAAAAAATTCAGTGCTGAATAGGGAACGAAGGGACAATTTCAATGAAAAAAAAACTGGTAGTTCCATTTGAAAAAAATACTGTTTTTGCTATTACGGAAAAATGCAACACCCTGTACATCTGGAACTACTTTCAAAACATGGCTTTTTTGCTACCCTGGAACTTTTATATAAGACTTTTTTTCATATGAATCAGCCTTATCGATATATTGAGCAAATGTTATTCAACGAGAGAGTATTCTATGCGAATAGATGATAATCAGATGGCCCCAGGTCTGGAGAATAAGCTGCATGCGCTAATATTTCCCAACTGAACGCCTTGATCGTTTCCGTGTGTGATGGGACATTATCATGGATCAAAATTGCTTTGTTTCCCTTTGCCATATTACGGTCGTTTTCCACGTGATGCTCGATCTAAATCGATCATTTGCTGTTGGTAACGATCAGTGTTAACGGTTTCACCAGGTTTTAGCATTATAATAAATTACACCCTTCTGATCCCACCAAACACAGAGTCTTTTTCTTAAAGCGATTTGGTCTTGCACTGGATGTCGATGCTTCGCTTGGATCATTTTTGATTTAAGACTCTCACAATTCTTAAGAAACACTCATTTTTCAGCACCAATCCAAAACTGCAAAAATAAAGTTCATTTGACTTTCGGATGACAGAACACAGGATTCTTTGTTTTAATCCACCATATATAGCTATTTTAAGAAATAATTAACAGATTTGAAATTTTCAGGAGAAGTTGTACACAAGCACGCAAAAGCTTCCAACTTCACGTCGATATTTTTCACCATTTTTATAATTGGATATTTTTTTTATTTTCAATACGAAATCTGAAAAACTCAAAAGGTTAAAAACAGAGCAGGCGAAAATCAACTTCGAACGAAGAAGCTCCATTAGCTCTTTCAGTATTCTTATTACTATTTTATTATATTAAACGAAATTTGGCTGCTAACATACGACTAATAGTCTTTAGTTGCGATTTTATATTTATAGGATTAATAATGAATAACTTCCAATTAAACATTTTTGGATGAATCTGCAACGGGAATGGGTGGAAGAACAGATCCGATGAACTATTAGGCGGTAGTATTCCACACTTCTATGATACTATATAAAACAGTGGGAGATGACCAAAGGAACAGTTAATCTGAAAAAGTGAATTTAGCTTTAGACGGTTTATTTTTCTAAATAAGCCGCCTTCCTTTAAAATATACAAGATGGCTCTTTCTCCATGGTTTGAAGATTTTCACCGTTTCAATATTTGCCCAAAAAGACACCGAGGATTTATTTACGATCCAGAGGATTTTTGGTCGATACCCAGAAGATCAGACAATTTGATGCAGTGGCCCAGTTTTTACAGACAACTGAACAACCTTACGTTATACGACGACGCTGTTAAACTTGATAAAGATAAATTCCAAGTGAACATGGACGTTCAACAGTTTGCCCCAGAAGAAATATGTGTGAAAGCGTCTGGTAATACTGTCATTGTTGAAGCCAAGCACGAAGAAAAACAGGATGAACATGGTTTCATTTCAAGACATTTTATCAGAAAGTACACCATTCCAGAAGATCATGATACTTCGAAAATGGAGTCTAGACTTTCTTCCGATGGAGTTCTAACTATAACGGCACCGAAGATGGGTCAAACGATAGCTAAAGATGCTAGAACCATTCTCATAACACAAACCGGAATGCCTACTAAAATACAAAGATCCAAATCAGATATCCATGGCACTGAAAAGTCTAAACTTTAAGGAATTCTTCGAAAATATCACTTGTTTATTCTATCACTCCTAAGGAAAACTTTGGTAATAGGTAATAATCGATTTTTTGAACTGTATTTTATCTATTGTTAGCATCTTCATGCATTTACGGTAGAGGTATAACATTTATTATAGCTATTCCTCTCTATTGTGAGCTATATAACAACTTTCACTTAAGAGGTATTGATAAGATACGACTGATTTTTGTTGAATGTTGATAGGCCAAGATTTAATTTTGTTAATTTTTTCGTTAATTTCATTTTTAATAAACTGAAAAGAATTATTTACTTCTTATTTTTCTCATGATCTTGCCTTCTACCATTCTATCCAAATTTTTATTTATTGAATTCTTAATCAGAAGATAACATTCAGTTTATTAATACTGGAAAGTAACGGTTTACCTCGATCTAATGATGCACTTGTGACTCCTCTATTCAACTGACCCTGACATATTTCTAGCTCCAAAGGAACCATTTGGACTGCTTCTAACGTGGAAGATTACACCAGAGTAGATACAATACGCCAGTAAGCCGGATACCACCAGTAGTCGGACAAAACACAACATAAATTGGGGTAACTTAAAAAATCTAGAGCCAAATTTCCCTGAATAAAAAGTGACACACAGAATAAAATTTTCACCGCCTTTTTAGTAATTTTGGACTTAGTAGTTGCTAGCACTGACATTTTAAAAGCGCGGCAATTTAGTCATGTGTATGCGATTGTTGGGTGTTAGCCGTTTTGATTAGGAAGAGCGTATTCTTCAGGTAGGAAAACTTTATTATTTCACATGTTACATATTCACATTAATATTAAATG
Organism: Megalocaria dilatata; assembly: GCA_034642435.1. Classification (NCBI taxonomy): domain Eukaryota; kingdom Metazoa; phylum Arthropoda; class Insecta; order Coleoptera; family Coccinellidae; genus Megalocaria; species Megalocaria dilatata. The sequence goes on along the minus strand of CM067857.1, from coordinate 69,994,208 downwards.
GATTATAAACAGTTGAAAGTTGCTTTATGATCATTCGAAACTATATGTTTTTTTTAATTTAATATAATAATCGGGTGGCCGGTAATTGGAAAAAAAATCGCTAAGAAATTTTAGTAGTCGGACAAGTGTCCGATTATTAGCATTTAGCTGCTTAATAAGTATGTTTCTTTTTGGCGTATTCATATGGCCCATTCAACGTCTCTTTCTTTTATGGAACTATTTGATACTTCAGCTAAACCTCAGACAGTGGTCGGCCAGAGAAAACTCAATGGATAGTATAGATTTAGGCCAATTAAATCTGTCCCACTGACCGCCGTAAAAATGTTTGTATTTCCAAAAGTTGGACACTTATATTTTCTTCGGCAGTATACATTCTGTCAAGAAAGTACCGGGAATTATCGATTTAAATCTGGCGGGGCAATGAGGCAGGTAAAAAATTTTTTTCCTAGGTTGGTACCACTGTTCTTAATTACTATGCCAAGCTTGAGCGGGATCTGTCAACTAGTGTGTTTACAACAGTTGATTAAGTCGGTCGATTTTTACTATGGGTGATTACGTTGAGCAAAGAATTTGTTTAAAGTTTTGTGTTGCAAATGAATTTTCGTGTGCCGATGTATTGAAAATGTTGCAAAAGGCCTTTGGTGATAATGCTCTATCGAAAACTCGTGCATATCAGTGGTACAGAGCCTTCAAGGACGGTCGTGAAGTGGTCGCCCATCGACGGCTTCGATCGAAGATAACGTCGATAAAATTAAGGAAAGGGTGCTGGAAAACCGTCGTACCAGCTTGAGAGAGATAGCACATGATCTTAAGATATCCCACGAGTCCGCACGTACGATTTTGATTGATATTTTGGGCATGAGAAAGGTGGCCGCACGACTCGTACCGAAAGACCTAAATTTTCTTCAAAAACGTCATCGCGAACAGGTTGCTTCAGACATGCTGGATCGCTCTAATTCCGATTCTACATTCATGGAACGCATTGTAACTGGTGATGAGACCTGGGTTTACGAGTACGATATGCAAACAAGCCAGCAATCATCGGAATGGGTGGCAAAAAATGAGCCAAAACCGAAAAAAACACGCCAAAGCCGTTTTGAGTCGATTGAAGCCATAAAACAAAATTCGGCGCGCGAACTAAAGTCCATCCCGGAAAGCGCCTATAAAAAATGTTTCGATAATTGGAAGTGCCGTTGGCATAGATGTATTGGAGCAAATGGAGCCTATTTTGAAGGCGACCCAATAAATTTTGACGATTAAATGTAAAAATGTTGTTTTAATTGAAAATTCCCGGTACTTTCTTGACAGAGTAGTATGACACAAATTATCATTTTTTCTGTATTTTTTCATTACAGATATGAAATCCACAGTGAAAACGCATACCTTTCGAACATATGACAAACATAAATTAAAAGAAGCGGTGTGCTGGCAGTGAAAAAAGGGGGAAAATTAAGGGAAATTTGCTGGAGATATGGAGTTCCTAAGTCCATGGTGCAGGACCGTATTGAAGGCCATGATATATTCAAGTCCATGGGACCACTCCCATTTTTGACTATAGAATTTGAAAATAAAATTGTAAAATGGGTAGAAGATTTAGCGAGATGTGGTTTCCCTATAAATAAAAAGGAATTGCCGGTTACGGTTCAAAAAATTGAACTCCTTCCAAAAATGATAGGCCAGGTGAAAGGTGGTACACCAATTTTATGCGAAGAAATCCCCACCTTACTCTGAAAAATGCAGAAGCATTGGGGAAATACAGAGCGCAGGTAACAGAAGAATACATCCGATCCTGGTTCGAAGATTTAGAATCATTTCTCAAAGATTCAAATGCAAATGACATTTTGGATGATCTAAGCCGTATACTGAATGCCGAGAAAGTGGCTTCAGTTTATGCCCAAAGTCTGGGAAGGTATTGGGTCTAAAGGGAAAGAGTCTGAATATCGTTAAAAGAGGAAATACTAAAGAAAACCTGACGGCATTGATTACGTTCACAGCAGATGGGAGGCTTTGTCCACCCCTGGTTATATTTCCTTATGTAAAACCCCCAAGGCCAATTGTAGATAATATGCCTGATGGGTGGGTTTTGGGAAAAACAGACTCGGGGTGGATGAGATCAAATATGTTCTATGAATATGTAGCCAACTCACTAGATCACTGGATAGAAAATGAGAAAATTCAGAGACCTGTTTTATTTCTGGTTGATGGGCATAAATCTCATATGTCCCTAGAACTGAATAAATTTTGCCATGAAAAGGGTATCATCTTATATGCCTTGTCGCCAAACGCTACGCATCTATTTCAACCCGCTGATGTGACTGTTTTCAAGCCTCTTAAAGAATATTGGCGGCAAGAGGTTAGAGAATGGCAGACGAAAAACCAAAATAGAATCGTTACAAAAGCGGAATTTTGTTCACTCTTTCAGAAAGTCTTGCATAATCCAAATATGCCACAAAACATGAAAAATGGATTCAAAGCGTGTGGGTTTTAACCATTTAATCCAGATGCTGTTCACTATGAAAAATGTGTTCAAACCATTCTGGAAAATATGACTACTAACGACAAAGCTCAGGCTGAAATTACCGTCGAAGACGTCAACACTGCCAAAAAAGTGATCGCTTTGTTAGAACCTAAGCTTTCTGATCGTGGAATGTTAGCACAATCGATTATATGCCTAATAGAATCGTTGCTTCCAGCAGAATACCAATGTGATGATATCCCGGTCTATACAGAAGAGGAAATAGACAATATAGAATTTGTACTTTTAGACGAAGAAGTGTGATAATTTTAGACAATATATTACTGGATGAAATAAATCAAAATCCCAATTTAACAGAAACAGGAAATATCGAAAATTCTGTTTTTAATGAAGGGAAAACGAAGGAAAACAAATTTGCAGAAATGGCTTCTTCATCTAAACTGGAAGCCATCATGGCTACCAGTTTTGATGAGCATGAAACGCAAGCCTCAAATAAAGTGACAAAAGTTAAACCTTTGGATGACTCATTCGAAAAACATTTAACATTTTCGCAACCACTCCCAAAAATGTGAGTAAAAGAACAAAAGAAAAGACACCTTCAGCAATATCCTCTATTGCCTGGAGAAAATACTACAAAATAAAACAAAAAGAAAAGGAAGAAAATCTTAAAAAGAAAAGGAAAACAGATACAAACATAATAGATGATAACAATCTGCAAACGAAAATACCTTCCCCCATAGACGCAGTCCATGAAAGACAAGAAGAAAATGAAGAAGTAAATCAAATGAAATTTTACGAATTCAAAGAAAAACGTGATATATGCCTCAAAGAATTAGTAAGTGATACTGAATGTGAAAATGAAAAGAATGTAGGCTGTGATTATTGTCCAAGATGGTATCATTTAGGATGTACCAAGTTGACGGGAATGCTGTATAATGATGTATCTAATTTAAATACCTGTGATTTCTGTGAGAATGTAAATCGTTTGAATTATTGATAATACCAAAGATTCCTTCAATTTTGTATGTGTACTTTTTTACTTACTAGTTTTAAGTTTATATTTACATTCGATGTAAAAAAATTGTTCCTTTTTATTATTGCTCTTATATTCTTTGTGAATGCATATTTAGCGAAGATCATTAAGCATTGCCTGTGATTTTTGCAAGAACTGTGATTATTTTTCATTTGCTTTATGTTTGTTGTGAATAAAGGTTTTCGTTTTTGTTGTCTCGTCTGTGATTATTGTTTGAACAAACCATATAGAGTCAAGTGATAATAAATTTACGCAAAGATTGTATGAAACTTATTAAGTACGGACCTGTTGAAAATCAACCAATCACAGGTTGTCCGACTACTACTTACTACACTGGCATAATCTGTCTGACAACTGGCAAAAAGGCACTTTTTTAATATTTCTTTTATTTAAAAATGTTATGTACATGAATGAAATTTTCTTCATAATCAGACATGGAGCTAGTTACTCAATATGTTGCATAGAAAAAAATTTTGTGCGATTACTATAAAACTGAAGATTTTGTTCAAGTTTTAAATCCAGAAATGCCTAAACTGTCCGACTACCGGCACATTCACCCTATTTATCTTGTATCATTTTCTTCTTTCTTTAAAACCTTCTGTTTGTCTTTTTACATAACAGAAAGGTTCTGGACTGTAGCTAATATTTCAGCTTTCTCCATTTCCTTGATTCTTAAGTATCCAGGAATCCCAACAAAGTAGACGCTATTTTATTGATGCATTGAGTTTGCCAAGGCATACTCATAATCTTATCAAATAATGAGTTAAAACTTATTGCTTTTATGGCAGCTTGACTGTCAGGACGATCATTATATTCAAAGTCCCCATTTCTAGGTTGAATAGTAGACACTGACATTAAAATATAATATAATAATAGCAACATTCATTTCAATTTAATATTAATAGTAGAGATTGGTTTCTACCTGAAAGATGCTGTAGTACGAACCCATCGATTCCAATATTTTCTTCTGAATACGAGTAATCGACGATGGTTATGATTGTTAAGTTATCATAGCCGCTCAACTAGGGCAAAATTCTTGTTAACCTTTCCTCAGTGCAGATTTGAAACACAAGCATCTCTGATGCAATGAATCATGGCGGTAATGTATTCCGGAGTTGAATGAATGAGTGAAATATGTGAGATATCGACTGTATGCTGGACATCAGTTTCTATCTATTTTTTTAAATTTGTTTCTCATACGCGGATACTTCGAGTGTTTCGTTAAACAGTGAAAATATTGTGGCGACGGGCCCGCTCCTTGGCTATTACCCAGAATTCGCTTTGCTCTGCTACGTCTTCCCGGCATCGCATAGAGAATGCGACCGTTTTTCCGATACTAATTTACCGTCCTCACCGGCCTCATGTAGAGCATAGTACAAGCGTTCAAACCGACGTTCCAAGTGGAACAAGGTAATTGGCAGCCTTGCACCTTATTTTTTCATATATATATATATATATATATATATATATATCGGGTGTTTTTTGTGATAGAACTTTAAATTGAAATAAAACACATTTAAATTAAGATTGAAGCCAATTTTTTTTATTTAGAAGATACTTTTATGACATTTATGTTTTAAAAATAATTTTCGGCATATATCCACCACGACTAGCTCTGAGAAACCGCATTCGACCAGACCAATTTTGGACCACTTTTTCGAGTAATTCAGGCCCTATTTCATCAATAATAAGAGTTATGTTGGCTTCCAAAGCGTCTATAGTTTCTGCTTTATCAACATAAACCAATGACTTGACCCCAAAACTCCAATGAATTGGACCATTACTCGAAATAATGTTATCGCCAAATCTTTCTTTCAATAAATCAATTGTTACGGTAGGAGCATGAGATGTAGCACCATCTTGTTGGAACCAAAACACTTCTGGGTCGATACCATTCGAATTTTGAAACAAATAATCATTGATAATCGATCTGTAACGAGCACCATTCACTGTAACATTAGCTCTAGCATCGTTTTTCAAGAAATATGGACCGATGATGTCTCCAGCGTGTAAAGCACACCATACAGTGTATTTTTCAGGATGCAATGGAACCTATAGAACTTCTTGAGCATTGTTTTCGCTCCATATATGGCAATTTTGCTTGTTTACATAGCCGTTCAACCAGAAATGAGCTTCAGCACTAAACACAATTTTACGATAAAAAAGTGGATCAACTTCAAGCTGTTCTAGGGCCCAATCAGCAAACAAACGACGCTTATTATGGTCAAGTGGCTTTAGTTGAACCAGTTGGATCTTATATAGCTGTAGACCAAGATCTTTACGCAAAATTTTCCATATGGCGGATGCACAGAGTCCAACTTGTTGCGAACGTCGACAAATAGACAAATCTGGATCATCATTAACATTATGACTTACAGCAGCGATATTTTCTTCTGTACGTATAGTTCTTTGTCTTGTTGTTGTTGCATCGAGTAGAGAAAATGTTGTCCGAAATCTATCGATAGTTCGACCAATAAGCTGCTCTGATGGACGATTATGTAAACCATAAATTTCACGAAGTTCTCTATAAGTTTGTCGAATAGGACACTGATTTTGAAAATAGATTTCAACAATTTATAGACGTTTTTGCGGCGTGAGTCTTTCCATAATAATTTGTCAATGTTTACTGAACATGGCTTCTACCTTCTGTTTTTTTTTCAATATTTATTTTTATTTTTATCCTTTCATAATTATTCTTTTAATATTCTTTTTTTATGTTGATTTGTTTCTTCCTATTCTTTTTTCCCGGGCCTCTCTCACTTCGCCTTGAACACGTTTTCATCATGTGTTTATTATGCAGATTTTACCCTCTATCCAATTTTGTATGGATCAAAGTATAAGATACATCTGGAAGGTATGGATGACTCAATACAAGCACCATTATAGGTGTCATCCCAGCGTTTTTCATGAAGGATAAAAAAGACTAGTTTTTAATGAGTAATGTACAAATTATTGAATAAACTCTATCTCTATCTTATCTCTATTGCCAATCTGATGAGTTTAGGGGCTACCAAACTGAAACGAAACGCTTACTTCCCGAAATCAAGAGGTTTGAAAGTTCCCTTATGAGACCGCATCGCAAAGAGCTTCTTTCGTGACCCGCAACGATCCCATCCAATTTTTCCAGGTAATTATCCTATTTTGTACCACCGCATCCAGCTCAGCGGCGAATTATTCCATGCCAAATCCTAACGCCCTAAACCGTGACCCCTACCAGTGCTCACTGAGAAGGGAGTATGTTGCGACGGGCCCGCTTCTTGGACATTACCCCGAATTCCGCACAGCTTTCTGTCATTTGTCATTTGTTGCATTTACTGCAACAAATAAATTTCTCACATACTAAGGAATGTCGTAAACAGTCTCTCAACCAATAAGACAGACATACACCCTCACTCTAACATTTTCGTACTGACGATGCAGAGTCAGAGTTAAGCTTGCAGCAGATAGCTAGGCAGTACGAAAGGGTGGGAAAAGATTTAAACAGCCATCCAGTTCAATATCACTCACCATCTATAACGTAAGATTAAGTTATTCTTGTGCTGGGCGACTGAAATAATAGCTTCTCTTGTAAATGCATGGTGAATCCTATATTCCGAAAATTATTTTCGTTATTTATATATCAATCTATATGATTTGACTTCTAGAGATATGATTAGTTTTGCAGTTGATACTGAACGATTTTGGAATATTAGCAAACTGCTCATGGTGAATTAGGAAAAAATTCGCGATATTAACTAATTTGGCTCGTGAACTTTCAGAATTCACAAAACTAAGAATTCAAAAAGTAATGTATGTACCACACAGTATAAAATACCTACGCATTTAAATAGATGTTCATCTACAATGGAATGAAAATTACTCAAAAATTAAGATCACTAGTTCCAAAAGTTAGGTTATTGTAGATTCCAATGTGATGACCACCAGATCAACATAATATATAATAATATAAAACACTTGTGTAGGTTCATCTGTTGTAATATAATTTGGGGAGGGATGTGTAATTGTTTCTGAAGAAAGATATTGCACAGAAGTGGATTCTGAAAGTAATGTTTAGAATTCGATTTCCAAGACATCAACTATTCGAGGAAAGTTGACTGTTTCATTTGGGACAATTTTATTTTCAGTCTTTGTGTATTGTTACATTAGAAAACAAGCTGCTGATATATAAAACGGTCATAAAGCCCATATGGACATACGGAATTGAACTTTGGGGATATACAAGTAAGTCCAATGTAACTCTAATCCAGAGAAGCCAATCGAAAATACTGAGATTGCTAACAAATGCTCCATGATATGTATCAAATCAAACCCTACATGAAAATCTGAAAATACCTTATGTGAAGGATGTCATCAAGGAACAGAGTCAAAAACATCACAATAAGTTAGATGGTCTTACTACAACCGTTGCTTCAACCTCAAGACATGAGAATACTCAAAAGGAACTGGCCAGCTGTTCTTCTAGTCTGTCCTGTATAAACTTTAGAGCCATCACCGCAGGTTAACTTATAAACCCCCGATTTATCATCTTTATGTGTACAGTCTTTATTATTTTTAATAAATTTACTCAAGTTTGAATTCGTTGTAAATGAAGTCCCCAAATTATTTTTATTTTTGAGGTATGTAGCAATTTTCTCAGAAATATCTTTAGTGTATTTTGAGGAAATGTATTTAAAATTTTCTTTTATATTAGGAGACACCATATTTAAAGCTATTTCATTATTTTTATTCATCAAAAATTTGTCTATCAATTTAGGATCATAGTCATTATTAAAAGCTATTTGTTTAATTATGTTAAGTTCTGAAATATAATTTTCTCGATTCATGGGAGTATTAACTAATCTATGGATCATACAATTAAATGCTGATAATTTTTGATTTAGAGGATGATTTGATTTATTGTGTATAATAGAATCCGTATAGGTTGGTTTGTGAAATATTGAAAAATCATCTGAATTATTTATTCGAGTAACAGTTAAATCAAGAAAATTAATAGAATTATTATGTTCGGTTTCCATAGTGAATTTAATTGAAGGATGTATTTTATTGATGAATAAAAAGAATTTTTTCAAAGGTCTGTCTGTTCCTGTGAAGCAACAGAAAATATCGTCTACATATCTATACCAATATAAAAAGTATTTCTTAAGGGGATTTTGGTGAATTTTAGATTCAATATTGTCCATGAATATTTCTGCTAATAAAGGACTTAAGGGATTTCCCATAATAAAATAAAATTTATAAATCTGAAAACGGTTTGATTATGGGAAATCCCTTAAGTCTTTTATTAGCAGAAATATTCATGGACAATATTGAATCTAAAATTCACCAAAATTCCCTTAAGAAATACTTCTTATATTGGTATGTAGACGATATTTTCTGTTGCTTCACAGGTACAGACAGACTTTTAAAAAATTCTTTTTATTCATCAATGAAATACATCCTTCAATTAAATTGACTATGGAAACCGAACATAATAATTCTATTAATTTTCTTGATTTAACTGTTACTCGAATAAATAATTCACATGATTTTTCAATATTTCACAAACCAACCTATACGGATTCTATTATACACAATAAATCAAATCATCCTCTAAATCAAAAATGATCAGCATTTAATTGTATGATCCATAGATTAGTTAATACTCCCATTAATCCAGAAAATTATATTTCAAAACTTAACATTATTAAACAAATAGCTATTAATAATGACTATGATGTTGATGGACAAATTTTTGATGAATAAAAATAATAAAATAGCTTTAAATATGGTGTCTCCTAATATACAAGAAAATTTTAAATACATTTCCTTAAAAGACAATAAAGGTATTTCTGAGAAAATTGCTACATACCTCAAAAATAAATATAATTTGAGGACTTCATTTAAAACGAATTCAAACTTGAGTAAATTTATTGAAAATAATAAAGACTGTACACATAAAGATGATAAATCGGGGGTTTATAAGTTAACCTGCGGTGATTGCCCTAAAGTTTACATAGGACAGACTGGAAGAACTTTCCGTCATAGAATTTGTGAACATTTGAAGAGTTTCCTCAATAATAAAAGTAATTCTACATATTCCAACCATTTGTTAGAAACAGGACATATTTTCAACCATAACTTTGAAATTCTACATATAGAAAGCAAAAGTTATGCCTTAAATCTGTTAGAATCCCTAGAGATAAATAAACATAATAAAATTGGAATATTACTTAACGAACAAAAAGATTTAAATAACTCACCTCTGTTAAATATATTCAGATAAGCTGGAATTTGCAGAGAGCCTTTTTTAAGTCTTAGTGCTCAATAAAAATTTATTGTACTTACTGTAATATAAACAGCAACGGATTCGGAAACAAGCTTAGTTATTCAAAATGTGATCTTGCCTGATGATGCTACTGTGATAGCGAAACAATTGTTGTGAACATAACAATAAAAATTTGTGAAAATCAGAATAACCTTATTTAAATATTATTTAATATGGATTTTCACCAAGTAAGGACTGAAACAATATGCTAATGAATAAATGATATTTTGGACCGATGGACTTACTACGACCGTTGCTTCAACCTCAAGACATGAGAAGACTCAAAAGGATCTGGCCAGCTGATATGACCTAGATTTAAAATGGTCTTTTCACTGGAGAAGACCATATCAAATCATTTGAGAGCTCAAAGCTCTGTAGACAGCAAATTAGCTCATAGAATTGTTGTATTCTGATTCCTAATGAATAAATGATATTTTGGACCGATGAAGGGATTGCCTAGAATTATATTTGGTTTTCGAAGATGTGTTGCATGTCTTGAGAGATTTCTGAATTAACTTGTTCGAATATTTTAATATATTAAATATTTCAAATAAATTATATTCTTTGAGAAGTCCTTAAGTTGTGTTCATGTTTTTAAAAGACAATTGGTGTTCTTAAAGGTAAGATCAGAAACAAAATTTTGTCTCTTTTAAATATTTATTTATTAATTTTGATGACTTTTTTATATCTGTTGGTTTATTTATTCCATTTGACATTATATATTGAGTTTTGATTATATACGTCTATTAAATGTAAGCGGTGCTTATTGTAGACATTAATTTAATTCTAAAAGTTTTTTGAATAAAAATTTTTTTGAAATTAAAATTGTAGAAGACTAACAGATTAAATCTGTTTTGATATTCAAATTTTGTTATATTTCTTCTATCAAGTAAAAAGCCTTTTTCTATTTTAAATGATAATAAAAAAAAAGTCTTTGTGTATGTATCAGTTCAAATACATAACTGACTGGCTAGAGGTAGAACATACTGCTGGAACAAGATTTAGAGAAATATACATGTAGAACCTAGGATGAATAAAACGAGAGGTCAACGTTTCATTATTTGTTTAGGACCTCGCTTAATTAACGAACTGTGCAAAAGTTTGAACGTGAGTTAACTTTACAAGACAAAAAGCCGTCAGAAAGACAACTAAACTTGCGAGGTAAGGAGATCATTGCATGCTGCAGTGGTTAGTGTTGTTGTTGAACCAAGTTTGTCGATTTCACGACAATCGCAACTGGAATTTTCTCAGATGTCAACTTAGAGAATATTGTAAGGATTAGGAGTCGCATCTTCCTTATAATGTCGTATTGACGCAAGAACTAAAGCAAAATGACCACAAATTGTGTCGGGAGTTTGCTGACTAGGCCTTGAGCACTTTGAACACGATCCTAAATTGGGTAAAAAAATCATCTATTCAGACAAGCACATTTTTGATTGAATGGCTTTAGTAATAGTAAAAATTGCTGTTTTTGGTGCGAGAACAAGTCAGTAGTTTTATATAACATTACGTTTAAATCCGCACTGTGTGGTGCGTTTTATCGCATGGTGGCGTCATCGGACCTTATTTCTTCTGAAATTACGATGGAACAGCCGTAACTGTGAATGTTGCCCGCTATAGGACCATGTTACACGTTCTATGGCCAGAACTTGAGAACATCAATACTGAAAATATGGGGTTCCAGCAAGATGACGCTATATGCCATATAGCTGATCCTACGCTCGCTTTGCTGAGGGCAAGATTTGACGACAAGGATTCATGAATTAGTCGCCACGGTCATGTGATTTGAGGCCTTTGAATTATTTTCTTTAGAGCTATGTGATAGCGAAAGTCTATGCCAACAAGCCACAAACTTTGGATCACTTGAAAAGAGAATATTCGTACAGTTATTGGCGAAATACATCTGGAATTGTTGCACAGAGTGAACAAAATTGGAGCGATCGGATGCGTCAGTGCCGAAGCCATTGTGGACATTTGAAAGATATCTTATTCCGAAAACATCCGCATTGGTCAAGCTTCAAAATAAAGTAAGAATTAATTTGTGTATCAAACTTCTGTGGTTTTTCATTTTTTATGGAATCGGCTGCTGTGGTCATTAGCTATACCCCACCACCTGACTTACATAAACACACACCCATGTTCGCAGCGGGACTCGAATCCGCAATCCCTAGTACTATATCTCTGCTCATTATGCCCAAACCTTCGTTGTTTTATTCACCTGATCCATGTTATAGTAGATTTTAAGATGTGAAAACCAACTACAGGGTGAATCATCTACTTTAACTTTATTAGTAATACCACCCCTCTCCCATGCATCACTCACTAATTTCGAAAAGAAAAAGTGCTCGCTCTTTCTAGATATTGTGAGCAATGAAAAGTAATTTTTGAGCCAAATAAAAATGAAAAACAAACAATGTATATATTTCTTGAATTAAACTGACTTACCACAAAAAGTTGATGAACTCCTTGTCGTCAAATACATAACACCTTCCCCTTTGGCGTCTTCGCCTAATTTTCCAATTTCTGTTCTATAACTAGGATCGAGGTACAGTTTACTTTTTGGATTATCTAAGTGGGGAAAACAGTGTCCTCGGTCAAATGAAGGTAAACCACCAGGACAACTGTAAGAAATAAATTCACAGGTATTGTTTTTTCCTGACAATTTGTTTAATAATGACTCTTGGAACAAATGCCATGCTCTGATATGACTGCATGCAATTTCACGGGTGAGTGTTTTATCTGTAAAAAAACAAATGATTGAAGAAAGAACAATAAAAGAATATCAATTCAAAATTGCGAACATTTCCTTCCTTAGTGGTATAGAATCTCTGTTTTTCGTGTGACATAAATATTAATTTATGAAGAGTTTTTCAATTTGGGCGAGTCTATGTTGACAGTCTTATGTGGCCATTTTGTTCTGGTGTCGGCTGTCGAACTAGCTGTTTATTTTTCAGTTGCAGATTTCAAATTACTATGAGAAAAACATGATCAAGCAGGGCGTCTAAATGATACAGCTTTGAAAATAAAATAATTATTAGTTATTACAAATGTTGCACGCGTTACGTATATTTAATGGCAAACGTGGTAGACCTTCAAAGTCGAATACCCAATGTTTAGTATTTAAATTCGATACGACTTGTTCGGTAAACAATAAGCCAACACCCGTACGTTGAAGAAACTCCTGATCGGCCAAAAACATTGTTGCGATGAGTGAAAATTCAACTTGGCAAATATTGCGTCAGGACTTTGGTTCGTACAAGATCCAAATGACCCAGGAGCTTACAAATAATAACCATAGACAACGCCATTCGTTTGCTGACTGGGCTTCAAAACGTTTTTAGAGAACCCCTATTTTGGACGAAAAATCATCTCTTCTAACGAGGTGCATTTTTGGTTTTACCTTTTTGGGCGATTTTTGGGCCGGTGGCCTTAATGGCCCGTAGTTTTTTGAAACCACTGACTTTAGTGGGTTCTTCTCCTTCAGCGGCGAGCGTTATAGAAGGATAATAACCATTTTTTTTTTACCCAAATTGAGTGATTTGGATTTAGACGACATGTTATTCCAGCAGTACGTTGATACGTGCCACGGAGCGGACGCCACTATTAATATTCTGCATGATTGATTTCAGAGTAGGGTTATCTCTTGCAGCGGTGATGTCCATTATCCATCAATATCGTGTCATTTGGCCCCTGTACACTTTATCTTGTGGAGTTTACCGAAGTCGCGGGTCCATGTCAATAAGCCGAAGATCACCGATTCCCTTGGAGTCAACATAACCAATGCTCTCATTCAAATTCAGCTGGATCTATGCGGCAGTCATTAAAAATTGAACAATTCGAATCCCAGGTATCTCGAAGCCACGGCGGACATTCGAATGATATTGTATTCCATACATAATGGCATACACGCATCTTTGAGAAAAATTTCGTTAATACCCCACACAGAACTTGTTTTATTCAAAAACAACATATACGCGCTCTTATTGAAAAACCCCATATATGGACATTCAATGATTTCATGAATCTTCTATTAGAAAGAGTTTCTAGAATTGCGTCAGAATGGTGAGTCTTTTAAACAATAGTTAAATCTCATTACAATAAACCATTTCACAAAAATCTTTCATTGAAAATTTTTATCAGTCCGATTTATTTATTTGTAACTGCATTTGCTTCGTACTTTGACGACTAATCCAAGTGAGACAAATTATACATATGCAGCGAAATTTTCGTTTGTACGTAGTTTTTACCTCTTTCCGTTTTAGTCTTGTTTCTTGAACAAAGTCACGAATTTTCGGAAAATTTTTATGATTCGTGCTAAATAATATATCAAGGAAAATATATGTGCCAGGAGAGGAATGCACGCGTGAGACCAGTGGTCACATATGCCGTAGAAACGAGAGAAGAAACGTCGACAACGAAGAGAATGGCGAAAACAACTGAAATGAAAATTTTAAGATCAATAAAAAGAGTGACACTGAGATACCACATAAGAAAAAGAATCAAACAATAAAATTACATTTTTAGACCTCTCGATATCACACTCGAATAGTAAATTAGAATTTAATGTGTTCAGAAAACCCACATCCACTGATATATGTATTCCTTTTGACTCCAGTCACCCATATTCACAGAAAATGTCAGCATATCATTCGATGATCCATAGAGCTTTGGCATTATCAAAAAATAACCGCGAAGTTGAAGTCCAAACTATTGAATCCATAGCCGCGAACAACGGTTTCAACCCCAATATAATAGAAAATCTAATTCGACAGAAACAATCTAAAATAGCTATAAACGAAAATTATCCCATAATAAAAACTAAAGAAAATAAAAATTTCATTTCTTCATCGTACTTCGGTAGCATAAGTCAAAAACTGGCCAATAGTTTTTCAAAATTAGATGGTTATATTGCTTTCAAAACACAAAATAAATTATCATCCGAATTATTTAATGCAAAGGACCAAACTCCAAACATACATAAATTGGAAGTTTATGAGCTATCTTGTTGGACGCACAGTTATAAATATATAGGACAGACGGGACGTTCCTTCCAGACGAGGTTCAACGAACATAAAATGAATTCCATTAAAAATAAACAACTTCTACTTTTGCCACTCATTGTTTAGGAAAAGGTAATCTTTTTTCGACAATAGATAAACTTAAAATTTTACATGTAGATCAAAAGAAGAGAAACTTGATTATTTAGAATCTGTTGAAATTTTCAAATTAGTTCACAATAAAAATAATGGAAGAATAATGAATGACTGTACGGATCTATGTAAATCCAAAATTTTTGAGATATTCAAATAAGTAACATCTGTTTACCAATCTTCTCTGACGTGTCGACGTTCTAATAGTTGTTAAGCGTCCTCTCATTTTAAACCTTTTTTAAACTAGTTTTATTACCTCTTCTATATTCATGAATACCCTGTTCTGCTTGTTGAGTCTTCAGTTGTCTGAAGATGGAATAGTTAATTGCCGAAACTCAAGTCACAATTGAATGTGTAAAATATCAATTTATTGGAAGTAAAACATAGTAATTTCTACAAATTGTTTTAATTATCATCATCTAACTGAAACTGAAACAGTTCAGTATCCCGCTATTTGCTTTATTATCCTAATTGCATAGGTAGCTCTTGACAACTTAGGAATAATTTCATCACTGTAGATAGAAAACTTGATATTTGATTGTAAAAAGACAATAAGTAGCCTCATGTGATTGTCCGAAGAGATCTTTATTTCAAATAGTAGTGTCTGTGTTTTATCACTGTTCATCAACAATTTGTTTGCGATGAACCATACCTGGACTTCCTTTAGTGTCTTCTTGTCTTTCTGTTCCAATTCCTGGTTGTCCATCTCTTTATTCAGAAAAGGAGTGTCATCACTGAAGAGGATGGTTTGATCTGATTTCACATTAGCTGGCAAGTCATTAATAAATATCACAAACAAAAGGAGACCCAGCACAGAACCCTGCGGTAGACTATTACTCACCGTCTCCTAAGAAGAAGACCTGCCTCCCAAGCTTGTTTTCTGCATCCTGTTTGTCAGATAACTTTTCATCAGGTCAAGAGCCTCACCCCTGATTCCATAGTATTCAAGCTTGTTTAAAAGCACTGAGTGTGAAATGCTATCGAAAGCCTTGGATAAGTCACATGCCTTTAAACTAGATTTTTGTCCCCCCTCAAAAACTGCCCTATATTTTCAAGCACCTCCTTCAGTGCCGTCTCCAATGATTTGCCCATGCTGTTCTTTGCAGAAAATTTTATGATGTTTGAAGAAACTCGGTAATCTATTTTTTATAATTATCTCAAACAATTTTGAGAACACAGGAAGTATCGATATTGGACGATAGTTTTTATCGAATGGAATAAAAAATCCAACGAAATATAAATTGTCAATCAAAATTACTAAATAAATATTTTATATGTCTACTTAATTTGAGCAATGCTTATGAGACATTAATTTAGTTCTAAAAGTTTTTGAATAAAATTTTTCGAAATTAAAATGTGTATTAGACTAACAGAATGAATAATCTGTTTTGATATTTCAATTTTTCAAAAAGTAAGTACGAAAATAAGAATAGGACTATGGAAACAGAAGGATTAAGAATTATTGAAGCTTCAAGAGCTATTGCTAGGGAAGATATTCAAGCATCGGTATTCGGAACCAAGTCTTATCCACCCTAGTTAAATGTTAGATGATTTTTATGAAGAAATAACCAGAATTTTATTGAATAGTTTACATGAAATCATATTGAAAAATAACAGAGAAAGTACGGATCATTTCAAAACGAAATGCACATACATATTTTATCATCGAAGTCAGGTACGCAGTTCAATGTCTTGGATACAATGAGGATATAAATATCCAAACTACTGAGAATAATAATATTCTCTATGTTATAGTGATGATTGAAATTGTTACTCCGAAAGAAGCTTTCCGCCCATTATCTCCAAAACGGTTGAACGCATCAAAAAAAGCTTGGAACCAAATTTTATGCTTTACATGTAATAAATGCAAACATCTTTAAAGCTATAGAAACTAGGATGACCGCCAAAACCCGACTTTTTTGACGTTAATCTTGAATAACTACTACGTGGTACAGACACGAGATTTGACGAGAACCTTGAGATTAATACTAGAATGCCAAAATAAAAGTTTCCAGCTTATAATCTCTCATTCCGAGTTGAAAATCTGATACGATGACTAAAACGCGGATAAAATCCAATTTACGAAGTAGAAATAGGGTGAAAGACTCGAGGTTGTAGATCAAGAATGTACACATGGTTTTCAAGAGATGGACAAGTTTATGTTATATTTGGCAGTTGCGGGTAAGAATACAAAGGAAAAAAGTGAATAGAAGGACTACTCAATATTTTAAAATGGAATACTAAACTTTTGTTTATAACTATGATGAATCTGGAATTATTTCGGCCGTTACTATTTGGTTGTTGATCATATTTTGAGGTTTTACTAATTTTTATGTTTTTCTTCAGGAATATTCGAAAGATGGGGTAGCACCTCGAAACTGCAGTCACAAAAATACGTAAACTTTTGAATTTTTAAGTAAAGAAAGATTGTAATTTTTTAACTTGTTTCAATTATGAAAAATTTGTCTTGTGTGGCCGTGGAACATGGTAATTGAATATTTGAGGATATACGGAGGAAAGAAAATAGGATAGTATAATAAAAACACACAGACATAGAGAAATTGTATGACTAATCATCTATTATCAATATAGTCATATGATAAGGTTGTAACATTGAGTAATGCAGTGTCAAATGAACAAGTTTCTCAAAGAAATCTATTGAGAATGAAAGGTAAGGTTAGATGGCTGAGAGAGGCCCAAATTACTTCGGAGTAAGAAAACATAAAAGGCAAATACAGGATAGAAAGCAATTGAGGATTGAGCGTAATAGAGATATTTGTCTACTTGGCTATAGAGAGATGATCTGTTGGCATATACTGTTATTAATTGAACGTTAATGAGGAGTTGATTCATGAAAGTCTTATCTATCCTTGGTACTGAAGAGATCTACATATTCTTATAAAGGAAGATTAGGCGGGAAGAACGACCTAGGGAATTTTATGCCTACTTGTCACTGTCGATGCCAGGAGTAAGAGTCTATGGTCGCTTCATAGACTTGTGATCGCGTCTGAAAATGTAAACATAACCCCGGGAGATGTTCCTTTTGTTCTGGAGAAGATTGGAGGTACTCATTGTAGACTGATCGCCGGTTTCAGAGGGTCCAGATTTCCTTTGTTGGAAATAGAACGCCATTGTCCACTGTTCATTAAAAGTGAAGGTTAGACACAAAGGGAAGTTGACTGAGCTGCCCTAACATGTAAAGTAGTTGTATTGTATTGAGTTACCTGAGGTCAACGTGAGTGTTATTTGTATCATGTATTCTTTATCCATGGGTGGATTTTACTGTATTGATGCTCCAGCTAGGGGCGACCCGTTTGCTTTAACCTGAATTGACCATTTAACATATTTTATACATGTAGGCGTCTTTATCTTCATTCCATTTATTGGTATCTAAGAGGTGGTTAGAAATGGTACTTTGTTTGAGAATTCAGAGTGTTTTGAGTGAATGAAATGTGGATCCGCAATTAGATACTGACACCACAACCACGTGTCTTCAGAAAGAGCCGCAACAAAGCCTTCTTGAACAACTATTATTAGATATAAATATTATAATGAATAGGTAGTTAAACAAAAGACACCAGTACTTCTGTGTCTTCAGAATGTCGCAACAAGACATCCCTGAACAACGATATTATGCGCCCAGATTTTAATAATCTAATTAGATAGTAGGTGTGTGAATGGGGAATTTCTGACCAAAGGGTTATTGTTAAACTACCTCGAAGATCTTTGTTACATGTTCCTATTGCCAGATTATCTATGTGTTCACTCAATTGATTGCTGCATCTACCTTTACATGGAAACTAATTATGTTTTAGGGTTGTCTACACAACGTAGCGTCCTATTCTCCCGCCACTAGATGATCACGATAAAAAGTTTAGCTTTCCTAAGAGTAATCCGTAAAATCTCAGATATCTAAGAGTACTCTGTAAAATCCCAGATATCTTAGAGTGCTCTTAAAAGGTCGGGATAGCTCAGTACGTATAAACAAATATGTTTTTAATCATCTATCATGCAGTTTCGTCTGTATTATTATTGACACATTCAGAGTATAAAATGGACATTGGATGAATAATATAAATTGATAAAAATTTTGAAGGGTATTGTTTTGATTATCCCACAAATTTTCAAATACTCAAAAAATATTTTGTGAAATAGTTCAATTCAATGATTTCTATCTCTTGCTAAGGAAGACTCACCTCTTAAATATTCTTTATTTTTTAGTGGTGTGATGCCTTTATTAAGCATATTTGCTTACCAAAACTTGTGACTACCACAGAACCTCTAGTATCTGTGCATCCTGGTTGATCTTGACCACCATTCGGAAAGAAATCCACATGACCTATTGGTTCCCACAAACCGAAACCATCTGTCGCAAACTGAAAGAAATAATTAATTTTTCTCACAAAAAATCGGGAATACTTCAATAAAATTGGAGAAGCATGGAATAGAAATTAATTACCGGACTAGAATCAGTGTGCACCACATCAACAAAATGAGCGTCATCTCTATCTAATTTCTTGTGTTTTTCACGGAGATGATTGTTACGGAATAGGGGACTTGCTGCATCAAGACCTAAAAATATATGTGAGACAATAAAAAACACTTAATCCATATTAATATTATTGAATAAAAACATATAGGTATGTTATTGATCTAAAATTTGAAAATTAAATTTTCAAAAACAGAAGAAGTGAAAATAGATTGTGAATCTGCGATTATTTCTCCTGAAATAATAAAGTCTTAGATCCAACATTCTAACTTCCGAGTATGCAGTTGAAAGATTTCAGGTTAGGTTATACCTACTAAGAGTAGTAGGCATAAATTAGTATTTTGTACTTGTCTTTTACAGAAAAAATAGAATATATGATGAAAATGTTGTTGGATATTGAAATGTAGTTAGTTAGTTCATTTTAACATATATAATTGTGAACATTGACAAAAATGGAATCAAATCCTCATTTATTAACTTTAAATATAAATTTTTCTGCCAACCTCTAGAGATAATTTAATTTTAGAAAACTATGTTTATATTCAACGAATGCTCTACATATTTGATTTCTTTAAAAATTTAAACTAATTCCATTGCAAAGCCCAAATTGGAGACTTATCTTTACGGCATCGATTCCAAAATCAACAAACCCAGACAAGTTTACAAAGGTCGTATGTGAGTGTCAAAGTAATCTTTTCGTAATCAACCAAATCCTAATTGAAAGTCTAAATTGGAGACGTATTTTTACGACAATCTGATGACCATCAATTTCAGACAAGTTCACAAAGTTCGTGTGTGAGCGTTGTAATGGGATTACAACATTCGGTACTTCGAAGCACAATGAAATTTAAGTATGATATTTTGACCAAAAACCTTGTTGGGCAAACGTTCCCTTTAAAATTTATTACTTGTATGTACAACCTTTGTGTCAAGTGATTTACCGACTTAATGATCTCCTCAGATGTGTTCTCTGTTTATTACTAATTTGAATTAGACTTTTTCTGAGGGTCATGATAAGCCAAGTGTCCAAAGCAATAAAACTTCAGAGTTCGAATGACACAGATCATAAACTAGGTTGGAAATATCAACATGAAAATTTTAAGTGTTGGACCAGCGATAAAAAAATAATGAATTGTTTTAACCCAGACAGGACCGTCTCTTACAATTTTAAAACATGTAATTTAAATTTTTTCATATTTTTTTATAACTAATATGGCTTGGCCTATCACCCGCTTCAGGCTTGACGTCGACTTCTGAGACACGCTGAATAAATGAACAAGTATTCTAGAACCTAGAAAATATAAAGACAGGTTACTTTTTATCTGCAATTTGTGATAAAGACAAATACGGATAATGTAGAAATCATTATTGTTCGGTACGACTGAGTAAGCCCGAAGAGGACCGCCCTTCTACCCACGAGGACCGAGGGACGATTGAAGGTAGTACGAGTCGAACATTCACTGAAGGCAGTCAGATTTCACAAGTTTAATCTGAATCTCAATTAATACGTCATTATTGTCAAATCAGTTTTTGAATAAACACTTACTTTCATGAAGTTTTCTAATTAAATCAAGAAATACAAACAAAATTGGTAGCAGTGCGTGGTTTACAAGAAACCGAAGAAAATAATTCAACGAGAAGCGGACACAAAGACGCCGCACAAGTCAACAAGATCGAGATTCGCTCCACACAGTCGAGACGGGAAGTACCTGCCGCAGGGACCAAGCGCTGAAGTTGTTAACAAATCGTTCAAGTAAGTGCATCCTTTCCTGCTTTCTTTCCTTGCATTTGTTGTTTGGTCTATTCAAATCAATTTTTTTAAATCATTTTCTTTTAATTCGGTAGCTTACGATGGCTCAATTAAATAGTGATATCAACAAACGCGGTTCGTTAAAGGCTAGACTAACTTACTTTACGGAATCTGTACTTGTACAGATTCCGTAGTTCTACTTTTGATGATTTTGAGCTCATTCAAATCGAACTAAGACTCAACATAATTCAGATAGTAAAATCAGAGTTTGATGAAGTACAAAACGTAATAGAGGCAGCCACGGAAGATAGCCTTCTGCAAGACCAATATGAAGAACGAGAAAACTTCGAATTTAGTTATTTTCAACAAATTTCAATCGCAAAAAAGATTCTCAAAGAAAATGAAAAATACGATCCTTCTCAAGCCAGTACTAGTCATAAATCTGGTAGAATGTTAGACGATAATTCCATTCGAAATCATAGTGTGAAATTGCCAACAATAAACTTGCCCAAATTCGACGGTTCTTATCAGAATTGGTTAGAATTTCGTTAGAATTTCGACACGCTTCGTTCGTTAATACATGATAATGCGTCAATTGGTGAAATTCAAAAGTTCCACTACTTGAGAGCTTCACTCGAATCTAAAGCAGCCCTAGTTGTCAAGTCATCGGAAATTTCAGCAAAAAATTATGAACTGGCTTGGAATGCATTAAAATAACGTTACGATAATAACAAACTTTTAATATTTAATCATGTAAAATCACTATTTTCAGTCGAATTTAATAAAAAAAAAACCGCTCATTCCCTAAGAAATTTAGTCGATGTACTACTCTGTCAAGAAAGTACCGGGAATTTTCAATTAAAATAACATTTTTACATTTAATCGTCAAAATTTATTGGGTCGCCTTCAAAATAGGCTCCATTTGCTCCAATACATCTATGCCAACGGCACTTCCAATTATCGAAACATTTTTATAGGCGCTTTCCGGGATGGACTCTAGCTCTCGCGCCGAATTTTGTTTTATGGCTTCAATCGACTCAAAACGGGTGCCACGAAGGGGCAATTTTCGTTTTGGGAAGAGGAAAAAGTCGCAGGGAGCCAAATCCGGCGAATACGGTGGTTGCTGAAGCACGTTTGTTGAGTTTTTGGCGAGAAAGTCAGTCACAATCGTAGCTCGATGAGAAGGCGCGTTATCGTCATGCAAAATCCATGAGTTGTTCGCCCACAAATTTGGCCGCTTCTTACGGATACGCTCATGCAAACGTTTCATAACGCCTAGGTAATACTCCTTGTTTACCGTCTGACCCTCTGGAACGAATTCGCAGTGCACCACGCCACGGATATCGTAGAAAACAATGAGCATCACCTTCATTTTTGAGCGGCTTTGGCGTGGTTTTTTCGGTTTCGGCTCATTTTTTGCCACCCATTCCGATGATTGCTGGCTTGTTTGCATATCGTACTCGTAGACCCAGGTCTCATCACCAGTTATAATGTGTTCCATGAATGTAGAATCGGAATTACAGCGATCCAGCATGTCTGAAGCAACCTGTTCGCGATGACGTTTTTGAAGAAAATTCAGGTCTTTCGGTACGACTCGTGCGGCCACCTTTCTCATGCCCAAAATATCAATCAAAATCGTACGTGCGGACTCGTGGGATATCTTAAGATCATGTGCTATCTCTCTCAAGCTGGTACGACGGTTTTTCAGCACCCTTTCCTTAATTTTATTGACGTTATCTTCGATCGAAGCCGTCGATGGGCGACCACTTCACGACCGTCCTTGAAGGCTCTGTACCACTGATATGCACGAGTTTTCGATAGAGCATTATCACCAAAGGCCTTTTGCAACATTTTCAATGCATCGGCACACGAAAATTCATTTGCAACACAAAACTTTAAACAAATTCTTTGCTTAACGTAATCACCCATAGTAAAAATCGGCACGCACTCTGACATCGACTGACTTAATCAGCTGTTGCAAACACACTAGTTGACAGATCCCGCTCAAGCTTGGCATAGTAATGAAGGATAGTGGTACCAACCTAGGAAAAAAAATTTTTACCTGCCTCATTGCCCGCCAGATTTAAATCGATAATTCCCGGTACTTTCTTGACAGAATGTATTTTCCAAATACTTACGAGCATTAGAACGATTAGAGCAACCGGTATCCCATTGGAATACTCTGTTAGTTTATCTTGTAACAACGAAGTTAGACGTTGTAACCCTTCGTGAATGGGAAATTCACAAAGGAATTCTAGAAATTCCTAAATTCAGCGATTTCAAGATATTCGTTAAGAACAGAGCCGATATGCTGGAGATGCTTACTCACAATCAGGCCGACGGACGTAAAGCTTATAACACAGGTCGGAATACTCAACAACCAAATTTGTTGCGTGATATGTAAAGAAAGTCATTAAATTCAAAATTGTAAAACCTTTTTAAATATATCTCCAAACGACAGAGAAAGAAGAATTCGCTCGTTAAAACTATGCACAAATTGTTTAAAAAAGGGACACTTCAACAAAGATTGTCGCTGCGGTAATTGCGGAAAATGCGAAGCAAAGCATAATACTCTTTTATAGAAAAATATTCAAACCAAAAGTAACACTTCACAAGACAAGGAAAAGCCATCGAAAGAAAATCGGCGGACAACGAGCAAAGCATCAATCTTTCAGCATGCAGCTCAATCTCTCAGGTAATCCTCTCAACTGCCTTCGTACAGGTTGCTGACGTCAATGGTCAGATTCACATTGTAAGAGCTCTATTAGACTCAGGCGCACAATCGAGCTTCATAACAAAAAATCTCTGTGAAAAACTCAAGTTCAGAACAGAACCCGTAAAGATTTCGGTTGTAGGTTTGAACAACTTAGCTTCCGACGTGAATCTCAAATGCGAATTTACACTCGAGAGTATCCACTATGAGTTCACCATCCAAAAATACTTCTTTGTCATAAACGAAATCGCCGGTGTTTCAACATTACAATACATTGATAATAATGAATCAGAATTAGACATCATAAACTTCAGCGAACATGAAAACGCAAAAACGTTGGGTGTTTCATGGAAACCTAATATAGACAAATTAATCTACACGATTTCCGAAGAAAATGGCGCGAAGGCAGTAGCAACCAAAAGAACTATTCTTTCTACCGTTGCACAGATCTTTGATCCGCTTGGACTTTTAACTCCATGCGTTATAACGCCAAAATACTGCTTCAAAAACTTTGGCTCGAAAAAATCTCTTGGGATGAAAGTGTTTCCATTCCAATTTTCACTTCTTGGAGTGAATTTAGAGATCAACTACCGGCACTTAACGAAGTACTCATAAACAAAAGAGTACTTTGCGATAATCCTGTCCGTATCGAATAACATGGCTTCTCAGATGCATTTAAGGACGCCTATGGCGGTTGTTTATACGTGAGGTCGATTAACAAGGACGGATTAGTTCACACGGGACTGTTATGTGCCAAATCGAAGGTAGCACCCTTAAAGACGATAGTCTTCCTCGCTTAGAGCTAATAGGAGCTTGGACTCTCTCAAAATTAGTGAAAAAAACTATAGACGCACAATTTAGAATTCGACGAATGCTTCCTTTGGTCAGATTCGACAAGTCTTAGGTTGGATCAAACAACCTCCCAATAAGCTCAAAGAATTTGTAAGCAATCGCGTAGCGGATATACAAGAGATAACCGCTTCTTTTACATGGAACCACATATCCACAAAGGATAACCCCGCTGATTTGTTGTCGCGCGGAATCAAACCAAAATTATTGAGGATAAATTATGGTGGAATGGTCCATCGTTACTAAAACAAAACCCAAATTCTTGGCGTACAAAACACAATGTTTATACACATAATCTGCCTGATATGCGGTTCAAACAAGTTCAGGTGTTATCAGTTCACACATCGGAAGAATATTTGATAACAAAACACTTAAAATTATCGAAATTGAAGCGAATAGTCGCGTACGTTCTAAGATTTTACATGAACTGTAAATTGAAAAAGAATAAATCAGAACTGATATCTGAAAACTGAAGGTTGGGGAGCTGAGTATCGCTCTAACGAGATTAATCAAAATATCACAAGCGCATTATTTCAAGGATGAGATTAAAAAAATTAAAGCACGAACGTGCTTTAGCGGAAAACTGTCTAACCTTGACCCGTTCATTGATGAATACGATATACTGCGAGTTGGAGGTCGCTTGAATAATTCAAACTTTAAATTTGAGAAAAAACACCCTGCCATATTAAGTCCACATAGTCACGTGTCAAAACTAATCATGGAGGAAACCCATGTAAAATTACTACATGCGGGTCCTCAGCACACATTATCAGTCATCCGAGAAAATTTCTGGATAATTGGCGGTCGCGTTCTTGCAGAGCGTGTTGTCGGAAAATGCATTCCACGTTTTCGATGGAATCCGAAGACTATAAATCCCATTATGGCGCCTTTGCCAAAATTTCGATTGGATGGAACCTAGAACCGTGTTTCAGGTCACAGGTGTAGATTATGCTGGCCCAATGCATATTAAAAGTAAATCCGGTCGTGGTTATAAGGTTAGTAAAGCTTACGTCAGCCTGTTTGTTTGCACAGTTACCAAAGCAATTCATATCGAGCTCGTGTCGGATTTATCTATTGCTACACACGGAGATGAGTTAGAGGAATCATTCGGCAGGAATGATTTCAATTGGAAATTCATACCTCCCTATTCCCCTCACTTCGGTGGCTTGAGGGAGGCAGGAGTAAAAAGAATGAAATATCATTTGCGTTGTATTACGGAAGACGTGATATTAACTTTCGAGCAATTAAATACGTTGTTGGTTTAAATAGAGGCCATATTAAATTCAAGACCACTATCCCCCTTATTTGATTCGTCCCATGACCTTCTTCCTTTAACCCCAGCACATTTCCTTATTGGACGATCGTCATTTACTCTACAAGAACTGGGTGTAACACATCTTCAAGTCAACAAAATGTCTTTATACCAACACCTTACCCAACTAAAACAGCATATTTGGAAGAGATGGTGCAAAGAATACGTCAGCGAACTTCAACAACGAACGAAATGGAAGACCAATCACGATTCACTAAAACTTGGTTCACTTGTCCTCTTGAAGGAGGATAATACCCCTGTCATGCAGTGGAAGCTAGGACGAGTAGAAACTATACATACTGGAGGCGATGGTATAGCAAGAGTTGCCTCTATCCGAACACAAGGTGGAGTTATAAAGAGGACATTCCAGAAGATATGTCCACTACCCATCGAAACACCAGATATTACAAATTGAAAGTCAACCCTTTCAAGGCCGGGGGCATGTTCGGTACGACTGAGTAAGCCCGAAGAGGACTTCAACCAACGAGGACCGAGGACGAATGAGGGTAGTACGAATCGAACATTCACTAAAGGCAGTCAGATTTCACAAGTTTAATCTGAATCTCAATTAATACGTTATTATTGTCGAATCAGTTTTTAAATAAACACTTCCATGAAGTCTTCTAATTAAATCAAGAAATACAAACAATTATAATGAAAAACAGTCATTTAAATTAAAAAAGCTCATTAAAATGAGAAAAAAGTCATTATAATAAGTTACATATTATGAAATACCAGAGAACAAACAGGATATATCTGACCATTATGAACTTTTGGCTCTACCGACGGTGAAGAATATCTTGAAATTGATTAAAGTAAGAGGTTCATTTCGTACGTGTGTCATTTCATTAACTCCGGAATTGAAAGAAATATATTTTGATGCCGAAGAAGATGTGATGTTTAAGAATGAATATTTACAACTGATTTATTCACCCGCATACGTGAGAACAGTATTTGGACAAGAATCACCAAAAGCACAGGATACGGTAGAACTTATAAGAAAAAGCAAGGATTTAAAGAGGATAAAGGAGGATTTTGTGCTGAATAATTTCTATGGTAAGAGTGTTTCAGTGAATTTATGGTTCGAAAAATTCGAGACGGAATGCACGCGTTGTGAAGTAGGAGAAGATAGGGACAAAATTTTGATTTTACGGTTGTTTCTGGATGGAATAGCGAAAGAATGGTTTGATTCTAAATTGATTACATTAGGTTTAGACAAACGTTTTCAAATATGGAAAGATAACTGCTCAGAGAGTTTTTGTGAAACGAGTTGGCATAAATATAGAGAGGCCTGTTCATTTAGGTATAATACATGAGAGGAAGTTAAGTTGACTACGCTTTTAGGAAAGAAAATTTGTTGTTGAATCTCCGAACTATCTTTCCAACTGACATATTAGTTGATTTAATTGTGACAAGTTTGCCAAATATTTTACAAGATAGAATTGATCGATCAAATGTAACAACTTTCGAGAAATTATTGGGTGAGTTGCGAAAGCTAGAAAGTTCAAAAAAATATGAAAACGATCGAAATAAAGAAAACCATAGAATGAACAAATCTGCCGAACAAATTCCTTCCTATTCACAGACAAATAGAAAACCAGTTAAGAAGGAACCATGCTCAATTTGTGAGAAGAATAGTTTTTCAGGTAGATTTAATCCGGAGACTTTATGTCGGCTAAGTAATAAATCCAATAATTTTGAACAAAAGAACGTACTCGGTAACATAAAAACTCTAAACAATGTTGGGGTACATGATGAATTGAATCAGGCCATTTCAAACAAAAAAACTAAGACTGCTACCATTGATAAAATTGAAGGTGTTTATAAATAATAATGAATTATGTGGAATTTATGATTCGGGCTCAAATGTTAGTTTTCTGAATTCCAAAGTAGCAGAAAAGTTAGGTCTACGTATTCAAGATAAGAGAAACACATTCAAAACAGTCAGTGGCAGGGCAAAATTTTCAGGAAAAATAATTACAAATTGAGAATCAATAATTTCAAAAAAGAAGTTGTACTTTTTGTAGTTAATGAGGAAAATTTCGAGAATGATATTATGCTCGGACAAGATTATGTTTCCAATTTTCAATTGAAACAAGATTTTGATTTGAATATTTATCAAAGATTAGATATGAATGAAGAGAGAAAGATCGATTGTATCCATAATAATAATAATAATGATAACAATGATTACACCATCAATTTCAATGAAGGGATACCAACAGAGCTTTTCGAAGCAAAATTAGACCATTTGGAAACGAATTAGAGAAATAAAATTAAAGTTTTAATAAATAAATATGACCATATTTTTGCAAAACACAGGTTTGATATTGGTCAGGTGCAAAATAATGAGGTACATATAAAACTTTTAGAACACAAATTTATAGCAAAAAAACCATACAGATGTTCAATGGAGGATCAAAAAGAGATAGAATTCCAAATAGGAAAATTGTTGAAAGCGAATCTGATTGAGGAGTCCTCCTCACCTTTTGCATCACCAGTCACTTTAGCATATAAGAGAGATGAAGGGTCTAAAACCAGATTATGAGTCGATTTTCGTGAACTCAATAAATTAATTGTTCCCGAACCACAGCCTTTCCCATTAATTGATGAAATCTTAGCCAATACCCGAAATGCAAAATTCTTCACTACATTAGATGTAAATTCTGCCTTTTGGTCGATTCCTATTCGTATAAAAGATAGATAAAAGACTGCTTTTGTGACACAGAATGGTCACTGGCAATGGAAATGTTTACCCTTTGGACTTAAAACATCCCCGGCCATATTTCAACGTATATTGAATAATATTATCAGAAAATATAACCTGAATTTATTCTGCCTAAATTATATAGATGATATTCTAATATTTTCTTCAACATTTGATCAACATATAAAACATTTGGAGAGTCTCTTGAAAGCAATATGTAATGAAGGATTCAGACTTAAATTTATCAAGTGTAATATTGCAGAAGAAGAAGTCAAATATTTAGGACATATTGTAGGAAACAATACAGTACGACCTATAAATGACAATTTAATTTACATTAAGAATTTTTCTCCACCAGATACTCGGAAGAAGATAAGGCAATTTTTGGGTAGAGTTAATTTTTATCACAAATATATAAAAGATTCAGCTAGATTATTAGAACCATTGCATAATTTACTGAGAAAAGATGTAAAATTCAATTGGTCATTTGCTTGTCAGGAAGCTTTCAATAAAGTTAAGAACTTCCTTTGGTCTGAGCCAATTCTTGCAATTTTCGACCCAACTGCCTATACTATATACTATACTATATATACTGATGCCAGTATTCAAGGGGTAGGAGCTGTTCTTAAACAAAAACCGATTAATGGTGAAATGAAACCCGTAGCGTACTTTTCTGAAAAACTAAATAAATATCAAATGAACAAGAAAGCAATATTCTTAGAATGCCTGGCAATTAAAAAGGCAATAAAATTTCGGAAATATTGGCTAATAGGACATAAATTTATTGTTTTTACTGAGCATAAGCCATCAGAAGGGAAAGAATTTCGTACAAGACCAGATGAAGAGCTGGGTGACATGATGAATTTTCTATCACAATTCGATTTTGAGATTAGTTATGAACCAGGAAAAGGAAATGTAGAAGCAGATTGCCTTTCTAGAAACCCAGTTCTGGAAGGAACGGAGAATATGAATGAATGTATAAGAACAGTTAATTTGCTGGAATTACATGAAATAAAAAACGAAAAGAAAACTAGGGCATGGACGAAAATAGCCGATGAATGTATTGAAGAATACAATAGAACAGACCATTTTACAACTGGATATAGCCCAGAATATTTACTTTGTGGCAGAACTGATCCCATTGCTCCAGAAGTACTTATTGAAGAGAGAAATTTACCAAAAGATAAGGAAATAGCATATGAAAATTTCGTACGCTATCATGAATACAATAAAAGACTGATCGACAAGAATAGGAGATATTGTGATTTTAAAATTGGAGACTATGTTTACGTTGAAAATAAATCAAAATTGAATAGAAAAAAACTTGATGAAATAAGAATAGGACCTTTTCCAATAGTGAAAAAAAATTCTAACACTATATATGAGATAGATATTGAAAATAAAAGAAAGGACAATAACTGTTTTCATGTAACTCAGTTGCTCCCATGTGAACACGTAAACATGTAATGAAGGGTGCATACTTTGTGTGGGGGGATGTAAAAATAAAACTGTTATTTTTAGGGAAAAGCAACTTTGTAACTCCTATGTTCTATGTTCTATGATCTATGTTCTATGTCTAAGATCTTAACCTAAAAAGTGTCACATGTTTATTTAGTTAGTTGTTAGAAATGTGAATGGAAAAACCCGAAGAAATAGCATTGTTTTTGATTTCTTCCAGGTCAGTAAGCATTTTTTTTTATTTATTTCTTTTTATTTCTTTATATGTTATTATTTTATTTTATGTATGTTATTCTGTTATATTTTAAACTAAAGAAAATAAAATCTTCCAGAATCATGACATCAAATCGTCTATTTCAATTATAAAAATAAGAATTGATTACATTCTTAGATATGTATTTCAATTCCATTCGGAATATTACCTGTTATTCTGCCTAATAAATGTCCACTGGCTTTGAGCACTTCTGAAGCGCTGCCGGCAACGTGAGCTCCAAGTGAGAAACCTATCAGATGAATCATCTTTGGATCCATTCCGTTCTTGATGATTTTCAACAAGAGAATACCTGTTTGTCTACCAACTAGTTCTGTATTTGCGGCAGCTGTTGCATACTGAGGACCTCTTGCACCAATACCCCAATCGACTGCCATCATGTTACAATCATACTGAAAAAATTTTTAGGTGTATAGAAATTAAACACAGTTTTCTATTTGTTATATCATGACAACAATTCTATGTCAAAGCTACGTTACAACTGAAACACACCATCATTTAGTCACAGAATTGATTTTTACGAAATAGTTTAGAATCATTTTGATTAAAAAATACTCATATATCGGTTTCCCAACGAAAATTGGACCCCGCTCAGAAACGAAGAATTTTCGAAGATTTAAAAAAAAAACAACTCAACTTCTGTTTTGAGGGGGACGAATTTCCATCAAGAGTTTGTTTCGAAAAAGCCACCCCCATGAAGGTGGCATCAACCACCAACATTTTTTGAATAGGGAAGAGATGTCGAGTGTTGATTAGTTTGACAGTTATTCATGTTCTGTGCACAACCCAGTTATAATTTTCCAAATCATTTCAATATTCATGAAATAATGTAATATTGAACTTACCGTCAAAAGGTGATGTTTAACCGACAGTTAAATCGCTCAAACTCAAGAACCTAAGAGTTTCCAAGAATCCAAAAATACTTTTCAAGTTCTGTATTAGGGAGAAAGAATTCCTATGATGACATTGTCCCGGAAAAACCACCTGAGGGAGGCAACAACCCCCAATTTCTTTTTGAAAAGGAAAGCGATAGCGGATGTATTTTAGTTAAAAAGCTTTTTTTGTTAACATTTTGTAAACATCCTAGTTGAAATTTTCAAATTCGGTGATTTTTTTTAAGCAATTGCAGTTAATCTAGAATTTTCGTCACTCCGATAGTATAATTGGAGAACTTCTATTCTTTCTTCCATAGAATAGATCACGTTAGTAAGTCTCAAACGCAATTATGATGCAGAAACACATTTGAGAAAGAATCTTCAAAAAAATAGTATACATTGTAATGAATTTCATGCGCTTCACACATTTTTCCATCATGAACGATAAGAAAATCTAATGTTTTTAAAGTAAAAACAGTCAAAACCTCAAAAACTCTCAGGTTCTTGACTTTGGGTGGTTCAACTGTCTGTTCAACATCACCTTTTGACGGTAAGTTCAATATTACATTATTTCGTGAATAGTGGACCGATTTTGATAATTATAACTTGGTTGTACACAGAACATAAATAAATTTCAAACTAATCAACACTCGACATCTCTTTCTTATTCAAAAAATGTTGGGGGTTGATGCCACCTTCATGTGTGTTTTTTTCGGAACAAACTCATGATGGAAATTGGTCTCCCTCAAAACAGAAGCGGACCTATATTTTTTAAATCTTCGAATATTCTTCGTTTCTGAGTTCTGGGAGAAGGGCAAATTTTCATTGGGACACCCTGTATGTCGATTTCTATTCATTCTTGTGAGTTGCTCACAATACGCGTATCGTTACAATGTAAAATGCGTACAAAAAATATTTCAAGTTAGAATAGTTTTTGGGGAGATATATGTTTTTGCATGATGATTTAACCTGCCCATATTAATTCCCCTAGCAACCAGAGCTATACTGAAGTTTTCGGGTACGGAATTAATAACGTTTTCATCGGAAACAATAAAATTATCTGCAGCACTTGAAACACAAAAATAATATGCTCAAAATGAATTTTTCCTAGCATACAATCTTTTTTCGAAATCTGCCCAAACTTTTTGGACAATATTCAACTTTTAAAATTAGCATTCATCAACAATTCAGTGTCGTGAATCTTGAAGAACCATTGAATGACTACATTGTGTCAAATTTCCATCCCACTTTCGTGACATGTATAATGATCCCACTTTCCTGAAATACAAATTTTTGTAGTTCTTAAGCGATGAATTTCCATCAAGTAAGGACCGATTGAATAAAAAAAAAAGTTATACAACTTCATGGTCTTTTTTAAATTATTATGCTTTATGATCAAAAAATTTAGTGTCGTGAATCTTGAAGACCATTGAATGACTCTACATTGTGTCAAATTTCCATCCCACTTTCGTGAAATGTATAATGATCCCGCTTTCGTGAAATACAAATTTTTGTAGTTCTTAAGCGATGAATTTCCATCAAGTAAGGACCGATTGAATAAAAAAAAAAGTTATACAACTTCATGGTCTTTTTTAAATTATTATGCTTTATGATCAAAAAATTTAGTGTCGTGAATCTTGAAGACCATTGAATGACTCTTCATTGTGTCAAATTTCCATCCCACTTTCGTGAAATGTATAATGATCCCGCTTTCGTGAAATACAAATTTTTGTAGTTCTTAAGCGATGAATTTCCATCAAGTAAGGACCGATTGAATAAAAAAAAAGTTATACAACTTCATGGTTTTTCTTCTAAATTATTATGCTTTATTATTAAAAAATTTATATGTGCACACATTTTTTTCTGAAGATGAACATCACAATTTCTTGATGGTTAAATATTAATTTCTGAAAACTTTTTTTTAATTGATTTTTTAAAGAAATATCGACCAATAATGCCTCCAGCGTGTAAATCACACTATACAGTGCATTTTTCAGGATGCAATGGAACCTGCAGAACTTCTTGAGAATTGTTTTAACTCCATATACGGCAATTTTGCTTGTTTACATAGCCGTTCAACCATAGATGAGCTTCATCGCTAAATACAATTTTACGATAAAAAAGTGGATCAGCTGTTCTAGAGCCCAATTGGCAGACAAACGATGCTTATTATGGTCAAGCAGCTTTAGTTCTTGAACTTGTTGGATATTGTATGGGTGTAGACCAAGATCTTTACGCAAAATTTTCCATGTGGTGGATGCACAGAGTCCAACTTGTCGTGAACGTCGACGAATAGACAAATCTGAATCATCATTAACACTTTGACTTACAGCAGCGATATTTTCTTCTGTACGTACAGTTCTTTGTCTTGTTGTTGTTGCATCGAGTAGAGAAAATGTTGTCCGAAATCTATCGATAGTTCGACGAATAAGCTGCTCTGATGGACGATTATGTAAAACATAAATTTCACAAAGTGCTCTTTACGTTTGGCGAATAGAACGCAGATATTGAAAATAAATTTCAACAATTTGTAAACGTTGCGGCGTGAGTCTTTCCAAGATAATTTGTCGATGCTTACTGAACAGAAATGTCAAAACAACATGGCTTCTACCTTCTGTCAAATCACAGTTATCCCTATCGAAAGTTCTATCACTCTAAAAAAACACCCGATACTTCATTCACACCTGAGAAGGAGTCATGTAGTGCCGGGACACTGTAGATATAAACATCTCATTTAAAACCATATTTTGTAAAAGTCTTCAACAACTCATTTAGAAAATCCAAAAGTTCCTTGTAACATTTGTTTCATAGTAAAGGTCGACTAACTAAAGTTATGTAATTCACTCAGAAAACATCCCGTATATATTTACTATCTCACCAGAATCAATATGAAAGTATTTCATTATTATATGTGAATATCTTTCAATTCATGGCCGTTTAAATCCATGGGTAAGTGGACTAATTGATCAAGGTAGTAGAGCTGATTCATGAACTATAAATTCACGTGGTAATATTATTCCATTTAAGCAATACTCGATTGTGATCATTACGTTCTTGTTGGAAATTGTATCCGATACAAGGTTGTCCATGTGGAAAACCTAGAGTGAAAAACGGCGAAAGATATTTTTCTTTACTGCACAGCTGAGCTGAGCGCAGTATAATTTACATTGGCAATGAGCAGAATATTAAGATTGTGGTAAAACTGTCTCAAGGAAATATTCGAAGGGATTTTAGTTGCCTTTCATAGTAACATATATTAGAAAAAATAAAACAAGTAGTAGGTATTTAAGAACTGGGCTCTTGAATATTTATCTTAAATTAATTCAGTGCGAGTCATAAGAAACGTTAAAGCTTTTATTTTGATTTCTGACTTTCATTCCCTGAATTTTGTACACATTATACCTTAATGTGGACAAAACCTCAAACAAATAACTTCGAGAAAATGAAGAATTGGGATGAAAATTACGAAATTTAACACGAAATTCTTGTCCAAACTGTTAAAAAGTATCTTTAAACAGAAACAATTTTTACGGATTGAATCTGATAATATTAGTTCAGTTAAAATGACATCAAAGATATATTATCTTGATACACCTGGGTCTTCTGTGATGATCCTTTAGAAAGCTTTTCAACATGTGCGAGTTAGGAGTTCACTTACATTCTGGTTAGGCTTTATTACTGCGTCTTTACACCATTTTAGCACACAGTACTTTTAATTTTCGACCCAACAGTGAAATGATGGCCGAAACCAGTTCCCAGCCGAATGTTCTAGCCACTGAGCTATCAGCACTTACCGTTGAAACAAGAGCTTGACTTCATGAGTGTCATCTTGACTCATTAACTGACCATAATTGATTGGTGTTTCCGAACTTGAAGGTGGTATAAATTCAAGTCTTGTGAATATTTCTGTGAACAATTGATGATTGAATGTTGGGCGGGGGATATCTGCTAAGGTTCATCTGGTCATTCAATATTATTATAATTATAACATAAATAGTGGTTAATACTTGATAGAAGGTATATAAAATTATTTAAATATTTTAATATTAGCCTTCCACATATTTAATTTCAAAAAATTATATTTAATAATTATAACTTCAGGAATTAAATTAATTAATGTCATATAAGTACCACTTATATCAAACGACATATAAAATAAACATTCATTATAAGACATTCAAATTATATAACAAAATCCAATAAATAAAAATTGTAAAGCAAAATATTATAAATTAAAAATTTTGAGTAGACAAAATTTTGTTTTTGCTGATCAATCTTATGAAAACAAATATCTTTCAGAAATGTTTAACATTATCTTAAGAATTTCATCATTAAACTATCTTACTTAGAATATTCAATATTATTAGATATCTAAGTTACTTTCTATAAAATCTCAAGATATGTAAAAACATTACTGAAAAACAAGTTTTAAGAGAGACTTTGCTTCGTCAGTACTCACATAATTCATATTCAATAAAATATAACATCAATCAACAACAAATATATAATATTTACTCACCCTTCAACTCTTTAGAAAACTTCTGGTAAATGAATACAAAATATTTAAATAATTTTTTATACCTTCTATCAAGTATTAACCCCTATTCATGTTATTTTATTCATAATATATAATTATTTAGTTTCCTTAACATTCTTCATACAGTTAGTCCTTGTGCTATAACAGAGGCCGTTAAATTGTCTTTCAATCTTTTAGATCAAGGGTAAACCACAGAATTATTTATTTGTAGTTAACATTACACTCCATTTAAATTTTTCAGTATTCATTTACCAGAAGTTTTCTAAAGAGTTGAAGGATTAGTAAATATTTGTTGTTGATTGATGTTATATTTTATTGAATATGAATTATGTGAGTACTGACGAAGCAAAGTCTCTCTTAAAACTTGTTTTTCAGTAATGTTTTTCAATATCTTGAGATTTTATAGAAAGTATTTAGTTAGATATCCAATAATATTGAATATTCAAAGTAAGATAGTTTTATGATGAAATTCTTGAGATTATGTTAAACATTTCTGAAAGATATGTTTTTATAAGATTGATCAGCAGAAACAAAATTTTGTCTACTCAAAATATTTAATTTATAGTCTTTTGGTTAACAATTTTTATTTATTGGATTCTGTTATATCATTTGGATGCCTTATAATGAATGTTTATTTTATATGTCGTTTGATATAAGTGGTACTTATATGACATTAATTTAATTTAATTCCTGAAGTTATAAGTATTAAATATAATTTTTTGAAATTAAATATGTAGAGCGCTAATATTTAAATGATTATTATTATTGATAAAATTATATTATTCCTGATACTCCGTGACCTTCCGTGAAGATCCTTTAGAAGCTCTTGCAGTTTGAGCAAACTAGGAGTTCAGTTGTGTTCTGGTTAGGTTTTGTAACTGTGTCTCTACGTCACCTTAGGCACAGCACTGTTAATTTTCGACCGAAGATTGAATTGGGGGCCGAAACCCGTTCAACTAGAAAATTTCCTCCCTAGTTAAACAGGACTGGAACCCCGAACCTTTCGGTTCCCAGCCCACGGCTCCATTCACTGACTTATCGGCACTCACAAGTTGCTTATTTGTTTTTATTTATTAGTATTAAGTTATTAATCTTGTTTGCTCGAACTGACAAGTAATGTAGAGAAAGGTTTCGGCGATTCTAAATTAACATACATGAATGAAGAGCCGAGTCTAATACAAAACGAGTTTGCACTTACGTAGGTAAGATAATAAGTAGTGTCTGTAGTTTTGAAACTCTATGAGTCTGATTCAAAAACAAGACATTTGGGTTTTTTATGAATTGAAATCAAGAGATGTGGAAAGGCGATTATTTTCTTGTGATCACCTGCTTCAAAGGCGAAAATAATGGGTTTTTCACACCGGATAGTGACTGGTGACGGAAAGAGGATTTTCTTCGGCAACTCCAAGAAAAGAAACTACGCTTTTGCCGACCGATCATTACCATCGACCTCAATATCAAAACCAAATCAAAAGCTGAATATTCATGGTTCGAAAGTTATGCAGTGTATTCGGTGGGACCAAGGGAGCGTTGTGTTCTACGAAGTGCTGAAAGATGGGGATTTCGTCACGGGTGATCGATACAGACTGCAATCACTTCGTTTGAACCGTGAATTACAAAAAAACGGCCGGAATAAAAGGACACACTTCTTTTATTCCGCCCGTTTTTCTTTTTCATTACACGTCGCAAAAGTTATCAGAAAATATTTAGAAACTATCAAATGGGATATCTTACCGCAGTCGCCATATTCTCCAGACATTGTTCTGTTTGACTACTGGCTGTTTCTACGTATGCAACACGATTTGGCAGGTTACCGCTTTAAATCTTTCGAAGAAATCGAAAATTGGCTTCAAAATTGGATTGCCTCAAATGACAAGAAGTTTTTTCGAGACGGGATTTGGAAATTGCCTAAGAGGTGGGCAAAAATAGTAAGCGGTGATCGAAAATATTTTGAATAATTTGTTGATTCATTATCTTTTGAAATGAATGCAGTTGTTGAGCTAAAATAAAGGACCGAAATGCTTTTTACTCCCAATATTTTTAATATACGAAATTTAATATATGTTCTAATAAATTTTCCAGAAATACTAAATTCAATTTTATTTGAATATTTTCAATTTCGATATGATATTTAATAGTAATAATGATTGTTGGCCATAGGAGCATTAAAATTAACTCTCATTGAAATTGAGAGTATTACACCCAATAGGAGAACTTTCATTCTTTGGCAACAGAATGATTATATTTTATGCATGCTATGGTAAAAATGTCAACATTTCATCTTTGAAAATATTTTGTGGAAAAAAAATTTTACCCCTTAGTTTTTTGTTTTTTGTTGTAGGTTTATGAAAGCTGATTGGTTCATATATTTTTAGTTATTGAACCTCCATCTGCTTATCGAAAAGAATACTTCGAGTCTGAAGGCCACAAAATTATCATTATGCTAGCTAGCGACTCTGACAAGGGTTGAATTATTGCTTATAGAGATGTTGGTTTACCCTATCGCTAAATTGGACCACAATAACGGTGGGACGTGTGTTTTGTGTATGGATAGAAGATGGTGAAGTAACACCAAGAAAAGCAATTAATGAAGGCGCAGCACACAGTTTTGGTACAACGCGTCAAATCGTTGACCAATAATTTGAAGAAAAGATGAACATGTTACTATGTGTACACTATATCGCCTTTGAATTTCTTTCATGTCATTCACTATGTCACTATGTCACCATGTCGCGAACTATTAATAATAATAATCATAATAATGATAATGAAAATAATAATCACTAATAAGGAGTGTGAGCTATGATAATAGAAAGTTCTACAAATCGGGACATCTGTATAACGATTTTATACTCAAACAAACTCGATAAGGTTTTGTTTATCACAGGGGTAAATTGCAGATATGCGCAGATGTCAAACTGGTTGGTTTTCATCAGTATAATGTATGCTAGTGAATTCAAAACTGTCAATCACCGGCAACGTCGTATTATCCTTGAAATGCATTCAAATGATCCGGATTTTCATAAAAAAATCATCTTCAGTGAGTGTGGAGCATCGGGCTCGTGACTGGGAGGTCCGGGTTCGAATCCTGTTAAGGTGGAAAATAAATTTTCTAGTTGGACGGGTGTCTGCCACCATTTCACTATTGGGTCAAAAATTAACAGTGCCGTGACCTAAAGTGGCCCAAGATCCCAGTAACAAAGCCTACTCAGAACATAACTGAACTCCTAACTCGCACAAGCTGAAAAAGCTTCTGAGGGATCTTCATAGAAGATGTAGGAGTATCAGGATAATAAAAATAATAATAATAATAATAAGGCCTATTTTACCTGGGAAATGAAAGTTTATTCAGCTATTAGCTATTACATAACAAATAAACTCATATTACATCAAATAATGTTCGAAAAAGACGAGTTTCCTTATGAAATCTGTGCTGAGGATCCAATACAACTCCTAAATATTTTATTTCATCTACAAATTCTAGTAAAGGTAATATTATCGATTTTAATAACCCAATAAGTTTGCCTGAAATTAGAACAATTTTGTTTTCTATCTAGTATCATGCATTTCGTTTTCTGCTTATTCAACTTTGTTTTATTCTGCAACAACCAAATCAAAATTTATTTAGAATATCTAATTCGTTAGAACCCCATAGCGCGAATGAACGATAAATTATTGCCACAGAAAACTTGTGTTTTAACACCTTTAGGCATTTTTCTTTGAGGCCACGCGAAAGATGAGGTATATTCCAATGATCCACAATCGATTCAAGAGCTTAAAGATAGAATTCGTGAGTTATCGAGAATAAACAGCCGCAAATGTGCGAATTAGTCATGGAAAATTCCATAAAAAGGATATGGTGCTGAAACCGTAGTCGTGGCGGACATTTGGCTGATACAGTTTTCCATTGTTAATGATATACCTTGCTCTTCACAATGAAATGAACATCCATTGATTTCTCTGGAAATATCCCCTTTTTCATATCAAAATGAAACCTCTTATTGGAAAATCCCTTATAAGCAGTCTGCTTCAGCAATATTTTTATAACTGTGGACAGCTCAGCGGGAAAGCATCAGGCTCGTAACCGGGAGGTCCGGGTTCGAATCCTGTTCAAGTAGAAAAGAAATTTTCTAGTTGGACGGGTGTTTGCCACCATTTCACTGTTGGGTCAAAAATTAACAGTGCTGTGACCTAAAGTGGTGCAATATCGTAGTAACAAAACCTACCCAGAACACAACTGAACTCCTAACTCGCATAAGCTGAAAAAGCTTCTGAAGGATCTTCACAGAAGATCTAGGAGTATCAGGATAATAATAATAATATTCGAAATCAAAACATTCTCATGATAACAATGAAAAGAGCTTATAATATATTCACATATACTTTCAAGCTCATTAGGGCTCCGCGGTGTGACACCAAATTAAGTATCGTCATGATAACTTGAACTAATATATGATATAGCAGATCATCCATAAAAAGAAGAAATAACAAAGGTTCCAGCACGGACCCATGGGGAACTTCCAAGTGCGAATGTACATATGTACAAATCGAGAGAACGGACTCTATTCCACCATATCTACCTGTTCGGAAAATTTTTAGAAAGGCAGGTTTGTATTTGCAAAGCAAAATGTGCTATAGATCTCTCCTGCCAAATAATCCTTTGATTAAATAATAGCGAATAAAAAATTTATAGGTTTTCATTTTATGTGGGTTGTTTCTGAATTAAATTGTTAATCAGAGATTGCATCGTACCACGGTTAGTTTACCGCCTTGTTTTGCCTATTGTTCCAATATTTATAAATAACAAAGAAGAGCAAAT
This sequence comes from Megalocaria dilatata, assembly GCA_034642435.1. Lineage (NCBI taxonomy): Eukaryota > Metazoa > Arthropoda > Insecta > Coleoptera > Coccinellidae > Megalocaria > Megalocaria dilatata. The sequence goes on along the minus strand of CM067857.1, from coordinate 69,953,465 downwards.
TAATTAATCGCGATGATTAATTACACTGTGTCGATTTGGACTATATTGAAGTACTGCGATGTTATTTAACTTTGAAATATACTTGTATGTGAGTTATCTCGGTGATGAACTACTTTTATTTTTCTGAAAAGATAAACCATCAAAGAGAAGGAAGTGAAGTAAACTCGAACTATTATGACAAAAATCGAAATATAATTCTTGTTTTACTGTAAATAAACCAAGGAAGAAGGTAACATTATGACACTAAGAACAAATGTGATAAATTTGCCCATACTTTGACAATCGATAATATGTGATCTGTTGTATTAAAAATAATAATCGCAATAATCTTGTATCGAAAGACCATGGGTGACAAGGGTGACTATCACAATGATAATCGAAGGGATAACCTATTTACAGTGTGTTCAAAAACTGAATGTTAGAGGTGTTTCAATGCACCCCTTCTAACAAAATGAGAGAAATTAACGAAATTGATTGGAAAGCCTATTTGTGGGTGCACCGAATTATTGAAATGACTTTCTCATTGGTTATAAAAGAAACTGTGGGATCATTGCTAATAGGTATACAATGAAACAGATTTTAATTTTCAATGCTGTGTCATTGAATATAACTAATTAAATGCCACTTAACATATCAAAAGCTTTAAAGACTTTCTATGTTTTCTGAGAGCTATATGAGAACGGATAAACATAGTGTCCAGATGCAATAAAAACTTTGAAGTTTGCATGACACCGCTCAAAAACAACTAGGTTGAAAATATCACCATGAAAAGATTTATGTATTGCAACAGCGATAAGAAAATAACGAATCTCTAAATGAGACGTAACACAGATATTCTATACACTTTAACTAAATGATGATTTTCAAAAATTAATGCACTACATTTCAGGAGATATATCTCCATTCAAAGTAACTCATTCACATTCACCATCATACAATAAGAATTCAAAACTATACTTGCCAGATAATAACTTACGACATTAAAGTTTCGAACTTCCTTAGTTGAGTCCAATATTATGGAAAAAATACTAACTGAATCGGAATTACTAAATAACTCTGATTAACCTTGCACAGGCTCTTTTAAACTCAATCCGATTACACAGACTTGGCTGATGGGGAGGTTACTTCGAAATATCGAAATGTCCTAAGTTGTTATCTGGTTAGTTTTTGTTTCTTTAAATTCTGGTTATGGTAGGATGATAAATATTTATCTATAATCTCCTAAAATGAAGTAATCAATTTTTAAAATTAATCATTTAGTAAAGGTACTCAGAATATTTATAATTCTCATTTTAATTCCGAATATTTCAATAGAAATATTGGACAACTCTTATTAATAAATTAGAGTTATCATGATTCGGGAAAAGTATTCTCAACACTAGAACTGAGAAATTGTGCCAGAAACACAAGTAGAGCGTGCCAGTTAACGTGTGGTCACAGAAATATAGTCTTTTAATCTGAGAACATTCACCTTCTCAAGATAATTTTAGTATCCACAGTTTTGTTTGTTCACTGTGCTATTCCATCAGAAGAAATAGAATTACTCATGCATTATGGTGGATATTCTTGTTATATATAATATTTACACTCACTTATCGAAAATCCTTTCAACGAATATAATCATGTCCATTTCATACTCCTGGTATTTTCGTTTTTCAGAAAATGCAATATTAAGTAATAACGTCATTATGTGCGTTAATTATTGTCGTAGACTAATATCTATATATTATCCTGAATATCTAACCATATATATGTTTCATCACTTGAAATTAATGTTATTTGTTCCCCTTTCTACTAACTGTACAATAAGAACTGCAATGGTCACATTTAAAATGTTTCATGCTTCTTGTTTACTTCGTAATGTTTAGAATATAATATCTTCAATATAAAATTCAGAGAAATTAAAAAATTGTAATATTTATATTAGAAGTATAAAGGAGTTCGTTTATTTTGGAAAATTGAAGATTTATTGTGAAAAATTGCCTATACATTCAAAGTTCGAAATTTTGTCCGTCGCTAACCACTGCTTTTTCCCCTCTTTCTGTCCGCTGACGGATCCCAACTCGAAAAAACATCGGCTATCCATGCATCGATCCATTTTTTGACTTCATCGTAATTGAAGAAGTGCTCGTCAGCTAGGCCATATGCGTCGATTGAAGAGATGGTACGCAGTAGGAGCAATGTTTGGGCTGCATGGCGGGTGGGGTAGGACTACCGAATTGAGCGTTTCTAAGTAAGTTTTAATGGGCGACGAAACTTGTGTCAGGCTGCAAATCAACTTTGTCGTGTCTGGGAATTGCAGCCGTTTTTTTCCGCAATTCTCGGCTCAGACGCATCAATTATCGTCGGTAGACCTTCCCTGTGATCCTTTCGTTCGATTGTAGCATCTCATAATACACCACACCCAGCTGGTCTCACCAAATACACAGCATAATCTTCTCGTCATGAATATTCAGCTTGACAGTTGTTGAAGGGGTATCCATACATTGCCTGACGTTTTGGATTATAGAGTTGGACCCACTTTTTATCGACAGTCCCAATTCAATGCAAAAACCGCTTTCTTCTTTGCTGTTGAAATAGTTGTTTACACGTGAAAAAACGGCATTCGACGTCTCTTGACTTCAGTTCATACGGCATCTTATTTTCTACCTTTCGGATCATGCCCATTGCTTTTAAACGATGGCAAGTTGCTGGTTGAGTAACTCCAAGCATTTTTGCGAGTTCCTCTTGTATTTGTGATCTATTCTCATTGAGCCTTGCCTCTAATACTTCATCTTCAAACTTGGGTAGCGCTCAGGGTCATTCTTCGTCTTCCAAATAAAAATTTCCACTTTTAAATCAAGCAAACCACTTCTGACACGTTCGTTCAGCAAGACCATTGTCACCATAAATATTGACTAAAATACGATGACTTTCGGCAATTTTTTTTCATAATAAAGTAATGAAGTAAAACTTCCCGCCAAAAAACATTATTCGGTACAAAAGTTGTCATTTTCATAACACACAGAAACTATGTTGTTTATGTTCCAGCGAAACTACAGATACTGCAAAAAAAGCCTAATAATGACACTTCAAAATGAAGGTGTTACCAGATGAAAGAATGGAATAATAATAATAAACTAGTAGCGACATATGTTATCGAAGCCTCTGATAAAACATAAGTCCTCGGATTTGTTGATTCATCTTCATAGAGATGTACTCGTTGCGCAGCCGTAGTGCTTCATGCGAATCTGGCGGCAGCTGGCAATATTTCCTTCCGTTTGCGTGGAGCATTGACTGTGATAATATCTATAGAACAAGCACAAGTCGACTTTTCTTTTATGTTCCAATGACTGCAAACTGGCTGTTATAGTTGGGCAATCAGTCGTATTGATCTTTTCTGAATAAAATCCAAAAGTTATAACGAATGCTTGGATTCTAAACTCCGAACCTGAGAACAATATTTGAGTCCTCTTCTGATCTGGGATTAATCCGGTAGAAGAACCTGATCTGCAAAGAAATATTTCCTAACCTTGAAAAAATGTCCCAGCTTATTTTCAGCAAACATTGCAGACACATGTTTCCCCAACAGATCGAAGAGTTTACAGTCACGCCAAGAAGATGCATGGATTCACTTGGCTGAAGCACTTGATTTTTCATCAAATCACAAGTCACGAACTGCGTTTTTCGAGAAAAGTTGTTGTTCGCATCTTCGAGGCATTCAACTGCACCAGATTCCATTGACCCCATTTGTTTTTCTTCATGAGATTTTCGTTCAGGAAATCAATTTTGTGGCATCTATGGAGGTGTGACTCAACGGTGCTCTCATATTTTTCACTGGTGAAAGAAGACATCGGCGTGGTATCATTCGCGAAGCTCACAATGTGACTCGGTGGTACTAAGAAGATCGTTTACGTGGATCAGGAAGACGGTGGGCGAAAAGACTGAGCCTTGTGGTACTCCTGCGTTCACGTTGAAACCACGGGAACAGACACTATCCACGATCATATCACTGATCTTGTTGGTGAGGAAACTCTTTATTCAATCGAAGAAACTCGCGGGAAAACCATACGAAGATAGCTTATTCAGAAGAGTCTAATGCCAGACACGATCGAAAACCTTGGATATGTCCAGAGCAACTCACCTAGATTCTCCGTACAGCTTAAAAATACCGTTATAATATATTATTCTGATCCTCTTATAATAGATCTTCAGTGAAGATCCCTCAAAAGCTTTCTCAGCTTGTGCAAGTAAGGACTTCAGTTGTGTTCTGGTTAGGCTTTGTTACTACGTCCTTACCGCACTTTAGGCCACAGCACAGTTAATGTTCGACCCAACAGTAAAATGGTAGCCGAAACCAGTTCCCAGCTGAATGCTCTAACCACTGAGCTAACGACACTTGCCGTTGAAACAAGAACTTGACTTTATGAGTGTCATCCGGACTTTGCACCAGGACAAGTCACCATTATTAATTTTAAAAGTGATTTAAGTCTTGTGAATATTTCTATGATTATTGTTGATGAATTAATTTATTGGAAGGAAACAATTCAATTAACCGAAAATGTAACAACATATGTAAGTTTTTCGGCTGAATGCTAATTAAATTGTGTCCATTGTGTAAACTAAATGCAATTAACAGTCTGAAAGAGTATATCAATTAACCTTGTAATTCATGAACAAGGCCTTTGGATAATTGAGTGAATAAAGAGAAAATATATCAGAAGGAAAAGGCAGGAAAATGGAAAGGAAAAGTATGAAAATGGAGGAAAATAGTAAGGCTCTGCAATGCTTTGATGCCATAGAAACGAATCATCAACTAATATTAAATAACGTTGTTCTGATTTTCACAAATTTTCATTGTTATTTAATACAACAATTGTTTCGCTATCACAGTAGCAACTTCAAGTAGGTTCACATTTTGAATAATCGTTGTATTAAATTGCAATTAGAATTTGTGAAAATCAGAATAACCTTATTTAATATTATTTAAAATGGATTTTCATCAAGTAAACAGTGATTCAATTAAATATTCGAATCATCAACTGATATCATGAGCCGAATACCAGAAGTATTAGGAAGGTAATATGATGGAAATTCTGCTGGATATTCTGCAACAAGCACCTGCTATATTGTCGTAGATACCCGGTGGTTTTTCTGAAAGTAATCAAAACTTTATTGTACCCTTATCTTGAAACTGAATCTATTTACATATTGTACGTTAAAAAATTACACCTAGTTGTTTAGAAGCATTTAAAGAAGCTGCAATGTGGCGAGTCGCATCATGTATTGAGCTGATAATAATAAACATAATAATAACATCAGTCTTTGATTGAATCATTTTTGCCACAATTCAAAAATAGCTGAAGATATTTCGATGCGATTCAAAACGGCCATACTGCTTGTTGAAAATTAAAGTTAATGTCTCTTGCATGTTTCAAACATTTTCAGTGGCATTGATGAAGAGGCTATTCGATATTACAATGTCCACAATTTAAACGTCATTGATATTTTCGCGAATATTTTGATGGAACTGAGATTATTGAAGACCTCACCATTTTCAATAAAATCGCCATCAAATATTTTAAGATTTGATTTTTCATAGGAAAGGAATACTTGTGAATTTACAAAAGTTCAAAATTGACAAAGTTGATACAGAGAGCAGATTGAAAGAGTTGTTCAATATGATAACCATTGTTCTCGATACAAGCAGTCAGCCTGTCTCAAAATTTTCCGAATTTTTCCGAACAAAAAACATATTTTTATTTGATCCTTTATTTGAAAAATTTCAGATTATTTTGGAGAAATAGATTTTTCTGCATTTGTATGGTTATATACATACCTATATAGTTTTTTTACAACATATGTATTAATACGTTTCATGTCGTGAAGTAAAAAAGTTTTTTCCGAGACATTGAGAATTATTTTATACTGATTATATCATTTTTAGTATATCATCTTGAATATATATTTTAAAAGTTAGAAGATATAAGTCTGAATTCAAAGTAAATCAAATCTTGAAATATTTCAAAACATTGAGGTTTATAAACTTTCGACCAAGACTACCACTTTTGAGGAGCTGTAATATCAAATAACGTCTCTATCTACGCCACTGAAAATATAGGAAATATGCATCAAACATTAAAAGTTAACTTTCAGCAAGCAGTATGGCTGTTTTGAGTCATTTCGAAATTGTTGCAAATAAATAAGTTATTCTTTCCAACATTAGCACCCCGTGTTTCGGAAGTGAAAAGAGTTAGGACTCATGTTTGCAAGAAATACCTTATCAGTTTGTTATGCCTACTCTGGGAAATCCTGTATAAGACAAATGGGAGGTTCATTCAAAACTAGATTTAACCAGCATAAAATAAATTTCACCAAAAACAAGCAAACTTCTACATTGCGTAGAAAATGGATACTCTTTTTCTTCAATAGACCTTCTGAAAATATTACATTAGTATCAAAAAGCCGAAATCACAACTGTTGAAGTTTTCGAATTAATTCATGATAAAAATAATTTGAATGAATATACATTATACCGGATGTGTCAGAAGTCGTCAAGCCGGAATCAGATAACAGGTTAAGTCATAACAGTCATCAGAAAAATATGAAAGAAAATCCAAGTCCTGTATTTTTCAAATTATATTGCACTTTCTTTTATTCAATAAAATGCACACCCTCTGATGATTTTTCAATTCCTGTTGCTACAATTTTTCACTTTTTTAAAATTTTATTTTTCCTGTTTTATCCAGAATGGTGCTTCTGTCTTCAGTTCTAAGCTAATTGCTCCAGCTTGGAAAATAATGTCACTTTTTGCCGAACCAATTATTCAAAATTGAAATTTCGCCCAACTTCAATTGATTGTACTGAAAAAAAATTGTACTACATCGGTTTGGCAAGTTACTTCAAAAGTTAGCACATTTAATAAGGATTCTAAAATGCTGTAACACTAACTACAAAAAAGGTTTTCCTTAAAGAAATTCAGTTTCGTTTTATGACAAGATTTAATAAATTCACAAAAGATGTTCAAACTGCCCTCCGTCAGCCGCAATACATGCACGACATCTTTTTAAAAAAGATCGGGATATCAGACAGGCGAATCTTCCGTTATTGACGAATTGCATTGCTTTCCTAATTCTCTAATTCTCTCCCGAAGCTCAGCTACATTTTCAATTTGTATGAATACATTTTTTCCTTCACCGCTCACCAGTAAAAACAATCTAAGGGATTCAAATACGTTGAACGGGCTGGCCACGAGATTGTACCAGATCGCCTACCTATCTGCTTGGATATTCTTCATTTCAATATTCTCTAATTGAGAGGGCATAGTACGCAGGGCAGCCATCTTACTGAAACCATATTTCGCTGAAAATACTTAGTGGCACGTCTTCAAGTAAATTTGGCAACTGATTTCGTAAAAAATCTAAATAAATTTCAGCATTTAAAACCTCTAAACCTCTGGTAACTCAAAAGGTCCTATGACTCTTCCGTTCAAAATTCCCGTCCACATGCTCACTTTAAAACGATATTGAGATCTATCTGGTCTCATTAAAATTAGGATTTTTTACGTACCACTCGTGTAAATTGTGTAGGTTCATGTAACCATCTTTTGATTCATCCGAACAAAAAATTTTTTCTAAGAATTGAGGGTCTTCCCGGTTCTTTTGCAGCATAGTTTGGCAAAACAAAACCCTAGGTTCATAATCCCGAGGTAACAGAGCTTGCACTCGCTTTACATGATATGGGTGGAGCTTATGTTTTTTCAATAGGCGGTGAGTTGTACTTTTGGGCACTCCTGTGCTTCGCTGAATTTTACGTAGCGAAGTACTTAGATCTTCCTCAACTGGTTGAAGCATAATATCGTCGTAAGGAAAGGAAATTCTTCCTTCACCATGCACTTTGTTTGTAATTCGGCCCGCTGTGAAGAGTAGGCGGTGCACATTCGTAAAAATTCGATGGTTTGGACAACTATCAGCATTAGGGTATCTCTCGTGATACATTCGAAGCTACACTAGCATTACATCTGCATTCCCCATAAATGAGGTGCATGTTGGCATATTCCTGTGTGGTATACACAGACATGATGGCAATAAACAATCACAGGTTAGTCCAGATAAAATAAAAGTTCGTCCAAATCGCAAGCAAGTAGAAATAATAAACGAAGCCAAAAGTCGTAAGTACACAAATAACAAGATCAAATACGGAAAGATGCGTAGTAGACCAAGGGGCGTAGCGTACTGATCTGTATTGAGTTTACGTGTGCCAATACCAAAAAGTGGCGTCACTATCTGTCTCACTCACACTTTATGGATGGACTTAGCCTATCTCAATCAAACCAGAGTCTTAAAATATTAGATGCACTAATATCACTTTTAGAAAGTTCGAAGAAATTGATCGAAACTGTGCTGCTTTAAGAAAGACCGTTTTTTTTTGACCGATCTAAGAAATAATGTAGTAAGTGTTTTACCATTCTAGAATCCCTAATAAATGCGTTAACTTTTAAAGTAATTTGCTAAACTGATGTAGTACAGTTTTTTCAGTACAGTCAGTTAAAGTTGTGCGAAATATCAATTTTGAATATTTGGTTCGGCAAAAAGTGACATTATTTTCCAAGCTGGAGTAATTGGCTTAGAATTGAATATCACAGGTTACAGAAGCACTATTCGGGATAATATAGGAAAAATAAAATTTGGAGAACGAAAAAAATGTAGCAGCAGGATATCAAAAATTATCACAGGGTGTGCATTTTCTCGAATAATAAAAAATGCAATATAATTTGAAAAGTGCATGACTTAGATTTTAAAAAATTTTTTTTGATAACTACTATGACCCAGCCTGATACCTGATTCCGGCTTAACGTCGACTTCTGGGACAGCTGTATTTAAATAATATCTATATGCACTTCTTTCTACTACGCCATCGTTTTATAGCACTGGTATTCTTATTATCGTTCTCTGTACCTGAATCTGGATAAGTAACTAAGTAGCATGACCCTTTTTTAGTTATCAGAAGATGAAATACCCCTCAAAAATGCATGAACTTTTCGATAGTAAAAAATAATAATTTCCAAACGTTTTAATTTTATTCTCAGTTCCTTAAGCAAGAATAATCTGATACAAACGTAGGCGAATGACCGGATAAATAAAATATTTTATTTGCCACTGCTTCCTATTTTCAAATAACCTGTACATGCACGGATGACTCTCGATTCGATGCGAACTAATTTCCGGTCGTACCCAGTTTTTTCAGTTTCACCTTCTCTTCAGAGAAAGTGGTTCCTGGTCACTGTCCGGATATGTCCGCTGGTGGAATTGAGCATAATTTTCGGGTTCAGCGAAATCGAGTTATTAATGCTTACATAAGATATTATAGCGGATATAACGCACACATTAAGATACTATGAGGAGGTGTTATTATTTTGGCGCGCTTGTCATAGGAAACAGTGGGCTATCGTGCCCAAATGTCTGTAATTTTCGAAGTTTGAGTGTAAAATGCTCTCAAACAACTAAGTTAAAATATCTGAAGAAGTATCTGAGGTTAATTATCTGTCCTGCCGGTCTGAATTTGTTAACAATATCGATTCAATAGTTACGCAGTTACTCTTTTGAGGTTGTTTCTTGTTTTTCCCAATGGTTCAGAAACTACTGATCCGATCAAATTAAATTTGGTATTTATCAGCAAAATAATGACATGGAGATATGTGCCAAATTTCGTGAAGATCGTCTAAGCGAACAACTAGAGGCAGAAATGCTAATTTCTGAACGAAAAGACCTAGAGGCTAGAAATTTCTGGGGTAGGTTTGGAGTCTGAATATATAGTTTCTGAACTATCCTCAATAAAAATATTATTTCTCACATAAAATAGAAAGGCTTTTTACTTGATAGAAGAAATATAACAAAATTTGAATATCAAAACAAATTAAAATATGTTTGTCTTCTACAGTTTTAATTTCAATAAATTTTTATTTGGTTAGAATATAGATCAATCTTGAATCATAAAGTTGATCTGTGTTTCGAAACATTCATTTCTTTGCACGTGTGCGTTGTTGATATAGGTTAGTTTTTTGATTTTGATATTTGGAATATTATCTAGGACCGAAGAAGGGATTATTTAGAATTATATTTGTTTTTTGAAGATATAGTGCATGTTTTGAGAGATTTCTGAATTAACTTATTCGAATATTTAAATATATTAAATATTTCAAATAGATTATATCGTTTGAGAAGCCCTTAAGGTGTGTTCATGTTTTCAAAATGCATTTAGCTCGCTTTGTAGTATTTTTACAACTCGTTGTGTTTATTCGGTTTTGCTTATATCTGCAATTTTGTTTGTTCCAGTCGATTACTATATTCCTAGGTATTTTTATCAATATCATTTGTTAGGTAAGTTTTTCCGCATTTGAGCGAATTGATGTCGTTATTTTCATAGTTATTCTCACACATTTCTCAGTTAATAATTCTATTCCTATATCTTCACCGAAATTTTCAACTACTGTTATAAGTGCGTCGAGCCTATCATTGTTCTTAGCGTTCAACTTCACATCATCCATATGTGCTAGATGGTTAAATAAGGAAACCTCTAGGAGTTTGTTCTAGGACACAGCGTGTTATTTTTTTTTCTAAAGGACTGTATTTTTTAATTTTCAGCTGAAAATGGTCTCAAACGACTAGGTTCAACTCACTGATGAAGAATCCGAAGTCAAAAGAAATTCTGTCCGTAAACACTCTATGTTTCGAAAGGAAAGAGTAGATTTCAGTTCTAAATACATTGGTTAATTTCGTTAATGTGCAGAATCAGTCGAACAGTTCCGCAGTTATTTACATTGGAAAATTTATTATAATTCTTCCAACTACAGAAATAACCAAACTGAAATTTGATATTTAAAAGAAGAATAATAACAAGCATGTTCTTGCAAAATTTCATGGGAATCGTGTGATCAAAGTTTCAAAAAAATATATTATGCGAGAAGAGCAGCGTTAAGGGCTACTGAAACCTTTGCAAAAATCCTACAGTCTAGTTTGAATTACAATTAAGATGTAAAATAATACCAAGAAAGCTAATTCTTGTGAGGGTCGTAACTAGAAGATTTAAAAAAATATAATCCTACGATAGAGTTTAAATTTAGTACATCAACAGACACGACAGTAACCATACCATAGATCACGGAGGAGTTTGTATCTATGTTGCTGCTGAAATTATAAACTCCTTCTTTTAAGTTCTGATATACTTGAAATTGAACTGTTAATTTTTGACCCAACAGTGAAACAGTGACCGAAACCCGTCCAACTAGAACATTTCTTTCCCATCTGAACAGGATTTGAACCCGCGACCTTTCGGTTACGAGCGCAATGCTCTTACCACCGAGCTATAGACACTTATTTGTAAAAATAATATTAGTATTGCCATTATTATTTCTCCTCTTGCAGGTAACTAACTGAAATGAATTGATGAACATTCATTTCAGTAAGTAAATTAAATTATAACTATTGTCATTTTTATTAACATGAAAGCTAAAGCTACGCCTTTGAACCTCAAAAACTAAAAATAAAGATATATGCATAACCGAAAGAATACAAAAAATTTGGGCAAGAAGAAAAAATGTTCACATACAAATGATCAGGTAACGAAGGAAAACTGTGCAGGTCAAATTAGCTCTTGGAACCTCTCACATTGGTTGCACGAAAGAATATATAGCACAATCTTCAGAGAAAGAACCTGATAAATTTGGACCCAAATATCTTCAGTAAGGAGTTATTTGAATAAACAAAATAACCATTAAAAAATATATAAAAATACCTTTTTGTCACTAGAAATTTCTGCAACAACTAACCAATTTTTGGATAAGTATACACGTGGCGGTTATCTAACGCCGAGCCTAACTCGTATCTTGTTTCATTGTATATTTCTGTGATATAACCTAATTCTCGTATAGGCCATGCTTATCCAAAAATTGGTTAGTTGTTGCAGAAATGACTGGTGAAAAAATGTATTTTTATATATTTTTTAATGATATTTTTGTTTATTCAAATAAATCCTTTTTTAAGAGATTTGTCCGAATTTATCTAGTTCTTTCTCTGGAGAATGTGTATATTCTTTAAAAAAGTAAAATAACAAAGACCTTTTTAAATTATATGTTGTACATTTTCAGGTGATGGAACTTGTGATTCTTTAATATCCAATCGAATATGTATAAGGTGATGTCTAAATAATTTGCTCATTATTTTATATTTCTTTTGATTCTTTGTTACTTAATTTCCACCGTATGTGATGATAAAATATATGTCTATAAAGTGATACAGTGTATCTAGGACATGTTTTTCAAAAATTCAATTCTAAATGTTTTCACGAGATTTATTAAGATTTCAATCCGTAGAGGTTCTGGAGAATTGATTCAAGCTATTATATGTAATGTTCTTACACTTTGATGATAGCTCGAAAACTGAATATAAAATGAGTATATTTCTAATTCAAATCGTTATTTTACATCAAACTTTTCGACTTCAATTTTGTTAGATTTTTGATGTCCTATATATTGAAAGAACAAATATTTTAAGAGTCTGTTCTACTCTACTGCTGTAAAGGATATTTTTGGCCTATAATTGGATTGAAATAAAACAGGAAGAAATCTTATGCACGAAATTAGCTTTATTTGAAATTTAATTTTATGATATGAAACTATTCATCTGAAAAATCGATGCCTTTCAATTGACGAATGAAAAAATAATAAACAGCCTCAAATGTAGCCTTGTAACTATCATCATTTATGAAGGGTTAGGACCAATGCTCTGAAGAGCATAAAATGATGACTTTTCCTAGATGTAATGGTGTTTCGACAATGGAGTATGAATCTCATCGTCGATAAAGCGCCAATAAGATTAATCGGTTCAGTGACATGGTTATTCAATTATAAGTGAGCTTAATCATTGGGAGTACATAGAAATAAGTTCGTGCGGTTTTGATAACAGATGTCACTACTAGTTTATTATTCTATTGTTTCCATCATTAGGCTTGTTTCCAGTATCTGTCATTTACCTAGAGGGTAATCAACACAGTTTCTGTGTGGTTTTAACTGTCAATTTTTGTACCAAATAATGTATTTTTGCGGGGAGTTTTACTTCATTACTTCAATATAAAGAAAATATGGGGGCTAATTTTCATGAGAAACTCATTGGTGAAAACCGAATGTCGATATCTATCATCCTTACTTTGTTATAAGTTATTTCTCGAAAATGTTAATTGTCGAAATATTGCTCTAACCTTTCTTCTGCTGAAAATTTTCTATATCTGCAAAAACCTTCTTGTAGCATCTTATTACGTAAAATTCAATGACATTAATTGAATTTTCCGCAAACTGATATTTTTTGGGATATCGGTATGAAAATATTTTTTTAAATGAAACACTCCGTATATTCTTACATATTTCGATAGAGCTTGAAATTGCCATTCCAAAAATATAGCCCACTTAATATTTTTCTGAAGTCTTGTTCGACATATTGAATTTTCAAATTTTATCTCTTGGATAAGTAGGCTTTGGAGGATGCTGTGATGAATGAAACCATGGAAATGTTAGTTGTCAAACGTTTATTGGAACTGCAAAAGTTCTGTTTACTTCGCAACTTCTGTTCAACTTACTGCAATGAAATACGAAAATTATGAGAAGTGGGACATGTTAAGTCTGTTTTAAATAAACCGGAGAAAATACAGAGACAGCAAGTGATTTGTATCCTGAAAAATATTTAGAAAGACCGTCCAAAGATATTTTCATGATTGCGTTACAACATAATAAATGAAGAAGAAGAAAAGATCCAAGAGATATCTTAAGAAGAAAGATTTAAAAGAAGTTGTCGTTTTAGGAGCTGTTGAAATCAATCCTAAAACATCAACTCGTATTATAGAAGAATTAACAGGAGTACACCAAGAACGAATGTCAGAAGGATTCTGAAGAAAACATGAATTCAAACCTTATAGAGCCAAAAGAGTTCATTACCTGATGTCTGGAGATTTTGAACGCCGTATTGAGTCTTGTAAATGGTTCTTGGATAAATGTAACCAGACCTCTAGAAAAGAACTGAAAATGGAGGTAGTTCATGATTTCCAATGAACTTATCATTTCAGCAAAATATATTCAGAAAAGGTGCCGCATGTGCTTGAACGAAAAAGGGTCGATACTTTGAACACTTGAAATTCTTCGTTTATTGTTATTTTTGAATAAAATTCAAATTGTAATGGTTTTTTAAAATACTACGGGTTTTCTTCAAATTTTCAATTGTTTAAATCGAACATTGACAGCCAACATACTCAGAATTGTTCAAGTTAAAATGTGAGCACAGCTCTCTAATAACATAAAGGTACCATTGTCATCACCGTAGTCCCGGGTTTCTGCTCAAGTTTTGACACTCCAGCAGACCCCCGATAAGCTGAAAGAGAAAGATAGGAATTTTGAAGGAAGTTGTATAGAGAACTTTGCGCCAGCATAACTAGGTGAGGGACCCCCACAAGTCACCTCCTCCGACCCAAGAAAGAAGATCTCCGTGCCGATCCCAACACTCAGTCATTTGAGCAGAGTGTCTCTATGGTTATGAAAGATTGAAGCAACGAATCAACACAAATAACAGCTTCTCAGCATGTACCCCCCGCATCATAGGATCGCCGTTGCTGTTTGCTGCTAAAAGCGAGGCTCCGAAGCATCAAAGAGGTAGGCTTAAGGATCAAAAATGGCGCCAGAGTTGGGGGAGAACAGACCGTTTCTGCCAAGACCCTCAAACCTCGTCGAAACGTCGTAGTCTTCCTTTCCCTCCAACGGACCACTTCCGACCCCGCAGCGGATAAGATAAGCTTAAGGATCCACAAATGGGGCCGAAGTTAGGGGCGAGCACAGCAAATATCCCAAGTCCACCAACTTGTTCAAAACGTCGTAGTCTCCCTTTGTCCTCCAACGAACCAATCAGGAGCTTCAGCTTCAGCTTCACCATTTTTAGAAATGGAGCCAAATTTGGGGGCGAGCAGAGCGAATCTCCCAAGTCCCCCAACTTGTTCGAAAAATCGTAGTCTCCCTTTTTCCCTCAGCAACCATTTAAGATCCTTCAGCAGATAAGAGGACGAAGGTTGGAAAACCCACGCTGAGATTGAGCAGAGTGTCGCCTTCGCCATTGAAAGGATAACAAAACTCTAATCGATCGCAGGGTCGCAGATTCTGGTCGTCAATCAGAGCCAGCTTCCCCGTACGATTCCAAGCCTTAAGGTAGGAAAAGGATGGAGTGGGACAACATGATGTAATGGTATTATGCAAGAAATAAAGAAAGTAAGGAAGTTTGGATTGCTTTAGGCATCATAACCATATCCTCCATTTCATAAATGAAACTAGGACACTCGTTACGACGAGCTCCCCCACTACTAAAGGTACAGAGACAGGGGGGAGTTTGACAGCCAACAATCAATAATAATAATAATATAATATAATATTGATGTGTTCTCATTATTTTATTTTCACCACCGTACATTCCAAAGCCTACTTATTCAAGAGATAAAATTCGAAAATTCAATATCTCTAATATGACTTCAGAATAAAACAGGCATGCTATATTTTTCGAACGAAAATGGGATACGAGGTATCCCATTTGAAAAAAGTTTCATAGCGATATGTATCAATATCAATATCAGTTTGCAGAAAATTCAATTAGTCATAGAATTCTACGTAAGAAGTTGCTACAGGAATGTTTTTACAGAAATAAAAAATTTTCAATAGAAGAAAAGTTAGAGCAATATTTTGAAAATTAACATTTTTGAGAAACACCTTGTAACAATGTAACAGTGATAGACATCTACATGCGGTTTTCACCTTTGAGTTTCTCCCAATAATTACTCAAATTCTTGAAATATAAACATTAGGTTTATTTATTAAATCATCCATCACTAACAATAACTAAAATCAAGATCGGTCCGGTAGAAATGACAAACCCAAAAATTGAGACCAATAAAAACCAGGAACTATAAGGATATAATTTGTATATTATGAATCATTTGCATTACAGGCCAATATAGCGACAACATATTGTGTTTGTAAAAATACTTTCATTATGTCCTGTTGTGAAAAGACTGCAAAATCTTTTCAACCCACCATCTCTATGCTATTTTGAAGTTTTCAACCTGAATATGTCGCACCTTTAAAGAATGTACTACTCTGTCAAGAAAGTACCGGGAATTTTCAATTAAAACAACATTTTTACATTTAATCTTCAAAATTTATTGGGTCGCCTTCAAAATAGGCTCCATTTGCTCCAATACATCTATGCCAACGGCACTTCCAATTATCGAAACATTTTTTATAGGCGCTTTCCGGAATGGACTTTAGCTCTCGCGCCGAATTTTGTTTTATGGCTTCAATCGACTCAAAACGGGTGCCACGAAGGGGCAATTTTAGTTTTGGGAAGAGGAAAAAGTCGCAGGGGGCCAAATCCGGCGAATACGGTGGTTGCTGAACCACTTTTTTAGAGTTTTTGGCGAGAAAGTCAGTCACAATCGTAGCTCGGTGAGAAGGCGCGTTATCGTTATGCAAAATCCATGAGTTGTTCTCCCACAAATTTGGCCGCTTCTTACGGATACGCTCACGCAAACGTTTCATAACGCCTAGGTAATACTCCTTGTTTACCGTCTGACCCTCTGGAACGAATTCGTAGTGCACCACGCCACGGATATCGAAGAAAACAATGAGCATCACCTTCATTTTCGAGCGGCTTTGGCGTGGTTTTTTCGGTTTCGGCTCATTTTTTGCCACCCATTCCGATGATTGCTGGCTTGTTTGCATATCGTACTCGTAGACCCAGGTCTCATCACCAGTTATAATGCGTTCCATGAATGTAGAATCGGAATTACAGCGATCCAGCATGTCTGAAGCAACCTGTTCGCGATGACGTTTTTGAAGAAAATTCAGGTCTTTCGGTACGAGTCGTGCGGCCACCTTTCCCATGCCCAAAATATCAATCAAAATCGTACGTGCGGACTCGTGGGATATCTTAAGATCATGTGCTATCTCTCTCAAGCTGGTACGACGGTTTTCCAGCACCCTTTCCTTAATTTCATCGACGTTATCTTCGATCGAAGCCGTCGATGGGCGACCACTTCACGACCGTCCTTGAAGGCTCTGTACCACTGATATGCACGAGTTTTCGATAGAGCATTATCACCAAAGACCTTTTGCAACATTTTCAATGCATCGGCACACGAAAATTCATTTGCAACACAAAACTTTAAACAAATTCTTTGCTCAACGTTATCACCCATAGTAAAAATCGGCACGCACTCTGACATCGACTGACTTAATCAGCTGTTGCAAACACACTAGTTGACAGATCCCGCTCAAGCTTGGCATAGTAATTAAGGACAGTGGTACCAACCTAGGAAAAAAAATTTTTACCTGCCTCATTGCCCCGCCAGATTTAAATCGATAATTCCCGGTACTTTCTTGACAGAATGTATGTCGAAACATGTCTCCAAGAAGAAGATTTCAACATTAGGAAATGTCCCCAAGCACCCTATAAGAAATATTCAGAATGTGTCTTTCTAATTGGACCATCACGTCTGCGAAATCGATCATTTTAATTTGAGCTTCCATAAAACATTTTTACTTACCAAATCTAGATATGCCTTAGACGTGATAAGTGCTCCTTTTTCATTCCATTTACTCATGTAACCGTGGACGATCATCTTAAGGGGCTGGGAATAGTTGAATTTTGAGTTTTTGAGCGATTCTCCTTCGTCATCATAATCAATAATTTGTGGAGTGGAGAAGTTGATGTTCCTTCTTAAGAGATAAAATTTTGTTCCAAGCATTTCTGGATCTTCAGGTACTTTTTGTAAGGGTGACCTTTTATGGGGTAGGTCAAAACAACCGACACTATCTGAAAGAAAAAATTCTTTATTTAGCTGTCGCACATACAAAATTATATGGGATAATTTACTCACTATTTCACCAAAAAGTTTATTATTCATAAAATGAAAACAATTTCAACTTTTGCAACTTTAAATATGTAAAAATAGAACTGTTATTTTTAGGGAAAACAACTTTGTAACTTTTATGTTCTATGATCTATGTTCTATGTCCAAAATTTTAACCTAAAAGTGTCACATGTTTATTTAGTTAGTTGTTAGAAATGTGAATTGAAAGACATGAAGAAATAGCATTGTTTTTGATTTCTTCCAGAATCATGACATCAAATCATTTATTTCTTCGATTATAAAAATAAGAATTGATAACATTCTAATAAATATTTACACAACAATTGGTTCATCATATCATCACTTCATGAGGTGAGTATTTTAACAAGACAAATGTCTTTCATTAAGAATGAGAGGATTTTTATTTTGAATAAAACAACAAAGGTTTAACAAATCAACTCAATCTTTCTGAAGTTTGCACAATGCAATTATGTTCGCAATAAGATATGGTTCGAATGTCCGTTAGGGCTTCGTTGACAATGGCGCACCTGATCGCAACAATTTGTGATCACTCTATGCAATAATTCAAATAGTTCAAATAGTTGAAATAGACTTGTACTTTCACATAGTCCTAAAAGAAATAATCCAGAAGTGTCAAATGACATGACCTTGGCGTCCCATTTACAAATCCTCTTCGCGGGACGATCCTTTTGTTGAACCTTTCTCTAAGCAAAGCGAGCGTAGAACCAGCTGCTGTAGGCCATCTTGTTGGAACCACTTCAATTTTGATGTTTTCATGTTCTGGTCATAGAAATTTACGGCTGTCAAAATCGACAAATTTGGCTCTTTGACAACACTGGTCGCTTCAGCATTAATGTTCTCACTTCACGCATTTTGTTGTCTTTCTGGTGGCTTGTTGTCTTGTAGAGTTAAATCACGTTCAAATTTTGTGACAGTGCGTCATATACCGATGACAGTGATCCAATTATCGAGTGAATAAACGTTGAGTACTCACAACTGAGCTACCGATTTGGTAATATTTTTTGAATACTTTCAATCAAGAAATCTGTATCTGAAAAACTCAGCCATATTGGAAGACCCTTCACATATTCCTAAATAGTTGACTCTGTTCACATAATAAAGACAAGATAAGAATAAATAGTTCAGTCAATTCCAGAATGTTATTCAAAAATGTTGGGCGGGGAATATCAGCTTACGTTCATCTGGTCGTTCAATATTATTATTGTTGATAAAATGATATTCACCCTGATACTCATGGATCTTCTGTGAAGATCCTTTAGAAGCTCTTTCAGCTTATGCAACTCAGGAGTTCAGTTGTGATCTGGTTAGGGTTTGTAACTGTGTCCCTGCGTAGCCTTAGGCATACCACTGTTAATTTTCAACACAACAGTGAAATGGTGGCTAAAACCCGTCCAAACAGTAAACTTCTTTCTTTCCTATACAGGACCTGAACCCGGGAGTAATGGGTTTTCAGCTTGAGCTCTAACCACTGAGCTATCGGCACTCATAGAAAATGTTCTTTATTTTATCTCGAACTCTAGAATTTTCGAAAGATTCTGTCTAATACTTTTATTTTCGAATTGTTTTATTTTATAATTATTATCGAACATGCTTCTAAAGATGATCTGCATACGTTAAATTAAGTTTCTTATTGGTATAACATTTTTCGTATTCTCTCAGTACTATTTGGAATGATTCTTTTTTTCCGATATTTGCGTAGTGGATATTACCACAGATTAGATAATAAATTCCTGATTTTCCCATCCATTGGTTTTATATGATATATAATAATTTTGTTTTCTCTTCAATGGTTCCAGTTTGTTTTTTGTTTTATGTAGGTCAATGAAATATTATTCAATCTGTATAAATTCTTGAGTTGAGGATATGCTGATGTTTGTATTCAAATATGTTCAATGGATGATAACTGAAGAATTAAAAGCATTATTTGAAGCTATTTGTTTAATGGTTATTGTAGAAATTTTCTTCTAACATTAGAATGTTAGTTAATCTATAAGGTATACTGTTATAAGAACATAATTTGTGTGAATATACAGTGGCATATTTACAATTTCCGAGGTCCTATGCTAGAAAAATTTAGGAGCATCTCCCCTACTTGTTTAGTTTTTTTCAGAACATATTTTCAATGGAAACTCGGATTTTATAGAACAAAAAAGTTTATTAACAAAATATATGGTATATCGAAATAAAATATAAGAAATCAATGAAAACCAATATCCAATAATCGTGTAATATTTAACCAATGGTTTACCGTGGTTTCAAACTTTGATTACCAAGGAAAATGATTCACAAACAATGGAATATGCTATTTAACTTCTTGAGTAGTATAATACTGCCTATTTATCTGTTGTACGTTTTTGAGGATCTTAACGAAATAGGAATTATTGAAACATATTTTTTGCTTCCCGACTACTGTTTCGGGTTGGGGATAACTGTTATTATAGTTGAAATTTTGAAAATAATATTGGAGAGACATTCTCAATATATCATTTTCTTTAATGACAATATATTGTGGCCAAAATGTCAAATCCTGATATCTTTCGAAAGTGTTATCCAATTGTAATTCTGTAATTACTGCGCTGCTATATTCTGAATTTTTTGGAACCAATGGATCCTCTACCTCAGTCTCAGTGATAAAATGGCTTATGTCATCAAAAGTTTTCTCACTCACAGTCATATCGGGTGTTTTTTTAGAGCGATAGAACTTTGAATTGAAATAAAACACATTTGATTTAAGATTGAAGCCAATTTTTTTTATTTGAAAGATGATTTTATGATACGTATGTTTTAAAAATAATTTCTGGCATATGTCCAACACGACTAGCTCTCAGGAACCGCATTCGATCAGACCAATTTTGGACCACTTTTTCGAGTAATTCAGGCCTTATTTCATCAATAACAAGAGTTGTCTTGGCCTCCAAAGCGTCTATTGTTTGTGGTTTATCAGCATAAACCAATGACTTGACATAACCCCAAAGAAAATAATCCAGTGGAGTTATATCGCATGATCTTGGAGGCCAATTAATTAGTCAATTTCTCGAAATAATGTTATCGCCAAATCATTCTTTTAATGAATCAACTGTTACGGTAGCAGCATGAGGTGTAGCACCATCTTGTTGAAACCAAAATACCTCTGGGTTGATACCATTCAAATTTTGGAACAAATAATCATTGATCATCGATCTGTAACGAGTACTTTTCACTGTAACATTAGCTCCAGCATCGTTTTTAAAGAAATATGGACAGTTGATGCCTCCAGCGTGTAAAACACACCATACAATGTATTTTTCAGGATGCAATGGAACCTGCAGAACTTTTTGAGGATTTTTTTCACTCCATATACGGCAATTTTGCATAGCCGTTCAACCAGAAATGAGCTTTATCATTAAACACAATTTTACGATAAAAAAGTGGATAAACTTCAACTTGTTCTAGGGTCCAATCAGCAAAAAAACGACGCTTATTATGGTCAAGTGGTTCAGTTATTGAACCAGTTGGATCTTGTATGGGTGATGACCAAGATCTTCACGCAAAATTTTCCAAGTGGTGGATGCACAGAGTCCAACTTGATGTGAACGTCGACGAATAGACAAATCTGGATCATCATTAACACTATGGTTTCCAGTAGCGATATTTTCTTCTGTACGTACAGTTCTTTTTCTTGTTGTTGTTGCATCGAGTAGAGAAAATGTTATCCGAAATCTATCGATAGTTCGACGAATAGGCTGCTCTGACTGACGTTTATGTGAACCATAAATTTCACGAAGTGCTATATAAGTTTGGCGAATAGAACACTGATTTTGAATCTAAATTTCCACAATTGGTAAACGCTGTTGCGGTGTGAGTCTTTCTATGATAATTTATCAATGCTTACTGAACAGAAATTTCAAAACAACATGGCTTCTACCTTCTGTCAAATCACAGTTATCCCTATAGAAAGTTTTATCACTCTAAAAAAAACACCCGATATTAGGAAAGCTCGTAGATTTGCTATTTCGCTCCTTGTGAAGTAGGTTCACATTTTTCGTCGACATTTTCAATGATTTGAGAACAAATATGCTTTTGATTTTCAATGGACCTTCTAGATTTAATAGGACCAAAAAATTATCTTCTTTACTTTCCATAAGATTTCGTGTTTGGTAACCTCTCAGATAATGTTTGTCAGACATGATGTTGCATCGATATTACGGATGCAACCTGAAAAATGTCAATTTTGATTGAGAATATTTCATAATGGATCATACAGAAGGTCATTTTTATCACAGAGCCGATATATAATGTGAACCGGAAAGTAATGTCGCTTTTTTAAGTTAAATTCAAACGAATAAAATATTAATAAGTTTTTATTTTTAATCAATAATGTAACCACCATCGTTATCAGCAACTTTTTGCCACCTAGTATGCAAGTTTTCAATGGCGGACCGATAAAAATCAATTCGTTTTTGAGTAAAATATCTCGAGATGGCATTTTGGACATCATCCAAATTTTCAAACTTTTCGCCTCTAAGAAAATGTAGTGATCGGAATAAATAGACATCCGAGGGTGCGAGAATGGTGGGTGAGGCAGTACCTTCCACCCCAATTAATTAATTTTGTCCAAGATTCGTCTTATATTGTCGTGTTGCAGAATAACGCCCATTCTGTTGAAAATCGCTGAATACTTTGGTCTTAATAAAAGATCTGCATTAACAGTTTGTTCAGGTTTCAACACTTGCGGAATAAACAATTCCGCATATACTCCATCAAACACACAGAAGCGCAATTATGGATTCGTAGTACTTCGTGGTGATTCCTTTGGTTACAGCCACTCCCTTTTGCGTTTTGGATTATCATAAAGGACCCATTTTCCGTCGCCAATGATCAAGCGATCAAAAAAACGGTTCTGTACATGGCGTTTAAGCAATACGTTGCATATCATGGATTGGATGGATTTGTTCTCTTCGGACACACTATGGGGGGATCCAAATACCCACTGTGCTTATTTTTCCAATCTGCTTCAATTGTTCTCGGATGGTCGACCAAGGTTTGTTAAGGATATTTGAGAGTTCCTCGATTGTCTGACATGGGCTTGATTCCACTTTTGCCCTTAGCATGTCGTTGTCTAATGTTGTCTTCCTGCTCGATTGGAATCATGAGAGATCAAAATTACCTGACCTGAACCTAGAAAACCATATTTTGCATTTACGAAGCTCTTTTGCACTTGGATGATCATAGCAAATATTTTTTGTTGCAACTGTTGCTTCACTATCCTTGCGAAACTCAAACACCATCAAATGCCGGATATGCTCTTTTGGTATTTGGCTGGCAATTTCACCCAAAATTGCAAGTCTAATATTTAATTATTTAGAACTAAAAAAGTCACAATTACCTTAAACCTTCTTTGACACGACTTCGAAGTAAAGTATGAGCTGATATATAACGATATAACGACATTATTTTCTGGTCTCGTTATTTTTGAACGTTTCTCATTCATTTATTGTCACTTAACTGTAAAGAAGCTCACTGAATCAATCTTCGACATCCATCAGCAAATATTATGAATCTATTAATCATATGCTAAATTTTTTGGGGTTGAAACAAAATTATCTCGGGTGCCTTATAGAGAAAATTAATTTGATCAGTCTGTCCTTTCATCGCTCAAATAGTATAACTCAATGCCGGAATGTTGGAAGAATATATTACGAAAATATGAAACTGAAACTGTAAAGCTCACTTTTTATTGTTGAATGAGAATATGTTGGACTAGAACAAATACGAACATAAATAGAAAAAGCTCAATTACGCCACCACTTTTGAATTTTCGACAATAATATCTTACATGAAATACAAGTAAAGGGTGTTTCAATAAGAGCGCAAGATTTCAGGTTTCAATAAAACGTGGTTTTTTGTAGCAAATTATTGAAATATTTATTGATTTAGGAAAATTTACATTTGGGAATTATGTATAAAACAAAATATCTTGCAAATGCCCGCCACGACTTTGCTGACAAATGCGTATCCTTTTGACGAACTTTTCAATAATGTTTTTGAATACATGTGGTGGTACTTCGTTGAAACAGCGTATGATTTCGTATTTCAGTGCTTGGATGGTTGCAGTCTTATTGGCATAAACCTGTGACTCCAGATCACCCTAGAGCCAGAAGTCTAAAGGCGTTCAATCGCAAGAGCGTGGAGGCCAATTCTGGTCACCACAACGCTCTTCGCTATTCTTGGTCTACTGGCAGAAGTTGTTGATTCAGTTGAATTTTGTAGACATGCAGCTGTAAAATTTAGTGAGAATTCGCTGAAGAGTGTCTGTTGAAATGTCAAATTCTTGTGCCCGATGGCAAATTGACATCTCTGGTCTTTCTGTCACAGAACTACCGTGATGTTTTGTTCTGAACGACCTCTACGAGCATGTATCGTATGTTTCACATCATTAACCGATTTTTTTATTATTCCTTTCACAGTAGATGAATTAGGTACATTACTTCGTCCGACCATTTGACGCAATTTACGAATATTGGCAATTAAACTTTCAGGATTTTGATGATATTTTGTGACAATCAGGACGCGCTGTGCTACCGTTTAATACTCCATGTTTATCAACTCCCATCTGTCAACTTTCGATCTATCATGTCATAATCATGTGACATTATGACTGTCAAACATGGCGCGCAATTCAAATCTTGCGCTCTTATTGAAACACCCATTAGAACGAAGAATAAACTGTAATCGTCCGTTACTACAACACTTGTAATCTTTCTTTGGGTTATGAAATATGAATACGAAAAATATTTAGAACAAGTGTTTTGCACTTTACACTCTTCTAGTCTCAACATCTGCGGTACCTAGACTTCAGAGGGAATGCATACAGATTTATTGTATTATGACGAATTTGTAAACATTGGGAATTCACAATGGGTAGCCATCGTTGCTGGAAATTTTAGGCATAAGCATGGAGTTATGCTTAGTTAAGTTATAGCCATGCAGTCAGGAACATTTTCTAATTTGCTTTCAAGGATGGAATATGTGAGTGTAAAAATTTTATATAATAGTCATGGTTTAGATTGGATATTTCTGAAGAGTTTCAAATAAATCGAAATAAGGACATATAAATTATTGGATTTGAATTATGTGCTTCATGTTGAATCACTTCGTTGACTTTTTATGTCGATAGTCATATTTCAGAAGAAAAAATTTTAAAAATTTAAAGTTTGTCATTTTTAGAGCAGTACTTTATTGACAAAATGTGTATCATAAGATATAAAAATATCGTAAGATTTTACTGAAGGTGTTACGTAGTAATTAATTTTATTTAATGTTCATAATGGTTGATTCTGACAATTAATAATAAAATAATTTACCTCACTAAAATAATAAACTGACATAAAAATCTGTTATATAGATTTGAATCAAACCTGTATCATTATAGGACGTTATATGAACTTAAAATAATTTGATCATTTATTGGCATACGTAAACAATCTGCTGAATGAAAATAATTATTATTACTTGGTAGAGGATTCGTTTCAATATCTTAAATATCGACCAGAATAATTCTGTTACAATTCTCTAAAAATTTCAATTATAGAATATTGCCTAACAATTTTAAGAATTAAATTAAAATAAATCTCTTAGAAACACTATTCTCTTGAGTAGATATGTAGAATTAACAAACATGCCAAAACACCAAAAAGAAATAAAAAGAATCGAAAGAAAATATAGAATATTGACCGAAATTTAGTAACCAACTTTAACCGATACAGATGGTTCATTCCGACATTATCAATAAGCAATTCTATGCCAAAATATAAACTGAAAAAATACCTCGATAAAGGTTGTCTTCAAAGAGCTCTTTCAAAAAGCTCTTCAAAAATGTGCATGCACAACGTTCAGTTGTGTTCTATAATAGTACGAGTAAAGATGGATTGCAAAGTATGTTAATTTTCATTTATGGTTTTATTAAACTTTCAGAATAGTCGACTGAGAAGTATCGATGGTATTCTCAAATGTTGTTTTGAAGATGTCTTGCATATTTTGAAGCCTTTTTTTGAATTTATGTTCCATTATTTTGGAATAAAATTTGTTATTTATAATGTCGGTATAAAACAGCTGTAACGAAAATAGTTTGCTAGGTGAATTCTGTGAATACTCTACAGGGTTAAACACGAAATTTGTGCCAAACTTCACGCCGTTACCACTTGTGACAGACAAGAGATATGGCGCCAAACTTTCTAGAGTTTGTCACCTTCCGAACGCACGTCTATTCGTGAAAATCGATCTACAAAACTGGAGTTATGGATTCAAAAGCAAAAATGTCTGCAATAATCACATTATTTTATTTTTTATTGAAAAACCGACTAGTGAGATAGGGTGACTTCGCAAGTGAACCGGACACTAGTAGTGGCTGGACAAATGATTTTTATATATCTACAAATAATACCAGTGCCTGTCCATGTTATATGAGCCGATTGAAACATTAAAAGGAACATTACCTTCAATATTTGAAATTCAGCGACCATTGAAAAGTTGGATGTTAAAGTGTATGTGCTGTTGATTAAAAAAAAGGTATAAATTTATTCGGTGAGTTAATATAGTTAGTCCTCATTTGAATTATAAATTTCAGCTGTATATGCCTTGAACATAGTCTAAAGATAATTACAGTTTTCAAAAACTACAAGAATATACTAATATTCATAAGAAAAAATTGGTGGTCGGCTACTGGATTATCACTTCAGCACACTTCACTAATTGAAATAATTTAACTTTTTTCTGTTAAAAACAAAAAATAAGTCATAAATCTTGATCAGAGCCGAAAAGGAACTTCTTACTCTGAAAAAGATTTTATTGCCGTTTGCGAAGCCGTCCGCAACGGCAAAAAATTGCGAGAAATTTGTCGCCAATATGAAGTTCTTCAGTCTACTGTTCTGGATCGGATTTAGGTTCGCGTGAAAATGAACGCAAAATGTCGTATAGGACCTGATCCTGTGTTAAGTACCAATAATGAAGAAAAAATTGTGACACGGCTAACGACATTAGTCAGATGTGGATTTCCTTTGAAGAAAGAGTAATGACTGATTGTTGAACACAGCAATCTGAAACTTTATTTAAAAATGGACGCCCCAGCAAGAAACGGTTTTCTGGATTCCTTAAAAGGCAATGAGGTTAGCAGAAATACTTGATTATTCAAAAGGTTTTCTTTGGTGACCTTCACCAAGTATTATGGTCTCACAAGTTGGAAACATAATTGAGAGAGTCTGGCAATGTTGATTTACTGGAAGGCTATAGTCGAATTCTAGAGTCTGACGATCAGGCTTCAGTCTTTGCCCCAAATCAGAAAAAATATTAGGATTGAAAGAGCAACATGTATATAAAATAAAAAAGGCAAACGAAAAGGAAAATCTCACGGTTTTAATAACAATTACGACGGATGGTAGAATATGTCCTCCTGTAGTTGTGTTCTCTTATGTTTACAGTCTACAGGCGTTAAATCGCAAGAGCGTGGAGGCCAATTCTGGTCACCACAACGCTCTTCGCTGTTCATGGTCTACTGGCAGAAATTGTTGAGTCAGTTGGATGTTGTAGACATCTAGCTGTAAATCTTTAGTGAGAATTCGCTGAAGAGTGTCTGTTCAAATGTCAAATTCTTGTGCCCGATGGCAAATTGACATTTCTGATCTTTCTGTCATACTCTCGCGAGCTGCCGTGATGTTTTGTTCTGAACGACCTCTACGAGCATGTATTATGTGTTTCACATCACTAACCGAACCAGTACTTTCGAATTTTTTAATTATTCTTTTCACAGTAGATGACTTAGGTACATTATTTCGACCGACCATTCGACGCACTTTATGACTATTGGCAATTAAACTTTCACGATGTTGATAATAATTTTTGACAATCAGGACGTACTGGTCTAGTGTGTAATGCCCCATGTTTATTAACCCAATTCAAATCTTGCGCACTTATTAAAACACCCATTAGAACGAAAAATAAACTGTAATCGTCTGTTACTATTAACACTGCAATCTTTCTTTGGGTTATGACTAATGAATACCAGAAATATGTAGAACAAGTGTTTTCCATTTTACACTCTTCTAGTCTCAACATCGGCGGTACCTAGACTTCAGAGGGAATGCATACAGATTTATTGTATTATGACGAATTTGTAAACATTGGGAATTCACAATGGGTAGCCATCGTTGCTGGAAATTTTAAGCATAAGCATGGAGTAATGCTTAGTCAAGTTATAAAATCTCACGGTTCTAATAACAGTTACGGCGGATGGTAGAATATGTCCTCCTGTAGTTGTGTTCTCTTATGTTTGGCCACCAAAAGTTATAGACAGTTGATCTGAACATTGAATTGTAGGCAAATCTCAGGCGGTATGGATGGGTTCTGATGTATTTTTGAGTTCGTTGCTAGTGGCCTCAATAACTGGTTGACTGAACAAAATATACATAAGTCCATTTTAGTTTTAGTGGATGGTCACCGCTCTCTATCATATAAAGAGCTAAGTCGCTTTTGTGATGAAAATCAAATCATTCTTTATGCATTGCCTCCAAATGCGATGCATATAAATCAGCCAGCGGGTGCCTACGTATTTAGGCATATGAAGGAATATTGGCGAGAATATGTATGGGAATGGCAAGCAGAACAAAACAAAGTTGTTACAAAAAGTGATTTTTATCCAATATTCAAAAAGGTTTTGGAACACGCCAGCATGCCTACCAATATCAAAAACGGATTTAGAGCTTGTGGTCTATATCCTTTTAATCCAGAAGCTCCAGACTATAGCAAATTTATACAAAATACACTGGAAGACTCACAGAAAATTTTCCACTTTAAAGAAAGTCTGGATCATAAAATCAACATAACACAACAAGATATAACAAGTGTAGAAAAAGCGATAACTATTTTGAAACAGCAAGAAGACAATGATATAGGTGTTATGTTGAACATGATAAGAAAGTTGAAGAGAGGTGATGCTGAGAAAAACAAAAAGCATTTTGAGGTGGTGGCAGAGGACAATACAGAAATAGAGGTGAAAACCACAATTCCAGCCTTGATGCAATAATGGAAAGAGTTTCGGGTACAAACCTTCTCAAAGCTAAGGATCAGATGAGTTTTGATGAACATATTACAAAACGCGGTTGATTCTAAAGATCTTTAACCATCAACTTCCAATCTTCAAATATGAAAAACTAAAGAAGCCTTTACAGGAGGCAATGTTGGCGAAATATTTAGAACTGAATTCAATTAAGTGAATGAAAGTTTTACCGAAACAACTGAAGAAAACATGAAGGGAAACATTAATGACAGATCAAAGGGTGAAATTAAATCGAAATACAAGACTGCAGTTGAATTTGCTTTTCGAAAGTACTTCAAATTTCCAAACCCTTTGAAAATAAAATAAACGAACTTAATTCAGTTTCCAAGTGCGATTTCATCTAATGAATGGAGAAAACATTATGAGGAGGAATTAAGGCAAAAGGAAGAAAAACAAAATTCAAAGAAGAAAAGGAAATGTGAAGTCAAATAAAGGGAAATAATCGCCATTTGCAAAAAAAGCAGTAACCACGAGAACCCAAGCCACAGAGACTGAAAAACAAATATGTACAATTTGTGGAGATCAGTTAGACAGTGATGACATAATTTTTTCATCTATAGTTATTCTTTCCAATATTTTCAGTTTTTAATTTTCATTCATTATGTGAGGTTTTCATTTTTGCCAAAGATATTCCTTCAATTTCATACGAAAAAGGTACTTAACTAAATTATATATGTGCAAATGCAATAGATTTGTATTATTCAAGTTCTGAAGTCAGAGAAATTTTTTTTCTTTTTTGCCGTTGGAACAATTGTTCACACGTAAAAAAACGGCGTTCGACGTCTCTTAGCTTCAGTTCATACGGCACCCAATTTTCTACCTTTCGGATAATTCCCATTGCTTTTACATGAGGGCAAAAGGAAAGTTGAGTGTTTTTGCGAACTCCTCTTGGATTTATGATGGATCTTGATGGGGCCTTGCCTATAATTCTTCATCCTTATACTTTGCTCGCACTCCGGGTCTCCCTTTTCAAATCGGCCACACCACTTCTGATACGTTCGTTCAGTTAGACCATGCTTACCATAAATATCCACTAAAATACGATGACTTTCGGCAGCCTTTCCTCATATTGAAATAATGAAGTGAAACTACTCGCAAACATACATTATTCCGTACAAAATTTTTCAGATCACACAGAAACTATGTTGTTTACACTTCGGCGAAATTACAGATACTGAAAAGAAAACTCAATTATAAACTAGTAGCGACATATATTATCAAAACCACACGAACTTATGTTTACTCCTAATATCATTAATAAGGAGTGTGAGATGTAGCAATAGAAAGTTCTACAAATCGAGACAGTGTAACATACATAGGTATAAAAATTTCATACTCAAACAAACTCGATAAGGTTTTGTTGATCAAAGGGGCAAATTGCAGACATGCGCACGTTTTGAACTGGTTGGATTTCATCAGCAAAATGTATGCTAGTGACTACAAATCTGTGAAGTATCTATATTTGCTATACACAGAGACACTAGGATATTAATACACTAGAGTCATCTGGAGTATGTAAATATACATACAAGACATACCTTTGCGAGATAATTCAAGTGAAGAAATGTGTTCTCTATATTTTCGCGTTACAAACGCGGAAAAAAATTTTCCTCATGCTCAAGTCAGACCATAATATGCCGTTATGCTCATTATTAGCATATTCATATTCAATTAAATTAATTCAGCTGATCTGTACCAAATATCATTGATAAGGATTGTGAGGTATGGTAATAGAAAGTTCTACAAATCGAGACAGTGTAACACACGTCTGTATAACAATTCCCTACAAAAACAAATTCGATAAGGTTTTGTTGATCAAAGGGGCAAACTTCAGACATGCGCACATTTCAAACTAGAATAAGCTCGCAAAGGTATATCTTGTATGTATTTTTGCTCTAGACGGCGTAGTGTATGACTAAGATCACAGTGTCTCTGTGCATAGCGAATATAGATACTTAACAGATTTGTAGTCACTGGCATTCTTTGTACTGATGAAAACCATACAGTTTGAAACGTGCGAATGTCTGCAATTTGCTCCTTTGATCAACAAAACCCAATACATTTCTGATGAGGCCATATAGGCCGAAATAGCTATCAAATATTTCGAGTTCTCGTTCAATCATTTTTATTTGATCCTTTATTTTGATAATTTTGGAAAAGTGGATTTTCTTGTATTTGTATGTTAATATATATACTTATATAGTTTTTGTTAATACATTTGTATTAATACATTTCAAGTCGGGATGTAAAAAGGTTTTTTCCGAGACATTGGAAAATATTTTATATTGATTACTAGCAGACCCGGCGAACTCTGTTCCGCCTTAAAGGCAATAAAAAAGCAGATTTTTGTATTTATTGAGTATTTTTTTTTAATTAAAAAATACAAAAAAAATTAAGTACCAACATTAATCATTCATGATTGTTTCTGTATTTTAGTACATAGGTTGCTTTTCACTGAAGTACCTTGTGATACACTACATTTTTTGTTTTATTATCAGACGCAAAAACAAACAACGCAGATGGTCTTCCGACCAGTGAACATGCCACATATAATTGTCCATGGGAAAAATATGGATGTTCTAGATTCAACCCACAAACTTTTGGATTGGCCTTGTGATTTGTTGATGGTCATGACAAATGCAAGACGGATCGGAAATTGAAGTCTTTTAAATTCAAACGGCACATCGGTTGGGATCATCGGGATGAGAACTTCCTCACCTTTGAAATTTCCTTTCAGTATCGTCGCGTAAATTACATTGTTCATCAATTTTCTAACCACCAAACGCGTACCGTTGCACACTTTTGGTTGGTTTATGTTTCGAAGCATGATTACTACGGAGCCAACCTTTAGGCGTAAATTGTGCGTTGGTAAGCCAGGCACATCCAAGGAGTTTAAAAATTCAATTGGATAGTTGGTGGCTTCATCTTCATTTGTGATGCACTCAATAAGTTTGAATGAATGCATTGTTCCAATGATCTTAATTTGAATTATGTAGTTCAGGTCATCTACATCTTTATTCTTAGCTGCTAAAATTGCTCGCTCACTCAACCATTCATTATTTTTGTAGTTAGAAATAATGTTTGGAAATACATTGTTGATAAGTCCGTCTTTTGATGAGACCAAATTACAGAAATTATTTTGAAATGATATCAATCCGCTCGATTCATCGACAGGTACTTGACCATTACCGATAGTCAGCAATTGCTCAGAGAAATCTTCAGCAGATGTATCATTAAGCAATGAAACTCTCATGTTTGTTGGCAGCTGCAGTTTTTCCACATAGCGCCATAGATTCGACGATTTGAGCCAAACATTTATTTCGTCGGCAGCCGTAGATCTTGGAATTACTGGCAGTGTTTGGCGGAAATCGCCAGGCAGTAAAATCATTGTTCCTCCAAAACATCTCGAGTCATTGCGTAAATCTTTCAATCTTCGGTTGAGCGCTTCTAATGCACGTTTATGCGCCATTGTGCATTCGTCCCAGATGATGATTTTCGATGCCGATAAAACTTTGGCCATTGCTGAGTGTTTTGCAGTATTACACGTTGGTTCTTCAATAGTTTGAAGATTTAACGCTAATTTTAATGCTGAATGAGCCGTACGGCATCCTTCTAACAATGTGGCCGCTATTCCAAAAGAAGCAACTGCAACCGCTATGTTGGATCTCGCACGAACAGTGGCTAAAACTACTGACATGAGGAATGTCTTACCAGTTTCACCAGGGGCATCTAGGAAATATAAACCACCATTCTCATCATCGATTGCCTTCATAAAAGTATCATAAACTTCCTTTTGTTGGGAATTCAACAGGGGTTCATTCGTTTGAAGTACTAAATCTAATTCCTGGTGATTCAAAACTCAAATTTTCAACCATTCATTCATAGACAAAATTACTTAGCTGTTCGAGATGCACTTGAACAAACACAATAATAACAACAAAATTTCAGATATTTTTCTCAATTTGATCGCAGCACTAACTATAGGGACTAACTGAAATTAATATAGAATAATGCTGCGATGACAGCGCAGTCTATCGGATCGAAAGTAAAACATTTCCAAAAACTCTTCAAACATCAATTTTTATTCGTAGTTAATATTTTTATTAGAACGGGATAAAAAGTATCCTATGTCCTTCTCTTGGCTCTAAACTACCTCCCTGCCAATTTTCAGCTAAATCGGTTCAGCCTTTCTTGAGTTATAAGTGAAGTAACTAACACGACTTTCTTTTATATATATAGATATATAAGGATATCAATTTGATAGTTTTTGTATATAGTTTCAATATATAATGTAGAAGTTAGAATATATAATTCTGAATTTAAAGTCAACAAAACCCTGTATGGATTTGTAGAACTTTCTATTATCATAGCTCACACTCCTTATTAATGATATTGGGTACAGATCAGCCGAAATAATTTATTTGATCATTCCAGGGCCGAAAATTTGATTTTCTTCCCCCTTTTAAGGTAGGAAACAAACGAATTTCAGACCGATTACAATAAGTAACACTTGAAAGAACGCATGCTTTTTGTTTAAACTTTCTTCCCTTGCATTTTATATCATTGCTCGTTACCATAGTAAATAAACAACTTCTAATTATTTGACAGCGGAATTTTATAAACGTCCGCCCATTCACTATAATTGTGTAATTAGAAATAAATAGCGTATTAGTAAATAGTGAGAAGTAAATTAAACATTATAAATTTATAAAAAAGTGTCAAATTAAAAAATGGATTCTTCTGATTCATCTGATGAATCATTTGATGACACGGAAGTGCGACGTGATATCGAAGCGGAATCTCAAGAAATTACTCAAAATCTTGCTCCTTCAGAATGAGTTCATCGATACCGAACAGCTTACAACAGCTTCATAGAGTGGAGAACTGAAAATGGAGTAAATGTTCTTGATGAAAATGTTTTATTGGTGTATTTCAAGGACTTAATTAAAAAATTGTCACCTCCTACAGTTTGGAGTCGTTGGTCAATGTTAAAAACAATGATTAACATTAATCATAATATTAACATTAACGACTATGCCAAGTTAAAATCGTCATTAAAACAGTTTTCGAAAATGCACTGCGCTAAAAAGGCCAAGGTCTTATCATGGAATGACTTTTAAAAATTTCTTGATCAAGCTCCTGACTTTTATTTTTTAGCCGAAAAGGTATATTTTCAATTATTTATGAATTTACGTACAATTATAAATATTAACTGAAATTTAATTCTAGGTCATTGCAATTTTCTGGAATGATTAAAAATAGTATACGCACCACAGGAAGAAAGTAGGACATCTCAACCCACGCTGTTGTCACCCTCGCCTTCGGCTCGGGTGACAAAATTGCGCGGGTTGAAATGTCCTACTTTCTTCCCTTGGTGCGTAATATACTATTTACTTCTAATATTCATTGTTTTTTTAGTTTTTGTTTAGTTGGGGACAAATTCCGTGCTTACCCTGTTTATTTTCTTTAGATTTTTTATCTCTCTTTGATGCTGTGCAGTCTTTGATAATTTCAGAAGTAAACTTAAAAGAAACAGTGTTCCAAAGATATTAAATTTAATTTTTTAAATTTCCAAGAAATTTTCTGAAATTAAAATTTGCAGAGAAGTATGACAGAATTCCACTGCTCCATATTCAATAATCTGCTGAATATTTCGTTTGATTTCTTGATCGCGATTAGAGAAAAGGTTTCAAGGTTACCTAAATATTCGATATGTTAACTTACTGTCGACAAAACGAATTCGCATTGAAAAAATTTAAATAAACTATACGTATGATTAAAATATGAACAGCTATTAAGCAATTCGTTAATGATCCAAATATCACAATTCATTGAAATGATTCATCTATCCATTTGGTTGTTCGAGTGTTATGTAATATTAACTCTCTCCAAATATTCATTCGTGAATACTCTCTACTTTAGCGAAATGATTGCGAAGACTTGTGTTTATGTATTCAACTAGCAACAATTTAAATTATGTATTTTCTTATGCATTAAAGAATTTAGTAAAATTAACATGTCCATTTCTGCAAACGAAAGGGTGGTGATGGTGATTTGAAATGTTCATTTATTTCTTATTGTTACTTGTTGCTATATTTTGTGTAAATACACATAATCAAACTCATACAGGTATTACACAAAAATATCTTTTTTATGGCAACGACTGGTGTGGTCATTAGCCCTACCATACCCAACGTACAAAAACACAGATATGGGCGCAGCGGGACTCGAACCCCCATTTATCATAGCGCGCATCTCTGCGCACTATGCCATCGAGATCCCCACGGAAATAATTGTTCAGTGCAAAATTCATTCTCCTACATAGAAAAAAATTTAATTTATCGATAAGAATTGTAAGGAATGTAAAAATTTTTACCTATAAGTGTTTGATTTGGTTGATATTAAGATTTGCGCCGTTCCAAAATTTGGGTATTATATTATTTTCAAATAATCTGAAGACAATGACTGTCAATTAGAGAACGTTAAAAGAGAATAATACAGTAGAATCGATAATCCGCCTCAATTCGCTTATTCGGAAAAATCACATCTTGATTTTTCATACAGAACATACAAAATTTGAAATCAGTTCGTTATGAAAAATGCCCCTTACATTTTAACATTTCTGACGTGTTAGAAACTTAACTAGACTTAACATGTACCATCAAAATAAGATTAAAATAGAAAAAGGCTTTTTACTTGATAGAAGAAATATAACAAGATTTGAATATCAAAACAGATTATACCTTTTTCTATTTTATTTTATACATAATATATGAATATATTTAGAACAAGTTCACGTGTTAAGTTTTAAGGTATGATATAGTGATGGTTAGTTGATATTTAAATGTTATCTAGGGCCGATGAAGAGATTATCCGTATTCTAATTGTTTTTTGAAGACATATAACATGTTTTGAGAAATCCTTAAGTTGTGTTTTATGTTTTTGAAAAGGAATTGGTTTCACTATGGTAAGATCAGAAACAAAATTTTGTCTCCTTCAAATATTTATTTATTAATTTTAATTGCCTTTTTGATATTGGTTGGTTTATTTTTTCCATTTGACATTGTTTATTGAGTTTTGAATATATACGTATATTAAATATGAGCGGTGCTTATTGTAGACATTAATTTAATTCTAAAAGTTTTTTGAATAAAAATTTTTCTGAAATTAAAATTGTAGAAGACTAACAGATTGAATCTGTTTTAATATTCAAAAATAAGATTATTTTGAGACTAGAAAGTTTGAAATTCAACTCCAGCAAACAGTTCAATAAATAGTCCAACTGTAGTAAATATTGGACAAGAAATTTTTCAATATAATAGTCAAAATTTGAGATTAACCTACGAAGTCAGATGAAATTGTCCAGAGGATATATAAGTTAATATGATTTTATAAGGAGTGCACCATTTAGAATTTTCAATTTGAAGTAGTGATTATTTCAATTCCAGCAACACTTCGTTCATGTTTTGATAGAAAGTTAGTTTCACATTTGACATTAACGAAATTTTCGATTTACGCTTGAAATAAACTGGAAATATTAAAAACTTATTTTCGAAGTGGAAAATCTTCTATCCTTACTGTTAGAAACTTACGTGGGAAATTTAATAGAAAAAAATGCCCTCTCGGCAATTTGTGGATCAATTTGTTCGTGAAAACTGGATTTTTATATGATAAAACAACGCGTTCATGTTTTCGTCCAATGAGCACAGCTGAAAAAATTGCTGGACACCCATCAACATCAACTCATTATCGTGCTTAAAAACTAAACGTTTCTCGCACTTCTAAAGAGAATTTTGCATAAAAACCTGGATATGTAGGCTCACAAAGTTTAACTAGTGCAAGACGTCAAGCCTCGTGAGCATCCGATGCGTTTCCGCTTCGCTCAATGTGCCTCGGAAGACTATTTTTTGTAGGGATCCGTTGAGGATAAGTGTTACGCTGACCTTTCCAGAAACGATTGATGCCTTGAAAAACGAAATCGGAGTTGCCATTCATGAAATTGAGCCTCAAATAATAGACAAGGTACTGAAAAATTGGGTTGATCGGATGAGGTACTGTAGCCAGTCGTGGAGTGGCGGTCATTTGAATGATGATGATTTTCATTCGTAAATGTCAAGGTTCAGCCTTTTTAATAAATTAATAACTTCGAATGAATATTAATTAGTTTTTTATTTACAGCCGAACAAAAATGCAAAGTTTAAATGCACCACCCCTTAGCTGCAACCGAAGTCTATTTTGAGACCAAAGGCAAATGGTATATATTCCTTCATTTTTAGAAGTTGTTCACATGACGTGTTTCGTTACATAGTAAATTTTTCAAATGCTTATGAACAACTGGTCAAACATTTGGTTACATATAATATTTAATTGGTTTTTGTTTTAAGTTTAGGGGTACAGTAAAAATTTTTATTCCCTACGGGAATAAACCCGATAAAGGCAAAGTAGATATTTATTTCTAAACTCTTTAGTTGTTTCTGCCTTATTTTCTTTGCGTAAAATCTTGAAATGCTTTTCAAAATCATGTTTCTCTGTTATTACATATTTTCCATACGTAAAATATAATTTATTATTGAAGGAAGATGTTTCTTTCTAGCATCCAAGGATTTTCCGGTTCATTTGATATGACTTTTTGGGCAGTTACAGCAGGTAAACATCTGACAATTGTGATTTATTTATTTTAGGTTCAGTTTTTTGAAATTTTTTCTAAAGAGTTATTGCATCTGTAGGATATGTTTATATACTAATTTATTGAGGAATTTTTTTATTTGTTGAGCTGGTTAATCATAATAGCAAAAGAAATTGTATATTATAGTTTAACTCAGAATATATTTCGTAATTAATATTTTTATATTTTATATTATTGATCATACTGTCAATTGTTACGGCAAATAACCGTAATTATATTCAATATAACCGCTACTTATATTGAATTATTGAAACTACTTGGAGATAAAAAAAAATTATGCTAAGATTTGATGGTAACTTATGTTGAATTGGATGAAATGAGTTTTTGAGAAATGTTATATCTGTACGGAAAGTTTATAAAAATGGAAAAATCATGATTTTTTTGGCTCTAATTATTGTTGAATTCAAGTATAATAATTTAAATAGCCTATTTCCATTGTAAATTCGATATATTAATGTAATAAATTCAAGTTATGGTAAAAATCATCAAGCTGTCCAAGGTAATTTAAAGGTACCAACCTTTAAGTCATACAATTATATCATGTAGATGTTTGTACCGATAATTCATCTTTTTTGATTTTCTCTCTTTACTTGACGGAAATTCATCTTCAATATAAGAAAAACAAATATTAACTTCCTCTATTTTATTGATTTACACGGCAATTGACTTCATCATTAAGTATTAAAATTTTAATACTCACCTGATATCATGGAATGTATGGCAAAACAATTGTCATGTAAATCAATAAAATAGCCGAAATTAATATTTGTTTTTCTTATAATATTCCATCTCATTAGTGATTTTATTTTATATTCGTGGATAGTTTGATTTGATGAAAATTTAAGCTGAAGATGGACTCAAAGAACTCCCCATAATTAAGCCTTCTGTAATCCTGTAGAATTGACCACTTAAACAATTTTTAATGAATGGATAATGTCTGACCTTATTACACAATTCACCTCATTTTGGAATTGCATTTCTCCGATAGGGGGCTATTACATCTTCAGATTCACACTCAAAAATATATTTACAATATCAAATGAGACTAATACTGAAATGGTGGTATTTCTATATTTTTAATCTTGTCATTGAATATTTAATTGAAAATTGAGGTTGCAAATTACAGAAAGTTCTCATAATATTTATGATAAATTTAGAAAGTTTGCATGCTGTGAAATATGAAACTACTAGTCTTATCGGTTATTCCATTTTATGAAATTTTATGACGGTATATAATTGTGGTACTTGAGAGTTCATTGATACTAGTTTATTCATATCTTTCTATTGTTGGTCTCAATGTTGATTTCATTTCTTCATATAATTTAACTTCGTCTTTTCTCTTTGATTCAAAATGTCTTTTTTCGATAAATTCTACTGATTTATTAGTATAATGTGATTCATCTAGTGCAATAATCGTACTACCTTTATCTAATTGGTGAATATTATGTTATTTTGTTCTGCTTTCTCTTTCTAATCTATTTGCCATTTTATGTTCAATATTACCTACATGTTTGCTCACATTACATTCCATTTTAATAATCTCTGAACATTGTAATTTACTAAATGAGTTTTCCACTCCTTCAATTTGAAATTTCTTTTTGATATTATATTTATACTCTTAATTTTCAATTTTTGTTTGTCTTTCTGAAAAAACATGCTGGAGTTATTTATGAATCTATAAAAAAAATGGTGTTCTGAAAATATTTCACTTTATTATCTATTATTTTTCATTTAACATTTTATTATGTTATTGAGTTCTTCCATTTGGTTCGCAAATTATTCGATTCAACTTTGTTCGAATTTGAAAATCCATTAAGAGTAGAAATCAATTCGTACGGTTTTGGTAACAGAGGTCGCTACTAGTTTATTATTCCATTGTTTCATCTGGCAACACCCAAGTTTCGTTATTAGGCCTTCTTTTCAGTTTCTCTCATTTCGTTGAAGTGTAAACAACACAGATCCTGTGAACTATGAAAATTGATAATGTTAACTTACACCAAATAATGTGTTTTTGCGGGGAGTTTTATTATAATTCATTACTTTAATATGAGGAAAAAAAGCTACCGAAAGTCATTGTATTTTAGAATTACGTCAACATAGATATTGAGATAGTGCTTTTGTATTGAATTTTTCTTCCTTCTGAAATCTCCCCTTGTTTTGTCGCTTTTTGGGCTGCTGCGGTGTTGTTGTCGATTTTCAAGTTGATGTGGTTGATTTTGCTCCATTTTTCATACATTTGTTGAGGAACTAGATGCTTTTGGTAGGTGAACCATATTTGAGAATGAGTCTAAAGTACCATAAGCCAAAAAGCAACTATCTGTTTCTTTCAAATTTCGAATTGGGGGCGAATTGGGGCCTTTACTTGATAGAAATCCATTACATGACGCGTTTCGTTACATGGTACTTCCTCAAAAGTTTATAAACAACTCGTCAAAAACTTGGTTACATATGATATTTCAATGGTTTCTGTTTTGAGTTTAGAGGTTCAG
Source organism: Megalocaria dilatata (assembly GCA_034642435.1). Taxonomy (NCBI): domain Eukaryota; kingdom Metazoa; phylum Arthropoda; class Insecta; order Coleoptera; family Coccinellidae; genus Megalocaria; species Megalocaria dilatata. Next base: position 69,913,249 of record CM067857.1, on the reverse strand, counting down.
TAGAGTTTTTTGTTACTTTTGGGTCTCTACGAGAATAATAGAGGTGAACCAGATAACTCGGTCTTTTCGTATGTTTAGCTTTACACCTTCATTTTCCTTATGTGAAATCTCAACACGTTCATAAAAATCATGTTTTTCTGTTACTGGATATTCCGCATACGTAGAATATAACTTATTATAGAAGAGAGATCACATATGTTCCTTCAAAGTATTTTCTGATGTACAGTCAAGATTCGACAACTTTCTGTTACCATACTCCTCAATAATGATATTTGGAAAGTTTATCAGCCGAATTAATTCATTTGCATAAAAATGCTGATATAAGCTTCACCGCGTAATTGGATACGACTTGAGCACGAGGGAGGTTTTTTGCGTTTGTAACGTTATAAATAATCTAAAATGCCGTTCTATGCTTGAATTACTTCGCTGGGGTATGTAGTCTATGTAAATTTGCGTGGATTAAGTGAGCTAGTGTTTGAGAAAAACTTTGATGTTCTTATGCAGAGCGAATATACTTGCGTGGCTGACTTGCTTTCATTGGAAATTACAGTGCACTGATGATTGAATCCAATAAGCTTCAAAACATGTGAATGTCTGCTGCTTATGTCCCAGCGATTAAAAATGAGCTATTCGGATTTATTTGAGTTTTGAACTGTTATACAGATGTATACTATCCCAATCCAAAGAACTTTTTGTTACCATAGCTCATACTCGTTAGTAATTATAACTTTTTCCTTTTTCCAATTCTTAGATAACCACTTCGAGGTACCCATTTTTACTCAATTAGACATTAAAGAGGATGCGCAGCGAGTATTGAAAGCTATTGCTGGAAATGCGTTCAAAGAATATGATTGGATCACTCTATGGTGTGAATATTAAAAGTATTCGCAATTAGGAAGAGACCTACTTTGAAGGTGATATCATTTACCATATTTTTTCAGAACTTTTTTTTTGTTATTCCAGACAGGTTGTAGACAGAGTACAATTTTCCACAAGGACATTAAGATGTCATCTGTCTCACTTATTTCAGCTTTGGACGTGTAAATGATTGGGAAGTATTACTCAGTCCATGGAAACCATTTTTCCCATTTTCGACTTTTCAGACCAACAAACAAATATTGAGTGAAATGAGATGGACATTTATATGGTAACCAAGGATATCTGTATTTGTCAGACATATTGAAAATATTTCCAGATTTTGTATTGGAATGCTTATTTTTCTATATCGGAAATCTAGGCCTTTCAACCGTGTTTTGTTATTCACCATTTATAATCCAATAATCCTGAGTCGATTACAGTTCGGTGCAGTTATCTAATCACCTAAATTTTTTAAGGAATTGTTGTATTGATATAGTATTGGCTACTAATAACCCCCAACTATTTATAAATATTTCAAGAACTTACCCCGTGGAATACCGTACACTAGTATCCAAATTATTATTATTTAAAAACTTCTCCAAAGAATTATTATTAATCAGCTAGCTTCGAACGACGGTTACAACCACTTTCTTAAAGACAAAATGGTATCCAATAAACAAAAGAACATGGCATTAAATCTTGTGTACTCAATCATAAAAGAGAACAATACACAGAAATACATTTCGTTATCGTATGTTAATGGATTACCTGACAATATTGCTAAACATTTCAGAAATGGTTTCAATTAAAATGCAGCTTTCAAAACCATCAATAACCTTAGTACTTCTATAAAAAACAATAAGGATCGAAGAAAATGAATTTGGAGTCTACAAGTGTAGTTGCAAGGATTGCTCTTTATTATATAGTGGTCAGACAGGTGGATCATTCAAGAAAGAATCCAAGAACACCTAAGAAGTTATATATCGGATTCCATACATTCGACATATACTAATCATTTTAAGCAATTTAGGCATAATTACAACAATAACTATGAAATTATACACGTCGAAATCAAAAGTTCTAGATTAACACTTTTAGATTCGGTTGAAATCAACAGGTACAATGCCCGTAAAATCCTTTTGAATGAACAAACAGATGTTGACAGATCCCCATTATTAAATATCTTTCACTAATTTCATTTTTTCATGAGTAACTCTAATAAACATCCTGAGTTTTTATGACTTATTTTTACAATTATAAGAAGAATGTAGATACCTGAAGAAGCCACATTGTGGTGAAACAATTTTTGTATTGTCAATATTTTTGTGGAGATAAAAATACTGTCTCATACATTTTTACAATTAAAATGAGATTCCACCAAGTAAAGACCGAATCAATCAAACATTTATCCAAATTATTTTTCCTCTATAAGAAACTGACATATATGTCATATGACATATATATAGTTCCTGAGATTGTTAGGGATTTGACATTCGGAGTTCTCTTTTGGAAAAGCATATCTCCTATGTTCTTTGATACTCTATTCGGTAAATTGGACCCAAAATTCACTATTATGTAGGATCTTGAGGGCTCACGATAAGTGTTGCTCAGAGTTGATGTTTTTGTTTTGAACGTTGAACAGTTCAGGCAGAATTGAATTTATTGACCTCTTAATTTTCTAATTTTCTCGAATAAATTTTATTTACGTATTTTTCGCACATGTTCATTCAATTATTCGATTTGTAAACGGATTAATAATTTTGGGTAATTATTTTCCCTAACTCTGCTTAAGATATGATAATATGAATTAGTGGATACTGTTTTGGAATAATTGCATTCCATAGTAAATTGATGAATAAAGCACTTTACGAGTACGGTGAATTTTTTACGTTCGGTAAGTGCTTTTATAAATTTCTGATAAGCCGAAATCTATATTTCTGGATGTCCCTTTTGGCATAAATATACATGGTATGATTATCAGCTTGAGAAATTTTAAAAAATGTATGAAAATCGAAATACATGCTCAGGGATAAAAATTGTTCGTATGTCCGCTTGGGAAGACGAAGGAAAATATTGATGGAAATTGAGTTGAAGTATAAGAACCACATATAATAATGCATTGAACAAGATAATTCCTCCGTAATTTTTCATGATTTAATTTATAGAAGGAAAAGGAATTAAACAGTCTTAATAAAATCTTTTTTAAAATATTCACTCACTAGAAAACATTCAATTTAACGTGAACTTACCATAACAAACTGTTTGTGTACTTCTTGCTCTATATTCGTTCAACCTCTCCTGTAACCTTGCTTTTATCCTTGGTTTCATCTGCAGCCTTGACATCAGTTTGTATCTATTGAATAAATTTTGGGAATGGCAAATGTGAAAACACAACAAATAAAATAACACTATCACAACAAAATTGACTAACATGATTCCGAATAAATAAAATAATAAACTAAATCTAAATTAAATCTTATATTTCGTCCAACTTTGGTTGATTTTTAAGATACCGTATTAAACATGTTCGCGAGTTCCCGTGGTGTCTATTCGATTTGACGCGAAACTGAAGAATTAAATTAATGTATTATCTGTACTGCCGAAGATAAGTGCCTCCAGCTTTCACTTTCAATGAATGCAGTGTTGGATGGGAGAATCGTGGTTACTCGTATGCAGGTTGACACTATCATAGCTGGATGTTTTTAACAATAGTGTAATAGAGAACAAATACTATCGTTAGTCAATGTTTGAATGCACAGTTATTGAAAATATTTCGATTTTTGTGAAGATTCATTCATCTAAATTATAAGTTCTCAACGTGGGCAATAAGGCACTCTTAGGGGAGTTTGAGACTTCAGGGGGACAGTAGGAGATTCAGAGAAAATTTTGGAGCACTCAGATGGCGCCAGGAGGCGTCGGTAGATTGAAAGAATGTTTTTCCAATGAAGACAGGAAAATACACGCTTATATCACCTAGGAAAGTAAAGTAGAAATTTTAATTGTTTAATTTTCATCATCGTAGGCACTGAAGTAATTTTTATCAGGTATGCGAAAATTCACTTATTTCAGTGGAAGGGCCAGTTGATTAAAATATACCATACAAAAAACTATTAGTATCGGGTGTTTTTTTTTATAGCGATAGAACTTTCGATAGGGATAACTGTGATTTGACAGAAGGTAGAAGCCATGTTATTTTGACATTTCTGTTCAGTAAGCATTGACAAATTATCATGGAAAGACTCACGCCGCAACAACGTTTACAAATTGTCGAAATTAATTTTCGAAATTCGTGTACTATTCGCCAAACTTATAGAGCACTTCGTGAAATTTGTGGTTTACATAGTCATCCATCAGAGCAGCTTATTCGTCGAACTATCGATAGATTTCGGACAACATTTTCTCTACTCGATGCAACAACAACAACAAGACAAAGAACTGTACGTACAGAAGAAAATATCGCTGCTGTAAGTCAAACTGTTAATGATGACCCAGATTTGTCTATTCGTCGATGTTCACAACAAGTTGGACTCTGTGCATCCACCACATGGAAATTTTTGCGTAAAGATCTTAGTCTACACCCATACAAGATCCAACTGGTTCATGAACTAAAGCCACTTCACAATAATAAGCGTCCTTTGTTTGCTGATTGGGCCCTAGAACAGCTTGAAGTTGCTCCACTTTTTTATCGTAAAATTGTGTTTAGTGCTGAAGCTCATTTCTGGTTGAATGGCTAGGTAAACATGCAAAATTGCCATCTATGGAGTGAAAACAATCATCAAGAAGTTCTGCAGGTTCCATTGCATCCTGAAAAATGCACTGTATGGTGTGCTTTAGACGCTGGAGGCATCATCGGTCCATATTTCTTTAAAAACGATGTTGGAGCTAATGTAACAGTGAATGGTGCTCGTTACAGATCGATCATCAATGATTATTTGTTTCAAAATTTGAATAGTATCCACCCAGAAATGTTTTGGTTCCAACAAGATGGTGCTACACCTCATGCTGCTACCGTAACAATTGATTTATTAAAAGAAAGATTTGGCGATACCATTATTTTGAGAAATGGTCCAATTAATTGGCCTGCCTCCAAGATCAAGCGACATAACTCCACTGGATTATTTTCTTTGGGGTTATGTCAAGTCATTGGTTCATGCTGATGAACCAGAAACAATAGAGGCTTTGGAAACTAACATAACTCGTGTTATTGATGAAATAAGGCCTGAATTACTCGAAAAAGAGGTCCACAATTGGTCTCATCGAATGCGGTTTCTCAGAGCTAGTCGTGGTGGATATATGCTGAAAATTATTTTCAAAACATAAATTTTATAAAATTATCTTTCACATAAAAAAAACAATTTGGCTGCAATCTTAATTTAACTGTGTTTTATTTCTATTAAGATTTCTATCACTCTAAAAAAAACCGATTCTAGCGATTTTGATAACGTCGCTACTAGTTTTTTATTTCAATATTTCATCGGGCAAGACCTTCATTTTGAAGTGTCATCATGGGGCTTTTTCTCAGTATCTGTCATTTCGCTGAAGTGTAAACAATATAGTTTCTGTGTGCTAAGAAAATATCAACTTTAGTATCGAATAAAGTATTTTGCAAGGATTTCACTTCATTATTTCATTATAAAGAAAAAGGCAGTCAAGAGTAATCGTATTTCAGTGGATATTTATGGTGACCATGCTCTAGCTGAAAGAACGTGTTGGAAGTGGTTTTCCCGATTCAAAAGTGCCAATTTTTAGATAAGAAAAACAAATATTAACTTCCGCTATTTTATTGATTTACACGACAATTGTTTCATCATACCATGACTTCATCAGGTGAGTATTTAAACTGAGGTATACAATGCAAAACATGACCTTAAATACACAGCTCTGTTACAAAAAATAGAGGGGTGGAAAGAGATGGTTTACAATTAATGAAAAATATTAAGTAGTGGGGATGTGTTTAAATCTATTTGATCATTCAATGAAATTTGTCTTTTATTATATCTATTGATCTCTAAAGTTTCTAACAGATTTGGTTCCTGACTTTTGTTATCGATATGTAATATTTCATAGTTCATATTAAAATTATGACCAGTCTCTAACAAATGATTGGCATTAATTGAATTTGGTTTATTATTAATATAACATTTTTCATGTTCTCGTATCCTTGTTTGAAATGAACGGCCCACATATACACATGGGCATTCACTACATGTTAACTTGTAAACTTCTAATTTTTTGTTTTTAGGAATGACGTCTTTATTATTTTTTATTAAGCTGCCTAAAGAATAAATGGCTTTAAAGGAGATGTTATATTTTTCTTTTTTCTTTAAATATCTAGCAATATTTTCAGATTTTTGGCCTATGTAAGTAAATGAAATAAATCTTGTTTCGTTTGAATTTTGAAGTTTTGGATATACAAGTGATATTGCTTTCTTATAATTTATTTTATCAAGTAAATTATCTACAATTAACGGATTAAAATCATTATTGAAAGCTCTTTGTTCAATGGTTTTATACTCACTTATACATGGCGAGAAAATCATGCTTTGTATTTGGTGGGGCCAACTGAGTGTGGTGTATTTATACATATTAGTACATATTCAGGGTCGTTTCCCTTTATATGTAGGCGACCAAAACGCTTTTAATTATATTCCTTAACTCGTAATTATTCAAATAAAATATTGCGTTCAATTCTGAATAACTTAGGATTTCTCTATAAGATAATAAATTCTCTGTCTAAATGGAACAACTGTATTTACCCAACATAAAAATTCATAACCAACTGAAACTGAACCAACAAAAAAATATTTCATCTTGAATTCATATCTGAAAAAAAACAAGGAGCCTTTGAAGTTTCTTATTAGCATTAGCCAAAATGGGGAAATAAATTTTCCAGAACAATTGAAACTTTCAAAATCTAAACTGAAATATAAATTCCAAATGGAAATAAAAATTTCAAAGTATAATAATTTTCCTTTATTAATATTTTAATCAACCCGACGGATACTCATTCTCCGATATTTTAATTTCTGATAAATAAAAATATATGTTCAAAATCTCTTTATGAAATAAAATCCAAAATTTGCCGAAAAATTATACCAACAATGAACGGAAATTTATTTTCCTATAGCAATATAACACTAAACCGAAAAAAAAAGAAAATCTCAACTTTCAAATGAAATAATGCATAAAGTGTCAGTAATGTTATTCTACTTTTCTACCATACAAAACGATCTGAATTCAAATCTTCAGAAACGTGAGGTTCAAAAATTAACCTGGAATTTCCAATCCATTATTTATTTCACATATCCTTCAATGTTCTTTGTTCACTTTTATTTCAACTTGTAAAATGAATGTCTTTTGGGTCTTGAAGTAGTCCTGTACCAATACATCACAAATTACCTAATAAAACAAATAACAGATAACTATTTTCATTTTTTCACAATCTTATTCCTTGTTATTCAAAATCTGGTCATATTATACATTTCATCATAAAGGTCTCATCTTATGCTGAACAAATGACTATACCAATTTAATCTTAAACAAAATATATCTCTCTTTCCTATAAACAAAAAAAATCCTATATCACCTCCTTCCACATAAAATTCCATAGTACAAGAAGGCAAAAAGACAAAAACAAATATTCCCCGTCCTTCTGCGGACTCTTCTCAATAAAATACACTTATTTCGCCTCTCGGGATATCCTTGTCCTCCTGCGGACTCTTTTCAACAAAATACACTTATTTCGCATCTCGCGAAATCCTGAAAGGGAAAAACATATCCCGCAATTCCCTTGAACCAATGTTTCCATTGCATCTGCTTGCCGATGGCTTTTTCTAATCTATTACCTATAAAAGAAAACAATGCTACCCCTATTCCCTCTCTCACGGAATCTCCTATTCTCTTTCCTTAAAAAAAAACAAAAATCATACTTCTCTGGGAATATTCCGACTTCTACGGTCTCCACTTCTCCTTCTGGAAGTTTCTTCCTATAATAATTTCCAAAGCAAAAGAAAATAATATATTCTACACGACTTAACAGAATTTTCTCGGAAAACAAATTTACTCTCTTTCAATAAACTTAAATATACTTTATCATATTCGAATCACCCTCTCATGATGATGATTATAATGATTATATTCGTTTTTTCAACCAAATTCTCTCCTCCAAAAAATTAATACCCTCAAAAATTTCCTACTGCATAGACAAGACTTTTTTATCAAAACAGCCAATTATTTTATTTCCTCAATTTCGTATCACTCGTACATTATTATTATAATCCTGATACTCCTGGATCTTCTGTGAAGATCCTTTAGAAGCTTTTTCAGCTTGTGCGAGTTAGCAGTTCAGTTGTGTTCTAGGTAGGCTATGTTATTGCGATCTTGCGCCACGGAGCTATGGAATCGGACTCAATAAATGCGATTAGAAGCTTAAAGGAAGAAGTAATAAAGAACAGAAAGGAAATCAAATCTGCTATTGAAGCTACCGAAACAAGACTTTTGATAAAAGTAGAGGAATTGAAGCAAAAAGTTCATCATCTTGAGGGAGAAAATCAGGCGTTGAAGCGTAGGGTGGAGACATTGGAAAGATATTCAAGGAATAACAATATTATAATATTCGGCTTGAACAACAGAGAAAACTCACCTAATACTCTGAGTAAAAAACTCAACACACTGTTGGAAGTTGATGTTAGAGCTTCTGATTACAATAATATATACCCCCTCAATAACACAGAAAAACCTCCTGTAAAAATTGAATTCCTGTCCTATTTAAAAAAAACTTGAGATTTTGAGGCAGTGCAGAAAATTAAAAGGAACAGGTGTAGCCATCTCACATGATCTCACATATGAACAAAGACGTGAAAATAGGATTCTGAGAACCTACTTGAATAAAGCCAGAGAAGAACCTACCGATCGATCTTATATAAAAGGCAATAAATTATACGTCAACGATAGGGTGTACACAGTAGAAGAATTAGAGGAATTAGATCACTTGGACGAGCGCAACGCAAACAGTGCTCCTCCAACGCCGAATTTACGAAATCCTGAGAAAGAATTTGAATCTCTGGAGGAGGCAACCATCTTCAATTCACAGGGAGATCCTAAAGAAGCAGAGGACAAGAAAGCTGTTACTGATGTCAACACACCGAAAACCATCGGAATCAAGAAGAATATTAAAGCCATAGCTGGTGGACCGGCCTTGAAAGAGAAAACACGAAGCCAACGCTCAAACAAGTAGATTGAATCAAACACCCCTAGTTTATACATGTTTTGATTTTTTTGAATAAGTTTATTATCATTTTCGCCACTTAGCTGGTGCTTTTATCTGTTCTCACGTTGATGCTTTCAATTTAGCCAAACAAATGCTTGATGCTTCGTACTGGTTTCGTAAATTTTTTGATTTGTTGAATTAGTATACAATAATTTTGATTACTTGATTTTGGCTCATGCCTTCATTGACTCAAACATTGATGCCTGTTTTTTCTTCGGTTATTTATTGGTCCAGTATGGATGCTTTTATTAGAGATTTTGAGGGTAATATGCCAGAGACTTTTGTGTGTGGGTCATATGAGGATTGCGGAAACAAACTCAAATCCATAAAGGGGTTTTCGGTATACAACCAAAATATTTGTAGCATATCAAGGCATTTTGAGGATGTTCAGATTGATCTTCATCAAATAGATGAAGATTTTGATTGCTTGATCATAACTGAAACCAGAATCATTGAAAACACCGATTTATATCGACTGAAAGGGTATGATCTGATATATAGCGGGGGTGCACTCAATCAAAATGATGGAGTAGTAATTTTCATAAAGAATTGCTACAACTATAGTACACAAAATATCAAAATACACGAATCTACGGCAATAAAACTTACAGTTAAATTGGAAAAAAGTAATTTAGTTTTGTAGCATTCAATGAGTGCCTTAAAAATTTCATTGGGGAATACTTGAATGATAACAGGAATCAGGTTATACTTGGAGGAGACATAAACGTGAATATACTTTCTGAATCAGAAGATTCGAATGAGTACCTTAACATTCTGAATGAAAACAATTTAATCTCTCAAATAAATACATATACGAGAATTCAAGGAAATGCGCATTCATGTTTAGATTATTTATTCATTAGAAATATAGTTGACAAAATTATCCCAATCACGCTAAAAAGCTCTATTAGCGACCATTTTACTACGATGCTTAAATTTGAGAATACTTCCGAAAAATCAGATTACAGTTTGGTGAACAAGCATACGATAGATTATAGAAAGATTAAAACACTGATTGCTGAGGAGACCTGGAGTGACTTCCTCCAGAACGAAGATGTAGAAATTTTGGCTGACAGTTTAACACAGAAAATCCAAATGTGTGTTCAGAAGTCAATGGTTAACATAAAACCTCTAAAAAAGAAGAAAATCTGGATTACTAGTGGTATAATAACATCCATCAACAGAAGGAATAAATTGAACAAAGAACGGCACAGACATTGGAAAAACGTTGAACTGCAAAGTAAATATAGAACTTATAGGAATAACCTCAATCTGCTCATAAAGAAAGCAAAAGCAAAATTCTTCAAAGACAAAATTGAAAAAAGTAAAAACAATCCTAAGAAACTATGGGAAACACTGAGGGCATCCACAAGTCAAGATAATAAAAAACTGAAATAAAGGAAATTCGCCTACAAAATAACGTTATTTCAAGTAATCCTATGGAAATTGCAAACCACTTTGTTGATAAATATACCAACCTAGGAGAACAACTGGCCCAACAAATCATAGAACCAAAAAATTACAGAGAAAAGAGAAAACGCATTTCGAACACCATATATTTGGAAGAATGCACTGAAATAGAGATAAAGCAAATAATACACAAACTTAAAAAAAAACAAGGCACCCGGGCTAGACTCAATAAACTCGGATATATTTAAAATTTTATGTGATAATATATGCAAACCAATATGTCACCTATCGAATGTAATTCTGAGGAAAGGTACATTTCCTAGTTCGTTCAAAAAAACCAAAATTAAACCGATATATAAGAAAGGTGACAAACTAGAATGCCTAAACTACAGAACTATATCGTTGATTTCCTGTCTTGCGAAAATAATAGAAACTGTAATTAAATCACGTTTGTGCAAATTCTTGGAAAAATATGATATCCTTTCCCCACTGCAGTACGGTTTTCGAGAAGCTAGGTCCGCTTAAGATGCAATAGCGACTCTAACCACAAAAATATATAAATCCCTTGATGAAGGAAAACCATCACTTTGTATCTTCGTGGACCTGGCTAAAGCTTTCGATACCGTAAGCCATGAGAAACTTACTGAGACACTAGACGATCTGGGAATGAGAGGACCATGCCTTGAGTTATTAAAAAGTTATTTGGCAGAAAGAAGTCAATGTGTCGATATTCAAGGAACTTTCAGAGAATTCAAAACCGTCAAATATGGTGTACCACAGGGCACTGTGTTAGGTCCTTGTCTCTTCAATATTTATCTGAATAATTTGTTTTTCCTTGATATCGAAGGCCAGATTGTAAGCTTTGCAGATGATACTGCTGTTTCCTATAATGGGAATAATTGGACAAACTTATTCAATAAGGCCCAAACAGATTTTTCAAAAATAAAAGAATGGTTCGACTCCAGGATTCTGACCATCAACTTCGATAAAACACATTACGTGCCCTTCAGCATACAGAAAATGAATTTAGATAACTTTCTTCCAATTTCTCAGACGACCCCACCAATGACTTTTTCTATACTACCGGCCACTTCAACCAATTACCTGGGCTTGACTATTGACTGCAACTTGAAATGGGATCATCATATAACAGGGAAACTACGAAGTTTGCTCTACTTATTCAAGCATTTTAAAACGATGGTGAATATTGACCAGTTGAAGTCTATCTACTGTGCCTTGGTGGAATCCCAACTCAGATATGGTTTGATAGCATGGGGCGGTGCATATAATCATCATCAATGGATTTTAAAAATAATTTATGGAAAAGAAAGAACATTTTCCACAGTGGAACTATTTGACCTGTCGCGAGTCCTCGATATCAAAGAACTTTATTTTCAGTGCACAATAAATAAAGAAAAATTCACAAAAAACAAAAACCCTACAAAGAATAAGTACTCTACAAGAAATCAGCCTCTTGCCGTATATATTCCAAAGGTAAACAGAACCCTTACCCTGAGAAGCCATGTGTTTCTCGGTCCAAGAGTATATAACAGAATACCATTGGAAATCCGTGAAATAAATTCACCTATAATGTTCAAGAAAAAAATTAAGAACTGGCTGCAAGCGAATACAGTTATTTCGCAGCTCCTTTCAACCTAGGATATTATTATTCAATGCGGTACGAGCATGATTCGTGTATCAATAATTGTGCTCTGCGTTTTACTAATACAAATATTTTTATTTTCCCACAATGGGAGTGATATCTATATATCTCATTGTGCGTTATTTTTTATATATATTTTTAGAACTCTGATCTGTATCTATACTATTATTTTAATGTGTTTTTTAATGGATCTATTGTTCTTCGTCTTGTATGTACCAATGATTTTAATTTTTATTTGTATACGTTTATATGCTGGTTGCTTTGAGTAAGTTTTTTATGCATTTTATGGTGCATTGTTTTTTTCTGTGCATCTGTTGCTCCTTGTCTTCCATCTACCGATGTTTTGTTGTTTTTTTTTTATAAACATTCAAATGATGATCGTTTTGAGTAAGTTTTTTACATTGTATACATTTTATCGTGCATTCCTCATCTCCACTGCAACTTCATTCGTATCATGTTTTAAATATTTCAAGACTTTGGTCGAATGATGTGGGCAGACGGTGCTGTGACTATCATGATGAAGACAGTACACCACATACAAGTAGTCTTCACTACTTTCGTGGTGTTTTTTTTTTACATGTGTGTTCATTTATATGTGCCTATATGACATGAGTATGATGCGCGGAGGAACATACATGCATACATATATTTCATGATTTTGAAATTATCATTATCCTGTAATCACCAAATTTTTCACCACACCGATTCATTCGTATTCATTTTTATCAATAGTTTTATTTTATATTGTCATCGACCATCTATGAGACTTTTATTTATTGATCTTATATGTTTCATTTCCACACACAAGTAGCACTGGCTGCTTCTGTGGTATTATTTTATTCACAATCTGTATTTTATTCATAATCTGTATCTTTATTATTATGTGAATAAATTATTATTATTATTATTATACTTAAGATCACAACACAGTTAATTTTTGACCCAACAGTGAAATGGTGGCCTACACCCGTCCAACTAGATAATTTATTTTCCACCTGAACAGGATTCGAACCCGGACCTTCCGGTCACGAGCCCAATGCTCTTCCACTGAACTGTCCACACTCATACATTCATAAAACTGCAATCTTCCACACTGTTCTGAACATTCACACCTAAAATTCCTTTTCTCGGTCTCCTCAGAAAAATGTCAAACAATACCACCGCTCTCACCATTTGTACCAAATTTAGGGTCGTTTCCCTTTATATGTAAGGGATGTTTACACCCAATATAATAATGTAACCGTGTGAAACTTTTTATGTTTCCTACTGTCAACAAAAATATAGTTAATTTCACTTTCTAAAAATGGGAACAAAAAAAAACGAGATAATACCCAATATAAACCTTTTTCTAACTATCAACCCTTATGACTTACATTTTACTCATAATTCCTGGGTTTATTTCCCAACTCGAAAATATATCAAATTACTTTACTAAACTTTCTTTTTGGAAAGAACTTGGGTTCGTGCTCGTCGCACGAAGGACAAGTCTTTTCTGAGGAGATGGATAGAGCAAAAATAACACGTTATTTTAATATTTTAATATTAGCCTTCTACATATTTAATTACAAAAAATAATATTTAATGATTATAACTTCTGAAAATAAATTGAAATCATGTCATATAAGTACCACTTATATCAAATGACATATAAAATAAACATTCAGTATAAGACATCCAAATGGTATAACAAAATCCAATAAATAAAAATTGTTAACCAAAATCCTATAAATTAAATATTTTGAATAGACAAAATTTTGTTTCTGCTGATCAATCTTATGAAAACAAATAGCTTTCAAAAATGTTTAACTAAATCTTAAGAATTTCATCATAAAACTCTCTTACTTAGAATATTCAATATTATTGGATATCTAACTAAGTTACTTTAGTAGTTATTTCATTCATTATATATAATTATTTGGTTTCCTTAACATTCTTTATACAGATAGTCTTTGTGCTATAACAGAGGCCGTTAAATTGTCTTTCAATCTTTTAGATCAAGGGTAAACCACATAAATATTTATATATAGTGAACCGTTACACTACATTTAAAGATTTTTCAGTTTACTAGAAGTTTTCTAAACCGTTTAAAAGGTGAGTAAATATTGGTTGTTGATTGATGTTATATTTATTGAATATGAATTATTTGAATACTGACGAAGCAAAGTCTCTCTTAAAACTCTCTTAAAACTTGTTTTTCAGTAATGTTTTTACATATCTTGAGTTTTTATATAAAGTAACTCAGATATCCAATAATATTGAATATTCTAAGTAAGATAGTTTTATGATGAAATTCTTAAGATTATGTTAGACATTTTTTAAAGATATTTGTTTTCATAAGATTGTTCGGCAGAAACAAAATTTTTTGAATTCAAAATATTTAATTTATAGGATTTTGGTTAACAATTTTTATTCATTGGATTTTGTTACACCATTTGGATGTCTTATAATGAATGTTTATTTTATATGTCATTTTATATAAGTGGTACTTATATGACATTATTTTAATTTATTTTCAGAAGTTATAATCATTAGATATAATTTTTTGAAATTAAATATGTAGAAGGCTAATATTAAGATATTTAAATAGTTTTATATACCTTCTATCAAGAATTAACCTCTTTTTATGTTAAAAATAACACATTCAAATAAGATATCACATATAATGAATTAAATGTTGTCAATCGATATAAATTTCAATATTCATAATTTTTTAGTCTTTTGAAAAGCAACTAATATAAAACGATGTTCTAAAATCAAATCAAAGTAATTTTTTAAATCAATTTTTTTGGAAGGCTTCAGGACCCTATACTGTCAATAATATTAGGTCATATTGTCGTTCTTAGTTGTAAACAATTGCCATTTGAAGCCAATAAAAGATGTTAGTGGAGTTATAGTCAAAAAATCCTACCTTTTATTTTTATCTCTGAGCTTTATTTTAGCCCTTTTTTTTTAAACGGAATTAAACTAAAAACTGAACCGTATACCGACTACGAAACAATAAGTGATAGTCGGTCGCCAATGGCTAACGACGACTCCCTTTTCCCAACATGCAAAACGTTGAGTTTTTTCCCCCTACTCAAAAATTTCCTATGTCGGCTTTTTCGCAGTTCCTATCGCTTAAATCACTTACACACGTCAAGACCATCCAGATCTTTTGACATGTCGATTTCTTATCTTGATTTTACCGAGATTTCTCTATCTTAGCCTCGAAGTCCCTTGTGTCGTCTGCACTAAAATCATAATCGCGAACTTCCCTTCCCAAGACCTTCTGGTTTAAATTCAAATGAATCGATCTAATGATTAATACATTGATACTTTAAAATTCTCGCCTGTTGTTTATGCAACTTTTACTGCCGCTTATCAGCCACGTTCCTCTCAAGTCCCCGAGTTTACTTGCTAGACTTCTTTAGATCGAAATTATTTTCTCCATTCTTAAGTAAAACATAGGCGTTTTATTACAGTATAATGAGCTGCTACAATCAAAAGAAAGGATCACAGGGGATGTCAACCGACAACAATTGATGTGTTTGAGTCGAGCATTCCGAGAAAATTTGCTACAATTCGCCTACCTACATGACAAAGTTATTCTAAAACCCGACAATGCACGGCCACATGTTGCGTCACCTGTTAAAACGTACTTAGAAACGCTCAAATGGAAAGTCCTACACCAACCCGTACAGTCCAAACATTGCTTCTTCCGATTACCGTCGCTTCCGACCGATGCAAAATGGTGTTGCTGACCAGCACTTGTTCAAATACGATGAAGTCCAAAAATTGATCAATGCATGGACAGCGTCCAAAGAGGCGGCGTTTTTTAACGATGGGATTCGTTAATTGCTGGAAAGATGGGACAAAATAGTGGCCAGCAACAGACCATACTTTGAAGTTTGAATGTACATTCTGTCAAGAAAGTACCGGGAATTATCGATTTAAATCTGGCGGGGCAATGAGGCAGGTAAATTTTTTTTCCTAGGTTGGTACCACTGTCCTTAATTACTATGCCAAGCTTGAGCGGGATCTGCCAACTAGTGTGTTTGCAACAGCTGATTAAGTCAGTCGATGTCAGAGTGCGTGCCGATTTTTACTATGGGTTATTACGTTGAGCAAAGAATTTTTTTAAAGTTTTGTGTTGCAAATGAATTTTCGTGTGCCGATGCATTGAAAATGTTGCAAAAGGCCTTTGGTGATAATGCTCTATCGAAAACTCGTGCACATCAGTGGTACAGAGCCTTCAAGGACGGTCGTGAAGTGGTCGCCCATCGACGGCTTCAATCGAAGATAACGTCGATAAAATTAAGGAAAGGGTGCTGGAAAACCGTCGTACCAGCTTGAGAGAGATAGCACATGATCTTAAGATATCCCACGAATCCGCACGTACGATTTTGATTGATATTTTGGGCATGAGAAAGGTGGCCGCACGACTCGTACCGAAAGACCTGAATTTTCTTCAAAAACGTCATCGCGAACAGGTTGCTTCAGACATGCTGGATCGCTGTAATTCCGATTCTACATTCATGGAACGCATTATAACTGGTGATGAGACCTGGGTCTACGAGTACGATATGCAAACAAGCCAGCAATCATCGGAATGGGTGGCAAAAAATGAGCCGAAACCGAAAAAACCACGCCAAAGCCGCTCGAAAATGAAGATGATGCTCATTGTTTTCTTCGATATCCGTGGCGTGGTGCACTACGAATTCGTTCCAGAGAGTCAGACGGTAAACAAGGAGTATTACCTCCTACGTTATGAAACGTTTGCGTGAGCGTATCCGTAAGAAGCGGCCAAATTTGTGGGCGAACAACTCATGGATTTTGCATGACGATAACGCGCCTTCTCACCGAGCTACGATTGTGACTGACTTTCTCGCCAAAAACTCAACAAACGTGCTTCAGCAACCACCGTATTCGCCGGATTTGGCTCCCTGCGACTTTTTCCTCTTCCCAAAACTAAAATTGCCCCTTCGTGGCACCCGTTTTGAGTCGATTGAAGCCATAAAACAAAATTCGGCGCGAGAGCTAAAGTCCATGCCGGAAAGCGCCTATAAAAAATGTTTCGATAAATGGAAGTGCCGTTGGCATAGGTGTATTGGAGCAAATGGAGCCTACTTTGAAGGCGACCCAATAAATTTTGACGATTAAATGTAAAAATGTTGTTTTAATTGAAAATTCCCGGTACTTTCTTGACAGGGTAGTATGTACTAATAAAATTCAAATATTACAACACATAGATAGAAACAGATAGCTAAGCAGTTTTCCAGAACGTCGTAATAATTCGAAGATTTAAATTGCAGAGATAAAGTCATATTTATAAATTAAAATGAACAAACGCATACACATAAATATTTACAAAGTGAGTAAAGGTAAAATAACATTTACATCTCAAAACTAAAAGATGTACAAGTAAACATATTTAATACAATAGTATTAAATTAAAGTGTATAGATAAAAACAATATTTACAAACTAAAAGTAAGAAATAATAAAGTATAAATATATATATAAATTAAAGTGTATAGATAAAAAATGAAAACAATATTTACAAACTAAAATGAATAAATAATAAATCATAAACATATATAAATTAAAGTGTATATATAAAAGTTACATCCACAATTCAAAATTAATAAAAAAAAGATTATCAATCAATTGTAAAGATAAAATTAAACCCAAACAGACATGAATTTATTTTCTCCATAATGACTCGTATTCATCTTTTGAGTAACAGACATTATCGATCAGTATTTCCTTTATTTGTTTTTTGAACTTTGCAGCTGGTAGACTTTTAAGTTCAACAGGTAGTCTATTATACAGAGACGTCGCATAATATTCCGGACCGTTCTGAGATTTTTTCAATCGTACAAAGTTTTTACTAATGAGTGATTTACTCCTGGTGTTATGCTCGTGTATATCAGATTGCAAACGATAACTTTTATTATTGTTATGTATATATACTAAGTGTTCAAGTAGGAAGATGGATGGAAAGGTAAGTAATTCAAGCCTCTTGAAAACATGCTTGCAACATTCCCTATATCTAAGCTCAACCAACGTCTCTGCAATCTGAAAACTGATTCCCTTCGGGCAGAGTTGCCCCACAATATGACACCATACCTCAACTTAGACTCTACCAGAGCAAAATAAACTGATATCAGTGTTGTCGTCGATAGTGAGTGTGAAAGAACCCCCAAAGCAAATATATTTTTGCTGAGTGCTGCTATCAGTTCATCCACATGCGCACCCCAGGTAAGTGAAGCGTCTAGATGCACTCCCAGAAATCTGACTGAGGCATCTGTACCACAGCCCAATCTTAGACTCAAAGTTAACGTCCGTGTCTTACTTACATTCATGCTGAGACCGTTAGTCGTAAACCATTCATGAGCCCCCGTTAAAGCCACCGTTGCCAGCTCCCGCAAACCCTGCAGGTCGCCGGACCCAACCTCAAACGTTGTGTTATCCACGAATTGAGTAGTTTCCACTTCAGGAACATAATCAGGCATGTCGTTAATGAAAACTAAAAACAACACTGGTCCTAGATTAGAGCCCTGTGGGATTCCAATGTTAAAATTCCTCATACCCGAGTATGAGACCATCAGCAAAAACCACCTGTCTTCTATCAATCAAAAATGCGCTGATGAGCTCGTGAGAAACGCAGTCGAATGCCTTCGATAGGTCAACGAACGAGGCCATGCAATGTTTTCCCTGCTCAAAACAATCAATTTTAAAATCAGGAAATGAATTGTTTCAGCCGTTACTATTTGGTAGTTGATCATAATTAAAACAAATTGTAAAAATTACTCTTTTACTACAAATAAAAATATAAATTACACATTTTCTTGTGACTCGAGTTTCGGGAAGTGAACTATCCCATCATCAGACAACTGAAGACCTAACTGTGGTACAGAGGTATTTAAACAAAAGTGATACATATTTTGAATATTTCAATAGATTCCAGGTAACACCTAATAGTGGTACAGAGGTTTACAAGCGGAACGTGATAAAAAGCGGGTTAAAAAAGAGGGACCTTCTTACAGATATCGGAATGTCGGCAATCGACAAAGAAGGTTGTTAAACAGATGGTACCCATTTAAATACCTCAAATTATTTTTCGGGTTATATAGCTCCATACGGTCATTCACTATTTTTACATTATTTTGTTGTATATCTCAAATACTTGGATTTACATAGCTCTGTACATTCATTCATTATTTTTTTACATTATTTTTATTGTGAAATAACTTGAAAATTTCAATTTATTTGCGGCTATTGATTTTATAGCTTGGACTTCAGCTTCGCGGTCATTTTTTGATAAGGGTAATGCGAAGGCTCTATGGATCATCAATTGATACGCTGATATTTTTTGAGAATATGGGTGATTGGAATCAATAGGAATACATATATCAGTGGATGTGGGTTTTCTGAACACGTTGAATACTATTTTTCTATTTGAGTGAATATTCACAAAAAATGTCAGCGTATCAATCTATGATCCATAAGCCTTCGCATTACCCTTATCAAAAAATGACCGCGAAGCTGAAGTCCAAACTATAAAATCAATAGCCGCAAACAACGGTTTCAACCCCAATATAATAGATAATCTAATTCGACAGAAACTATCTGAAATAGCTATGAACCAAATTTATCCCATCATAAAAACTGAAGAGAATAAAACATTCATTTCTCTATCGTACTTTGGTAGCATAAGTCAAAAAGTGGCCAATAGTTTTTCAAAATCAGATGTCAATATTGCCTTCAAAACGCAAAACAAATTGTCATCGGTATTATTTAACGCAAAGGACACTACTCCAAACATACACAAATCAGGAGTTCATGAGTTATCTTGTTCTACGTGCAGTAATAAATATATAGGACAAACAGGACGTTCCTTCAAGACGAGGTTCAACGAACATAAAATGAGTTTCATAAAAAATAAACCTAATTCTACTTTTGCCACTCATTGTCTAGAAAACGATCTTTCCTTTCCCACAATAGATAATCTTAAAATTTTATATGTAGAATCAAAAGGGAACAAACTCGATTATCTAGAATCTGTTGAAATTTTTGAATCAGTTCACAATAACAATACTGTAAAAAAGATGAATGACTGTACGGAGCTATGTAAATCGAAAATATTCGAGATATTCAAAAAGTAACATCTGTTCAAAACCTTTTTCAACGAACATAAAATGAATTTAATGAAAAGTGAACAAAAATTCAACTTTTGCCACTCATTCTTAAAAAACGGTAATTCCTTTCGACAAAAGAAAATCTTAAGAAAATTTTACATGTAGATTCAAAAGAAAAGGAACTTGATTATTGAAATTTTCAAATTCGTTCACAATAAAAATGATGTAAAAAATAATGAATGACTGTATGGAGCTTTGTAAATCCAAATATTTGAGATATACAACAAAATAATGAATGACTGTACGGAGCTATGTAACCCCAAAAATTATTTGAGATATTTGAATGGGTACCATCTGTTTAACAACCTTCTTAGTCGATTGCCGACATTCCGATATCTGTTAGAAGACCCCTCTTTTTTAACCCGGTTTTTTATCACGTTCCGCTTGTAAACCTTTGTACCACTATTAGGTGTTACCTAGAATCTATTGAAATATTCAAAATATGTATCACTTTTGTTTAAATACGTCTGTACCACTGTTAGGTCTTCAGTTGTCTGATGATGGGATAGTTCATTTCCCGAAACTCGAGTCACAAGAAAATGTGTAATATAAATTTTATTGATAGTAAAACATAGTAATTTTCACAATTTGTTTTAATTGTAAAATTTTTAAAATTGACAGTGGGTTCTACAGTGTTTCTACCTTTTCTGTATCCATATTGACTGCTTGAAAAAAGCTCATTTTCCTCAAAGTAATCTACTACTTGTTTAGCTATTACTTTTTCAATAATCTTAGAATATATTGACACAAGTGAAATGGGTCTGTAATTATTTTTATCTTTACGATCTCATTTTTTATGAATTGGGATTACTTTATATATTTTCAAGCAATTTGGGAAACTTCCTTATCAAACATCTGTTAATTAATTTAGTAAGCGGTAGAATGATAGTGTTTATATTCAATTTAATTATTTGCACTGAAAGATCATAGCAGTCAGTACACTTGGTATTCCTCAGACTTTTTATTACTTCTTGTACCTCAATAAATCTTATCTCACGCAATTCGAACTGTAGACTGAGTGGAATCTGTTTTTTGAATGATAAATTGAAAGGTATACTCGATACAGGCAGCTCTGTTAGGATTTTCTCCGATATCGTGGAGAAATGTTCATTCAATTCATCAGGAGCAATATCTAGAGGAAATGAAACATTGTTTTTCTGTAAATGCTCATTTACTAACCGCCAAGCCATCTTACATTTATTATTGGACGCTTTGATTTTTTCATTATAGTATGAAATTTTAGCCATCTTTATTGCTTTTCTATATTTCTGTGTTGAATTATTTCTTATACTAAGAAGATTGTTTGTTTTACATTGTAAATATGCAATGAGTTTATTGCAAATGGAATTTCTGTGTGATCGAAATTGCCTAAGATTTGTCGCTGGTAGAAATATTGCCAGTATATCAAAATAGCCTGCGTATTTCAGAATCAACGTAGAATTTGATTCCCTAAGATATAAGATATACTCAATATAAGTAGTGTGTGTGTAGAATTGATGTTGGAATTATTATTAGATATAACTAATAATATAGAGCAACAAACTAGATGAAAGATGAGTGGACTGTATTAAATGTTGTATTAAATGTTGTATTAAATGATTGTATTAAATTATTTGAACCTGGTTTTAGGGATTGAAAGAATACTACAATTATAGAAAATATATTGAAGTATAAAACATGTGTCATAAAAGGTTAATGTACACAAAATTAACTTAGTGTACTTCTTCTGTCTGTGCTGGAAGCCATCGCTGTAGTGGAACTGTTTTGGAATACTGACTGCTGGTCTGGTTTTTTCTGATGTCTTTCTCCCATCGAATGAATAATTGACTTGGTACATCAAGAATTACATGAAATTTTGTCTATGGTTTTTATGGTTGTTCTTCATTCATAGAAAAACTAAAATCAACCACGGTGGAAAGATTATGCTTCATACATCAATATTGGAAGACTATAGAATGTACATGCGCAAAGACTTTGCGCATGAGATTATATGCTGTGGCGGCATTTTGTGCCCTAACATACATTTTGTACCGTACAAAAATGAGCGATTCCCTCATTTCTCGATGTTCCTGAGAGAACCATCTTCTATCTTTTTGTGTATATTTAGTTCTTTTTGTTTGTTCAGGAAAAGATAATGTAAAGATATCTACAATTATTTCATGAAATCTCTCAAAACATTCATGGCAATCTGAATCAACTTCTATAAAATCCCAACTAACCTTCTCAAGTTCAGCAAGAAAAAAATATTCAGATCATGAAATGGTTCTTTGGCGGTCAATCAATTCAAGAGATAATAAATTCATTTATTGTTGCCTTTGAAGATAGGCCGATTCCTTCAAGTTCGGCTATTTGTATAATAATCAAAAAATTCCAGGAATGTGAATGTTCACGAAGATGCATGCATTACAAGATTGATAAACCACCAAAAACCATTAGTGAAAATTGTCTGAAAAAAGAAGTAGGTGTGGGAGCTACTGTTGAAACCACTTTGATTGAGTCGATATGAGCGATAGAAGTGTTCGTAATATTTTGAAAAGGAATCATTACCGATGTTATAAGGTTCAAACAAACCAAGAAATTTTTCCAGAAGACCATATCAAACGAATGGAATTTTGTGAACGTATGATGGAACAAGTAAATGAAAATAGTTCAATACTGGGCAATTACATCATAGGGCCATTTTTTATCGATGGTAACCTTAACGCTGCCAAATATCTGGAACCCTTAGAGAATCAAATAATTCCGACAGTTCGACAGCTACCAATTAATTTCGATGATGTCTGGTTTCAACAGAATCACTGTCCAAGTCACAACGCAAGGGTAGTCACACAATATCTCAGGATGACTTTTTCGGACCGTGTCATTTCCACAAATGGCATGATCAAACGGCCCCTCAGATCAACAGATTTTTCTCCCAATGATTTTTTTCTTTGGGGATATCTGAACAATTTGGTTTATGCGCATGAACTTGATAGAGCGACGAATATTAATGAATTAAGGTTCAAAATAATCCCACTTTGTGCCAAAATAGCAACTATGCCGAATCTGCTCAGAGATATGAGATTATCTCTTCATAATAGATTTGGCCACTGTTTGGCTCAACAAGGTGGTTTATTTGAACAACAATACAATAATACTGAAGCTCTTAAATGATAACGGATGTTGCGAGGGAGCTTCCACCTTTTAGTTAGGGAGACGGCGTTTCGTTTCCGAGCATGCCCATCTAAAACTCGTCAGACAGGCTTGATGCGCAGGCTCTGCCTGTGACGCCGGTGACCATGCGTCCGCTTGGAACGCTGATCTTCAAACGCAGTGCCTTACTCTATTTGAACCTGGCGGGGGCGGTTAGTCACGAATCTGTTGTCGGGTCCTTTATCGGTACGACGGTCAAACTACGACAGAGCAAGGCAGGTTCCTGGATGGGGAGCGAAGAACTCGTTCGCTACAATACAATAAATTTAAATTTGTGGACCTTCGATATCGCATATTTTAGAATTTCATTTTGTTTTAGAATTCCTTATTTTTGTAGAATTCATTTTATTTTCAAGCCAGTTATGGC
This sequence comes from Megalocaria dilatata, assembly GCA_034642435.1. NCBI lineage: Eukaryota > Metazoa > Arthropoda > Insecta > Coleoptera > Coccinellidae > Megalocaria > Megalocaria dilatata. Next base: position 69,889,311 of record CM067857.1, on the reverse strand, counting down.
GAAAAAGAACCTTAGTACTCTTTTTCACAGGTGAAATTATTTATTTGGGTCATTAATCGTGGCGAATACATTCCTCGCATATAATGTAATAAGATTGTCATATTTATTTTCAACCTATATGGTCTAACGAATCTCACGTTTGAAGTACGTATGATTTTGGTTGCTGAAAGCAGTGCAGAATATCGTTTTGATCGAAGCTTCCCTCCACTGCCATTGAGAGAGAACAGTCATTTGTTTGTCATCGCATCGCAGTAATCGAGCCCTTATCATTCCGTCCAAATAACTATACAATGTGAATATTTACCCAAAATTCATCTAATTAATTGGACCTTGGACATAGCAATATTGATAAATTAGATGTTGAATAATGATTCAAATGTTCACAAAATGAGAACTTGAACACAGAAATATAGGAAATGATTTTTTCAAAAATATCTGAATATTTTGAAAAATATTTAATAAATTATGAGGCCATTTGTATATATATACAGGTTTTCTCATAAAAAAACGTGTGAATACCCTAATGCAACTTAGTTGATAACTTATCAGAATAACAGAATAATGAAAAATTTTGAGTTTGACTGGCGATGAAAAGTGGGTCCATTAGGATAATCCCAAACTTTGTGCAATGTATGGATCCACCTCATCATCAACTGTTGAGCCGAATGTTCATGGCGAGAAGATCATACTGTATATTTGATGGAAAAGTCCTATCCCACCTGCCGTACAGCCCAGATATTGCCCCTTCCGATTACCATCTCTTCCGATCGCTGCAGCATGGCCTGGCTGACCGGCACTTCTCCAATTACGATTAATTTAAAAAATGAATCGATACATGGATAGCCGGCCATTTTTGCGATGGAAACTGTATGTAAATTGACAGAAAGCCAAAAAAGTAGTGACTAGCAATACGTTAAACTTTGAATGTTTAACCAATTTTTCACAAAAAAGCTTCAATTTTCGACAAAAAACCGCATGATTTTATTTATACTTCTAATAATATCAATTATAATAATATTAGTTAACTCGCTGTCGTCAATGACGTTCTTCCTTTCATATTTAAATGGAAATTGTTAATTTTTTTGTTCAAGTTGATTGTTTATTATCTATTTGAATGTGCCTGTGAAGTCAAAAATTATATCTTATTTTATTACAATTGCATTGAACTTTTTTAAGATTTGTTTTATTAAATTTCTACAATCATGCGGCAAATAAACAATCTCATTGTTCCTTTTCTCCTAGAGGTAGCTGATTCTTGCTCAGAAATTTTTGTCAACACCTAAGCCTAAATATTTCAGTTAATATGAGTTGAATTTTACTGTTTCCAGTACAAACCGATGCTACAAGCGTGCGCGCTCAACACTTTCCCACACTCAAATTTCAACTCAAAAAGAGTCACTTTCACACACGGTGCGGGAAAAATCCCTGCTATTTCTTTCATATCGGGTGTTTTTTTTACAGTGATAGAACTTTAAATTGAAATAAAACACATTTAAATTAAGATTGAAGCCAATTTTTTTTTATTTGAAAGATTATTTTATTACATTTATGTTTTAAGAATATTTTCCGGCATATGTCCACCACGACTAGCTCTGAGGAACCCTATTCCACCAGACCAATTTTGACTTTTTTGAGTAATTCAGGCCTTATTTGCGTCTATTGTTTCTGGTTTATCAGCATAAACCAATGACTAGATATAACCCGAAAAAAATAATCCAGTGGAGTTATGTCGCATGATCTTGGAGGCCAATTAGTTCTTAGATCTATTTCTAGAAATAATGTTATCGCCAAATCTTTCTTTCAACTGTTACGGTTGCAGCATGAGGTCTAGCACCATATTTTTGGAACCAAAACACTGTTGGCTCGATACCATTCAAATTTTGAAACAAATAATCATTGATCATCGATTTGTAGCGAGCACCATTCACTGTAACATTAGCTCCAGCATCGTTCTTAAAGAAATATGGGCCGATGATGCCTCCAGCGTGTAAAGCACACCATACAGTGCATTTTTCAGGATGCAATGAAACCTGCAGAACTTCTTGAAGACTGTTTTCACTCCATATACGGCAATTTTGCTTGTTTACATAGCCGTTCAACCAGAAATGAGTTTCATCACTAAACACAATTTTATGATAAAAAAGTGGATCAACTTCAAGCTGTTCTATGGCCCAATCAGCAAACAAACGACGCTTATTATGGTCAAGTGGCTTTAGTTCTTGAACAAGTTGGATCTTGTATTGTTGTAGACCAAGATCTTCAGGCAAAATTTTCCATGTGGTGAATGCACAGAGTCTAACTTGTTGTGAACGTCAACGAATAGACAAATCTGGATCATCATTAACACTATCAATTACAGCAGCGATATTTTCTTCTGTACGTACATTTCTTTGTCTGGTGGTATCGAGTAGAGAAAATGTTGTATGTAAACCATAAATTTCACGAACTGCTCTATAAGTTTGGCGAATAAAACACTGATTTTGAGAATAAATTTCAACAATTTGTTAACGTTGTTGTGGAGTGACTCTTTCCATGATAATTTTTCAATGCTTACTGAACAGAAGTGTCAAAACAACATGACTTCTACCTTCTGTCAAATCGTAGTTATCCCTATCGAAAGTTCTATCACTTTCAAAAAACACCTGATATATAGCTCCATAGTGGTTCTTCATCAAAATATAGTTGCTTTTTGATGACAATTTCATCAAAAATAAGATATATTACACATATGATATTCGGGAGTCTTACTCGTATGTTGTTATCTCGATGATGAAATAGGTTTGTTTATCTAAAAAGATAAAGAAGTGCAGTAAACTCGAACACTCATAACAAAAAATTAAATATTATAGTTTTACCGTAAATAAACTAAGGCAAAAGGTACGATTATTACACTAAGAACACGTGCGATAAATTTGCCAATACTTTGCTAATCGATAATATGAGGTTTACTATATTGAAAATAATAATCAGGATAATCTTGTACCGAAAGGTCACAAGTGATAAGGGTGACTATCACAATGATAATTGCAGGGATAACATTTACTGTGTATTCCAAAACTAAATGTTAGAGGTGTTTCAATACATCCCTCCCAACAAAAAGAGAGAAATTAACTAAATTGACTGGAAAGCCTATTTGTGGGTGGACTGAATTATTGAAATAAACTTTCTCATTGGTTATAGAAGAAAATGTGAAATCAATTCTAGTTGGTAAGTATTGAATGGAATAGGTTATAATTCTCAATGGTGTGTCGTTGAATATAACTAATTAAAAGGCACCGAATATATCAAGAGCATTAGAGATTTTCTATGTTTTCTAAGAGACATATAGATGAGGATGGATTAGCCAAGTGTCCAGATACAATGAAAACTTTAAGTTTGCATAACACCGCTTGTAAACTAATAGGTTGAAAATATCACCATGAAAAGATTTATGTATCACAACAGCGATAAGAAAATAACCAATTATGTCTAACATAGACAGGGCCGTATCTAACTGAGACGTAACAGAGATCATCTAAGCACTTTTGCTGAATGATGATTTTCGAAAACTGATGCACCACTATACCTCAAGAGATAGGTGTCCATGCGATGTAATTAACATTTAGCATCATACAATAACAGGAATTCAAAAATTGAAGAATTTAAAACTATACTTACCCAGCCAGACGATAACTTAGGACATTAATGTTTCGTACTTCCTTAATTGAGTATGTTATTATTGAACAAATGTGAACTAAATCGGAATAACTCAGCTCATGAAATTTTAAACCCAATCCGATTAAACAGACTTAGCTGATGGAAAGATTATTTCAAAATTAGGAAATGTCCTTAGTGTTATCTGCTTATTTTTTATTTATTTAAATTCTTTTTTTTGTAGGATGACAAATATTCATCATGGCTTTGAATAGAGCCGTATCTCCTAAAATAAAATGTATCAATATTCAAAATTAATTATTTAGTAAAGGTTCTTGTAATATTCATAATTCTCAATTTAATTCCAAATATTTCTATTAATTAGAGTTGTCATAATTTGGGAAAAGTATTCTCAACACTAGAACTGAGAAATTGTGCTAAAAATACAAGTAGAGCGTGCCAGTTAACGTGCAGTCACAGAAATACAGTCTCATTAGCTGAGAACTGTTCTTTTCAAAGTGAATGCTGTTTCATCAGAAGAAATGATATGTCTTATGCATTATGGATATTCTTGGTATATATTTACACTGACTTATCGAAAATCCTGTCAACAAATATTATCACGTCCGTTATGCCACATTTCATGTAGATCGTTTTTTTTTCAGAAAATGTAATATGAATTAATAACATCATTGTGGGCGGTAATTATTGTCGTAGACTTATGTATATTATCTTAATTATCTAACAATATATATTTTTCATCACATGAAATTTGTTTCCTTCTCTACTTACTGTAGAATAAGAAATCCAATGGTCACATTTAAAATGTTTCATGTTTTTATTGTTTACTTCGTAAATTTCGAATATAATATTTTCAACATAAATTCAGGAGAATGAAAAAAAATGTTATAATTCATATTAGGAGTATAAATGATTTCATTCGTTTCCTCTTTCTTAAATTGAAGCTCTAATGTGAAAAATTCGTTATACATTCAAAGTTTAAAGTTTTGTCCGTCGCTAGCCACTGCTTTTTCTCATATTTCTGGCAACTGAAAGATCCCATTGCGCAGAAAGGCAGGTTTTTTAGCCGCTATCCATGCATCGATCCATTTTCTGACTTCATCGTAATTGAAAAAGTGCTGGTCAGCCAGGCCATATTGCATCAATAGTTAGTAGTTAGTTGTTGCAATTAAACTGCCAACGATATTAATCTACAACAGGTTATAGACCCAGGTCGCATACACAGTGCAATAACTTGTTTAAAAAAAACTCAGTTGTTTGTGATAATAGTGGTGTTGTTCGTTTTCTCACAAAAAGCAAGATCGCTAATATCTGTCAGATTGGAAAATCACGAAGTATGGAGTCAAATTCGAATGAAAAAGATCTCAGTAATACTATTTGCTACAAATGCAAAAAGAATGGACATTATGTGTCAAAATGTTCAAATAGGTCCGATGGAGGTTTCAGTGCTGTGTTCACTACGGGTGACTTTAATGTCACAGATTGGTATGTTGACAGCGGAGCGAGCGTTCATTTAACATCTAATAAACAATGAATCATTAACTACAGGAATCCGGATTTGAAGGAAATAACAGTAGCAAATAATGCCAAAATTGCAGTTGAAAGTCCTGGAGATGTGGAAATTCAAACAAAGACAGATAAGAAACATAACATATTGTTAAAGGGAGTACAGTATTTCCCCAGTTTTACTACAAATATCTTATCTGTGTCCCAATTAATCAAGAATGGAAATGAAGTGCAATTTGACGAGAATGGTTGTAGAATTTATAACCGTCATAAAATTATTATTGCGACAGCCAGTCTCAAAAATAACGTATATAAATTGAATACTTGGAATACTCATTCTTTTTGTTTTCAGGCAGCAAGCTTTGAAACTTGGCATAGAAGACTAGGCCACATTAATAATAATTATCTTCAGATGACAGCTAAAATAGCAGATGGAGTCGACTACAGAAGTCACAGTAGGATCGACAACTGTGAAGTGTGTTGCAAAGGGAAACAGACTAGGTTACCTTTTTCAAAAGAAGGAACTCGAGCTAGACATGTCCTAGAAATTGTCCACGGTGATGTATGCGGTCCTATGGAAAACACTTCAATAGGAGGGGCAAAGTATTTCGTCACCTTCATTGACGATTATACTAGGATGTGCTTCGTTTACTTTTTGAAGACTAAGAGTGAAGTATTCGATAAATTAAAAACCTTCAAAAACCTGGTAGAAAATCAGCAGAACGCGAGAATCAAGGTACTGAGAAGTGATAACGGAACAGAATATTGTAATAACTTATTTAGTAGTTATTTGAGAAATAATGGCATCATCCATCAAACTTCAAATAGTCACACTGAGCAGAATGGAATGGTAGAAAGGTTCAAATGGACTCTTGTTGAAAAGGCCAGATGTCTTTTATTCGATAATGATTTAAATAAGTCATTATGGACCGAAGCCTGCAATACCGCCTGTTACCTGAAGAATCGCTCAGCTTGTGCGAAGATAACGAAAACATCCTTCGAGATGTGGACAGGAAGAAAACCAAACCTCAGCCATCTGAGGTTGTATGGAAGCATAACCATGGTTCATGTCCCTAAATAGGAAGAAATGGGACCAAAAGTCAGTGAAGCGTTTATTGGTGGGGTACGATGGACAATTAAGGGTTATAGACGTTTCAATCCAATCAATAGGAAGATTATCATCAGCCGAAATGTTACTATCATCGAATTAAATTAGAAGATCACAGAGGAACCCCAGGAGGAAGACATTACAGAAGATAATACTGCTTCAGTGGGGGAGGAACCTGAATACTTTTCCTCTGAACCAGATGTTACATTACCATGTGATCTAGATTCATCTGATTCTGTCTACGTTCCTGGTGGACCACCAGATCCAACGAGAACCGAAGAAAAAAGAGTTTGAAGATTTCGTATCCTATTTCAATGGTGTATTGGATGGTGGAGAGGCTCCAGATTTAGTAGGATTCCCACAGACGGTGAATCAAGCACTCTCGGGACCAAATAGAAACCATTGGGTAGAGGCGATGAAGGAAGAGATCCACTCTTTCAACGAGAACGACATATGGGAGCTAGTGAATCCTCCAGAAGGCAGTACAGTAGTGAAGTGCAAGTAGGCGTTTAAAATGAAAACTGATAGTGAAAATAAAGACAAGTACACAGCAAGGCTTGTACCCAAAGGTTATATCTAGAAAAAAAAGGCATTGACTATAGTGAAACCTTTGCGCCAGTTGTGAGACACTCAACATTCAGACTTTTACTAGGATAAGCAGTTAGATTAAACTTAAAAATTGTACATTTAGATGTGAAAACCGCCTTTTTAAATGGTTTTCTCAAAGAAAATGTTTTTATGGAATAGCCTGCAGGTTTTGTATCAAAACAAAACCCTAATATGGTTTTCAAACTGAAGAAAGCTATATATGGTTTAAAACAAGCTAGTCGGGCGTGGAATGAGAGAGTAGACAAAGTTTTATTAGAGATGGGTTATAGAAAGTCGAAATTTGAACCATGCTTATATATCAAACAGAATAGGGCTAAATTATCTATAATAGCCCCCTTATGTAGATGATTTTCTTGTCCTCTCAGCTGACCAGAAAGAAATTGATTTTATCAATGAAAAACTTAATACCCAATTTAAAGTCAAAAATCTAGGTGAAGCAAAGCAATGCTTAGAAATTAGAATCAACAGAACAAATAATTGTATAGCTATTGATCAAGAAGAGTATATTGATAATTTATTGAAAAGATTCGGAATGTCAGACTGTAAAGCTTTTTGTACTCCTCTAGACAGTAATATATCTCTATGTGATTTGGATAATGAGACATGTGACCCAAAAATTCCATATCACGAATTGATTGGGAGTTTGATGTATTTGACTGTTATGACTCGACCAGATATCTCACATGCTATTAGTCTTTTAAGTCAATATAATTCATGTTACACTAAACTTCATTGGCAATGTGCTAAGCGTGTTCTTAGATATCTAAAAGGAACTAAACATGTGTATATGAAATTCCAGAAAGATCAATATGATTTAGTTGGATTTGCAGATGCTGACTAGGGTTCGGACAGAGGAGATCGTAAATCATTTTCCGGATATGTCTTCAAGTTTTCAGGAGCATCCATTTCTTGGAAGAGCTGCAACGTAAGCTGAGTACATGGCCCTATGTGAAGCAGCAAAAGAAGCCATTTATTTGAATAATGTCTTATGTGAGCTGACAGGAAACAATGAATTGTATAAGCATATACAACGACAATCAGAGCAAGTGGCAAATGATCAAATATTAAGTGATTATTTTCTGAAAGAATATCGATAATTCCATATATTAGAAGTATTATTTTTCTGTTTTACTATAGAAAATAACTGAATACGATTGTACGATAATTTCGATCGTCAATAAAATAATAATAAATTACCCTAATTTCATAATTTTCAATATTGTAAGTAATTTTGTTTATAGAAGTATTGAAACCAGATACAAAAAAACACCTAGCCCCCTTTAAATACAGGTGAGACAAGTCCAATTTTGCTAGCCATTTCTTTAGAGTAAATCATACATTCCGAGAACTAGAAGATATGGAAATTCTACATCTTGCGACAAAGGGCAATGAAATGAATATTTTCGAAGCTCTAGAAGCTAATATGACTACGAAATTCGAGTAACTGTAATAAAATAAAGCTAGTGATAGTAAACAAAGAAATTTCGTTTTTCTAACTAAAACGATCTATCACAAAGTAACGGATTACTCTATCCAATATTTTTTATCATTAAAATAGTTATTTCAAGAAGTGTAATGTATTCCAACAACAAAATTTAATGAAGATTTTTTTTTGCTTCCAGGAGGGCAGCTGCCCCGCTCTGCCCCTCGCTTGATACGCCCATGACTATATATGAATTTTATTGGATAAATGTATAGTTATCACTTGAGTGATAATCAGTCCAAGATGATCTTAAGATTTTATTAGAATATATTATTATACTAGAACCTATATTGAAGTGGGTATCAAGATATTATGAAATTATTCATCTTAATAAAGTAAATAAAAACAACTTGGCTTAAGTTTCACTGTTTAAACAGTGAAACTTAAGCCAAGTTGTTTTTATTCACTTTATTAATTTTAAAATGTTTCACCAAGTGATATGCGAGAAATCAATATCATTTATTCATCTATATTACGAAAATGATCAATAAAATTTAAAATAATCGATAATGAAAAATTTCAACCCATGAATTCTTCATATTATACTTGCAAATCGAGAAAATATAATTTTGTAATTTGTTGCTTGAATACGACATACTTGTGACAATTGTGTGAAGAATTATATATGAAGACATTTTTCATATGGAAAGATTGTCATTGTACTTTCTCAATAAAGTAGAACAACATTATCTCACAAATACAATCTTTTATATTCTATTGTTATATGTAATTGAGAGATTTTGAGATTCATTCGTTGGGAATATTTTAGAATGCAAGTATATTATTTCTCCAATATGTACAGTGATAGTTGAGTAATATATGAACAAGATGATCAAAACTTCTGCAAAATCGTCCTGGAAATGAAATCATTGAATAATAAGCAGAAATAATTTTTGCGATAGTTTCAGTCAAATTACAGGAGTTTGTTTGCTTTATGGATGTTATTGAAAGGAAATAATAAGAAGAGGTTTTTTACTTGATAGAAGGATTATCACAAAATTTGAATATCAAAACACATTTAATCTGTTACTTTTCTACAATTTTGATTTCAAAAAATTTTATCCAAAAATTTTTAGAATTAAATTAATGTCTTATGAGCACTGCTTATATTTAATAGACGTATAAAATCAAAACTCATTATATAATATCAAATGGAAAAGTTTTGGAGAATTTCTTAAAATTTTGTTGTGTATTTCTGAAAAAGATTTGGTTTTTATAAATATAAGATTAGAAACAAAAAATTTTGTCACAGGCAGACATGCGCACCACGCCTGAATGAAGAGTTCAGGTGCGCATGCTCGGAACGAAACGCCGCTCCTCCATATATTCATTTATTAATTTCAATTGACATTTATATTTGTTCTGGTTAAATATCCAATAATATTGAATAGTCTAAGTAAGATAGTTTTGTGATGAAATTCTTAAGATTATGTTGGATATTCTTGAAAGATATTGGTTTTCATAAGATTGATCAGCAGAAACAAAATTTTGTCTATTCAAAATATTTAATTTATAGGATTTTGATTAATAATTTTTATTCATCGGATTTTGTTATACCATTCGGATGTCTTATAATGAATGTTTATTTTATGTCATGATATAAGTGGTACTTATACGACATTATTTTAGTTTATTTTCAGAAGTTATAATCATTAAATATAATCTTTTGGAATTAAATATGTAGAAGGCTAATTTAAAAAAAAAATTTTTTAAAAATTTTTAAAATATTTATATAATTTTATATACCTTCTATCAAGAATTAACCTCTATTTATGTTATAAGTCAATAAATTGAAATTTATTACATGTGCGACCATAAAGACTATCAAACGATATAAAGACTTTACATAGGTCTCTACAGTCAGATCTACATAAAAATAGTCGACGTTTTATCAATATGTTGCTCACACAGTCTGCAGAAAATGATATGTGTGCCACCTCGCTCTTTAATCTAATTTTCAAAGGAGGCAGAACCAGATTATACAGATACATAAATGAATATGAATATCGTCGAGATCCAGAATTTCACCATCGGACAAGTCTGATAATGAATATCAAACCTCAAACAGATTCCTGTAGAAGGCCAATAAAGAATTGAATTATCGTTATGATGAAATACTCATGAATAATACGCTTACATCAAAATGATCTTCACAGAGAAACTATCCATTATTTCGTTAGGTTTTCTGCAAGAGAATTTCAATCACATCACGAATTTTAGCTGTTTTAGGTATAGTTTCTTTAAAGCATTCGTGAACATCATTTGTATATTTGTTTCTGAGGATTGAAAATGACCGCTTTTGGTGTCTGAATAAACACTATCGAACAACTTGAGTTGGTTTTCAGAAAACAGTCTACTAGCCTATTGTGTAACTTTCGTCACTTCACTTCAATCAAAAAATACATATACAGGTGTCCGGATTTGACGTTCATATATTTCATTGGGTGATTTCATATCAACTCAGATCCTAAAATGCATCCTATGGGCGCTAGAGCTTCTTTAATATGACTACCAAAATCCAATAAACTAGCGATATCTTTGTCAAAATTTGGTGGATTCAAATGAAGTTCAAGTACATGGAGGTTTTCGGATAAACTGAATCGTCTGGTGATCAAAAAACTTATCGATTCTCATCAGTGGCGGAGATAACATAAAATCACTTCTAATTTTTGACTGAATAAACAAATTGAAATTTTAATCAAATAAATGGACTCCTCATAGATTTTTGTAGAAAACAAAAAACCCTTCGTTGAAAGGGTTACGGAGCATAATTCTCGAGAAAAAAGTGATTTTGTGATGCTATGCATTCTAACTGAGCTTATCTCGAAAAACATAATAGGTGTCTGTCATTTTGACATTCGCCAGCAATAATGTTATAGTAACGTCTGTAGTAGCGTAAGGATGCCTATTATGAGATAGGCGCTAAATATGAGATAGCAAGGTATTGGTCAAACTATTCACGTCAGCCATTTGGCGCTAGTGTCTCCAGAATCGATAGGGCTGCATAGCTAAATGACTGCTAGTGCGCCCCCGTCACCTGGCATGTAAGAACGTGTGCGTGCAGAATAATACGTAGTCGTAAAACCGAATATTTTTCATTAAATGTTTACAAGGTATGTAACCTCTTTATTATTACGTTAAATGCTTTCAATATACATATTGTGTGTAGATTATATGATAAATTTTAAGTTGTAATTGGGGTTTTATTGTGTTTTCTTTTGGAAGCAAAAATATTGGCATCCATTTTGTAAAATTGTTGTTTTCCTAATATGAGATATGCTGGGGTTCCTAAATTGAGATATCTCATATTGTGGTACACAAAAAGAGTAATTATTTTAGCCGTTGAATCAAGCTCTATATTTTTTAATTTCAGATGCCTCCTATCAAAAGAAAGACCTGGGACCATACCGCCATGATACAGGCTGTGAATGCAGTACGAAGAAAGGAAATGGGTTACTTAAGAGCTGCAAAACAATTTGGTGTTCCTAAGGGTACTCTTGAGCGCTATTTGAAAAAGGATGTTTATGCAGAAGATCTTGTCCAGGTTCGTATGGGGAGACGACCAGCCTTACCTATTGATTTAGAAGCCGAGCTGGAAAGTTATTGCAAAGAAATGGATAAACGATTTTATGGTTTACGTCTGCAGGACATCAAATACATGGCATTTCAATTAGCTATTAAAAACAATCTTAGGCATCCTTTCAGTGTGACTAAAGCCTCTGCTGGTAAAAAATGGCTACGTGGATTTCTGAGGAGACATCTTGCATTATGAATTAGGACACCTGAAGCAGTTTCTGCCGCCAGAGTAAAAGGATTTAATCCAGTTGCAGTTGCCAACTTTTTTGATTTATATGAGCCTGAAATTGATAAGATAAAATTCGCTCCACACAGGATCTACAACGTCGACGAGACAGGAATAACAGTAGTTCAACATAAACGTTCCAAAGTTGTCAGTATGAAAGGCAAAAAACAGGTTGGTGCGTTGACATCCCTCGAAAGAGGAAAACTCATGACCATAGTGACCTGTATGAACGCTTGTGGTACCTACGTGCCTCCATTAATAATTTTTCCAAGGAAAAATATGGCTCAAGATTTAATGGATGGTGCACCAGCAGGGTCAATTGGTGATTGTCATCCGTCAGGCTAGATGCAGACACACTTATTTACAAGGTGGTTTCAACATTTTATCAACTTTACAAAGCCAAGTAAAGACGATCCAATTTTATTGGTTTTGGATGGCCACTACACACATACACGAAACATCGATGTGATTAATTTAGCTCGAGACAACAACGTGATAATTGTTTGCTTGCCGCCACATTGCACACATAAAATGCAGCCAATCGATGTGGCATTTATGAAGCCACTAAAAGCTTATTACTCCCAAGAAATTGAAACTTGGCTGCGTAATAATGTGGGACGCACACTAACAAATAAATGTGTGGCCAGATTATTTGGGACGGCTTATAAAAAAGCGGCTACCATGACCAACGCCGTGAATGGTTTTCGCAAAACTGGGTTATTTCCCTGTAATCGAAATATTTTTACAGACGAAGAGTTTTCAATATTTGATGAAGAGGATCAAGAACAAGAATCACTAAATGTTCAGAAAGATGTCGCGAACACAAATCCGGAGAATACAAGTTGTATGCTTACTTCGATTGAAAACCAATTGGAGCCAACTGAAGTGTTATCCAATGAAAGTCCTCCTGATGAGCCTCAAGAACTGACATCTTCTAAGGCATCAACAAGAGTTAGTGTTTATGACAATCCAGTACCTAGCACATCGTCTTATGTATCACCATTTGCTCTTAAGCCAGTGCCTAGGGTGCCTAAAAACAATTCTTCTAAGAAAACTCGCACTGGATCAGCTTCTGTAATTACGGCTTCTCCATATAAGAATTCATTAGTAGAGTCCCTAGATAAAAAGCAAGAAAAAGAAAATAAGAAAGGCCAGAAGAAACGTTCAAATATAAAACAGCAGACAATGAAAAAAAAAAAGTTTGAAAAAGAAAAAAGTTGAAGAAATTAGTTCCAGTTCTGAAGATTATGATATGCCTGAGCTCGCAGATAGCAGTGGAGATGAATATGATGCTGAATGTCCCTACTGTAGCGGAACCTTTTCACAGGATACAAGAGGAGAAAAATGGGCCAAATGTCAAGTTTGTTTTAAATGGGCTCATGAGGATTGTGGAGATGTAGTATCGAATCGTTTTTTGTGTTCTTTATGTTTAGATGCGTAAGACTTAAAATATTTTAGAAGATTTTTTATTTTTGTTATTACTTTTCTTTTCTTTAAATATTTTCATTACAAATGCCAAATAAGATTATGATACGTGAACATAGCTCAGTTCGTTGTTAAATGTAACTTAAGTACAAAAAATTACTATTGTAAACCCATTTTGAAGACTGATGCTAGTCTATTATTTAATAATTAAGGTACCAAAATATTAAGGTTGATGTTCCATAAAAATGTGATCATGACATTAATACTTATTGTTTTATTCTTTGTTAACCCCAAAAAAATTTAAGAACCTAATATGAGATACTATCTTATATTAGCAACCCCTAATATCTCATAATAGGAGATCCTTTGCTTTGGATGTTTTTTCTGATATTTTTCACTTTTCACAACATAGATAGAAAAATATTGTATTTAGCGCTAAAAAGCTATTCCACATCAAATTTCATATCTAACAGTTGTATGTAACAGTTTTGTTTTTATATTCAAAATCAGAAATGGTATCTCATAATAGGCATCCTTACCCTATTGAATAGAATTAAAAAAAAAATAAAAAAAAAAAAATCCGAAAGAAGATGAAAAATTTTATTCGAACATAAGTCTAATCAACGAGTTCAACTGGGTAAAAGACAAAATAAAAAAAACCTCTATAACATTGTTATTGTTATTATTATCCTGATACTCCTAAATGTTCTGTGAAGATCCCTCAGAAACTTTTTCAGCTTGTGCGACTTAGGAGCTCAGTTGTGTTCTGGGTAGGCTTTGTTACTGCGATCTTGCGCCTCTTTAGGTCACAGCACTGTTAGTTTTTGACCCAACAGTGAAATGGTGGCAGACACCCGTCCAACTATAATAGAAAATTTTTTTTCCACCTGAACAGGATTCGAATCCGGACCTCCCGGTCCCGAGCTGCTGAGCTCCTGCTGAGCTATCCGCACTCACATGAACCATATGATATAATAAACCACAGTAAATGTTCAAGATGTCCACCGTTAAGTTCAATAAAGTTTTTAATACGTTTTCGCATCGACGTTCCCACATTAGCAAAAATCCCTGGAATATTCCTAATGTGTTCGCAACCATTTATCACTCGTTGCTCCAATTCTTGAATATTTAGAACTAGACTGAGTGCATGTACTCCTTCAAATATCCCCATAAAAAAATCTAGGAGTTCAAATCCGGAGACCGAGCTGGCCGGTGTACAGGACAGGTCCTCCTCGGCCAATCCCTCCTATGGATTATGAATCTGATCCAAATATTCCCTTACACCCTGACAGAAATGCGCAGATGCCTTATCATGCATGAAAATCATATTCAAACTATTTAAGCAATGAATATCATCCATCAAATCTGGTGAAATAGGTTGTAAGAAACACAAATAGCTTTCTCAATTCAAACTATTCGGTAGTTCATAAGGCCCAAACAAAGAGCCATTTATAATTCCCACGCAGGCATTTGTGATGAATTTGTCTTGATGGTTCAACTCCAAACTTCCATGTTTTCGTTTGCCCAAACGTGGATTTTATGAAAATTGACCACACCATCTCTTGTGAATCTAGCTTCGTCAGTGTACAAAATATTGTACCCGAAGTGATCATTAAGTCTTAACTGGTCTGTTAACCAATAACAGAATTCCAATCTTGCTGGGAAGTCTTCCGGATTCAAGGTTGAACCTTTTGCAAGTGATATGGATAGAGTAATTGCACCCCGTGCTCTTCGGAATTCTTTTTTGTACCGAAATTCGTCGCACACTAATATTTGGATTTGCTGCTGCAAGATCCAAAAACGCTTATTCATTTTCAACAGAACGGGTAGAACGATCTTTACCCCATTCAGATTTAGAAGGGATAAAAGTGCCCTTTTCATATAATCTCCGATGGACGGACTCGTTCAGGAAACGCTTCTTCATAGAATCGTCAGGCAGCGAGTTTCCATCAACTTTTCCATACATAAAATGCATATCAGCCATTTCTTGATTTGAATATGCAACCATTTCTATCAATACAGATAATTTTTTTGATACAGGAATTTACAAAGTACCCACTACATTTTCATGTTTTATTGATAATATCAAACTGACAGACGCCTAATATGTTTTTCGATATAAGCATTTCATGGCTCAGAATGCATATCATCACAAAATCACTTTTTTGTCGAGAATAGTGCTCCGTAACGCTTTCAACGAGTACTTTTTTCTTCAAAAATGTATGAGGAGTCGATTTCTCTGATTAAAATTTCAATTTATTCACTCAGCCAAAAATTATAAGTAATTTTATGAACGACCCCCCTGTTATCTCCGCCACTAATGAGAATCAGTAAGTTTTTCGATCACCAGACGATTCAATTTATCCAAAAACCTTCATTCACTGAATTTTATTGGAATCCACCAAATTTTGACGCAGATATCGCTAGTTCATTAGATTTTGATGGTGATATTGAAGAAGCTCTAGCGCCCATAGGGTGCATTTTAGGACCTGAGTTGATAGGAAGTTTTCTTTACATTTTGACATCTAAAATCACCCCCTGAAATATATGAACGTTAAATCTGGACACCCTATATGTTGATTCCTATTTATTCTTATGAGTTGCTTATATGAGTCATGAGCTTCTCACAAGAATAAATAAAAAGCAATATATTTTATATATGCGTATTAAAGTGTACAATGGATTTTTATTAAGTAAAAGCTAGCACGATTCGAAGTTTGATAAGCTGATACTGGCGTTTTGGCACTATGGTCTTTTGAACTCATTCTAAAGTCAATTAATTCATGTTTATTTGATACAGACCAAAAGGAGCACATAATACACGTTTGCAGATACTCATATAATTTATACATTTATACATAAACTATCTACCAGGTGTATAATCGAAGTATGAATCCGGAATTTTTTGAGAAAATTACACGTCTCTTGTTTAAAAATAATAATCATAAACATTTGTTGAACTGCTATGTTTCTTTAGGTTATGTACAGAATGCAAAATAGCTATAACAATATAGATTATATGATATTTATATGGTTCTAAACTATATTAGATATCTGACACTTTGCCAATTTCTAATGAATAAATCTAACCGATAATAATTTTAACAACAATGATAATTTTTCTCAGTTGGAGGAAATTCCCAATTTTATTGGCAAACCAATTAAAACTCTTTCAGTCATATGAAAATTCTATGCAGAAAATTAGTATTATTTCAAACTTGAATCGTCAAGTATTAATCTATTTTTAGCTGGTACGCAGAGTCGTCTATGTGTTAGTAGTATAATAAGCCACCTTTTTGTGGGAGGTGGTTGGATGGAAAATATTACTAGATTGACTTATTTACGAATGGGGTGCGAACCAATCCTAGTCGAGAGGTCCTAGGAAGGGTACAACCTTCGCGAAAATGGGAAGTCTTTGATGTTAATAAATTTTCTCTGTGATAATGAAAATGGTAATGAAACTCAACTATGGATTTCAAGATGTATAATGATAAAGTGTGAATGACTACCGGTACTCTTAATTCCTTGGTCCCGGAACTTAGCACTAGTCAATTTCTCTAATCTTTTTGACTCAATTCTTAGACTTTCAAAAATAATTACTAGTATCACTCTATACAATTAAAATAATGCTAAATTCTAAGACCAATTCGAGCCACGCATCACGATCTTTTCTTGACGATCTTACTAGTTTTTCCGGCCTGTCAAGACTCCCTGACATTCTTTCTTGGCCCTTTTAATACCTCTTACGCGCCAATTTTCTCCTTCCGAATATATAGTTCGTTCACCCCCTCAAAATTCTAACTTAGCACTTTTCCAAAGTTCAACTCCTTGTGTAGCCACACGTGTTAATTCCTACGTCAGCGTTTTCCGCCGAAACTTTCCGTTCATTAACTCATCTGAAGGAATATATTTACGTTTCGTACAATCAGCTATTATGAATTTTTTAATCTGTAGTTTGTTATTAAAATATTTAGGCCAGAGTAGAAGAATTTCCTTTCAAGAAGCCGCCATTCGTGGGTGCCACGAAAGCGAATTCTTAAGTTTAACATTAACTGGTCTGGAGATTAGAATAAACAAATTAATTCAGAGGCATTGAACCTCGCGTTGAATTTGCTATTGCCCACTGAATTAATCTCTGTATCATTACAGCCCTTTCATGAATTCTAAGTATTGTTGGTTTATCACAGTAGTTATACAGGAATGTCGAATCCAGTAACCTGAGAAACACCAACATTTTTATAAATAATATGATTCAAGAAACTTCAAGCTTCCACCAGAGATGCTAAGTCGATTTGAATTTTACCAGTGTAGAAAATAAAGAAGAGAGTTTCAAATGATCAAGGAGAGAAATCTGATGAAGGTGAGTGCTTTCGGATGAATAACTGAGGAAAATACAACCCTAAGAAAGGTGAGTCAGAAATGTTAGTTACTACTTTTATACCACAAAGAATTTTGAAGTTTCTAGCACTGGGCCCTAAGTTCGGTATTGATATTACTATGAGGGAGATTTCAGTGTTCGATGTGTAGAGCAAGCTGTCAATATAATCACCAATCATGTCCAACCTGAGAAAGGTGCTAACAATGTTTTCCAGAGATAATTTTATCACTGCAAAAGATACCTGAAAGAACATCGAGAGTTGCTTGTGTTACAGGCTTATGAAGACAATTTTACGGTGTTTATGGATAGGACTTAGTACATGGAGCTCTCCAATATAATTTCGCATGATGAACTCTATGACTAACTCCTTTCCAGAGATTCGACCATAACTGTACAGGTCAAATGCAATTCGTTAATTAAACGTTGGATCATATAAATTTAAATGAAAATTCAAATTTTGACGGTTTGCATAGAGTACTCTAAGCATGGAGTAAGATCTTCTCAACAACAATGAGACATGATCTGTGAAACGTAGTCAACAGTTCATCATCAATCCCAGGTTACGCACCAAAGCAACGTGAGAGACCAGCTTACCATCTTACATGGGACGAAACTCACTCCACAGGACTTCATAATACCCTTGTGATTTATAGAATAATGTGAAATTTGACTTTTTAGAATTCAACTTCAAGCTGTACGCGGCCGCAAACTAATACACGGCCCCCAAATCTCTATTTAGGGAATTATTAGCGCCTGCACAATCTTCAGGATTAAAGCTACAATACAAGTGAATATCATCGGCATAAACATGGATAGAACAATATGTCACAACTTTTAACAGATCAAAGATATAAACCAAAAAGAGCAAGGGTCCAAGAACCGACCCCTGCAGCACACCTGTTGTTATCGGAAGGCTATCAGATAACTTCACATTGCACATTACACACTGTTTTCTTCCCCTCAGGTACGAGTTAAAAAATGCCAACAGAAGATCCGACAATCTAACATGCTGCAGCTTAGCCAGCAAAACTTCGTGATCGACAGTGTCGAATGCTCTAGAAAGATCAAGAAGTACAAGAGCGGTTATTTGCCCATCGATGGCCCGTAAAATATCAACGGTGACCTTCAGAAGGGCAGTCACAGTGCTAAGATTCCTCCGGAAACCAGTTTGACAACTTGGCATTATTCCATTTATATTCAGATAATCAGTTAACTGCTTGTACATGATCTTTCTCAGAATTTTGGACAAAACTGAAGTAAACTGATGGGGCGCAAATCTGCAAGAGAGGTGAGATGTTCTACCTTAGGAATAGGCTGAACAACAGCTTCCTTCCAAGAATCAGGAAAAACTCCGGCCTCCAAACAGGAATTTATAATATGGCAGACTTGAGGGGGTAAATGAGGAAAACAAAACGACAACATCTGTGGTGATACATAGTCACGACCACATGCCCTACACTTGATGGAATGAAAAATCGCCTCAATCTCTTCTACAGATACAAGTGTGAAACCAAACCGGGCATCGGAAAAACGTGGTATTTCCTTTTAGTAATCGACAGTCTTGAGGAGCATTCAGCAAATTTGAAAAAAATTCATTCACTGCTTTTTCATTCAAAACGATATTGGGAATTTCTCTTCGTTTTGAATTCAGTACACCCATATAAGTCAACGTCCTCCCACCTTCTTCAGCTCCCAAGGTGAACATCCGAGTAGTTTATTCCTTCTTCTTCTGTCTGACACGATACAAAACATCATTTCTAATTTCCCTGTATCTCAACCTATCCTCATCAGTGTTGGATATCCTGAACTTACTGAACGCGTTATCTCTCTCCCTCATTATAAGCCCAAGATCATCAGTCAGTCAAGGCACCTGTGGATTACTCACTCTGTAGGTACGAAAAGGTGCATGCAAATTGAAAATATATTGATTTTTTCTCTCAAAAAGATCCACCTTCTTGTCAATTCTCTCAGCCCTTTGGAAGTCATGCCATGACAAATTTAGCAGATCATTCAGGAACATGCTATGGTTGAAATGTTTAAAATTACGAACAGTCACGAGTTTTTGTTTGAACCGCGGTACCTTGAGGTTTACAGTAACATAAACTAATTTGTGATCTGAAAAGTGAACATCAGTAGTTCCATCATCTAATTTTCCTTCAGGAAAACTTATAAAAATAGGACCAAGAAGACTCCTAGAAAACCACGAAATACGTGTTGTATCAGTTACACCTGAGTCAAACCTCATTTAGAGCAACAAAAATTCAAAGGATTAGTCACATTAAGCATATCTATATTCACATCCCCCATCAGCATGAAGTAATCAGAAGTTGGGATCAGTTGCGACAGTAAATTATCCATCTGCCCAATACAAGAATTCACTCCATAATTAGGGGGTCAGTATATGTATATTAGTAGATGTATGGTAGAATGAACGGACGTTATTTAGTACTCTCAATTAAGTGGTAAAAATCGCAGTGAGTTTTTGAATAAAATTAAAGTTGAATCTAGGAAAGTTACAATTTGATATTCGTTGAACGGATATTTTTATGAACAGAGTTGATTGGATAATTTTTTTGATTGGGAATCATTGTTTATATTTCTTTGGCATCGCTCCGTTCTTGTCGGTATCGGCGAGCCACATACGTCCCACAGGTCGATCTTGATACTTCATATTTAACTCATGTTTGATATTTAGCCTATTCAACGTCGGAGTCGAAATAAAATAAATAATTAACCTTTCACCGAGTTCCCTGATCCCGTTTTTTTAGCGTGGCCTGCCTTGTCTGTTCGAAGTCTTCCTTAAAGGCCCAAGGAAGTGAAGTGTGTCCTCTTCATCTTCATTATTTTGTAATATCATTTATTTTTGATCATAGAGAAAATAACTACTTGCCGCTAATATAAGACTATGGATGATAAAGTAGTTCAACAAATTCTGGAGAGGATAGAGAATAGTAAAAGGGAGATAAAAAAATACTATTCAGTCCTCAGAATCTAATATATTGCTACAGTTCGAGCAGTTGAAGTTCAAAATTCGTCAGCTAGAGCAGGAAAATGTATTTCTGAAGAGGAAAATCGAACAACTCGATGGAAAAAATAAGGTGAACAGTATTGTTGTTTTTGGATGGACAGAGTCGAATGAGAACGTTACTTTAGATTTCGTATGTACTGAGCTTCAGAACCTGGTTGGGGTGGAAATCGTTGCTGCAGACATAAATAATTTTTACTGTCTGGTAAAAAATCAAATCGTCCGGTTAAGGTCGAATTTGTTTCGCATATCCAGAAAGCTGAAGTGATTGAGAAATGTAAAAAATTGCGAGGAAGTGGTATTGCTATTGCGAGCGATTCAACTGAGCGGAGCGAATATCGGAAACTAAGGAATTATTTATTTGATGAAATAAATAACCTACCAGTAAGACCTTGTGATATCCTTCTTTGAACAAACACTAAAATTAGAGACCTTTAAAATCCATAATCCTTCTATCAAGTAAAAAACCTCTTCTTATCATTTTGTTTTATATATGATTATATTTAGGTTTAAAAAAAAAAAATTCATTATATAAATATCATGTCGTTTTACTAAAACCATAAAAACCTGACAAACTTTGTGTGATATTTGTGAATGGCATAGAACATAGAATACCTTGGATTTTAAAGGTCTCTAATTTTAGTATTTGTTCAAACAATAATACCACGTGGTCTTAGGGGTAAGTTATTTATTGTTAATTGATTTTATTTTTTGAATGTGTAGTTGGACTGAAGAAGACCTTATCGGAATTCTAATTCTTATTGAGGATGTGCTACATCTTTTAAGAGAATTTTGAAGTAACTTATTTAAATATATTAAATCTTTCAAATAAATAAGTTATGGAGAAGTTCTTAAAATTATGTTTTGTATTTTTGAAGAAGATTTAGTTTTCATGAATATAAAATCAGAAACAAAATTTTGTCTCCTTCAAATATTTATTTATTAATTTTAATTGACAATTTATATTTGTTCGGTTTTTTATTCGATTTGATATTATATAATGAGTTTTTATTTTATTCGTCTATTAAATATAAGCATATACGCAAAATTTTTTTGAAATTAAAATCATAGAAGGCTAACAGACTAAATCTGTTTTTGATATTCAAATTCTTATCATTATTCTGTTCAAACCATAAGAAATAACCTATCCTGTAAGCTTCATCCGAATATCTCGGAAAGAGATATTGGGAGAAACCAAAAAGAAATCCGCAAATTTGAACAGCCCGTAACTGAGTTATTAAGCGTTTGCGAAACTATGTTTATAAAACATTTTTGTCGTGAAATTGAAAATTCTATTAATTGTTGACATTTTCCGATAAAAAAGTATATCTCTCTGTGTTCCGTCTCATTACGTTTGATATAACTCATTCTCTTCTTGTCGATACTTAGGTCTTTCCTTGATCACAATTTCAGTCCAGCAGTTTCGAGTTTTATCATTCGAACTGTGAAGTGTTATGCGACATTTCAGCTCATTTATTTTCTAATGATTATATATGGAAATATGGAAAGTCTTTAGACCATTTTGATATATTTTTTGCCTATGAACTCGCATAGACATTCACATGACACTTATCTTTATCTGCTAGCACTAATCTCACTATTTTTCTATAACCAAAAAGAAGGTTTATTTCATTCATTCGGTCCGCCTACAAATGGCCATTACAATTAATTTCCTTAATTTTCCTCTTTTTGTTAGAAGGGATGCATTCAGCACCTCTAACATTCAGTCTTTGAACAGACTGTAAATTTATTACCATTCCGGTAATCAAACGCGTCGCGTCGCTTGTGACATTTCGGTCTAAGCTATAGCATTATTCCTTGATTGTAGTTGCCTTGTCATTTTTGGCTTCGGCTAAAAAATTGCATTATTATTGTGATCACACTGAAGAGATCCGTATTTTCTAGGGATCATAAGAGTGACAGAATCCCTCTTAGATTATATAAATTACATCACTACATCACTGTATTTACTTGCTTATTTCTGTGTCAAATATTCTGTGGCACTGCTAGATGCTTGTGCTCGGTGACAAAAACAAAGGCACGTCCTTATGGCGATCCCATTTATTTTGAAGTGGAAGAAAAGAAGCTTCTTGGAAATGAACCTCCTGAGCGACTTAGAAACATACTCGTGATAATCACCTATAACAGTCCCTCATGGTAACTCTTAGTAAGTAAACTTCTTTTAAATGCTTCAGATCAATTGCATGTGCTTTACGCTTTGATTATTCGTAATGTTAAATTTGTGATTGCACGCTCCTTCATTGTACTTCCACTCATCGATTTTCATTCTTGTATTTTTGCTTCAATGTTATTCAATCCGAATGGAATGTTTCACTAAAATGCATTTCCATTGTATATAACTAAAGAGGTACGACCCTCACAAGTTATCTATTTATATTGTATACTTCCTCTCGGTGCCTAGTTGTTGTCTGTTGTATTTATTAGTAGTGGTTCTTTATTTGTACTGTTAATAGTATTCGCAGTGCCGAATATGTAACTGATTTGCATATACTCTTGTGTGATCCCCTTACTTATTTCTTTGTTTCCCTTATTATAACGTCCGTTAACACACCTAGATGATAGGGTACTGTATCTATATTATAATGTCCTAGTCAGTTTGTGTCACATATTTGCCATATGCATGCGCTCGCTTACTTTGAGGGATTGTATTCCTTGGGAACCGGTGGTGTTTTTTAGGGTGAATCACTGAATAGTCCTGGTAGAGGAAGACGTATCGTATAGAGACAGTAAATAGATCCAGATATCCAACTCTTCTTTGAGCATGTATGTGTGATTGCTAGATAATCGTTCCGAGGTATTATGATATCCCCAGGATCAGTTTGCGTGACCCTTTAGGTAGTGTTCGATTTGTTCTTTAGTAATATTTGAACCTTCCTGGGCCTTGAGGAGGTCAGATACAGTCCATTTAATAGTAACTTTTCCGGTCCACTCGAATTATGTTTGATCCCCCCTTCAAGGAGATCTCTTGGGCGTACCACGTTACACCCCTTACTGTCATTTAAAATTCTTACCCCTGTAACTGTTAGGATCTGCACTGGTTACCGGGAGTAAGTTATATGTGCATGCTGGCTGTATCCTGCCCTCTATAACCCATTCCGCTGTATAAGAATGATATCCGATTTGAGCTAGTTACCGACCTAACGATATGTAGAAACAAGTCATTTAGAGCCAGGGGTTCACTGTGTAGCTTTACGAACCACTGATTAGAGAAGATTTAACTGCAGGATGATATGTTTGTTTCCATTCATTTAAGGTTGTTCCTTTTCCATATTACTAATATAAATATATGTTTCTGAAGGTATAATTCGTAAGGTATCGTAAGGTATAATTTGTGTTGTCTACACAACGTAACGTCCTATTCTCCCGCCCCTAGATGATTACGATAAAAAGGTTAGCGTTCTTTAGAGCAGTCCGTATAATCCCAGATATTTTAGAGTACCCCGTCTAATCCCGGATATTTTAAAGTACTCTGTATAACACGGTAGCTATCCCGTACACACCTTTGTCGATTCTGCCCACATTATTGCATTACTCTCGAGTAGTAATCACCCTTTGTCGCTTGTGTCTCCACACAAGATTATCGCGATTACTATAAAAATAGTTTGAATATCAAAACAGATTTAATCTGTTATTCTCCTAAAAATTTTTGAATAAAATTTTTTGAAATCAAAATCGTAGGAGACCAGCAGATGAAATCTTTTTTGATATTCAAATTTTGTAATAGTCCTTCTATTAAGTAAAAAACCTCTTCTTATTATTTTAGTTGAACATACCTTGTCGCGTAAAGGTGGCTTCGTCCGTAAAAGAATACATTTAAAAAAATTTGGATTGAGGAAAATCCTTTCTTGTAATGTTTGACAAAAATATACTCTAACCGGTAAATCGTCTGGCAAGAGCTCTTGGACTTGTCTGTAATGATAAGTATATTGCTGCTGCTCTTTAAGTATCCTTTACTTGAAGAAGACGTATTTGTTTGTCTCGCCATATTCCTTCTATGAAGTAAAAAACCTCTTCTTTATATTTTATTTTATATTTAATATATAATTAATTATAATTAGGTTTCAATAAAAAATTTCATTATGAAATATTAAGTGGTTTGAAGAAAACCATATAAAACCTCATAGCTTTCTGTGAATTTTGTGACGAACATAGAATATCTTGGATTTTAAAGTTTGTGTGTTCAAACGAGGATAACGAGGTCTGTAGGTTACTTATGTTTTTTGTTAATTGGCCTTATCGGAATTCTAATTGTTTCTTGAAGATATAATACATGTTTTGAGAAATTTTTGAAGTAACTTATTTAAATTATGTTTTGTATTTTTTGAAAGGAATTAGTTTTCATAATTGTAAGATCAGAAACAAAATTTTGTCTCCTTCAAATATCTAATTTTTAATTTTAATTGACAATTTATATTTGTTGGGTTATTCATTCCATTTGATATTTTATATTGAGCTTTGATTTTATAGGCCTATTAAATATAAGCTGTGCTTATAAGCCATTAATTAAATTTTAAAAATTTTTGGATGACATTTTTTGAAATTAAAATTGTAGAAAACTAACAAATTAAATCTGTTTTGATATTCAAATTTTGAAATATTCCTCCTATCAAGTAAAAAACCTCTTCTTATTGTTTTATTTTATAAACATACTAATCCACATACTCACCACTTTAGGTATCATATACAATGAAGCCACAATATAATTGTGATTGTTATAAGTGTTCGAATGTTTTTTTTTGAATTCCTTATCATCTTCGTTGGTTTACCTTATTAGATAAACAAAGTTAGTTCATCATCGTGATAACTACATACAAGTGCTTTTGAAGTTGAATTCTCCGCTACACTACGTCAAATATAGTCCATTAAACCTTTTATAATTAATCTTGAGATTAATTAATTTGCAGTAGTCTGTTGCAAAATACGAAAATAACAGGCAAAATACTGAGGTAAACTAACCGTATTACGATGCACCCTGTATATATCAAAATTTAGTCAAAACTTGTAAAATGCCGACTGAGTAATGATGATTAATTCGTAGGTAACTCTAAATTTAACCCGTTATATCTTGAATTAATGAAAGATTATTTTCTGTAAGAAAAAGAAGAAATACATTTTTCACAACTTATAACATTTTCCTCTCTTTGTTCACATTTTATAATCTGGATGTCAAAACAAATACATATCAACCGTGTCCGATAACCACAATTCAAAATAATCTGGTCAATAAAACGATTGCTGCGACCACATTGTATTGTTATTACATTTCTTCATTTCGATTCAAGAATTTTGTTTGCGAAATCCTGTCGTTAAAGAATTATTCCAGTTAACTGATTGTGAAGACTTGACACAAAAATGCAAGTTTATAATGATTGTGCATCTACACTTCAAAACACCAAGGTTAGATTGGTCTTGATTGGTATTGCTCATAGACATATTAGGATAATAAGTCTATGGTATTGCTATAATAAAATCGGGATTCTTATAATAGTTGTTAACGGACCAAGGAAAATTGGAGATGTGATCGGTATGTGTGTACAACTATATTTGATCTGTATCAATAGAATGGACGGTTGAGCAAAACGATAATGGATGAATTATTTTCTTACGAAACCGCCCACAGAATCTTAACTTTTTCCTATATTTTACAACCAAATATATTGAAGAAAATGTTAGAATTATATATTTAATAAATTATTATAATAATACTTTATACTTATTGGGTTATTTAAATATTTTAATATTTACAGACATATTCTGTTAGCCTTCTACATATTTAATTTCAGAAAATTATATGTAATATTATAACTTCAGGAATTAAATTAATGTCATATGAGTACTACTTATATCAAACGACATAAAAATAAGCATTCATTATAAGACATCCAAATGATATAACAAAATACAATAAATATAAATTGTTAACAAAAATCCTACAAATTAAATATTTTGATTAGACAAAATTTGGTTTCTGTTCATCCCTCTTATGAAAACAGATATCTTTCAAAAATGTTAAACATAATCTTAAGAATTTCATCATAAATCCCATTCGAACCCCATCAATCACCAAATAGTAACGGCTGAAACAATTCAGTTACAATCATGTTAATAAAAAAGTTTCCGTACAGGATCAAATGATTTTACAGCTCTATAAATCAAGGATACGATGAAATTAAAATATTATAATTATTGATATACTTTCAAATGAACAATCGTTTTTTGACGGCATTATTTTCAATAATACTTTTGAGTGCTAGATAGTGTTTTGGAACCGAAGCCGTACTTTTTCAAATCACCCCCTGGACTACGGAAAGAGAGGGGATTGCAACCCTCGATTTTTCCCCTTGTTGCATGATTTTTGCATGTCGTTGCGGAATAATGAATTAGAAGCAGTATTGAAATAGTATGACACAGATGCCGTACAAAATCAAATGACCAAATTTACCCTGGTAATTGTCGGAAAATAAAAAAAAAATTCCGACTTTGTGGCGCACCATTTTTTCACGGCACTGCGTGTTTTCTTATTATTTTTATGGATCTATCGGTGGTAAGAATGCCGTACAAAAATATGTGACCAAAATGTACTCACTCTACCTATACTTTCGAATTCTCACAGTTGGACAGCTTACAAGTGACGGCATAGTGCCGAATCTTATTATTTTAAGCTCTTATATCGTTTTAGATAGGTCACCTGGTGGCTCAAATTACCCATAATTTTATCAACATGGGCCTGCAGTCTAGTATATGTCGAGCTGATACTGAGGAGTAGGAAGCCAGCACCTCGTTTGGCCAAAGTTCGATGTTTTGAAAATTTTAAATTGGACAGTTTTCTTAATAAATTATACAGTCTACCATGGATGAATGTTGTGCTGGAAATGAATTTGGAAGCTAAAATAGCAATGTTTAAGAACTTCATATTGGAAATTTTCAGTAAACATGCGCCTTTAAAAGAAATTAAAGTTTCTAAACCAAAAGCACCTTGGCTAACGAAAAATCTACAATCAATTATGATTCAAAAATTTAAGCATACTCCCTTAGAGGTGGATTGGTTATCGTATAAGAGATTACGAAATCTTGCAGTCACTACTACCAGAAACGAAAAAGCGGCTCATCTCAATTCTGTCCGTTTTGTGTTTTCGTGTGACTTGGGGAGCACTGAAGGATCTGAGTGTTCGTTCTACAAAAGACCACGCTATTCCATTTAACATCTCTGATCCAGAAAATTAAAAAAGTTACTTCTCCTGTCTACTCAGTAATGTATCAAAGGAAACCGCTAGTACAATCAACTTTTATGATAACGCATTCTAATACTAGTTTTGTAATTTCAATGTAAGTATGGATAGCTCAGCGTAGAGCATCGGACTCGTGACCGGGAGGTCCGGGTTCGAATCCTGTTCAGGTAGAAGGTAGAAAAGAAATTTTCTAATTGGACGAGTGTCTGCCACCATTTCACTGTTGGGTCAAAAATTAACAGTGTTGTGACCTGAAGTGGCGCAAGATCGCAGTAACAAAGCCTACACAGAACACACATGAACTCCTAATTCGCACAAGCTGAAAAAGCTTCTGAGGGAGTATCAGGATAATAATAATAATACTAATAATAATGACATCTGTTGAGGAAGTTAATTCCATTCTTAACGGTTTGGGGTCTGATGCGTATGGTATTGACAATATTAGTGCTACAATGTTGAAATACTGCAGCCCGTTCATCGATGAGGTAATTGTCAACGTTGACAATAGCTGTATTGAACAAGAATATTTTCCCAATTCTTGGAAAATTTCTATTGGCCGACCTATTCCTAAAAAGGCAGATTGTGAGCATTATGAGGATCTGTGGTTGATAAGTATATAGCCTTCCATTTCTAAAATATTCGAACGTGTGTTGTTTGTTCGAATATTTGAATATTCAAAAAAAATAATATTTCGCCTCAAAGTCAATGCGGCTTCAGGAAGGGGTTTGGCTACGGCACTGACAACCCTAATGGACAAAATAATGGGGGCTCATGATAGAGGCTTAGCTAACCTCTTAGTTGTAATGTTTCAATACCTTAGATCATACATTCCTCATTTCTAAATTGAAATATTATGGCTTTGACGAGTCTGCTCATACTTTTATAGGTTCTTACATCCGGAGTAGAACCCAAATAATTTCTAATCAAGGGAAATACTCATTTGAAATGAGTGTTCAGACAGGTGTACCCCAGGGTTCGATTTTAGGCCCCTTGCCCTTTATAGTTTATACTGCTGATATCCTCAATTCGGTTGATTATTGTAGCGTCCAAGTATATGCTGACATCCAGCTTTATACCAGTTTTAATTCTAGTAATGTCAACATTGTCAATGATCGCTTTAACGCTGAACTTGTTATCATATCACGAATCTCTAGACAGAATGCACTCAAACTTAATGTTGAAAAACCAAAACTTATATGTTTTTCATTTAAGATGGTCAGGGGCAATCCCAATCGAGAATTGGGTATTCATATTGATGATACCAAAGTTTCTGTGCGCAGTGTAGTAAATGTTTTGGATTTTCATTTGGATAATGATTTGAAGTTCAGTGAACATATAAAAAACTTAATGATGAGATCTAACAGTAATCTGAAACTGCTCTATTGCAGTAGACATCTGTTGAGCCAGGAATTGATGCTATGCGATACCTAATCTTTTCGCATTTCACTTATTGCGATTTTTTGTATGGTTAATGTTTGCGGCAAACGGAAAAAAATTGTGTTCAAAAAGTTCCGAACAGCTGTTATCGTTTGGTTTTTGGTTTTGCGAAAGTTCGATCATATATCGCGTGCTTCACCCACCGATTATTGGTGTCTACTGATTCATCCCGCTATCTCAGAGAGTTACTTCCTGTGGATTTTAGACTCAGCAGAGATACAAGGTTCGGAGGTCAATTTCTTATTCCACGTCATCGGACGGCCATAATCTGCAGGTCGTTCATTTATTGTGCAGTATCGCTTTACAATTCGCTTCCTTAAAGTTTAGGAAGATGAATATAAATAAATTCCAATTTAAATATAGATCATATTTGCTAAACGAACAGAAACTTATGATTGTGTGAGTGGATGATTGTTGTGAGTGAGTCAACACCACTGTACCTAATATAGAGGGTTTTCAGTATGCAGTTTATTTTTCTAGTTTTTTTTTTCTAAGAAACATAATAGAAAACAATTGCAGTTCTATTTGTTTCTGCTGTGTCGTGGTTGAGTAAGAATAGCTGTGCTAGACTTCGCCACGATATAGTAGTTTGGTTTAATTAATATACTAATTCTTATGTTGATTTATAAATTAATGAAGGCGATTTATTATTATTATTATTATTATTATTATATTCGTTGTTCATCCGTCGATGTGTCCGTAGTTCATCTTGGATATCTGCACAATCGCGATAATTTTACATGATATTAATATTTAAATTGAATAGAAAAAGGTTTTTTACTTGATAGAAGAAATATAACAAAATTTGAATATCGAAACAAATTTAATCTGCCAATTTTCTACAATTTTAATTTCAAAAAAATTTTTATTCAAAAAACTTTTAGAAATTAATGTCTAAATAAGCACCGCTTATATTTAATAGACGTATATAATCAAAACTCAATATACAGTATCAAATGCAATAAATAAACCAGAGAATTTAAAAAAAGGTCATTTAAAATTAATGAATAAATATTTCAAGGAGACAAAATTTTCTTTCTGATCTTATCATTATGCACAACCAATTCTTTTTCAAAAACATAAAACACAACTTAAGGAATTCTCAAAAAATATAATTTATTTGAAATATTTAATATAGTTAAATATTCAAATAAGTTAATTCAAAAATCTCTCAAAACATGCACTATCTTCAAAAAACAATTAGAATTCCGATAATCTATTCGTCGGCCCTAGATAATATTTAAAATATCGAAATCAACTAACAATCAGTATATCTTACCTCAAAGTGTAACCGGGACTTGTTTAAGCAGACTAACTCTTATATATAATTACATTTAGGTTTGAATAAATCTGATCATGGAATGTCAATGGTTTAAAAAAAACTTATAATACCTTACAGTTTTCTGTGATTTTGTGACGAACATAGACTATCTGGATTTTTAAAGTTAGTCTGTTTAAACAAGTTCCGGTTACACTTTAAGGTAAGACAACTGAATGTTAATTGATTTTGATATTTTAGATATTATCTAGGCCCGACGAAGAAATTATCGGAATTCTAATTGTTTTTTGAAGATATAGTGCATGTTTTGAGAGATTTTTGAATTATTATTCTTTGAATATTTGGATAAAATAAATGTTCCAAATAAATTATATTTTTTGAGAAGTCCTTAAGTTGTGTTTTATGTTTTTGAAAAAGAATTGGTTGTTCATAATGATAAGATCAAAAACAAAATTTTGTCTCCTTCAAATATTCATTTCAGTGCATTCAGTGCAAAATGCCACCTATAGGAACAAAACCTCGAAAAAGGAAATTCCCTTCTTGCCAGCAACAAAATGATCATTGATAATTGCATAGATTTAGTTGAATGTTTAGAACGAGAAATATCAAATTTCTCAAAAGCCGTTGTTGAAGCAAGAAACCGCACGATTGAATTAAAAATTATTCTGGTGAACTCCCACCGGACATAACAGTCTAATTAAAATGCGAAATGAATAAAGAAAGCGTTGACAACTTCATGGAAATTCCGGCGATAACGTTTTGGCAAAACTGCTTCCGCTAGAAATCGGGTAAAAAATTAAATATTCAATTATTTAGAACATAAACCAGTGCAATATTTTAAAACTGAACGCAGCTGAAAAACAACAAGATCTCTGAGAAAAAATATAACGATATTTCTGAAGGAAGAAATAATTCAATTGACAATATAAGAAATGAACAAAAATCCAAACAATTGGCCCAGATTTATGGGAAAGTTCATGACATAGGTTCGACTGACAGTGTAGATGTCCAAAACATCATCCAAATAGAAAAACAATTTCTACTAGAAAACAACATTCATATAAGTGAAGCTAAACAAAATCTCACTAACCCTGATGGTCCAAAACTAATGACAAATAAATTAGCTTCCAGGTATAGATGAAATAGATAACAAGCCAATCAAAAACATCCTACGAAAAGCAATAGTACAGCTCAATCACCTTATTAGTGCCGTAATAGATCTATAGCAAGGACCAACTAATGGAACCATAGATCTATAGCAATGATCAACTAATTGGAACGCAAATAACACTCATACACAAAGGAAGTAGAGAAAAAAGCTGTCCTTGAAACTACAGACCGATCGATCACCTTGTTAGCAAAATAGCCCAAAAACAACTGTACAGAACAAAACCAATAACTCCCCAGTTACAAGACCCATCTCAACTTAGTTTCGAATAAAAGCATAGCAACTAATAATAATTATAATAATATTAATCTTTATTTCAAATAATATCAGCAACACCAACAGCAACAGCAACACAAATATTAAATGAAATAACGTCAAATAAATTTTTTACCATTTACATCTGAAAAATTCCTCCAGGTTATTGGTTCCATTTTCATCAACAACTGTTTTACCTTAGATTTAAATTGTCTAAAATTATCTATAATCCTAATATAATTAGATAAATGATTAAATGACTTTAAATTGATATCCTTATATGTAATCAATATAAAATATTTTTCAATGTCTCGGAAAAAACCTTTTTACATCCCGACTTGAAATGTATTAATACAAATGTATTAAAAAAAACTATATAAGTATGTATATTAACATACAAATACACGAAAATCCACTATTCCAAAATTATATTTATATTATTTTGGTAAGTTGAATTTTGATCTTGTTATATATTTGAATCTGAATTCAATACACTTCTGATGAGGCCATATAGGCCGAAATAGCTATCAAGTGTTCAAGTTCTCGTTCAATTTTTTTTATTTGATCCTTTATTCTGATAATTTTAGATAATTTTGGAATAGTGGATTTTCTTGTATTTGTATGTTAATATACATATTTATATAGTTTTTGTTAATACATTTGTATTAATACATTTCAAGTCGGGATGTAAAAAGGTTTTTTCCGAGACATTGAAAAATATTTTATATTGATTATATATAAGGGTATCAATTTGATAGTTTTTGTATATAGTTTCAATATATAATGTAAAAGTTAGAATATATAATTCTGAATTTAAAGTAATTTAAATTTGACTTCTATCAAGTATTGACTCACATTAAAATTGATTTTTTAAATGATTGAAAACTGTAATACAATTGTAAGCTGGGTGTTTCTTTCTTAATGTCAATCTGTGAATAGTATAATTAATATCTATAGTTCTTGTATTGTGCTGCTAATTAGTATTACTTTTCATGAACTTTTCTTTATTATTGTGTAGAAACATCAATCACTCAAACAAATAGAGACCATCTATTGTAAATATATGGTTCTGTCTGAATAGATTTCTTCAGGATTCTTTATATTTCATGTTGAAAATTATCCTGAATATTTTTTTTCTGAATTAAGAACATTTCTTCTAATTTTTTTGGGGTGCCCCAAAAAATTATTCCATATCTTAGTGATTGCATCGTATAATGTTCTGATTGATTTCATATTCAGGTTTTTTTTTGTAATTCTAATGGCAAAACTTACTCCATTTACTTTCTGCGATATTCTGAGATATTCAATATACTTTCTGAAATTTAAAAAAGAATCAAGAAACACCACCAGAAATTTTGTATTTTCTGTGAGACAAAGGATGTCATCATTTGATTAGATTTTTTCAGGTTTTATTTTATTACATCTGGCCGTACTAAATATGATAAGGTTTGTTTTTTCGGTGTTGATTTGAATATCAAAACAGATTTATTCTGTTAGCTTCCTACATGTAGGAGGTGAATTTTGTTATTATCCTTATTATCAAAAGAAAAACCTCTTTTTATTATTTCATTGCAATTTATTTGCTTGATTTGCTCTACTAAACAAATCAGAACCTGCCCTAATTAAATCCTTTTTCTCTTCAGCTCCTGTGATTAAGTTTGTATCATCCACGAAGTTGACTAACCATTCATTTTCATCCTCCACGATAACTTCCACATCGTCCAGAAACACCAGACATAACAAAGGTCCTAACACGCTTCCTTGTATAATTCCTACTTTGTTTGTTAAAAGTGATGATACTGTAGTTTTACCTCCCTTGATTATTTTCACTTTATGTTTCCTATCGCTTATGTATGATGATCTTATCGAATTGAGAGCTTGATTCCTTATCCCATGCTCTTGAAGTTTTATCAATAATAGTTCTTGATTTAATGCGTCATATGCTTTAGAAAGGTCCCATATTACTGCTAAAGCCAGCTTGTTTTCTTGAATTAAATCAACTCATTAAATATTCAGGATTGTAGCTGATTTTATTAACAGCTTCAACAAACTACAAAATGAAAAAACTTAAATTTCTCCAATATTTAATAAAACTGATAATTTCGTATTTGATTGATTCGGTCTTTACTTGGTGGAAACTCATTAATTAAAAAAATGTATATGAGACAGTAATTTATTTCCACAAAAATGTCTGTACTACTACAACAATTGTTTCACCACGATGTGGCTTCTTCAGGTATTACATTGTACTGTCTGATGGTATTCAGTGTAACCGAGTTTAAATACATTTTTAGGTACGTGACCAAATAATGGAAGCACAAGTCATAGAAACTCTAGGTGTTTATTGGAGTTTGCCGCTAAAAATGCCATTAAGGAAAGATATTCAGTAATGGAGACCTATCAACATCTGTTAGTTCGTTCAAAAGGATGACGTGTTCCCGAAATACATCAACTTCAAAACGAAGAACAAGAGCCCCGCAGCCACTTATGGACGAATAGATGGAATGAAGACATGGTTGAAGAATGGCATGAAAGTACAATACTACCAAAGAGATATCACCAATGTATACTTAAAGGTAATTCATACAGAATTAACTAGCAGACTTCATTCTATTCAGTTCGATATTATTGACAGAAATACTAGAGAACGTGTAGGCAAAATTATTCACTCCAAATTCTTAACTCAAACTGAAAAATTTAACTCATAAAAATAAAAAGAATATTCCGAAATTTAATAAAACTGAAAAACATCTTTTCTCTGAACATCAATTTTACCCTAGATTTGTCAACTTATCTGATGTAAATGTCAACAGTAGAGAATCCAACCTTTCAGAAAAGGGATATAAATTCAACCTAGAAAATAATAATTCACAAAAATCCCTAGATTATTAGCAATAGATTCAGAACTCGCCACTAAATCTATTCAATCACTCAAAAATCAATCAAATTCAAATTACAATAAATATATTATTGCTGACATAATTAAAAACAAAAATAAAACTGAAATTCGTTCTTCCTCAATAAAACAGAATTTAGTTGAATCAATCATCGAAAAAAGAAACACCAATAATTTAATGTAACCGATAAAGGAAGCAGTATCGTTGCTATTCCAAAACATGAATATTTCAACAAACCCACTGCTTTTTTAACCCCAGATAAATATAAAACCGTTACTAAAGAACCCACTGAACATTTCCAAAAACAAATAAAAAATATAATAGATCAATCTGTAAGCCTTTTCAATAACTTCCCAAAAAAACATTTGCTCACTTTAATAATAATAATAATAATAATAATAATATTTATTCATTAAGAGTAGATAACACATCAAAAATTATTTTTAAGCTCATTCACAAGTACACACTACACAAGGTGAATAAATAAACGATATCACAGAAGCTTTAGCTCCGAGAAGCTATAGCTTGTACGTGATGTAATACTATTTAAATTACTCTTTTCCTACGATGGACGAACAAATATCTACAGAAAAATATAATATACAAAAAGAAAATATACACAAATATATCCTATCTTAATGAGAACCTTTGATTAACAAAATTATGTAGTTCTCTCCTTCCGTACGAGAGAATCCAGTTTTTCAAATTTTCCTTAAACATGTTAAGGCTGTTAATATTCCTAATGTTACGAGGAAGTTCACTGTAGAGTTTCGGTGCAAGGAAGCTGCAGTGACGCTGTCCCACAGACTTAACACAATGAGGGACGCTGAGTGCATTTACCCTATTTCGTGTATTGTAACAATGTGTGACGGGATTGGAAGCCATTTTGGATTTCTTGATATTAATCAGCATGTGCATACAGAAGAGTTGTCTAATATCCAGTATTTCAGCCTCCTTGAATAGTTTTTCACCAGGGAAAGTGAGAGGTCTACTATTGATGATTCGAAGAATCCATTTTTGAATTACAACCAAGTCTTTCAGATGGTTATCCGTAGCACCACCCCAACCTATGATTCCATAATTCAGCTGGGACTGCACTAACGCAAAATAGAGCATTCTGAGGTGTCTCACGTCAAGATAATCTTTGAGAAATTTAAGTTTGTATAAAACTCCTCTTAGTTTATTGACCAAATTTTTTATGTGCAAGTCCCACCTCAAATGTCGGTCAATTGTTACACCCAAATACCTAACCGAGTCCGCTTCTGGGATAACTGAACCAGGTGTGATCTCAAGGGGCCCCATGCACGGTAATCCACTGCAGTAGGAAGTAAAGGGCAGATATTTCGTTTTTTCTAGGTTTAGTGTCAATGTGTTGTAACTGAACCACTCCATTAAAATTCTGAAGTCATCCTCTGCCTCCGATTTCAAAGAATCCCACGAATCGGATTCACAAAAAAGTGCAGTATCGTCCGCAAAACCAAGAATTTTACCCCTCACTCTGACATCGAGTAAACTATTTATATAGAGCACAAACAAAAGTGGTCCGAGCACAGTGCCCTGTGGTACACCGTAGGTTACACATAAAGGTTCACTCAGTTCCCCATCAATATCCACCTTCTGCTCTCTGTCTGTCAGGTAACTTTCAAGCAAGTCATAGACTTTTCCACGCAAACCATAATTGCTCAATTTATTAAGGAGCTTTCCATGAGAGACTGTGTCAAAGGCTTTAGAAAGATCAATAAAGACGCACAAGGATGGTTTACTCTTATCTAGTGAGTTATAAATGCAGGATGTTAAATGATGTATTGCGTCCTCAGTTGATTTATTCTCTCTAAAACCATATTGATGCTGAGAAATGATGTTATTTTTTTCGCAAAATTTTAATATTCTTGTTTTCAATATTTTTTCCAAGATTTTTGCAATATTAGAGGTTAGAGAGATTGGCCTATAGTTTTCCATCTGCAATCTATTTCCATTCTTGTATAGGGGCTTAACGACTCCGACCTTCAACTTTTTTGGAAAATATCCTCTATCGAAGCAGCGATTTATCAAATGTGTTAGGGGGGTCTTTATTTCATCAGATATTTTCCTCAGCGTTTCTGCTCTGATATTGTCACATCCAGGTGACCTTTTCTGTTTCAGCTGCTTTATTGTCTCAAGAACTTCTTCATTAGTGGCCGGAAATAGACCCATGGAGTTTTTCACTCCTTTGAGAGGTTCTGTGTAATTGTCAGGGATTTTGATTCGCTGTGCGTATACTTGACCCAGAGTACCATAGTAAGAACCAAAACTATTGGAAATATCTTTTTTGGAATCCAGAATCAAACCATCTGTCGACAAAACACTTTCAATCTTTGTGTCTGTTCTTGATCGACCACAGATTTCATTTATTCCCTCCCATAGAGCTTTTGACTGGTTTACGTTGTCTCTTATTAGTTTTCGAGCGTACGTTTTTTTCGCAATTTTAATTAATTGAACCCACAAATCCCAAAATTATATTAAATTAATAAAACTTCATGAAGAAAATAATCCAATCAGACCAGTAGTTTCATTCGTCCCATCACCAAGCAAAAAATTATCTCGAATTTTAATTTTTATTATTCAAACCGAAACAAACTTATTAGCTAAATACGCTATTAAAAATAGCATCCAACTTTTAGACAATATTAAGTCCATCCAATTGCCCAAAAATTGTAGATTAATTTCTTTTGATGTACAAAATTTATTTCCTAGTATACCACCAACTGAAACAATATAAATTGCAAAAAAACTGTTGATTGAAAATAAATCCAATCCTATCAAAATGAATGATATACTTAATAGCCTGGAAATATGTCTTGAAGAAAACTACTTTCAATTTAACGGAATCGTCTATATTTCTGACAATGGTTTAATAATGTATTTGTATGAGCTCAGCCCAATATTCTTTCAGGATCTTTCATCAAACAATAACGCACCATTTCAATCAGTGCTTTCCTGAAAGAAAAAGAAAGTTTTTGATTCTTGTGAGAAAAAATGCTTAAAAACACCAGAAATGATTGACATTAAAAACAAATTAGATGCAGCATACACAATATATGAGGTAAAAAGAGATGATGGTTCAAGGAAATTATACATGAGATTGAAAAATGAATATAAACAGCTTTTAAATGATACCGTCAAACATAAAAGTTCAAAATTCGTCAATGAAGCAGAAAATAAGAGTCGTGCGATATGGCAGGTAATAAATTCAAAATTAAAATCAGAGACAGGAAAAGTATACCCCTCATCACTATCAGAAGAAACATTCAACCGGTATTTTTCAACGGTTGCGGAAAAGTTAACTGGAGCTAACACCAATCCAGAATCGAGTGTAAAAATGTTGAAAAATAAAAATCAAGGTAAAACTTCACGCTCATTTTTTTTGACCCCCACAACACCAGAGGAAATTTTGTGGGTTGTATCAGAAATGAGAAATAAAACTTCCCAAGATGTATATGGCTTCTTCGTGATAATGTTGAAAGAGGTCTATTGTGTTGCTGATCCTATCTCTTACCTCATTAACGATTGCTTCCAGCAGGGCTACTTTCCGAAAAAACTGAAGATTGCGAGGGTGATACCGGTCCACAAAAAAGGTAATCAAGAGCTATACGAGAACTATAGGCCAATATCTATCCTGCCAGTTGTCTCAAAAATCTATGAGAATCTCCTCAAAACTAGAATTGTCGCATTTCTGGAAAAAAATTCGTTGCTTGCCAGTTTCCAGCATGGTTTCAGAGAGGGAAAATCTACTACCACAGCTTTGGTCCACATTATTGAGTACATCATGAAGGCATTGGATGATGCAGATGATGTGATGCTGACCTGCTTGGATCTAAGTCGAGCGTTTGATTGTGTCAACCATGAAAAGCTTCTGCATAAGTTGGAGTACATTGGCATAAGAGGCCCAGTTTTGAATCTGTTAGAGTTGTTCCTTAAGGTTAGGTACCAAATTGTTGATTTGGAAGGTAAAAGGTCTTCCAAGATGAACATTACAGCAGCAGTTCCCCAGGAATCTGTGCTCGGGACTATTCTTTTCCTCCTATATATCGATGACCTGATATTTAACGTTGGTGCTGATGATGAGACCCTCTTCGCTGACGATACAACATTTTTGAACAGAGCCAATGGCAGAAATCTACTCCTAAATAAAACTCATGAAACAGTCAAAGATGCGATAGAATGGTTTAGTCCAAATGACATGAAAGTGAACGAAGAGAAAACTCAGGAATTGATTGTGAACACAAAACATCAAGAACCAAAAAGTATTTCTCTGCTTGGGGTTTCAAGCAGCGGAAATTTAACTTGGCTGAAGCACATAAATGAATTGTGCCAAAGACTCTCAACAGCATTATTTTCAATAAGAAGAATAAAGAACTTGCTCACAGAAAAAGAAGCGTTACTTACATATCACGCACATTTCCACAGCAGGATGAGCTACAGCATCATTTTATGGGGTTCATCTTCAGAGGCAGAAAGAGTGTTCCTGAAACAGAAAAAAGCTTTAAGATTAGTAGCGGCAGTAAACCAGGTCACTAGCTGTAGACCACTTTTTAAGAAATATGGAATACTTACTTTAACATGCTGTTATATCCTAGAGTGCCTTATATATGTGCACAAAAATCTGGATAATTTCCAGACACACTCAACGATTCACAGTCATGACACCCGGTATAGGAACAACTTTGTTGCCCCAAGACATAGACTGCAGAGGACACAGAACACCCATATATTTAATGGAATGAAAATCTATAACCGACTTCCACACTCCCTAACAACACTGCATTCTACAACATTCAAGCGAAAAGTTAAAGCAATTCTAACTGAATGTGCATTTTATTCAATGGATGAGTTTATGAAGTACCAGTTCTAGTCATCTACTTGCTATGTTTCAGTTCGTATCTTGGTGTAATAGTTTGTTTTTTATTGATTGTTATAGGTTTTAAAGTTGAAATATGTATGACATATTTACAATTTTTTATTTTATGATGTACATTATCATATATTTCTTTGACAATCCCTGTAAAATTTTGAGGGTAACTAATAAATTTATTATTATTTAATTTATTTATTATAATTAATGGGAAATCCACTACGTCCAATTTTAGCTGAAATATTCATAGAAGATCTGGAATCAAAAATACACCTGAATCCGATTAGCAAATATTTCCTTTATTGGTATAGATATGTAGATGACATTTTTTGTTGTTTCAAAGGTACCTACCGACAACTACATATCTTCACGAATTTCATTAATAAACTCCACCCAAGAATCAAATTCACAATCGAAGAAGAAAAGAATCAAAGTATTAATTTTCTTGACCTCACAATAACAAGACTAAATAATTTGCATCACAATACATAAAACTTCAAACCACCCCACAATACATAAAACTTCAACCAACCATAAGATGTCAGCATATAATAGTTTTATTCATAGATTACTGAATGTCCCTTTTAATTCAGAAAACTTTCTGAAAGAATTAAATATTATTAATATTAAACAAATAGCGTCAAACAACGGTTACAATCCCTTTCTTATAGACAAAATGGTATCCGATAAACAAAAGAAAATGGCATCAAATCTCGTGTACCCAATCATAAAAGAGGACAATACACAGAAATATTTTTCGTTAACTTATTTTAATGGATTATCTGAAAATATTGCTAAATATTTCAAAAGTAGTTTCAATTATAACGCGGCTTTTAAGACAATTAATAACCTTAGTACCTACATGAAAAACAATAAAGATCGAACAAATAAAGAAAATAAATCCGGAGCCTACAAGTTGACTTGGAAAGATTGCCCTTCAGTATACATTAGTCAGACTGGCAGATCATTCAAGAAACGTGTCCAAGAACACCAAAGGGGTTATATATTCAATTCTGTACATTCTACATATGCTACTCATCTTAAGGAATTCAGGCATCATTTTAACAATAATTATGAAATTATCCACGTTGAAAGCAAAAGTTCAAGATTAGCACTTTTAGAATTTCTTGAAATCAACAGGTATAATGCCCATAAAATCCTTTTGAACGAACAAACAGATGTGGATAAGTCTCCATTACTGAATATCTTTCCTTAATGGCATTTTTAGCGCAAACTCCAATAAACACCTAGAGTTTTTATGACTTGTGCTTCCATTATTGGATCACGTACCTAAAAATGTATTTAAACTCGGTTACACTGAATACCATCAGACAGTACAATGTAATACCTGAAAAAGCCACATCGGGGTGAAACAATTGTTGTAGTAGTACAAACATTTTTGTGAAAATAAATAACTGTCTCATATACATTTTTTTAATGATAATTTTGTACCTAACTGAACTAAAATTATAAAACCATTTCAAACAAAATTACCCATCAGAACTTAATCAACATTAAAGCAGGCACTCCACAAGGATGAAGCCGGGTGTCATTTAAAACCGTGACCACTAGGACCAATTCAATACTTCCAAAATATAATGGTTAAATTAATTAACACACTGTTGTATATTGCGTCTTATGTGGTAATATAAAGAGTCAGTGATCTCTGTTAGCAGCCATGTTAGATAAGGACTAACCACCAACGCAGCTGAAGAGAAAACATCAAGCAAGACTATTAAGAGGTTTTAAATAATAAACAGTTATTAAACAAGTATAAAATATATTATTCAATAATAAAAAACA
The DNA here is from genome assembly GCA_034642435.1 of Megalocaria dilatata. Classification (NCBI taxonomy): domain Eukaryota; kingdom Metazoa; phylum Arthropoda; class Insecta; order Coleoptera; family Coccinellidae; genus Megalocaria; species Megalocaria dilatata. The sequence continues at coordinate 69,847,341 of CM067857.1, read as the reverse complement.
ACTTATTTATATAAAGCAACACACACAAGAATAGCGGAACCACATAGTGGTACGGACATAGACCCATTAAATATTACATAGATAGAATCAATTTTCATGAAAAAATATGTTACGTGAGCGATCCTGTCAGTAAAATAACACTTGAGAGGAAAAATACAAAAACTTCGGAGAAAAAACATAAGCATTTATCCGTATTTAAATTAAAATACAGCAGCTTCAAGGAATAACTGAATCACGTATAAATAAATAGGGTAGATAGATACAATAGTGTAAAAATATGGTGTTAGTATGGTGAATTACAAATAAACAACTTCAATTTAATTTATCACCATTGATCTTATCTGTGAAAGATTAACCCAGCTAACACCATATTTTTTTACACTGTTCAAAATTGTACCTGTGATCTACCCTACCATTATTAATAGGATTTTAAGTTTTGTTATCTTCAGTTTTGAAAATGGGCTAAAAACCCGAAACAAATATGTTAACAGACATCAAATAAACGGTAAAATTGCCAAGTTGTTTTTATTTACTTTATTAATTCAAAAATGGTTCACCAAGTGATATGCGAGAAATCAATATCATTTATCAAGAATACAAACAATTCAAAACTCGCAACATACTATAGGAGAGTGCTGCTTAAAATCAAGAGATCCAATCTTTGTTACAACAAACAATGTCTTTTGAAGAATATAAAACCAATATATCTATATATATATATATATATATATATATATATATATATATATATATATATATATATCTATATATATATATATATATATATATATATATATATATATATCTATATATATATATATATCTATATATATATATATATCTATATATATATATATATATATATATATATAACTATATATATATATATATATATATATATATATATATATATATATATATATATATATATATATATATATATATATATATATCGGTTTTATAACGTCTTTCGTCGTTGTCCGATGCCCAATTTCCATGATCTCCTGTCTCAGAGCGATTCTTCTATTCCCATTCTCATTCGAACATCTTCATTCCGTATTCGGTCCCTTCTAGATATCCCTAATGTTCGTCTAAACACATCCATTTCTGTGGCCTCCAGTTTCCTTTTGTAATTCTCTGTGATTCGCCACGTTTTCGATCCATACAATAATGAGCTCTTAATCATTGTTTCGTAGATGTTGTATTTTCGCTTTTTTCTTATCTCATTACTCCGAAAGACTCCGTTTAAACATGAGATAAGACCCCTGGCTTGCTTTATCCGTTTCTGAATTTCCCGATCGTCCTTGCCTGTAATATCAAATTCAACCCCCAAGTATGTGTAGCTAGTGCAGGAAGCGATTTCTTCTGTATCGAGTTGAATGTTTGCTAATTCCCCTCCGAAGGGAAGATATTTGGTCTTTTCGGTGTTAAGTTCTAGGCCCCATTGTTTATACTCTTCCTGCAACTTTCGGGTCATATATTCCAAGTCATCCTTTTCACTAGCAATTATGACTTGATCATCAGCGAACTGGAGCGTAAAAAGACAAGTGTTGCCCAGGTCTATTACCATTCCCCTATATTTTCTCTTCCAAAGAGCAAGAGCTCTGGCAACATAGATTTTGAAGAGCGTGATTGATACACAGCAGCCTTGACGCAATTCTTTGCTGACCGAAAAACTTCTTGATATTCTATTACCTACTTTTATTCTTGATTCTGAATTCTCATAAAGATTTTGTAGGGCCTTAATTAGAGTGTGATTAATATTCGACTTCTATAATACATTCCATAGTTTTTTAACGGGTACTGTTTCATACGCTTTGTGAAGGTCTATGAACATAAGATGCGTTTCTTGATTTGTGCTCAGTCGTTTCTCTACCAGTTGTTTCAAGCAGAAAACGTTATCCGTGCATGTTCTACCAGCTCTGAACCCAGACTGTTCCTCTTCCTCTTGACAGCTGTATTCGGATTCTATAAGATCTCTGAGAATCCTTCCATATAGGCGACTCATCGTGCTTGTCACTGAAATGCCCCTATAATTAGCACAATTTTGTTTAATCCCTTTTTTATGGATTGAGGAAATGTAGGCTACTTTCCATTGTTTCGGTACTGGAGCGCCATTTATGAACTTCTTCATGCACCAGGTCAGAGCCTCGAAGAGTTTTCTTGTTCCACATTTCATCAATTTCGCTGGTATTCCTTCTGGACCTGTCGCTCTGCCATTTTTCAACTTTGTTACAGCTCTTTCAAGTGTGGCAAGGTTGATGTTTATTTCCTCTCCTTCAATCAGTATTTCTGAGGGTGTAATCGAGGAATATTCTGTCCTGTTTTCTGTTAGCAGTTGTTCGTAGTGCCTATCCATGTTTTTATGGGTATCATCTCTATGCATGCATGATTTCTTCCACTAGATTTAACCTTTTTAATGAATTTCCATGCCTCAGAACACTTAGTTCCCCCCAGGTGCGCATTGATCTCCATGATCTTTTCACTTCCATATGTGCTCTTTTATCCTCTTCGGATTTTGTACTCATCCATTTTTGGTACAGTTGCTTCTTCTCTGTTACCAATTCTTCCATTTGATCATTTCACCAAGGTTTATCATTTTGAAATCTAGTCTTAACACCAAGAGATTCCTCCGCTGCTGTTTGTATACTATTTATTATGTTCTCGTATATAGTACTTCATTCACAGATTTCTCAGCTGGATCTTCAAGTTTCTGGTTCAATCTCTGTTGGTATAGTGTTCGTATGCTGTCGTGTATTCGGCTTTCTGTATTATATTTTTTCGTCGTTATTTTTTCTGTCTCCTCAGTTATCGGTGTTTTATTAGGATTCGTATTGAATGTATTGAAATGTATTGAAAAAACATTTTGGCCCTAACTAGGTAGTCATCTGACCCACATGTAACACCTCTGTACGCCCTGACATCGTTCACTTGTACTCCACTGTTCTGTTTTGTTATTATATAGTCAATTATAGATCTTAAATTTCTCGTATGTTGTACCCAAGTATACGTGTGAATGTCTTTGTGTTTGAAAAATCCATTGAGTATTTTCAGTTGGTGACTCTCGCATATATCTATTAGCCTTTCTCCACTATCATTCTGAGTTGTTTCCTCATATGTACCAACTACTTTGTCCTGTATTTTTCGTCCTACTCTACTATTCAGGTCACCAAGTATAATGACTTCTCTGGTTTTTCCTATCTTATATATTTCATCATTCAGTGTTTCGAAAAATTCTTCCTTAATATGCGAGGACTCGTCATTGGATACTGCATATACGCCTAATATTCTCACTGGAGTCTGAAACAGGTGCATATTGACTCGAATGATATTCTCACTAACCGGATCAAAATCTGTTATTTTATGTTTGTGTTTTTTATGAATCAATAGTGAAACTCCTCTTTTGGCTCTTTCGTCCTTGGACACACCACTGAATATGTGTACATAATTATTCATCATTTCTGAACCTGTTCCTTTCTTCTTCGTCTCCGTCAAGGCAGCAATGTCGATCTTCAGACTGTCACATTCAGATTTCAACCACCTTATCTTTCATTCCTTGTACATTCCACGTTCCAATATTCAAAGTCCTTTTCCGTAGCTGTTTTCGTTTACCAGTAAATCCATCCGAAATTCCGAGGCATGTATTAGGCTTTTTGGTATTAGGAACCAACCTGACGCCTAAACCCCCAACCTGGGGGACCAGGTGATTTTTATTCAAGGTTGTCTTCCTTTAGATTGGTTGTCTTTCTGGACTTTAGAGACCAATCCTCCCTTCTTCTGGTTCATCCGCTGTTCAAAAAACCTTTCTGACCACCGTTGACCATATCTTCACCTGTATCCTAGGCAGGAGCCCTTACAGGGTGCTATCATCCGGGCCAGATGAACCCTGGTTTTTTAACGAGGTTGATACTCCTCCCCCTCACCCTTTTTGAACCTGGCTTGGGACAGGCTTCGGCGGGACTATAAAACCAAAAAACAAGAAAATAAACTGTAAACATCAATCAACTGAAGCCAGGACCGCCGTGATTTCAGCTATTAAAATGTCGCTAAAACTTGAGATGTAGAAATGGTATCAAATAAGGAATAATTTTAAATTACATCTGAAATTGATACACAGTGAATTAACCTTCCGATTTCACACAATAGTTTTCGACCGCTTGGACCAATCAGAAGAAATTGGTATTATAGGACACGAACACCAACTAACCATTTGAGAAACTGCAAACCCTCATACCAAAAAAAGAAAAAGGCAAGTCATCTTTGCTATTGATTGATAGTGAAAATACAGTTAATTTTCATTATAGAGTAATAAATTTTACAGAAACTCAGTTTGATACATCAGAACTCAATTTATTAGAAAAAGGTTTAAAATATCCTAATACTTTCAACAAAAAAGATTAAAAAAAATTCGCTGTAAATAGTGAATTGGCATTAAACTCAATTTATTCAAAAGAGAACCTTAATTACGAAAAACATACCTCAGCAAATTTCATTTCAATGTCTCCTCTTAAGAATAATAAGAACGAACAAAAAATTATTCATCAAATTAAAAGAGAAATTTCAGATAATCAACTCATAATTTCAAAAGCAGATAAAGGCAACACGGTAATAACTTTAAATGAATCGGATTATTTGGAAAAAACCAAAAAATTATTTCAATCTAATAATTTCCTAGAACTCAAAAAGGACCCTACGTCTAAATTTCAAAATTCCGTAAAACAAGCCATCAAAAATTGTCCAAACTTGCTTTCAGATACAAATTATATATTAAAAATTATGAATCCAATAGTTCCGTTACTTTACGCCCTTCCTAAAATACATAAGACAGATTGTCCTATGAGGCCCATTGTTTCTTATATAAATGCACCCGCGTCAAAATTTTGTAAACATCTCAACATCACTTTACTAAATTTGGTACAACATAACCCAAAATATTCTATCAGAAATAATATTCAGCTCACAGAAGAACTACAAACTTCAAAAATTCCCCCTAACGCTAAACTTGTTTCATTCGATATTGTGAATTGATTTCCTTCCATACCTAATTTAGAAATTAAAAATATAGTTCAAAACTCGTTACAGCAAAACCAATCACTACTGACTTCTGAAATTATAGGAGAAACAATGATTCTACTTGAAATATGCCTCATACAAAGTTATTGTTGCGTCTCATTAGAGACGGCCCTGTCGTTCGAAATTGTTGTGTCATCGATATTTAGGCCTTTTTATGTTAATATTTCGATCTAGCATTTTTTAACTGCACCAGATGAACTGAAGTGTTAATTGACACTTCTGCTTATTTGTTTTTCTAATTATTATATATGGCCTCAGAAAACATGGAAAGTCATATAGAGATTTGATATATTTATGCCTAATTAATTTCACATGACACAGCATTCCAAATTATAAACTGATTTTATCCTTATTTTCATGCATTTATCTCATAATTCTTCTGTAGCCTATAAAAAGTTTTAGTTTGTTCATTGTCCACCTTTAAATGGACCTCCCAAACAATTATGTTAATTTCCCTCTTTTTATATTAGAAGGGATGCATCGAGCACCTCTAACGTTCAGTCTTTGAGAAGACTGAAAAATCATTATACTCGTAGTAGTCAAATTGTTCGTTTGTAATTGTACAAGCTTAACGCGATGGCTCTAGCAATCCACCTTATTTCAAAATACTGAAATAATAGGCAAATACTGCGGTAAACTAAGCGTGGTACGAAACATTTTGGTCCAATCGATCCGGATTTTCAACTGTCACCTGTGGTAATATTGGAATATTGAATCCTCACCTGTGACGGACATTTAATTCTCCTCATACTGGAAATCATTTGCTGCAAAACCAACCCTTGGGGCTCAACATCAAGTGCCAGATAGTGCAAACGTGAAAGTTCGCCGAAAAAAGGGTAAAGTGTAGTGAATAACAAAAAAGTGAAATTACGCTGAAATAGTGTAGTTCGCATGTGTGTCGGAGAGGTCGAAAAGGATTAAAAACAACATTTAAGTGGTAAGTCAATTGTATCACCAAATAATTTCGTGTATATACATAATCATTCATATTCTGTCCTGATATATTTCAAATATTGCCCCCATATTAATACTAATATAAAAAACACTGGAAAATATCAACCAATGAAATGAAATCTCTGAAAACAAAACGATCTCACATTAAGAGCTCACACGATTTGAAAATTTTGAAAAAAAACTTCGATGAATCACAGGATATTTCAATTCTGGAAAGACTCTTTAATGAAATACCTCCTGCCCGTGAAAACTTTGAAAAAATTCAGGTGGAACGAACTAAGCACATGTTTAACGTGACGCGCCCACCCTAAAGCTTAATGGTCACGGCCCCCATGGGCGAGGGATTCGGATACGCCGAATCAGCGCGCCAGACGCCCCATCACGTCCAGCTTCCAGTACGGCTTCGGTTTCCAAGACCTTCAGCATGACTGGCGGAAGGAGGCCTTTCTAACCTCTTGTAGCTATGCAGGCTACTTCCTGAGTTGGAGACCCAACTCACACGCCGAGGGCACCAGAACCCCGCTAGCCCAGCATGCGAGCTTTCAACCACTGCCCCCATGAAACATAGCCTTTAATAGGGGGGCCGGGATTGCTCCCGGGGGCTATCGCCCATCTGGTGGAAGTAATTATCGCGTCATTACTGGGACATGCTCCGGTAACGTATTCCCTAGAAATTAAGGACCTCGGAATCCAGGCCTTCCTGAGGCCAGCACATCAGGTAATGCGGGTTTGCTAATACCCGTCGGTTCTTGTGGAATTGATATCCGCCAGAGGGGGACAGGTGGGTCCGGCCACACCCGACACTGCGCCCCCCAAGGATCCACCCCAGCAGACCGGTCCATCTCACGAACAGCTCAGGTTGCTAGGCCTGGCGTCCTCTAATTCATGGACCTTGCGGCACGAGGAATTACCCAGATCTCTATGGGACGCTCATTAATTTGCGGATCTGCTGTTAAGGCTTCTCCCCAAGGGAGGCGACGCCAAGCCAGGCCGGAGTCCACTCAGCGCACAATCGGGCGGAATCTCGTTCCGTTTTACCGCCAGAAGATCACCGCCTTGCACTAACCCTGACCCCCATCAGAAGACAAACCATCGCCCTGTCCTACCCGTTTCCGGGCAGGGACAATCTCAAACAGTCTACTAATTGTCTTTTTCTTCTCCCGAACACAGCTCTGAAATAACTCTGCATGCATTCATACCTTTCTTTCGACTGGATTAACTAGCTCAACTCGCTCCGCTTATGCATAACTCTTGTCATTCCTTCCAGAATTACTTTTCTGGTCTCCATGTACTCGACACAGTCGAATAACACATGAGACCAAGAGTCAACCCCTCCACACGCGCATCTATCGCTCCCACTGAGGTTCCTTTTATAAAGGAACTCATTCAAGCTCCCATGGCCCCTGAGGATATAACCCAAGCACAGACCAGAGGAAAACCATTAATTCCTTTCCGCAAACATTACATCCGGGATAAACCCGAATGTGATCCTCCCTTTACTACTTCCGCTCCATCGTCTTTGCCATTCATCCCTCAGTGTTTTCTTTACCCCATTTATTCTTTCCATGAGATCAACGTCTCTTTCATCAGCAAACTTCCGATCTAGCTCATTCAAGGCCAAGCCCTTCTTGAGCTTTTACCTTACAGCCATCTCAACAGCCACTAGGTCCCATGGAGGGACACCCATCAACACATTAATAGCTTCAGTGGACACCGTCCTGCACACCCGCAAGCATGCTCTCATTACAACCCGCTGAGATCTGTTGATCTCAGCCCTTGCATGCTCATGCACCATCGATCCATACCAGGCCGGGGCCCCATACATGGCGCATGCACGAAACACGCCACCATATACAACGTTCATGGCCTTCCTTTTCAAGCCCCATTCTTTCTTGAGTAGTTTCCCCTGACACCCCGTTAGCTTCGCTAACTTTGTTCTTACAGCCGAGAAGTGGCCAGAAAATCTGAGCCCCTCCTCCACTTTTATACCCAGGTACTTTGTACCCCTCACATACTTTACAGCCTTTCCATTCAGGCGTATTTTAGGTGGCCGACTAGCGGCCAACCTCCCTTTCAACAACATGCAAACTGTCTTTTTCTCCGATACAGCCACTCCCGCCTTTAAGACCCATTCCCTTAACAGATTCATACAATGAGTAGCCCTCGTCTACAACTGGAGATGACCGCCCCTCTTCAACAGGAGGAGCACGTCATCCGCATACGCTACAACCTCGTATCCTGACTCATACTGTTCTAGCAGCTCATTCACGCACAAGTTCCATATCTCTGGTCCAGCAATTGAACCCTGTGGACATCCCCTAGTGACCATTCTCACTACTCTTTCATGTGCACTCATCATTCTCACTTCTCTATCACAGAAGTAAGACTCCCACAATGCCATTTATTCGCATCCCTCATCTTTCAACCTGTTCAGGATATACTTCCATTCCAGGTGATCAAAAGCACCCTTAAAATCCATAAATATTCCCAGCACATACTTGTCTTGCGACTCTTTCACCAACCTTTGAACTAATAGTAACGCATCGACAGTTGATCTACCCTTGGTAAAGCCAAACTGTCTCTCAGAGAACCCACTAATCTTGTCCTTCAGTCCATGATTCGCTCTAGTATCTTCCCCAGCCGGGAGCAGGCAAATCGGCCGATATGACCCCACCTCCATCCTGGGTTTATCCACAGACTTCAGCAGAATCACGACCGACCCCACCCTTCAGCGCCGAGGGAAGACACCCTCATTCACAATCGTGCTGTACATTGACAGTACCAACTCCGGAATGCTCGCCCACACATGCTTTGCCATCTCGGGATATATCCCATCCTAGCTTGGCGCTTTGCCAGACTTTTGCATTCTCACAGACATCCTTACTTCTGCCTCACTGAGCTCACTCATTACTACATTCTCTCTGAGCCTTTCAGTCACCATCATGTTCTCCCTTTGACTAGGGAAGAACCCATTCAGGAGCACCTCCAAAGTCTCTCTCCATGTTCTCGCTTCTTTCCCATGCATATCTTATACACCGTCCCCCATGGGTTGGTGTTTCCCTCATGCTCAACGAATTTTCTCCAATCCTGATTTTTGCTTGCAAGAATCTCTCTTTTGTACATCCGTCGAAGTCGGATATACTCCGACTTCTCACTCACAATCTGTCTTCCTGCCTTTCTCGTGCTCTGCTATGCCTCTTTCGCCCTTCTTACTTTCAATTTTCTACGCTGGAGAGCAGAGGTCCACCAAGTATTTCTACCCGGAGGCCCCTGGGCCTCCTGAACATTCTCTCATTTACACTCGGGACCCATTCCTCCAGCATTCTTATTTTCTCGTCCGAGCAAAGACCGCCGTATCGACCCAGGCCAACACAATCAGCCTCCGCCCGAACAAGTCTTCTGGATCTTCCCCAGTCAGCCCCTTTTATGCACCATCTATTCTCTACTACAGTCGCACCATTATCCTTCATTCGCTTCTCCAGAGCGATCAGTATACCGTTATGGTCACTGATGCTCCAGGTCGGCTGCACACGCCAATCTGACGTGTACAAATCATCCATCTTGCTATTCACGAGGGTTAGATCGATGTTTGACTCCCCATTTGCACCACTGAAGGTGTACCATTCACTCCACCGATTCACTACAATGAGGTCTTTCTCACATATGAACTCTTCCATGCTTTCGCCCCTTTCAATACGTGGTCCATACGCACCCATCCCCTTGCTATGCCACAAGGTAGATGTCGCATTCGCGTCTAGTCCTATAAGGACCGGACTTTTCCCAGTTACACTCAACATGCGCTCCACATATCCCAAGTACGGCTCTATGCTATCGCTATATCTACAATAGATTGAAGCCACGTATCCTTCATATCTTTCAAATTCAGGTAGAATTAGAATACCTCGGAGATAATTCGGAGGAAATTGAAATGCACCCCTCCGAATTCGAAGCGCTATATATTGAAATACAAGTTTAGCCAATAAGTTCTTATCGAATAGCGCAACGACTTCTCGGGAATCAGAATCCTATTCAAGCAACATGTCGCCAAACATAATAAGTAGAACTTCTAGCCTACCGAAGATTTCACTCCCAACCTTTTCCGGTTCGTTCGATTCATGGTTAGGATTTCATGACTCATTTAATTCGTTAGTAATCGAGGATTCGCGTATCCCTCCAATTCAAAACTTTACTTAAAAGGTTGCCTAACCGATGAAGCCTCCGATGTAATCGCAGCTATCAAAATGTCGGCAGAAAACTATCCAATCGCGTGGGATTTATTGAAGGATAATCACAAGATAATTCGACAAAATCATACAAAATTGCTGCTTAATATTCCAGTGTTTTCAAAGAATTCACAGTGCCTGCTTTATTAGATAAATTTCAAGAACACTTTTGAGCCCTCAAGGTCTTAGGCGAACCAGTCGAAATATGAAATACGTTTCTTATAGTTATTTTGCTAGAAAAGTTCAATTATTTTCTTCGTGAAAAATGGGAAGAGTTCAGCAGCGATCTCTCTAAGCCCACGATAAATGACATGATTGTATTTCTACAGCGTCGAGCTCTGTTAGAGGATACCAAATCTAGTCAAGTCACTACGAAAAGTACTAATTCGAAGGTTACAGAAAACTCTAATTCGCGTTCTAACTCTAAAAATCAGCATTCATATGCTACTTCTACTACCTCTATTTCGTGTCCTCATTGTGAGGACAAACAATACATAAAATATTGCAACAAATTCGCGGCTCTATATCCCTCGGCCCGCTATAAGGCCGTAAGAAAGGCTTCTTTGTGTATTAATTGTTTGCATAAAGGTCATCAAGCTGTTCATTACTCTGCCGGAAAATGTCGTTTATGTGAGAAAAACGTAATACACTTCTCTATTTCGAATATAAGCAAAAGGATAATAAAACTCAGATTGGAAAGAGTGAAGCACTTTCTTTTCAATCGGCAGAACCACCCAGCCTAAATTAGCATGCGGCTCTTGAATCAGAAATCTTATTAGCCACGGCCGTCATCAACATTAGAAATAAAACGGGCAAATCAAAAACGTGTCGAGTATTTCTTGATGCCAAGCTAATTTTATAACCGAAGCTACTACTACATTCTTAAATTTGGAAAGAAAATCCGTGAATATCTCGGTCACACGGTGGATGACATATCCACATACATAAAGCATTCATGTTTCGCGACAATAATGTCTAAATTTAATAAATTTCAAAAAGACATTGAATTTCTTGTTATTCCACGGATTACGAAAATTCTGCCATCAATTCTCATTAATCGTTCTAAATTAGACATACCATACCACCTTAGCTGATCCTAAGTTCAAACAGCCTTCGGAAATAGATGCTTTAATCGGAGTAAAATCATTCTGATTGGGACGTCCTACCCTTTAGCGTTAAGGCGTCTTAGAAAATTAGAACGAAGTTTTGCAGGTGCCCCCGATTTACAAAAGGACTACTCAGAATTTCTTTCCGTTTATCAAACCTTGAACCATATGTCGAAGTCTGAGAAACATGATACGGTTAACGGCTTTTACTTACCTGATCATACCGTTGGCAAACAAGAAAGCCTCACAACAAAAATTCGAGTTGTATTTGATGGTTCTGCGACAAAATCTACTGAAATTTCTCTGAGTGAGACCCTTTCGGTAGGTTCAAATATTCAAGACGACTTGTTTTCAATATTATACCGTTTTCGTTCTCATCAATTTGCAATGATTCTAAGGTCTGAGACCAATTCGAGCTTCGCACCACGGTAATTTCTCGACAATCTTACTAGTTTTTCCGGCGTGTCAAGACTACCCGACAAAAGCTTTTTTGGCGCTTTTAATACCTCATACGAGTCGGTTTTCTCCTTGCAAATTTTTAGTTCGTTCGCGAGCTTCGGAGCTTCGGCTCCGTGTGGAGCCATACGTGTTAATTCCGACGTCAGCGTTTTTCTCTCAAACTTTCCGTTCAGTAACTCATCTGAAGGAATATATTTATGTTTTGCACAATCAGCTCTTATGAACTTTTTAACCAGTAGTTTGTTGTTACGATATTTAGGCAAGAGTAAAAGAATTCATTTCATGAAGCCGTTCGTACGTACCTCGAAAACGAATTTCTAAGTTTAACATTAACTGGTCTGGAGATCATAATAAACAAATTATTTCAGGGCATTGAACCTCGATTTACATTTACTATTCTCCACTGGATTAACCCCTGTATCCTTACCACCCTATCATGATTTCTACATCTTGTTGGTTTACCAAAGCTTGCAACAAATTAACTTACCTACCTTTGATGGGAACCTAGATCAGTGTTTATTTGTTAGAGATAGTTTCAAGTCTATTATCCATGAAAACACTGCAATGTCAAAAGTTCAAAAATTTTAATTCCTACGTCTTTCTTTACAAGGTAGTGCAGCAAATAAGATTAAATCAATACAAATATGTGCTAGTAGTTTGTTTGGAAATTACTCGAAGATCGCTTTGAAAATAGGCACTGATCAAATTACATATAAAGGCAATTTTTGAACTACTCACACAGAGGAAATTGTCTTACAAAGGCTTGAAATTAGACGACATTGAAAAAAACCTGAACGCGTTGAGAGTTTTGGAGTGCCTTACTGACCAATGAGATGATCTAATCATTCATCTCGTTACAACAAAATTTTATAACACCACAAAACGGGAATGGGAATCTCGACAGGGCCGTCTTTAAACTATTTGAGGCCCTGGGCACATTAGAATCATGGGGCCCCTATGACCTTGAGAAAACACTATTTAGTTACAATAGATAAAGAAAGACAAACAAGGTTCTAAATTTATTTTTATTTAATTACTAACTATAAAAAAATAGGAAATATAAAAAATAATCTACTAAAGTAACTCGCTGTCTCGCTTAACTTAAAATCCTTAGATTAATTCTATGTTGATTGCAAAGGTACCCTTCGGTAATACCTAAATATCGGTTATCATTTGGTAATCTGGCAGGAACTAGGGGGCCCCATTCGATCGCGGGGCCCTGGGCACGTGCCCATAGTGCCCAGTGGGGAAGAGGGGCTTGAATCTCGATTGACAAGAAATTCCAACAATTGAAAATCTATTACAGTTCTTGAAAGAGCGTTGTCAAATTTTGTCATGCTCAGATAGGAAAGGGATATCAAAATCGCACCTCTGCGCTACGCTACGAAAACAATTATCTGAGTGTTATGCAAAGATAATCATAAAGTGTACTCATGTCCAAATTTCATCAGATTAACAGCAACAGAAAGGCTCAATACTGCAAAGCGATTGGGGTTATGTATAAAATTAATCATCGCACAAATGATTGCAAATCGACAGGATGCAGATGGTGCGGCATAATGCATCATATAATGTTTCACTTTCGAAATAACAAATCGAACTAAAGTGACACATTAGCTTACTGTGTCGGTATTCCGACTACTAATAGCAGCGGTTCACATAAAGTGCACAATATGAATACGCCAAAAGATTCTTCACTTACACGCTCACAACCAGCTTGTCTATCCTGTCACAATTACTACTCTCCACAGCAGTAATTACATTTTACGACAATTCAAAGACTGCCTTGGTAGGCAAGCAGTACCTTGCACTGGTGTGCAGGGTACTGCTTGATAACGGCAGCCAGGTTAACTTCATTTCGGAAAAACTGTCGAATATTCTAAATTTGAGAAAACATTCAATTGATATTTCTTTCAATGGCGTAAATCAAATGCATAAGGTACAATGTTATGTTCCTTTAAAATTTGAATCAAATTTCAATGTTTTTGGAAAAACCATTTCTTGCATTATTTTACTACGAATTACTGATTTCCTATCAACTTCACCTTTGGATTCAATGAGGTTGAACACACCTAGAAATTTTACTTTAGCAAATCCTAACGTTGACAAACCGGCTCCTATAGATTTATTGATAGGAGCTGACACATTTTGGGACATTTGGAGTATTGGTCAAGTCAAATTAGGTGACGGTCTGCCAATATTACAAAAAACAAAATTAGGTTGGTTGGTATCAGGTCCGTCAAACGAAAAATTACTCAACGCATCGCTGACACAATAAATCCTTTAGAAAGCAGATTGCTAAATTTTCACACTTGGAGGAGTATTCTAAGACACAGTATTTATCTCAAGCAGAAAATTACTGCGAAGAGAATTTCAAAAATATAATATGCCGAAATGCCTACGGTCTTTTTATTGTTATTTTTCCTTCAAAACAACAATAACCTGTACTTAGGGAATCTAGAAATATCGCGACTAATCGATGACTCTAGCTGAAGATCAGAATAATAATTCAGGTTTCTTTCTTCCCTAGAACTGCGTTTTGAAGGAGAATTCCACAACAACCAAATTACGAATAGTGTTCGACGGTTTGGCAAAAACTAAATCTGGAATCTCACTCAATAATATCAGAATGGTAGGCTCGAACAGTCAGGATAATTTGTTTTAAATATTTTCAAGATTTTGACAGCATAACTGTTTTGAGTGTGGATAGAACGAAAATGTACCGCCAGATACTTGTTAATGAGAAACAATGTAACTTTCAAAAAATACTGTGGCGTTTCAAACTTGAAAGTGAGATCGAAGTTTACGTATTGAATGATAACCATAACTTAGGGACTATTATCTTCGGCATTTCTCGCGATAAAATCACTACGAGATATTGCACATCGCCATAAAGATGATTTTCCTGCAATTTCTGATATCATCCTACATCACTTTGATGTAGACGACCTTCCTACCGAGGCTAACACTGTTGAGGAAATTGATTGCATCAAGGAAAATATGTCCAGACTTCTATTTGATTATGATTTTCCAGTTAGATAATGGATTTCGAATGCTGAAGGCATTTCTGAAAATTATCCTGGTATATTACACATAGGCAACGATCAAAGTAAAACTCTTGGATTACTTTGGAATCCAACAAATGGCTCCTTGTAATATACCATAAATATTTCCCAACATAACTCCAAAATTACCAAATGTCCAATTCTGTCTCTGCCCAAATCTTTGACTCACCCGGACTTTTGTCACCCGTTACTATAAAAGCCAAGGTCATACTCCATAAAATTTGGAAGCTCAAGTTATCTTGGGATGAATCTTTCCCTAGTGATCTGCATACAGCCTGGTCCACTTACAAATCACAACTACATCATCTAAACTCCCTTATAATACCTTGACAAGCACCATGCTATAACCCTGTTTCCGTAGAATTACATAGATTTTGTGGTGCAACTCAAACAGCATATGGTGCCTGTATTTATATTCGTAGCTGTGATTTGGGCAATTATACCTCTAATCTCTATATCCGTATTGTGCAAAGTCACGGGTAACACAGTTGAAACTTTATCCATTCCTAGATTGGAACTATCTGGAGACCCCTACTTGCTGAATTAATGGATGATATGCACCTATGCCTTCCCTAGCCCAACAATTTTCTTTATTGGTCTGATTTCAAGATATTTATTGCTTGGATTGATACACTCCATATATATTGAAGACATTTGTAGCTAATCGGGTAGCACAGATCCAGAATCTTTCGAAGCCGGAAGCATGGAAACACGTATGTACTGAGGATAATCCAGCAGATCTTTCATCCAGCAGATTGATCCCAACGGAATTAATTGAATCCGATATTTGTTTCTATGGTCCTCAATGGCTTAGCCAACAGGAATGTAATTGGCCTTCTTATGAAAAAAACTCTACTGTTGTGCCTATTTCTGAGCTTCCAGAACTTCGAAATAAATCTGCTGCATTCCTTAACATTGCTGATAACTTCAGCTCACGAACTCTTGAAATTATAAAATTCGTCTATAATGAAATTGCAGCGTATATTCGCTTACTTTCTGAGATTTCTGAATAAAATCCAACATGCGGACGTGTCTAGAGGACAAGGTAAGGTAAGAACTTGATGAAGCACTCAACTTTCTTCTTCAAATTATGCGACATCATTTTCATGACGAATATCACAAATAGTCAATTCTAAGTAAATTCAGAAAAAGGGTGAATTATTGAGCAAGCCCAAACCAATTTTATGATCAAAGCAGTAAGGTAATTGATGTTGGTGGTAGACTGAAGGAATCTCATTTCAACTTTCCGATGAAATACCCAAAAATTCTTCCTTCAAATGCCCATTTAACTATACTGATCGGTCGCCATGAACATATAAGATAACTAGATTCTGGACCCCAAGCCCTCTGTTATCGATAGAGAAAGGTTTTGGCCATTATCTGGTCCTAATGTAGCAACAAATGTTATACATGAATGCGTACGATGTTTTAGATACAAGGTAAAAAACCAATAAAATATTATGGGTAACCTTCCCCCCGCACGTATAACTCCATCACGTCCATTTTCCATAACTGGTGTAGATTACGCGGGACAGAAAGAATAGAAACTTCAAAACTTTCAAAGCATACATTGCACATTATTCGTCTGTTTTGCCACTAAGGCTATATATATACTTGGAGGTTGTCAATGACTGCACAATCGAATTTCTCTTGATGTAAAGAATTGCTTGGTACGTGGTATGTATATCTTTTTGAATTCTTCCTTGTAATTGATTAAACGTTTACCAATTAGTATGCAAATTCTTCGTTAAGCATACTTCAAATGGGGTTGAGATAGAGGAATGTATATTAGACTTTAATGGTTTATTTACAGCCTACAAATTTACAAGTTTGATTGGTTTACTCAAATTGAGGTGGTTGTTTTGGTGTAGTTTTGAATCTAATTGCGGTAAAAACACTACCTTCGCTCGTGGAATAGGTTTTCTTTTACTTCCACCGTATTCACTTTTATTGGGTTCACCTTTCACATATTACTATCTAATTACAAATAAATAATGAAGATAGCATATTCACTTCCAAGCGTTCAGTGTGTCACTGTGTTATTGAGAGAGACGTGAAATAGCGAGCGGTTTATTTTGTGCATATTGGGCAAGCGACAAAATGCGACTTTTTTGGGAATGTTGCTTCGAGGGTACTTTTTCTGCTAATTGTTTGTGAAGGGTGAGTATCGTGTGACCGTCTAGCCGAGAGGATGTCTTCAATTGTGAACCTTTCAGCTAACTGGCCGAATGAGAGAATTGGTTGGGGCTCGAAAATGTGGCCCTGGTAAATTCCGAGACGATATTCAACTGTTGTCATCTTGAAACGGCTGAAACGGTTCTAATGGGTGAAACTGTGAAGGACAAATATTTTCGGCCTTTAACAGGTTCAAAGGTTTCTAGGAAAAAAAGATACATATTTGAAAGGCCTAGATTCCTGACTCGGGAATCATGATTTTTATGTACCTACATAGTAAATTAAAAATTCTTTGATCGATGTAAATTCGAACACTTGGCACCTTTGCGTCGTTTTATGTCAAGACGAGGTAAATGCAGGGAAATCTATTCCGACAATGGCACCATATTTGTGGATGCCAATTACGAAATAAAACAATTTCTCAATTCCTCAAAACAGGATTTTTTATTATTATTAATATTATCCTGATTCTCCTAGATCTTCTGTGAAGATCCCTCAGAAGCTTTTTCAGCTTGTGTGAGTTTGGAGTTCAGTTGTGTTCTGCTTTGTTACTGCGATCTTGCGCCACTTTAGATCACAGCACTATTAATTTTTGACCCAAGAGTGAAATGGTGGCAGACACCCGTCTGACTACAAAATTTCTTTTCCACCTGAACAGGATTCAAACCCAGACCTCCCGGTCACGAGCTCTATGCTCTCCCGCTGAGCTATCTACACTCATATTTTCATGGGAATTGGTTCGTTCCTATATTCTCTTATAAACGGAGCGCAGCAGTCCCATGGAGGTCGGTGATGAATGATCTACAGTGCGTACAAAGAACACCTGATATTGCGGGAAGTTCGAGAGTGGCCCAGAACTGACATACAATATAGTGCAGTAAAAATAGATTCTGTGAACTAACTCTATGAATAGTTCTATTGTATAATGGAAAACGAGGAGAGTCGATTGATCTATATTTTTCGATCGATCCGGTTTGAAAAAGTCAATTTTTTTTAATAATTTTCTATAATTTTAGGTGGGATCTGCTTTTCGTTCAAATTCCGTCTTTGGTCATCCCTACGCGGCATACGCGTAGGGCGGTGACCGTTTGGCGAACGTGGGAAAAGTCCCGAAATTTTCATCCGCTCGTTTCGTCGTGACGGAAAGTCATCTGCGAAATATATGGGCTTTCGCGGGTAGCGGGTCTATCGGACCTTCGGTCCGAACGGGTATTTTCGCGACGGGCTTCGCCCGTCGCGAGATATATCCGTTTTTTCCGACGGTCCGAAAATTTTCGGACGGTCTCCGTACTTAACTTCGCGGATCGCCCCTATACGTACACCACAGAAACGGTTCGAGCTCGCGGTGGGCGGGGCCTGTTTGTTTACAAATGGAGTGCGCGGGAAAAGTCCCGAAATTTTCGAACTTTATCCGCTCGTATCTCGGGAACGGAGGGACATCCGGGAACGGGAACGGTACTACTGTCTGAAGGGAAGTGCGGACCTTCGGTCCGCACCGATATCCAGGCGACGGGCTTCGCCCGTCGGGATCCTATGCGTCTGGAAGTTAGCACTACGTGATGGCGATATCGATGGTTGGTTGCCATGGAAATTACTGTTTTAATATATTTATTTATTTATTTATTTAAGCATTGGGAACACAAACAGGTCGAAGACCCATGAACAGTATCCACTAATTAGGTACAATGAGATGAAAACAGAAAAAAAAAATCAAAAATCAACTAAAATATCTACACCAGACAAAAAACAAAAATGCCTCACTGCATCAAAAAATATTTCTTGAGTTGTACCTTGATGTTAGCACAATGAAATACATCGACAATACGTAGTTCATTGCAGGTTCGGAACATTCTAATTAATGGAGAGTTCTTGGAAGCATTTGTCCTTCTAAAAGGTACATGAAAAATTTCGAAAGATCTTAAATTGAAATTAGGGACATTAATCTGTACTTCCTGTAATAAATCCGGTACCTGCAACTCACCACTTACAATTTTCCTCAACATAATTACATCGCCCATCGTACGTCTATTTTGAAGAGAAATTAAATTAAAATGTTTTCTGGCCATATAATAAAAACTGACGTTATCATCTAAGACAGAGAAATTACCTTTGAAGCTTAAATATTTCAGCAATTTATTCTGTATTCTTTCGATTCTTTCTATGTAAACTTTGTACTGTGGATTCCAAATGACCGAAGCGAAATTCAATCGACTAAAAACATAAGCATAGTATATACTCAGAACCGACCTGATGCCCCTGAAGACCCTACAACTCCTAAACAAAAATCCCAACATTCTACTCGCGGAATTGACAATACCATCAATATGGAATGCGAAAGTTAATTTCCCATCCAGAACAACGCCTAAATCCCTGATGTTATCACCTCTCTCCAATGTCGATTGATCAATGCTATAGTGAAACAGAATTGGAGCCTTATTACGTGTAAATGTAATTGTCCTACATTTAGAAATATTCAAAAATAAATTCCTTGTACGACAAAACTCCGAGAATTTTTCCAACTCTCCTTGTACGATCTTACAATCCTCGATAGACCTAATGGTGTAAAAAATTTTTAAATCGTCCGCATAAAGGAGCACTTTACATCTCTGAAAGGCGGAAATAATATCATTGATATAGATCAAGAAAAATAAGGGCCCAAGGTGGGAGCCTTGAGGCACACCAGATGGACATGTGAACTCATCTGACCTACATCCCTCCACAGAAATGTACTGCACCCTACCAGTCATGTATGATTCGCACCAGCGCAAAAGACCACCCCCCACACCGACCCCAGAAAGACGATGACTGAGGATTCTATGCGAAATTTTATAAAATGCTTTACTGAAGTCGGTGTATACAGCGTCAACCTGCACCCGCTTGTCCATCGCCTCTTCCAAATAGGTCACAAATAATAAAAGGTTAGTCTCTATGGACTTGCCCTTTAAAAATCCGTGCTGTTCTGGAATGATCTGATTTTTCACCAAATTATATAAATGATCGTAAACAAGTTTTTCAAAAAGCTTAGAAAAAGCACACAATTTACTGATGGGGCGGTAGTTTTCAACAACAGATTTATCACCTCCTTTGAAGACCGGGACAACAGACGCAATCTTCCAGCGCTGAGGATATTTCCCAATGCGGAGGGATAGGTTGAAGATATGCTCAAGTGGAAGGCATAAAGCAGGACAATGGCGTACAAAATATGATGGAATGCCATCCGAGCCGGCACCCTTACTTTGATTCAGAGACCTTATAGATTTCTCGATTTCCCTAGCAGTTATGACAATTTTAGAGAGGTACGCAGGTGAATCAGTTACAGTAGAAACTAAATTATTCGTCGAGTTTAATGGATCAACAAAAACACTATGGAAGTACTGAGCAAAACTCCCACAAATTTCCTGCTTACCCGTACTAACTTCATCCTTGTATATCATTGAAGAGGGAAGTCCACTATTTTTACTCTTGACTGATGCAACATTGAAAAAAAGCTTAGGATTATTGGTCAGTTCGCTTTCAACGAATCTAATATAGTTGGAATAATCACATTTGATCATGATCTTTGACAATGCTCTGAGACGCCGAAACTCAAGTAAATCTCTTGTGTTATTATAGATTTTCAATTTTTTATGAATTTTGTCCTTCTTTTTCACTAATTTAATGGTCTGTTTAGAAAAATATGATGGAAACCTAGAGTTGATGTGCTTTTTAGGAACAAATTCTTCGATAAGACCATCAACTATGCCATAAAATAAGTTCAGATCAGTGTCAACGTCACCACCACAAAGCAATTCAGACCATGGTACGGAAGACAGTTCATTGTTTATGCTATCGTAATTGCCTTTTCTAAAATTGTAGGTACAAGTGCTTGATTTTGTGAGATATTTGATATTTAATTTTAGCATAAATTCTAATGAAGGATGATGTGTGTCTTCTCCCACCAATGGACTGTTACATGAAGTAACCCGAGACAAATGAAACTGATTACATAGGATCAAGTCAAGAATTCTCTGATTTCTGTTAACAACACTATTGAACTGCATCATCTCACATACAGAGAGAGCATCTATGAGATCAGAATATTTTGCCTCTACATTATTTGGTTCAAAATATGAATTATTGGCATCTGGGTTACCTATCCATTTAATGGAGGAACAGTTGAAATCTCCGCACATAATAATCAGATCACGTTCTATATTATTCTTCAGAACACTCAATCTTGAAGAAAAACTAGCACTAGCCACATCATCTCCAGGGGGCAGGTAGACACAGCACAAAAAAATTTTCGTGGAACCAATCGTTATCTTAACCCATAGATCCTCGGCATCACTCTGGAATTGGGGAACCAAAGAGGCACCAAGCATATTCTTCACGGCGATTAAAACACCTCCGCCCGTTTTTTTATCACTGATGGTGGTTTCTCGGTCACGGCGGAATACTGAATATACTTCAGTATCGACAAGTTCGGAATCAAACACAGAACTATTTAGCCATGATTCTGTTATGAATATGATGTCATGAGTATTGCAAGAGATATTTCCTTTAAATTCATGAAGTTTAGTTTTTAAACCTCTAACATTCTGATAAAAAATGTGAAGTCCCATCAAGATCAGACAAATCAATATTCACCGTACAAAAGAAAACAATAAAGAAGATGTTAATTCATCTTAGAGATATCAATTTCACTAGATATTTGAATTGTTCTGCTTTTTTCATCCTTGCGTACAAGGATGTTACCATTCTGAACCCAAACGAATTTATACTTTCCTTCTTTAGCTGCATCGCGAACTCTTTTATGCAAAATCTTATTCGCAGTGGTGAGGTGTTCATTGACGAAGAACTTATTGGAAATTCCATCGATACTCAAAGATCGACTATTCGATTGGGCACGTTTATTCTTCGCTTTGGCAAGGAACTCATCTCTATCCAGCTTAGATACAAACTTAACAACAATAGGTTTGTGTTTTAGAGGTACCCTAGTAGGCACTCTTATGATGTTATCGATCTTTTCTCTCTTCGACGAGTGACCAAGATAGTTTCCAATGCTATCAACTATTCGGAATAAGTTTTCATCCTTACTTTCCGGGATATCATGAATTTCAACACTGTTAGATCTCGTATACTGTTCCATGGCATTCAGTTTAAAATTTAGAGAGGTCACCTGATCTTTAAGTTGTTTGTTTTCCGACCTCAAATCTTCCGTAAGCTTTTGCAAACCCTTAAGATTCCTCACCAAGTCCTCGAAATCGGAAATTTTATCAGAACAGAAATCGACGCTCCTCCTCATCTCCCGAATCTCACTCCGCAACAGCTCTAGTTCAGTGTTAACGGAAGAAACGCGACGACCACCGCCAGCACCGTCCTCAGCATCATCTCCGTCATCGTCCCGAGAAAGAGACGCCGCTACGTCCGCCGCGACTACAGCCCGCGATCGAGTATTGCGACTCGGTGCGGGCGAATCTATACGGCAACCGCCGCAGAGCCATCGACCCCCAGGTAACGTATCGATGATTGATAGTTGCTGTTTATTTACATCGCAACATACGGAATTGGCATGATAATATCGCTAGCAAGTACCACATGGAAGACCTGGGAACTTCTTTGATAGAATTTTAATACAAGAAACGCACTGTTTACTCATTTTTGAGCGAATATTGTCGCAATCAAGACTAGCCCGCAAAAAGTAGAGGTATACAAATTGCCTATAACCTGGTTTCGAAAATTAAATCGGTTGATTTCCACTGATTTTCACCTATTAACTCGGGAGTCAAAAATCGCGATATAACCTCGTGAAACTTGACACATATCCGAATATATAGTGTAAGGATAAGGATAAGGAATATAGTGTAAGGATAAATTAGTAAATTTGACATTAGACAATTCTATCAACTGAAGTTAGAATTGGTGTCAGGTGGGCGATTTTTGTGTTCGAACTGAATGTTAATTAAATTGTGGGCACTATGGTGGACATTTTTGTGGATAAATTTGAATGCCAATAACGAGATTACAGTCGGGAGAAATGTATCAGTCAAACTTGGGATTTTTCAAACAACTGACTATGAAAATGAAGCAGAACGGTAAGTCCATGGAGAAGAATAGTAGGGCCATGGAAAATAAATTTGGGGAAAACAGTAAGAACGGACAATAGCAAGCGAAGATATTCCAAAGCACGGAAAGTTGAAAATTCTAATGGAAACTGGGGAAATCTCATTTGAACATCAAGTGCTGGTGGCAGATATCACAAAAGAAATAATCTTGGGAATCGATGTAATAAAAAAGTACGGTTTCCAGATGCACACTGTTGAGTTCGATAATATAGTTGATTTGAATAACGTCATGGTGGATAGAGAGGCAGGCAGGTGCTTTATGACGATTTTTCATCCGAATATAAGGAGTATGAAAAAAATTTTTGATGAACTTAACATAATTCTTAGTCAGTTAGCTCTAGAATTC
The DNA here is from genome assembly GCA_034642435.1 of Megalocaria dilatata. NCBI lineage: Eukaryota > Metazoa > Arthropoda > Insecta > Coleoptera > Coccinellidae > Megalocaria > Megalocaria dilatata. The sequence goes on along the minus strand of CM067857.1, from coordinate 69,823,836 downwards.
GACATAATTGTGTTGACGGAAACATTTGATGTATGCGACTACAGAGACATCTTCATAATAGTTGGTTATCGAATGATATACAGCGAACGTAAGCACAATAAAAATGATGGCGTCGTTGTTTTTGTTAGGGACCAAATTGAATTTAAGCATGAATTGACATACATTCTGTCAAGAAAGTACCGGGAATTATCGATTTAAATCTGGCGGGGCAATGAGGCAGGTAAACATTTTTTTCCTAGGTTGGTACCACTGTCCTTAATTACTATGCCAAGCTTGAGCGGGATCTGTCAACTAGTGTGTTTGCAACAGCTGATTAAGTCAGTCGATGTCAGAGTGCGTGCCGATTTTTACTATGGGTGATTACGTTGAGCAAAGAATTTGTTTACAGTTTTGTGTTGCAAATGAATTTTCGTGTGCCGATGCATTGAAAATGTTGCAAAAGGCCTTTGGTGATAATGCTCTATCGAAAACTCGTGCATATCAGTGGTACAGAGCCTTCAAGGACGGTCGTGAAGTGGTCGCCCATCGACGGCTTCGATCGAAGATAACGTCGATAAAATTAAGGAAAGGGTGTTGGAAAACCGTCGTACCAGCTTGAGAGAGATAGCACATGATCTTAAGATATCCCACGAGTCCACACGTACGATTTTGATTGATATTTTGGGCATGAGAAAGGTGGCCGCACGACTCGTACCGAACGACCTGAATTTTCTTCAAAAACGTCATCGCGAACAGGTTGCTTCAGACATGCTGGATCGCTGTAATTCCGATTCTACATTCATGGAACGCATTATAACTGGTGATGAGACCTGGGTCTACGAGTACGATATGCAAACAAGCCAGAAATCATCGGAATGGGTGGCAAAAAATGAGCCGAAACCGAAAAAACCACGCCAAAGCCGCTCGAAAATGAAGGTGATGCTCATTGTTTTCTTCGATATCCGTGGCGTGGTGTACTACGAATTCGTTCCAGAGGGTCAGACGGTAAACAAGGAGTATTACCTAGGCGTTATGAAACGTTTGCGTGAGCGTATCCGTAAGAAGCGGCCAAATTTGTGGGCGAACAACTCATGGATTTTGCATGACGATAACGCGCCTTCTCACCGAGCTACGATTGTGACTGACTTTCTCGCCAAAAACTCAACAAACGTGCTTCAGCAACCACCGTATTCGCCGGATTTGGCTCCCTGCGACTTTTTCCTCTTCCCAAAACTAAAATTGTCCCTTCGTGGCACCCGTTTTGAGTCGATTGAAGCCATAAAACAAAATTCGGCGCGAGAGCTAAAGTCCATCCCGGAAAGCGCCTATAAAAAATGTTTCGATAATTGGAAGTGCCGTTGGAATAGATGTATTGGAGCAAATGGAGGCTATTTTGAAGGCGACCCAATAAATTTTGACGATTAAATGTAAAAATGTTGTTTTAATTGAAAATTCCCGGTACTTTCTTGACAGAGTAGTACATAGACAGATGCAGAGCAATACAGCTCAGAATAACTCTTGGGAAGGTAACAAATCTGGTGACATCGCTGTACAGACCTCCATCCACAAGACCAGAAGATTTTGTAGAGAACCTTGAAGATTACCTGGAAAAAACAAAAAATGTTAATGTTAACCATCATGTTATTGTAGGTGATATACATTTGGACATACAAGTAGAAAAGGAAGTGGTTTCAACGTATAGGGACTGTCTGAGCGAATATAATTTTATGTCCATGATCAATAGATCCACAAGAGTACAGGGCGAATCAGAAATATGCATCGACCATATGTTCCTAAGATCTCGGAAAAATATTCATGAAACATGCATTTCCGCAGTTTTCGAGGCAGGCATTACCGATCATAAGTGCACTTATATTGGGAATTCCCACTGAACACGAAAGCAGAGTAGGTGGAGAGAATAGGACAAGGAGCTATATAAATTACGACAACCTTAAACGAAATATACGAGAATATGATTGGACATTGTACTACACCTTAGAGAGTACAGATAAGTAGGTCGATTGCTTGACGGATACATTCAAAGGTATGATGAAACGAAACAAAACAACCTTAAAAATGAGATGAATAGAACAAAGGAGATAGAAATGAATACCTGATGGGCTGGTTATATCTATATATCGTAAAAACGTATTATACCGTGAGTACAGGAAGATTCTCAAAACGAGGCGAAGAAGATAACTCACCTTAATTACAGAACCCACACCACCAAATTGATAAGGATGGCAAAACGGATGAACTATCAGAGAAAAATTCGAAGAAGTCAAAATAGGTCGAAGTAACTGTGTGAAATAGTAACCGAATACAACGCTTCCGAGAAGGATAGTTCACTAAAAAAAAATTTCATGTGGGGGTGGAATTAAGGCTAACGATAACAAAAAAAAAGGCAGAAATATTCAATTCACATTTTACGAATATAGGTGGGAGTTACGCAGAAAAAATAAACAAGCCCCCTACTCCAAGACCCAAAAAAAAACGTTTATAAAAACTCTTTTTTTCTAAGTCAGGTCGAACAGAAGGAAATTTCAGATATAATCGATTCCCTCAAATGTGGAAAATCCCCTGGATTTGATGGCATCAGAGCTGAGCATCTGAAAAAAACATCTAAAGAAATTACACCTCTATTGACAGCTTTAATGAGTAGAATATTTAATACGTGCCAATGTCCGAAGGTATTCAAGACGTCCCTGGTTACCCCTATATTGAAAAAAGGTGATCCTGAGTTGGTAGATAACTACAGGGCAATATCACTGATAACAAATTTCACCAAGATTTTTGAGAAGCTGCTGCGGTCTAGACTTATGACATTTGTTGAGAAGTACAATCTTATATCTAATAGGCAGTATGGTTTCAGGCGGGGTTTATCAACAAGTGATGCGATAGCTGCTCTGACTGGCGAACTATACGAACACGTGGATCATGAAAGGCCAGCTTTATGTTTATATTTAGATCTAGGCAAGATTTTCGATACCGTTGACCACACTCAATTACTAGACGTCCTGAGTTGCTCCAGTATTAGAGGTAAACCCCAGAAGCTTTTCGAAAGCTACCTGAAAGACCGTGGACAAGCAGTGAGAGTTAACAATGTTCTGAGCACAGAATTAAAAGTGAATTATGGTATACCACAAGGTACGGTATTGTTTCCCTGTATGTGAACGATCTCCTCACCTTGAGGTTTGAAGGGACTGTTTTCAGTTTCGCTGACTTCGCAACTTTGCCAAAACCCATTTTATGCCATTTGCGAGTTAGGAAAACCGATGGCCAAATTATAATGAATTGATAATTAATAATTGTGGAAAAACAATGAAGATCACCAGAGCAGACATTAAGTATCTGGGTGTCACAATAGATCCCCATCTGAGATGGGATGCCCATGTTCAGAAGGTTTCGGAAACACTCAGATATATGTTGTATAAATGTAAATATTTGAGATCTTTTCTCGGTACTACCTACCTCAGAGTGATATACTTTGCCTTGGTCCAGTCTCGACTACAGTATGCCATTCTCAGTTGGGGTGGTTTGCTTGACACACTCACCTTAAAAAGATGAAAATATTACAGAGGAAAATACTGAAAATTATGTACAGCAAAAAAAAAGACTATCCATCGGATTATATTTATGGGGATTCATTAGTTCTGGACATACGGCAACTGTACATGTTTGATATTGTATTATTTATATACAAAAATAAAATAACTTTCCGAGATTTAGAACATGTTTATCATACCAGGAATAAGGCTAAGGGAAATGTACAGGTCACTACTCCAAGGAAAAATATTGGGCAACACACTCATAACTCAGTAGTAAAATATTGAATTGTATCAGTCCTTACTTGGTGAAAATCCATATTAAATAATTTGAAATAAGGTTATTCTGATTTTCACAAATTTTTATTGTTAAACTCACAACAATTGTTTCGCTATCACAGTAGCATCATCAGGCAAGATCACATTTTGAATAACTATTCATTTGAATAATAATTGCTTTTATTATTCATATGAATAATAAAAGCAATTCTACATATTCCAACCATTTGTTAGAAACAGGACATACTTTCCATCATAACTTTGAAATTCTACATATAGAAAGCAAAAGTTATGCCTTAAATCTGTTAGAATCCCTAGAGATAAATAAACATAATAAAATTGGAATATTACTTAACGAACAAATACATTTAAATAGCTCAGCTCTGTTAAATATATTCAGATAAGCTGGAATTTGCAGGGACCCTTTTTTGGGTTTTAGTGCCCAATAAAAATTTATTGTAGTTACTGTAATATAAATAGCCACGGATTTCGGAAAGAAGCTTAGTTATTCAAAATGTGATCTTGCCTGATGATGCTACTGTGATAGCGAAACAATTATTGTGAGTTTAACAATAAAAATTTGTGAAAATCAGAATAACCTTATTTCAAATTATCAGTAGTAAAATATTCAACGATTTACCTGAGATATATAAAATGTATATACGACGAATAAACAACATTAACCTTCTACGGAAAATTTTCAGAAGGTACATGCTTGAGCTGGACCGAAATGTTGTTCACGAAATAATTCTCAATAATAATATGTAACCTAGCTGCAGTGTGTCTTTCTGTTTCTGGATCAGCCACGAATGAGCTTGCTAAAGGATTAGTTGCGTCTGATCGGTTTTATGGGCTTCGATTTTTCGAATTTGTTTTTAGTGTTAGTATTTATTTCATGTACACATATTATTGCAGAATATTTCAATGGCAGATGAATACCTACTTGGGTTTTAGTAGGGAACTTATGTTTGTTTGTTTGAGATTTTATACATATGTGTGTATATTGCTTCATGTATTGTGTGTTTATATATATATTCAAAAATAAACATTATTATCATTATTATTATTATATGAAGAATGATGTCATGAGAACTGGTAATGTAGAGATTCCATTCTGCCAATGTGAAGAAATCACAGTTCAGGCCTTTTTTTAATTTTAACTCAGGATATAATCCTACCTGGATAGGCAGGAAGTTCAGTAAAGGGATATCTGGATGGAGAACTCCAGAATGGCTGTACTCGACTCATTGAACCCGACTGCACCAATAACCCCGGAAAAGTGCTTCTGGTAGGCAAAACCCTCGTGAAAACAAAAAACGAGATAGACAATTTGGTATCAAGAAGACAATAGAATAGATCAGAGTACGATTCTACTGGGTCAATTGTAAGGACGATGTAAAGGAATGGTGCCGGAAGTAGAAGTTATGCGCCAACCAACGGACCAAGAGGAAGACGTAGAGGGGGGGAGGCAACTAACGAACATCGTCACGGCACAAGCGGCTAGAGATGCAAAAAAGTGAGTCTGGAAAAGGTGATTGATGTCTATATCAGAGAAAAGGTACTAATTGGCAGTCCCCCTACTTCTCATGAATACGCCTACCAGGCCGGAAAATCAGCAGAAATTGCATTACACAATTTGGTCGGAAAATTAAACCAATCTCTGATAATCGAGATATAGCACTAACAGTGTTTCTCGACATTGAAGGTGCTTTTAGCAATACGCTGAGGCTATCTCCGCGAGAGGAATCGATCCGCTGATTCGTAGATGGATAGAGGCAATGCTATGCGGTAGAATTAATATGGGGTAAAGTCTTCGAGTTTAAGGTTGCGAAGGGTTGCCGCAGAGGGGTATTCTCTCACCCTTATTGTGGACCCTTCTCATCGATGAACTGCTAGCGATTATATCGCTGTGGGGCGTCAATGTTCAGGCATTTACTGATGACCTGGCAATCATAGTGAAAGGTAAATCGAAGGTGACGGTATCGGGCGTTCTTCAAGAGATACTGGACACTGGATAAATAGTATATAAGGGAAGAGATGTCTCTTAACCCACAAAAGGTAGTTATAGTACCATACACCAAGACACGAAACCTGGATTGATTAGAACCGCGCACAATCAGTGGTAAAACAATACAATTCTTGTATGAGGCTAAATACATGGAAATAGTCCGGAATAAAACTTTCATTTGAAATGCACACCTAGACAAAGTGTGTCATAAAGCCAGAATGGGATTTTGGACCTGCAAACGAATGCATGGAATGCGTGGTGGAACCACGCTACAGCGATCAACAAACGATTGGCCAACATAAGCTCACTCCACTAGAGAGACAGGCTTGCCTTGCAATTACATGTGCGTTTCGTACCACACCCATGGTAGCCCTAAATTTCTACTAAATCTACCACCCATGCACCTGTTTGTGCAAAGAGAGGAGGGATGGACCACGTACAAACTACATCAACTGGCGATTGGCAGGCCGGAGCCAATAGTGATGGGAGGCTAAGGCTGCTGGACGAGCTTCTAACTAACGATGCCCTCGGATCTAATATCAAAAGTCACGAGCCAAGAACGGTATTTCAATGTAAATGTCCCCAGCCGAGACGAATGGACCCAGCATGCTGATGTGCTAATGAGGACCGACCTTGGCTTGTTCACAAACGTCTCACCAACGACAAATGGAACGGAAGCGGGAGACTATGGGAGTAAACCGAGAGTCAGCATATCACTGAGTCTCGATCAATATGCTACCATATTCCAGGCAGAACTACTTGTGATTGAGACCGCGGCGGATCTGCTGATTAAACGGCAAATCCACCGCGGCAAAATCAAAATATTTAGCGATAGTCAGTCAGCACTGAGAGCTCTAGAATCCAGCTGTTGTGCATCGAAAACAGTCTGGAGTTGCCCCACGGCTCCGTATGTATAACATAATCACTCTTGTTCGGATACCGAGCCACTCAAACTATTTGGGTAACGAAGAGGCAGATCTGATGGCGTTTGCTCGAGCCGCGATGCCTCTGGTAGGCCCGGAACCATTCATGGAAATACCACATGACGTGGCTAAGCAGCCAATAACAGGCAGAATGAACTCTAGACTGAAGTATTTCTGGCTGAGCCATCCTGGCCTGAAACATTTCAAGGAAAAGCTTCGAACCAAAAGATGGCAGACCTTACGCTAGGTCTGGACAAAACCAAACTTGTCGGGATTATGACATATTGTGACTTTAATAACGCTCCAGTGTTGATTTGAATTCAAATCGCTAAAAATACTCTAATAATGTGATTTAACTATGACCATTAAGAAGTTTGGATTTTTCGCAATGAAAGTCGAAGCTGTTATCGCATGCTCTGTAGAGTTGCATTGTTTTCAAGAAGCGTAGAATTTCACAGATATCTTTTTTTCGTATTGTGAGGTTATACGAAAACACATATTGTGGTATTAATAAGGAATTAACGTACTTAATCCATGAAAATCATGGATTATTGAATTTTTATTGTTTCTTATAAGACGTGTAATCAGAAGCCAGTAAGTACTACGTAGATCCCTATCAATATTTTCTGCTTTTATGAATGCCAATTATTATTTTTGATTTATTTCATTTTCTGCAGGTAGCACAAGAAGGTTTCTTTATACGATATTATGCATTTAATTTCCCTTCTCATGCTCATGATCGAATAACGTGCCCTTATTTCTGTGTTCTGGATATTTCATCTCATGTTTATGACCTTGTAAATGAATTTAATAATATCTAAAGTCACTGGGAGTGAGTTCACGTGTTACAGGCACTCTCTTATAAATTTGAAATTTACAGTCTTAGTACCGGAGATCTTAATACCGGATGGTCTTAGTACCGGTTGATCTTAGTACCCGAAGATCTTATAACTGAACAATCGTGCTGGGGTGCCTTTTGAGGATTATCTTAACACCAGACATTCTTCCATTTGACGGATTCAGAGTATATTACCGAACCATCTTAATTCTGGATGCTCTACTGGTCATTTGGAACAAATTGAGACTGAAGACCTACGGACTAAATGAAGAATAGCAATTATCCTTTTAGAAAGCAATATCACTCCGACATCTTGAAAAACAATATTCCAGGAGAACCTCAAAGATAAGTCCTTATGTAATTATGTAAATCTCGGACCTCAAGCTAACTGTATTATATTCTTGATAAGAGTAATTCTTTTAATTGTAACGTTGAAATAAATACATAGAGAGTAAGAGTTTGCATTGTCACTATCAGATTGAGAATTTGGAATTCATTCAGGAAGTTTTATTTATCTTTTCATTGGTGCACTATGAGGCATTTTACGAAATAGGATATTTCATCTGCTGACGGACAAAATGGCTAACTCAAGCTGAAGCGTTTCAAACTCATTTCCTTTTATCTTTTTATCATAGCCTTCGCTGTAGTGGGTTAGCGATTTTGGTTTCACTGGCGCCCAACGTGGGGCCCGAGTAAAATTTTTCCTGATTAGCTTTCTGTTGTCTTACTGGTGGTGAGAGTGATTTCATCGTGGGTTTGAGTTCCGAGATTGCATGTTTGATATTTGAACTATGTTTCTTATCATCTTATCTCATTTATCTGAATGATTTAATCATGAATCCCATTAACTTGAAATCTCACGAGTTGAGTTATGAACTAAATATACTGATAGGCAAAGGGAAATCAATAACTGTAGATGAGAAAAGTAAGCTTTTGAGGGGCTTACTTGTTCAGTAAAGGGTGATCGTAGTTTTACAGAATTAAGTGATCATGAGTAGTCGTATTTTTTTTATATACCTTGATTTACCTTTTCCCTTTTCTATCGCAAAGTAAGAATCTGTCTTGTTGGGACAAATTTTTTTTAAATTTTATTTATATGGCAATTTTTTATCGTATCTGTACCTTCTATTGGCCAAAAGTCGCTTTACCTTACCACTTTGCCGGTGATTTTCTGAATTCTGCAACTATCTTTTTCCACTGTAGGTGATATATCTTTTGCAATAGTTCAAATGATTCTCACAATTTTGAAGGTTGCCGATTAATTTTTTTTAACTTTATAGCCACTATGCAGTACCTACCTTAATTGGAAATTTTAGCATAGTTGACAGTTTACTCATAAATTTCATTAAATCTTTGAGTCCTGTAAAGATTCTTTGCATTCTTTTTTCCCTCTTGGGATGCAGTTATGATTTGCACCGTCAGGCGGATACTTCCTATATTAACTATTCTCTTTCTCTTTATTATATTGATTATACCTTCCATATTACCTATTCCTATTATCCAACCCTATTATCTATCCCTATTATCTATTCCTATTACTTATCTCTAATTACTATTTTTACTACCTTATAACGAACCTATGTCCCGATTTCTAATCACTGGCGCCCAAACCTATCATTCCTTTTTTATATATTTCCGAGATTTTGAGCTGTTTCTCTAATTTATTATTTTCTTTCATTATTTTCGAATATTGGGAATCACTCCATAGGAGAGGCTGGGTTGGGAAGTAATCTCTTGATATTGTTAATTAGATCATCCACACAAACACATTTAACATCTTCAGTGTAATAAATAATCTTATAATAATTTTTTACACCTATGAAAAGGAAAGATAGGTATGAGCGCCAGTGATTATAAATCGCGAAGTAGGTTCGTAGGTACAAGAAATATTAAAACGAGATAGGTAATAGGAATAGTTAATATGAACAGGTAAATCAATGGGTAATAGCAAAGGGCAAGAGAATAGTTAACATAGGAAGTATCCGCCTGGTACAAATAATAACTGCATCCGTTAAGACACAAAAGGAAAAAAATAATGCAAAGAATCTCTACGAGACTCACAGATTCAATAAAAATTCAAAGTGAACTGCGACCTGAAAAAGGATAGTTTCAGAATTCAGGAAATCACCGCCAATTTCATAAAGTGAAAAGATAAAGCGACATTTACGCAAAAGAGCGTACAGATACGATAAAAAAATTGCCATATAAATAAAAGAAAGGAAATATATTTGTACCAACAAAACAGACACTTACTTTGCGATAGGAAAGTGAAAAGATATTAGGTTAATTCAGATATATAAAAAAACACGACTAATCATCATTACTTAATTCTATAAAACTACGATCACCCTTTTTCGGAGCAAGTAAGCCCCTCAAAAGCTTACATTTCTCATCTACAGTTGTTGGTATCTCTCTGCCTATCCGTATATTCAGTTCATCATACTTGTGAGACTAAGTTATTGGAATACATGATTCAATTATTCGGATAAATGAGATAAGATAATAATAAGATAAAAGTTGAAAGATAGTTAAATATCAAACATGCAATCTCAGAACTCAGACCCACGATCAAATCACTCTGACTACCAGAAAGACAACAGACAACAAATAAATCAAAAATAATAATTGGCATTCATAAAAGCAGAAAATATTGATCGGGATTTACGTATTACTTACGGCCTTCCGATTAGACGTCTTATAAGAAACTATGAAAATTCAATATTCCACGATTTTCATGGATTAGCTACGTTAATTCGATAATGTTACCACAATGTGTGACTTCGTGTAACCTCACAATAAGAAAGAAAGAAATCTGGGAAATTCTACGCTCCTTGAAAACAATGCAACTCTACAGCGCATGCGATAACGGAGTCGATGTTCATCGGAAACTCCAAACTTCTTAATGGTCTTAGTTTAATCACATTAATGGAGCATTTTTAGCGATTGAAATTCAAATCAACTGTGGAGCGTTTTTCAACGTTACAAGGTTACTGCAGGCTGTGGACATTACTCAATCAGAAAACGTGTTTTGGAGAAACTGTGTCACTTCTTGTGAGTTATGACTTCGGCAACTATCCTGTGGATACCAAATGTCCTCAAAATTGATAGGAATTTGACGAACTGTCGAAATAATTCGAGCTTGTGAAAGCTCTGAATTATTGGCAGAATTTAGGTTTCCGTCGATAAAAAAGAAACTAATGGTGAAATCTCCTGAAAAGCCTGTCCAAACATTGAGCTTTTTATGATACTGAGTTTTGATGGAAATACTCCGGTACTAATTGTCTCGTACAACGAGTGGGTTATGTTTATTTCTCAAATAGAATGATGATTCATCAGTGAGAAATACATTTTTCAAAAAAGAACTATTTTTATTTTAATTAAAAAAATGTATATATGACAGTAATTTATTTCCACAAAAATATTTGTACTAATACAACAATTGTTTCACCACGATGTGGCTTCTTCAGGTATTACATTGTACTTTCTGATGGTATTGAGTGTAACCGAGTTTATATACATTTTTAGGTACGTGACCAAATAATAGAAGCACAAGTCATAAAAACTCTAATTGTTTATTGGAGTTTGCCGCTAAAAATGCCATTAAGGAAAAATATTCAGTAATGGAGAATGATCGACATCTGCTTGTTCGTTCAAAAGGATTTTACGGGCATTATACCTGTTGATTTCAAGAAATTCTAAAAGTGTAAATTTAGAACTTTTGCTTTCAACGTGGATAATTTCATAATTATTGTTGAAATTATGCCTGAATTCCTTAAGATGATTAGCATATGTCGAATGTACAGAATTGTATATATAACCCCTTTGGTGTTCTTGGATACGTTTCTTGAATGATCTACCAGTCTGGCCAATGTATACTAAAGGGCAATCTTTGCAAGTTAACTTGTAGACTCTGGATTTATTTTCTTTATTTGTACGATCTTTATTGTTTTTTATGTAGGTACTAAGGTTATTAATTGTCTTAAAAGCCGCGTTATAATTGAAACAACTTTTGAAATATTTAGCAATATTTTCAGATAATCCATTGACATAAGACAACGAAAAATATTTCTGTGTATTGTCCTCTTTTATGATTGGGTACACGAGATTTAATGCCATTTTCTTTTGTTTATTGGATACCATTTTGTCTATAAGAAAGGGATTGTAACCGTTGTTTGATGCTATTTGTTTAATAATATTTAATTCTTTCATAAAGTTTTCTGAATTTAAAGGGACATTCAATAATCTATGAATAAAACTATTATATGCTGACATCTTTTGGTTAGTGGGGTGGTTTGAAGTTTTATGTATTGTGATGTCTGTATGTGTTGGTTTGTGAAAAATACTGAAATCATGTAAATTATTTAATCTTGTTATAGCGAGTTCAAGAAAATTAATACTTTGATTCTTTTCTTCTTCGATTGTGAATTTGATTTTTGGGTGGAGTTTATTAATGAAATTCGTGAAGATATGTAGTTGTCAGTCGGTGCCTTTGAAACAACAAAAAATGTCATCTACATATCTGTACCAATGAAGAAAATATTTGCTTATAGGATTCAGGTGTATTTTTGATTCCAGATCGTCCATGAATATTTCAGCTAAAATTGAACTGAATGGATTTCCCATTATTAAACCATTGTCAGAAATATAGACGGTTCCGTTAAATTGAATTTAACGGAATTTAACGGAACCGTCTATATTTCTGACAATGGTTTAATAATGGAAAATCCACTCAGTTCAATTTTAGCTGAAATATTCATGGATGATCTGGAATCAAAAATATACCTGAATCCTATAAGTAAATATTTTCTTTATTGGTACAGATATGTAGATGACATTTTTTGTTGTTTCAAAGGCACCGACCGACAACTACATATCTTCACGAATTTCATTTACTCCACCCAAAAATCAAATTCACAATCGAAGAAGAAAAGAATCAAAGTATTAATTTTCTTGACCTCACTATAACAAGATTAAATAATTTACATGATTTTAGTATTTTTCACAAACCAACACATACAGACATCACAATACATAAAACTTCAAACCACCCCACTAACCAAAAGATGTCAGCATATAATAGTTTTATTCATAGATTATTGAATGTCCCTTTAAATTCAGAAAACTTTATGAAAGAATTAAATATTATTAAACAAATAGCATCAAACAACGGTTACAATCCCTTTCTTATAGACAAAATGGTATCCAATAAACAAAAGAAAATGGCATTAAATCTCGTGTACCCAATCATAAAAGAGGACAATACACAGAAATATTTTTCGTTGTCTTATGTCAATGGATTATCTGAAAATATTGCTAAATATTTCAAAAGTTGTTTCAATTATAACGCGGCTTTTAAGACAATTAATAACCTTAGTACCTACATAAAAAACAATAAAGATCGTACAAATAAAGAAAATAAATCCGGAGTCTACAAGTTGACTTGCAAAGATTGCCCTTTAGTATACATTGGCCAGACTGGTAGATCATTCAAGAAACGTATCCAAGAACACCAAAGGGGTTATATATACAATTCTGTACATTCGACATATGCTAATCATCTTAAGGAATTCAGGCATAATTTCAACAATAATTATGAAATTATCCACGTTGAAAGCAAAAGTTCTAAATTAACACTTTTAGAAGTTCTTGAAATCAACAGGTATAATGCCCGTAAAATCCTTTTGAACGAACAAGCAGATGTCGATCATTCTCCATTACTGAATATTTTTCCTTAATGGCATTTTTAGCGGCAAACTCCAATAAACAATTAGAGTTTTTATGACTTGTGCTTCTATTATTTGGTCACGTACCTAAAAATGTATATAAACTCGGTTACACTCAATACCATCAGACAGTACAATGTAATACCTGAAGAAGCCACATCGTGGTGAAACAATTGTTGTATTAGTACAAATATTTTTGTGGAGATAAATTACTGTCATATATACATTTTTTTAATTAAAATGAGTTTCCACCAAGTGAAGACCGAATCTATCAAATATTTATTTTTATTTTGTTTTCCCTTATCGTTTCACAAAATTCCGTCCATCTGATTTGGTCCTGAGGAGAATTTCTTGTGTAGCTTGCACACTATAGCAACGATATTTGTTCCTTTTCAAATATTCTGAACAGTTCTCTCACTCAGATCAATTTGATCTGCAATTTGGCGGCTCGAACAAGGTTCGCTGGCTTAAACAGCGGCACACATATCAATGTCTCTATTCATTCGAACTTCACTTATTGTTTTTGGTGTTTTATCAATATTCTTGCATTTTCTGCAGTTCAGAACATATTCACATTTGCTCATGTAAATATAATTCGAAAAATTGTAGATTGTGGAGGATTTGTTCTATTTTCGAAAACAACAACATATAAATGTATTGTCTCCTGAATCGAGTGAGCGCCAAAATACCACTTCAAAATTTGTTTTTTTTTCTTCATTTGAATACATTTTCAACTTCGTAAGAATCTTTTTTAATTTCAAATGTTATGGACTTACATAATCAACACTAGACTTGGATCTGAATGATGTAACCGCGTCGGTGCAAAGTGAAGAATTCTCCTTCGTTCTAGGCAGTCGGAAAGAGTAGGGAGAGATTCAAGTAGCATTTTAATCCATTTTAATATTCGTCATCATTTATAACACATAATTAATTCATGTTAATGCATGGTAAAACCTACATTTAGCAAATGATTTTCGTTACATGTATTTTTTCATTCACACTATTCATTGAAGATTGATAGAAATATATGTTATAAATCTTCTCTTTCGGATGTCAGTACATGAATTTTCTTTATCACAAGCGATAAATTCTGAAGATGTCAATGAATTATATTGAAATGAAATTGGAAGTTATAATTTAAAAATGATCTCATTTCTCCATGTTTCTGAAACAATAAAAAAGTAAAGCTTACTCTTCTAAATGTTCACAGTGTTGTGAATTCAATTTATTTTTCACCATTATGCACAAGACCTACAATCTGATAGATAATAGTATAAGCCTCCAGTAAACCCGCAAAACACACCCAGGCATTATTGCCTGTTTTGTGCTATTCGGCCAGTCTACCGAAAGCTAAAAGTAAAATAGTAAAACTGGAAAGTGTTTCTGTATCTTGGATTGTAGAAAAGACAGAAATTATTTCTTCACTTAATCTCTCAAACCTGGAAATATACAAAATTAATAACACATTATTCAACAAAGAAAAAATACTGGTATGAAATCTTACTGATGAATTAATAAGACTATAGTGTCTGACGGCATATTGCGGTAGTTTTCTTTGCAATGTTGGGCTCAAAGACATCAATTGTCGTCTGTAGACGTCCCCTGTGATCCTTCCGTTCGATTGTAATTCATAATACACCACACTTAGCTGGTCCACCAAATACACTTCCAGCCATGAATATTTTGCTACCAAAGTTTCTAATTATCGTAATGGACCCACTTTTCATTACTAGTCGATGCAAAAACATGGACTGTCACAGATTGCTTATTTTTCAAGTATTCAAAAAATTTATAATTTCTTTCAACAGTTGCATCAATCATAGTCTTCGATCCACGATAAACAACAACTCCACTTTCATTCGAAGGTTTGTCATAAATGAATCAAACATCTGATATTTTGTTGAAATTATTTAACAGCACAAATTGAAATTGAAAATATTACCTATATACTGCAAAGAAATTTTCAAAACTAATAGTATATACTTAGTTATTTCGTTTACGTCCTTTAAAAGTCGGCAGGTATGCGACTCTCCACACTCGAACAATGACGTAGTTGGCAGGTCAAGATTAAGGTTACGAACGAAGGAAATTAGGGACTCACAGTATTATCCTATACTTTAAAATACTCATTCATTTTGTGCAAGCTTTAGTTTGTGTGCAACACAAACCAATAGTTTCTTATTTTTACACATGTTGAACATCCGATGACGTATACGAGCTGCATATAAGTGCATAATATATAGAATATGAATTTTTCAAGTTTGCAAACCGCAATATCTCACGAATAGTGATTCGTGAAAAAAAGTATCCGAACAATTTTTGCAGAAAATTGTATGATCTACAACTCTCAGAGAAAAATGGAAAAAACCTTGATTATTTAGCTGTCACCTTGAATACATTTTTTTGAGAAATAGGATCGAAGATTTTTGACATTTCATTTGTGATGTTTTATTGAACATCTGTACCAATTTTCACAGCTATGTGAATACTGAATAAATTATAACTTTTTTTATCTATTCTGGACTAAAACCAATTAGTTACGGCTAAATCTACTTATTGAATATTTTTTACTCAAATCCATATTTATAGCCACAAGGTTGTTCATATTCATCAATACATTTATAACGTGTGTAGTAGCCCTGCGCTTTAGAATCACCCAAACACGCTGCGAAGTGAAATGGTAGTACTCCACTTCAGCGACTTATCATATTGAGGTTCAAACGAATTGTAACAGGATTTTCTTGTGAAAATATTTACTGGAACTTGATCATCTCGAATAAACTTTGTATAATCATTTATATGAATAGGTTAGATTCTTCTTTCATATTTTTGGGTAATGTTATAAAAAGTTCCATTTTTCTGAACTGAATATTCATTTTATTTATTAATTTAAAGTACATATTAGGAGGGTCTAGCTGTTCGAAAAGCTATATTAAATACTGATAATTCTTTATAATTTACTTTAACATTTATATCGTCACATTTCACCAATTACACTTTTACACATAATCTCATTTGATCATATTAGTGTTTTTCAAACTTCAGAAGCGAAAGCCTCTGTGTGGGTTTAAAACAATATCGATTTAAGCATAAAAATTGGTTTATGAGAAATTTGTAATCGTTCAAACAAAATTTGATTCACCAAGCTATTCAACAGTAAATCTATTTTTCTTGATGATTTTTAATGTTTATACAAGATCACGTGTAAAAACTTCAAATGGAGAATGGAATTTAGCATGTTTCTACAGAAAATAATATGGAATCATCTCGTAAAATACAGTAGAAATTGTTTTTCTCTTCATTGTGTATCAAAATTATAAAATTGGCATTTCATCCCTGTATGAGTCGGAAAGTGAGGAACTAATACTAAATATTCTTTGAGCTGGTTTGAATAATTTGAGATTTTGCAGTGAGGAATACTTCAATGGATAATTTAAACGGTTCGGATAATCTTCTATATTCGAATATTTTATATTTTCAGAAAGTGCCTGGAACTTCAGATTGTTCCATTGGGTTTCATTCTTGAAATAATATGACTTTTTCAGAGTATTTCGATAGTTTGAATCAATTAAATTATGAAATATCCAATTATACCCATTCATCTAGACGAACAACAAGTATGTGTTAAGGATCATCGATCCATATAAATCATTTTGAATAGAAAATATTTTTATCATCTTATTTTGATTATTCACACCTCGATATAAAAATGGGCCTAGATCAGTAGCCGGTAAATTAAATTTTTTAGAAGGTATATTGACTTTTTTACTAAATGTTAATTCATATCAACTGAAAATAATTGAATATGTTATATACATATACTATCCCCTGAATACGATTTCTTCAACTCTTTGACTTCTTTCGACTACAAGAGTTAGTGAATTGTTTGAAGAATTTTGACATATGTAGTTCAAAGGAAGGTTGAATAAAAAAGCACGCATCATTAGAGTCTCATAAGGATAAAATTAGTTAATTCAGTATTTAGAAGTTCAATAAAAGTAAACTGTTGACGAAAGTGGTCACTGTGCTCAATAAGTAGAATGATTCGATATGTTACATCTTTCAATTAACAATTGGGTCAATAGTTGATAAAAAGTATACTGAGAAGTATTTCTGAAAATTTACACAATATATATCAAAAACCATATATTAAGAAAATATCAGAGCATATATAAATGATAAATTTTTTTAATATATATATATATATATATATATATATATTATATCATATAATATAAACAAAACGCTATAGAAATGACTTGTAATAATGCAAACTCACGCCTACTCAAATGCAGAAAACACTGAACAGACCTTATTCCTTTCAAAGAATATCCCCTGGTGAAGACAAAAATAACTAGTGTTCCAAAACAATACATAATCAAAGAATTTTTGTAGAGTGTTGACTTAATAGGAAATTCATCTATAATTAACAAACTAAATCAACATTTGATTCGATACTCGATAGAAGTACTTCAATCATGTATCGACTCAAATGTTGATAGAACTACTTTTATCAGGTATCGACTCAAATGTCGATACTTCAATTAGGTATCGGCTCAAATGTTAATTCATTTTGTTAATTGTGGATTAATTTATTGTAAAGTCCGCAATCTTCAAAATTTTCTCAATTATGTATCGTTTTTGGAATTCTGGTATTTTTGTTGAGACATTGTTTGGGAAGAATTAGATCTGTTCGGTGTTTTCTATGTTGGAGTACGCGTGGGTTTGAATTATGAGTAATTTCTATAGCGTTTCCAATATTAAGTTTATTATATATTATATTTATTATTTTTTTATATCTAAATTTAACACATATCTGATGAGACCCCTTTTTTGAAGTCGAAACAATTTTTGTCTCCTATGTTCAAGTTCTGGTTCAACATTATTTTATTCTATCCTTCATTTAAAGAATTTGTATATTATTTTGGAACAGTTAATTTTTCTGTATATGTTTGCTTATGAACGCATATATATGGGTTGTATTCATACATTTCCATATATACATTTTATGTTAATATTTGAAAAAGGTTTATTCCTAGACATTAAAATATATATATGATAAATATATATATATATATATATATATATATATGTGATACTTTCTTAGTATTAAAATATATGATTTTTGATACATATAGAAATTTTCAGAAGAAGGTACGAATTTAAAAGTATTCATGGAGTGGTATCTGAAAATGTATATAAGCATAGAAAACGTATATGAAATAGTTTGAGGTCACGAAGACTCAAAATAAGCCGACTACTGTCCTAGGACAGATTATTCTATAATATACACCTATCCAAAATTATCTCATATAAATCCACTGAATTATTCTATGAAATCTCTTGAATCAGTCGTCTATAATTATCATTATTTTCACGAATTTTACGAATGAATCCATAAGTAAATTGAAGATTGAGACAATAAATGACATGTACATAATATAGTCGTCTTAAGTCTTTCAAATTTTTAGTATTTAAAATATTCGCTCAATTTTCAAATAAAACAGTAGGAAAGTATAAATTCTATCATGATATGTGCATGCATACTTCTTCCTTTCAAAATTGCCTACTAATGAAATGAATTAAAACTTTAGACACTTTAGTAATGAACCTCAACGGATAACATAATTTGTTACATAGGATTAAAAAAAAACAGAAATAATTTTTGAAAAACGAATAGGAATTTTCAATACTCTGTAAAGAAACGCTAATGATTAGCAATTTGTTGAATTCCATAAATTTTCAGAGTAAATCAAAGTGGAAGAAATGAATGTCATATAAATCTTTTTATTTCTTTTATTCAATTTAGAACAGGAGTATTGGTGTCAACTTTCGAGAGTTCATTTCATCTTATCAATGTTCAAGAAGGTTCTCAACTTGCTGAGTCTGTTCATAATTTTGAGAAACGATGAAAGTTCCTCCAAAAGGGCTAAAGCTTCAAATTATATCTCATAATAAAGTAAAATCGATGTTTCTGAATGTACTAATATTGCCTACAATTAGTTTTTTCCACCGTTTACCAGAAAATATGGAGCTTATCATAGAATTCAGTGCTTCCTTTATATAACATTCTAATAATTTGATCACTAATTTTCTAAAATTGACAAAACCGAAAATTGACTATAGTAATCATCCCACAGCACACAATTTCTAACATATTTTAGTATGATACATATTTTAGCCACATTCATAATGCTACTTAGGCGTTTCGACAATGGTCTTTCTGATATAAGCCAATGCCTGATATATTATTTTATTCCATTGGGGTGCAAACATCGAAAACTAAGGGAATAATATCTCAATAGTATTTCATTATCCGAGAAAACTTGGAGACTATCCAGTTGATGTAATTTCATTTTGAACTCATCCAATCTTCATTGAAATAATTTACTTCAAAATTCATTTGATTATATTCCCTTGTAGAATTGTTTGATTATGCAGTAACTATTGGATGGAATTTTGAGTTCAGAAGATTCATGATTCGAAGCTGCGAATACTGGAATACATGTGTTGAAATTACGCAGCGACAGGAAAAGTTAATTTCAAATTAACAAATTGAACTAGACAGTCTCTCGTTTCTGTAGAAATTTGGAAACATTTTACTCATTTGATGAAGGAAAATATAGGAAGTTACATTAATTGAAGCGTTGGTTTCCACTATTGGCGAAACTAACAATTTGTGTTACCATGAGAAAAACATCAGAAACAATTATACAATCAACACCACAATATTTACATAAAACTATGTTCACGATAAACATTTCGAATATTCAACAGAATCAACTATTCATATTATACATAAAACAAAGTCCTCACAGTAACACATCGATATAAAAACTAAAACGAGAAAACACTGTACATA
Source organism: Megalocaria dilatata (assembly GCA_034642435.1). Lineage (NCBI taxonomy): Eukaryota > Metazoa > Arthropoda > Insecta > Coleoptera > Coccinellidae > Megalocaria > Megalocaria dilatata. Next base: position 69,803,679 of record CM067857.1, on the reverse strand, counting down.
TTCGAAGTTATGGAAAGTATATGGTAGAAAAACTGAAGTTATGTACTAGATTTATAGCTACCTTCTTCAATTTATTATACATAGCTTAGGAATTTTATACAAATCAATGAAAACGCAATGACGTATCAATGAATTGATGCATCAAATAACTTTAGAAATCGGTTTATAGATGAATTTTGAAATGTCATTCGGACTTGCTCAAAAATCTATAATAAAATTGCAATCGAAAATTGTCTGACACATATTCTAACACCCTTCACATTAGGTGATTAATATTGTATAATCATCATTTAATGAAATCGTATTATTCGTGTTTGAAATGTTCAGAATATTTTGGTTGGTAAATTAATTGTAGAACGGGTTGAACACAAGAATAACTGCAGATGGGTGCAGAATATATCTTCAAACTTGTTCTAACGCTACACTTTTTGACACCTATGAAAAAAATTATTTTATGAGAAACTGAGAACTTCATATAACAAATGAATAAATTTATTTAAACTAATGAACCAACGTGAGAATAATTACATTAATTCGAATTAAAAAAAAATCAGTTCAACTGAATATTTTCGAAGGAGATGACGAAATTTTGTTTTTCAAATTCTGCTTCGTTTTTTCTTGCTGATTATTGTCATCTCACTTGGATATCATCTCATAACAGATTATCTTTCAATTGTAGGGAATTCGAAAAAAGGGGAGATTCTCAATAAATCATATAGGTATTTGAAAAATAAAAAAAAATTTTTTTTCATTCAAATTTTCGCCAAGAAAAGATACATACCGATAACTCTCCTTGATAAAATATTTTTCAGGACAACTAGATAAAAATAAAAAATAAATCCGACAATTCGATAATATTTCCAGATGGACATTACCTGCTGATATAAAATGAAAAGTAATAGCCCTTTTTTTATTCAAATGACCAACCTATGTACAATATTCTTTTTACGACAACCTAATTTTTCATTTCGCAATATTTATCTGTAAGACTCACTGATTTAAAATTGTTTCGTCGGAAAATGAACTTAAACTTCGTTTGCATCAGCAAATGTTTAGAAAGAAAGTGTTCTGTTACAAAAATGATTCCTTGTTGGAAACAGATAATATATATTTTCATTTCAAACTGATAAATTTATGACTTTTCCAAAGACCATGTTTAAAAATTTTTTACATAAGAGAAAATTTAGTTAATTTTCAAAATCAAGAAATAAATATAAGAACCCCCTTCTCGTTTTTGTTTGGGACAATTATTGTCGAAAACGCTTTCGAAGTAGAAATAAATCCATCTTAAATTTGGCAATTTGTTACGGAGTTGAGAAATATACAAGGTATATATATATTGAAAATCTCAACTTTCAGTGCCTCATGTTTTTAAATCAGATGCTACAACCATAATGAATATCTGTCTCCATCCAAAATATATTGTTTCATTTAATTCCAAATTTTTTGTCATATAGTTTTGGAGTTTTAAATTATTGAAGAAATTATAATTATTCATAAAATTATATTATACATAGGATGTACGTTAGAAGAAAAATGCCATTATTTTTAGTAGAAGCGGCAATACCGCATTGTCAAAATTAGTTGAAAAATTTAATTGAATCTGTTCTTACTTCATTGAAATTCCTTTTAATTAAATAAAATAATATAGATTATTTCTACAATTTATTATAATTATAAATTATTTTATTCAATTAAAATTAGTTGAGGTCAGCTGATTATATCTATCTATCCATACCGTTAAATTTCCAGGTCAATTCGTTGTCTGGTTCACCAAAGCTATCTTACAGACGCTCACCGTGAAATGCCCAGTATGAAATATTCATTGAAAGAAAACGCAAAATACACCAAAGCGAATTATTTTCTTGTTTCAGTACTTCATATTCAAATAATTGCGTTGACTTTCATCGAAATGGTTTCGGATATGTTCAAATTAATACTTTTTTTTCTGAGCTAATATTCACTGAATGTTTACCTGAAAAATTCATTTATTGAATAGACCTTCACAAACTCGACATTGACATTTCAGAAATCATCTATAAAAATGATTTTCCATAATTCTTTATTATAGTTGGAAAACTGCCTAGAGTTTATTTTTTATTACATTGTCATATTGTAGTATATATTAGATGGCAGTGTAATCATTCTTCACCTAAGTTGTAATATCATTTTATTAGGTATTTGTGCATTTATTATCGTTATCATTATTATCTAAAATTCTTCTTTTTCGAAACAACGTATATCTTCATATTCAATGTGAATATCAAACCTTTTGAAATGAAATATTGTGCAACACACAACAATCAGTTCTTAAACTGTTCACAAAATGGGGTGGCATATTTTTGAATAAAAAAGAAGCATACTTTCGCATCACCCAAAAATTTTTAAAAAAAGAGCGTCTTAATTTGGCATATAACCTTTAGAGTTCATTATTCATTTTTCTTTATTTTAGTTATGAATTCTTGGAAAAGATTAATTATAGTTATTTTAGGTGATGCTAATCGAGAAAGTATTTTTCATACTTCGTTACAGAAATTTGACTTTATGGCTGTTAATTACAATAGCTCGGATCTTTTTTCTGAGAATTAATTTTATGCTCCTTAAGATCTCTGAATATGAGGTATTGTTTTTTTATTGCATTGAAAATTTCATACAATTCATATTCAATACCATTGCAATGGGCTGAAATGAAGAAGAAGCCTTCATCAAAAATAAGCCATCCGACTTTTATGGAATTATCGTTTTTGCAAGTTAATTTAATGAAAAATGAAATAACCTCGTATTTTATACAAGATAACACTAGGTTCCTAATAAATTAGTTAACAATGATCCTAAGATACTCAATTTGATTTACTAGTAAGCCAAAACATTTATCCTAGGAGAAATAGACATACGACGCTTCTTTAATTCGCATTATGTATTAAAAAAATCTAAATCCAATTTGAGTAATCAGAGATTCGGAACGATACATCAGATATGATACAAATGGCAGATTTGTGTTATATTACGTTAGATATTATTGTGATACACGATGTATTAACTACCTAAAAGTCTGTCTTTTTTCAACGATGCTGCCATGTCTTTGAAAAATTGTGCCCAAACCTTTGAATTGCAATGTTTAATCACTCTGCTCTCCATCTCCTTCAACATCTTTTTCGCCGACTTCTCTAGTGGCACTATCCTCTGTTTCAATACTGCTGGTGGGTGTTGGTGTATCCTCTACGTTTAGATGACCAGAAGAGCTTCCCTGGGTGATATTTGGGCTCATATCACCACTACCAGATTTACTAGAGTCTCTTGGACTCGATGGACTATATTTGAGCTCTGTTGTACCGGTATGGGCAGAAGAGAGGTAGGATGCTCTTTCATTATTATATTTTCCTCCAATTGTATTATATTTTGAGTTGGTAGTATAGCTGTCAGGTGACTCATATGCGGGTTTTGTTGACAGAGAGTATCTTGAGGAATCTGTGTAGCTTTCGAAGAATGATTTTGAATCTTTAACAGAGCCAATTGTGTTATACTTCTCAGGATAAGAAGATCCAGAATCTCCTGGTTGATAGTTTAGATAAGCACCAGATAAGAAAGGATTCGTACTGGCATAGGTAGGAGGCTGGGTATAAGTACTTCCAAAGATGCTACTTGTTGGCATTGAGGAACTGCTTGGATGATATCCTCCTAATGTGCTGTAGCTGGTAGTGGTGGAGCTGAAGCTTATTGAGGGGCCTAGTGTAACATTCAAACCAGCTGAACTTGCTTGCATAGCTGGCGAGCTGGATCTTGAAACAGTATCACCAAGAACTGATGGAGATGCTCTACTTAGGCTTGTCACCGAAGGGGAGTTTCTGGGACCTGCAGGAGAATGAACACCTCCCCCTGCTGATACCGTGAAGAAACTGGAAGTTGTTGAAGGCGATTGTCTCACCGATGGAGAGCTCAGAGTGATCGAGGGAGAGTTCCTGAGTGAACTCTGGGCGGATGCAGAGGTGACCCTGAAACAAATCAAAGTTGGTTTAGTTACTAAATCCGATTTCTAATTTTTTAAAGATGTATACCTGATGGCTGGCGAGGAGACTCGACTAGGCAGGAAGTGTTTTACAGTGTCCGAACCGGACTGCGAGTCGCTACTGCTGCTTGGAGAGCCTGGCGAAGAAACTATCACTTGTCGCGGTCGAAGTGTGGGCGGTTGACCCGCTGATTGGGCCACCGTAGGCTGTGTTGCTGCTGGTGGGCCTACCCGAGGAGACAGCGGACGGTAAGGACCTTTGCTTGCTGATGATTGGCCCTAATGAAAGATAAACCATAAAGCTTTAGAGTTCCAGTGAATGTTCGATGAGATATTTCGGACAATATCTTTGCATTTGAAATATGTCAATGAGAGATTCTTTGGAAATGCGATACCAACTGTATCTTAGTTGGAAAAGAATCGAGTGATTAGGTGAAGATGACAGTCGGTTATATTACATCTGGATCACGAGATGAAAATGCATACAGAATACCGATAAGCGCGCATTTACGTCGTCAATCCACAAGGAACTGCTGAGTTGTTGTTCAGTTTTCCGAGTAGGAATTACTTTTATGGGCGAAAATGTGACGTTTTCATATGTTCTATATGTTAGTGGCACTAAAACTCAGTTTCTACTTTTTTACATATTCATCGTTGAAAAATAGTGAAAATATATGCAAATATTATTGAGTTATGGATATTTAGACGAGCCGCTTTTAGCTTTCAGTAGTTAATCCACTCTTTTGGGCATAATATTTATGGCTTAACGTAATTTCCTTCAATTTATTATTCTGGTTTCATTGATATATTATTCTATTAACTGCAACCTGTTTGTAATGTTTTTTTTGCAATTCCCGTTATAGGCACTCCCAGAAATTCTCGATTCGGTTCAGGAGTGTTCCCGGTCCATGATAAAATATTCTTCTACGTTCTTTCATCTTGCATGAAAATTTCTCGCCCATTGCCAAACCATTCGTTGATCTGTGATATTAATTTGTTCTGCACAACCCTTTTGAATTGGGCCTGCCCCATGGTTCCCTCCACGAATAATGAACCCAAGTGAATACATTCAGCTACGCAACTATGAATCCTCCAAATGTATTAACATTTGCATGCCCTCAAGGCTCAATATCCACTATTTATGTACCCTCAATGCGGAAAAATAGTATTCTTTTGAGTGAGTCTAAGAAAGTGGGCTGGGACTGTATACAATACATATAAAAAACATATTTTATTAATGAATTACATAAAAGAATTTGAAAAAAGATGCAGTCTCAAAGTCGCCAATTTGAATATGCCAAGGAAAACTTTCAGTGGGAAGCCCAGATGAAATGCAGTCCATTATAAGAAAATTCACGTCATAGCGATGAACATCCATACTCAAGACAGACACATTCTTCAAAACCTTTGAAACTTTCAGGATAGTTTCAGAGACTTAATATATCGGTCGAGTTCGTTAATAGACAAATTCATTCCACTTATTTCGCTGTTAATCCCGTTTTAGATTTTGTCTTATTTTGCTGAATATTTTTCAAATTACAAATCCGATCGATCTGAATTCTGGTATTCAGAACTTAAATGGCAATGCAGAATTTAATCAGGATTGTATGGTGAGCATTTTTAAAACAAACTGAAACTTTGTAGCAAAGAAGCGTTGAGCGCTACTGACAAAATAGCAACAGTCCCACGATCGTGTTCAAATTTACCAGTAAGATATAAAATAACGACGCAAAGGCTTATGCAAAACTTCGCGATGATAGTATAACAAGAAGAATTTAAAAAAAGTAGTGAGCAGAGCAGGGTTCAGCGGTACGGTAACCATAAAAGCATCCTGATATTCTGTTTAAATTAAGTATTTAGATGTAAAATAGCGGCACGAAGGTTGATACCAAAATTTGTGAGGATCAGCACCTCCGACTGGACGTAAATATGATAAATTTTGAATGAAAAGACTGAAAGATTTTGAATTTTCAGGGGCCTAAATATTCACGATAATTTTTTTTAGCTTTCAATTCTATAAAACCTGACGAAATCTTCAAATTATATAAGTAGCAGTATATTGAGAAAGTTACCAATGATCGGGCAAGTAAAGGCATGGGATTGTGGTTTTTGTTAATGCAATGCATCTCTATGCTATGGGCTTGAACCAAGATTAGTGATAAATAGTGATTTGACTTTTTTCATAAAATAATTGATTCCCATATCAAGTTGTAGTAAATGTAATGAAAAATTAAAATAAATGAGCTTTATAGTTCTCATATTCTATTTTAACCCGTCCAAGCTTAATCACAGACTGGAGAAAATATAAAAAGCAAAAATACTCTGCAATATTTCCATTATTATCGATGTAGCCACTTTCAGTGGCCCTGAAAAACTACTGGGATTTTGAGAATCATAAAAATTTATATTCTGTGCTAATCATAGAGATATTATATTCTTATATTTCTACGGTGACGAGAATACTTAGAAATATGTAGCAAATGCAAAATTATTTCTTGTACTTATTCGTTGACTGTTCAATGTTCAATTAGACTTGAATTATGGAAACATTGTATAATTTTTGAGCGCTTTTTCTAGAATAGAGGCTGTAATCTTCTTTTAGAATTTTCGGCTAAAAATAACCTCAAACGACTAAGATGAAGTAGAATCTAAGGTCAACGCTTAGTTGGTCCATCTGGTCCGAAGATGAACACCTTAACTTTCGAATTGAAAGAAGTAGAGACTGAAAGTTTGTACTCCTGTAGGTTTGGTTCCCTTATTTGCTCTTAAAACGTTTGTTAGAGGATAAAATTGATCCAATAGTTCGGCAATTATTTGAATTTGAAATTTTTTCCAATATCTTCGAGACAAGAGATTTATCTGATCGACATGAAATTAGGTGCTCAGAATGATAGTCCTACGACAGAGCAGATATGTAAAATAACTACCAAAATATAAATCAAACTTAAATGATTATCGAGGAAATTTAAAACATGCTTTAGTTGAACCAATTAGAAAAGATTGTATTGATGAAATATCTAATCCTGGAAAATGAAAATATTGGCACTGCAAAGGGAAAAGAAAAATGGATGGAGTAGCCCGTTACTTTGTGATTGTTCATTTTGAAATGGAATGATGTAAGGAATTACTTGGTTTTCTATTACTTCTTATTACTGAATATACAGTGACCCGACATTCGTAGTGTTAACTACATTTTCAAACTGAATAAAACAATTTGAATGTCACAGATTATACATAGTCGTTGAAGGTTTCAGCTTGTGCAAAAATTCGAGAAGTGGGGTGTGCCAAAGGTTTGTCTGCTCAAATTTTCATTTCTTGTTTTTTATACAATTGTGCTGGTTCAATTTTTTGTAGAATAACTCTAACAATCGATTGAATGTTAAATTTTAAGACAAAAATGTCCTATAAACCGAGGCTCTTTCTTATACACCTCATAACTTCTTTACAGGTCTTCAAATTTCCAAATGTCTATTAGAACACCTAATAGAGATTGTGTCTGTACATTTCTGATATAATTTTTCGAATTATATTGGTGTAACCAGACATAGATCTGTTGCAGAGCTGGGCAAATCTAGTAGGTAGCCAAATTGCTGCAATTGAGTTTTAGAAATGGTTATTATTAATAAAAGTAAAATTAAAGTTTGTTCCCATTTGTATTTTTATATGTTGATTTTCACACTAGTTTTGAGTTTTTTGTTCTATAAAAAAACAGAAATATATAGCTTATTTTGCAGACAATTTTGACGATACCTATTCATAAATAAAAAGCTTCAGGTAAAACGAGTGGACGGATACTCGAAATTTACGAACATAAATTTTTATACCATTCTAGATTCTCATAAAATCTATAGATATAGATTGGATATATTACAATAAAGATTTTTGGATATTTGTATGAACAAAAACATTCAGATTGTTATTTTATATGTAAGTTTATTATTTCTACTCAATTTATGATGTTATTAAAGACAAAGTCAAGAAAAAGCTCAGTAAAATTAGAATTGTAACATTAAAAAGGAATAATTTCTTCAAATTGACTTTGTGCAATCTCTGATAATTTTTTGCGTGAATAAATATTGATCTTTCGGTTTTGTGTAGAGATATTTTAGTTGCACCTTCTTTTATTAGTTTGATCTAAAAAAAATGCATCGAGGTCGAAGACATCTAAATAATCACATATTATAATAGCAACAGAATTGTTGCTTATCTAGATATTTTTAGCCATATGACAAAATTGGCTGCCGTGTTTAGTTCACTGCAATAATGGTTGTAACGAAGAGAAATATTATGAAAACCAACTGGTCAACCGAAGCGTACCACAGAGCGTCAAGATAGGGCTCCAGACAACTAACTCTAAGGGCCGTTTTGCTACAAAGCATCTAATCGCTGACCAGTTTGTAGAAGAAGGTAGATCTGTCACAATATATTGTAAACTGTACACTATATATCCACATTCAATCCTTTGAACTTTTTTTTTTCATCTCATCCACAATTAGTTCCTGTACCGACTGCGGACAACTGTCGTCAACTTTAAAACTGGTGCCGAAAATGACAACCTAACACATAGGAAGGTATTAATTTGTCTTCAGTGACGAATCACGATTCTGTCTAGGTATACACGATAGCCGTAGAAGGGTAAGATGCCACCGTAGAGGACGACGTGATTTTTTGTTTTTGTTGAGGGGCATTATTCTATTATTGCTTTTGTGGCTTTTTTATGGAAACTTATCACCTCTTTCAAGGCAATATGACAACTTCACGTTATGTTGATTATGTCAAACAAACAGCTTTACTGCCTTATATAGAGGGACATCGACTAGTCCTTTTCTTTGAAACCATGTACGGCTCTTGAACTTCTACAAGAAGCAAGTGTTAACATTTTTTCGTGGCCACCCCATTCGAGGGTTATAAATCCCATTGAATCTGTGTCGTATTTGATAAAGAGGAGACTACACACAGAAACTGACACAGTTACTTCAAGAAATTCTAGTTTCTTGAAACGAGTAGGCAAAAGCATCAATTATCTGATGTTGTCGATCAACTAATTTTGTGGATGCGTTTATGTGAACAGGTTTGTACTCAGGTACGGTATTGCCAAACACATTAATAATGTACTATACAAAATCTAGAAGAGAGTAACGTGAAGTCAGAAAGAAGCTTCTATGGGTTTGTTCAACAGTTCCTGCCCCTGAAAATTTCTAATCTTCTAATTACTTTGACAAAAGCTACATATAATGAATAAAAACACGGAATTCTGAGTTCTGTCATACGAAAGTCAAATAAGCGTAATTTTTTGCAATTTTATTTGAAACTGGCAATCTCATGAAAATGAAAAATACATTGTTGGAAAGCTTCATCCATCTCCCTATCTTTTTGCTGAAATCAGATAACAAAACAATTAGAATAATTTTCGTGATGTATCTTCCCAAAATTATACATGTGTCGTTATTTCACTTCTAAATACAGAATCTACATTTGATTGGATTCGAACTTTCGGAAATATTCAAGAAATGAAATTTCAAATGAGAATAACTCAGGATCCATTAAGCGGATTATGCAGATTTCCGAACATTAGTTAGATAATTTTATTGGAAAAATTCACACAGTTTTTTTATCTCACAGTTTATCCAGAATCCTGATACGTGTTTCGGTCTTTCGATCATCTTCGAAGGAGTACAGAAAGTAACTGAACTTAAAATTGAAAAAGGGTCTTTTATTACACTTTGTACATCTTTATGGTGCATGGAAATAACAGTATCCAATATAAGGATATTTAAGAGTTTGTTGAATTCTCCTTTTTTCAATGGATTTTTTGATTGATAGAATCTCCAAATAGTCTATCAATTTTTCCTTTTTAACATTATATAGTAAAGTAACATCTTACTCAGGTGCTGATTGACAAAGTCTCCCTAGCCTTCATCAATATGCCTACCAGGCTGGCAAATCGGCAGAACTTGCATTGCATAATCTGGTCGGAAAATTAAACCAATCTCTCGATAATCGAGAGATAGCACTTACAGCGTTTATGGACATTGAAGGTGTTTTTAACAATACGCTGCCGGGTTCTCTCGCTGACGCTATCGCTGCGAGAGGAATCGACCCGCTAATCTGTAGATGGATACAGGCAATGCTATGTGGCAGAACAATAACGACCTCATACCAGGATGAGGTCTTCGAGTTCAAGGCTGCAAAGGGCTGTCCGCAGGGAGGTATTCTCTCACCCTTACTGTGGATACTGTGGATCCTTTTCGTTGATGACCTGCTAGCGGTCATTTCGCTGTGGGGAGTCGAAGTTCAAGCATTTGCTGATAACCTGATAATTATAGTGAAAGGTAAATCGGAGGTGGCGATATCGGCCGTCCTTCAAGAGATACTGAACACTATTGACAAATGGTGTATAAGGAAAGACATGTCTCTTAACCTGCAAAAGGTAGTTATAGTACCATTCACTGAAAAACGGAAGTTGAATGGTTTAGAACCGCCGACTATCCGTGGTAAAATAATACAATTCTCATTTGAGGCAAAATAACTGGGAATAGTCCTGGACAAGTGGTGTGTCATAAAGCCAAAATGGGTTTCTGGACCTTCAGGTGGATCTGTGGTAAAAACTGGGGCCTACAGCCCAGGCAGATGTACTGGCTATACACTATGGTAATTAGACCACGGATAGTGTATGGCGCTGTAGCGTGGTGGAAGAAAGGCCAACAAATGGTTGGCGAACAAAAACTCACCCGACTACAGAGACAGGCTTGCCTTGCAATTACAGGTGTGTTTCGCACCACACCCACGGCAGCCATGAAGGTTCTACTAAATCTACCACCCCTGCACCTACTTGTGCAGAGGGAGGCATACAAACTATTTCAACTGGCGATTGACAGGCCAGAGGCAATAGTGATGGGAGGCTCAGGACTGCTTTTAACGAACAGTATCCTATCGATGCCCTCGGATCTAATGTTGAAAGTCACGAGCCAAGAACGGAATTTCAATGTAATCGTCCCCAGCCGGGAAGAATGCATGCTGAGGTTCTATTGAGAACCGACCTTGGCTTGTTCAGATGGCTCGTGAACGACGAACGGAACAGGAGCAGAACCATTTGTCATTGAGACCGCGGCAGAACTGCTGATAAAACGGCAAATCCACCACGGTAAAATCAAAATATTTACTGATAGTCAGTCAGTACTAAAAGCTTTGGAATCCAGCTCTTGTACCTCAAGAACAGTCTGGAGTTGTCGCACGGCTTTAAACAGGCTCGGTATGTATAACGGAGTCACTCTGGTATGGATACCGAGCCACTCAAACTATTTGGGTAACGAGGAGGCAGATCGGCTGGCGTTTGCTGGAGCTGCGCTGCCTCTGGTAGGACCGGAACCATTCCTGGGAATACCACATGACGTGGCTAATGAGGCGATAACAGGCAGAATGAACTCAAGGCTAGAGTCTTTCTGGCGGAGTCATTCTGGCCTGAAACATTCGAAGTTGTTTCTGGAATAGCTAGCATTGCAATTATCACATTCAATTTGACAAATCCTCGATTTCTTTATTGCTCTTCCGAATCGAGGATTCGTCAAATTAAATGTGATGATTGCAATGCTACATATATAGGACAGACAGACCGATGTTTACAACATAGAAAAAACCAGAAATCAACCGGTTTTGCAGAACATTGTATAGAAAATAATCATTTATTTAATGAGAAAGATGTCACTTTACTATATAATATTGAAAAAGGTAAATGGATGGACTATTTGGAGATTCTATCAATCAAAAAATTCATTGAGAAAAAAAAGAATTTAACAAACTCCCAAATATTCTTTGGGAACACGCCTATATTGGATGCTTTACCGACTTCGGCGACACAGAGAAGATTAGTATGGCCCTTGCGCAAGGATAACACGCAAAATCGTGAATCGTTCCACATTCTTACAAAAATAACCCTAATATGGATACCCTCTCATTCAGGAATCGAAGGTAACGAGAAAGTCGACACATATGCAAAGACGGCAATATCTGAGGGACAACCTGAAGAAATCATGACTACCTACGACCTCAGCACTAAATACAAAAATGAAATAAAACTGAAACGGGCAACTGTATTCCACCATAGAAGATCGAAACTCTCTTACATTGACCACTCTACCGCCAAATCCTATCCCATCAGGATGAAAAGAAATGCACTTGTGGCACTGAGAAGACTTCGAATGGGCCATACACGATTCACACACTCATACTTATTGAAGAAAGAACCCCCACCACAATGCAATGCATGTAACGTCCAAGTAACAGTTAAGCATATACTAACGGATTGCTCGCTATATGAAAACCAAAGGATATACATGCAGTTAGCTCCAAAATGAATGTGCCCTTAATATCCGCAGACCAGAAGCTTTCAACACAATATTATTTCTTAAAGCAATTGGAGTCAAGATATAGCAGAACAATTTGATTCATCATCTAATTTTTGTCTTAATATAACTAAATTTGTGAGTAGAATGTAAACTTATATTGTACCAAAACCGCTAATAACCCAGGTGTCGAAGCGGAATATTATAATAAAAAAAATATATTGGATGCTGTTGTTTACATACGCCATAAAAGCACAGATGTCCAAAGTGTAGTACAAAAACCATTTCCCAATTTTAAGTTTAGTTACTTTTTGTACTCCTTTGAAGATGGTCGAAAGACCGAAACACGTGTCAGGATTCTGAATAAACCCTGAAATATAAAAACTGTGTCAATTTTTCCACGAAATTTTACATAAATATTCGTATCGCTCCTATATATATGAATACTAAATTTGATTTCGATCACATCAGTTATTGGAAAAATAAAAAAATATAACTTAACCGAGATATTCAGACCGAAAATGGATGTAATGTAATTCATTCGCTTGCGTTAATTTATTTATTCGGAAAAGAAAGAAAGATGTAGACTAATTTGGTGAACAAACAACTCTGAATGGAGGTGGTCGATCATGTTCGATATTGTGACAGTCGATATCCAGTTGTGCGTGCCAAAGGCGTTCTTTTTTAGGGATTCTCCAATTTTAATTAGACAAAACTACAATGATATCTGAAAATTATGTGAATATATATGATCAGTGCAGCGAGCTTGTGATTTAGGATTTTTCCTATGCAAATACATCATGAAGTTACAAGCTGTATTATAAGTAGAGGGACTTACGAGTGTCTGGAGTGATTGGACCGGTGGCTGTTGGCCTCGCAGCTGGACCGAGGCTGCTGAGCGAGGAGGAGGAAGAGACGGAGCCGCTGAGGGCCGAGACTGCCCTGATGCTTGCTGGACCGAGTGCTGCTGGGCCTGGGGGCGCTGCTGAGTCGCTGGATATGCACCTCGAGTGTCTCCACGCGGCCCGACTAGCCTGCCGCGACGACCTGTCTGGAAAGGCCCCCTCTAAATACCAACGACAGCCAGAGAAACACTTAAGCTAGTTCTACTCAAAACAAACACCACTAAAAACATGTATTGGATTGTAACCTGCTTCTAAATAGGAATAGACGAATTTTGACAACTAATAGACATTTAACATATAGAATGGTCTTCTTCATTGAGGTGAATTATTTCAAATTGCATTTTGAAATCTTCCAAACGTTTTATCAATTTGTGAGAAGATTTGGGGCTACTCAAGAAGTATTTCATGCAAAATTTGGTCTTTTTGCTTTATTTGGGCACCCGATTTGTTGAGAAGTTTTGGAACTAAATTTAATCTATACGATCGAAGACCACCAAAACGACTTGGCTGTAGTATTTACAGTAAAGAAAATATTGCCGCTGCTCGATCAAATGAGGAAAAAGTATTTGTCTATATTCTATACCGTTCACAAAAATTTTGCTTATATACAATGTCTACCTGGCAAAATGTTTTACTGTTCTTAAGCCTAGAACCTTGTACGATAGAAGTGACACAAAAACTCAAGCCTACTCACAATGGTTCATGTTGAGAATTTGCTGAATGTCCCCTAGAAATGTTGAGAAATCATCTCAATTTTCATAGAAAAATAATTTTTTAAATAGGATGTATTATTGGTTAAACAGCTACGTTGAAAAAAATTTACAGCACCACAAAAGCAATACGAGCCAAAATTTGGTGTTGAACAGATTAAGAAGTGCAAAAATACCTCGGAGGTCATTTATACGATATATTGTTTAAATTACAAATGGCATAACATTTGCATCTAAATGAACCATTCTGAAATTCTAAATTGATTCTTAAGTTATTTGAATAGACACGACACAATCTTAAAAGCCTATAGTGGTACGTTTTCTTCTAAAAAATAATGCTATATTGTTCACCCCATATCATCATTCCATAATTTTTTATATTTTAACACGTTCTCTTTTTACGAACTTTTTCTTGGTTATGCAAACTGAGGTCACATCTACACAGTACCTGAGAGATGCTTTGGAGTAGGCCATATCTGTAGTAGGTACTTGAGAAGTGAAATGGGCTGTTGATAGTCCAATTCACCAGGACGTGTCACCTTCTGCGGTGCAGTAGGTGTCATCGATTCAGTCGACTGTAGCATCAGCGGTGGTGCTAACGCAGTTGCTAAATTTTGAGCTGACATCTTATTTCTATCTGACGCTGATACTACAAGTGCTAAGTGGTCCATCAAGAAAATAAGTGTGGCCTGGAATACAATATGAAAATAATATTAATTTATTTAGGGCAGTATTCACAAAATAATTTTACAATAAAATATTTCAAAGATTAAAATCTAGACATTTCTGCGGAATAATTTGTTATAATAGTCAAATGGCCTATCTTCATATTTTATTCTTTATGAAACTGACTCAACTAAAATGCGATATTATGCTCTTACTGCACCGAAATTCTCATAATAAGAAAAGAGAGAAACTATATTTATTTTTCTAGCAATGGCTAACGACTTGCGTCTTTCTGCCAATATAAAATAAATTTTTTTAGGTACATTTTTTCTTGAGAAGAAAGTGTACATAGTTATTGAAAAGAAAAAGAATTCAAAGTATGAAGTTGACGTTGTTATATATAGCCTCTACTTGAAAGTTTCCTTATTAGAGGTTTGAATGGTTATTTTCTTTTCTTTTGTTTTTGGTTCGGATCTTGTAGAACAACGAGCTGGAGGATTTGGAGATTCTGTGGTCTGTTCACAAATTTATTTCCTAAGGTTTGAAATTTACTTAAAATCAGGTCCTTCTTTAGTTTTTCATAGAGAAGATGTTTCAGTAGATTATGTAGTGGATTTCCTAGATGACCTATTTTACTCAAAGTTCATTCTATATATAGTTTGGTAGATTTTTGAAGCTGCTGTGTGGTTTATGTCGCGTTTTTTGTAGGTGATGGATCGAAAGTGTTTTGATCTAGCTATTATTTTTCTTTTTTCATTATGAGAATGTACTTAAGTTTGGTCTGATTATCAACTGTGTATTTAGTGTGTTAACCTGGTTTAACATTATGTTGGAGTTTTCTGATGGTTATCGATAATTTGTGGCCAAATATTATCAACTTAGATTTTCCAGGGTTTAGTAGAATTCTACATTTTTTCATCAATGTCATGATTTTGTAACATAAGGTTTGTAGTTTTTTCATTGTGTCTTTCAGATTATTGGCGTGTGTTAGGAGCGCTGTTTCATCAGCGTACATAGAGAGGGATGTATCTTTTCAGTTTTTATGTTACTTTGTAGATATCATGTACGTTAATATTGGATAGAAGTGATGACAATGGAGAGTTTTATGGTCACTTTGTTGAGGAGAAAATGATGCCGAATTATTCTTGTTCATTTCAAGCCTCATACTTCTGTTTATTCTTCTTCTTCTTCTTCTTCTACTTATATAAGGCCCTAGGCCTGTTCTTCACGATTTTTTTTTCATCCTCTCGTTTAGTTCTGCAGCCGTATTTGTGATGTGGACTGCCAACTGTCTCGCCATCTTTTGAAGGGACGTCCTGGTGGTCTTTTTCCAGTTGGTTTCAAATCCCTCGCTATTCGGGCTAATCTTTGAGGGCTCATTCTGCTTACATGCTGATTCCACTCTCTTCTCCTCTGTCTTCCCCATCGCACAACATCCTGAACCTTACATCGCTCTCTTATTTGACTGTTTGGTATTCTGTCCAGTAATGTTTTCCCAGCTATTGCTCTTAACGTTTTCATTTCCGTGGTCCTTAGAATCCTCTTCGTCTCCGCTGTATCGGCTCTCATCTCGATAGAATATGTCATAGTAGGCCTAACACATGACTTATATATGCGGATTTTCCCGTCCAATCTCAGATCTTTATTCTTCCAAATGACATCCCGTAAGCATCCCGATATATGAGCTGCTTTGTTGGCTTGTTTGCGTACAGTTGTTTTCAGGTCTCCGCAACTAGAAAATTCCACCCCAAGGTATTCGAACTTCGATTATTTCATTGTTTATTACAATTTTACATCTGCAACAACAGCCTATGCTGCTGTTGGGTGGATCGAGTAGCTCAGCAGTAGCATAGCCGGTCCCAAGCCCGGGTAAAAGAGGAGGGTTCGATGGTGAGGCTAGCAACCTGCCCTGGTAGAAGAACATATGCTCATAGACACGATCACAATGCTTCTGTTTATTAAAAAGTTTTATATTTCATTATGTAAGTAAATTAGGGTTTTCATTTACTGGAGTTTATGTGAAAGATCTCCGTACTACAAACTTTCAAATGCTTTCTTGACTGATTAATATAAGAAATTCATTCAGGTGAACACATTACAAGATAATTATGTTCGGATAAGACTTGTGACCTTTCTTTATTATGGTTTGTCTGTTCGATATTGGAGCTACCAATGGGTGGGTGGTTGAATGATTTTTCTTGAATCCAAACTGTGAAAGAGGTGACTCCAGAAGAAGGACACATCTAGATAGATAACCATACGGTAGAAGGGGTTCGGGATTATGTGTACCTAGGCCACCAAATAAAATTAGGAATAGAAAACCAGCAAGCCAAAATTCAGAGAAGAATCCGTTTGACTTGGACTGCTACTAGTAAACTCAGCTACACCCTCAGAAATCTCAAAATCCCTATGCACTAGAAAACACTACTCTAACTCAAAACGACACAAAGGGCCATTGAAAGACTAATGCTGGGCGTCAGCCTCGGAGATCTCATAAAGAACGAAGAAATCAGACGGCGCACAAAGGTGGAGGATGTAATAAAACGACTTGCTACCATGAAGTGGGCTTGGGCAGGACATGACTCGACAGGACGATAATCGTTGGAGAGGATATATTATACAGTGGAGACCAAGACTGTATAAAAGAAGCGTCGGGCGACTCCCTACAAGATGGATGAACGACATAACAAAGACAGCAGGTGGTAACTGGTATAATATAACGAGATATAGAGATGAGTTGAAAAGAAAAGGCGAGGCCCATATGGGATACATAAAGGAATTTTATATTACAAAGTAGGCATCGAGGTAAAAAAGTATAACACGTCAT
Organism: Megalocaria dilatata; assembly: GCA_034642435.1. Taxonomy (NCBI): domain Eukaryota; kingdom Metazoa; phylum Arthropoda; class Insecta; order Coleoptera; family Coccinellidae; genus Megalocaria; species Megalocaria dilatata. The sequence goes on along the minus strand of CM067857.1, from coordinate 69,786,223 downwards.
AGAAAAGCAGAAATTTCAATACGAGCAGCTTCATAGTTGAAGTATGCCCCATATTTCCTATTTTTCATGTTGCATATAGGAATTACATTTTGTTATACATTTTTTTCATGTATCTCATGACGTATGAATATCACAACCGCAAGTCGCGTTAAATTTCATCATTTGGAAAAACATTGCCAATTGTGAATGTGGTGATAGCATTTTTCACTCACACAAGGTCCTTCTATAATACTATTCAACAAAAATCATATTGTTCGGACTGCATGAAGACAACACAAACATCGATAGATATTTTTTCAATAGTATTTGTAAAACGATCAGTGACTCACCCTGTTCACCCTGGGTAAGCAATCCAATATGGAAAACATCAATTTCGCATTACCTTCCGGATCATCAGGTAAACATACACCTAGTGCGTCCACTAACATTTGGTACAAACATTTTGTGAACAAAGGTTCGGGTAGTTCTCTAAGATAATCTTTGAGTACCCCCGTTATGACGTTAATGTCGGGAACGTTATCTGGTGAAAGGTCTACAGATCGACTGTTTCTTTCGAAGGCCTCCCTTAGAATTCGCTTCTTCGTAGCAGAACCGCAGAGCCTATAGAGTCCTGAAACAGTAGGATTACTGAAATAATTATTCGTTATTCATCAAAGATATTGATTTCTCACAAATTACCGAATGAAATATTTTTGAATTACTAAAGCAAAGAGAAAACACTTGGATTAAGTGTCACTAATTTTTCATGTTGTTGACATGTTTCGGATTGTTTCAAGTTTTCGAAACTGAAGGAAATATACTGAACACTTCAACATGATTTTACCAAAACTGATACAACACAACCCAAGATTATCGAACAAAAATATTAAACCGAAAACACTAAAAATTCCCCTTAACGCTAAACTTAGTTCCTTAGGTGTTAAAACTCTATGTCCTTCTATACCCAACATAAAAATTAAAAACTTGTTAAATGAAAACCTTTTACCCACCCCACAAAGTATATGATGAACAATGATTTCACCTAAGCATGCCTCAAAGAAAACTATTTCATATTAAATTATAAAATTTATCAACAATTAGACAGACTCTCCTTGGGTTCTCTCCTATCACCACTACAAAGCGAAATTTTTATGAGTTCTTTTTCAGAGAAGATGTTTTCTTCGCGAAATATTTAAATTTAAATATTTGTAAAATGTTGGAAAAGATATGTTGACGAATAAAATAGAAAAAGGCTTTTTACTTGATAGAAGAAATATAACAAATCAAAAAAATGTAAATGAGACAGTAATTTATTTCCACAAAAATGTGTGTACTACTACAACAATTGTTTCACCACGATGTGGCTTCTTCAGGTATTACATTGTACTGTCTGATGGTATTCAGTGTAACCGAGTTTAAATACATTTTTAGCTACGTGACCAAATGATAGAAGCACAAGTCATAAAAACTCTAGGTGTTTATTGGAGTTTGCCGCTAAAAATGTCATTAAGGAAAAATATTCAGTAATGGAGAATGATCAACATCTGTTTGTTCGTTCAAAAGGATTTTACGGGCATTATACCTGTTGATTTCAAGAAATTCTAAAAGTGTTAATCTAGAACTTTTGCTTTCAACGTGGATAATTTCATAATTATTGTTGAAATTATGCCTGAATTCCTTAAGATGATTAGCATATGTCGAATGTACAGAATTGTATATATAACCCCTTTGGTGTTCTTGGATACGTTTCTTGAATGATCTACCAGTCTGGCCAATGTATACTAAAGGGCAATCTTTGCAAGTCAACTTGTAGACTCCGGATTTATTTTCTTTATTATTGTTTTTTATGTAGGTACTAAGGTTATTAATTGTTTTAAAAGCCGCGTTATAATTGAAACTACTTTTGAAATATTTAGCAATATTTTCAGATATCCATTGACATAAGATAACGAAAAATATTTCTGTGTATTGTCCTCCTCTATGATTGGGTACACGAGATTTAATGCCATTTTCTTTTGTTTATTGGATACCATTTTGTCTATAAGAAAGGGATTGTAACCATTGTTTGACGCTATTTCTTCAATAATATTTAATTCTTTCATAAAGTTTTCTGAATTTAAAAGGACATTCAATAATCTACGAATAAAACTATTATATGCGATCATAAAAACTCTAGGTGTTTATTGGAGTTTGCCGCTAAAAATGCCATTTTTGTGGAAATAAATTACTGTCTCATATACATTTTTTTAATTAAAATGAGTTTCCGCCAAGTGAAGACCGAATCTATCAAATAAATATAACAAAATTTGAATATCAAAACAGATTTAATCTGTTAGTCTTCTACAATTTTAATATTTTAAAATTGTAGAAGACTAACAGATTAAATCTGTTTTGATATTCAAATATGTTGACGATATATTTCATATTTGTATAGGTTTTATTAGGGATCGAACAATAAGGAACGCTCTTAAATCTCCTTAATTCCTATTCTATGGAATTAAAAAATCTCAAACTATTAAATTTTACAGACATTCAGATTATAATAAATAATAATTTCCTTGAAATCCTTTGAAAATATTTCAGAAACCCACCCTTTTAATACTTTAATTCATAATAGTAGTTTCCAGTCGCGCAGAATCAAATTTCCCTTTTTGATTGGTTTGTATACAGGCTACATTCTATTTCACTTTCAGTTGAAAACTTTGAAAAAGAAATGAAAGTTCTGGAAACATCAGTGGCAAAGAATGGCTACAATAGAAACCTAATAGATACATTTAATTCTAAAAAACAAGAAGAAAAATACAAGCTTCTATTTAAATTTTATAGTATCAACTTTATTCCACTAATAAGCACCTGAATTTGCATTAAATGGAAAGAAAACAAACATAAACACCATTTGTCCAAATATAAGAAAACTTGTCGAAATATGAAAAACACCTTGTATCACTCTTTATGGTGAAGATTGTCTTGAAACTTGTTAAAAAAGTGATATTTTAAATTATATCTAGAAGTATCAGGATAATAATAATAATAATAATAATAATAATAATAATAATAAAAGTAATAATAATAATGAATGCCCTGCATTTTACATAGGTCAGACAGGACAGTCCATAAATATAAGAATAGAAGAATACGAAAAAATCTATACTACATCTGTGTGGGGGTTCTCAATGGCGAATTGGAGTCATTTAGTGGGTGAGCGGATGACCAATCACTCATATTGAATCCAGACAAGTCAACCATTTCAATTTCTGGAAATGATCCACAAATAGATAAATTGAAAAATACGGCAACAGTAAAGCTCAGTGGATTTTCTCTCTCATTTTCTGACATCGGTAAAATTTTGGGACTTATATTGGACTCGAGGTTGTGATTCAGGGAGCATGTTACATCAAAGCTCAGATTGGCATATGCTGGACTGAAGAGTATTTATGCTCAAAGGTATTATTTACCCATGAAAACTAAAAAGGGCATTCTTGAGGCTCTCGTACTTTCTCATTTTAATTTCTGTTGTTCGGTGCATATTCCTTGCTTGGATTCCAACTGCCTATATCGGACCCAGAAGTTTCAAAATTCTTGTATTCGACTTCTTTACGGCGTAAAAAGCAGAGATCACATATCCCCTTCATTAAAACGATCGGGTTGGCTCAACATGGCGAATAGGGCAAAAGGTTACATGCGTTGCTTCTATTTCAGAATCTTGAAATTTAAGACTTAAAGAATAGAATAAGATCTCCTACAGATTTTCACACGCTCAATTTAAAGAGAAGGGCCCGATTGACCATTCCTAAACATCAAAGAGAAATATTTAAAAGATCTTTTTCCTATAATATTGTTTATTGCATAAATGCTTTATATTCACTGGAGTTGGATCAGTCTCTCTCTTTTTTCAAAAATCAATTAAGATCTGCGATGCTTCTTGACCAATGCCAACTCGTCTGACTGATATTTTTTTGTTTTGTTTTTTCTTTTTGAAAATTTGTATGTATGGTCCGAGTTTGCTGCCCTTCATCCCTTGTCTATTCTGAGTTCTTAGTATGCTGCTTCATTTTGATTTCAGGATTGTTTGTAGATACTGAATTGTTTCAGCCGTTACTTTTTGGTAGTTGATCATAATTAAAACAAATGGTAGAAATTACTATGTTTTACTACCAAACAAAATATATATATTCATTTCTCGAAACTCGAGTTACAAGAAAATGTGTAATATATATATATATATATATATATATATAAATATATATATATATATATATATATAAATATATATATATTTATATATATATATATATATATATATATATATATATATATATATATATATATATATATTACACATTTTCTTGTAACTCGAGTTTCGAGAAATGAATATATATATTTTGTTTGGTAGTAAAACATAGTAATTTCTACCATTTGTTTTAATTATGATCAACTACCAAAAAGTAACGGCTGAAACAATTCAGTATCTACAAACAATCCTGAAATCAAAATGAAGCAGCATACTAAGAACTCAGAATAGACAATATAAATATATATATATATATATATATATATATATATATATATATATAAATATATATATATATATATATATATATAAATATATATATATATATATATATATATATATATATAAATAAATATATATATATATATATATATATATTAATATATGAGTGTGGATAGCTCAGCGGGAGAGCATCGGACTCGTGATCGGGGGGTGCGGGTTCGAATCCTGTTCAGGTGGAAAAGAAATTTTTCAGTTGGACGGGTGTCTGCCACCATTTCACTGTTGGGTCAAAAATTAACAGTGCTGTGACCTAATATGGCGCAAGATCGCAGTAACAAAGCCTACACAGAACACAACTGAACTCCTAACTCGCACAAGCTGAAAAAGCTTCTGAGGGATCTTCACAGAAGATCTAGGAGTATCAGGATAATAATAATAATAAATATATATATATATATATATATATATATATATATATATATATATATATATGTATATATTTCTTTTGGTAGTAAAACATAGTAATTTCTACAATTTGTTTCAATTAGAATTGTTTGTGATTACTGATTGTCTATATTTTGTATGATTTATAAATTTCTACGTTTGTCATGTCATAGAAATGCAAAATCAATTTACGGCCAGAGCAGAATCCAGTATGGAATTCTGATAACCGTAGGCCCTTTGTTGTACACTCAGAGTTGAATATCATTTTATATATTATATTTGTACTTATGTATTTTTGGGTGATACAATCAATAAATATTATTATTATTATGAAATATCAACTGATTTTTCAATACATTTCACAATAAACCATATCAGAGACTCCAGTAAACCGAAATTTTACAAGAAATAAAAGCGACAGATAAGACTTATTGTTATTTATGGCAAGCGTGCGTCTGTCCACCCTATCACTGCGTCCGCACGGACTATTGTGGTTCACCTCTAATTTATATCTCCCCGACGAGATCCAGTTTTTAGATAAAACCGATAATCTTGTTCAGGGGTACTCTTTTCAGTTCGCTGTGGGCTATAAAAGCCTGGCCAAAGACCTCGAATCTAATGCGACTCACCGCTGGGCATTCTGAGACGATGAGCATGGCTGTTTCAATGTCCTCAAGACACAGCCTGCATTCATCGTCTTCAGCCAGACCGATTTTGTGCAAATGCGCTTTCAGTCTGCAATGACCTGTCATAATTCCGACAAGTGTT